>CM050519.1:30996724-32475474 GCA_027563665.1 Antrozous pallidus
GACGAATAGCCTATGGCTATGCAGGCAAGTGTTTGGACAACAGGAGGTAATAACATGTAGATTAAGATGCCCTAAGCTGTGTGGCAGCAAGCAATTGTTTTATGAATCCTTTTCAGTTTTGGGGAAATGTCCTCAGCCATTTCCAGATGATTTAGCCCTGCAGACATACTGTAAATGGCTTCTGACAGGGGAGCTACAGAAGGGTGGAACAGTGGGCAGAAAGCTACAGGAGTGCAGCAGGCACTTACTGGCACAATAATTTATGCCCAGGGCTACTAGTATTCTATAAGCTGCCAATCATGAGCTTATTGTTATTCTGAGTGAAACAATATGGAGCAACTAAAATGTGGAATATTTTTAAAATCACATCCTAAATAGTTTATAAACATCACATACAGTCAGCTAGAAATATTTTCCATATTTGACCCATTAATATCCCAGATAATCTTATGAAGGTTATCTGAGTCTCATAGCTATTAGGAATACACACATTTTTTCCTTCTTTTTAAGAAATATGATTTTAGCTGAAACTGGTTTGGATCAGTAGATAGAGCATTGGCCTGCTGACTGAAAGGTCCCCGATTCAATTTTGGTCAAGGGCATGTACCTTGGTTGTGGGCACATTTACAGTTGGGGGTGTGCAGGGGGCAGCTGATCGATGTTTCTCTCTCATTGATGTTTCTAACTCTCTATCCTCCCTTCCTCTCTGTAAAAAATCAATAGAATATATTTTAAAAATAGAAATATGTTTTTATTAATTTTACAGAGAGGAGAAAGAAGGGAGAGAAAGAGAAACATTGATTAACTGCCACTGCATGTCTCCCATTGAGGATCAAGCCCCCAAACCAAGCATGTGCCTTGGCTGGGAGTCAAACTAGTGACCTCCCAGTGCATGGGTTGATGATCGACCACTGAGCAATACCAGCTGAAACAGACACATTTCTTAATATAGAGATAGTAGCTGTATTAAAGAGACTGCAGTTCAATTTCATCTTTCCCATGTTTTTCTCCCTGTGATCTTACAAACACAATTATTTGATAAACAAACTAAACTTCATTTCTCAACTACTTTTATCAAGTAATAAATGCCACTTTCTGATTGCAGAAATAGCACTTTATGAAATTACTACATGCTCCTGTTTTTTCTTACTTAACCTTTTTGCCAGAAACACTTTCATTTCAGCTTCAGCCCTAAATCACTTGTTCATTAAATATGAACTAGAAATCCTGTGTACTGTGAAATATTTTAGATATCTAAATTATTGTTGAAATTTACATTCTCACTTTATGTGACAGAGTGCCTAATTGACTATGCACTTGGTATAACATTCACTTTCTCAGACTTTCACAGAATATTAAAGAACAGGATGGGCCATTAGCACAATGAAGAAATAAAAAATTGAACAAGGAGGTATACTTCTTCAGAATGGCAGCATATTCACCTGAATTGTAGAAGAATTCAAAATTACTATCCTGCTTGAGACCTAGGCTGATTCCTTAGAAGAAACAAATAAAGCACTCTGTAATAGCACATTTCAAAGACTGATGAAAAATAAAAGTTTTCAAGCCATAGCAATATAATAAATACATCAGCCACATTTTTCATCTAAAAAGATTTTTATTATCTTGATAGAAGGAAATGTGTTATAATATTTTAATTTGTTTTGTTTTGGTTCTTCTTTAATTGTTCACAGTATTTTCTAACTGTTTAACAAACTTTAATAATAATTCAGTGAATAAAACTATCAATTTGAAGATTAAACTGAATATTTTAAATATTTATGTATACCTTAATAGTCTGAGAGGTAAAGTAGATAAAGTGTTACCACCCAAAAGATTTCAATTATAAGCAGTAAACCCCAAGCACTGGCTCCAATGACAGCATTTAATGGTCCATCAACAACCTCTCCTTTTCCATTTCCTCAAATGAAATAGCATTTGTAACACTGTTAGGCAAATGTGAAAACCAACATAAATTAATATAAAAAAATTCAGTAGCAAGTAAAATTAATAACAATTTCTCATTATATTAAAAAGAAATTCACATTTCTGAAGAGTATAGATGTCTCCACACTAGATTTCAAATAAAATACTAAGACTTATGTAGATTTTGTATTCTCGTTATCCACTGGATAACCAATGTAATTCTGATTAAAATTTTTACATTTTTGCATTGGCCAGTGTGGCTCAGTTGGTTGAGCATCATCATGTGCATAGAAGGTTGCTGGTTAGATTCCGCATCAGGGCACATACCCTGGTTGCAGGCTCAGACCACTTTAGGGGACATGCAAGAGGCATATGATCGATGTTTCTCTCTCACATAGATGTTTCCCTCTCTCTCTTTCTAAAGAAAAAAAAATCAATGACAAAATATTTAAAATTTTTCTACTTTTTTTTTATATAACAGAGAACTACCTTTTCTCATTAATAATATTACTATTGAGGGGGAAAAAAAAAAAAGAGGGTCTGGCTTTATCTCTCCATCAAGTTTGGTTTTCCTGTTGTTTAATTGTTAATTTTCCTTTTCAGAATACTCACCTAAAAAGATCTTCAATATTAGTATTCTTTTATAGCATGTCCCTGATTTGTTTTCCAGATACACATACACACACACACACACACACACACACACACACACACACTAGAGGCCCAATGCACAAAATTTGTGCAAGGTTCTTGGTCCTGGCAGCCCTGACTTCTCATCTGGAAGGATGTCCAGAAGGACATTTGTCAGTCCGATCTAATTAGCATGTTACAGTTTTATTATCTTTTATTATTATAGATAATCTGGACCACAGTTCATAATTTTACTTTTTTTTCTGTGACAATGTTTTGAATCTATTATTCATAACTTATTTGTATATACAACAGAATCAAAGCGTCCCAAGACATGAGCAGGCGTAAACTCAGCTTATCAAGACTAATTCATTCCTGTCTAGAAACTATTAATATAGAAAAGTAGATGAAGCACATTTTTTCCCATTGCACTGAGCAAAGACAAGGCAAGTTCTCCTTGTGAGAATTTGATCATGTATGTTACAACCAGAAGTGTGTGATTAATGCTTTCTTACCAAAATTAATGCTTTATTTTGTAGTCTCTAGTATATATTACCAAAAGATTATAAGAGTACATTTTAAAAAGGTAAAATAAATATTATATATGTATAAAGAATATTATATATAAATAATCATGAAAGACTTCAGACTAAAATTATTTTTTTCTTGTTGCACACAATTTTAAAGCATACTTTTAATTTGCTCTTCTTTAATAAATTTTACCATTCTTTATTATTTATGTTTAAATTAAATTTAATTTATTCATTGCAATTTCACTTGACTAACTGCTTTTTCAATTCCATTAACATTTTCACCTGAACTCAAGCCTGGGAAATAATTTTGAGGGAACATTAAAAATGAGGTTAACTCTAAAACAAAAATAACAAAAAACCTAAAAAAAAAAAATCAAAAAAGTCTTTATGTCAGAAGTAAAGCATAGTTTTATGAAGGAAATAAAACATTTTTCTGAGGGGAAAATAAGTTTTTTCATCAAGAATCATAATAAGCTTCAATTGTATAAATATGAATGGAAACTAGAGAAATGCAAAAAACCAAGCAGCGTACTGCTTGATTATGAGAAGTCTCAAACCTTAATATCCCAGACTGGAAGAAATGGTAAAAGATAACTTAAAGTACATTTTCTTTAATTTAATGTTATTTTCTTCCAATTTTATGGAAAGTATAAGTCCCTATTTGATAGAATAAGCTTTGTTTTTGCCTAAGAGTAAATAGTCAACTCCTTCACTAGTACAACACAACAGTAACACAAACTCTAGATTTTTAGAAAAATGTTAAGATTTTAACAAGTGACCACTGCACCACTACATAAATGTTTTATGACTCTTAATCTACCAAAGAGCAGATTATACATACCTGAGATTTAGGAGCAAACAAAGTAAATATCCCCAAAGGAAAACAAATGCTTCAGTCATCTACTGATATATTCACTCAACAAATGAATGTTAGTTTTCTGAACACCGACTGTGTTTTACATCTTATGCTACTAGAAGTGAGAAAAGATATTGTCACTGCCTCCAAATAGGCAAGGGATCTAACTTGATATAGAAGCAGGAATTTTGGGGGAACATAGATAGGTTTAGGATTTTTTTTTAAAACTGGGGTTTAGGGAAAGCCATGGGGCTGCAGACTGGGTAAAGGTACATTTCCATAACACAAGGAAGCCACTGTGCAGTTACATCTCCATAGAAGAGGAGGCAGAAACAGGTATATTTACATAAGACAAGGGAACTAGAAATAGCCAAGAAACGTCTATATTTACAAAAGAAAGAGAAGGAAGCCCTTCATTCAGATGGAAAAAAAGAAAGCCCAGAGGAAAGGAGGAAGGAGAACCTCTCACATCCAAGGGGAATATTGAACAGTCAGAAGGGTTATCAAGGCACCAGGATCGGCAGCCTAAAAAGAACTCAGTTCGACTCTTCCCCCTCCCTACTTAGGAGTCTGTACTTGTTCTTCAAAAAATACCCATCTTTGCTATACCATTTTCTGTCCATGGATTCACTCTTCAATTCTGGCGAAACTGCCTCTCTCTAACGGAATGAAGGAAATTTGAAATTAATATGCTTTTCTTTGTGATATTAATTAAAAGAGTTAATATTCCCACAAGCGTGTGATGAGACTTTAAAGAATAAGTGCATTAATATCTGGAGAAGAAAGGAAAGGAAAGGACACTGAAGTTACATGGTTATGAATAACTGTGAAGGGTCAGACACCTGAACACCTTAGGGCACAAGAGGAAGAGCTTGAGGTTCTCAGAAACTAGAAGTCTGGAGGCGCAGAGGGCCCTACAGAGCTGGACTCACTTCTGAAGAGATTCTGAAGTAAGGATCCTGCCTACCTACTCCTTATAACTCAAGGGGCTGTGATCAAACTCATTCTAAGGATAAAAAAAAGGGGGGGGGGGGAGTCCCACTGAAACCAAGGAAAGGCTGCCGCCAGGGTCAAAAGTGCCATTGCCGGGGCAACAATTAAACCAACAGAGGAGGAAGGCAGGCTCTCTCCCTCACCAGCAGGCTGCCCTCTGGTGCACCCTACTGGCAGAACCTAACAGGGAGTGGATGGTCAAGGCCAGTGGTTGGCAAACTCATTAGTCAACAGAGCCAAATATCAACAGTACAACGATTGAGATTTCTTTTGGGAGCCACATTTTTAAAACTTAAACTTCTTCTAACACCACGCCTTCAAAACAGACTCACCCAGGCCATGGCATTTTGTGGAAGAGCCACACTCAAGGGGCCAAAGAGCCGCATGTGGCTTGTGAGCCAGTTTGCCAACCACTGGTCAAGGGGAAAAGCAGTTCCCAGAGCCCTGGCCCAGAATCACGAAGCTATGGGTCTGGCATTGAAAGAGGATAGCATCCTCACTGGCACTGAAATCAAAGAAATTAAGAGATAATAACTGATCAAATTTTGTTTTATTTAAATCAGAATATCACTCTGGTCCTGACTCCGGAAATAGTACTCAGCGTGTCCAGAGGCTTGATGGCTGAGGACTTCTGAGAGCAAGAGAAAACACGAAAATGCTTGAAAATGATCACTCTCTGGGTGATGCTGTGACATTGCCTACAAAACGCTATTCTCTACTCCATATTGTATGTAAATAGTCTAAAACCACCTAGGCCCTGGCTATATTTGGTCCGCCTCATCTATCATAGCATAGTTAATTTGTACATTCATCTTTTAAAACTAATAATGAATTTCTGAAACCTTTTACACAGGCTTAAGTTTTGTCATCCATTTATTGAACATGGCTGCAATGAAAAATTAATTATTAACCAGAGCCTTGGGAAGATATCAGTGGCCTTGTCACCCACGCACTAGATTGATAACATGTCAGTTTCCAGACCAGGGAGGGTGCTGACAACTCTCAAATTTAAACCTAGAAGGGTAATGCTAAGCATGTCATGGCATAAGTCACATTTTTAATTTATTTTTTATTAAATGTTGGATAGAATAAATTCATCCATGCCTCTCAAACTCTGCCTGATTAAATGTGCTGGCACTCTGTCCAGTGTAAAGCATGGTTACGGCTTCTCAAGGGCATCAGAAATGCTGAAGCAGAAGACAACGGTAAATACAAAAGGCAAAAGAGGTGGACAGTGATATATTCACAAGCACCACAGGCGAAGGGAGGTATTTGAAAATGCGGAGGCTAACAACACAAGGGCAGCCCGTTCTCCAAAAGGTAAATGCGCCTGCAGGCAGAGGCTCTGCTTGAGTGCTGGTGCGGAAATGTGCCTGCCACTCAGGTGGGGAAAAAAGGCACCTCAACAACAGAAAGGAACAGCTGCAACCAATTTTCAAACCTCTCAGTTTTGGGGTTGGGTTAAGAAGGTAGGAAAACTGTTCAATATTTGGAACTTTTATTTTGCAACATGAATGTGTTTTTTTCTTGACAATAAAGAAAAGAACGCGTTACAGTGTATGTTCTGAAGCAAACACTGCAGCTTCCTGAACTCTTCCCCTTGCAGGCAGAGCTCAATCTCATTCTGTAAATGATTGGAAAACAGTTTATATCAAACATATTCAACCAGAGCTGTGAGAGAACAGATTATCCATAGTATTGCTACCTAAAAATGCTCTGGTGTACTGAATTTGAATGAAAAGAGCTTGAATGAATAAAATGATTATTACTGAGACCTCTTAGCTGATTAGTATTGGGCCCCAATGTTTGGGGGAAAAAAAGTCAAAGAACATCACAGAGTATTTCTTCACAGCTTGTCATCTTCACTCATTTTTTTTCCCCAATAAATACTTATTTGCTATTTACTGGGCTAGTGGGCTAAACGCTATGTAGGATACAAATAGGCAAACAATACTCACTAGCCTCATAAGCCTTTTCTTTAATAGGAAGATACAGCAAAGGACATATTAAATCTTATCTAAGAAGTACAAGGTAAGATTTAACATTTATATAATCTGGGTCATCAGAGGAAATTTCATTAAGAAAGTGCCTTTTGAATTGGACATTTTATTGAATATTACTATCTTCCCGGAAGTAGGGAAACAGATCCAGCCCTTGCAGATCTTACTTTCTAGTGAGTGGAGGCAAATGATTTATAATAGGCATATAAAGAAGTTACATGTCATTATAAAGAACACAGAACATCAGAAAAAAGAGAAAAGCAGAGGAGGTTAGTTGGGATTCAGAGTGCCCATCCTGTGAATGGGTGGGTGGGATAGGCTGCATTGAGAAAGGACATGTGCAAACAATGACTTGAAAAATTTTAATAAGCATTTGCTCTGGGAAAAAGAATTTGAAGAAAAGAAATAGCATCAAAATTATAATTTATTTTTATATTTATCTTCAGAGCCTAGTACTAAAGTATCACAAAATACACACAAACATATACTGAATAAATAAAACCATGTGATAACTTATAGTATCATCAAAGTAGACTTGCCCAGATGTGAATGGAGCATGTTAGTTGGAAAGTGGTGTGATTGTAGTAAAATCCTGGTAGTAAAAGCGAAAAATTTAGGTGAAGGCATTATTCTAAATTCAAAGTTTTTAAAAAAAAACGTATGGGGAATTCAGTATAGCATTAAAAGCACTTTAAATTTTAGCTAAAATCAATGTGGAGGGGCAAAGAGAAAGAAAGAGTCCTAAGGGAAATAGAGCTGTGCTTTGCAGTGGTGACTAGATTAGACTAGATTTGGGAGAACTAGAGATATGGGAGAAGATGAGTAGGCCCTTAAATATTCTTTGCAAGAGGTAACACAGCCTTTATCTTGGATTACAATATTGGAAATTGAAAAATGGGCCATATTCGACAGAAATTCATTTACTTATTGGAGACAAAAAAAAAAAGTCATAATAAAACTCAGTTAAAAATAAAACAAAAATAAAAGACTTCGAACAATCATTACTAGTTAAATTATGAACTGGGATAAACTATCAACACCTTTTTAGGACTCAGAATCCCTTACAATCTATAGAACATCCTCCTCTTCATCCTTTCATTGGAGCCATTTCCCCAGCCAATCACCCCTTTATAATGTCATACTCTCCAAATGAACCATTCTTTTTCACCTTTCTGCTCAGGCTATATACATTTATTCTTGTGCACTCAGTCTGACAAACTCCTGCCTATGCTTCAAGGCCCACTTCATAATAGGGACTGAGATGTAGAAATTATTTCAGAGTCAGCAGCAAATTGTAGAAATGCTGATAACGGAGGAAAGTCACAAAGGAAGAACATATGAAAGATCTGAAGGAAGTTGAGGAAACTCATTTATACCTCTAAAGTATATTCTATCTTTGCAAGTTTCTTTTAAAAGTTCCTTTGAACTTTTAAACTAAGTAAATTTACTGATATAGGAATAAATTACTTGACTTTATTTCAATCATTTAGTCACATTTCTGGAAAAATAAATTTCACAAGGAATAGAATCAAATTATCTTTGCACAGAAGAAAACTAATAGTATTCTTAATTTTTATTCATGCTAAAATAGATTTTAGATTTAATTCATGACTAATTGATTTTATACACAATAAGTTTAAATATCTTTAAGCTGGGAAACACATACTAAAATTTTTCTTAAAGTTTAACATTAATTTCTGGTACTTTTAAATTGGATAAAAACATGCATTTAAAATAATCTGTATTGTTATTATTAACTTTCATTTATTGAATGCTTATAAAACCCTGTCATTTTTTAGGCACTTAACATCCTTTACTCATTTACGAAACGATAGATGAAAAATAGCTTTGGCTCAGTGGTTGAGCATTCATTCACCTATGAACCAGAAGATCACAGTTTGATATCCAGTCAGGGCACATGCCCAGGGGGTTTGATCCCCAATGTGGGGCATGCAAGAGGCAGCCAACCAATGATTCTTTCTCATCATTGATGTTTCTATATATATATCTCTCTCCCTCTGCCTTTCTCTCTGATAAATAAAAATATATTTTAAAATTAATAGCTTTTATAGTTACCACATTTTAAAAAATATTAAAGTAAGAATTAAAAAGGCAAAGTACCTTCCCAATATCACATAGGTTGCACACACAACTAAGTCTGTCACAATAAAAAAATGATAGGTTTTCTAATCATTATACTCAAAAGTAAGAGATCTGATGTTTGAACTATGATTCAAATGTAGTCATTGTGCCCCTATTAGCCACATTGGTGAGAATGAAATAGCAAAATAATTTTTAAACTGTTGAAAATGTTGAAAAGTTGTGCCATAAAATTTTAAGAACCAGGTTCCTGAAAATTATTTTACAGAACATAAATGCTCAAGAGTAGGAACTAGCAGTGCTGTTGGGAATCCAAGTATTAGTTGTGCTTTTTTTTTTTTTTTTCCTTACTGCTAACAAAACAAGGGTAGAGAAATCCCAAAATGGGAAAAGCTGTGGCTTGTTCCCTGGCTGTCATGGTCTGAAAATGCTCTTGGTACAGCAACCTAAGTACCTAGGAGAGAATGTCAATCCCCTTGGTTTAATTAAGACCAGAGTTGTTTGGCTTGTGACTGAAAGTCAGAGAGAGATCAACATGGGAATCTAAGAAATAGGAGGAACGGATAGGCTGTGTATTCCTAGTGGGATAGAAGAGACAGGAGAGTGTCTTATGGTAGGAGTGAATCCCAAGTACTTGGCTCAAAAGAGAATCTTCCAAGGACAACTAAGAGCCATTCTAAAATCAAAGGAGTCATTTGATACACTAAGCTTTTAAAGAATTTACTTCTTTTTTTAAATATATTTTTTATTGATTTTTTACAGAGCAGAAGGGAGAGGGATAGAAAGTCAGAAACATCGATGAGAGAGAAACATCCATCAGCCGCCTCTTGCACGCCCCCTATTGGGGATGTGCCCGCAGCCAAGGTACATGCCCTCGACTGGAATCGAACCCGGGACCCTTCAGTCTGCAGTCTGACGCTCAGTCCACTGAGCCAAACCGGTCTCGGCAAGAATTTACTTCTTATTCTCCTAGTTTTAATTTTTATTGGTAAATATGACTACTTTAGTTTTTTTGTTTTGTTTTGTTTTGTTTTTTTTGCTTATTGTTTAAATTAAATATGACAACCAAATTTAGACAAAGACACTTTTAGTATAGTCACACTCTAGTTTATATAACTCAATGCTGCATCATATCGGCCTTTACCAGACTTGTTTTCCTCAATCTTCCAGTCAAGCTCATTGACCTGATTCATTAGGAAGCTTTTAAGAATTTAGTTATTGTCAGGAAGACTTTTCAGCTTATTTGTTTTACTTCAAATGCCCTGTATACAATTAATGTAGGTTTCTCCTATATTATAAAATTTGTAAAATAAATGCTTATTATTTGAAATAATGTTAGGAAACTGTTCCCCTTGCCCCTAAAAATAGCTACAATCAAACCAATACAAAAAGTAAACAAGTTAAAAATCCTACAGAATATCTTCATTTTTCAGAATTTTGGGGGGGGTAAATGCTTGAAAAAGATTCAAAACATTTAGTTTTATGTACAGCCACATTCTATCAATCACTGAAATATGGATAATATCACAATTATTAAAAGAAATGTTTATTATTAAAATCTAAATTGCTATGTCAATAAACTTACACTAAATATTTTACTAATGATTTTAAAGTTGCCTACAATAAGGTCTTAAGTTGTTCAATATTTTCCTAATTTACCTCAAATGAAAAAAGATAATAAATTCTCAAATTGATGCCAAAAAGCATATCACCTATGTATGTGCATAAATCATCTTTTGTATTGAATTAGAGTAATAATTAAATATGTTCAAAACTAAATCTTTTAATTTATTGAGTCAGTTATAAAAATCAGGATTCTGTTCTTGAAATGAATTAGTAAGGAGTCTAAGATAGCCAGTGTTTTCATTTCTTACGTTTTTTTTCTTTTTAAGAAGATAACTATCAATTTTTAGAGATCATTGATTATCCCTGTTTGGTTCCCAAATAGCACTAATGATGTGCTAAATCTAATTACTCATAACAACTTTTACTGAAACAAAGTTAGCCTTCTACAAAGAGAGTTTAATCTTCTATGAACTTCCTCTTTCTATTAATTTAACATCTGGCTATACTTTTAATTATCAGGTTTATAATGCTATTTTTTATCTAATGGAAAATATTATGTATGATATAGGAAAGTGACTTACTGATCAGTCCATTAATTATTAGTCTATCCAGTTCCTTCTTTGTCAGACATCTACCTCTAAGCCTTTATGTAATTTCTGTGTAGAAAGGAGCCAGTTTTTGTTTGTTTGTTTAGTTTTCTTTTTTGCTTGTTGCTTAAATTAAATATGACAACCAAATTTAGACAAAGATACTTTTAGTGGAAACGCATTTTATTTTATATAACTACATGCTGCATTGTATTGGCCTTTACCAGACCTGATTTCCACAATTTTCTAGTCAAACTCATTCATTTATGGAGTTTTTTCACAATTATAAGTGTACACACATACATGTGAAAGGTAAGTGTGCATGATTTAGAAATCCATTATATAACCCAAATCTATTTTTGAAAGTATTGTTATATTTTAAAGTAACTTTACATATAGCTGAAACCAGTTTGGCTCAGTGGATAGAGCGTCGGCCTGCGGACTGAAAGGTCCTGGGTTTGATTCCGGTCAAGGGCATGTACCTTGGTTGCAGGCACATCCCCAGTGGGAGGTGTGCAGGAGGCAGCTGATCGATGTTTCTAACTCTCTATCCCTCTCCCTTCCTCTATGTAAAAAAATCAATAAAATACATTTTAAAAAAATAAAATAACTTTACATATAACTTTTTTGCAATAAATATATTCTCTGACATCTGAAAAGTCATTTATTCCATATACTTCAGCATTTAGGCCCCTTACACTGGGTTTCATTTTCTGGTCCTTTTAATTATTTAATTGAACTTATCGGGGTAACACTGGTCAATAACATTATTAAGTGTGCAATTCTACAATACATCATCTCTTTATAAAACTGTGTGCTCTACACCCAGAGTCTAGTCTTCTTCAGTCATCATATATGTGACCCCTTTTTACCCTCTTCATTCTCCTCCAAGCCCCCTTTCCTTTGGTAACCACCATACTGTTGCCTATGACTATGAGTCTCTTTGTTTTGCATGTTTGTTTGCTGCTTTCTGCTTTATAACCCACATATGAAAAATTATATTGTTTTTGTCCTATTCTGTCTGACTTATCTCACTTAAATGATACTCTCAAAATCCACCCATGTTGTCTCAAATGACAGTATTTCATCCTTTCTTATGGCTGACTAGTAGTCCATTGTTTATATGTACTATATTTTCTTTAACCAATCATCCATCAGACAGGTTGTTTCCAAATCTTGATTATTGTGAATAATGCTGCAATAAGCATGGGGGTACCTGTAGCTTTATAAATAAGTGTTTTCAGATTTTTCAAGTATATACTCAGAAGAAGGATTGCTTGGCGATATGGTAGTTCTAGTCTTAATTTTTGAGGACCCTTCATACTGTTTTCCATAGAGGCTGCACCAATTTACATTCCCAATAGCAGCCCGTACACTAGGATTTTAATAATAATTTAAGTTTAAGAAATGAGGGGGTGGGAAACAGAATCTATTCATCTCCTAATTCTATAATCTATATTATAGGATGCTATAATATATATATTATCAAATTCTATAATATATATATTAATTTATTATTAACTTATTATCACCATATCATTTTAAGGAACTATAATGATAGATGTTTACTCTTATGTTTTAAACTTTCATTCTATCTGACAGAATCTACATAAGATATTTTTCTTCATCATAAGCAGTCTCTGATGGATGCACATATTATTAGATAGACTTAATATTACTGGACTTAGGATATACTTAGAAACATCACATTCAATTATTTAAATATTAAAAGAGAACCAGTATAGTATGAAGCAGAAACATTCATTACTTCTTTATACTTCCAAAGAGTCTGTCCCAATTGCAAAATTAGTCATGATGCACTCAAGATATTTCACTCTCTAGCCTATCCATTATAACTACAAAATTAAATAACACTTTATAGGAACTATTTTAATGATTGCTTTTCATTATTAGAGAATAGCATAGGAAGGAAGAGCCTTTATTTTAAAAAAATGGTGTCTTTAAAAGGCATAATATCTGTCATGAGTTCTCAGTTCTACTAGCCTCTAAAGAAGGCAGATGGATGTACCTGCTCCCACGTGCAGGGGACATCTAGCAGACCAGACCGAGACTCTGATAAATCTGCTCGGTGATCCCATTAGTTTTGATGAAGTTCTTTCAGAAACTGAGAAGAGAAAAATGCATTTGAAAAATGCCCCTATTCTGCAGTGTAGTGTTATCAGAGCCCTGATTTATTCCTTAGAAGGGAGTAGGTCACAGAGGAAAAAATTAGCTTTTTTTTTCATTAATATATTTATTTGCTGAGAAACTTTTCATAAGTCTACTTAATTAGATTATTTAAAAATATTCATACAAACTGTGAGTTTCTTTTTTAAACTATGTTTTTATTTGATTTTTAAAAAAATATATTTTATTGATTTTTTTTTACAGAGCGGAAGGGAGAGGGATAGAAAGTCAGAAACATCCATGAGAGAGAGACATCAATCAGCTGCCTCTTGCACGCCCCCTACTGGGGATGTGCCCGCAGCCAAGGTACATGCCCTTGCCGGAATCGAACCTGGGGCTCTTCAGTCTGCAGTCCGACGCTCTATCCACTGAGCCAAACCGGTCTCGGCTGTTTTTATTTGATTTTTAGAGAGGGGGAGAGAGAGGGAAAGAGAGACCAATTATGAGAAAGAAATATTTATCAGCTGCCTCCCATATACTAGTATACCCATACTGTGGATTGAACCTGATACCTAGGCATGTGCCCAGACTGGAATCAAATTGGGACCTTTTGGCGCTTGGGACAACATTAAATCAGCTGAGACACATCAGCCCGGGATTAGTTTCTTAAATTAAAGAACAAATTTATAACCTTGACTTTGTTAAAAGCATTTAATCAAACAGAAAGTATTTTAAAACAAATATGTAGGCTTCTATAGAGGCCAGGTTAGAATATAAGTTCTCTTGCTTGGTAAATGCATGATTTTGGAGATGTTTCTTGAGTTATTTGTCCTTCAATTTCTTTAGCATAAAGTGGGGGAGGGAGGATAACATTAATTATGAGGTTTGAGGAATATTTTATATTAGAATTTTGTTATTCCTGGCAAAAAATAATAAATATTTTACTATTGTTGCTCTTTTACTATTAAGCTGTCCAACCAATATTTAAGTCAGTTTTCTCTATCTGAATATCAACATTGAAGGCAAAATAAGTGTATTTTGAACTGGTCCACCTAACAATAGGTATTATTTTCCAAATTATTTGGGGGATCTTTTTCCTCCTCTCTGTAATTTAGCAGACATTGTTTAATTTCCAAGGAAAAAATATTCTCTAAAGGAATAAATCCATCTAAGCTTAGTTGGCTTCAGTGTCAAGAGCCAAACTACTTATATATATTCAAGCATCAACATTATTGCCAATATGTTAATATATTACATTGAAATATTCCAAAGAGCATCAAACCTTATTCTAAAATCTCTTTACTGAAAAATTTTAAAATATATTTTGTTGATCTTTTTACAGAGAGGAAGGGAGAGGGATAGAGAATTAAAAACATCAATGAGAGAGAAACATCTCTGGAATGTGCCCTAACAACGATACATCCCTTTGATCGGAATCAAACCTGGGACCCTTGAGTCCCCGACCGACGCTCTATCCACGGAGCCAAACTGGTTAGAGTTAGAAATTTTTTCTAAGTTTATAATAGTAAAAAGAGCTATTCTACAAAACTTGTTATAGTAGTAATATCTATGACACGAGTTAGAATGCTTTAGAACATAAATTCAATGTGATTACTTGAATATTATGTAGATATAAAAATAAAGATAGTAAAAATGTGAAAACTTTAGGAAATCTTTAAGGTATGATTTTTGAGTTAAAAGTAACAAATGGTCTACATATCATAATAATAAATCTGTAAATATATTTATGTATGAGCACAAAACCACAATAGTGGGATTATGAGGGATTTAAAAAATTTAATTTTTGCCGAGACTGGTTTGGCTCACTGGATAGAGCGTCGGACTGTGGACTGAAGGGTCCCGGGTTCGATTCCGGCAAGGGCATGTACTTTGGCTGCGGGCGCATCCCCAGTAGGGGGCATGCAAGAGGCAGCTGATCGATGTCTCTCTCATCGATGTTTCTGACTTTCTATCCCTCTCCTTTCCGCTCTGTAAAAAATCAATAAAATATATTTTAAAAATTTAATTTTTAATATATTTGTATTTAATTTATAAACTTAAACATTTGCTACTAAGTGATTTTTTTAAATTACGAATAGAGATAGAGTTTTAAGATGTTAGCATAGGTAAACATCTGAATTTGCCACTTCCCACAACCACATCAAAATTACAACTAAAATACAGAACAACCATCAACCAGAACCATTGGTAAACTGGCTGAACGGAAGTCCTACAACTAGAGAAATAAAGACGAAAGCACACTGAGACTGATAGGAGTGCAGAGACATGGAACAAGCTGGTCTAACACTTACGTGGGCTACTCTTTTAATTGGGAGGGAGAGGAGCAAGGGGTGCCAGCCCCATAACAGACCCCTATCCCAGGGTGCAAGTGGTGGGAAAAGAAATCCCTGTAACTACAGGTTATAAAAACCAGTGCAGACACAGTAGAGATAAAGAAGCTCTTGGAGACCCAGCTGTTCCTCTTAAAAGGCTGACATACAAACTGAACTTACAAAACCCTGCTTCTTCTGAGCTTCAATGCCAGGTAGAAATACTGGAAGATACATTTATCTGTCATGAACTTGGGGGTGGCTTTCTTGGCGACAGAGGCATTTGGAGGTATAATTGTTCCTGTGTTGGAACCTCCTTGGTTGCAGGGATGACTGGTAGGCATTTATGTTAGCTCCACCCTAGTGATCCCTAAGACCCTGCTTCATTTTATTTACAAACCCACCCAAGCTAATCTGCAGTGACTTTTGTATATGAATGGTCTGTTCTTGAAAATCTCAAATAAGCTTCAGCTGGGTCAGGGAGCCCCAAACCTATCAATAAAAAGCCCAAAACCCAGCACTAGCACCAGCCTGTCTTGCTTCATAGCTGGGCATTGTCTGGGGACTTCCGAACCCAATAGAAAGAGAAGGAATCTGAAGATCTTCCTGTAACTCCTGCTGTATCACCTCAGGCAGTGCCTGACATTGCACCTCCCTGAAGACTCAAAAGTCTGTGTATCCAGCGGCCAGTGTGAAACCATACCAGATTACAACTCTACACATTCATAAGTGACACACTCATGGGGCAGACTCAGTGAGCAACAAAACCCCACTGAAGCAAGTCCTACTCTGTAAGGGTGTCTCCTGCAGAGCAGCTTTCCCACTATACTTGCAGTTGGTCCTCACAGCCAATTGACCTGGATGTCAATTCCTCCCAGTGAAAAAAAGAACAATCAAATGTCAAACACAACAAGACTATTCTCACAGCCCACAAAGGGGTACAACTAGGTAACTGGGGAGGCTGAGCCACTGGGCCCTATAGGACACCTACTACATAAGGCCACTCTACCAACTCAAGGAGACATAGCAGCTCTATCCAATACATAGAAAGAAACATAAGGATGCAGCTGAAATGCAGAAGCAAAGAAACATATCACAAATGAAAGAAATAGAAGAAAGAAAACTACTGGATATAGACTTCAAAACTACAGTTATATGGTTAATCAAGAATCTTCTGGGAACCTCCAAGGGATTTAGTGAGACTTTCAAGGATCTTAGTGAGAATGCTAAACACATGGAAAAGAACTAGTCAGAAATTAAGCATACACTGACTGAAATAAATAATGATATATAGGGATTCAACAGTAGAGTAGAGGATTCTGAGAATCAAATCAATAATTTGAAATATGAGAAGCAAAAAACACCCAACCAGAAAAGCAAAAAAGAAATAAGAATCCAAAAATATGAAGAAAATGTAAGGAGCCTCTGGGACAACTTCAAGCTTACCAACATTTGCATTAAGGGGGTGCCAGAAGAAGAAAGAGAGCAAGATATTGAAAACCTTTTTGAAGAAATAATGACAGAAAACTATCCTTACCTGGTAAAAAAAAAATAGCTTAAAAGTCCAGGAAGCCCAAAGAACCCCAAACAAGAGGAACACAAAGAGGACCATACCAAGATACATCATAATTAAAATGCCAAGGGCTAAAGACAAAGAGAGACTCTTAAAAAGCAGCAAGAGAAAAGCAGTTAGTTACCTATAAAGGAATTCTCATATGACTGACAGCTGATTTATCAACAGAAACTATCAATGGCAAGAAATAATCGAAGTGATGAATAACAAGGGACCTATAATCAAGATTACTATACCCAGCAAAACTATCATTTAGAATTGAATGTGAGATACAGAGGTTCACACATAAGAAAAAGTCTAAAAAGTTCATCACCACCAAACTAGTATTATATGAAATGCTGAAGGGTATTCTTTAAGAAGAAGAAGAAGATTAAAAAAAATGTGAACAACAAAATGGCAACAAAAACATATCTACAATTGAATCAAACATTAAATCTAAAAATCAAAATAAACAAATAAGAAATCTAATGAACAGAATAAACTGGTAATTAAATAGAATCAGAGACATGGAAATAGAACAGACTGACAATTCCCAGAGAGAATGGGGGTGGGGGTGGGAAAAGATTAAACAAAGATCTTATATGCATATATGCATTATCTATGGACACAGATAATAATATGATGAAAGCCTGGGGCAAGGTGGGAACCAGGCAGAGGGAAGCAATGGGGGGTGGGGGGAAGGAGAAGAAGAAAATCAGCAGTAGTCTCAATAATAAAGATTTAAAATGAATTAATAATAAAAATATAAATAAAGAGAAACATTTACCTGGCTTAGAAATTATTTTTGGTCTATTATCATTTTTGGCATAACTGAAAACACTATTCTCTCTCTGACTTTTATGAGCTATTGGGAGCATGGAATACAAAGAAGTAGGAATAAATAATTTCAATTCACTTATTCAGGCAAAAGATACTATATTATATCCAGGCTATGCCATGGAATTTGAATAAGCATCCTCATGTGTACAGCAGGCAATGTCTGCTTTTGTTCCTCATTTTGGCTAGTCCTGATTAATGCCCCAGAATCCATACAACTCTGAGTCCTTGTGCCTATGGCTATCAATTTTATTCAGGTGTCTCTCCTAATATGTATAATAGCCAATTTAAGACTGGGGGTTAGTCATGAGTATATCAACTTCACACCATTAAAGACATAGAATGCAATTATATTAATGCTTTGAAAACAACAAGCGTATGGAAAATGTTTCTGGTCTTGAGTGATAATACACAAAGAGAAGGCTTCTAACTAGAGCTTATTTCACCATTCATATCAGTGCCCATTATAAAATGCAAATATATTCATTAAGTATATGTTGCAGATTGTATTAGAGTTAGAATAATTCCCAATTGCTATTGGATATAATATGTAGATTTTGTAATAAGAGAATGAAACAAGACCATAATAATATGGAATGAAATAATGAAAAGTTCTCAACAAGCCATTTGTTTCTATTTACACTCTTCATAGTAATTAAAATTGCTAGAGCCTACTCAAAGTTACTGGAAAGTAAAACATACTAAAACCAATAGTGGGATTTCTTTTAAGTACTACCTACCCACTGGGAAAAGAGCTGTATCACATTTCTTTTCTATGTAAACAATTTGAGCAAGAAAAAATCAGCTAGTGCATAATCTACAAGATTGTTAGTTTATTTTTGTGGGGTGAGAAGGGTGTGTAATTACATATTGTTTTGTATTATACTGTTCTCCAGGAAATATGTTAACTCTATACTTCCAGTACTTGTAAAGAATTCTGGTCTTTTTAGCCCCTTGGCTACTAGATACTTTCTTACTTAGATATTTCACTGATATGTGAGAATCAGCATGCTCAAAACAGATTTTATATATATATATATATATATATATATATATATATATATATTTATATAACCTGATGGAGGCTGTTTTCCATTACTGGGCCTCTCTCTTTTAATCTCAAAAATAAGGATAGTAAAACTGGCCCTATGTATATCACAGGATGGTCCAAAGAATAAAATATGTATTTCTAAAAGTGAAAATTGGAGAAAAATGTTACAGAACTCTGCGTAGTGTAGCTCTTATTCTTCTCCTGTTATGCATTTTGCTTATGGATGGTAAAAGGGAAAAAGAAAATACAAAAGAAACAAATAAACAAAAAAAAGCTGTGCTATTGTAAAATCCCAAACTTCATTTCTGATGCCCCTAAGCAGTTCTATGGTTTGCTCATCTTCAGATTTGCCTCCCCCTCCCTATTTTCTTAAAAATACCACTCACCTCCCATGACAGAGGTTGAGGAAATCCTAGGAATCTGAAGAGGCCAAGCCCCTACATCCATCCATCCATCCATCCATCTAGTCTTACATCTTCATGTCATACACTGCAGCCCATGACTTGAAAGCCTTCTCTTTCCCCTCCCTGGGACACTGAAGTTGGGAGGATGTCAGTCCTGAACAAGACCTGCAGTCAAATTGGGCTTTCAGGGACATCTCCAGGACAGAGCTGAAAATAATTTACAATGTGCACTGAACTTGTTTTAGTCTGAGTATCTAACTACATTCAAAACAAAATCTTCTATCCCTTTCCCCATTCATCAACCCCATCTTCTCCTTCCATCAAACTACTTCTCTCTGACTTTCATTGCTGCCAGGCAAAGCAACCTGGATACCTGGACTCATCCTGAAGGTAAAACTCCTTCACATTCCCACATGAAGTAATCAAATGAAGTCAATTTCCTGTTTCTTACGTATCTTCACATGTGAACTGTTACCTACCAATGTGTTAGCATCATGTCTTGCATTTCTGCCTCTAATTCAGCCAATTCTGAATACTTATAATGCACCTAAATCATGTTCATTCAAGTGTGTCATTACCTTTATTGTAGGCCGCGCAGAGTCCATCTCTCAACACAGGTCTAAAACTTCAGTGTCCATCATAATCACCAAGAGAGCTTGTCAAGGCACAGGCTGCTGGTCTCCGGTTTTCTGAACCAGGTTGGGGGTTAGGCCCTCTAATTTGCCTTTCTAACAAGTTCCTACATGAGGATGACACTGCTGGTCCTAGGACTATACATTGAGAAACACAGTTCTAATACAGTTTGAAACTCTTCTCCAGGGATTTTAGAACTATCCATAATTTGAGGCCACCTTATTCACTTCATCATGCTTAGTAAATACTTCTCTTATTAGTTATATGTGGGTTTAGAGTGAAGTTAACACATCAGCTTCAAGGTCCCTCATTTGCAAAGACCCCCGTGAAGACCTTATAATTAATTTGTATTATTTTGATTAAAGAGAACCCTAACAATATTTAAGGCACACAAAGCCTGGATTCTATCCTGCTGCTAGGAATCTAGGGTTTATCATTGAATTATAAACATATTAAACTTCTTTTTATGTATGTATTCTGATTTGTTCCCCTTTCTTAGTAGCCCCTTAACTCTCACTCTCCGGTTGCTTCTCTCCCACAGAAAATTCTGTCCATCCTTAACTTTCATGACCATTTCTTTATTTACTAGACTAATACAGTTCTTTTTTTTTTTGGTCAACTCTCACCTGCTTTGTATTTCTATTGGTTCTTTATATGTGTTTTTCCTTAAGGAGAATGTATATAAAATCCTTTTTGATGTTACTTTGCCAAGTTACATTTCTATTAATTAACTAACGATGCTAAGAAAATGTGAAGTTTAATCAGGTTAATTAAAGTAACTATTACAATAGCTGTGGATTTTGTTTTTTCTTAAATATATTTGTATTGATTTCAGAGAGGAAGGAAGAAGAAGATAGAAACATCAATGATAAGAGAGAAACATTGATTGGCTGCCTCTTGCATGACCCCTACTGAGGATGGAACTGCAACTGGGCATGCGTCCTGACCAGGAATTGAACTGTGACCTCCTAGTTCAATATGCTGATACTCAACCACTGAACCAGGCAACAGAAGTGGATTTTAATGGAAGACTTACTAACTAGCAAGCATTGTACTGAGAGTTTTACGCATATTATTTCAACGCAAGGTCATATTTTTTCCTAAAATAAGCTACCACTATTGTTGCAATGATATTGTTTTAAGGTGAAACTGGTCACAAAAAGGTTAAATAACTTCCTTCAAGTCCCTTATTGTTATAGAGTATGGATTCAATCTCCAAACTATAGGAATCAGCAACCTTCACTCATAATCAGCTAAACTAGAAGCTATAGTCCATTATGTTGAGGTGCAAGTGAGTGTGGGAGGTTCTTTCAATCATTTTTCTTCTCTTTATTGACTACAAAATCTGGAAGATAGAATGCTTAGACCCCACCAGCACTGTGCACCAGCTCCAAATACAGCATGGAAGTAAAAAAAGAAAAAATAAAGCCGAATATCAGAGATGTCATTTTTATAGATTCCAAACTGATAAAATACTAGAAAACAGGTTGCAATGGTTATTATTTTGATGACTGACCTATTATAATGCTGTTATTAATAGAATATCCTGGTCTATTTGCAATATTAGTTCCCTTTGTGTATACAAATGTATACAATGGATACTTGTGTATCCATTGCCCAAGTTGTGACAACTCTTAACTCATGAAATGATTTCTTGACTTGACCCACCTTAGGGCATAATAATATTGAGTACTTAGTTTTTACTGCTTTCCCTTTACTCTATGTATTAAAAAAATCATATACATTGTGATATTTATCATAATTTAATGTGACCTAGAGATAAAGTGACTAATACAATCCCTTATCTTATATAATAAAAGCCTAATATGCTAAGTGTCAGGTTGTCTGATCATGCATTCAATCAATCAAAACATAATATGCTAATGATATGTTAAGACTACTCAATAGCTAGCTATGACATGCACTGACCACCAGAAGGCAGATGCTCTAATTGGTAGGTTAGCTTGCTTCTGGTGTCTGGCCAGTGGGACTGAGAGATGGGCTGGACATGCCCTGGAGTCCTCCTATGGTCCCTCTCTGACTGGCCAACCTCCCGCATTCCTTTCTGGTCCTGATCATGCACTGGTGGGGTCCCTCAGCCTGGCCTGTGCCCTCTCACAATCTGGGCTGAGGGACTCCCTGCCCACCACTGCCTCCAAGTGCATGAATTTTGTGCACTGGGCCTCTAGTATCAATATACAACCAAAGAAAAAGGAAGGTAAGAGAGGTGGTTAAAAGCAACTTCTGACTCTATTTAATACATTGCCACATTTTTCTTCATATATTTTTTGTTGTTGTTGTTAGTACTCAACCGAGGATATTTTCCATTGAATTTTAGGGAGGTTGGTTGCCTCCTCCATGGGCCCTGACCAGGTTCCCAGGCCAGGGAGGATCCTGCAACCAAGGAAGATGCCGTTGACCGGAATCAAACCCTGGACCCCTTGGCCTGCAGACTGACTCTATACACTGAGCTAAACCAGCTAGGTGCATATATAATTTTATTGTTTCTTTTAATCATGATGTTATTAGTATCAACTCTATGATGAAATGGTGTCAAATGTTTATTTACAGAGCTGTCATCCAAAATGTTTATTAAACACAATATAATTAAGAAGAAACAGAAAAATCTGCATTCATATCCTACATTTATAGTCAAAAGTCAAATAAACCAAAATATTATTAACATATTTAATGCAGAGGTTCATCACTTACTAAATGCTTCAAAGAATAAGGTTACTAAAATAATTATTAATTTCTAAAACAAAGATGATGGACTATGAAAGAGATGGAAGTTTTGCTAAAATGCTTTTCACTAGATATTGTTAAATCAATACCTTAGGGGTGGTGAGTATCTTTGGTGTGCCAATAATTAAATGCCTTATGTACATCTCTATCACTGTTATGTAAGAGATTGTGTCCATAAGAAGTATCATTAGACCTTTGCAATAAGACCTGAGGCATTTCATTTTCAATCAATAAAGCACTAAGACTCACAAATTAGACATACATGGAGAAATACCAATGCCAATAGATCAAAAACTTACTTAGAGCCATGCATAATGATTGGAGAGCTGAATTTTAGATGCTTTTTAAAAATTTTTGCTCTTAATAAAGGTGTTTACATTCAGAGTCCTTATTCCTTAAAAATACAGCTGGTTGCTACTAACATCAACAACACTGTACTCCAAAATAATGCCATACCTGTTTTCAAATGTATCTGCTACTGAGCAAAAGCAGCATGGCAACTTGTCTTTATATATTTATATAGAGAACAAATTTCAGTTCAATTAAACCACGAAACTAAATTGCCAGACCTTGTTTTAGATCGAGCATTCTTTACAGAGAATTATATTTCTCCCCTCCCCTCCCCTCCTCTCCCTTCTGTTTCCTTCTCTTTCTTTTTCTTCTCTCTTTCCTTCTTTCTCCTTTTGCAATTTTTAAAATAACTCTATTGCATAGAAATTTTTATGCACTAAATCTTGAAACAACTGATTTAACAGATTTTTAGTGGAGGTTCTGTTGTTCATTTTGAAGAGTATTAAACTATAAAAATTAAATCTAATCCTTTATACAGTTGTGAAATTAAATATTACTAAGTATCAATATTAGCAAATGAATAGTTAAAGCCATTGATGAGGAGTAATTATGTATAGCCTGTCATATAGCACTTGGCCCATATTTGTAGCTCTGTAACTCTTATCTCCCTAATAGTATTTTCAATAGTAATTGCATTATTGATGACCTTGAGATTTTGTAAATTTTGTCTATAGTCACATCAGCAAACAATGTTAAATATGCAGTACTATGTCCTTGTGCATGTGTAGGTAGGTGTGAATTGGAGAGAAAACAAGAAAGGAGATGAGACTAAAGCTTGCAATCAGGTCTCCATAATGAGTTACATTCTTTTTCAAGGTACAACAAGCAAGTTATTACCGACAGCATTTAATTACTTTTTCTAATTTATCATTGATGCAAGAAGGAAAAGAAAAGCAAAACAAACCATGGGACCTTAAGATTTCTCCTGCTGAATGAACACTGATAAGCAAATTCTGAATCATTGTTTTATCTAGTTTATACTATTCATGGATTAATGAACAGGAAGAGTACAAATAAATTGAATGTTTAGTGAGTCACATTATTTTCCATCCCATGAACAGCAGAGAGTGCCTCTGATTCATCCAGCTTCTACTCCCATAATTGTGGTGGTTCCTACAGTCCCTTCCACCAACTAAACCAAATGGTTAACACTGAAACACTCAATAATAGACAAGTATTTCCTTTCTTATGTAAAAGGATTAGAGTCACACTGTTGAGAAAATTCTAAAGTGTTATTATATTATGAAAGGCCTAGATGATTAATAGTAAAGGACCTAAGTGTAAATTGGTTGCCATTAGAAATCATAGCACAAACAACACACTCCTGCAAGGAGTTAATTAGTCCCAATTATTAGGGGAAGTCACTCTATTCATTTAAGACCCAGACAATATGTCAAAGTGTGTATATGTGTGAGTGTATGTGTGATTGTGTGTGTGTGTGTGTGTGCCATAAAAATTATGACATAACAAAATTATAGTGGTGATAACATAAGTACTTATTTTTATTAATAATGTATCCATGATTAGAATAATGATACAGCTCATAAATAGGAAGAATTAATACTACTAAAATGGCTATACTACCTAAAGCAATCTATAGATTCAAGATAATCTCAATCAAAATTCCAATGGCCTATTTCATAGAACTAGAATAAATGAGTCAAAAATGTGTATGGAACTACAAAAAATCCTGAATAGCCATAGCAAGCTTGAGAAAGTAGAACTGGAGGTATCATGATCCCTGACTTCAAATGCCACTATAAAGTTATAGTAATTAAAAAAATAAGATATTGTTACAAAATCAGACATTCAGATCAATGTAACAGAACTGAAGGCACAGAAATAAACCCTTTTATATATGAACAATTAGTTTACAACAAAGGAGCCAAATCAATAAGCATATCCTTGGATGAAGATTAAAAAGAAATAAAAACTGCCACAGGAAGTTCATGCAGTCCTATGATGGAACTTTTCATGTCTCTTTCCTTGCAAAAATGCACTCTTTCTAAGTTGATTGTGTCCTCTAGAACTTTTATTCACTTGCTAACAAAGAGCGGATATCCTGGGTCTTTCCCCAGAGCATCTCTCTATTGCTCCACTTACGCCAAGTCTGGATTGCCTTTGATAATAACACTGCTTTTATCTCAGTGCTACCAGGCACATTTAATCACATCTGCTTCATTTCTTTTCCCATTTCCTTTCACAAAGTTCTGAGTTATCACCTCCCTACTCAAAATACCCTTACCTCCCTCCCCTCATCCTACCCCCCACACACCAACCCTTCAGCAGGTGACCTATTTCTGTGCCACTACTGGCTGACTCTTTATAGTATCTTGGGAAGAAAAGGCTCAATTAGTTTTAAACTGTGTTTTTTGATCTTCTAACTCTCTACTTCTTGCACTTTTACTCTAAGAAAGATTCACACCCACTTCTAAATGTCCATGGCCTTCATCTACCATTTCTTTGCTTGAAAATGTGTTAAAATAGCCTCCATCTTCAAAGATCTCTGTCCAGCCTACTTCCTCTTCAAGAAGCAGCCCCAACTCCCCTTTTCTTAGCTACCAAACTGACTGAATTAATTTTCCAACATTAGCTTCTTTTTACTATAACACAACCATTGCCTTCTATCCCATGGTGAATTTGTAATTATCAATTCCAAAAATAAATTCTTCGTCATAGAAAACAAGCTTTGGTCTCAGGTTTTCTTGATATCACTAAAGCACTTAACAATAAGATATTCCTTATTTGTTGAGATTTTCTTCTTCAGTGTCCATGGCATTATTCACTTCTGAATGTTCTTTTACAACTTGTTTCTGTAATCTACAACAGAACCTCTCTTATAAGTGACTCCATCAATGTTCCTTAGATTTGGTCACGCTTGCTTGTCTTCTCTCTCTCGCTTCCTGTTTACTGCTTAGACAGGCACACTGACCTCCCTGGGTCTGCTGTTATCTAAACACACGTAACTATTAAAATTGGTGATATTTGAGTGAATATTAAAAACATAGCCTGAATTTTATATGAAGATTAGAATGTGGAATACCAAAGAATATCAAACTTACCTTAGAAAAAGTATACTTTGTTACTCTTCAAGTTATCCTTCCTTCTCTTTATTTTTGATACCCATATTTGGTTAATAATATTACTACCCATTACTAACCCAGTTACTCAACATTGAAATCATCCAATCCTATTTGATTTATCCTTTTTATTGCTGAATTTCTCCACAACTCATTTCTAATCTGCTTTTTCTCATCCCAGTCACAATTACTTCTTTTAAACTACTTTTTTAAACATATAGGACAGGTTAAATACATTGATCAGATTCAAGAGGCTTAAAAACTTTAATGATTTCTATTAATAGGATTCCATCTACATCTACTATTCAAGTCCTTTACATTTTGGCCCCAAACCCCTTTTCTAATCTCTGTTCTTATACAATCAATTGTTCTTTTTATTCCACCCAGGCAGAATGAATTTCTATTTCATCCATGCTCCCATGGCTCACTGCTCATGTCAATAGTTACAGTTTCAAACTCCCTCTGTCTTACTAACTTCTTAGCAAGTCTGTCTTCCGGTTAAATTATAAGTTCCTAAAAAGCAGCAACCATTTTATTCATCCCTGTGACTCACAAACCAGCACAATTCCTGATAAATATTTTGGGCTAGATAAATATTTTTAAATTAATTTCAGTAATTAAAATCATTCTGATATCTGTAAGAATAAGCTGTTATGTGGGGTTAATTCTATAGGAAAATGTTTTCATTGATGTAGCTTTAATTTATTAACATTTAATTCATGTTCTTTTTCCAGAAGAACTTCAAAAAATTTTCTTGATCAGCTTCATGATTTCTTTGTATAATAATCCACATAATATTATGTAAAAAGTATGAATATTTCTTCATGGTATGTATAGATAAAGAAAATATGATTAGTAGAGGTTAAGTTACTCATCACTGTCACAAAGTCAGTAGGTGCGACAGTAGGAATTAAAAACACTTACTTTGAATTTCCACTCATTAACATATTCACTCCATAAAGTATTCATTCAATAGTAACTTCCCATTTTTATATGAGGACAAATGAGATAATGTCTGTAAGACAATTTGAGCTACTCAGGAAAAGCAGCTATATAATTTAAAAAATGGATTTGATCAATTGAATTCACAAATAACTGAATTGGCTCAAAGCCTCTAGAGAGAGGAAGTTATTGTGTCATTTCCCCAATCATCTTGCCAATATACCTCAAGCTTTACAGTCAAGCAAGTCTTCTATAGAGCTCAGCAAGTGAACTTACTGAAAATGAGTTTTGGTCTCAACCCAGTAAATTTTATTTGTACTTTCCCTATATTCTTTCCAATAGTTCACTGACCCATTACATCACCAAAGTTACCTCTCATTAAAATCAGAATACAAGCACATTTGACTTCTTTCATGGCTAATATTTTCACAATAGCCTCATATAACAATATCGACTTGATATAAAAGCATTTTCTCCTTCATATTATTGCATTTATCTATAGGTTCTACATGAGAATTCACCACATAAGCCTTCAGGAGGGTACTTCTTTCACTGCAGTCTTTTTCAGTAATAGCACCTACTACATAGGCCCCAAGGGCACCTATTAAGCACTCAATGATATTTTTGACAAGACATTTTTTGTCCTCTGAGAGCATTTCTAGCACTCTCAGAAGGGCAATACAATCAATGAAACCTCCAATAGTTCTGAATTTAACAATGTGAGTACTATTGAAACAGCCATAGTGTATGAAGAAGTTGCTGATAGATGGGCAAATATGAATCATAGGCAGGCCAGAAAAAGTGGGCCATGTCCTGTCTTCCACTGTTTATGAAAAATAGAATGATTTCATTTGAGGGAGAACTGTGATCTGCTGAACAGAAATAGAATAGAATTCAATTTGATTTCATAAGTAAACCCTGCTCCAAGAAAAGTGACTCTGTATAAACCAAAAATGCAATTTAAACAACACAATACATTTTAGATATCTGAACGAATCTTCATTCGGTTTTACTATAAATGAAGTTTCACTTTAAGTGAATTATACTGTCACTTTTGGGAATCTAAATAAATCTTGCTCTCTAAGCAATTTACAAACATTGATATTCTCTTACAGTTTAAAAAATACCCCTGTTTACAAAGATAAGGCAGATGGGTACCAGCAGATGGGCACCATGAGGGGAAGAAGGAGGGGTGCCCACCTGTTACTGTGTATGTGCCCATGATCCCAGGTTCACTGAGAAGATGATTTTATTTTTACATTTGTTTTGATTATGACGAGGAAACAGGATAAATTATAGTTAAAACAGTTATACTATTTTAGTATTTTTAAAACATAAATATATCCCCAATATAAAATAATGATTATTTTTGACAACTTTCTCCAAAATTATAAAATATTCAGGGATTTTAGAAAATTATTACTGTGAAAAGTCTATGAGTAATAAAACATATAGTGTACTTATGTTTATTTGTGTGTTAAAAACAAAAACGGTAAAGATATTTGCCATGCACAGAAAAAAATTACAAATTCAATAATCTCAGAATGATACTACAAAAAGCACATTTTAATTTAGAACTAATGCCATACGTGACAGAAAATAACAACTTTAAAGACCTATAGGTATACAACTATATGGATTTAAGAGCCAATATTTGCATATAGATACATATATATGTCTACACTAGAGGCTTGTTGCACGAAATTAGTGCATGGGTGTGTGTGTCCCTTACCCCAGACTCCACCCTCTCCAATCTGGGACATCTTGGGGGATGTCCTGTGGGATTGTACCTAAACCAGCAGAAGGACATCCCTCTCACAATCTGAGACTGCTGGTTCCTAACTGCTTGCTTGTCTGCCTGCCTGCCTGATTGCCCCTAACCACTTCTGCCTGCCAGCCTGATCACCCCCTAACCTCTCCCCTGCTGGCCTGATTAATACCTAACTGCTCCCCTGCTAGCCAGATCACCCCCAACTGCCCTCTCCTGCCAGCCTCATCTCACTCCTAATTGAACCTCCCCTGCTGGCCTGATGGCTCTCAACTGCCCTCTCCTACAGACCTGGTCACCTCCAACTGCCCTCCCTTGCCAGCCTAATTGTTTCCACCCCCAATTGTGCTCCCCTGCCAGCCTAATCTCGCCCCTAACTGCCTTCCTTTGCTGGTCAATTTGGTTCTGATTGGTCAGTTTCTATGCCAGTCAGCATCTCTGGGCCTATCTCTGGGCCTGATCATAGAGGCAGGCCTGACCAGCAGCCACCCCAGCCTTCTGGTGAGTGGCTGAACTGCTGACTTCTGGGAGAGAGAGAGGATTAGCTGTTGGTGAGGGAGAGAGAAACAGGGTCGGATCACCCTGCTTCTCTCCCCGCCCCCCCCCCCCCCCCCTCGCCAGCAGCCACTGCTGATCAGCCCCAGCTCTCTCTCTCTCTGAGAGGTCAGCAGTTCAGCCTGCTAGCCTGCTGCATGCACAGCCTGGTAAACGATCAAGCCTCCCAGTTGTTCCAGATGTGAGACACCCAGGGTTTTTTATATATTAGCATTTGTTTGTTTGTAATCCAACTCTTTGTGATTAATCTGCCCATTTTTAGTTCCACAAATTTTGTTTGATTTTAATTTAATTCATCTATTACCAATATGCAATGTGTTCTTATGTGTTTCCACACTTTGAACATTTCCTTATGGTAACCAAAATGACTTGTGAATTCATTCAGCAAATATTCACTAACTAGTGGCCTGGTGCATGAAATTCATACACATTACAAAGAAATCAATTACAGGAAATATTTTTTTAACATATTTTATTGATTTTTTACAGAGCAGAAGGGAGAGGGATAGAAAGTCAGAAACATCGATGAGAGAGAAACATCGATCAGCTGCCTCTTGCATACCCTCTACTGGAGATGTGCCCTCAGCCAAGGTACATGCCCTTGACCGGAATCGAACCTGGGACCTCTCAGTCCAAAGGCCGACACTCTACCACTGAGCCAAACCGGCTTCAGCTACAGGAAATATTTTAATGTTTCTATTTGTCCTTTCTCTATAATAGAAGTGTCAGAGATGAAAGAAAATTAGTAAAATACATATGAAAATCTCCTTCCTGTCAGACTCTGGGGCACACTGCAGGACCCAGAGTCAAGTCCCTGCCCACTCGTGTGCACCTCAAAATTGCACAAGACCCAGACCCAGTTGGCCCCAACCCTGTCAAGCCCTGCTGGGGTGGAGATGCAACCTCAGGTCCCCCATCAAGCCCCACCGGGGGGAAGGCACAGCCTCAGGTCCCCTCGTCCTGGTGCCAGGATAGATGATGCAGCCTCAGATTCCCAGTCCCTGGTGAAAAAGCATGAGGGCATGATGACCATTTGTATATTAGCTCTTTATTATATAGAATTGGTATTAGCTCTTTATTATATAGAATTGGTATTTATGTGCAAATTATGTTTGGAATAAGAAAAGCTATGTTAGGTAAATAGCATCATCAGGTTCTCAATGAAGAGTCCTAACTGAGTAAAATTAATTAGAAATGAGATGCATATTGCATTTCAAAAGAAACATAAACAAAATATATGGTGACAATAAATGGGATGGCCTAATAATGAGTCACTAAATAAGTTGAACGTATTCTCTTATAAGATTCCCAAAAAGAACCAATAAACTAGTGGTCATCTTAGCTCAGTAATGGCAAATATATGTCCTCATGGCCCTCTGATTGATCAATAGGTTTTAGAAGTGCTGTGGTCTTGAGTTATACCCTACTTTGCCTACAAATAATTATCAGATTGGTTAGTATTGTGCCCATGGATATAAGGGTGGGAGAGATGGCACTCAGCTCCATTTTGCCTTCCCTCTCTTGGATCCTCCCCCTTCTTTCTCATTCTCTATATGTAGTTAAGCTCCATGCACTAGGTTATATCTCCTAGATACCTCAGCTATCTCACATCCCTCACTTAAGTATTATAATGCTCCTCATTCTAGTCTCTCTGCCTCTAAACTCAATAATGTATCTGATAATTAAATTTTATTTCTTAAAATTTAAATATGATTATGTTATCCCACCTCAAATGAAAATCATAACTTAAGTTTGAAATTAATTTATTTGGCAAATAAGAACATTCCTGGTCTGGTAATTTCATAAATATGTAGTCTCATATCAACCAGCCTCACCTGCCCTTCTGGTTTCTCACTTTTCCCCTCAAGTAGCACTAAGCTAATTAAAGCTCATTGAACAGCCCCATTATTCATGTCATTTTTTTCTTATATATTTTCCTTATTTTGAAATTCCCTCCCTCAGAAAGTTCATATGCGAATCTCCTTTTGAATATGTCAATTCAAATAGTAGCCTGTGAGGCCTTGCTCAACATCTTTAGACAATAGCTCTTTGCTTTCTTTCTTTCTTTTTTCTTTCTTTTTCTTATCTATATATTTCCATTGCAATGTTTACTTTTTCCAGATCTCCCACAAGACTATAAATTGAGAGAAGATACTGAATTCTTTCACTCTTTGTTCCCAGGGCCTAAATATCACCCTGGCCACAGTAAGTATTCAATACATGCTTAAGGAGAGGTAGGGAAGCCCACCTAAAGCTTAGATAGACAGGGGAATGTTAGAGAAGCCAGGGGTGTGGATTGCCTGGAAGGCAGAGAGGAAGCTGCAAGAGATTCCTAGAGGGAATGACACAAAGTGTCAGGGGCAGGGGAGGAGAGCACCAGGCATAATTCAGGGACAATAAGCTCATCTGACAGTTTATTGGGAGAGAAGGGTCTGGATGGGATATTATAGCTGGACTAGTGACCCATTGCAGGAAGATTCCTGAAAGAATAGAGCTTCCTGCGGCCTGGGCAAAGCTCCCTCCCTTCTCTGCTGCCTCGCTTGCTTCCATCTACTCTGACTGGCTCCACCTCCCTTCTCCCCTGCCCTGCTTGTTTACTTCTCCACAACTTTGCTCCCTTCTGCAGTGCTTGGCTTCCTTCTAGGCCATCTTCTGCATGTGAATATGCAAATTAACCACCATCTTGGTTGGGTTAATTTGCATTCTCACTCTGTTGGCTTGTGGGCATGGCTTGTGGGTGAGGGAAGGTATGGTCAATTTGCATATTACTCTTTTATTAGATGGGATAGAGTGGCCTTTCATTGAATAATTTGTTTTATTGGACACACACTATTCATCGTTTACAAACTTCATAGAATTCTTTAGCTGTAAATAAATTGCTTATGTTTGAGTGACTTAAGTTTCTTTACAAATTTTGTGCAAAATACCCTTTGATTTTTCTGTTTTCTTTTTTTTCAGATTGCACAGGGATTACCACATTTTCCTTTTTAGTCTGTGTGTAGGGTATGTTTCTTTTTCCTAAGAGTCAAGTACTACTTACAGGAAGAATGCGTCTGTGGGAAAGAGCACGCAGGGAAACAACAACAGCGAGAAGCTTCTCTTTGGTTGGGTGAGCCTCACTTACCCCAGTTTGACTATGCTTTGCCATGTGTGACTAATGCCGTGCATCCAACTTCCTCCCTTCTCTCACCAGCCACTGATGCTACAGTGAAATAGAAGCTGAAGTACATTGACAGGCAAATTTATTTTTGGATTCACAACTAAACTAGAGCTTTATTGAATCCATAGCAACCCAAGCCACATCCATATCTGTCTGGATTACCAAGCAGGCAAAATATCTGTCAGAAGGGTTGAAACCCTGAAAAAGTATACTGACATCAGGAGACGAAGCACAGATATTTCCTTTTTCCCAAACAGCAAAGCAAAAAAGAAAAAAAAAAAAACAGAAACAGACAGTCCGTCAAGAAAGCAGCTGGAAAAACCAAAACAGTAAACTATGTAGTTGCCATGTTGCTCTTATATACTAGCCAAATCCCCACAGGGAAAAACGCCACGTGGATTTCAGTCAATGAAACAAGTATCTATCAAGAGGTCGCATACACCAACCAAGATGCTGTCATGGGGATGGAATCATCATAAAAACGCCAGTGACATGTTTAGTTTTCACTAGATTGTGTCTGTCATCTGTTTACCTAAATCATATGGGACTATGTAATATTTTATTTATTGTATAAAATCCTTTGAGATTGCAAAATCTGAATATATAAGATTTCTATCAGTAGTTAAAATGCCAGTGAAATTAAGTATGAGAGAACAGGTAAAATTAAAGATAGCCTAAAACAAATTATACAATTAAATGTAGATGTTTTCATTTTATAAATACCTATATATTACAACTTGGCATTTCTATCTTTTATTTTTCTTTGTCTATGTGAACTAAAGAAGCACTCCTATTTCAAAATTTCAGACTCCCTTTAGTTTCTTGTCATTCCTATGGTAACACAACCAAGTCAAGCTTCAAACTCATGAAACAAAGTGACAACTTCTTCCCTGGCATTGTTATACAGCAAGTTCTCACTTAAACTCATCAACAGGTTCTGTGACTTTATGTGAAAACAACTTATAACAAAACCATTTTCACTACAGGCTCCTGGATATGAACAAGAGTTAAGTTCCTAGGGTATTCCATCAATGATATAGCAACATTGAATGAAATGTTACTTGAGTTGCTGTACTATACAACTCCTGACAGATGAGGAAGAACATTTTGCTACACCTACAAACCCTCTCTACAAGTTTAAGTGGAATTTTGCAGGAACCATGCATAGTTCAATTTCTCTCATCTCAGTGCCTGAGTATCAGATACTCAATCAGCATTAATAAATGAATATATAAGGAAAAAACAATAATTAAATACCTGAATCACACACTTACATGACAAGTAGCAATGCTTTATTTCATTCAAGTGCCCATCAAAGTTTTTGATCCTAGAGAAGTATCATTGAAATAAATTACATATTTTTCCTCTTATACCTCTGGGTTTCCAAGTTTATGTACTAGTACTACTATGAGTGCACTAATGGGAGTGGAGGTAGCATTTTTAAATTCTAATTATGATATCATTTTAAATGTAAGTTGTTATTTTTACACACACACACATATATATATATATATATATATATATATCTTGCATTTATAAGTTAGAAAAGATATTTGTGAATCAATTTGTGTACAGTAGAGTCTCAAAATGGAAGATTTGTTTTTTCATAAAAAAAATGCTATAGCCACCAAGTGCTAGAATGAACAAGGAGATGGTCTTTTATTAAGGACCCGAACCAAAGCCTGGAATTCTACCCAAACCCCAACCATGCAAAGGTGAGATGCATGTGAAATGACTTTGCTGCTTTTTTCTAAATCAGAAACTAGACGAGACATCCATGAATACCTGTTTAACCCAATCTGCACATTGTAAACTATAAGCATATCCTGTTTTGTGGTGTTTCACTTTGATGTAATTCACAAACTGGAGGCAAGAACTTCCACAAGCAAAACAATTTACAATTCACTTTATTGTGATACTCACTTTATTAGGGTGGCCTGGAACTGAACTCACAATATCTCCAAGATGTGTCTGTAACCAAACAGTGATTTTGTAATTTTCTTTCAAAAAAAGTACCTCATACTTCCAGTGTTCAGTCACATTTAATAAAGATATTTTTTTCTAGCAGTTCAACCTCCTCATCTGTTTTAAACAGGAGGGTTTTCTGAAATATCCTCTAAGTTTATAAGCCAAAGTGTTATTTCCCTTCGAGATAGAAGAGAGTATGGCTTACTGATCAGATGTCAAAGGCTCCTCTCCTGGGCTGAGGCTTCAGAAATGGGGCGCAGTTATTGTTGAAAAGATAATCAATTGTTTAAGATGGACTGCTTTAGCACCCTGATGCTGACTGAGATAGGGTCTAGAGAGCTTTGCCTATTGGCACAAAAAATCTGAAAATAGCGCTGTAGTCACCAAATCAAACCAATCACTGCAATGGAGTTTTCTCTTTTGTCTTTTATTTCCAACCAACCACTCTTAACCACCCAAACTTCTGTTCTACTATCTTTTTCTGTTTCAGGAAGCTCTCATGAAAAGTCTTTCCTTAAGCCTTCTTAACTTTGAGCCTTTATTTTAGAAGATAATTTGTTTATAGTTATACTAATTAACCTACGCAAAAATGATCAATACCTGTTCCAAATTAGTATCGTAGGGTCCCCACTCCTTTTTCTCTTGTCCACCATCATTTGTCTGTCTTTACCCATAAAAAATCAGTCACATTAGCATCCTTTGTAACACAATTTCAAAACCACGAAAGCATACCAGAGATTCTATAGGAAAACTGCACCTTGTACATGCCAACACAATCAACTTCCAAGAAATAGGAAAGTATACAAAACAAAGACATATTTGAAGAGAACCTTTTCATTTAAACAGCTCCTTGAAGCAACACTTAATAGCCAAGTCAAGAATTTGAATGGAGTAAATAAAGGCAGTTTGCCTGAGGGGAAGGAAAAAGAACAAAGAAGTATGAATTTAGATCTAAGACTACAATTTAATGGACCATTTCAAGATTCCGAATCAGCATATATCCCTGGCATTTGGCCAGCCTTTTCAGAGCTCCTCAGTGAAACCCTCACAATGGCTAACCATAAGTTGTTGCCATGGCTACAAGCAGCCAACAAAGTGGGGCCGGGGGGATAACTAACTTAAGAAAAGCAATTGGGAAACAAAAGAAAAACAAGTTGAACTGGAAAGAATACATATTTAAATGCAATTTTTTGGGCAGAGTCTATCAGAAAGAATATAAACAAAGGAAATAAATTATATCAATTACAAACCAGATTGTATTAAATGATGTTCCTTGATATAAGGCATTCTATCTATAGGAGAAAAAACAAGAGGAAGATGAGGAGGAAGAGAAGTGTTAGGAATAGGAGTAGCTCTGGTGCCATAATTCTTTTCCAGGCCTTGGGACTTTAGAAAAGTGAATCCTGCATGAGTTATTCCACATATTACTCTAAATTCTTTATCAGGAAGCCAACAGAATCTCATTTTTGTATTTACCTTTAAGTCAGTGTGTTTTAATATAAAGACATGATAGGAAAATAGATTCATTTAGATAAGGGGACATAGACCTTTACAATGTGGTGGAAACTTAAGTTGACTTTAGTAAAGATTGAACAAAAGTGGGTGATTAATTGTTATAGAGCAAATGTTGTATCAGAATAGGCTAAATACCACAATACTCACGGGCCATTGTTCATATTTTCTATTCTTAGAAATGCAGCACTCTGTAAGGAGTGGTGTACGAAAGCTGTTAAAATCCGTACAATTTTCAGGAAGTTTTTGAGTCAGTTATTAAACATAATCACTTAAATTAATGTGTATGAACTTATAATTTAATAAATCACATTAAAATAGTTAATTATTTTTAACTATCATGTCTAATAATTTTTTTATATCTACCATAACTGCATGATGGGAATAGTATATAATGGTGTGCCATGTGCATCTCTTCTCAACTCATGTTCAATAATATCATGTTGGCAGCTTAAAATTGGCCATGATGGAAGGACTTCTGTCATAGTAATTAGCAAACATTACATATCAGAGTTTAATTTGTTGCTCTGTTGATTATCATTATTTTTAAAATTTCTTTATTGATTAAGGTGTTACATATGTGTCCTTATTTCCCCATTATCCCCCATCTTCCCCACTCATGCCCTCATTCCTCTGTTGTCTGTGTCCACTGGTTAGGGCTTATAATTCATGCATACAAGTCCTTTGGTCTCTTCCCCTTGCTCCCACCCTCCCCTAACTTCCCTCTGAGGTTTGATGTTCTGATCAATGTTTCTCTGTCTCTGGATCTTTTGATTATTTATACTTAAGACAGTGACAGAAAAATATTAATACCGAATAAACAAAAATTAATCCTATCCCTACCTGTTACATTGTAAACAGAAAAGAAAATTGATGAAATATATTTCAGTACAGTCATCCATCAGTATCTATGGAGATAGATTTCAGTTAACCCTGTCCCCATACACACTCACACAGATAGATAACAGGATCCTTATATGCCCAGGTGCATCACATAAAATCACATAGTATTTCATATTGCCCACATGTATTCTCCTATATACTTTAACTCATTTCTAGATTACTTGGTACAATGTAAGTGCTATGTAAATAGTTGTCATATTGCAAGAATAAAATGTGTGCAGATGGTCAGTACAAAACAAGCATCACAAGCCTAACTACATGACTTTTTTCTTTTTTTCGGAATATTTTTATCTGGGGTTGGTTGAATTTGGAATATGGAGGGCTGACTATATTTGAAAACTATTATTGACTAAACAAATAATAGTTTATAGTTTATGAACAAGTGAAGTTCTGAAGTACCTTATTTGTTTGTTTTAACTCTGTTTTACCACTAATATAAATGAAAATATCAATCAATATATATCAAAAGCAAACTCATTTGTTATTTTCCACCAATTAATGAAAATATTCTGTAAGAATCAGTTGGTTATATAGAATTACTCATGAAGTTTAATAAAATTACTTATATATTGGAGGCTACACATTCTTTATTTCAGTAAAATGTACAATAAATGTGACTGTGTCTGTGTGAGTGTGTGAATGTACATATGTGCCAGGTAAGAAGAACTTAGCATTTACCAGGGTGCTGAACTTTAATTTTCTCTTGTAAATGGACAGGTGAAAAGGGCTTATTATGTTTATCTTAACTCTCTTATGAAAAGTCAGGCACTCTGCTTGCTATCAGACCCTTATTTAAATATTGGACAAATGTAATGAAACATTAATACCAAGATAGTTCAAATATACTTTATAAAATGTCCAAGAAAAAATAATATGAATGTTTCCTCACTCTTCCTTAAATATGCAAACATCTCAATTGCTATTGAGGGAAGGAGTTTTATCACTTTCTTTTCAGACTGCAGGAGCACATTCAAAAGTATATAATTCTGATATTGCTATTGGTGTCAAAAATTAAATAAATTATCATCTTTGGAAAGAACTTTGGAGCATGAACTTTATATTGACTTATCTAATTTCCATTTTTGAATGTCCACCATGTCCTAAATTAAAATCAATTCCATTTCTGAGACAGGAGATTAAGTTACTAGAAGGATGGGAGTGAATACAGGCTTAAGAAAATTTCTGTGGGTTTGTTGGAGGTGTCTACTATTTTGATTGTGATGATGATTTCACACTTATATCCACGTGTCAAACCCATTAAGTGGCATTTTAAATATGTATATTTTCCTTTCTTCAATTTTACTGCAATAAATTCATTTTAAAACTTTCGAGAATGAAAAAGATAGATTAATATATATATCATATATATTAATATGTATATCATATATATCATAATATATATCATATATAATAGTCTATTATATTATATAATTGAATACAATGCAATATAATATTGTGTTATAACATATAATATTAAGTTATCACTGTTTAGGTAATATTGTGCTTATATTTTTACCTTTTGTGTTATGTTCTTTTCAAAAAGTAAGTAAAACATTATGATAAACTGTTATTCTATATTTTAAAGCAGGCAAAATTGTTCATACATAGAATGAATTCATTTTTTAAGTATACAATTTAAAGAATAACATTAAAATATTTAAGTATAAATAGTTAGTTAAACCGCCCATGAAAGTGCAATTTTTAATCTTCCCTTTTTTGTACTACTTTCATTCTAAATATGGTTTTTCTAAATAATTTATCATTTTTTACTTTTCTACATTAAAAATATTATTTAAATAACTATTTACAATATACCCATACTATCACCTTAGAATAAATGGCAGTTATTATGGATTACCTAAAAATTTAAATGAGGTTTAACGATATTTGGCATCTTCAAAGAGCTTCATTCTTCCCTAACTTAAGGCAGACTACTAGAGTTCAATTATATCAGAAAGATAATTCTGGCAGAATCATGTTGGCCTGAAATCAAATTAGCTTCCAAAAATACCTTATGTGAATTCTAATTTTAAATAAATCTCTTAATATATTCCTATCAATTTCTTAATGTATTCAATAAATATTTTGACTTAAACACTGATTATACAAAATTAAATGAAAAAAGGAAAAGGTCTGCTGTCATGGAACTCATAATATCAAGACAAGACAGATAAAATAATAAAATACATAAAAAGTATTTGGAATTTTTTAAGTATTTGATAAAATACTTAAAAAGCTATTGGAATTTTTTTTAATCAAAGGATAGAGCAAAAAGAGAGGATGATATCTTCCTCCAATTTGCCCTAAAATGGGATTTATATGTGGAAAGTCTGCACAAAGAAGCATGAGAAGAATATAATGGCTTCTTAAAATGACTGTTAATGCAATACCTTGCAGGTTTTCACTCTTTCTAATCATCTAATTGTTGAAAATATCCTGTGTAGAGATCTCATGGAGGCTCTCTCCCAATCTTGGAGAACTACCTATCTTTTTTCAATACCTGCTGTTTTCCCAGTCCTTCTGAAATGGCTCTTCCGTGGTTAACCTCTTCATTCAAGAGCTAATACATCCCTATCTTCCCTAGAAAGCAGCTTCTTTTACTGGCATAACTCCATGCATATGTTTTAAGAGCCTTGACTAAAATGTTTTGCCTTTTAGTTTGCAATGTGCTTTTGAATGATCAATATGCATTATGGATCTATGCTTATTCATCAGTTTTCCAACCAGGAAAACACATCAAAATTCTGGGGAGCACATTTAAACATAAAAAATGCTACTGATCTAATGCAACCCTTCATTACTCTTCATTTTCCAAATTCCCAAACTCAAAGTATTTTGGTTGGTGTTCTTCTTCTTATTTTTTTTCATTATTTCTAGGTAAATCTCTTATATTAATAAATAAAATATGAAAATAAGTCAGAATCCTCTATCACAACCATTGTAAAATTTAGCAGAGGCCATAGGACATTTACAAATTTGCCACTTTTGAGCCAGACACTTTTCTTGATGGTTTAGTCGCACCATTACACAAAGAGACCACATGTATGAGTAGAATGGAAAATGTTCCAGGCAAACCCTGCTCTGAATCTGTAACTTTAGATAAACAGTAAAACATTTTCCATGGTCACAAATGGATAAAGTGGGAGACAATAACTTGTTCAAATAAACCAGAACGCTTCAAAGAATCTTCTAAGACCCAGCACTCTTTTCTCGAGCAGATAGCTTCAGCTGAGACTGAGCATACTTCTGCCGGAATCCTATGCCTTTCTCCTAACTATTCTAATGGAAACCACAGTTTGCTCTTCATGCCTTCCTAGAGGCTTTAACCTGAAAGTTGAGGGTGTCTCACTCTATAAATTTAAAGTTAGCCTTCACTCTTCTTTCATTGATGAGTAAAGATGCTGCCTTTCAATTTTAAAATAATTTTTTAAAATTCTGACAATAAAATTAAAAAGTAGCACGTATAAGACTAAAATATTCACAACTCCTAAAGTAAGTTTGTTAATTTAGTATTTTAAACAAGTCATTCAAAATAATCTATTCAAATTCCTACTAACAAAAACACAACTACCTCTATAATTATAAATGGTGTTTTGAGAGTAAAATAACAACAACAAAAAAAGAATTATTGCTTTAAACTAACTTTGCATTCAAAGCATAAATGAGAAAAAAACAAAACAGTAAACCATTTATAGAAAGCTTTGAGAGAGCTATAATGTTGGGTCAGTTTTATTTTAGCCATAAACTATTTTGAAAGCAGATGTTGAAAAGACCAATAATGAAACCACAGTCTCATCTAAGGTTGAAAGCATCCTTAATTTTTGTAATGAGCAAACATATTTGTTACAAAGCTATTTCAAAAAATATATATGTATATATAGTAAAGTTTAAAATTATCCATATTTTCTACAATTTACAGTAATAATTTCTTTCAGAATTCTTAACCCCTTTTCTACCTGTATAATTCAATTGAAATAATACATGTATACCTTCAAAATGTCTATTAGTCTATGTTTAAAGTATATTTTGATGAAATACTGGATTTTTCAATGTTTAGTTATTTTGATTTCTTTTTCCATTATTTGTGCCTTATACATTGGCTTGCTAGTACACTTTTCAGAAAAAAAAATCTGTATTGTTTCTGTTTATTACTAGAGTTAAGAGAAGCTACCTTTGGAAATTATGCCTACCAAAGAGACAGCACTTCTTTCACTTAGTCTTTATAAAGTTTTGCAGAAACCTGCGAATGATAAGTAGAGGGAAAATAATTTCAAAATAAATGTTCAAAAATTTTTTGAAAGGGTAGTACTTTAGAAAGCACAGGTTTACTTGTACCGACAAGAATGCTGTAATTATCCAGTAAAAATTGCTAGAAAAGTCACCAATCATAGATTGCAGTTGTGAAGGCAAACGTTAAGTGGCTTTGGGAATTAAAACTTCAGTTTTAATAAGAAAAGCTTAATAAGCAAATATTTGAAAATTAGTGAGGTATAGTATTGTTTGTATTTGTGTAAAAATCTAGCTAAATAGAATAGGTCTCCCTTGTCTTAAGATTTAAAACAAAACAAAAAACCAGGAAGATATTATGTAATATTAGCACAATTTGAATGAGATTTATTATAAGACTATTTTGATAAATACCATAACATTTCTTAGTTTGAATGAAAACTGTGCAGCTATCTTTATATATAAAAGCCTAATGCAAAGTGTCCCCTCGGGAGTTGGACCAACCAGGACTTTGATCACTCACTCTGACATGTGCTGACTACCAGGGGCAGCAAAGAGGCCCCAGCCAGCAGCTGACAGCCACTAGGAGCCCTATCAGTGAATTTTGTAGACTGGCCCTCTACTCTACCATATATAACAAAACCCTAATACGCAAATCAACTGAATGACAGAATGACTGGCAGAATGACCAGTCACTAGGATATATGCACTGACGACCGGTGGGCAGATGCTCAATGAAGGAGTTGTCCCTTGGTGGTCAATGCACTCCTACAGGGAGAGTGCTTCTCAGCCAGAAGCCAGGCTCACAGTGGTGGTGGCGAGACCCTATCCCACCTCTGCTGCAGGTGGGTGGTACGGAGTGAGGGGTCCCAAACTGCGAGAGCCCTGGACTGCGAGATGGCTCAGGCCAGGCTGAGAGACCCCCCGAGTGCAGAATTTCATGTACCAGGCCTCTAGTATTACATAAAGGGTACAAAATTTAAGAAGATAATTCTTACTATATAACAGAATTCCTGCCTCATGCATGTTATTGAGTAACACCTTGCAGAGTTGTTCTCTTAAAGTCAGAAATTGAACTTAAAAAACAACTGCAAAATACACAGAATGCTTCAAAGAAATAAATATATAATTATATATTAATTAAAACTATATATTAATAAAATTCAATTATATATTAACTTTACTTGTTAGGTAAAAGGTGTATGGTGATTATAATAGGCACTAAAGATCAACTTAAACATAGATTAATTAACATTGCTTAAGATCAAGAAATCTCTTCATCAAATTTCACAACAATCTCAAAAGGCTGAAGAGGAAAAGAAAGTCAGAGCACTTGTAAAACAGCTTGCTTACTAATGATGAGAACTATTGCCTTATCTATACACAGAATTATACAATATTTTAAAGTTTAGCATATAACCAAACTTTGTCTTGGTTGATTTTCTCATCTGCTAAAAAGTTGTCTGACCATACTCTGATTTTAACCATGAAAACATATAGACATAAATCATTAAAACTGTTTCAAACAATAAAATGTTAAAATATGACCAGAAAGAACAAATTCTATAAATTTTCAGGGCTCTTGATAGGTTTTCTCTTTTCAAAATGATTACTCATGTCATTCATGGAAATTGGAATAGCACAGGAGCATTTTAGTGGAGTCACAGTGTGTTATATATCTAAAAAGAAAAAAAACATAAAATGGCACATTTAACTATAAACAATATGTATACAGACACAGCTATAATAGAAGTAGTTTTAGAGGGGAGTCGTGGACATTTGACAAAAGTGTGGAGGGTACTGTTGGAATTGGTTTTGTTCCCACTGTTACCTATTTTATTTGCATTTATAACCTAAAGTCATTGCCAAATCAGTTTTCTAGCCGTTCAAATTTCTCTTCCTACATAAAGCTCTAAACCCACTAATCTCTCAGCTCTTTGATAAGTCAACACTGCAATCAATAATAGCATGCTGCCGTTAGTTCTCAGTGATATCCTTTGATTAATATCTGCCTTCAAGAGAAACATGAAAATCGTATCATGTGCAGCTGGATCAAACTGTCAGACAACTTTGGGAAACTGAGACATTGAAGGGATTTGGGAAATGAATTGCAGTAGATTAACGTCAATTTCAGGGTTTTTGACATTTGGTTATATTTATGTATTTCTTTTTGGGACAGGATTTAAATGAAAAGTGATGTTATTTTAGTTCCTTCCTGCTCTAAACAGGTTGATGTTCTTTTTTCAGCAAATTCTGATAAAACATGTGATCATCCCTTGCCAACATTTCCAATTCCTCTTCTGTGCAGACAGCAGGGTTTATATGATAAAATGTTAATGACCCTGGCCCTGAATAAAAATGTGAGTCACCAACACATTTTCAATAGGGCTACGCATTTGTTACGACTGGCATTGGAGGGTATTCTCTAAAAGGAAGCCTTGGTGGCCTGAGAGGCAGGCCTAGTGGAATAGGAGCTGTTCCGGAGAAAGCACCATTATCAGCAGCAGTTGTGGGATGAAATGGGGATTTATGAATCACTGCCAAGGAAACTATATTACCGGCTGTAAATTAAACCTGGGGTTTAACATATACCGGACATAAGGCTGGAGGCTCCAGCTTTTTTCAGATTACCCCATAGACTTAGTGAAAAGCAGCTGTAGAGTACCTTCAATCTCTAATTTACTTCCCTTACCACTTCCCACAAAATCCTACACTGTTTTCACAGTTTCATCATTGGAAAATAGAAATCAATTCAAGAGAGGTTTTGGGTTTTTGTTTAACATACTATTCCTTCCAGGTTAAATAGCATTGAAACTCAGTGGCAGGGTGGGCGGGGAATGCTCACTCTATCAATATTAAATCATGACGTTATGTTACTTGCTTGGCTCATACAGAAATGATTTTTGTGCATGTCTTCTTGACTCTCATGCATACCCTTGGCCCTGAGCCCGGGGATATTTACACTTTCTGCAGCTTTACTATAAGTGTTCTATAAACAGATATAAAAATCCACTATAAATTTTCAATTCTAATAATGTTATTTTAAAGGTTTGGTTGTTGTTTTTCATAAATGCCATGTTTTGTGAACTCTATAATCCAAAGTAAAAACACAAAATTCAGAGGTCTCAATTCTGAATCTACAAGTACCATCTTACAGAAATTTTCAGGTTTATGTTGGATACACCATGCTATTCCCATGTTGTGTAAATCTGACAGCTAGTAGGAGAGTTATTTCTGTGAGAACTACATTGTAGCTCCTACATGACAGAAATATTTGAAAGTTCCTCTCTGGTACCAAGCATAGTCGCATAAAGCACAGTGATGAGATAGGTCAGGATTGTTCCATTTCATAAATGAAAATATATGATTGCTATACTTAGTATCCAGGCAAGATGAAATTAATGGGAATTTCTGGTAAAGAAGATGAACTTGAAAGGTGCAGGAGTAGTTTACCCCATAAACCTGTACTCTTGTCCAAGGGAAAACTTCCCTTCATAGCAATATTTAACATATTGGAGATGGAACATTTTCTTTTTGTAATAAAAAATAGTGAAATGGCCATTGCAATGGAATGGAAAGAGGGTAGTGGTGAGGTGGCTGAAAGGAAACTTAAAAATATTGGAATTTGGAGGTGAGATCTTCCTATAATGAAAAAAGAATTCATAGAAATTTAACATCGTATCTAATAAAAGAGTAATATGAAAATTCACCATACCTTCGCTACACCCACAAGCCAACCAGAAGCAGGGGGTGGGGCTGAGGCAGCCGGGACCAGGGGGGCAGGGCCTAGGCGGCCTGCCAGTTAGCAGCAAAGCAGGGGGCAGGGCTGAGGTATGTTTGAGGCAGCCACCAAGCGCAGGGGGGTTGGCCCCCAGGGCCGGGTGTTCACCAGCAGCTGGGGCCAAGGCAGCTGGCCAGCACATGACACAGGGGATAAGGCCGAGGCACATGTGAGGCTGTTGAGTGCTGGGTGTCCCCAGGGCTGGGCATTCGCCGCGGGGGCTAAGGCCTGGGCTGGTGGGGCGGGGCTGAGGCATCAGGCGAGCATGAGGCCTCTGGGCCTGGTGGCTGCCGAGTGGTCACCAGTGGCTGGGGCTAAGGCCAGGGCCAGGGGGGCGGGGCCAAGGCTGCTGGTGCAGAGCCAGCCATCAGTCCCATTTTAGGACAATGGCTGAGTGCCCAAGGCCTAAAGTTTTGGCCATGGGTGCGGGGTTAGTAGGACATCCCCTGAGGACTCCCAGTATGTGTGAGGGGGCAGTTTGGGCTGAGGGATCACCCACCCCCAGTGCATGAATTTCTTGCATCCGTCCCCTAGTAAAAGAGTGATATTCAAATTGACTGTCACTCCAACACACAAAATGGCTCCCCCCATGTTGTCAAATATGGCTATGCCCATGTGGTCACAAGATGGCCACCAAAAGATGGCCTGCAGGAGAGGGCAGGTAGGGGTGACCAGGCCAGCAGGGGAGGGCAGTTGGGGGTGACCAGGCCTGCAGGGGAGGACAGTTAGGGGCAACTAGGCTGGCAGGCAAGGACAGTTAGGGGCAACTGGGTTAGCAGGGGAGCAATTAGGCATCAATCAGGCTGCTAGGGGAGTGGTTAAGGGGTGCTCAGGTTGGCAAGCAGAAGCAATCAGGGGCCATTAGGCAGGCAGGCAGGTGAGCAGTGAGCAGCCAGCAGTACTGGATTCTGAGAGGGATATCCGACTGCTCATTTAGTGGGATCAGGCCTAAATGAGCAGTTGGATATCCCTCGAGGAGTCTCAGATTAGAGAGGGTGAAGGCTGGGATGAAGGACACACACCAACACCCTCATGCACAAATATCATGCACCAGGCCTCTAGTTAAGATATAAATAGTAGTTCATATAGGAATGATGAAAACAGCTTTTAAACCAGGAACAGAAATCACAAATGTTTTAAAATAAAATTGCACAGGATTCAACTTGAAACCAAAATCTCAGATAGAATCCAAGGAAATAATCTTTGATATTAGCTACAGGTATAACAAATTGTTTTGGGCTTTATATTATAAAATGAATTAAATTGTAATTTAAGATGAATGTTTTTGGATTAAAAATACCATAGCATTGATTGCATTATAAAAAGCCACATATTTCAAACAGTTTTTAGAGTTATATTAAGATCACCATATACCTGTGATTATAAGAATAAAGTGAGCATAAACATAATTACTATAGATTACAGTAGTAATTTATTTTTTAAAAAATATATTTTATTGATTTTTCACAGAGAGGAAGGGAGAGGGACAGAAAGTCAGAAACATTGATGAGAGAGAAACATCGATCAGCTGCCTCTTGCACACCTCCAACTGGGGATGTGCCCGCAGCCAAGGCACATGCCCTTGACCGGAATCGAACCTGGGACCCTTCAGTCCACAGGCCGACGCACTATCCACCGAGCCAAACCAGTTCGGCTACAGTAGTAATTTAAATGCACGTGCATATGTTTAGGGGTTTTAGGAAAATATAATTGGTCTGATGTTTAAAATATTAATTATTTTATGTAATTTCTCATAAGGTAATAACATGGCAGATCACCTTAACAAGCATGTGCTCCAATTGATTTAATTCGATTTGAATCAAAGTGTACCCCATTTCCTGCTGGAATTACAAAACTAATACTTAAAAATACTTAGACAAGCCCCAGGCAGATTGGTTCAGTTGTGAGTGTTGTCCTGTGCACCATAAGGTTGCAGCCCAGATCCCCAATCGAGGCACATATGGAGGGCAACAACAAATGTTTCTCTCTCACATAGGTGTTTCTCTCTCTCCTCTTTTTTTCTCCCTCTCCTCCTTTCTCTCTCTAAGCATGTCCCCAGGTGAGAATAAAATCAACAACAACACAAAAAGCTAGTCAAATCCACTTTTCTTTATGATAGTTAAGCAATAATAAACAATTTAAACAGTAATGAACACATTGATACGACTTATAAACATAAACATTGAGATCATATTTAAAAACTTTTTTAATGACCAATTGCTTATAGAATTTTTAGGTGAAAAGCAGCAGCACACCTTGCTAGAGGTAAGAACTACCTGCTAACATTTGCTGGTAAAGGTTAATATTTGGGAAAACTATAAAAATTCATCTTTACAAATAGAGCAAGTTAGAGTTTGATTAAATAATTAACTATTAATACTAGAAAATATATCAGAAGAAAAACTTCTATTCCTCAAGACTTAATTTTTTTTAAAAAAAGTATGTTTTCAATAATTTTATAAAGAGGAAGGGAGAGACAGAGAAGGATAGAAACATCAAAGATGAGAGAGAATCATTGATCTGCTGCCTCCCTCATACCTCCTACTAGGGATCTAGCCCACAACATGGGCATATGCCCTGAACCCTTATTTCCTGGTTCATGGGTTGATGCTGAACCACTAAGCCACACCGGCTGGACAACACTTCAAATTTTAATTTAAATATGCTATATTCACTCTGGAATATTTCCTTCCATTATAACTAATCATTTTGGAGAATGTATAGAAACTTTAAAAAATACTACATTTTAAGTGAAGATGAGAATTCAGCAGTACACCTTATATATGCATATGAACAAACACAGTAGGCTTTTTGTATAATTGTTTATTGCTTATTCTGCCTTCCCAGCATCCATTTCTTCTTCAGTATATTCTCCCTCTTCAACAATCATTCCAAGAATGTCAGATAGGTCTAATCATCAACATTTAAGCAAATGACACAGGCCTACCTATTCACAATATTTGATCTACTAATCATAGTGATTAGTTAAGATGTAAGCATTTGATATGAGCCAGGGTAATAAAGTTTTATTTGGTCCTAACTTCTGAGGCAGTGGACAAAGATACAATAACTAAAACCTATGCAATGTTTATCACGTGCACAGCCCTCTCCTATAACCCACCTATAGTAATTAATATCATCCCCTAATAACTTTACTTTTCATGAACAGGAAGAGTATAGAGCTAACCAAGAATCACTAAGTGACAAGAACCTTCCTAGAAATAAAACCTAAATGGAGGAGAGATGATCTACAGGTGGAAAATTAAAGCAGAGCCCAGGACCTGGCAACACATTAGAGTACCAGGGCATCATTGATCCTGAATTCAAAATAGGCTGTGCCATGCCTAAACTTTTCAATACCATCAGCCAATATATTCCCTTTTGTGTTTAAAATCATAGCTGAATACAATACCTTAGCATGAGAAACTCCTGATTAAAAAAGTAAAAAACAATGTTGATTACTGGGGAAAAAAAGGCATTTGCTCTCTTTTATGACACAAATTTTAATTTTTCAAGACTGGGTTGTTATAACTCATCTATGAAACAGATACCATATGACTGTGGCAGAAAGAAATGCTCAATAATGATCACATTTTGTCCCTTACATTTTCAGTCCCCTGACATTAGGCAAGGTCATGTGACTAATTTTGGCTACTGAATTGTGTTCAAATAAAGGGTGTCACTTCTGGGTTTCTTCTGCCAAAAGCCTCATGCACAGTTCTCCGTTCTTATTTTTGTGGCAGCACTCTGGATCCTTGAATGACTGTTGGATGGATGTATTCTCTCCTGCATAGGCTTGTAGAAAAAGTGAGAAGTAAAATGTTGAGGTGTTGAACTCAAGAAGAGATATGGGGGTAGAGGTAAAGTTGTTTTGTGTTGCTTTACTATAACACAACCTAGCTTATCCTAATGATTACAACACTTTTGTCCAAAATAAGCCATAGACGCTCATCACCTGAGTGTGCTTTAAGTCCTACAGTCTCCTCTTAAGTCAAATGGATGTGCATTCACTTAATATAAAAAAGTAATGTATAATTTTGGTTAAAATAAAATTTCCATTTATTTTGTTTTTCTGATTAAAGTCTTATTTAAGACAGACCCACTTTCTCTTCAGATACTGCATAATAGGAAATTACAAAGCAATCTTGAGTATCTAAGTAAAATACAAAACAGAATAACCAAAACAAATATAACACAGGGCATGTGTTATTATAAGGATAATTGCTAACAAAACAATTAACTCTCTGAAATTCTTTCTTTCTAAGCTGGGCAGTTGTCATATACAAAAAGTCCTTTACATTAGCAATTCTTCTCTCACTATTCATTTGAAAACAAACATTGGTTGTCTACACTGTGCCAGGCACATTGCAAATATAAGGAGTATAATGACCAATGGTGCTAAGCTCTAAGAGTGTAGGGTTCAGTAGAGAAACAGACCAGAAAATAAATATTAGAAAGTGCCTTGTTGTCTTCTAATAGAGGTATGCAATGACAATGTGGGAGCCCTGAAATGAACACCCCAATGCTGCTTAGAGTTCCAGGGTAAAAATTACATAAGTGTAACCTCTTGTGATTCTTGAGGATTACATAGAATTTATCATATACAATATTATGAATTAGAAGGAGTACATGGAAAGAGGTAAATTTGAAAAAGCATCACATTGTGAGAAAATAGTGATATTGAGAGAACTTAGGAAATTCAGTATAATTGAAACATGAAATTCATACAGTAGTAAGTTAAGAAATATACAAAAAGGAAAAGAAAAATATATTTTAAATATGCAAAAGACTTGGGACTTTATCCTCAAGGGATAGGAAATTGCTTACAAATTTTAAACAGAAAGATGACATGCCAATTTGTATTTTAAAATGTTCTTTCTGGAAGTAATTTTGGAGATTGAATTGTTGGGGGGAGAGATGGAAGACTGAGAGAATGGTTGGCATCTATTGCAACAATCCACATAAAACATAATTATGAATTGAAGCGAGCCAGATGAAGTAGATATAGGAAGACTGCAAGAATTAAAGAGATTATAGAAGTTTGCATAAATAACACATAGTGAAAAGTTGGGTATGGGAAGTGAAGGGAAGAGGAAGAAAATAATCTAAGATTTATTTTCTATGACAAAGTGGATGGTCGTACTAAATACAGGGGAAAATCATATAGAAAGTAGGACATTGACAATAATGTGATAAAATTACAAAACCTGTGGGACACAGATAAAAATATACAATAGCTGAAAATGTAGATTCAAATAATAAAAAATGTCTGAGCTGGTTTAATAAGAGTGAAGAAATGGCTTAGCGTGCATAAAAATTATTAGCGTGCCTAGTAAGTATACAAAGTTACAGTGTTTTAAATGCCCTCATTTATCAGTCTCCAAATACTTTTGTGCTCTGGAGTTGCTTTAACATAAGTTTACTATCATCCATGGTCATGGGTGGCTCTGAGTTGTAATCATGATTATTCTAGTAAAAGAGAAACACACAAATTGACCCACAAGCCACGCCCACCAGCCACGCCCACCAGCCAATCAGGAGGAGATATGCAAATTAACCAAAACAAGATGGTGGTTACTTTGCATATATAGGTACAGAGTGAAGACTGAAGATAGTATAGAAGAAAGCCTAGCATTGCAGAAGGGAGAGAAGCTGTGTAGAAACAAGCAAGTGAGGCAGTGGGAAAGGGAGGAAAGCAGGCAGGGTGACACGGAAGGGAGGGAGGGTGGAGACCACTGCAGAAAGCCCTATTCCTGCAGGAATCTTCCTGCAACATGCCTCTAATATATACATAAAACTTTGTGATGTCTTGTAATAGAGTAGTACTGGCTTTGTTTTAAATGCATGAGACATTAAACAGCAGCACATTGCAAACCTCTCATCATATTAGATTAAACCGGTTTAGGCTAATCAATCCCTAATCTAAGGAGAGAAAACAATGGTATTAATAGAATTAGCTCATTTGAACAAAGTCCCATTCCTGGACTGGAGGTTAACACCAATGAACAAACCCAAATACAGTCAGGCTTCTACTGGGAATGAAGAATAGAATCATAAATATTAGACAGGCGACCAAAAATGTCCACAAATTTCAAGAAAGAAATTGAACTAATTTATGAATTTTTTTTATCCTGAAGTTGTACTCAAAGGGAAGGGGATAGAAGATAGCAAGATCATCTTAAAAAAGAAAATGGTAAGAAATATAATTTTATAACAACATGCCATCATCAGTGTGGTCAGAAGAAAGAGATTAAAATTAACATCACATTTTATATGGCTACCAAAATGATACCCAAAATGCCAATTCTAAATGGAATTCTTAGTGCTTCTCAAAAGTATTCATTGTATTATGTACATGAATGAAAGTTTTTATTTGTGCACAATATATGCACACACATGTCTAAAATGCAATAACTCATTCATTTATTTGACCCCAAGAGAATTGGGCCCTAAGCTTGCTCCCAACCATCCCTTTCAAGACAAATCTTATTCTTTCAATGGAGTATCATAAGTGGAATGGCAGATGTTAGAGTCATTCTTAAGATCTTCCGAAGGCTGCTGATGACTACACTGCAGTTTCAGAGAGATGAAAAGTTTATGACTAATTCTTACTAAACATTAATAATTCAAGAAAATGAGCAAATTTATGGAGGCAGTGGGGGTGTCCCTTAAGGACATGGATGTCAATTTGTATCAGGACATCAGAGAAGGGGGAAAAAACAACTCTTAATGAAATGGGAGGAAAGTAGTGAAGAAGAAACTTATAAATTTGGACTATCAACTCTTCAGCAAAATTTCAAAAAATGTGAAATACATGTTGCAGATGAATTTTTGTATGAAAATATTTAAATGGTCAACCTAATATCCTTCCAGATATATGGTGAAATAGAAATGGTCTATATACAGAGAGCAGAAATGAAGCAGATAATGGAAATACCAGCCTCAGGGGATTCACAAATTGTGGGGAAAGATTAAGACATTCACAGGATATAAAGAATTAGGGAAATAGGGCAACTTTACTCAGATCTCCAAGAGGTACAGGGTGGCCTCAGCAGAAACTAGATAAAGTAATATTTAGAAACAGGGCCTTTACCAGCAATCCCTATCATTTCAGAACCTAATAGCCAACTTTGATGCTGAATGTGGTAACTGCTGAGCTTGAGCTGTTCTACAATGTGACTCAGACTTTCCTATTTTATTCCTTACCACCCCTATGTAAATGCTATGTTCAGTAATTAACTAGATAGTGCATTGTGCAGTTACCTCCCAAGCTTTTTCCCTTTCCTTTCATAGTTTTAATACTTTAGATGCTTTTCTCTCCTCATCTCAGTGTGTACACCTTGTCCTTTCCACAAACACAAAAATGTTGTGTCTCTTTCCTGTTCCCATTTCTGTTTTACAACATTCACTTTCTTGTTTGATAATGCAATGGCATTAACTAGCAAGAGCATTAACAGAAAAGGCTGTACCATGACTAAAAATAATGTTTTAAATGACCTCAAAGGCAATTTACCTCTAATTTTTAAAATATGCTATTTATACATGGAATTGGAAAACTCATTGCCCTGTAGCATCAATAATTAAATGTTTTCATGTCTTTATCAAGACTATTACTAAAATTTAATTAAAAATGTTGAAATGCTGTGTTTCTTTTCTAAAGGAATAAACCTTTAGCTTCATTAGGACTGTCCAGAGCATTGTGAACACTTCATCAAACTCTGGTCATTGTTGTCTGGTAATTCTTTTTGTTGTGTGTTTTGGTTTTGTTTTGACTTTATATTTTTTAATGTTTTACTCTTATTTGTTTTTAATTCTCTCTTTTTCTCCTGAATGGTTTTAAGTGTGCTAATGGTCAAAGAGAGGAATAAAAGGAAGGGTATTTAACTGAATGTAAACCCAACCCATCTACTCCAAAAATAGACTCAAAATACTTTAAGCATAGTTTACACTATTAGGAAATTTTCATCTCAGCAGATTATAATTCCATCGTTGGCCAATGGCCCAAGCTATTAGTCATGCTATTATAACATGTTAAGAACAAAATCTCCTGAGAAGATAATTATTATAAGATAATGTTCCCTCTTAGTGATGTGGGCTTCACTAGCAGCTATTAAAACAAGTTGCTAAGATCACACTCTAGCAATTAGCCTTCAGTGTGGGCTACTGACATCTTAATACTTTAAGTCTTAAGTCTATATTTAAAGTTTAAGATATAGACTTTAAGACCATATTAGAAACAACTCAATAGATGTTTTTAGGTTAAAAGAGACAGACTAACAAATTTTGGTCATTCAAATAAACTTTCTGGTTGATAAAATTTCTATATATATAAAAAGCTAGCAACTGGAATTGTGGAACTGCAGGACCATTTGCTAAGACACCCAATGTGGCCTGCAAACCAGCCTGACGGGGGGAATGGGACTGACTGGCCAACCACCCGCAGCCCCTCCCCCAGCCATCCCCACCCCAGATTGGCCCTCCGACTCCTATCAAGGGTAAGGCTGGCCAGCCAACTACCTGCAGCCCCTCTCCCTGGCTGGCCCTGCCCCTGATGGGCCCCTACCACCATAATCAGCCCACAGCCCCTCCCTCATCCAGCTCTTCCCTGAATCACCCCCTCACTCCAATCAGGGACAGGGACAGCCAGCCAACCACCCATGACCCCTCCCCCAGGCCACTGGTCCCCAATTATCCCCCACCCCATTTGGGGGTGGGGTGACCAGCTCACCACTCACAGCCTATCTCCATGGGCAGCTCAACCCCCAATCAGCCCCTACCCCTCTGATTGGCCTATGCCCCCTTCCCCCAGTCAGCTCCACCCTGATCACCCTCCTACACCAGTCATGGGGTGGGACTGGCTGGCCAACCTCCCATGGTCCCTCCCCTAGCCATTGACTCCTGATCAGCCCCCCCCCCCCACCCCATTGAGGGGTGGGGCCCACCGGCCAGTCGCCTGTCTTTCCCCTCCCCACCCCCGCAGCTAGCCCAGTCCTGATCAGGCCCCTATTGGGTCCAGCCAGCCAGCCCATCTGCCACCATCTCCTCCTCCCAATAGGCCCAGCCCTGATCCACCCCAATTGGGGCTAGGCCGGCCAGACCCCACCCGTGCATGAATTTGTGCACTGGGCCTCTAGTATATTAATAGTTGTCACAAAAACATTAAAAGCATAGCATTTTATAAAGACTTAAGGCCCAATTTACAAAAATTAATATAAAGACAACTATTTTGGCAAATCCTGTGGATTCAGGATATGTTTTTAATGTTTCATGAAACTGAGATTATATGATGTTTTCACTTATTTCATTACTAAGGACAATCTATTAAGTGAATGTTCTGCTGTTTCTGAGTGAATTATTTGAGTTAAAACATAAAATAAAAATAGCAATCGTCTTTGATAACATAGGAGTGGTACACAAATATATATATATATACCATTAACATGATGATTTTCAACTAGCATGTTGTAGTATACTGGTGCTGCAATTTTTAAAACTTGCAATGCCTGACTATTTTGTTAGGGCAATTTTCCTTTAGATTGTCAAATTAAAAAATGACAACAGCCAACACAACATTAGTCATTAGTGTGAATGAATAAAAATTATACTTATTTTTCTCAGATCGGCAAAAATATATTTTTTGGTGTGTCTCAGAATTTTAGTAATTAGTTTATGTGTGCCATGTGGTGAAAAAGGTTGAAAATTGCTACCATAACATGTTATAACAATGGAGAAGACACTAAGGAAATCCTCCTTATTCTCATAAGGAGAAAATATTATCTTATTTTTATTTGACAGAATAAAAACATAAACAATTAATAAATGGGAGACATAAAAGATCAGTTTAGCTTAACAAATCCTACATATCATTCTAATATGTCAATAAAACACAGTGTCTCTTGCATAGCTGAGCTAGACTCATGAATAGATTATTTCAATATAATCTAGTAAATATTCTGATAGGAAATTTCAAACAGAGTGATGCATATAAAGAACGTACCATCACACCTGAATAGTGAGCACATGATACATGTGGGCTATAATCTCTCTCTCTCTCTCTCTCTATATATATATATATATATATATATATATATATATATATATATATACCTAATATGCAAAGTGTCCCCTAGGGAGTTCGACCAGGAGACCAGGAGTTTGATCACTTGCTATGACATGTGATCACCAGATGGCAGTGAGAAACAAAAGGAGACCCTGGCCTGCAGCCAGAATGCCCTGATCGGCCCCGATCACCGGCCAGGCCTAGGGATCCTACCTGTGCTCAAATATTGTGCATCAGGCCTCTAGTACTTATATAATATAATATATAAAGTGTGAATGGGAAATGGAGGAAAGGCACTTAGACCAGGAGAGTGATGTCCTCTTAGTTACATAACTAGTGCTAAAACCAGCTAGGAGCCAGGTTTCTAACACCCACTCTAATGCCTTTTCCAAAAGGCCATGGTGTTCACAGGCTCCACGGTGATGAAATCTTTGGGTTGAATAGTAAACAGCACCTGTTGAAGTATATTTGTCATTCTCTTCCTTCCTTGAACCACACCCAAAAAAACAGTTACTAAGTATTCAAGATATGTGCTTCTAATTATGTCTAAGCAAAATGACATCTGCAATAGAAAAGAATGCCATTTTCTTTTTTCTTTTTCATATATGCACGTATATATCACAATACTTTAAAGATTAACTTATGCAAAATATACAGCTACATACAAAGGAAGTTCCCTCTTACTGTTTATTGGAAATCGACATCCAGAAGGTCTTGTCTATGGGCATACAATTTCTTTCCCACCCTTGCTGCTTATCAATTTGGTTCACAATTTCACCATAAGAAGTTCTTGATATAACTTCACAAATAGGTACAGAAAAGAAAGGGTGTAATGCTTTTAAGTAAAATTAAACATGTAAGTGAAAATGTACAATGCTATTCCAAGTAAAACAGTTCTAACAGCATGCCACCAAACTCGTGTTCTAATATATGACTACTTAGAGCAAAAGTCAACTTTCTTGATTTTAAAAAATACATGCATAGTGAAATAAAAATGCTAATGCCAAATTGAAAGGTTTATTTAAGGACCTACATGGATTAATAAGATTATTCATCCAAGAGCACTGTAGAATAATTACCAATTTCTCTACCAACAAAAGTACAGTATAACTTATAAATAAGATTTCTTTGAAAAAAATCAATTCAGAGGCATTATTTACTTGAAGAATGGCTATTTTTTGTATTGCACTTCTTTTCATGCTACTGCTGATTATTTCCCATCCGTTATCTTTTACTACTAACCTCAAAAACCTGTGATTCTGAAGAGATAAATAGTGAAATTGATCCCTAAAAGAGATCTTGACAAGCAATTTACTTTTTTTAAGAAAGATCTAAACACTTGCTCATTTTATATAGCCTAACATGAAAGTGTCTCATTCACATCCTAGTGACTGAAAATGCCATGGAAACCAGTGTTTAATAGCTTGACTGGGTGTATTTTTCCCCTTCCATAAATCCATCCCTCTCCCAAGTGGTTCGCAAACACTGCATATTCCCAGGAAGAGACAGTAAATTTTATATATGTGCCATAAGTGGCTCTGAAGACAAGCCCCAGCCCATACAATCAGAGCCTGGAGTGACAATGGCAGGGGCTGCAAAAGGAGTAAGGCCATGCTTCTAAGAGCATAGCATGCTGCCTGTCTCTTCTGTTTGTTTTCATGTGCGTGTTCCATGACTTAGGGCATTTACTCCCACATAGAGGTATATTCGCAGTCTCAGAGGAAAGAGGTCAAATGAAAGAAATCAGGTGGCATGTTCAGACAAAGATAGGAAATGGGTGGGTGGGAGATAGAATAAAATGTGTGCTAAGCAGAGTTTCCCTGGGCCTGCTAAAGATGAAGCTCCTTGTCTTCAATTAAAACTCGGGGAAGGCTGTACCTCTCCCCCTAGATTGTGGGCAGCTTAAGGCAGGGCTTCTGCCTCACAGGTGTGTTCTGTTCAGTGGATTGCACAAATTTTGAACACAGTGGGCGTTTATATCGTGTCTCCAGAATTGAATCTGCTGCTGAGATAGTTGTCTTATACTGCCAGGGAAATGTGGAGGTCTGTTATAGCTTGAATTAAAAGCAAAGCTACTGGAAGACAGTCCAAAGCTATAATGCCTGCAGGGTTTGCAGTGGCCACATGTGCTTAAAGCCATAGGACACCAAAAATTCTAGTCACCTTTGAAAGAGCAATTGCTTTTTGAATGGGAGTGCATTATAACCAGATATTTCTAAGAGTCTAAAATTAAAAGTGGTCTTCTCTCTTAACTTTTACCTTTCCCTGAATGGTACTTTTTATTTAAATGTAAAGGGGCTTTCTTAAAGACTGCCATCTCTATCTTTACTAAAACATGTGTGTAAATGTAAAAACAACAATATGTGAGTGATATAGAACTAATTATTCATTGGCCCAGCACATTGGTTTATAAAGGATCTTGAGTGTATCATTTATACAGTCCCAATGAACTGTCTGTTATACACATATACTGAGGGATGATGTTGGTAAGAGTAGAAATCTATAAATTATGGAAAATCAGCTATTATACTATGCTTCATACTTGGACAATTTATAAAAATAGGAACAAAGCATATTTCAAGCAAGGAAAAGCAATCAGATTCTTCTTCCTAGCAATGAACTGAGTTTACTCAAGGGGCAAATTATTATAGTTCTCTCCTCACTGTTGGTGGAGCAGAACTCCAAGAGGCATGAGTATATATATAAAAAACTTATTAACACCTTTTGTAGGAAGCTTTGCCTGTGGATGACTATAAAAAGCCATGCACTTAAAAAAACAAACAAACTTATCTTTACTATTGAAAGTAATACAGATGTATACTTTTTGTCCTATTGACCCCTTCAAACCCGGTCCCTTCCCCCACCCCAGCTTCACCACACTATCCACTTGTCCATGGGCTATGTATTATGCATTTAATTCCTCTATTAATCTTTTCCCATACACCTACCCACCCACCCCACCTTCCCTCTAAGATTCATCAGTCTGTTCCATGCTTTTGAGTCTCCGGATCTGTTTTGTTCATTAGTTTATTGTGTTCATTAGATTCCACATATGTGTGAGATCAAGTGTTACTTGTCTTTCTCTGACTGGAAGGCACTAAGCACTCACCGTTAGACAGCTCATCTTTTCTTCAGGGTTAATTTTCCAACAAGGGAGGTATTCACCTTGCTAATCTATTGAAATAAATTGCCAATTTGAGAAACAAACATTAGCATTTTAAGAATGTTAAAGTGTGTGCAGGAAAATTACATGTTCAGGAAAAGCAGAAAATGCATAAACATAAATATTATGTTGTACCATATTTGAAGAACTGCGTGTAGCCAAAATATTTCACAGATAGACAGCAAGACAAGATATCCAACAGTTAGTATGTGTTCTGCTTCTTGCCTCCAGAGAACAATGAATTCAAAATGAACAATAGTAAATTCAGAGGGAATCAGAGAATGAAAATGTTATCTGGTTGACCTTAAATGTTTGTCATGATTTCCTGCAGGTTCTTCTGAATCCCAAGCTGATACTGTGCGGGGTGCACAGTGTGGCACACATAATGAAACACTTCAGTTTCAAAAGTAAAAACATATGATTTTCTTCACTAGAGATTTTTCCTTTGCAGGCAGATTTCCCAACTTAATTTTGGTTGCTTGAGATACCACATGATGTGATAGCATTTAATTTAAAGGGTTACTTAAGTATGTTTAAGTAATTCCTTGTTCTTTGGATCTAATCTATTTGAAGTCTCCACAGAACCCTGATCATGTAGGGGGAAAAACAAACTACAAAACAAAAAAACACACACAACTTTGCCATAAAGAGAATCAGTGATTCTATGCACTCAGTTCCACCACATTTGTACTTTAATTTATATTTGCAAATTTTCTATTCTCCTAAGAAAGAATCTCAGTATGATCTCCACTGAGTATTTATAATAAGCACTAATAATTATCTTCTTGGGAAGCTCACAAAAGATAAACCTAAGCAAGAATGGGAAGGCTAGCAGAACCCAGTTTACAGGGAAGTTTTCACAAGCTTTCTCATCTATAAGCAGTGTTCAGCTACCTGTTGTTATTGCACAAAGCACTTCTAAAATAGGCTGTCATTTGGCTCGAACTTAATGGCAGCTTAGGATTGGTACTTTAATGATCGGAACAGTGACTCTGTCTAGAGTGAGATACGAAACTCATAACACAGGCAAGTTGTCATTCTTTAAGCCAGAAACTTCTCTGCTCTAAAAAATAATGTCTGTCTGACAAGCAGGAGGTTATGTCTCACAGCAGATCCTAGAGCATTTACATTCTTTCGGATTTCCATATTTTATATTGCTTCTTTTTCCCTAGATACGGAGCAACAAGACGTGATTCAATATCACCCTGCTGTCTATTTTAATTGAAATCTTCAACATACACAAGCATGTCAAAAGTTAGTAATGAAAAACACAACTAAAAGCTCAACAAGCAATAGATATATGTCTGTGGGGGATTGGCAATCTTATTTCTTCACTTGGTTTTTGAATTGCATTAATGATCACAAATGAAGGTACAATGAAGTGCTTTGTTTCAAAGAAGCCAGTGGGAGCAAGAGAGATCCCAAGTTAGAGGAAATAAATATCACCCAAATAAAACTTACATTAAGGCACAATTGATAAGTGAAAGAAAATAGGAATTTCATTTTTTTCACCTAGATGGTCCACCGCATCTTATTTAAAAAAAAGGAGGAAAAGAGAATTTTTGGTAGAGCTTTGTCCAAAAGTAAATGTCATATAATTGCCATATATATGTCTAGAATGTTAGGTTTGCTCTATCCTCCAGAAACCCCAGGATAAAAAAATAAGGAAAACACAAATAGCCCAGAGGAAACAGGACATAGGACAAGAAATAGCAAAGTGGTACAGAATGAAGAGAACAAAGTGCATTGCTTTGGGAAATTTTAGTTAACAACATAAAATGAGATAAAGAATACCAGAAAGGGTCAGAGACTAAAATATATATTAAAAATTAAGGTTTTTGATAGATTGATAGACAGAGACATATAAATATATAAAAATGTCCTCATTTATTTATATTCTAGATACCATAAGGTATCTGAAAAAATGAATTTATGCCGAATTCTCCTCCCATACATGTCCACCAAGACAAACAAACAAAATAACAAAAAATACCTTTATTATTTACTTTTAAAATAATGATTTTCCTTTTAGGCCAATTTGTCATTTACATTACTATCTTGATGACACATTTAAGTTCCTAATTGTACCATTTATCAAAACTATTTACTAAACATTGAAAAGACTTACAGTAATCATTTAAAAATGTAATGTATATAAATATCAAATCATTATGTTGTCTACCTAAAACTAATATAATGTATGTCAATTATACCACAATTTTAAAATGAGGGGTGGCTTTATAATCACAATTATTAACTCACTGAATTCTCATAAAAACCCAATGAGCTATACTATTATGCTTCTTTCAATGGAGGAAACTACACTAAGATACTCTAAAATTATGATACCTCTGAACAATCATCAATTGGAGATACAAATTGTTGATTCCCCCCACCTACCTTGAAGAAAAAACAAACAAACTAGTTGTAACAGATAAACTGGTAAATAAAGTGTACAAGAGATAAAACAAAGTTGTTCTTTTCTTTCTGACCATATATTTAGAATCATTTCCATAAATCTCTTCCAAATGGAAATAATGATTTGCTTTAAACTAGGGACACATAGTTTAGTTAAAAGAATAATACATTTAAGAAAAAAATCTGCCATTTATCAGTTCCATTTCCAGATAGTTTAATTTATAAATAAGAATAAGAACATATCATGTTGTATGCACATACATACCCACAGAGAGGCAGACAAAGACCTTCACTTAAGCTGACTGGTACCTGAGCTTTTGGACATAATGATTCAAATTATATTAGGCACTAATCAGAAAAATATATGCACCTCTATATTTATAGCAATGAAACTTACAACAGTTAAGATCTGGAAACAGCCCAAGTGCCAATCAGTGGCCATAAAAACTATGGCATCTTTATGCCATAGAGTACCATGCAGCTGTAAAAAAGAAGGATCTTACCCCTTGGGACAACATGGAGGGACATGAAGAGTATTCAAAGCCAAATATGCCAGTCAGAGAAGGATAACTATCACAGGATCTAACTCATATGTGGAATCTAATGAATAAAATAAACTGAAGAACAAAATAGATTCAAAGATAAAGAATCATGGAACAGACTGACAAATGTCAGAGGGAAAGTAGGGGTAGTAGGTGGTGGGTGGGAAGAGAGTAACAGGGGTACTAATATGCATATATGCAGAGCCCATGGACACAGACAATAGTGTAGTGAGACCTGGAAGGGATGGGTACAGGATGGAGGTCAATCAGAAAAAAAAGAATATTTGTAATACTTTCAACAATAAAGATAAATTTAAAAAAATAATAATCTAAATATATAAAAGGCAAACAAACAGAACGATGGAATGACCAGAGTGACCAGAATGACCAGAGCAACCAGCTGCTATGAAGCTCACTGTGGTAGCCAACTGGCCTGATTGGGGTTCTCCCCAACCTCCCATGGCCCATTCCCCGAGCTGGCCCCACCTGTGCATGAATTCATGCACTGAGCCTCTAGTAATAAATAATAATGAATTTGTTATTGTCGATTCTGAAGCATGTTTTGCTTTTAACTAAAAGCAATTCAGCTAATAACTCTAAAAGACATAACTAGCAGCCTTAAAGGTTGGATGAGTTAGTATTAATAACACTTAGAGATTTTTAGCATCATTTTCTAATGTACATATGATATATTATGTAAGTTTTTGACAGAGTTATTATGTTAACATTCAACACCTCAGAAAGGAAGTAAAACATTTCAATTCTTTAATGTTAAAAAAACTTATTAAAATTAGAAGAGCTTGAAGGATTAAAAAATATAAATAATAGAACTAAATTTACTCTAAACAATTCACAATTTTTTAATATCAGAAATGTTTATGTCCCAGCTAATGTGATATTATCTAGCATTGGAACTTGTATTCAGTAGATGATAAAAAATAGATAAACATTTTTGCATAGATAAATTAGTGAATCTGTTGGCTTCGGCAACTGTGGAATTACCATATTTTATTCTTGAAACTCTCAGAACTATATGATTTCAAAAGAATCTCAAAGTGCTGAATTTTACTAAAATTTGTCACCATTGCATTGATTCTTTTATGAAACTTAATTTCACTTTAGTAGAATACATTTTTTATTATTTCCTTTTAAATGTCATTGAACCCTTTTTTATTCTATCTCATTTTTTTCTCTTTGAGAAAATATTTCACTTACTAAAAGTTATTCTTCTTTGTGCTGATATTTTTGATATTACAGTACACTTGTTGAGTCATCAAATGTAAAAGTAATAATTGCTATATAAATCATTGCTCAAAATGTACTCTAGGAAGTACTAAATGGTTTATAAATGTCAAACAAAATTTTTGAATATTTGGTGCATTTGTTGAGATTTTAAGATTAATACATATGCATATGGACAGGTCCTGTGAGCAGAATCAGGAATCACCCAATCCACATTCACTAAATATCCTTAAATGTACAGTAATCCCTCTAGAAATTTTTATTAGATTGGAATGGAATTATGTATCCTACACCTGGGAGTAGGGAGTTGGTAAGGGTTATATTCTAAGAATGTCTAAATAGAAATAGAACAAGCAAAACAGAACAAATAAATATAATATTTTAGGAAAAAAACATGCAAAAATGCACAGATTTGCTATGGAATCTATAAAACTGAATGCTATTATTTTAAAGAAGAAGCTATAGGATATTAGGATATTTAAAGCAGTGTTATCAATTCTCATATGGTAGTTAATGTACTAAATGAGGCCAGAGCTGCAATTTACTTATTTAAGAGGCAAGTACTTATTTGTTTATAAGGATTGATAACACTTAATAAACAGCACTAAGGGCCTAATTAACAAAAATGTAATTATTTCTGGATCTGATAGCTGCATCTCTTTCAGTTAGCCAGCTGACCAAATACTATCTATCTATGTACCTCCATGTCTATTTTTGTATCTCTGTGTTTATTTGATTTCCTGCTCTCAAAGGATACAAAGTCAATTATTAATTATATTCACTAAAGAAAGGGCCGAGGTTCAATACTAGAATGATAATGAAGCTTTCTTGGTCGAAATGTGTCTCAAGAAGTTATTTAAGGAAGATGCCTAGCTTCCCTAGAGTTCCTTGCTTTTCACGGGAAACAGCAAAGTGTAAAACTAGGAGCCTGTGTTCTGTAGTCAAATCATGGCTCTGAAATAATGTAAACCTTGATGAGTTAACCTCTGTGCTCATTCACTTCCTCCTCTGTTAAATGAGAATGAAAATGGCACCTTAGTAATGGGGGTATTATGAGAATCATATGGGATACCATATCTAAAGCACTTAATGTAGAACCTGATACTCCATGAGCATCAGAGGATGTTTTATCATTATCCACTACACTATCACAAAAATAGGAAGGATAGATTACACCGAAGCTAGCACAGATGATGTATACACTATTTTACATACGGCTGACCCCTGAACAACATTGTTTGAACTACATAGATCTACTTAAACCCAGATTATTAAAACAAACAAACAACAACAAAAGAAAAACAACTACCTGTACTGTTTTCTCTGAGGTTGGAGTCCTTGGGGACATTGAAATACACAAGTTTCATATAGGAAACTTGAACATCATGAATTTTGGTGTCCAGGGGGGTCAGGGTGGGTCCTGGAACCAATCTCCAGTGAATACTGAGGAAGAATCCATGTAGTCAAGTTTGCGTGAGTCAAAAGTTATATGCTGGTTTTATACTGCACAGGAGTCAGCACGCCTAACTGCAACAGTGTGCAAGGGTCAACTGTACATCATGTAAGGAATTTGGGACACAAAGATGAACAAATCTTTACATCTTGTAAATATATTTTACTACCCTTGTTCATACATTTCGGATTCATGAACATATAGAAACCTAATTTTAAAAAAGGATATAAACTACAAATGAATATTTTTTAATATTTATGGTTGCATATCAGCTTCTCTGAAAACCAATGCTTCTCAACTCAGGGCACAGCTCTTTATCAGATGAGCCTCCTTAAGGTTAGGAAATACTTGTGATTTTCCCATAAATTCTGATATATGTTCTCCAGGTTGCAATCCATGATTCAATACATATTTTCCTTAGAATAGTGGCTGCTTCATTGCTGAATGGGATTAACAAGGCAGCCTTGATTGATTGAAGCTTGAGAGAAAGGTGCTGAAGTTGACTCTAAATCTACACAGAAACATGGCCTTCAGTCACGGTAGCCTTTGGGCCCACTGGTAGGTGTGCTACTTAAAAATGTGTGGAAGTGTAACAAGCCACTGTATCTGTTTTCCTAGAATTCAATATTATTGATATGCTTTCAGAGTCTAGCAAACAAAACACAGGCTTTAAGCACAAAACAATAGCCAAAATGTTATCTGTTGTTTATTAAAAACTAACTTTGTCACACACACTCTTCAAAGAACATCATCTATATTATCTAAATATCACAAAAACTCTATAACATTTTTATTATTATGTTCCCTGTCTATATCAGAGAATTGTGCAAGGTTAAATATCTCGTACAACATTTTACAAGAATATAATTGGAAACCACTATAATTTTTTTTTGGAAACCACTATAATTTGAAGTCAGTTGTATTAGACTAAAGATTCTAGTTATTTTTGAATATGTATTTATTGAAAGATATAACTTTATGCACCTTAATTATGCTATTTTTCTTAATTAATAAAATGGATAACACTAATAACACATTGACTTAGATCATTAAATGGCATTACCAATGCATGATACCCATTATATACTAGGTACTCTCACCAGCTTGGTCAGAGGTGTACTTCCCATTTATTAGGTCACCAGTTGCTTCCTAAGTGAACAAGTTTCTCTACTGTATTACACAAATAATTATTAACCTATTTTGTCTCTCAGACTCTGGAAATGCAAATATAATCCCAGTTCTCTGGGAACTTACTTTCTAGGAGTAGACAATATATTAAATAATCTAATCTCATGGGCAATATAGTTTAAAGTAGTTGGGCTAAGGGCTGAATAGATTTATTCTACACATAGTTAAACAACAACAAAAATGTGCCAATATTTAAAAATGAATGATTTAATATAAAATGTTATTTTTTCTGAAAAACTATATTTCAGGCAATGCTGAGCTATCTCCACATGGCAACAATTGACAAGTGTTGAGTAATAGCTACTCTTTTGCAAATGTCAGGTGTCTTTGAGTAATGATAGGGTACCTCCTTCTCCTTTTATAGTAGTAGTACCTGCCTAGAAATTTGTGTTCTCAATCCTTGTAAAAGCCTTTCAGTTCTACAGGAGTCAGGCAAAGTATGGCACAATGTCTACACAGGTAAGTATATACTAGGTTTTTACTGAATGAATTAATAAATAAATGAAAGAAATCTCTAAGGAAGCACAGTTTATTTTTTTTAATTAACCTCTATTTCTTAAATTCAAATAAATGTTTTATCCAGTGGCAACTGATCTAAGAAAATGACTGAGTGAATATAAAATTCCCAGCATGAAAACACTTGGGAATAATCAAAACATGCATCTTATAGGCCATAGATCACCAACACCATATTTGGTCACAAAAGCAGAAATGTACTTAATCCAGACTTATTAACCTTGTACTTGCTGTGCTTGAAGGATTTTCATGCATTCTCAGCACTAAATTTTGCTTATACTTTGATGCCTTTTCTTAAATTATGGTTTAAGAAAAATAGACAAAATAAAGAAACAAAAAGCATGATAACATTACTTTTGTAGAAAGAAGAGGGAAAATAAAGATGGATTCAGAAAGACCTAAATCTAAATCCTGGTTCTACCAATTGTGACCAATTAACAATGGGCAAATTGAATGTTTCACTAATTTTGTTTTCTTTCCTTTAAAAAAAAGAGATGTACTTTGCTTTTATATTAACTGTGAACACAAATTGTTTTATCACCAAAAAAAGGGGGGGGCGGGGGGGCAATCAATACACTTGACACATTATATGCCCAGGAATAAAATGTGGTTTTCTTCTTTTCCTTTCCTCTTTATAGCTTACAATTTTACAGATATTCTTGTTTTGTTTTGTTTTTTGGCTCAGCATTATTCTCTCAAACTCTGCAATTATGAATGTGTAAATAAAAATCCAAAGTTGAATTTTATTTGCATAGTCCCAATTTATATCTTATTTAAATAGTAGAATGCCTATACAATAGCTTTTGAAAGAATAAGGTAATAGTCTCTTGAAAACCTTATATTTCACATGATCTGGCTTTTTCTCTTTTTATCAAAACATTGTGAAAGAATAGCATAATATTGAAAAAGGACTTTTTACTTTACAATTTTTATCTCAGTATATAAAAACATATTTGTTCAACATACACATATATTTATGTGTTTCTGTGTCTAAGATATCTATCTATCTATCTATCTATCTATCTATATATCTATATATATATAAATAGATATATATCTATAGGTACATATAGATATCTAAGTGTGTGTGTGTATACATATATGTATATAGTCATATTATATTATACACACACACACACACACACACACACACGTACACACACACATGTGCAGAGGGGTTCCCTCGGCCTGGCCTGCCCCCTCTCATAGTCTGGGAGCCCTCAGGGGATGTCCTGCTGAAGGCTTAGGCCTGCTCCCCATGGGAGGTGATTAAGGCACTGCCTCCATCACACACACACACCTGCTGCTGCCTGCCCTAGGTCCTCGCAGCTGCCATGGATTTGTCCAGAAGGACAGCTGGAAGAATGTTCGGCTGTCTAGTTTAATTAGCATATTATGCTTTTATTATTATAGATATACACACATACACTCACACACAAACATATATATCATCGTAGAGAAAGTTCTAGGCATTTAAATAAAAGCTACAAAGCCAGTATCTTGGCTTCCCTGAAGGATATAAAAGGATATGATTGAACACTTCTTATCTTATTATAGTGACCCATGTTCTCCTGTGCCAAGTGTGTAAATCCCAGCAGTGAATTTAAACCCAATCTCATTTTAAGTTTCCTTTGTACTCAGCATGATCCTCATTTTTCACTGCACTGCCTTCATCAGGGCCTTGGTCAGGTCTAGGACACTGCTACCGATAAACCAAGAGTTGTAATTGGACTTATAATTACATATACTTTAACTCCAACCACAGAAGCGTTACTATAAATGAGAGCAAACAGACTTCCATGCTTTAAAGTAGTGGCTGCTCTTCAATACCAATAACAACATGCCTATGATGGATGTTAAATAGTAGCATTGTGTACCTGGTTCAACCTCTGACCTTCAAAGAGTAATAAATAATTGTATTAATCATTCTCTATACATAGCACACCTTTGAAAAAAACTTTAAGCTAGAGGTGCAGGCATCATCTAGCATAGGGAAGCCCACATCCTGAAACTAACTAGATGCAGCTAACCTACAAATATATGGCTGCTTTCTAATAACTGTAAACACATGTACTCACTTCTCATACTTTTTTAGGCACTTTGAATACAAAGTGTCTAAAGGGCATTTTAGCAGATTAACACAGAGTAAGTGAGGACATTCCAAGTGCATTAACTTCACAGTTTTCTTCTAACTCCTTTTACCCAGCTCCTCCCTAGGAGAATCTGAGCTCTCACAGGATCACCCTGAATCAGATTTCTAGGCACAAAGCTGCCTTCTCCTATCCATTCTGTCCTCCTTTGTTAAAACAGCAAGCAAGCATGATTGCACTGTTGTCCAAGTGTAGCCGCCTGCTACCTAAAGGCTCTTCCATTCCTTTATGCAATAAATATGTGCTGCTTACTGTGTGATAGCTTCCTTCTAGGTACTGCTGATGAAGAACAAGTAAAACAATGTTTAGGGCCTCCTGAATCTTTCATTCCAATGGAAGATAGGAGAAAAAAAGTAAAAAAAAAAAAAAACAAAAAAAAAACAACTGTAATATGCCATCAAGTAATAATAAGTGTTACATTAAAAATAAGTGCAGCCAGGGTGTGCATGCAACATGTTGTGGAGAGTAATTACAGATAAGTGGAAAGCCTCTGGGTTGAAACTGGAATGACAGGAATGAGTGCAAGACATGGGTCTATCTTGGGAAGAGAAACCAAACACATGTGGGTCTAAATGTCCTTTCAAGACAATAATGAAGCCATTCGATATTTCCATAATCAGACAGAGGAAACGATTTTGAATGCGGGAAAACATTTATTTTAAGTGCTGCACTGATTTCTAATCAACATTTTTTTAACATCATAGACATTAACTTTGAAGCAATTGGCTGCAGAGAGGTCTTCAGGGCTTTTGGGGCATCAATAACATCACCATGTTGTGTTTACCTATGTGTGCCTCCCCTCTGCGGGATGAGGGTCCACTTGGGTCACCAGGCAGAGTGGCCAGCCTGCAAACTACCACAGGCCCCTCACTCAGGCTGTCCACACCCCAAAAGAACCCCAATCCTGATCCTTCAAGACACCCTTCAAGGCAAACCAGTTGGCCCCCTCCTATGCATCAGGCCTCTATCCTATCTAATAAAAGAATAATATGCAAATTGACCATCACTCCAACACACAAGATGGCTACCCCCATGTGGTCAAAGATTCTGCCCCCAGGTGGATACAAGATGGTCCCACAAGATGGCCAGCAGAGAAGAGCAGTTGGGAGAGATCAGGCTTTCAAGAGAGGGTAGTTAGGGGCAATCAGGCTGGCAGGGGAGTGGTTAGGGGGTGATTAAGCTGGCAGGAAGAAACAGTTAGGGGCAATCAGGAAGGTAAGCAGATGAGCAGTAGGAAGCCAGCAATCCTGGATTGTGTAAACAGGCAATTGGACATCCTCCCAGGGGTCCCAGATTGGAGAGGGTGCAGGCTGGGCTGAGGGAGACACCTCCTGTGCACAAATTTCATGCACCAGGCCTCTAAGTCCTATATAATAAAAGGCTAATATGCAAATCAACTGAATGGTGGAACTTCTAGTCACTATGATGCACACTGACACTAGGGGACAGATGCTCAGTGCAGGAGCTGCCCCCTGGTGGTCAGTGTGCTCCCACACATGGAGCACTGCTCAGCCAGAAACTGGGCTCCTGGACTGTGAGAGTGTGCAGGCTGGGCTGAGTGATCCCCCCCCCCCAAAAAAAAAATAATTTCATGCACTGGGCCTCTAGTTTTGCTATATGGGCCTGATCCAACTAAGACAGGGCAGGCTGCTCACATTACTTCACCTTCACTATTAAGTCATAATGAGAGGCAAACTTCCTCAGGGTTTTTTCTGGAAGGATTTCATGAGGTCAGGTACACAAAGTGTTTGTGCCCTGCTTTGCATTCCAGAGGAGCAAAGGAGACCATAAATGGTGGGTGTTTCATGCTTTATTCCATATATCTGTTATGATAGCCCAATTCACCCCAGAGCAAATGAAAGTTATGCAAAATTAAGTAATTTCCCCAAGCTCTCATGAGAGAAGTGGGGAGCTAAACTTCAAATCTAGGACCTTTCCAACCATAACCACCTGTTTTGTTTTTGAATTTCTGTTTGTTTTGTGTTATCTATATCACTGCCTTGATATATTTTTTTATTTATTTTCTCACTTGTTTGCCTTACCTAATCACTCTCTAAGTCTCAGGTATTACTTTTGTTTTGTTTTAAAATGGCTCTTTTATCAATCCCTTGATTTTCATTTTCACCACCAGCATCACAATTCTGACATCACCATATAATTGAAATAGAATGACATTCAAGTAAACCTCTTTTGTTTTCATTTCCTTCTATAGCCCCAAATTAGTTTCTCTACATCACTTTGAGAGCAACATTCACTGACTCAAAACCAAGTACAACATCAAAAATAATATAGACCAATTCCATTCACCCCAAATCAATTCTCAGATGAGGTGAATTAAGTTTTTCTCATATATGAAACTTCTCTGTTGTCACCTCTGCAAAGGTTTACTTTAAGATCCTTTACACTAGAATGCTCCTGCATTAAATGTTTGGGAAGGAAGTTAGAGCACTTTGTAGGCAAGTAAGATATGGTTTGTCCTGTTGTTATTATTACTACTAGTATCATCATCATCATCACCATAATTATAGAACCAAATGAAGCTACATTTTGCATAACTGACAAGTCAAATGACTTTTTAAAATTTGATTACTCTTTTTGTATTCATATGCAGTTAAATAGATTGTCAGATAAAATATGAAAAAAGTATCTATTGTATAGTAGAGTAGCAGTAAAAACAGAAACAATAGGTTAAACATCCTCTTTCACACAGCAACTTTTTTCTCTTACCATTCCCAATGTTAAGCAACCCAGTGGTGCTTCCATCCTCACAGCAGTTACCAACAGATATTAGTTTTTCCATTCATCTCACTGTCTCCACAAAGACCTTCAGTTATAAAGACAATCAAATGAGCAGAAAAAAAAAGAATATCTGTTGAATTGCAAGGCCTTTGAGAGCAGGAGTGATATATCAATCCTATCTCTGCATATGTAATCGCTATATTCCTATGCAAAGAAGCTGTGATTTGAAAACTGGCAGAGAAGGCATTTGAAATGACAGGATGACTGATAAAGAAAAGATTGGTGTAAAAATGCTATATATTTTTTCAATTTAATTTTTGTTATTTCTGAGTCTTTGTCTTTTACAAAATTTCTAATCACACAATTTGAAAGGAAAATCCATTAGCTTTTTCATTTTCCTTCATGCCTCTTATCTCTCAATAAACTCCTAAGAAGAAACCTACTTTGCCATAACTGGTTTGGCTCAGTGGATAGAGCGTCGGCCTGTGGACTGAAGGGTCCCAGGTTCAATTCTGGTCAAGGGTATGTACCTGGGCTGTGGGCACATCCTCAGCAAGAGGTGTGCAGGAGGCAGCTGATTGATATTTCTCTCTCATCAATGTTTCTAACTATCCTTCTCTCTTCCTCTCTGTAAAAAATCAATAAAATATATTTTAAAAACAGAAGAAACCCTCTTTTTTAAAAAGTGCTTATAGACATGATCATAGTGGGTTTACAGATAAAGAAAAACAAGCTCTCTACTGTCTTACATTTTCTAACATCTTCAGGTAATTATCTGAAACAGACCTTGTCAGGGCAGAATCCACTTTCTGGAATCTGGCTTTTGGGCAGAATCCAAAAGCAAAGGGACCAAAATAAGGAAATCAATCCCTGCCAACAAGTGCCTGAAAAGCTCCAGCTAAATGAACTGATGCAATCTCAGTGCAGGACTCGCAGGCGGGAACAGAGGGGGAATTCTCATTACTCCTGAATCTTCGGGAGCCAGAAGGAGATGGAGCGAAGCACTCCAGCAGTGCCAGCTGGTGGAAGTCAAAGATTACTGATAAGACAGAGGCCGGAGAAGTGCTCCCTTGTGTCAGCCTGGGTGATGTGTCTTACACTGTTTCACCAGGCCCCAGTGACAGGAACCCAAGGCACCACTATCAATCTTATTTGTTCCCCCTCCCCCTTCAAATAGTGAAACACAGGCAAGAAACTGGAAGGATTAGATAGAAAGATTAAAAAAAACAACAACACATACACACAAAAACATAACCCATTTAAGCTTTTGGCCTGCACTCCAAATCTATCAACATGTTGCAGGAAAAATTCCAGTGTTTATCAGAATGGATACAAGCATGCTATAGTCATCTGACAAAAGAAAAGCCTTCTTGGCAGTTCCCAAGAATGGTGAGGGAGAAACTGCAGTGGAGGCAAGATTTCTCTCACAATGTTCACCATCTCGGATAATATAAAAGGCAAGCATATCTCCTGCTATTTCACTGTATGGCTGCACATGGCACATTGTGGATAGCTAGCTCACATTTGCAGAGGCTGATATATGTTGAGAAGAAAGAAGATAATCAACAGGAACGATAAACAATTGTGTGTTCTGTACAACATCTGGAGCTCTGGTCTTAAAAACCTGTTCTTCTTTTTAACTTGCAAAGCTGAACACAGATATATTTCATACAGCAATCTAGTGAATTATAAAATTATTCTGAAATCAAGAATGGTGAGGGAGAAATTGGTGTCCTAAAACAATTGTAGAGAAATTAACTAAATATGTTTCAGCTTAATTAAATTCATGTAGATTCCATCTTTTTTAATGTGTTGGAGAACAAGAGGATACATTCACTACTTTTCTCTTAAAAGGTAAGAGAAGCAATCTATGAAACATGCATTAAAGTTTGCTAATCAAGGTCCGAATTTGCTGTTAAGTGTAAGTAGTTTCAAAGAATTAGCATAACTAGTATTATACACTCCACTTATTTAAAGGTTATGTAAATCAGGATAAGCTAGAGTAGGATGCAGAAAATAGCCTTGAAAGCTTAGTAATTTAAATCAAACTATGTCATATGCCTCACTTATATTACAAATTGATCATAGGTCAGCTAGAGGCTCTCCTCTCTGCTGTACTTACTTTGAAATCTTAGTTGATGGAGCAGTTACTACCTGCAACAGTTCTCATTGCCATGAGAGAGACAAATAAAGAGTTTTGGGCAAGCTCACACAAGTGATTACGTCTCCAACTCAGCAGAAAGAAACCCCACTTCTGCCCATAATTTATTGTGTACTATTCACCACAGACCATCTAACAACCACAAGGGAGTCAGGAAGCACAAATATCAGAAGTAGCCACCATTTATTAAGGTCCAGCTAAGTTGGGGAGGTGCTTCCCCTCATTGCATAATTTTAATACATACAGTCACTCTTGCAGGTAGGTGTTGTTAAGGTTTCATTTAGCTTAATAAATGATTCTGAGGCTCATATAATTTCAGACACGTTTTCAAGCAAAAAACCATTACTGTCTCACAATGGTCACCATCCTTGCCTCTACGTCATACTAGTGATTTTGCCATTAGAGCTCAGGTACTATTTAATTCCTCACATTCAAAGCAACAACAACATGCATGCTGCATGCATAGAGCCACTTTGAGGTGACTTGGTACTTTTATATTAAAAATATTTGTGAAGAAAATTAATGGTATAGAGCTAAAATATAGTTTTAATCATGTCTTTACAGAAAAGGAAAGAGCAGCCTTAACTTTGAAAAATGTGGATGAACTTTATGCTCATTACAGCCCCAAAATATACTACAAATAAGTGGAAGAACAACAGGGAATGTGATGGATTGACAGGATGTTTATATAGCATCAAGAGTCTATAAGAAAAATTGAGAGTGAAAGATTTTGGCATAGATTATTCAACAGAAAAAGAAACATAATACTCCACCCTTAGAATTTACTCCTTTGTCTCTTTTCTTTGCTTGGCTAGTTCTCCAGGCCTTGGTGTTAACCTCAGAAAATAGTCCCATCTGGTCCCAGCTGTTAAAGTGCTAGAGACCTCTGTTGAGCAGCATCTTCAAAATTACCAAGTGTGCTTAGTATTGGTAAACAGTAGCCTGGAAAATTATAGAAGATTGGTTTCCATAGACTCTTGTTTGCAACTGTAGCTGGTAAATAAATAGACCAACTCATTCTATGGCAAGTGCTTTCTCTAAAATATCTCTGGATCAGAAAAACAAAACCTGTGCAGCAAAATTTAAATCCTATTCATTCCTTCCTAAAGGGCCGCATTTAACAATCAGCCTGAGTACCAGTATTAAGAGCCTCAAATATTTTCTAGATTTAATATAAGTACTATGAGCAGAGAAAATTAAGTAATAAAATAACAAGGAATAGCTATTTTTAAAAACCTAATAATCACTTAGTGCTTTTATCACATCAAATGCATTAAACTTCTTTGAAGTGAAGTCTTTTCATCATAATGTGATAAATTAAATATCTGTTCCTTATTGAATGTGATTCTGCTACATTAGATTAAAATCAAATCATAAGCAAAATCAATTTTACTTATAATAATCTTAGCCTACTGAGACTCTGGTCTAGTAATCACAATAAATGTCTCTCCCACTCATGTTTTTTCCCTCCCCCCAAGGGTTAGACTTTCCCAAAAAGATATAATTTGTTGATCTTTCACACTTTCTCAATGTATTTTGTTTCATTACTTTGAAGGAAAACAAATAGCACACATTTCAATAATTCCTTAGGATATTTGAAGGAAAAACCTATACATGTATATTTGTTTGTATATGTGTGTATATGTCTGTGTAAATAATAGGTAGATCACATAGATAATTAATATGTTATCTATAAGGGATTTCTTAATTTAGGAGATAATGATAAATATTTAAGCTGTAGTAGAGGAATTGTGCTGACATCATATCATGGGATTACTTCTCACATAAAAATCAGAGGATTTGGTATCTTGTCAGAAAACTGGAATGGAGTAGGCTTACATGGTGTTAATCATGTATTTAATCATTCTTTTATTGCAAGCCCACTACCTTATAACAGATACAATGCAAAGAAAAACATGAACATTTTCTTGCCACACAATTGAGCTTTTTTAAGGGAGAGAAATAGTTTAGCTATGTTCATTAAAAAAGATTTTTATTTGTCTAATTTTAAAATAATGCCAGAAAACGAGTAATATTTCACTTAAAGAATAATTATTCTTTCACAACTTACGTTCAGTTGTCTAAAATAAGACTCTTATTTTAGCTATCAACTAAACTTTAACTCCAATATAACAGAATGAGATAGAATTGAGTTTGGAAGCTGCCTAAATTACCCATGGTTTACACGATACAACTTTAAAACAAAATTTTAGTTTAAAACATCAAAAATTTCACTGGCAAATGTTATCAACCACCACTGCCGTAGCAATTAAGAAATCCTAACTCAAATAACTGATATGAAAATTATAAAGCCTTATGGTTTTGAGGGGCAGAGCCGGTTTTAACACACATGCATAATATTCTTTCACATGCTTTAAAAATAATCTTGCTCTTATCGTTCCTTTCATGGTACTTTAAATTTATGCTTAAAAATAAAAATAATTATTAAAGAATACATTAATTTGAATATTTAGGCATCAAGTTGGGAAATAAAAATTAGTATATGTTTTGAAAGACTAAAATTCCACTGATAAAAAGTCATGGTTAGAAAAGAAGTATCAGTCTCCTATATAGCTGGTAAAAATACAAACACAAACTTTCTGAAGGAAATTATGGCATTAAGAATGATCAATTGCAGTGCATTTCCCTTTATGAAGCACCTCTACCTTAAGAAATTTATTTCTTTTAATAATATAAGATGTGTACCTACTGATATGAAGGTTAAGGGTTTTCATTCGCAGAATTTAAAAAATTGAATGATATGCTTGTGCATTTTAAACCTATCAATTCAGTAGAATAAGGGACAATCATTAAAAAGCAGTCATCATAAATTTTGGTCAGTCAGTTTTAAAACCCAAAGAGAAAATATGCTTCAAGTTAGACCACATATACAGAAGGCTGCTTATTTTTTTATTTTTTATCTCTTTATTGCTGAAAGTGTTGGATATGTCTTCTTCTCCCCCCGTTGACCTCTCCCAAGCACACTCGCGCCAATCAGCACAGGCCCTCACCCCCCTATTGTCTGTGTCTATTGGTTATGTTGAGATACATGCATACAAGTCTGCAGAAAGCTGTTCTTCTCTCTTTCTTTTTAGTGAGACTTAAATGACTGGGATAAATACTTAATAGTAATCTTAGATGAAGCTTGTCATACAGAAAAATCATTGTTATTTATTACATTATTTTAAAAACCTGGAGATTTTTTCAGTGTTTTTTCTTGCTGAAGGAATAATGTGTATAGTTAACTTGAAATAAAATAAGTCACTTCTTAATTTTCCCTATTAGAATACTCCTAATAATGTTTTTTCCTATATGACCAATTTCAAATGTGTCTGATTTTGCTGCAGTTTGATTGAGGTCATACAACATTTATTTAATCAGATTATAACAATGTTTTCCTTATGATTTTCCTTGATGGGATTCTGGTCACACTAACCCCCAAATACAGCCTGTTGGCACACAATAGTTTAAGCTGAAGAAGTTTGAGAAAAACAGCAGAAAGAGAAAGTTTACTCTGACCGTCCTCCACCCTCCCCTGAAATAGGTCAGAAAACTCTCCTGAGAAAGGAGCATCCTTATCTCCAAGGAGGAAGGGATGTCAAGAAGAATCAGAACAGACAGGCCTTACTACCTTTCTCATTTACACACACACTCCTTGGCCTATCCTATGTTTGCACAACTGCCCAATCTTATTTAACCTAGCATAAAAACATTCAGGTCTTTTTTTTTTCTTTCAGTTTTTCATTTCCTTATGAAAGCTCCCATGTTATGTGAAACATATTAAACAAGTATGTGTGTATTTCTCCTACTAATGTATTTTTGTCAGTTTAATTTGCAGATCCAGTCAGAGACCCTAAGAATGGGTGAAGGAAAACATTTCCATTCCTTACAACTTCACCATTATTTTCAGAACAAACACAACATATCCATATTAACTCCATGAATCTATACCCTCAATAGCATTGTCTATTAGTGGCGTTGGACTCTGCTTCTGAGAGTGATAAATGGCCAAGGCTTGGAAACCACGTAGGGCTGTCATGCCTGCCAGGCTTATCTGCTACTTTTCCTCCTCTCCTTTTTTTCTTTTTAAAGGGTTCCCACCAACATATCTTCATTCACATTTCTAGCCATTCTATTTTATATTGTCCTTCAGTTTAAGTGTGGGAGAAGATGTCCTTGTTAATGAGCAGAGAAGCAAAATTACAACTTCCATTCTAAACCAGGACTGTCTGGTGGACATATGTAAGCCACATATCTAATTTCACATATTTTAGCAACCTTATGATACATGAAAAAAGATAGATAAAATTAATTTTAATGATGTACTTGGTTTTACACAATGCATTAAAATGCTATTATTTCAACAAGTAATCAATTTAAAATATTTTAATGACATCTTTATGATTTGTATGTGCATGTGTACTATCTTAGAATCATCGTGTTTTACACTTGGAGCACATCTCATTTTGGACTAGTCACATGTCAAGTGCTCAGTTGCCAGAGGTAGTTTACAGCTACCCTATTGGATTTCAGTCTTTACTAATATCTCTCTTCTCAAAGAGTATGTGATTTTTTCTTTCAACCTTATTTTGTTTTATGAAATAGAAAAAATTAAAAAATAAACAAAGGTCACCAGAGCCAAACCAAACTAAACAATGATAACACACACACACACACACACACACACACACACACACACACACACACTTGAGTGTATTAACTTCTCAGGTAAAAGAATGCCTGGCAGTGAAGACCTGTGACTGTGTGGTGTGTAGGTCACTGATTTAGGAAAAGAAGTCCAAGGTTTTAACTGACAGGCCTATGGGAGGCTGGGGAGGGGTAGTTTCATGCAAATTATGCTAAATAAAAATGGAAAGCTATTTCCTGGGATACGATTAAGTACCTTAAGTTTATGTATTATTTAAATGCAAGAATCCTTTGGTTAGAATAGTCTGAAAACTATCCATGAGTTCCAGTAAAATCCAGGCATCTTTAGTTCACTCAAAGTTCATAGCTCTTTTCTTGGTTTCATTTGGTTAGAACCAGTTGTGGTGACATAACATTCATTTTTATAGCTCCTAGGCAAATACTTCTGCAAACAACATGTATTAACTGTGCAATAGAATAACCCAAGGAAGCAGTGTAAAACAAGCATACGGAGTACAAAACAATGCTAATTATTTTCCAGTTTTATCCAGCACTGTCACAAACATATGTAATAAATCAATACATATGAAATAAATATTACCTCATTTAAATTATTTAATCCTTCAAGTACTAAGAAAGAAGATATTCTAAAACATGACTTTTAGGTAAACCTTATTTATTATATGTTTATTTTTCCAAAAGCTAGCTTAGCATGCCAGCTGGAATATGTATTATGCTAAGAGCTGGATATACAAGATGCCTGATATATGTTCTCTATCACATATGGGGAAAAAAACCTAAAATTTATTGTGTAGAAAATTAGGAGCTACATATTTATTACATTTAACCACAATGCCTACAAGCTTTTATTATTATCTCCATTCCACATGTGAAACCACTGAAATTCAGAAAAATTAATACCCTGTCCCTGTTTCTAAAGATAAGTGGCAACATCAACATTAGAAAAGGTGTTTTTGATCCCAAACCTCAAACTCATTTCTAACCAGCATGTTGATTATAGTTTAGAATTATCTAACAAAAAATGTAAAGCAGAAAAATGATCTTTCAAATATTGTTCAAATGACACATTTTACTCCTAACAACTATACATGTAAAAACACTAACTACAACTAATTTAAACTATCCCAACCTGCAAACACATGAAGGACTAATTCTATCAGAATATGTTCATATCTTACTTTCTAGTCATCTTCTTAAAATAATTGAACCCATAATAGTAAATCATTGAATTTAAAACTTTCATTCTATGTAAAGGTCTCTAAACAACATTTAGTTGCAGGTTAAAAAATAAAACAATAGGGTCAAAATGAAGTCTCTTATGCTAAGCCTTATGTCATCACAGCATGACTCAATTACAGTTTCAGCTCTCCCAGAAGTGGAATCTTAACTAAGCAGGAATCTCCTGAACAACAAAAGTTAGGAATTTTCTTGATAGACCATCCCCATACCCCAAAGAAAAATATTTTTTCAAAAGTAAACCTGCCTTTTTTTTTTTTTTTACCAAATATAACTTCATTTTCTTACTCCTTTCTACCTATGAAAGTCTTTCCTTTTGTACAGCATTTCAGAACTCCTTTCTATCTGTTGGATATGATGCTGCCAAATTTGAATCAATTTTTACTCATATAAATTCTTAACATTTTTAATATACCTGTTTACCTTTTAACATTTCTGGTCAGAAGAGGATGAGGAGACTCCAATAGCCCCAGGAGCAGTGAGCAAACAGGCAAAGGAACCTGTTGAGCCCCACAGCCTGCTGCTTTCTAGATGCCTCTGGAGGTGGTGAGTATGTCCCTTCTGATCCCAGCACTGCAGCTTTTGCTTCTAAGCTTTCAGACTTGGAGCATTATTTCTTTCCTTCCTTCCTTCCTTCCTTCCTTCCTTCCTTCCTTCCTTCCTTCCTTCCTTCCTTCCTTCCTTCCTTTCCTTCCTTCCTTCCTTCCTTCCTTCCTTCCTTCCTTCCTTCCTTCCTTCCTTCCTTCCTTTCTTTCTTTCTTTCTTTCTTTCTTTCTTTCTTTCTTTCTTTCTTTCTTTCTTTCTTTCTTTCTTTCTTTTTTACTAAATCTGACTTATATAAGCACAACAGGCTCTGGGATAGGACTGAATCCAATTTAGAACTGGACTGGGTCCAGGGTAAGACTGGTCCCAACTTAGAAACTGGGTTGGGTCCAGTGTGAGTTTTCAGGTGAGTAAAATTATTATTTTTAAGGCTAAGTAATCAGTTTAACTTTCCCAAAGATTATTATTGTATCTTGAATTACAGTGGCTACAGTAGAGAAATTCTAAGTAAATAAGCTTATCAAATTACAAGGTGCCCTATAAAATAAGGGTCTCAGGCAAGCACTCACCATAAAGGGTAGAAAAAATTATAATTCTTTCTCTGTATTGTCCGGTGACTACGATGAGACCCACTGGGGCACACCACTTGTCTTAGAGCCCACAGATGGGATCCTGGGAAAACTGCTGAAACTAGCGAAGGGTGAGGATTCTTATCAAAGTCTGCTGTTCCAGATCTGTTGTGCCTTTCCTTTCCAAATTCAGAGTGGCAGAAAATGCATTTGAAAGATTTATATATGTGAATTGTGACTTGTGAATTTGCTTTCAGGTACCCACTGGTTCTTGATTCTTTTTCTTGCAGAGCCGCTATTTCCTCTTGTTTGAATTGTTGTTTGTCCTGAGAAGCTAGCTTAGCAACATTCAGGTTGGGAGCTTCCAGTATACATCTGGACAGAAAAGTGGATTGCACCATATTTGAAGCTAGGATCCTACTGATTGTTGTCAGCTCTCAGTGGACTTTTCTCTTTCTTTTGGCTATCGGACAGTGTCTCTGGATATTGGGAGATTAGTATTCTATGCACCCTTTTGAGGAATGTCTCTTGCTTCCAAATAGCTGTTCAGTACTGCTAGGAATATTTACTGCTTGTCTCAGCTGAAACCTGACAAAATATTTGAAAAGAGTATCATTAGTATTAATTTTAAGAAGCCCTATGGTCAGAAGTCGACCAAACTAGCAGCTGGTATTCAAAATTTGATAGAGATTTTTAAAGGTCTTTTCCACTAAACAAAAATAAAACAATGTACCCTGTTTATCTTTAAACTACACAAAGCTTCCTCCCTTAAATTTTAAAGTTTTCTTAACATTTGAAAGTTGGGGATAGTCTTCTGTAGTAGGTGTCCTGTAAGGCCCAATTGCTGATCCTACCAAATCCAGGAGACATAGCAGCTCTACCTAATACATAGAAACAAACACAGGGAGGCAGTCAAAATGTGGAGATAAAGAAATATGTCACAAAAGAAAGAACATAAAAAGATATAAATGAAATGGAAGCAAGCTAACTACTAGATACAATGTGTAAAACAATGGTTATAGAGACTTTCAAGGATCTTAGTGAGAATTTCAAATACATTAAAAAGGGCCAGTCAGAAATTATGCATATACTAACTGAAATAAATAATAATTTACAGGGATTCAACAGTAGAATAGAGGGTGCTGAGAATCAAGTCAATTATTTGAAATATGAAGAAACAAAAAATATCCAATCAGAAGAGCAAAAAGAAAAAAAAACGTATTTGAAAATATGAAGATAGTGTAAGGATACTCTGGAACAACTTCAAACATAGCAGCATTAACATTATGGAAGTTCCAGAAAGGGAACAGACAGAGCAAGATATTGAAAACTTATTTGAAGAAGTAATGACAGAAAACTGCCCCTACCTGGTGAAAGAAATAGACATACAAGACCAGGAAGCACAGAGAGTCCCAAACAAAAGAAATCCAAAGAAGACCATTCCAAGACACATCATAATTAAAATGCCAAGGGTTAAAGACAAAGAGAGAATATTAACAGCAACAAGAGGAAAGTGGTTAGTTACTTACAAGGGTATGTCCATATGGCTGTCAGCTGATTTCTCAACAGAAACTTTGCATGACAGAAGGGAGTGGCAAGAAACATTCAAAGTGATAAATAGCAAGGAATTACAACCAAGCTTAGTCTATCCAGCAAAGCTATAATTTAGAATTGAAGGTCAGATAAAGAGCTTCACAGACAAAAAATCTAAAGGAGTTCATTACCACCAAACCAGCATTGCAGAAAATGTTGAAAAGTATTTTTTTTTTGGAGGGGGAGCCAGGGGAGGTTAGGTGGGTGGGAAGAGATCAACCAAAGGACTTGTATGCATATATACATAACCCATGGACACAGACAATAGGGTGGTGAAGGCCTAGGGTGGGGGTGGAGGCAGAATAGAAGATGTTAATGGAGGAAAAATGTAGACATATGTAATGCATTAAACAATAAATATTTTTAAAAGGTTTTCTTTAAGAAGAGGAAGAGGAAGAACAGAAACAAGAAATGATAAAAATATGAACAATAAAATAATAATAAATATATATCTATCAACAATTGAATCTAAAACTCAAAATAAATGAACAAAGAAAATAATGAACAAAATAAATTGATGAATAGATTAGAACCAGAGGCATAGATACATATAACAGACTGAGGATTCTCAGAGAAAAGAGGATAAGGACAGCAGATGAGATTAAAAAAAAGATTGCATATGCATATATGCATTACCTATGGACACAGACAATAGGGTTGTGAAGACCTGGGATTGAATGGGCCTGAGATGGGGACATCTGTAATACTCTCAACAATAAATAAGTAAATATAAAATTAAAAAATTAAATAAATAAAGTTGGGGACATTTTTATAGTAATGCTTTTATAAAAATAAAAGCTAAATAAAACCATTTGATGCTCACATTTTAAGGGATGCCATAAAATACAGTTAACTTACATTTTTATAAAACTTTAAATTGTATTAATAATCATCCTATCTAATAATTAGCCATCACTCCATCACAAAGATGGTGGCACCCAGTCCCCTCACCTCTGCCAGAGTCCCTGGTCCTGTCAGCCCCTCAGCTAGAGTCCCCAGTCCTGTCAGCCCAGCCTGAGGTTGGGGGGATTCGGCACATGCTGGAATCCCCAGTCTTGTCAGCGTGGCCTCGGATGGGCCTCTGGCCAGGGAGGGCAGTTGGGTGACAGGAGGCCAGTCAGGGAAGGGCAATTGGGGGCCATGAGGCTGGCTGGGGAGGGTAGTGGGGGCATGATGTTGGCAGCAGAGGGCATTTGGGGGTGATCAGACCAGCAGTGGAGGCAGTTGGGGGCAAGCAGGCTGGCAGGTAGAATGGTTAGTGGCAATCAGGCAGGCAGGCAGGTGAGCAGTTAGGAGCCAGCAGTCTCGGATTGTGAGAGGAATGCCTGACTGCTGGTTTAGGCTTGATACCACTGGGACATCCCTTGGCAGTTGGACATCCCCTGAGGGCTTCCAGATTGGTGAAAGTGCAGGCTGAGGGACACCTCACACCTCACACCCCATGCAGGAATTTCATGCACCAGGCCACTAGTTTTCTAATAAATTTCTCAAATGACTGCAAATATCCTTTCTTTCAAAAAGATATCATTTAATGAAAATAATATCATATATGATAGTAGTATCTTTCTCCATTCCCCAAATTACCCCAAAGTCCCAAGTAAACAGAAATGAGTTAAATGTAGGGGAAATCCATTTATTTTGCAATGGTGTTTGCTGATAGACAAATACCAACCTAAGTGAAAATTAATGTAAAATACCATTCAACTTGCAATTGTTATTAAATTATATTAAAATATTTTATAATTAATGATCTACTAATTCAAAACAAACTTCGATCAAAATCATAGGGTAACAGAATTACACTCTGACTAAGAAGATCAGGCTAGTTTCAAGCCTGCTTAGCTCTCTCTTACTTCCTGCTCAGTCCACGCTAAGAATGAGCAGCTGGATCTGATGCTAGTGATTTTCACACCCTATAATAGACCTTTTCCTTTCTTTCTGAATTTACTTTCTTCAGACCACAGACTTTCTACGGTAAAGAAATCATTACAATCATTTTCTCTGAGAAAACTTCATCTGATTAAAATGTTGCCTTTTTATCCTTATGGAGGCTACTAGTGTAAACAGTACCAGTGGGGAACAGAGTTAAGCAGATTAATTGATAAAGAATCCATAATGCTGCTTGGTCTGCTGCTCTGAAAAATCCTGAAATTGTCAAAAGAAGGGCATATTCAGAAGAATATATTGGGCATGTAAATATCTTTTATTCTTACTGTTACATCAAGTAAAAGACTGAAAACCTTTTCTGACACATATCATTAAACTTCTCTCCATCTTTGACATTTTTAAATATATATATTTTTTAATTCAGAGAGAAAGAAAGAGGGATAGAAACATTGATGCGAATCATTGATCAGTGTCCTTTTGCCTGGCTCCTACAGGGGATTGAGCCCTAAATCCAGACATGTGTCCTGACCCCGGAATAAAACCATGTCCTGCTGGTTCATAGGTCGACACTCAATCACTGAGCCATGCGGGTTGGGCCATCTTTGACATTCTGAAATCCAGAATGCTTCAAGCAAATTCTGTGTAATTGGTAAGTTCTTGGTTTTCATCAGCCCTGTCTCCCACTATATGAATATTTAAAAAAAAGATGGAATGAATTATAAATACAAAAATATGTATTTTAAATAAAATATGATTGTTTTCCATGTAGAGATTTTCAATGGCTATATATCTGTACTTTGTTTTATTATGGACTAAATTAAGATATTTTTGCCTCTTGATTTCATGTATCTACAAAGATAAGTTTAAAGGCAACAATCACAATACTTACCCTCCACCTGATGCTAAATATTGGCAAGGACAACTTGTGAAAAAGAGGCTCATTTTACCTTCACAAGTTCAAAATAAAAAAAGAGGGGGCATGAGTAACTTAAATCTGCCAGCAGATATTATGGGTTTTCTGAAATCAGAAACATTGAAGGTAAAGAGAAGTAAACAGCCTTTTATTGTCAAGTGTTAGAAGTATTAACATCTTTACTATTTTTAAACTTCTCTTCAGACTCAGAATTGTTTCAGCGATCTACCTGCTGTGCTTGTTTATAGTGATTACACAGAACAAGCAAAACAATTGCTTTATGTTGACACTTTCCAATCTCATCTAAGCATGGCAACTGCCACTGATTAAATTATGCAGAGGTCTAGGAGAACTCATTATGTTCAGTGTTAATGTATATTTCCTCTTTAAATTATGCATCTTAATAACTCTCCATTTTACAAAAAAACACTGTAGTCTAAAGTAGGTATTTCTAATTATTTGTTTAATTTAACTCTTGAATGCAAAATCTAATAATTGAATTTAAATTGTTTTTCTTTACTTTTCCCCCCAAACACTGGTACTTAATTCTATTTTGAATATTGGCAATGTTAAAATGCATTCTTCTTGTCCATACTTTCCAGAGATTCTTATTCAAAAGAACTGGAGCAACCATTTATAATTTTATCAAATGTTTAAACTCTAGATAGTTTACTATATTTTTGACAAAATCTGAACTCCCAGATCTACGTGTCTTTCCACTAATTTCCCAAACAAATTTCTACATATTTTTCTACTCTCCCTTCCCAGAGCCCTATATAGGGGCATAATGGAGAAAATAAGGATAGCCAAATTATTTAATAATGATAGAACGATAAGATTTAATTAATTAGGAAGCCCATTTTCCTAACTCATGCCAAACCACTGGCAGTGATAGTTTTTTAAACAAAATGAAAAACCACCACTTTCTAAATCATAAAATATGAAATATAAAAGGCTAAACTCACTAAACCTTATAAAAAGCCAATGGTTATCACTGTGTAATATGTTTTACTTTTAGATTACCAAGATTAAAAAAAAAAATGGAACTGATCATTTCTCCTCTTGGCAAAACCTTGATAGGGCTTCAAATTCACACAATGACAAAAGAGCAATTTGATAATATCTATAAAATATGAAATCATTATAATCTTTTATTCAGTAAATTTACTATAAATAACATTCCTACAAAAATAAAAAAATTATTAAAATAAATATAATATTGGAAATTAGCTATTAGTTAAAGAAATAAGAAATATTAATCACGTTTTGTTACCCATGTTTGTTTTGCTCTGGTTAAAGAAAGCACAAATTAGAACCTGGCTGGGAGTTATATGCCCTGGGACATGGGAACTAACATGAGAATGCAGTCCATCCTCCTGTGCCAAGAACTGCCTATGATATGGAAAGATTTACAACCTTGTGGCTGAAACAAACAGTCTTGAAGGCACCTGTTCTTTACAACTCCCTGCCCCTATTGCCTATAATTTGGTCCAGGGGTGCCCAAGATGCTGCCCTCTGCAACCCTCTCCCGCAGCCCACATGACTTGTAATCTGTAATGATTATACCATGCCTACTTTCCCATGCCCGTAATTTCTACTTTCCCATGTAATTTTTGTCCTTCTACTCAATATAAGCAGCTAGTTTTTTGGGAAAGGCAGAGGAAAGTTTTGTGGATGTCCTGCTGCTCTCCCATACTGCGGCATTATTGGAATAAATGCTAATATATGATTCAACTTAATTTACTCAAGTAAGTGACAGGCAGCCTGGACCCCTCGATAATGTCCAGTTACATATCAAGAAAATTAAGACAAACTATTCAATAGTAAGAGAATGCTTAAAAACATAGGGTGAAAGTCCTGTTACCACATAAATCTTAATAAAATGACCAAAGCTATGATATGATTAATGTAATTGAATTCCTAGTGAAAGATGTAGTGTTTTGCATAAAACTTTGAGAGATCATTGAGAGAGTTCCTCTGAGCAATCTAGAAGTGACTGCCTGCCTGTAAGTTTTTATCCTCACCAAGTTATCAATTCCATCTTGTAACCAGTAGAAGGTGAGGTTCCGCATTTTGAAATCTAAGGAGCAGGGAAGGAATTTCTTATGTTACATACTTCTAAAAGTAGTAGTGACATTATGGTAAATATTTCAAAATTTCTACAAGTGGCATGTGTTCCATTCTGTAATAATAATTTAAAATTTTAAATAAATCTAAATATTGTATTGCAATAGAAATATTTGTTAAGCGCCTGAAAGTTTGAAACAATGCATACTAGGTTATTTTCAGAAGCCAATAGTTTTGGTTCATTTTTGTTCTTCTAACAACAACAAAAAAAATTTTTTTTGAAATAATGGTTGACTATTTGAAGAAAAAAATGTCAATTTTCTAGAAGAAAATAACTTGTTTTAGGAAGGAAGGAAGTTAGACATCAGTGGCTGGGGTAGGGCCTGCCCTGGGGTGCTGAGTAGGGGTTAGTCCAATATTGTTTCCAAATCGCCTCTCTATGGGCAGCCCAGCAGCCTCAAACCACCAGTGGGTAGCTTCAGAGCCAGACAGCTCTTGGCACAAGCTCAGAGGAAAATGACATCTCAATGTGATGTTAGGAGGATTCTAGACAAATAATAGTAATAAAATTTACATTGCAGTTTTGACCCCCTTCCCACTTGGGCTTTTCTATATGCTTTATGGATAAGGGCATGCTCAGAAAAAAAAAAATCTTTATATATATAAAAACCCAGTGACCTTTACAGCAGAAACACCAGTCGCTATGAAGCACACTTATTACCAGGGGGCAGACGCTCAACGTGGTCAGTGTGCTCCCACAGCCGGAGCACTGCTCATCCAGAAGCTGGGCTTAGGGCTGGCGAGTGCAGCTGCAGCATGCGATCCTCTCCCGCCTCCAGCAGGTGCAATCTCCAGCAAACAGACTGCAGTCCCGACATCAGGGTGGTGGGTGTAGCCAGAATGACCACAGTTCAGCCGCTGCCTGTCCCTGGAACTCTCCCTTCGGACCCTAGGGCTGCACCGCACCCCTTAACTTATTGCCCTCTGGGCCTCCGGATGTGGACTTGGTGAGGTCCAGCCCAATGACCAACACCCACGGGTGTCTGTGGGCAAGCCTATCACAACTTTCACCTGCTACCCGACCCTGCCCCACATCCCAAAAAAGTCGGCCTCCTGGCACTGAATACCCCCTCCTGGGTCCTGCAGAGCACTGGTTGGCTCCGGTGGGCAGAGGGACATCAGCAGGTGCTGGACTGACCTGTTTGGTTCAGGCAGCCCCACACTTGGGCCAGGAGTTGCATAAAAAATCACAACCTATACCCTGCAGATACAATCTACTATGAACAAATGCAGTATGGAACGTTCATGTTTGACCAGGACAACCTTGATACTGACGCTGGCCCCCCGGAACTCCCTTTAAGGCATCAGGGTCATGTTCCACCCCTTAGCTATTGCCATGTTCCTTTGGATGCAGAACTGAAATATTAAGAACACACCTTACCCAGGACCTTGATCAGTCTCTCCCCACTTCCTTCCTACCATCCCCAGCTGCCACTTCCAAGCCAAACAGATCCCACCTCTGGAGAGAGTCCCAGAAAAAGTGAGAAAAATCCCAATCCTCTGAGCGGGTCTCCTGCACATGTCCGGGGCTGAGCCCATCTGGCCCTTTATGAGCCTGGCTGGCATCTGGGCTCCCAAGTTCCCTGTGGATCCCCAGCAGCTCCTGCAGGAGGATGGGCCCAAGGCCTGCAGCTCCTGCAGACCGACCCCCGGTGGTGCTAGTACCCAGCCCCAAGGACGCCCATGGCTCAGCCAGAACTTGCTGTGAGGTACATATCCCATAAGCCTACAAGTCCAATCTTTGGGGGACAGATGCAGCGCAGACACTCAGGGTAACCGGGATGAGCATGATGTGGCCGCCAGGCTCCTGGAATTCAGACTCTGGCATCGAGATAAAATCTTATCCCTTACTGATTGCCCAGTAGCTACAGAAGAAGGCAGCAATATAAAAATGGTGGTGACTGACAATCATCGTAAAAGTCAAAGAGATGGTTCTGAGGTGTGGGAGCGTGGTCCAGAGTGCACCCTGACCTGCGAGATGCCCAACTTTGTATTGATCACCTCGGGGCATCTCTTATCCAGTTCTGGGCGGTGGAAAGTGTTCAGCACGGCTCAAGGTGTCTACTGGGGACCTCCCAGCTGGCAAGGCACAACACTGGCCACAGAAGGGACATTTGGAAATATTTTTTTCAGGAAGCTGCGTGGAGGAGGACACACTACACACATGACTTCCCAGCAGCTCACAGGGACGTGGAAATTCCCGGGGCATGCAGGCATGGGCTCCTGATTCCTTTCAATGTGCATGAATGCACTCATCAGGCTAGTAGTAATTACATAACCCTCTTCTGTCAGCTATCCCTGAATGAAAATGAAAGTTTCCACCCAGAAGTTCCCTCATTTAAACCCTATAACCCAGGAGTTTGGAACCAATGTCTCTCTCAGCTGGTCCACTCCTCACTAAGAATGTATCTTCAATAAATCCCACTTTGTTTTGTTTTCATTTTCCTTGACTTTAAATTTTTTTCTGCCTTTATGAGATGAACTGAGGTCTCAGAGACAACTGTGACCAGTAACACAACTACACAACTGCACTTAAAAATGCTCAATTGATTCTCTGAGATTCACATCACAGAGCAGCCGTTCTCTAGGCTTTAGGTACCCAATAGTCACACAAGGAGCTTGTTAAAATTGCAGATTCCTGTACACACATGCCCAAATGATCTGTATTGAGATTTAAGAATTTCAATATTTATAAAGTATCCAATGTTATTTTCATGCAAGTTGACTGGGAATCGCAACTTGAGAAAGGGTGCTCCAGAACAAAGTTGAACCTAATGGGTCTGGAAACTTATCCTAGTAGGTATTACTGATGACCTCCTTTAAACATAGTTAATCTCCAATTATCTTAGGATGAAACCTCATATAATAGCAGCAAAAGTGTTCCAAAATCCAACAGAATTGGTGGTCATTAGAAGGCCCCTGAAAGTAATTAAAATAGTTCTTTTTGTACTTGAGGCTGTTTAAAATGGACTAATTGAATTTAGGCAGAGATCATTACATTTTTTACCAGATGAATGTTGAGTAATGTGATCTGACAGTAGTTATCAAGACGCATTTCAATAAAAGCTACCTTTGTTCATGCTGTCAGTAACTATATTTGCTTTTGCAGAAACACAGGTATCCAATTAATTTAACTGCAGAGAAGTTGCAAGGAAGAACTAAACCAGTGTTCTATTTTATTTTACTAGAGATTATTATATAGTTAATTAAAATACTCCTCATGACCATCAAAGGGTTTATAGGTTAAGAACAAAGATAAAAGATGTTTCAGAAAAAAAAAAACATGACATTGCATATTATGAGCAATAGGAGTGAAAAGATGAAAGCTATTAGACATAATTAGAAATTTATTGAATGGAGAGTGGGATAATATGCAAGTAAGGCTATCAAATTAAGTTGAAATATAAAAACTGCAGGATATATTTAAAAGTAAAAAATTTTGGCAAAAAAATCAACCAATAATGCTTACATTCTAAACCTTTGTAATTTAATAGCTTTGTAATTTAGCTGTCATAATAATATAACTATTCTACAACAGCTATATCTTTTGCAAAACTATTTCATCTGTAATAAAATATTTTCTAAATGTGTATACTTTGAGATTCATAGTTCTCTTGTATGCTAGTTAGATGTATATTACTTCCATTTTAATACTATAATATTAATATATGTATATTGTTTAGACTCATGAGATACCTGGTTTTGAATATAAAAATATGTTTTCTACTCCAGTAAAATAAAGTACTTCCATTAAAAGTAAACTCTTGAATTGCTTTATGAGTTTTTAATTTCTAGTGGTAAAGCTTGAGATTTTAACCTGGGGACCAGTTAAAGCTTTGCACTATGGCCTTCCTGATGCAAGACTTGGTCAGTATACTTTATTTCATTTATTGAAGGGAAATTATCTCTGTATTATCTATATATTTGTCCTCTACCTATCTATAGATAAAATTTAATACAATATATATTTTACCTTGAAACCCAGACAAAATAATATTTATTTCCTGAAGTACCTACAGGGAATGTCATTTCTAAGGTTATCCAGGGGAAGAACACTCAAGGTAAGTACAATAGAATGGTTCCTCTCAACTGTGAAGATATAAAAGCCAAGCAAAAATGAAAAAAATCTTTGAAGGATGTAATATAACCTAATGTGTGATGTATACCCTCTGAGAAAATAGAATTAAGTAAGAGGATAGAGTTATTAGTATTCTTCTGCAACAGATTGTTTTAAACACAAGAAAATAAGAAGAAAGCAACCATATGGGGACTATGGCTCTCAAAATAGATTAGTTTATTATGACACTTGTGAACAGGAGAATCCCCAGGAACCTGATCAGACACTCTGTGAACCTGAGCTGCAGCCAGGAGTTGCTTGTCCTAAGTGTAGACATCTTTTAGGTGCTATGCATTATTCCAATGGGGAATGGATCACTTGTCATGCACACTTCTATTTTCAATTCCTGTGTTAGTATGATGTAGACAAGTAAAAACAATGCAACTTCTGTGTTCCAATAAAATGCTTAGCCAAATGATAAAAATATTTCACGACACCAAGGAGTATAATCCACCTACATACATCATTTTCAACATTTAACTTTCACTTTTGAACTAGTTCATTTTTCTCAAAACTTCTTCTCAGTTATTCTAAATTTAGTGCATTTGTCTTTCTTCAAGGAACAAAATTATTGTGCTACTTATGTATGCATGAAAAGTATGGTTATTGAAGTCAGTTCTGAAAGGGAAAGAGAGAAGAGGGGAAAAAACTGGTATTATTTTTATTTTACATAAAGTTAAAGAAAACTAACAAATGTAGTTTCTATTATGGCTTGCTAGGTAAGGTACAAGAGGATTCTAGTATATTGTCTTCTATACTCATTTCCTTATTTTTATTTTATTTATTTTTAAATATATTTTATTGATTTTGTACAGAGAGGAAGGGAGAGGGATAGAAAGTCAGAAACATCGATGAGAGAGAAACATCGACCAGCTGCCTCCTGCACACCTCCTACTGGGGATGTGCCCGCAACCAAGGTACATGCCCTTGACTGGAATTGAACCCGGGACCTTTCAGTCCACAGGCCGAAGCTCTATCCACTGAGCCAAACCGGTTTCGGCACATTTCCCTATTTATAAATTCTTACATTTCTTGTATAATATCAAGTTGAATTAATTCAATTAATTGTTTTAAGGGAAAATGTTGTTTTTAAAGTCTGGATCACATAAGGGAGGGTGGAGTGAAAGAAGCACTACAGAGCATAGATGCCACCTAGGCAAAACAGAGAGGGTCATGGGAGCACGAAGCGGTCACACCAAAACCTGTGACACCACCTCTCTGCAGGGAAGACTGCACAGTTGAAGTGGTATTTGAACCAGGAGCTAAACTATGAGGAAGGGAAACAGCATTTCTGGCAGATGAATCAGCATCTGCAAAAAAACCTCTGGTTTCAATGAAAACTATTAATAGAAGCGATCATGAAATTTCATAAAACAAAGCTGTTTCTCTGCACACTTGAAAAGGAATGATAGTACATCTTATTTATACAAGACAGATCGCTAGCTACATTCGATTTACGTACAAGAGTTTGATTTTCTTATTCAAAGTAACATAAGACATATGTTTATTATCATTACTTCAAACTTTGAGAAGTAAATATGCAGTGGAATGACAGGGTAGCTGTTTAGTGTCTGATTATGTCTGATTAATGTATCCAGAATCCGAATCCTTCCCACCACAATCATTGCTCACCTCTCCTGCCTGGTAGAGGAAGAGACTCGCATGAGTTTGTCCTGTTTCTGAACTGGCTTTCCATCAGTCTGTTCTCAAAAGTGTAAGCAGATGAAGAACAAGGTGAGATTACTTCACTCCTCTGTTCAAAAATACCACTGAACTTTAATTTATATAATGTCTTACCTATAAGATACCTACTACTTTCTATAATCATTATCATTCTGGCTCTGTCACTCTCTTTTCTTCAGTCTCCCTAGCCTCCCTGCTGTTTGTTGAGCATGTTAAGAAACCTTCTACCTTTACCCTTGTTGCTTTTTCTTTGTCTCCTTTTCTCTCCCCGACTTATACTTATTTGCCTGCTTCCTCAGATATTTGTGTTTTTCTTGTTGTAATAATCATTCCGATAAGGTGTCCTTGATCAATCTTTTTTAAAAAGCAACTGCTCTCCTTCCTTCCCTAATAACTCTGCATTCTCTGTTTCATTTTCTCATAATATTTATCATCACCTGATTAAAAAAAATCATACTTTTTTTTCCAGTCACATGCTACTTAAATGCAAACTCCACTTAGAAATGACTTTTTGTTCCTTTCATTCTTTGACCTATCTCTGATCTCTAAAATATTATTTGGCACATGTAGTAGATGCTCAATAACTTTTAAATGAATGAATGAACAGAAGATATTAATATCCTTTGAGAAATACAGATTTCAACTTAGAATAATCTATCTTTCCTCCCTTTCTTTCATCCAACTTGTTCTCTCTCCCCAAGTTTTCAATTCATTTGTCAACATGTTTCTCTGATACTGCATTTCAGTCACAGCTATTAATGTTTAATATTAACATTTAAGACATCATTTTTTCAGTTGAATCTGCAAAGTACTCACCCTTTATCCACAGGGACTACATTCCAAGACACCTAGTGAATGCCTGAAATGAAGAATAGTACCAAGCCCTACATATACTACTTTCTTACAGTAAATTTTTACTTATGAGACACAGTGAGAGATAAATAGTGCTAGCTAACAATAAAGTAGAATTGCAGTAATATCCTTTTATCTAATAAAAAAGCAATATGCAAATTAATCATCACTCTGCTACATCCACAAGCCATGCGACCAGCCAATCAGGAGCAAGTATGCAAATTAACCTAACCAAGATAGCTTCGACCATGAAGCAAGCAGGTGGCTTGTGTTTCCCAAGCTTTCCACACACCCTGGCAGGCCCAAGCCTCCACTCAAGGCTACAAAGTTTCAATTATAGAAAATAAATAAATCCCAGATGCCAGAGCCTCTGATTTGGTCACCACAGGGTGTGGATGGCCTGAAAACCACCACATGCCCCTCACCCAGGCTGACCCACCCGACAAGGGAACCTCCACCCTAATCCAGGACATTCTTTAGGGCAAACCAGTTGGCCCACACCAGTGCACCAGGCCTCTATCCTATCAAATAAAAGAGTAATATCCAAATTGAATCTAACACACAAGATGGCAGCCCCCATGTGGTCAAAGATGGCTGCCCCTGTGGACACAAGATGGCCACCATCAGATAGCCAGTAGGGGAGGAAGATGGAGAGGACCAGAACTGCAAGGAAGGGCAGTTGGGGGCAATCAAGCCTGCAGGGGAGGACAGTTAGGGGTGACCAGGCCTGCAGGGGAGGGCAATTATGGGCAAACAGGCTGGCAGGAGAGTAGTTAGGCATCAATCAGTGTGGCAGGGGAGTGATTAGGGGGTGATCAGGCTGGCAGGCAGAAGTGGTTAGGGGTAATCAGGAAGGCAGGCATGCGAGCAGTTGGGAGCTAGGAGTCCTGGATTGTGAGAGGAATGTCCTAGATTGGAGAGAGTGTAGGTTGGGCTGAGGGATACAACCCCCATACAAGAATTTTGTGCACCAGGCCTCTAGTACTGTAATAAAAGTTATATGAATCTGTGTTTTGCCATCAAAGTTTATTTTTGTATTACATTCATTCAATTCTTCTTGTCATGATGTGAGATGCTAAAATTCAAAACAGATTCCTGAATCTCAGTGAATGTCTCATGCCACTTATTTTTGGGGTATCCCTTGCTGCAGACTTCACTTAAGTCTCACTGCTTTCTGGTACAATAAATGGTCATAAATCAGAACATTTTCTGTCCATGTTTCCACCCACATATTTAATGCCTTTCCATCTTAACTAAGCACTTACCTTCTCAATTTGAGATGCAACAGCAAAAGTAGCACACATTTATGGAGAGAAGATTCATTCTTACCGTAAATCTTAATAAGCTCTGTATACAGTACTTTTTTCTTTCCTTAAGCTCAGAACTTTCACCTTTTTCCATTAAAGGAAGCATTTATGGCTTCTCTTTGGCATATCTGAGTTGCCAGCCTCACTGTTCTGATGCCTGAGAGTCATTTTTAAGTAAAATAAGTGTTATTTGAATACTGTACTGCGATACAAAAACAGTGGATCTGATAATCAACTTGGCTAATAAGTAACTAACAGGTGGAGAACATATACAGGATGTAGACTCTGGATAAAGGAATGAGTTGCAACTGGTGGGAAAAAGTGGGACTTGCAAGATTTGATAATGCTATCTAGAACTGCACAACTTAAAGTTTATGAAATTTTCTGGAATTTGTCAGAATACTTTGGTTTGTGGTTGATCATGCATAGCTGGAACCACAGAAAACAAAACTGTTTAGAAGGGGACTACTTTACAGTAGGTGCTGTGTGGATTTGTGTGGTTCACAAATCATTCAACCTGGCATGAATATTAATTTATCTTTCAGTTCTAATTGTTTATAAATTATATTTCTAAAGCTTATAAAAGTATTTTCATTAGAAAAGACAACATTCCAAAGCATGACATGTCAGGCCCTTGCTGATATAGTCTCAGCTCTTTCTCTGCATGGCATTCTGAGTGTTCCAACCAACAAAGCTGCTGGGCATTCCTGCAGACGGTTGTGATGTGGTTGGATATCAGCCACTCTGATCTCTTTCAAACCTTGTTCAGGAGCCATAGCTGGGCTCAGCGTCCAGCCGCTACCCACCAATACTGAACCCGTGATGCCCTGGGGCTGCTTCCCATACGGAGTTAAGTGTAGTATCAGAAACCACTGCCAGTGCCTTGGCTCTCAGCTACCCCACCAGCCTGGTCATGTTCTTTTCACCTGCATGGAGGCCTGAGTCTCTCTTGCCCAATGCTCAGTTTCCCACCTTTTTTTTCACAGTGTGAGACAAGTGTTGGTCTCGAGGGTCTCCCTGTCTTCTTCAGCACTCTCCATTGTAGCCTTCAATGAATTGCTTATAGGTATTTTTCCATCTTATTGCCCTTGTCTCTTGGAGGATTTGAACCTATATACTGCTCCTAAAAATAGTTTTGTGGTTTTTTTTTAACTTTTTTGCTCTTCCTGTAACGCTCTTCTCTTTCTACTTGTCTAAATTTTACTTGACCATAAAGAGACAAACTGAAAGTTCAAACTTTCCATCTATCTATCTATCTAGGCCTAATATGCAAAGTGTCCCCCAGGAGTTGAACCCACCAGTAGTTAGATCATTTGCTATGATGTGCACTGACCACCAGGGGGCAGAATGAAGGAAGGCAGCTGCCAGCATCTGGCAGCTGCTAGGGACCCTATGTGTGCATGAATTTCATGCATGCAGCCTCTAGTATACAAATGTGTGTGTGTGTGTGTGTGTGTGTGTGTGTGTGTGTGTGTGTGTGTGTATACATATATACTAGAGGCCCAGTGCATGAAATTCATGCATACCTGCCTTCTTGATTGCCCCTAAGTGCTTCTGCCTGCCAGCCTGATCACCCTCTAACCACACTACCCTGCCAGCCTGATTGATGCCTAATTGTTCCTGTACCAGACTGTTTTCCCCCAACTTCCCTTCTCTGCCAGCCTGGTTACCCCTAACTGGCCTCCCTGCATGCTTGATCGCCCCCAACTGCCCTTCCTTGCAGGCCTGGTCCTTCCCAACTGCCTTCCCCTGTTGACCATCTTATGGTGGCCATCTTGTGTCCACATGGGGACAGGATCTTTGACCACATGGGGACAGCCCTCTTGTGTGTTGGAGTGATGGTCAATCGTGTATTACTCTTTTATTAGATAGAATACACACACAAACACACACACACACACACACACAGCCTACCTAATAAAAGAGTAATATGCAAATTGACCATAACTCCAATCAAGCCACACCCACAGCCACACCTATCAGCATATCAGGAGCAAATTATGCAAATAAATCCCAACCAAGATGGCTGCAGCCACTGAGAGCAGGAGGGAGGCTTGGGTTTCCCCGGCAATAGAAGAAGCCAAGCTTTCTGCCTGCCCTTCATGGCCTAAGCCTCCACTCAATGTTACAAAGTTTCAATTATAGAAACTTTGCAATAGTGGATCAAGTTCAAAGCTTATGTATAGTTATCAAGATCCACATGTAGGCAGTATAATTACTATGACTTTAAAATATGTCAAACACCAAAGATCATGCCCTAGCTGGTTTGGTTCAGTGGATAGACCGCCGGCATGTGGACTAAAGGGTCCCAGGTTCAATTCCAGTCAAGGGCATGTACCCTGGTTGTGGGCACATCCTCAGTGGGAATATGTAGGAGGAAGCTGATCAATGTTTCTTTCTCATCTATATTTCTAATTCTCTATCCCTCTCTCTTCTTCTCTGTAAAAATCAATAAAATATATTAAAAAATAAATAAAGATCAGCATAAGGGGGCTTGGAATCAATAATTTCTTTTCTTTTCTTTTTTCATTGATTATTTAGCTGTTATTGAGAAATATGAAGACATTCGGGTTTCTGATCCTCAGCATGTGAAATACTTTATTCTCTGGAAGTTTGTGAGGTAATTTGTCCCAGGTTCTGAAATTTTTGATGGTATGCTTTCATTTGGGGTCAGTTTTATCCCCTGTGTTGTATACTCAGTGGGTCATTTCAGGGAGACAACTCATATTTTTCAGTTCTGAAAATGTTCTGGAGTTTTAAAAATTTCCTTCTCTTGCCCTGAAAACTGGCTAAGTGGTTACTGCTTCGGGCCATGCATCAAAGAGTGGCAGGTTCGATCCCTGAGAAGGGTGATTACCTGGGTGCAGGTTTGATCCTCAGCCTAAGTAGTCAAGGCAAGTGCAGGACACATCCATGTTTATCTATCTCTGTCTCTCTCCCGCCCCTTCCTTTTTCCCCTTCCATTCTTTCTAAGATTCGATGGGGAAAAAATATCCTCCATGGAGGATTAACAAAATCCAGAAAAAGGCCTAGCCTCAGGGCCACCTGGCCTGAGAACTGCTCTACAGCCTTACTGTTTTCACAGCTGTGCTCTATCACAATTGAGCTGTTTTACACTGAATAAAGTTTCCTTCTTCACTACACCCTATATCTTGATTTCCTGTTGGTGTTGAATTGGCACCAGTGATGATTGGTTGACAAAATTAAATTATAACACTAAAAATGAATGATAAATTTCTTGAATCTTGATTAACTCTGAAAAAAGGTTTTAATTTTTAGCTGGGTAAGATTAAGGAAAACAACTGTATAAAGAGTACAGTTCATCTCTATGAATTGAAAATATATTCTGCATCTATTCAACTGAATACACAGATTAATAACTTATGTATTATTAATATGCATTCATTATCTTTGTTGAATTCTATTTTATAGAGTTTTGCATAATTAATGTGGTATTTTAATCATGTTACAATAACAACAGTCAGTTTGGAAACAAAACTGGGTTAGATACACTTAGTGATGTCCAGTGGGAAGCATTCTTATATTAGCTTTAAATAAGTAATTACAGAGAGCAATAGAATGTGTGTCACTAGCACATTATTAAGAAAAAAGGGGCCTATATATTAATTTAAAATATCAGTGTGCAGCTGGGAAAAGAAAGTATGATCATTTAAAATAATGTATACATAAAGAATTACAGGAAAATAATCAGTTCTGCAGCTTTTCATTACTAAGTATCCTTATGAAAACTCATAGCCCAATGTGCTCTTTTTCTTTTTTTATTCTACTAAAAAGAAAAATCAAGTAAGGGAATGGTCAGCAGAAAAATGAGCACAGAGCACAAAGGACACCTAGAATGGAATATGTCAGAGTCTACATTCTGTTAGTACAAGATACTCTGAGAGCTGCACTCATGTATCTTGCCACCTTTGAGGGCAAAAGAGGGCTGTTTTGGGTCTCGCCCTTATGAGATTAAAACTCTCAATGTGTCATAACTCCATTTATTAGCATGTCTTAGGAACACTCAGAAATTTAGTTTAACAATTAGCTTAAATTTGACAATTTAAAAGAGATTTTTTACTCTGTTTTAATTTTCTAACTCTTGCAAATTTTATCTAAACTTAGGACCTGTATTAAAATGTCAAACATTTTATTTTTTTAGATACAAAGCACTTACATTATTTCACTTATTAACAAGTTATTTATATAGGCAGGCTCCTTTTTACCTTCCCTATATGTGTGAATTGTAGTTGCCATGGCTTAGTTAAATAACAGTCTATTAATAGTGGTTGATATATACTTAGTCAAAGTGCACATTACAAATTTTGCTGCTAACTGTTCAGTCCACAAATTACTATGCATTTATCAGTGACCGATCTTGGCATTTCTTTCGAAGTGCAGAGATAGCAAAGCATATAGTTCAGTTTGCTTCTTTCTCCCACTGATACACCCATGTGACATTTTACAAAAATGGATAATTAAAAAAGTAATTGGCCAACAAAGATGAAGATGCAGCAAGAAAGTGATAACATTACAAATAAAATCTGCATGGAATATAAATGAGTTACAGAAGAAATAACTGAATGTGGGAATATTATTCACACTACTCTTCAAGAGACTCTGGATCTGCAATCTGAGAAATTTAGTGAAGGCAAAGGTATTGACATACAGGAACAAAGTGGCTGTGACTGAAAAGGATGAAGATGTCTCAGAAGAAGTGACACCAGCAAAAAGCTTCATAATAATGGATCTCTCAGAGACATTTCAAAACATGGACACTGCAAAGGGTAAAATGTTGCTAGCTGATCCAAAAGAAGGAGTATGTAAATTCACCAAGGCATAGAAAAATGCTTGCTCTGTACTATGTTACATGGCCAGAAGAAAAGGCAAGCACTCTATTAAAGTACACTTAATGCATTTTTTACAGAGAAATAGAAACTTTAATCCTTAATGTTTCCAAGAATTTAAATTACAGCATACTAAATAAATATTAGTTTTACAACTTGTTCATTTGCCTGTATGTGTTTAACCATCCGCAAAAGTTTTCAAAGTTTTGAAAACTGCTTAAAAGGTGACAGAACAATTAGATTTCCCCCCTCAATTATTAATATCTCTTTGCAAGATTTCAGCTAGCACTGTCATGTTTCAGGTCCTTCACTGTGCAACAGCAAGCAGAACTGCGTGAATTTCAAAGAAGGGACTTTAGTGATGCCTAAAACCCTCTGCTAGGCTTCTGAGTTTTAGGCCTTAAAAAGGTATTTGATTAAAGAACACAGAAATAAATATTAGTACCAATATCACAAAATGTGGCAAACCTTATTTTATTCCAGCCTATAGAAAGAAAGGTTTATACTTTCTAATCTTCCTTCTGAAAGGGTGGGGAGTAGTGGTGGCCCAGAAGGGGTCAGTGGGGGAGAAGAGGGTAGATAATTTTCAACAATAAAGATTATAAAAAAAGGAAAGAATTGTTAATACAGTAAGTAATTCAACCATTACTAGAACATACGTGGTAAATGCGGGTTCTGAGTGTTAAAATATTTAACATGCTCATCTCTCAGTCTCCATGAACTGCTGTACACTTCAGATCTGTAGCACTGCCTCCCTCCAAGCTTTGTGCTTCTCAATGGACAAACACTGGCAGCCATGCTCCATCCTCCTGTTACACACACTTTACTTATACAACACAGCCAACACGTTTTTCCTTCTGATGTCTTTTGGATCATTATAAGCATCATAGACATTTTCATCAGTGATGCCAAGAGAACTGGGAATATGTTAGTTTACTTTTGCTTCCCCTGTTGCCTAGTTGGCTGCTTTTGCAGCAACAGAACAAAAAAAAAAAAGGATCATGCATGAAATACAGCTATTATTTATGAGAGAATGGCTGGTCTTAAAACAAGATAGATGTTTAGTATTCCATGGATATTTCCCCACCAGATTGTAACAGTTCTGAAGGAGGTTAAGTTGTGAGCCAAGAATGTCAAAATTTTCTCTTGATACAGCACCAAAATAGCCTGATCAGCCCAAAAGCTGCTGAGCCTCACTATTAGAAATCACAGCTACTCTGCAATGTGAAATATAGGGGATTTGGTCCATTTAATCATTTGGGTTTCTTTCCTCCCAGAGTTACTTCTTAAAGAACAAGAATTTCTGCTTGAGTGGCTTGATGTGACATTTATCTCTCATTTTGTGAATGAGGTCAGAGTTGTTTAATGCACTACATTAACCCATGTCTCTTGGATCTCAAATCATTTTACACTGCCATTCAGTTTTACTCAGTTTCTAGGACTGGGTATGCAAACAAGCTCAGATGACTTATAAATTCAGATGAGTCGATAGGCCATCTATCCATTCACCAAATTTTATCAACATCTAATCGGTGCCAGTGATACATCATGCGGATGTATCACTGGCACAGACTGGGGACAAAGAGGGTTTTTTATTTCCTTATGTCTTCTCCTAGATTTCTTCTTAAAAGATTGATATAAAATAACTTAGGATTTTGGCAAGTCATAAGAGAATCCTCACAGTGAGGTAAGTATCTCAAATGATTTTTAAGATTTGATAGGCTGGCCAACTTAGTCTCCCCCAAAGAGGGAGAGCCGTCACTCACTATTCTTTATATTCCTTAGGAGGTCTTAAGAAGACTTGGGCACCCTGGGCGATTTTATCAGTGGTTAGAACTCTGGCCCACAGATTGAAGGATTGTGGGGTTTGATTCCCAGTCATGGGCATATACCTCAATTGCAGGTTTGATCCTCAGCCCCAGTTGGAGCATGTGTGGGAGGCAACCAGTTGATGTGTCTCCCTCATATCAGTGTTTCTCTCTTTCCCCACTTTCTTCCTTCCCTTTCACTCTCTCTAAAAATCAATGGGAAAAAATATCATTGGGTAAGGATTTTTTAAAAAAAGAAGAAGAAGAAGACTCAGGCAAATAGTGGAGCTATCATTGTGTCTACCAGAAGAGGTGTTTATTAACAACTTGAGGCCCAGTGTAAGAAATTCATGCACTGAGGGAGGATCCCTCACCCAAGCCTGACCCCGCCTTGCAGTCCAGGACCCCCTTGGGGGATGTATGCATGCCAACTTGGGCCTGATCCCCATGACAGTCAGACATCCCTCTCGCAGTCCAGGGCTCTCACAGTACAGGGCCCCTGGCTCCTTACCACCTGCCTGTAGCAGAGGCAGGAGAGACTCCCGCCACCACCACTGTGCTAGGCAGCTGTGAGCCCAGCTTCTGGTGACCAGTCATTTCAATAGTTGTTCCACTATTTGGTCGATTCGCATATTAAGATTTTATTATATAGGTTATCAAGGCACAGAGTGCTTAAAATGAGACCTAGGTGCTCTAGAGACATGGTCTGCTACATAATTATAGGTTTACAGTTGTTCCTATGGAAAATAATACAATAATTAATAAATAGTAATACAATAATATACTCTGTTTTCCATACTCACAACTCTAAACATATTTTTGCCCCATCCTGTATGTTTTTTTAAAAATATGTATATTTTTAATTGATTTCTGAGAGAGAAAGGGAAAGGGGGAAGAGAGATAGAAACATCAATGATGGGAGAGAATCATTAATCAGCTGCCTCCTGCACACACCCCTATGGAACCCACAACCCTGGCAAGTGCTCTGAGAGGGAATCAAACCATGACCTCCTGGTTCCTGGGTCAACACTCAACCACAAAGCAACACCAGCTGGGCCTGTCCTGTATGTTTTTAAAATAGTACTGAGCAGTGTAAAAACAATTCTAATTTCATTTCAATGAAAAGAACACTGCAAGGAAGTCAATGATTGCAGTCTGACACTTTGAGTTAACAGCATCATATTCAATTCCTGACATGGAAAAAGGTTAAGAATCCTATCTAATAAAAGAGTAATATGCAAATTGACTGTACACCCGACCAAGCCATGCCCACAGCCATACCCAACAGCCAATCAGGAGCAAATTATGTAAATAAACCCTAACCAAGATGGCTGCCACCACTCAGAGCAGGAGGGAGGCTTGGGTTTCCCAGGTAATGGAGGAAGCTAAGCTTTCTACCTGCCGTTGCCAGCCTAGACCTTCAATCAATGCTACAAAGTTTCAGTTATAAAATAATCTGAACAGAAACGGCCATAGCCACAGAGCTGGAGAGAGCAGAGGCTAGGTTTGTCGGGGCGATAAAGGAAGCATAGCTTCTGCAGCCCTAGCGCCTAGGCCTCCACTCTAGGCTACAAAGTTTCAAACAGAAATGGTTGTTGCCACGTAGCGAGCAGAAGGCGTGGCTCTGCTCCAGGAGATAAAGTTTCAATTGTACAGCATAAAATAATCCCAGATCCCAGGGCCTTCACTTGGGTTGCTAAGGGGAGTGGACAGCCTGCAAACGTCCTCAGGACCCTCGCTCAGGCTGCCCCACACCTCAAAAGAACCCCCATCCTGATCCAGGATACCTTTCAGGGCAAACCAGCTGGCCCCCACCCATACACCAGGCCTCTATCCTATGTAATAAAAAAGTAATTTACAAATTGACCATCACTCCAACACACAAGAGGGATGCTCCCATGTGGTCAAAGATCCTGCCTCCATGTGGACACAAGATGGTTACCACAAGATGGCCAGCAGGGGATGGCTGTTGGGAGGTTCCAGGTCTGTAAGAGAGGGCAGTTGTGGGTGATCAGGAAAGCAGGGAAGGGTGGTTGGGAGGGACCAGGCCTGCAAGGGAGGGCAATTTGAGGTGACCAGGCTGTCAGAGGAGGGAAGTTGGGGGCAAACAGACTGGCAGGGGAGCAGTTAGGCATCAATTAGGCTGGCAGGGTAGTGGTTAGGGAGTGATCAGGCTGGCAGGCAGAAGCGGTTAGGGGCAATCAGGGAGGCAGGCAGGTGAGCAGTTTGGAGCCAACAGTCCTGGATTGTGAGAAGGATGTCCAACTGCTCGTTTAGGCCCGATCCTACCGATTCGGGCCTAAACTGGCAGTCAGACATCCCTCAAGGGGTCCCATATTGGAGAGGGTACAGGCTAGGCTGATGGACAGCCACCACCCCTGTGCATGAATTTTGTGCACAGGGCATGTAATAGTAATGATAAGATTAGAAATATAACTAGAGAAATGGCAGAATTTACTCTATATAATGCATCTAGACATGCATACTCTATTTTCTCTTGTAATTCTCTTGTATATTCATTACTTCTATTAAAATTATTTTTACTTAGTGAAGTTTTAAGGTTGTTCTAGACTACATATGCCAAAAGCAGGAAGAATAAAGATCATTAATAATGTGGGCATTATTTCCTAATATTCAATTTCACACTCAGAGGCAGAATATTATAATAACAAAAAGAAATAGTGTGTGTGGAGGATGTATTTAAATATCGCTTGTCTTTTTTTCCACTTTAAGTATATACAAGTACAGAAATATAATTGCCTGTTTATATAGGATTATATTTTTATATGTTTTAGACTTATTTTCAAAGTCCAAGGCATCTAACCTCAATTGTTCTTTCATCAGTGATGAGATAACACCTCTGAGTTATCTGTAAATGTTTATGCCTTAGGTGAATAAACCCAATGGCTTTACTCAGGTGACATTTAATATGATTTTATTGATCATGTACTATTTTTGTGAGTATATACTATACCCATCTGAACTAATTAAAGAGAAAGATGAAAATTACCATCACTCCCCTAGCTCAATAGTCAGTGAGAGTGAGTATGCAAATTAAACAGCAAAAAAAAAAAATGGCAGCAGCCCTGCCTTGCCCCCCCCCCACCCCCGATCTGGGCCTGTGGGAGTCAAAGAAGTCAGGCACCAGCCCCTGAGGCTGGCTGCAGCCAGGAAGACCAAGAAGCCACCTGCCCAGTGATCCCAGGCTGAAGCCAGCTGGAGAAGCTGCCCGCCCCATGTCTGTACATCCCACTCCTGGGGGAGACAGAGAAATTGGGCCCCAACGCCTGAGGCTGGATGCAGCCTGGGAGATGAAGAACCTGCCTGCCCTGTCATCCCAGGCTGCAGCCAGCAGGAGAAGTCACCCCCACTGCATCTGAGGGAAGATGGAGAAGCTGCCACCTGCAGTCCAGGTGCCAGCACCTGCAGCTGGCTACAGCCTGGTAGATGGAGAAGCCTCCCACCCCACGGTACCGGGGAACCAGCACTTGAGGCTGCAGCACAGGCGAAGCCACCTGCCCACAATCCCCTGTGGCGACAGCTGACCTGGACGCCTACAGGCTGACCAGATGGAGGGAAGCCCAGATCTCACCAAAGGTAATAAATCTGCTGTGGTGGGCTGGAGAGGGAATCCTGGGTTCTGGGTGTGGGGCTGAGGCAGAGGTGGTTAGGGGTAATCAAGCCAGTAGGGGAGCAGTTAGGGACAATCAGGCTGGCAGACAGAAGCAGTTAGGGGCAATCAGGCAAGCAATTAGGAGCCAGCAGTTCTGGATTGTGAGAGGGATGTCCAACTGCTGTTTACCCCCGAGGGGTCCCAGATTGGAAAGAATGCAGGCTGGGTTGAGGGACACCTTCCCTGCTGCCCCTATGCACAAATTTCATGCACAAGGCCTCTAGTGTATTATATTAGGCATAAATATAAGAAGGTTAAATAATTTCCATTCCGGCTTCAAGCAATATAAACTACTATGAAATATATTAATTTATTTTTATATAAAGTTGTCATGGTGTGACAAATAACCCCTACTAATACAATTATTTAGTTATAAATTAAATTACTCTTAATAAATAGGGAAACCATTTTTATTAAACACACACACACACACACACACATACCACAAAACTCTTTGGCCAAATACTAAATCCTCTAGGCCCCTTCATTTACCTTCATTTCAATATTAAATTTTTTTTGTCCATTTTCAGATGTTCATAGAGTTAAGCCTAGGAAACGTATAAAGGTCAGATTTGGTGTCACTTCTTTACCCTACCTGTTCCTGCAGCTTTTGAACTACCTGTAACTACCAGTTAATAGTGCTCTAAAATATATAGACTTGCTCTTCCTTATTTTTCATTGCTTCTGTAATTCTTCCCTAGCCAAAGGGAAATTGGTAATTAATCTGCTGAGATCTTAGTTGGTCATTTCAAATTAACTTTTCCTCCTTTGTATTGACCATAACTCCAAACCATTAGAATGGAAAAAGTTCAAGAAACCAAACTAGGCACTTACTAAATATCTGTTGAATGAATTCATGAAATGATCGCTAATGAAGACTACAGTTAGACAAAAATGTTTTAGGGTAGTCTTTCTCAAATTTTAATATGTATATGAATCATATGGGGGAACTTGTGAACATGCACATTCTGATTCATTACTTCTGGGGTGTGAACTGATTTTTTGCATTTTAAAAAATTACATATTAATTTATTTTATTAAATTTACTGGTTGATCAAATTATATGTTTCAAATATTCAATTCTATAATACATTATCTATAAATTTCATTGTGTTTACCACCGAGTCAAATATCCTTCTATCCATCTCAATTCTAACAAGCTTCCAGGTGATGCTGATGATGCTGGGTCAAGTTCAAGTTTCTTCTCCATTGCTTCATGAAATGTTTCATTTTGTTCCTTTGCCAATGAATTTGTAAATTCATAACACGTTTGAACTCTAGTATTAATTTAAATAAATTCTACATTCCTTCAGTGCAATACAATTTAAGATAACATTCATTCTTTATTTAAATGACTTAGATATTATAAATGTATATAAAACTAAAATTCAAAATAAAATCTGTGTTTCATCTACACAAAAATCTTCATAAAAAATGCAAGAGATGAAGCTAATATAGTGTAGATTTTGCGAATTTAAATCTACATTGGTAGAAATTACAAAAGCTAAAGTTTATAAAACTCCAACTACAAATATTACCACGTTTTGTTGAATGTGTAGATTGCCATGACTTGCAGGACTTGCTGCCAATGTTGTTCTTTTACTGTTATATACAGATTTTAGCTTACATGCTAAGAATCTGTGGTGCAGCCACAACTTTTTAATTTGTTCCATATTCACTTTAATTTGTCATATTTTAAATTCTCTAGCATTAGCCAGGTTATTTGGGACAAACGTCTTTCACTTCAATTATCCTAAGAAATAATTTTAGAAACAGAATGACTATAGGCTTGAATTTAGAGAGCAGGCTTGCAGTGCTTTTGAAAATGGCTTCCTGACTTGTGCTTCCCTGAGGTAATTAATACACATAATAACAACCAAAAATCAATATCTGTAATTGACAAATACATGCTTCATCTTATATGACTACTAGAGTCCCAGTGCATGAAATTTGTGCATGGGGGCAGGGGTGTCCCTCAGCCCAGCCTGCACCTTCTCCAATCTGAGACCACTGGAGGTAACATTCCTCTCACAATCTGGGACTGCTGGCTCCTAACTGCCCGCCTGCCTGCCTGCCTGCCTGGTCACCCTGAACCACTTCTGCCTGCCAACCTGATCACCCCCAACTGCCTTCCCCTGCCAGCCCAATATCTGACAACTGACCTTCTCTCCCTTGCTGACCTTCTTGTGATGACATCACATGATGCCACCTATGCTTTTATTATATAGGATTATCTATCAACCAGAAGGTGATATTAACATTTATCCTTACAGATAAAACCAACAAACAGCTGAAAAAAGTTTGGCTCAGAGGATAGAGCATTGGCCTGTGGACTGAAAGGTCCCAGGTTCGATTCCAGTCAAGGGCATGCACCTTGGTTGCAGGCACATCCCCAGTAGGGGGTGTGCAGGAGGCAGCTGATTGATGTTTCTCTCTCATCGATGTTTCTGACTTTCTATCCCTTTCCCTTTCTCTCTGTAAAAAATCAATAAAATATATTTAAAACAAACAAACAAAAAAGAAGCTCACTAGCCTTAAGGGATATACTCTGAACTCAGGAGCTATTAAGCAAAACCCCAGCCTTCTTTATTGTACCAGGGTTACCTTTTCTGCATGTTAGAAGTTCTGCTTATACAAATACAAACAGGTACTCATTCTTCTTTCACTTTTGTAACCAGTACAATTTGTGACTTCAGAATCTCCCCAAAAGGACACACTGTATTGCTTTTGTGAGATCATTGCTTTTGAAGCCACCCTCAGTTGATCCTGCTTTACCCTTTATTAGTTGCCTCATTTGAAAACTTAATATACTAATCTTTTCTAATAATAGAGAAACATGTCAATTGACCATACCTCTGCTATGCCAACAGCCAATCAGAGTGAGTATGCAAACTAACCCAATAAATATGGCAGTTAATTTGCAATACAATTTCCATACATACCTGCATCCCAGAAACCTCCTCAGCACTCAGGTCACTCCCAGCCAGCCATCCCGAGGAGGCTTTAGGCTCGGGGGCTGGAGGGCTGGAGGCGATACCCTCTTCAAACAGCCTGGGCCAGAGTCTGTAGGCTTGGGAAGGGACCAAGCCTGCCATCAGAGGGGCGGAGAGTGTCTGCTTCCCAAGCCTACAGACTGGGGTGGAGGCTGTAGGCTTAGGAAGTGGCCAAGCCTGGAATCGGAGGGAAGGGAAAAAAAAAAATCAATGGAAACATATCCTCAGATGAAGATAAAAAGAAAAATAAAGAAATACATGTTATATCTTATGAGAAGCACATTTTGAAAATGCCTAAAGAAAGCTGTCAATTTTTTTATAATGAAGGGACTGGAGTCCATGTTGATGAAAATACCTTGGTGGCTATGGTGACTGGCAGTGGCTGCAGTAGCAGGGTGATGGGGCTGGTGCCTTCCCCTGATCAGCCAGTGGCCTCCTACAAAGGGAGGCCAGACTGCTCCAACAGGGAGCAGGCCTAAGCCATCAGTAGGCCATCCCCTGAGGGATCCCAGTATGTGAGCAGGGGCAGGCTGGGCTGAGGAACCCCACCCCAGTGCACAAATTTTGAGCTTTGGGCCCTTAGTCCTATCTAATAAAAGAGTAATATGCAAATTTGACCATACCCTCGCCACACCCACTGGTCACGCCCACCAGCCAATCAGGAACAAATTATGCAAATAAACCCCAAACAAGATGGCTGCTGCCACTGAGAGCAGGGGGGATGCTTGGGTTTCCCTGGCAACAGAGGAAGCCAAGCTTTCCACCTGCCTTTGCGGGCCCAGGCCTCAATGGTACAAAGTTTCAATTATGAAAGATACATAATCTGAAGGCAGCCACAGAGCTGGAGAAAGGAGGCTAGGGTTGCCGGGGCAATGGAAAAAGCTAAACTTCTGCAGCCCTAGCACCTAGCCCTCCACTCTAGGCTACAAAGTTTCAAACAGAAATGGCTGTTGTCATGGAGTGAGCAGAAGGCTTGGCTGCGCTCTAGGCTACAAAGTTTCAATTGTAGAACATAAATTAATTTCAGATCCCAAGGCCTCCATTTGGGTCACTGGGGGTGTGGATGGCCTGCAAACTACCGTAGGCCCCTCGCCCAGGCCGCCACACGCCCTAAGGGAACCTCCACCCTGATCCAGGACACCCTTCAGGGTAAACCAGCCAGCCCCCACCCATGCATCAGGCCACTGTTCTATCTAATAAAAGAGTAATACACAGATTGACCATCACTCAAACACACAAGAGGGCTGCCCTATGTGGGCAAAGATCCTGCCCCCATGTAAACACAAGATGGCCACCACAATATGGCCAGCTGGGGAGGGCCGTTTGGAAGTTCCAGGCCTCCAAGGGAGGGCAGTTGTGGGTGATTAGGCCATCCGGAAAGGGCAGTTGGGAGGAAGCAGGCCTGCAAGGGAGGGCAGTTGGGGGCTATCAATCTTGCAGGGGAGGGCAGTTAGGGGTGACCAGGCTGGCAGAGTAGGGAAGTTGGGGACAAACAGGCTGGCAGGTGAGCAGTTAGACATAAATCAGGCTGGCAGGGTAGTGGTTAGGGGGTGAGCAGGCTGACAGGCAGAAGCGGTTAGGGGCAATCAGGGAGGCAGGCAGGAGAGCAATTCGGAGCCAACAGTCCTGCATTGTGAGAAGGATGTCAAACTGCCTGTTTAGGCCCGATCCCAATTGGGCCTAAACGGGCAGTTGGACATCCCTCCAGGGGTCCCAGATTGGAGAGGGTGCAAGCTGGGCTGAGACATACACCCCTCTCCCCTGTGCATAGATTTCATGCACCGGGCCTCTAGTATGTATATAAATCTTAAACTTACAACATGCATGTCAAAATCAACAGAGTATTTAACATTTTGGCAGGGTTCAAATTGATAGCAATTTATGGTTAAAATTCCCTCAGTTATGACATGTCTACCTTACATATTTTTTTCTGATATCATTTATAGTGTCAACCCACAAAAGACTCAGGAGAAATAAATATAATCATGTAATTTCTTTCCCAATAAAATGGCTTTGCTTTAAGTAATACATTTAAGCTGCTGAGTTTCCTTTTTTCCTCCAAATAATTTTGGTGTTTGTTTGTTTGTTTCTGACACAGAATGTAAACCTTTAAAGGAAATATGTTTTATTTATATCTAAAATATAGAAATAAGATTTAAGATATAGGACATATGTCAAGAATAGTTCTATAGTTTCTATCCTGATATGATTTGAGGATCTATAATAAAATTATCAATTTTAAATAAACAAACTGTGATTCTGATCTTACCTTCAAGATAACAAAATGAACTCTGTCCATTTACTTGAGTTGCTCTATTTTTATGAGAGTTATATTATCTTAAAATCCACACTAAAAATCTTTCATAACATTGGCTTATGATACACAAATGGAAAGGGATCCCAGTCTGCCATCACCATCAGATTTTTATTTTAGATACTTTGTTTTTGACTATAGAAAATAATAGTACTCAATTTGTAGCAAAGTGAAAACTTCAATAACATGGTTTCTTATTAATTTATTCATTAAACCTGCATTGATTCATAAAGAAAATGACTTAAAATAAATGGACCTGGACGCATGTTTAGCTATTACTATCCAGGCAAAAACCTAAGAGAGAAAAGCAAAAACCTAATTTTTAAGAGCCCATAGAGATGTGAACCACTGCCACTCTCATACATAACTCTTTTCCGAAGTTTATTCCCCCTAACCAATTAAGCAGTTTCTGTGCCGAATGACACCCAGTCCTTCCTTGATGGTAGCATGCCTTGTTTGCTAAAGTTGTCTTCTCAATAGCACTAAACCACATGATTTCTCCCTTATGTTATTTCATTTTATTTCCCATAAAAAGCACAATGAGAAATATCCTAGGAGACAAAGCTTTTACTCCCCAACTGTAATGTTCACTTTTACAACGTCTTTAGGATTATCACATAAAAATAATAATGTGGGCAAAGTGAATCAGTTTCCCCTACTGGCTTCAGCATTTCTGAGGCCCACCAGCCTTCAGATTCATTTAATGACTTAAATATCAGCCAATTAGTGATATAGACTACTACGGCCACAAGATAAAAAAGGGAAAAATCCATAGTATCTTCAAAACTAAGTAATTGCACAAAATCAATATCACACTAATAAGATATGGGCTAAGAATATTTTGACCCCCTAAAGAAAAATATCACTAGCTACCCTTTGAAACTCAAAGGAAGTAACTATAAGAGAAGTTTAATTTTATCTTTATTATTGAAGGTATTACAGAGGTCCTTTTTTTCCCCCTCATTGACCCTCTCCAACCCACACTCACCCCCTTCCCAGGCCTTCACTGCACTATTGTCTATCCAGGGGCTAGGCACATATGCATATAAGTTATTGACATTATTTTTAATTAAAATTTTTAACTAAAAACAGTTTATAGTGTGTTATCATGTCTGAGGCTGGCATCTTTCATGACTAAGGTTAATCTTTACCTTAATCAAGTCTTTTTATTGTCTTTTTGCACCTACCATAACATATCTTTGGACTGTCAAAGTAATTTTCTCTTTCTGTTTTTTCTGGACCCCTCAAAGCACAGACACCATTCTGTGGAGACCACAAATGCCCTCATTGTTATTGAGTTAGTTGTTGACTGTTAACTATGTAAAAGAAGTATATGTCTATCATTTTATTTTTTATCCAATCCCAGAGGTTTCCCCTGCTTTGCTTTCTCCTGCCTCCCTAATCTATCACCAGTGGATTTCAAGTAACCCACTTATGAGATCTCTTTTGAATGTTATGTATAAAATAAGGTTCAAAACTGCTATTCTCTGGAGCATTATCTCAAGCCGTTGAAATTTTGCTTCCCAGCACTTGTTGTCAGTTTGGCTCAAATAAACCCACAAAAATTTTCTTTAAAAAAGAATTTTAATTTTATTAGTTAATTAAAAATAAAATTTGATTAACTTGTCTTTAAATGAGCAACATTAAGATTGTCAACTATAATCTTAGGTCTCTGAACCACACAAAATCACCTCAGAATACCAGATTTCAGAAAAAAAGAAAAAGAAAAAGGATGTTAATCATTTCTAGGAAAATTGCTATAAACTGCTTCTGTTTCTCATTAGGAAACAAATGCACCCATTGAAACAGATGTTGTAGAAAATCTAGCTGCTGTGTCAATACCTGCCTGAAAGGTGTGTACACAGTTACAGAGGGACTTATTAATTGGGCTGTCAGCAGCTAAGTGACATTATTACCTAGTTCCAATATTATTTATGCAATTTATCTTGACAAATTTGCTTTGTAGCTTTAGGAAATTTGGAAGATGAGGTGGTAGAAAAGGTATCAGGTGCAGAATAGGTAGGTTTGGTAAGAAAGAGAAAGTGAAATAATAATACTTTGTTCTTTCACTTTATGGACTTCTATCAACAACAAATAATAGATTTGCTTATATAATTGAACATCTTTATATTCTCCCAGTCGATGGCTGTGATATTAAGTTTTAAGAAATACACTCCAATGCATACAGTCAGAACTTCTCTTGAGTATTCAGAAGAACAGGACATGCTTAAGTAGTATCTGCAGTAATCATGAAAATGAATTAAAATCATGGGTTAGTGAGAATACTTAGTGAAAACTATTTCTATAATTTCACGATTTACTTCTCATATTCTAATTTCCCATGCTGGTAACTGAGAACAATTTACCACAAAATTATTCTTGTTGGTGTCATCATTCCCACCCCCAGGCTGGAAGTAATTTAACACTATCTGAATGGCTCTGCTAACAAGCCAATAGTCATGGCTTAATTAGGGGAGGAAAGAAATAAAGCTGACATTTATGGAAGGCATTTAACACTGTGGATATTTTGTGGCATTTAACCCTGAATCCTAATCTAAGAAACCGTGTGTGTGTGTGTGTGTGTGTGTGTGTGTGTGTGTGTGTGTGTGCACGCGCGTGTGTGTTTGCTTTACACATGACAGAAATAAGATTAAGTAACTTGTGCAAGATAAGAGAATGCCCAGATATGCACCATGTCCAGCACTGCTGAGTTGCCTAAAAAGAAAGACTTTAGCCAAGACCGGTTTGGCTCAGTGGATAGAGCGTCGGACTGCGGACTGAAGGGTCCCGGGTTCGATTCCGGCAAGGGCATGTACCTTGGCTGCGGGCACATTCCTGGTGGGGGGCGTGCAAGAGGCAGCTGATCGATGTCTCTCTCTCATCGATGTTTCTGACTTTCTATCCCTCTCTGCTCCGCTCTGTAAAAAATCAATAAAATATAAAAAAAAAGAAAAAAAAAAGAAAGACTTTAGATATTTTTAGCTTGTTTTTTGTTGTTGCTATTTTCCTGCATAAGTTCACTTAATAAAACAAGAACAAATGTCCTTCTCTTCTTTTTTAAAATAACATTAAGGTCGTTTTTAAAATCATGAATCTCTTCTGGCCAATTTCCAAATATTTTTCCATTTTTCAGAAAACACAACCATGTTACCATCACTGCCTTTCAGCCAAACATGGCCCACTCCCTTCAAGTGTCTTAGCAATGTGTCCTTTCAGCCCCCAGTCTGACCAAGTCTCAGACTAAAATGAGGAAATAATAATATTTTAAGAGCTTAAAAGGAAACCTTAGTTGAAAATCAAGTTGTCTCTCTCAGCTGATGGAAAAATTGTGACATATTTGGCTCTCCTTATGATATATATATTTTTATTTAACAGCTAAGAGGTTTGTTGTTTTTTCCAAAAGACTAATATTCCTTCAACTTGTTTTGTTCATTTTTACCACCTTCACTGAAGCCTGATAGCACAGAAGTAGGCATTAGTCTTTTGCTTGTGGCTGATTCAACCAAGTGTTACTTGCATTCCAATTACTCAGACAGCATTGAATACAACTGTGTCCAAGAAGTGTTCCAAAGATTCTAAAAAACCTCTAAATACTATGGTATAGAATTCACTTGGATTGTATATGAACTATTATAGTTTGGATTTGGACTCGAGGTGTTTCTTAATTATTACTTCAAAGTCATGGATTATTTAAAATTACTACCAAATTCAGAAAAGATTTTAAGAATTATATTTAAGGTAGGTAATATATATAAGATCCTCAGTCAGACTATATGAATATATAGAGTACACTAGACAAAAGAAGAACTATGTCAGGTAACACAGTTCATGATGATAGTCATTGTTAATACAGAATATAGGATGCATATTTGAACAGCATAAAGCATTATCAAATTAAGCAGATCAATGCATTTTAGTAAATTCTTCCTCTACTACTTATAGCTATGTGACTTTGGAAGCATTATTAGCTTTCTGTTCTTCAGTTCACATTAATGGGCTCCTTGTTGGGAAGATTAAATGAGATAATGTATCTAAAGTGCCCAACATCGTATTTGTCACCTACTGAGTCTTTTTCACCAAAGAAATGGTTAGTTCCTTTTCCTAGCTAAATGAGTCTAAAACAAGATCTCAGACAATACCTTATTTAGCATGAACTGTTCAATTTGTTTAATAATAATAATACATGGTCAAAATAATTGTACTTGTAATCATTATACTCACACACAAAAAGTAATAACTAAACAGAAACTAGAAACCTTTTACTAAAAGGAAAATCTGATTTTTCCATGCCAAAGCTGAAGTTGTAGTTACTGAAGGCAAGTGAAAAACAGAATGCTAACTTTCATAATTTGCATGCTATAGTACTGGCAAAAACAAGCAAGCACATAATAGTCAAGGTTTCCTCTTTGACAAAATATACAATGGATTTTTCTTTAAAAATTACAATGGATTTTGACATATTTGAGGAAAAACATGTAATTAACATCTACATAGAATAGCCATGAATGAAAAAAAAGAATTCAAGATAAATTGTGTGTGTGTGTTTGTCTGTTGGGCGGGGTAATGTTTCTAATATTGTGTTTTCCTTAAATTTACAGTATTCCTGTAACTAGATTATTGCAACTGTTTTTAGATTATCATATAGAAGCACAATAAAGCAACAATCCGGAAAATGCTACCAAATCGTTTGAAACACACTAAAATTTCTAGACTCACAATAATTTCAGAATTTATTAAAAAATATTCATTTTGCCCTAACTGGTTTGGCTCAGTGAGTAGAGCATCGGCCTGCGGACTGAGGGGTCCCAAGTTCGATTCTGGTCAAGGGCATGTACCTTGGTTGCTGGCACATCCCCAGTAGGAGGTGTGCAAGAGACAGCTGATTGATGTTTCTCTCTCATCAATGTCTCTAACTCTCTATCTCTCTCCCTTCCTCCCTATAAAAAAATCAATAAAATATATTTTTAAAAAATATTCATTTTATTTAAATGTTGTCTTCTTAGAATGTATTCTTATTTAACTGAATTTATTTTTTTGTAGATCATTTTCCCTCTAAGATGGATATAGCAATACCGCAAGAATCTTCAGCAACTCAAGAACTAAGATCCTAATTAATTATAACAGTTTTAATAAAAGACAACTTTTAGATACTGCTCACATCTTTGAACTGTTTTTGTCACAAGTTCTCTTTTATACAACTAGTTAAGGATAACCATCCTATCTAATAAAAGAGTAAGATGCAAATTGACTATATCGCCGATACACTACCAGCCAATCAGGAGCAGGGGGTGTGACCAGCAGGCATGGCCAGCACACAGGGAGTGAGGCCGGCAGGGGCGTGGCCGCAGTACTGCGAAAGCAACCACCATGCTATAAGCTCTGCCTGCATGGTACTTAGGGGCTGGCCCTCCTTACAGTTATGGTGACTGAATCACATGCAAATGAGTGCCCGGGGCACCTTGGGTAATGACAGCCAGGTGCAAGGCAGGGCTGTGAGCCAAGGGGCAGTTTGGGACCATGCCCCCAGCCCAGCACCTATGATGGGGGATACAGATAACCTGATGACCGCTGCTGTGTGAGGCCCAGGGGTCCCTGCATACCCCCCAGCCCCGCACCTGTTGGAAACTTTTCCTGTCTCACTAATAGAAAGATGTGGGCAGGAAGTCCAGAAGGCTGGTAAACAACCTTAATTGCTCTGAAAGGTCAGAGCTAAAAACATTGTTAACTGAAACACCTCTGTTTGTTCTTTGTGTATTTCTGTTGTTGGAATTTCCTACCTGGGGTCTATGGGTGGATCCCATAGGCTTAATAAAAGGGATAGCCAGGCCAGAGCACAAGGCAGTCCCTCCACTAGAGATGGGCTCCCGCCTGGCCCCCATGATTCCCAAAAATTAATGCTTTTCGAAGTCTCTATTCATTGTGTGCGGCCTCCTCCAGACGCTGAACCCTGACATGGGAACCCTGGACACGCAGGACGTGAAAAGGATTCCACAAGCACCCATGATGGGAATGGGGACGGGCTGGCTGCCAGTCTCTGGGGTGTGCCGAAATCCCGGTGGCCACCATCAAGTGGAGAAGGTTCACAGTGCTCTTGATTCCTGCAGGGTGTGGGGAGCACCAAGGATGCTGGGAAATGTAGTTCTGGTGGCAGACCCACTGTAGGAGAGAGTTTGAAGTACTGTGATGTTTGGACATGTTTCAGAAAGTTGTCTCTTAAAACAAATATGAGATCAGAGGATTTTGCTTATAGAGAATGGTTAATAAAACTTGGAGATGGCAAGCTGAGGAGCCAATGGGGCAAAGCTACCATCTGTGGGATTATGACTGACCACCTCTAAGTCAGAATCCCGCCCAGGCAGAACGATATGGCTGTGCGCCGTGGCAGCCTTGATTGGCCTCATAGCTGGTCCACCACCATCCCTGCAGGGCCGGGGCCATGCCCAACTGCTTCTCCATGGTGATGTCAGGGTCTGCTGAGGAGAGCCCTTTGTCCTGGGAGATGGGGCACGGCTGGAAAAGGGGCCGCCCCCATGCCCTTCATGCAACCCACATTTGTGGGGAACCTGGTGCTAAACCATTCTGTGACCTGCTTCTGGGTTGGTGTTTCCTACATAACAGAGTAACTCCCTTGCTGCAATCTACTGAAAGTCAGCCCTTGACACAAGGGTTTATTTTTATTTTTTTAAAAGCAAAGAAAATTAAAAAAAAAAAGAAAATATAAAAACAAAACAAAACTTGGAGATGGCAAGCTTGACTAGCGGATTTCATTTAGGAATGGATATTATTGAAATTCTCCATGAAATTATTTGTAATGGATCTACTATTGAAGCCACATTTAGAAACAGTATATCCTCTACAGATAATATTAAAAATATAACTAAAAGTGCAATTATTTGTCCAAAAAATGAGCATGTTCAAAAATTAAATGAAGAAATTTTGGATATACTCGATGGAGATTTTAACACCTATTTGAGTGAAGATTCTATTGATTCAACTGATGATGCTGAAAAGGAAAATTTTCCCATTGAATCTATTAATAGTATAATATTACTCCTTCAGGAATGCCGTGCCATAAATTAATATTGAAAGTGGGTGCAATCATCATGCTATTGAGAAATCTTAATAGTAAATAGGGTCTTGTAATGGTACCAGATTTATTCTCAAAAGATTACTGCCTAACATTTTCGAAGCTGAAGTATTAAGAGGATCTGCAGAAGGAGAAGTTGTTCTGATTCCAAGAATTTATTTGTCCCCATCTGACACTGGCCTCCCATTTAAATTAATTCGACGACAGTTTCCCATGATGCCAGCATTTGCAATGACTATTAATAAATCACAAGGACAAACTCTAAACAGAGTAGGAATATTCCTACCTGAACCCATTTTCACACATGGTCAGTTATTATGTTGCTTTCTTTCGAGTTCAGAGAGCATGTGATGTTAAAATTAAAGTTGTAAATACTTTATCCCAAGGGAAATTAGTCAAGCACTCTGAAAGTGTTTTCACTGTTAATGTGGTATATAGGAAGATATTAGAATAATTTTAATCACTTTATCAGTCATTATTTGCAGCAATGTTGTTTTTATATCATGAGTTTGTTATTGTTGTTACATCATTTTGTTATTATTTATTTGTTAATGAAATTATTTATTATTTTCATATACATTGTACTCATTATCTTTTATCTATCACATTTTTCTTATAGAGAAAGGGCAAATAGCACTATTAAAATATTTCCTCTAATTAATACCCTTTTAATGTGCACAAATTTCATGCACTGGGCCACTAGTAGTATCTAATAGAACACACATATTAGAGAGAGTACTGCTATAGATTTTCTGTTACTGCATTATTTGTCTATCTTTGTTTTCTTTTCATAGAAAAAATTTTTTAAAAAAATATGTCTAAATCTGGTGCAGGATGAGATAGGAAGGTTGCATGTGTGTGGAAATTCTGTATTTCCTGGTCTATTTTGCTGTGAATCTAAAACTGCTCAAAAGATAATCTATTTTTTAAACCTACATAAGATTAAAATAAAGTGTTTTTATACTTTGCTTCTGTTATAACATGTAACTGGCACAGATTTTTAAATATTTTACAAATTTTAAAATTGAAATATTTTCAAAATATAAATGCAGGTTTAAATGAAGTTATCCTGTTAATTTATCTTTTTGTTACATTTAATTTTATTTAAAACATTTTCCTGAATTATAAAATAAATTATCTACATTCTTAGGTTCAAGCAATTTGAAAACAGATCACAACACAATATTTTGTAAATGGAAAGATTACTTATATTTCTAAGCTATTTAATATTAGAAAAGAAGGACTCATTATAACTGAAATAGTAGCTCAGCCTTTTAGGACAGGATTATGTGAAAAGTGTTACTGTCTTTCATTAAGTGGATCCTCTGCTCTCATAACCATTTGCTCTGTAATTACTCTTTTCTGTGAAAGAAATAGCAATTTTATATTTATTTTAATTTTAACTTACTGGAATCCAAACTAAAGCAATTTTGGGAGTAAAAAGCACTTATATAAATTTGTCATATATATACTACACACTAAAACTGATAAAAACAAAGACCACAACCAATGAAGAACTGAATAGTTTTCAATTATGGAGAAACATTATAAGGTTAGGACTTCAGAGTACTATATAAGTGCGCTAAGTACTTTTTAATTAGATAATTGTAAATAAAATCCTGTTGAAGTTATGTTATTCACATTTATGAATAAAAACTATTTCTTAAAATTGCAGAAGGTAAAGCAGTACTTCCCTCTTGTGTATTTGATTAGGGCATACACACACAGATACATATATGTAATCATATACACACAAAACACTCACACAATAATTAATTTCTGATTCTGAGTATATCACTGAAGTGCTAAAAATAGTGTCATTGCCAAGGTTAAAAACAAATAGCAGCGACAATAACAAAAGATACAAGAGGAAGAAATGATTCTAAATATAGAAAATTGTGCAATAAATAAATATTAACTTCAAAATGTCAAAATATATCATCTCTGAATTATGACATTGTGTAAGCATGTTCATAATCTGTTAAGTATTGGGACTAAATGATGTTTGAAGCATTGTCTCAGTCTGAAATTCATTATATTCAGATTAAATAATATAATTTAAAGAACGTTTATATGCTTAAGAAAAAATGCCTCTTAAAATCAGGTAAATGTTTTTAAAATCAGAGTACTATTTTATTAAAGATGGTCTTTGTCAAAGTCTTCTAAATGTAGTATTATTTTTTCTTACTTCTTCTGAATATAAAGAGTGCTTTTTATTGTTCATAAATATTTTAAATTCTTTATCTAACTCTTGTTTCTGATTACATTTAAATTTTCTTCAAGCTTCATAGTTTGCATGACAACCTTGTGTCACAAGTGTTAGAATAAAATTATTTAAAGGGAATAATATAAACAAGAGTGAAAATGAGATAGAGAACATTTGTATTCCCACAACTTGTTCCTCTTACCTAAAGAAGTAGGTTTATTATTTTTAGGTAATAGGGAAAGATTGTTAAAACATCTTTGTTAGGAAATGCAATAAAAAAGCCTGAATATTGCATAAAAATAAAATAAATAAATGTAAGTGATAAAGTGAAAAAATTAAACAGCAATAAGAACAACAAACAAACTGATGAAAATGTATGGTGGTGGATAAACTAATTGTTCTAGTTCTTTCTGAAGTGAGATAGATATTTAATAAATCACAAAACTTATGCAATAAATAAATGTTATGTCAGGTAATCCTTTGTAAAGAATTTGAAGTTGAAAGGAAAATAAAAATAATTTTATTTGGACACTTTGAATCTAGGCTTTTACACTGAAATTCATGGATTCATATTGTCATTATTCTCACATCCCAATCATCCTAGTTAACTAAGCAACAACAAAGTCATCAAAGGGTAGAATCAATTTACATAAACCTAGAAATGCTATGAACACTGAAGTTGCCATTAGCATGATGCTCTGGTTGGTCATAGGAAAGTTTAATGGAGAACTCGCTGAATAGAGATGGCTGACAGACCTAAATAACCATAATCTATTATAGGTATACTACATGTCAAATAACCAATATGACCCACTTGAAACCTTCAATTTAAATTTAAAAAATCAATGGATTTTATAAAAATTTGCCATTAACTTTATGAAAAATTCAAATAAGTGAGATAAATATCAATTATTTTCAATGTTAATTTCTTTTATATGACCATATATTTCTTAAGGGATTGTGCTACAGTCGGTAAATTTTCCATTTGAGCTGGAATACTGTAAATGAAATAATGGAAAGAAATAACTTCTACATATTCAGAAATGAAGTTTATTGTGTGTGTTTTTTTTAGCACAATTCATCTGACTAGACTGCACAGTGGGAAAAGCTAACTCATCTACAATGCACTAGATAAAGCAGAGTTGCTCAGGTGAAGGGCCCCGTGGAGAACTCAACAGGACTAAGTAGAACTTGATATGCGGGGCTGACACTACAGACTGGCTAACATTCATGCTCTGTAGCTGTAAAGGGAGAGCGAGTGAGGTGTCTCTAAGGATAATAACTTAGAAATACCTTTCAACTCTTCATCTAACTTCTTCCTATAGCAGAGGTTAAAAGTAAGTTTGACACCTTGTTCTATTGCCTGCACTTACCCTCAGGTAATAAAAGAGACAAAGAAATATAATAATGGGTCCCTGTACTCCATGGCACTGTATAACATCTATTGCACCGCTCCAGGAGTTCAAACATACTCTTCCTAGCGATTTTAAATCATTTTCTATATTTAAAAGAAAATAAAAGAAAACATTAGAGTAGACATGCCACTAAGTCTATGGCGTTTTGTCCTGGCCTCTGAAGCGGTTGACATCGTAGTTAATACTCCTAAGGAACCTGACATGGTTGACTTCAGTAGATATTTTATGTCAGCTAACCTGTAACATATTAATTAATTAAATAATAACTTCATTGGCTTCATTTAATTCTCATCATAATATTAAATAGGGAATAATAGTACACATAGTGATAATCATAATAATAATGAGCTAATTTACTGACTCATTAGTATATGCTAAAGGCTGCTTTATGTGAATTATTTAGTTTTTTTCTTGAAATGCAAAAATGTTTGAACAACACAAAATAATTTACCTTTGAATATATACTAGTATATACAGCATAGCCTACCGACACATAGAAAATATATCTTGAATTGTTCTAACATATTTAAAGTCTGCTAAAATGTAGGAAATGTTTCTATATTGAATTACATGTATGTATTTAAATAACAATATTAATTTAATATAAGGATTAATACTAAGCAACTGGAGAAATACGTACCAAAAAAGTAATCACTAAAGTTTCTATCTTTTACCTCACTCAGCCTTACCAAAAACTCCAGGAAAACCTGCAAATGTACCTTTCTTCTTCAGATATATTTTTTTATTCTTTTTACTTTCTCAAACTTTTGCTTATCATTTTTTAATATTGGCACATACTTTGAGAATTGCATTATTTGCTTGGTTGCCTACAAATTGCTCTCAACTATTCATTCCTTCTCATCCCGTTTAGTTGAGGTTGAACATCTGTCCCTTGGGCTGCTCAGAGGATATTTACAGAAAAAGTGCTCCAGCCCAGTCAGTGTGGCTCAGTGATTGAGTGTTGACTCATGAACCTAGAGATCACTGGTTCAATTCCCAGTTGTGCCACATGCCCAGATTGTAGGCACCATCCCCAACGGGGGCTGTGCAGGAGGCAGCCAATCAATATTTCTCCTTCACCCTTCCTCTCTCTCTAAAATCAATAAACATATTTTTAAAAAGTGTACTAAAGGAATAGTACCATCAAAGGTACAGAAAGAGAACTAAGAGAAAAAACTGCTAGAAGAGAAATGTTGTCACTCAAATATAGTTACATTTCTGTAAAGTAAAAAATGCCTTACACATAAAATCCATTATTTCCCCCTGCAGAGTATGAGCAAAAGCCTAACTAGGGTTATCAGACTGGAGGCAAGAACCACTGATAGCAAGTGTTCTCTACAACAATGCTCTCTTTTCCTTACCACTATCCTTTGCCACTGCCATCCAGAAATGATATTTTTTCAAATAAAGCAAAATACCAGACATCAACTTTTACCATTTTATCCATGCTTTCAGAAAAAAATACTTTAGATCCAATGTAATCATAAGCAAGGAAATTTTATTAAAATTGTAGTTGTGATGTATACTATCACTTACTCCTCATACACTGAATAAGCTTCTGTACATTTGGGAAAAGAGAAGTTAAGGAAATACATGTGTGAACAGCAAATACATCGGGATATTTCAGTTTTTCTTCTCAGATCTAATGTAATAACAATATCTTAAAATTAAGTTTTCCTTTAAAAATTGAAAAGTGGGTTGCCAATGAAGTTGTATATGTTTGCCTCACCCATTTAGGATCCTCTAAATATATGTGTTTTTATATACTCATACATGCATACACACACACACTCTTCTGTATATATATATATATATGTGTGTGTGTGTGTGTGTGTGTGTGTGTGTGTGTGTGTGTGTATGTGTATATATGTATAAATATATTCATAGAACTAAAATTGTAGACCAAAGTAACTCTAAAATATGGTAATATCATTTTTAATGTACACATCTAGCTAATATTTTTTTATGTATGACTCAATGAGCATTTTAAAAAATCCTCACCCAAGAATATGTTTATCATTGATTTGGGAAAGAAAGAGGAAAAGACAGGGAGAGACAGAGAGAAGAAGAAGAATGAGAAGAAGAAGAAGGAGAAGAAGAGGAGGAGGAGGAAGAGGAGGAGGAGAAAGAGGAGAAAGAGGAGGGAGGAGGAGGAGGAAGGGGAAGGAGGAGGGGAGGAAGAGGAGGGAGGAGGAGGAGGAGAAGGAGAAGGAAGGAGGAGGAGGGAGGAGGAGGAGGGGGGAAGAGGAGGAGGAGGGAGATTAGGGAGGAGGAGGAGGGGGAGGACGAGGAGGAGGAGGGGGGGGAGAGAAACATTGATGTGGGAGAGAAACATTGATCAGTTTCCTCTGGAATGTGTCCCAGTGGGACACAAACCCACAACCTCCCCTGACCAGGAAATGAACTATTGTCCCTTCACTGCACAAGACCACCCTCTAACCAACTGATTCACACTGGCCAAGGCTCAGGGCATTTAAATAACCTAAGGGTGAAAAACTATTGATTTTTAACTATAGGTGTATGTTATAATATCTTCAGTTATTACAAAACTTTTCTTTCAGGTCATGTAAATATCAATGAGTGGCACTGAAGTAAAATAAAAGTGTGACAAAAAAGAATAAAAACAAACAATAGATACCAATACTGTTAAAAGAAATATCAATACTGTTATGGAATAAAAGGCCTTGATTGAATCATCGATGGAATACAAATGATATTAAATAATTGTACATTTATAAATATTCCCAATATCTCAGTTCCAATACAGAGTTTAGTGAGAATATTTCTGTCTAGTAGTAATATTTATGTCAGTTTTAATAAACCTTCTTTATTATAAAAGGACAGAAGTTTCCTATTTGAAAACTAATTCTTCTACACTACACGATCAAACAATTGCACATCTTCCAGAGCTCCAGTTAAAATGCATCCATGTGAAGGACATAGGGACAGTGCAATAGTGAGACTGCTAGAATTAGACTTCAGGTTCCCTTAATTTCTTAGCAATTATGAACCAAAGTAACTAGACTGTGTAAACAGGCAGGACAGGGTTTTTCTTTTGTTTTTTCTTTCTTTTTTTTTTTTTTTTTGCATTTTGCATTTTGCTAACCTGAGATCTTTCTGATCGTCAGTGATCTCATCTGTAGAGAAGGCAAACTACACCTCTAACTCAGTGCACTCTGAACGTGTAGTAAGACACAAATACAAAGCACTGACATTTAAAAATATAGTGTTGCTGAGAGTCTGAATTATGGTTGTTTTTTTTTTTTCTTTTCATTTTTTTTGGAGAGAAAGAGAAACACCAATGAGAGAGAAACATAGTTCGGCTGCCTCCTACACGCCCTCTACTGGGAATCAAGCCCGCAAATCTATAAGACTGTTCTGCTGGTGTAGGTGTTGATAAAATTGAAAAAAGCTTTTAAATCTTCCTACATTGTACTTTAATAATTTCATTATCAATAATTTATTACAAGTAATTATCAGAGATGTTCATAAAAATGTACATATTACATGGTATCACAAAAGGTGACAACTTACATATATAGCATTGAGAGAAAACTATAAACTTCTAAATTCAATAACGTTTCAAACTTGTCGCAATACTAGCAATTAATATTGACTTCCTTCAAGTGGCAGAAAAACAAATGATTTTCTCTTTTTTTTTCTTTTCCTAAAATGTCCTAATCTGTAATAAACCTTTATTACTTGCAGTCAGATAAAGTATTTTAAATTATGTTGAAACAGAAGTGATGTCTGGTGGACAAGAAAATGGATGATTTAGCTTGCACTCATAGAATATTTAAGAAAGTGAGATTGCATATGGATTTGAATGCCTGACTAAGAAATTTCTGCCATTGAGCAGGCAGTGGGGAGCCATTGAAGTTCTTTGAACAGGGAATTCTCACAGCCAATTTGATGGTTATGTGCAGGGCTAAGTGAGCTACTTTGAATCTAGCTGCAAAGAGGTCGATTGCGATCAAATTACAGTAGATATGGTGTGGTTGGAGTTTAGTGAATTTAAGAATGTGACATTACATTTTTTAAGATAATAAGATCACCTCGCTGATACATAGTATGTATATGCAATATTCAAAGCAAGGGCTTGCTGTCAACAGCCATGTAAGATGCAGCAACGTGTTTAGTTTTGTGTTCCACTCAAGGTTATCTCTTGAAAAGAATGGCATAAAATTCATGTGATTTATGGGGAAAGCAGCTGCAAGCACCACATCTAAAATCTGGGTCCTGGGATTTTCAACATATCATGTTGAATTTAGGCTAGATTTCACTGTGTAGATAAAAGAAAGGCATCATCTCTATTGCTTCTAACGATCTTGTTTATGAATTGAACTGCTTAAAACTCAAATATTGCAGAATTCTATGGCAAAATAATAAATTCACAGAGAATTTTTAAATGGCCTTCAATAGAGTATTCTCAGATTAGTTCTGTTAAGGGGCTAGAAGATATTATATAACAACCCTCTTACCCCTTTTAAGCCACCTTCCTTCCCAGTTACAATATAGGTTTTAAACTGATTGCCATTTTGCTCAGTATGATACTTTACAAGCACTGGCTTTGGATTACTAAACATACAAATTATATCTGGTTACACAATGAAATGGTTTTAACCTTTAGGATCCCTCTCTTTCTATGAGAACTTTTGTCCTCATTTTTATATCAGTCTAACTTCACTGAAATATAAAACAACTCCTCTTTTCCTGGAATGTTCTTTAGAAACTTTTCCTTTACAAGATTATCTTTCTCTTGAATTCGAACCCGCTCCGTCACTCACACTGTTGCATCTACAGTCAAATACCTTGCCACTAATAACTCTTCCAAATTTGAAACCTCCTGGCCTTGGAGTTCCCATTTCTTGCATTCACTATTTTATGTCTCTTTTCTTTTTTTATTTAATTTTTATTCTTAAAATTTATTTGCATTAAATTTATTGGGCTGATATTGGTAAATAAAATTTCAGAGGCTTCAGTTATATAATTCTACAATACATCGTCTGTATGTTCTATAGTGTGTTTACCATCCCAAGTCAAGTCTCCTTCCATCACCTTTTATCCCTTGACTCTCTTCCACTTCCCCCACCTCATTCCCTCTGGCAATCACTATACTGTTGTCTGTGCCCATGTGTCTTTTCTATACTTGGATCACAAACTGATTTGGAAAGATTATGTGAAATTGCCTACACTTTTGGATAAAAGACCAAAAATATACAAGATTGTACTATTTTATTGTTCTAAGAAAAAAATATTAGAACAATGGAAAGTGCTTTTTTTCATCTATGGCTAATTTAGCAAATCAAAATAATATTATTGGGAAAAAAAAAAAAAAACAACCCTCTAAACTTTTGCAAATAAAACACAAGAAGCAAAACATCTTATTTTAGACCATAAAACACCACATTCTTTACTACAGGATTTTGAGAATTGTATTCCAGATTACTGTAGAAGAAAGGACTATTAATTGAAAAGTCTGAAATAACTAATTCTAACTGCAAATTCTTGGTGTATCCAGATATAAAGTGAGCATATGAATTAACTATAATACGTGCCTGTTTGGGAATTAAATATGTACATTTTATTAAAATGTGAAAGTCATAATTTTTGATGTTGCACCTTCAGAAACGATCTAATTTTATAGATTAAAAGCAGCCTCTTAGATGATGATTGAGAAGAGGAATGAAGCAGCATCTTTTAAAACTAAGAAAACACATTTATTAATCTTTTATTTTCTACTTTTTTTAGGGCAGCTGTTCATGTTTTTCCTCACCATTAAATTTACAAATATCTGTCCTGGCTGGGTAGCTCAGTTGGTTGGAACCATACACCAAAAGAATGTGGGCTTGATTCTGGCAAGGGCACATACCTAGACTGTGGATTTAATCCCTAGAAGAGGTGCATAAGGGAGGCAACCAATCAATGTTTCTCTCTTTCTCTCTCTCCCTCTCCCTTCCTACTTCTCTCTCTCTCTCAAATTAATAAAAACAGATCTTTGGGTGAGGATTAAAAATAAAAATTACATGTATCTGAAGAATAATATTTATTAAGTCCCAAAGCTTACATTTTCACAATTGCTTAAATGTACACTGACTATACTAATAGACCAAGATAAATGCATTCAATAGTATATCAGATACACTATTTAAATATTCATATCATTAAAGTTAATCTCAAAAGTAATAAATTTAATATACATAATAGTTTGTGGTTAGGGACAGAAATTTTAGTGACTTCTGTGTTAGCTAGAACTACCAATACTCACTGACCACTAAAGTACTCACGTCATTGACTAAGTCACAAACTTTTCAAATCTGTTTCATTAGTAAAGTGACGATCATGCTACACTGTCAGAATTAAGGAAGATTAAAGGAAGAACAAAAAATTTCAAATACATTTTATTTCTGCAATTTAATGACAAAAGTGTTTTGTGACTCCCCAGTGAAATGGCAATATGCCCCTTGAAGTGCCATATTACATGTGAAAGGCAGTCCGTAAATGTACCCGTTAATTTCAGAGTTGTGAAGATTAAGTTGGCTAATTTATGAAAACTTTTGGGATCTTGCTTTACTTGTGATTGCTATTATTTTTTTATTCATTCATCCCAGATGTTCATGTTAAATAAAATATAAGGTAAATATAAGCATCAAAATTCTATTAAACATTAACTATATTTCTGGTCTTGTTCTGCATTAAAAGTAACAAAATATTATATTACCTTTTAGTGAATAGCAATGGATTAATCATCACTTGTGAGTATTTCATGGTAAGTATTTTATGGTTAGAATTAATTTGGCCATACTACGATTCTAATTTTAATATGGTACCTAAAGGATAATGCAGTTCTGATTCAGGATATTGTCCTTTAAAATAATTAAATGATACAAAGATATCACTTACTTCCAAGCTGATAGCATAATTATATGGAATAGAGGATTGTTCATAATATAATCAATATATAATGTTTTCAATTATGACAGGTAATTGTAATGAGACAGATGTGATAAAAAGTCACTAATGCCAAAGTGATAATTTGTTTTTGTCAATTTCAAGGTAGGAAATTCCACTTCAGAATGATAATAAAATATGTTTTTAAAGGAGGAGCTAATCTTCATTTGTACTATTTCCAGTGTAGCATATTGCTTGATATAACATTTATTATAAAAATAAAGAATTATTTATAAGGACATAAAAGGGACTGATTAAATTCACACATATAAGCATAAAAATTACAATTTCTTCATCAAATAAATCCACCTTCTAATTAAGTTAGGTATTATATTAAATAACTGGGTAGAGACAAAGTAAATATTTTAATAAATTGGAATACATCAATTTTTCTCCAGTTGATAATGTTATAAAGAGTAATTTTGCAGTATGGACCTGCAAAGCAAAACTATTAATCAGGCCATCAAACTATTTTAGCATAATTTTATTAGTTTGGTTCAATACCATTGATACATCATATATAGACAATTTTCATCAAGACCATGTAGGCCATTCAAAATTAAATAACGGGTCTCAGTCAGATGTCTGGAAACATCTGCGCAAATTTTAAAAATACATATACTTTTTAAAACTTCATTTCAAGAATATCTAACCCACTGCAAACTCGCATATGTCCGAAATTCTGAAGAGGTGGTAGAGATCAATTATGTCTCACAAGAACAAAATGAAAGTGATCTTTAACTTCTAGGAAGAGGGTTCTCCGATTCTGCCTCTTTGACTCCTTCAATACTTCTCACTATGTCTCCTTCAGAGCCATAAACTAATAGTGTTTTATCAGCTACAATATTGATTTATTTTGAAATTCTATTTTGTGAATGAGTTTTAGGTAATTCTATATTATGAAAATGATCAAGTTCACTTTGCTAAGTAAGCAAATAATGTAGCCTAAACACATAGTTTAGCATATTTCATTTTTCAAATGTATCTGTCTTCAATTGATATGCGTATCGAAATCCAGTCCAGGTCTAGAATCTTCCCTACTTGGAAGCACACATAAACCTTCATTACTGATTTTTAGAGGGTTTCTCTATAATTTTTGTCTAATACTTTCTAACCCACAATCAATACTTATACTACCCATTTGAACAAAAATTCCCAGACAATTCTAATTTTTAGTTTCATAATGACATAGAATTGTTTCAAAAATGATCTCCAGTAAGGCTAAATTGATTTTCATGCTATTTTAGAAATAGTGAAATCTTTTATTTTAGCTCAAAATAGTTATTTGGGCTAATGAAAAAAAGCTAGTTCAAATATTTATTATATTTCTCCGTTATTGAGACAGGCTATTTATCATCCTGAGCTTTGAATTCTTATTTATAAAATGCAAAATCAAAGCTTTTCAATGACTCCCTAGTGAAAAGACAATGTGGCTCTTAAAGTGCATCATTTAACATAATTATATTTAATTATATCAAGTGACCCTTACTATGCACATAACACTTCCTTCGTGTACTACATTACCATAGTATTTTAAAGAAGTACATGAGTCCTTGATCTCAAGGGTTTAACAATTTAGCTGAGGAGGCTTTTACACACAAAATAATTTAATAATAAGTATACTTGACAGAGCAATATCTAAGCATGTGTACATTTTAAGAGTCCTTGTAATCTAGGTTTTTTAAGGCTCCTCATATGGAAAACCACTATGCAAAAATGTTCATTTGCAGAAAAGTAAAGTTTGGAAATGATTCTTTTAAGTCACAAAGCATGTTGTTGTGCAGATGATAAGCCAGGTGGCCCCTGAAATGCCAGCTGGTAGTGATGAATTTGAACCAGGTTCAATGAGGTAAGTAATTTCCCAAAATATCCAATGAGCATATGACCACCACCTCTTTAATCCTTTATCAAGGCAACAACTCCTGACCACAACATTATTACTCCACCAACAGTGAGGATTAAAAACTAAGCTCAAATACCTGACTATGTGTTTAACTTACGAAGCCTTTGAGAAAGCAATTCTAAGAGAAAGGGAAATTGAAGAGAAGGGGACAAAAATATATCAGGGATCTTTGTGGCTTTTATTGTATGATTCTTAATGACTGACAATTATTGAAGGCCTTTTATATACCAGACATTATACAGATAATATCTCTAACCTCACAATAATTTTGCAAGGTTGGTGTGATTCTTCTTTTACAGATAAGGAAACAGGAATCCACTGGTATAAGTAAAATACAAAGTGAGGAACTGTTTGATATTTGATTAATATATAGTTGATTCCTGGACAACATGGGGGTTAGTGCACTAATCCTCAGAGCTGAACAGACACATATATCTTTGACTCCCCAAAACTTAATTACTAATAACCTACTATTGACAAAGTCTTGCCAATAGCATGGAGTTGATTAACACATATTTTGTATGTTATATATATAATATACTGTATTTTATGATAAATTAATCTAAATAAAATAAATTATTATTAAGAAATTCACCAGTAATAGGAAATACATTTACAGTATTTATTGAAAATAATCCAAGTGTAATTGTACCCTTACAATTCAAACCTGTGTTGTCCCACCAAGTCCATTTTTATTCTATGACCTTGTTTAATTTTTAAAATAGTAATGGTCACTGTCTAAAATTATACAATTTATTTGTTCACAGGCTTATAGTCTTATTTACTAGGATGCAAATTCCATGAGGTCAGTCCCTTTTGCATGACAGCATTTAGAATACGATGACTATTCAACTCATAATGGTTGACTGGCTGTTTCATTATGTGGCATGCAATATTTTTCAGATGACTTCTGGAATAAGATTTTTTTAAATTTCTGTAATCAAAGTGAGTTAAAATTCTAATTCTAATTAGTTAAAATTCATTATATATATATATATATATATATATATATATATATAATGTTTTTGGTTCTCTTTTTGTAAAGTAGACATAATAAATAACAATATAAATTAATAATATAAACCTGGGACTGCAAATAAAATAAGTTATGTGTCTAGTAATATGTGAAATTTAGGTATAGTTGTTATCATTTTGAGATATAAACACATCACAATTATTTTAGGCAATCAATCCCACAGGCTATGTAAAGTTTTACATAAACTGTAAGCTCCTGGACAAAAGGCTAAATAAACATCAGCCAAGCAATAATCCATTATGAAAATGGCAAGTTTCTACTGCCAGTACCAACAGTCGGGTACTTGTTTTGTTGTTGTTGTTGTTGTTCTTTTAGAGAAGATGGAGAAAATTTAAAATTCAGTCATGTTACATACTTTTAATTATTCATTGCAAAATTAACAGGATTTTTTTGCCACTAACTCTTATAAAAGAATAATTTTTAGTTATGCCACTGGAGGTGGAATCAATCCCTAGAAATTAGTTTGTCAAGTCTTATTTTTGTGTGGCTTTGATAAGATCAGTGGAAAAAAAGATAAATACATTAGATGCAAAAAATGTAGGGATTATGTTTAATATTTACCTCTTTAAGATAATTAAGTCTGTCATGCTACTGTTGTCTCTTATTTGTTTATAATGCAGCTATTAATTTTATAAAGCTAATGGTGTTATTGCCTTAGCCTGGAACTAAATTATAGCAAATTCACACATAATTTTAGTTGTATTTAGTCTATCCATACACATTAGCTATGTCATGCCACTGTCACTCTCGTCATATCTGTTTGCACATTAGTTTTGTACACATTTTAACACTGAAATCTAACCTCAGAATAATGTTAGTTACATTATTCCTGGATCATTTTCTGCATTGAAGTAATAGAACAAATCTGACTTAGAGTAGAGCCTGGCTCCATCTTGCATGTGTGGCCCTCCTAAGTACTCCATTTTATGTAATTACTAGAGACCTGGTGCATGAAATTCATGCATGGGGGAAGGGAGACTTCTCAGCCCAGCCTGCACCCTCTCCAATCCAGGATCTCTTGGGGGATGTCCAACTTCCTAAACTGGCAGTTGGACATCCCTCTCACAATCTGGGACTGCTGGCTCGTAATTACTCACCTGCCTGCCTAACTGTTGCCCCTAACTTCTCCCCCTCAACAACCTGATTGCCACTCACTGCCTCTGTGTGACAGCCTGATTGCCCCTAATTGCCACTCTGCCAGTTCGATCGCCCCCAACTGCACCACCCCCCTTCCCGCTGGCCTGTTAGCCCCTAACTGTCCCCCCGCTGGCCTGGTCACCTCTAACTACCTCCCCTGCTGGCTCTGGTGACTCTCAACTGCTCTCCCCACCACTGACCTGATCACTCCCAACTCCCTCCCCCACTGGCCTGGTTGCCCCACTCAGCCTGTTGTTCAATCAGTCTTCCCTCACTAACCCGTCTGCTGGCCTGTTCCTAGGCAGCCATCTTGTGAGGGCATGAGGATTAATTTGCATATTACCTCTTTATTAGATAGGATTAATTCTGTTCTCATCGTTATTTTCTTCATCCCTAATATTAAACTTACTCTGAACATTTACTTTGTGCTTGGCAGAGTGTTTGGGACATTGGATATCTTAATTCTCAAAGCCAGTTAATGCACAGTCATTATTGCTGTCATTCAATAAGAGAAGCAACACTTGAAAGTGTGGAAGAGCCATATTTAAATTATGTGTTGCTGCATTAAGCAACAGAACTCCTATTCACAGCAGACACATCCCTAAACCTCTGTGAACATCACTCTCCCACCCTCAGCATCACAACTCTTCCAGGAAAGGGATTCTCATTTGCCCTACTCTGCTGTTTCTAACAGAGCATATAAATTAACAAAATACTATCAAAAAAATTAAAAAAATAAGTGAAGCTACACATATTCAAAATTTTGGGAAAAAATACACAACTGAATAGTATTTTTTTTATTATTCAACTAAAATGCAAAAAATGCTTATGGCTCTGCAAGGTAATGTCCTGTAATCTCTTTGGGCCTCCTTTGCCTTGTGACTATGCCCGATCTCACTAGTAGAGTATTTAATTTTCCAGGTGGAGTTGTATTACTGACCTTGGTTTGATCTTATTTTCTACTCTTAGATTCTGGTCCCTCATTAATATTTTGCCTTCAAGTGGAAACTTTATTAAAATTAATTTTAATTTTACAATATAATGCTAAATGTGCATATAGTATGTCCAGATATAGTGAAGATCAAATCAGCTTGTAATTTTATTTTAGTAAATATAACTTCATCTAAACAAAAACTACACGAATCTGCGACTATATTTCTTCTGCCTTTAACCCTAGAAGAAAACAAAGGAAAACTTTTTTACATCCCTAACACAGGTGACTTTCAATGTTCCATGTCATATAACTTCAACTAAAGCACTATCAGATATAAGGAACACTCCTCAACAAATTGCAAGTGATTAAATTGAATTGCTCTCTTTTCCCTCATTAATAATTACTTTTGTTCCATATGGTAACAGGAAGAACACCTCACATTAGTGTCTGCATTGCCAAATCATGTTTCCTTCTGATACAGTAACTGCCAAACTTCGCCCATCAAACACCTGGATCACACTGAGAAATGCAATCACTGAGCTAGGCAATAAAAGGCACTTGCTTTGCTGGATAGAGCTAATTAAAAGTCAAGGTGTTCAGTTTGGTACATCACAGAGCATAATGGTTATACAAGGCAACCCAAGTTTTATTTATTTACTCTTTGAATAAAATTAGAGAACATAACATAGCATAATTATAACTTAGCAAAAAAGCCTGAGTTCAATCTGCTCAAAGTCAAAGCATTCAGTCAGTTCAAATGTAAAATACAAAGTGGCCAAAACAACTTATTAATTATGTTGCAGCTAGGGGCCCAATGCACAAATTTGTGCACCTTGAAATGAACTGTGGGATGCAAGTCTACAGTGGTCACAGAGGCAAGTCTCGGCCCATCCTCACACCCCAGTTTGGCCTTTCCAGCTGCTGCCCCAATTCCCTGTCTGCCAGCAGTCCCCTCCTGCCACTGCCACTCTGACAAACTGACAGCACCGTCCCTGCTAACACCTGCTGATGGCATGGGGAGATTGAGGCCGGTGCCAGCAGCAGGTGAGAGCAAGGCTAGCACTGGCAGTGGGTGTGAGCAGTGGCTGCAGCACCAACAGTGGGTGCATGTGGGGCCGGCACTGGCAGGAGGTGGGAGTGCCAGGTGGGACTGTGGTGCACAAGAGCAAAAAATTTTCAGTAACCACCAGAGGCTTGCTCTCATTACAGCTACTGGTGCCCTGCTTTGGTATGGCACCCCTGCTCACCTGCTCCATCGTACATCTGCAACCAACACCTGCCCTGTTTTGTGCTCTACCACCTGCTGCTCTTGCCTGACATTTTCAAAGCATGACTCTGATAGTCAGCACATGTCATAGCGACTAGTTGTTTGGTTGTTCAGTTGTTCGGTTGTTACGCCATTCAGTCTATTTGCATATTAGGGTTTTATTATATACTAGAGATCTGGTGCTCAAAATTTGTGCATGGGGGGCGGGGGGCAGGGGATGTTCCTTAGCCCAGCCTGCACCCTCTCCAATCTGGGACCTGTCAAGGAATGTCCGACTGCCCGTTTGGGCCCGATCCTGGTAGGATCGGGCCTAAATGGGCAATTGGACATCCTTCTCACAATCCCGGACTGCTGGCTTCAAACTACTCACCTGCCTGTCTCCCTGATTTCCCCTAACTGCTTCTGCCTGCCAGCCTAATAACCCGCTAACCATTACCCTGCCAGACTAATTGATGTCTAACTGCTCCGCTGCCAGCCTGTTTGCCCACAACTTCCCTCCTCTGCAGAACTAGTCACCCCCAACTGCCCTCCCTTGCAGACCTGGTATCTCTCAACTGCCTGCCCCTGCTGACCATCTTGTGGTAGCCATCTTGTGTCCACATGGGGGCAGGATCTTTTACCACAAGGAGGCAGCCCTCTTGTGTGTTGGAGTTATGGTCAATCTGCAAATTACTCTTTTATTAGATAGGATAGAGGCCTGGTGCATGGGTTGGAGCCAGCTGGTTTGCCCTGAAGAGTGTCCCAGATCAGGGTGGGGGTTCCCTTGGGGTGAGGGACAGTCTGGGCGAGGGGCCAGTGGAGGTTTGCAGGCCAGCCACTCTCTCCAGCGACCCAAGCGGAGGCCCTGGTATCTGGGATTAATCTATGTCTGCAATTGAAACTTTGTAGCCTGGAGCAGAGCCAAGCCTTTTGCTCACTCTGTGGCAGCAACCATTTCTGTTTGAAACATTATAACCCAGAGTGGAGGCCTAGGATGGCAATGACAGGCAGGAAGCTTAGCTTCTTCCATTGCCAGGGAAACACAAGCCTCTGTTCTCTCCAGCTCAATGGCTGCTGCCATTTCTGTATCTTTTACAATTAAAACTTTGTAACAATGAGTGGAGGCCTAGGCAGGCAATGGCAGGCGGAAAGCTTGGCTTCCTCTGTTGGTGGGGAAACCTAAGCCTTCCTCCTGCTCTCAATGGTGTCAGCCATCTTGGTTGGGATTTTTTTGCATAATCTGCTCCTGATTGGCTGGTGGGAGTGACTGTGAGTGTGGCTTGTGGGTGCGGTGAAGGTAAGGTCAAATTTACATATTAGTCTTTTATTAAATAGGACTAGATGCCCGGTGCACAAAATTCGTGCATGGGAGGGGGTGCCCTCATCCCAGCCTGCACCTTCTCTAGTCCAGGACCCTTTGGGGGTTGTCTGTCTACTGGTTTAGGCCTGATCCTGGGGAATGGCCTAAACTGGCAGTCAGATATCCCTTTCATAATCTGGGAACACTGGTTCCTAATTGCTCACTTGCCTGCCAGCCTGATCACCCCTAACTGCCCTACCATGCTGGCCTGGTCAACCCCAAGTAACCCCCTGCCAGCCTTCTCACCCCCAACTTCCTCCTCCCCCACCAGCCTGATCATCCCCAATTATCCTCTTGTCAGCCTGATCACTCATTACTGCTCTCCCCTGCTGGCCTGATTGCCTCCAACTGGCCCCCTTGACGACCTGGTCACCCCACACAGCCTGTTGTTCAGTCATTTGGTCATCCCTCACTAACTCCCCTGCCAGCCTGGTCGCCCAATGCAGCCTGCTCAGTTATCAATTTGGTTGTGATAGCCACTTAGGCTTTTATTATTAGAGATAGAAGTTCCATTTCAAGAAACTACAATAGAGTTCTGTTTGTCAAACTTTTTAATTCAGTTCCCCCATAGAATGAAATTGATTATGCCCTCTGGATATTGCTTTTCTGACATTTGTAAATTTATTTCAATTTTACTCCTTATCTGACTTTCCTGTATGGATTCTCTTTTGGAGAATTTTGGTTTCTCTGTTGGACAAACTGTAGTTCCTTTATTAATTAATTAAGTGAAATCTGAGACATTTTTTTCATTTTTTATATCTGGTTGAAAGTCAAAATTAAATCCTACTAGAGGCCCAGTGCATGAAATTGTGCATGGGGGGGGTGGTCAGCTGGTTGGCCCCAGTAAGGACAGATTGGGCTGGCTCTGTTGGGAGGAGGAGGTGGTGGGAGGTTGTCTGGCCATCATGCCCCAATTGGGGCCCGATAGGGGCCAGCTGGCTGAGAGAGGGGCAATAGAAGTTTGGCTGGCTGGTCCCACCCCTAGATCAGGTCAGTCTACTGGCCACAGTGGGTGTCATAGCTACTGGTCGTTATTGTCATTATGGCTTTCCTGTCACTTGCTGGTGCATGAAATTCCTGGTGCATGAAATTTAAACATAGGGGTGTGTGTCCCTCAGCCCAGCCTGCACCCTCTTCAATCTGGAACCCCTCAAGGGATGTCCTACTGCCTGTTTAGGCCCTATCCTACTAGAATCCTTGTAAGATAGGGCCTAAACGGGCAGTAGGACAGCCCTCCCACAATCTAGGTCTGCTGGCTCCCACCTGCTCACCTGCCTGCCTTCCTGATTGCCCCTAACCACTTCTGCCTGCCAGCCAGATCACGCTCTAACCACTCCCCTGCCATCCTGATTGCTCCTAACTGCTCTCCCCTGCAGGCCTGGTCATCCCTAAATGCTCTCCCCTGCAGGCTTGGTCCCCCAACTTCCCCCCTCTGCCAGCCTGGTCACCTCTAACTGCCCTCTCTTGCAAGCCTGGTCCCTCTCAACTGCCCTTCCCTGCTTGCCTATTCACCCACAACTACATGGGGTAGCCATTTTGTGTATTGGAGTGATGGTCAGTTTGCATATTGCTCTTTTATTATATAGGATATGTAGACTTCAAATGTTATCTTTTATCAATTTAAATAAGGAGTGGCAGTATAGAAGAGTCATTAGAATAAAAGGCACTAGTCATATTATCTGGTTTAGCATCCAAATGCTGCTGGCCATGTGAATTTGGCTGGCAGCTTAATCCCCCAAGTGTTTATTTCAGCAAAGAGAAAGGGACTATGTAACTTCTTAATAATTTAAAAAAATCATTTAAAAATGTGTTTTCTACAAGAGTATACTATCAGTTCTTATCTCACAATAAAATCATTGCATCATTCCTCCTAAGTATCACCTTCTGGAATGACACAATCTGTCAATCACATAACTTTTTTTGCTCAACCCTTTCTCTTAGATATCTGATACTCAAAAATCGTCTTATTTCTTTTGGTATGTGAAAATTTCTCCAAACTAGATAGAAACCCCCAAAAGTGGATAATTTAATATAGATAACAATATCAACCAGAGAATGCAGGAAATAGAGATACAGAATCAGAGGGAATCAAATGAAATTGTTAAATTATTTTCAGTCTTAGAATTTACTTTTAATAATATTCCTTTATTTTAAAAAATGTGTTCTTTACCTGAAAAGTATAACCTGATAAAGCCTGATATAACTTCCAAAAATCAACTGCCTATTTACTCAACTTCTTCAAAATGCTATCCAGTGATAGGGAGTAGGTGGAGGAGGAGAAAAGATTAGGAAGATTAGTTGAAAAATAAAGTACTAATTATTTCTACTCTAGGGACCTGAAAAGTGTAAATTAGTGTTGGATTCAACTTGATAAAAATAAAGTCTCCTTTTGGGAATAAGGCTTACTCAAGTGACCTACAAAGCAGTAACGGATATTTCCTCATTCAGCAGAACTGACTGAAATAAGGCTAGCAATATTGCTACAAGCACACACATTACTCCTTTATTCCACCTACATTAAATAGACAAAATACACTATTAAAATTACTATATTAATGGTAAGGAAAATAAGACGTTAACATAAAATTATATGCTCTATTCCCCAAAGCAACAACAAATGCACCTCAGAAATGCAGTCAAGGCATCAAAGCCATTCTAGCAAACTTATTGTGCCAACTCATTATTAATGTTGCCTCTTACAGGATTTCTATATTCACATAAACTGGACCAAATATTATTCACAATTTTATATGATAGTATTTTGCATTATCCATTTTAAAAAAAGAAATTTATAAAATAGAGAAGGATAAACTTTAAGAATCATTTCCCATAACAGAACCAGTCTTCAATCAACAAACAGGAAAAAAAAAGTGTCTTACAAACTCATAAAGAATTTACAATACTGACACTAGTTGGTGGCAAATTTGACAGGTTATAGATAAGTGAGTTGTCCCAGTTGAGGAGAAATTCCATAGATCAATTTTTCTGTATTTCTTTCCATGCCAATCACTGAAAATCCTGAAGAGGAGCCCAGCTGAATTGAGCCTTTGAAAGCGAGAGTATAAAATTATTTGTGTTCTCTTGCATTTTCCCCTACAACCAAAGAAAAGCACTGTTGTCCTCCTTGAAGAATCCTTTCAGCTTAAGTATCACTGCCAACTTCGCTGAGAAAGTCAAACTGCATATCCAAATGAAAGTAAGGGGTGTTCACATCCAGCTCTGTTCTTGGGGAAAGGGGTTGTGATGGGTTGTAAACATCAGCATCACTGAGCATCATATTTTAAGTTTATGTTGAAAGTGGCTTAATATAAAAAGAGAAACACAGAAGTAAGAGTGAGAAGTAAAAAAGAATAAAGTATAAATGTATAGCCCGAATAAATAGTGTTGTCTATGAAAGCATGCTATGAAATTGTTCTTGTTAAGTGTGTAAGGTACTCTGAAGCACAGAGAGCAATCTTATCTGAAATGATAATATAAATGCCCACTTTCACAGATGAACAGATATATTGGATTTTTAAAAGAAACAGTTCCCTTAATGTGACCTAATTTAGGGTATAAATTAAAAAGGATATTTTACACATAAAAATGTCAGATCTCCAATATAACTTGAGGACTTGAAGATTACCCACATAAAATGCAAGAACTATATAGTAACTCCTCAAGAAAAGAACATGCAAATACACTTTCCCTGAGGAAAGTGGGTAAGCTGACAGGATGATCAGGACTCAAATAAAAAAAATAAGAAAAGTATAACACCAGTTCATAAATGAAGAACAATATTAAATTTTCAGTATTTTGTCTGGACTCAATAACTTTAGCAATATATTTGGAAGGTGATAGTTCATATGGGCAATGTTAAATAACTTTAAGGTAAAAAATATCTATTTTCTCCATAGGAACGAAATATAATATGCCACAGAAACTTTTGTGTGGATGTTGGATATAAGAACACACCCATCCATAACCAACAGATTGAATGTTATATTCATTAGGTTAAATGTCACCATCGTTCTTGGCACTTATAGTAGGACTGGGAGGGAATTAGTCTAATTTTATTCTCAGTTCTAGTTGGATTTCATTTTCTTACACTTCCTGGAGCAAGGACACATTGTTATTTATGTTTATAGGTATCTGGGCAAATAACCCTACAGATAACCTTTAAAGAAAAAAAAAAAGAATACTGGATATGTATAGGAAAAACTGTGAAATTCATAAGCTGACAGCTTTATTTGGAAATAAATTCAATTGTATGGCATAATTGCCATATGGCACATTGAATTTTGTTTGTGTATCTGTGCTTCATTAAAGTGAGCTCCCAACATTTCTTCTTTTTTTAAAAAAAAATATATTTTTTTATTGATTTTTTACAGAGCGGAAGGGAGAGGAATAGAAAGTCAGAAACATCGATGAGAGAGACATCGATCAGTTGCCTCTTGCACGCCCCCTACTGGGGATGTGCCGGCAGCCAAGGTACATGCCCTTGCCGGAATCGAACCCTGGACTCTTCAGTCCCCAGTCTGACGCTCTGTCCACTGAGCCAAACTGGTCTTGGCCCAACATTTCTTCTTGGACTGTGAAAAATCTATTATAAACATGACTTCCTACAAGCCAAGCAAGGTGAAACTCACATATACTTCAAATTAACTTTCCAAGTGGCTATATCATTTTGAAAAGGAAGAAGCCATAGAGTATTCAACTGAAGGTTGGCCTACTAGTAACCTCAGGATTAAAATTTAATTAAGCTTCTGAACATTTATACGGATGTTCACACTACAACTATTTTTTCCTAAATACCTTTTCTCAACAAGTAATTTTCTGATATCACCACAATTTATCAGGGCCAGCATACAAATGTAGAACAGATAACATGTTTAACTTAGTTTATTTGGTCAGAAAGAAATGTTGTATGATCTGGCATGAATCATATTATTACTAATTTAATTGTGCCTGGAATTTAAAATATCTTCTTTGCCAAAGTAGGTGGTTTATAACAGTGGATTAAAGCACAGACAGTTAAGATCATGTTTAGAATATATCAAATAAGAACAGAATGTCCTTTCAGCAAGGATATCATGGATGAAAGAAATAAACGGCTTACATCTGAAAAGCAATTAAGGGTCTAAGCTTTAGGGGATTTAGAACTTATTTTTATTTTGGTTTTACTTATTAATTTTGCTGTTGTTATGATCATCATCATTTAACCAACTGGTCTTGGATCTTGTGGACCTTAATCTGGAATAAGATGCATGATGTACCCTTACACTCTCTATAAGCTCTCCAGGAGAGCTAATAATTATTAGGATCAACACATCACCCTCCACCTCTTCCTGAACACTTTGCTTAAGTAAGGAAAATTATTTACTTAGTAAGTAAGAAAATATGATTCATTTGTATGTTACTTCTTTTAAAAAAATTAAATATGACCATTAAAAATATCTTTCACACCATTTCTTAGTTTGCACTGTCCAATGAAGACAGGTAAATACTGAATATGGTACTTATAATAAACTAGCACAGAAAAGAGTCATGGAACAAAATTTAGAGTCAATTTGATTTTTTAAATGTCGCAATCTATACCTGTGACAACTTACAGAGGGAAATGACACAAATTCACTTGTTTCCTCAAGATTCAGGAGTAGAACTTAGACCTAGGCATTGGTTGTCCAAAAGATGAAATCTACCCTGAGAATGGGGCAACCGCATGCTTTAGAAATGGCTAAGCAATTACCTATTTGCAATGACTCTTACAAAGCTAGAGTAGGGTATAGAAGAGTCAACCACATAAATGCTGTCACTAGCTCCGTGAATGGTGCAAGTCAGGTCAGAGATATTGGGCTAACAGGAATGAGTAGGTTGGAATGTGAATACTGTTTTTAGCATTTTAGTGACTTCTGGTTTACATTGGCATATATTTCATTGTCTGTTTATCAATTTTTCCATAAAAATATATGCAGAAAACAACAATAGGTATTTATCTTACTCTAACTTTATATATTTGTGTGATAATCCTATCTAATAAAAGAGTAATATGCAAATTGACTGTACCTCTGCTACACCCACAAGCCATGCCCACCAGCCAATCAGGAGTGATATTCAAATTAACCCCCAACCAAAATGGCTGCTGTCCAAGGCCTAAAGCATCAGCCAGAGGCTTTCGGCCTTGGGCAAGCCAGGGGTGAGCCATCAGTAGGACATACCCTGAGGGCTCCCAGTATGTGAGAGGGGGCAGGTTGGCCTGAGGGACCACCCACTCCCAGTGCACGAATTTCGTGTACCAGGCCCTTTGTTATTTAATAATTTCATAGCGTTTCCCTAACAACAGAAAAATGTATTTAAATAAATGAGAAATTTAATATTTTCTTTCCCACCCAAGTTTATACGTATGTAATGTGTAAATTAAAAGCAATCTAAAGTCTGCTATACATCATGCTCATTAATTAGGAGATAATATGGGTTTGTATGATGGCCCTGAGGGCTTATTGTGCACATAGGAAAGGCATTTATATTTATGGCATTGTCATTAGTCTGGGTCTACATACAGCTACATAATGAAATGTGCACTATAGTTTTCTTTGAATACAGGCCACCCCTGTGGATGCAAGTACTATCCACTAAGAATATGAATCCTTAAGGACACATGTGTAATATCTTCATCAATAAAGAATTTTTTTTAAAAAGGAAAAAAAAAGAATATGAATCTTCACTTGACCTTATCTGTGGCAAATGCCTATAATTAGGAGTTAGAAATGAGTGTTTATATAATTTCTACAACCAAATATTTGTCTTTTCCTTCCCAAATCTTCTCATTCTTCTTCTCCTTTAATCTTTACACTACTAAATCTTAAAGATTCAGTTTAAAATATGAATTTTATGTAATAACATCTAACTCTTTACCAGCACAAAAAACTCAATTTTTTTCTCATTATTGCTCACATAGTATTTTACACACAGTCCAATTTCACTGCATCAGTGTTTAATCACAGGAATATTTGGTCCAATAAAATAAAAATTGGTTGTCATTAATACTTAAATCATCAGTGCCACATATTAGACCTTCTATAAAATAACTGGCAAAAATAAATTAATAATGTTTTTTCATTTATGTAATACGTTTCAGTTTTCAAGTCACTTTCTCATATATTGTGGCACAAAAAGTATAGATTTTGCAATAAGGAGCCAGCATATGTTTTTAAAGAGATGAAAAACATCTTATTTTGAGGAAATTACTTGAACCACTACAGAGGAAATAGGTTTAGAGGCACTATTCCGTTGAGAAGAAACGTTCTATTGTTAACAAAATATATTTGCTTATTAATCTACTTAGCAAGTACTGACTATATACTCCGCAAACTCCTGAAGAAAGAGTTGACCATGGGACAGATGTGCATGCAAAGCTATCCTATCTAATAAAAGAGCAATATGCAAATTGACTGTGCCTCTGATCAAGCCAGGTCCACAGCCATGCCCATCAGCCAATAAGGAGCAAATTATGCAATAAACCCCAACCTAGATGGCTGCAGCCACTGAGAGCAGGAGGGAGGCTTGGTTTTCCCCCACAACGGAAGAAGCCAAGCTTTCCACCTGCTGTTGCTGGCCAAGGCCTCCACTCAATGCTACAAAGTTTCAAATATAGAAGTTACATATATCCCAACAGAAATGGCAGCAGCCACGGAGCTAGAGAGAGCAGAGGCTAGGGTTGCTCGGGCTATGGAGGAAGCCAGGCCTCTGCAGTCCTGGCTGGCCTAGGCCTCCACTCTAGGTTACAAAGTTTCAATAATTGAAGTTAAATATCCCAACAGAAATGGCTGCTGCCACGGAGCGAGCAGAAGGCTTGGTTCTGCTCCAAGCTACAAAGTTTCAATTGTAGAACATAAATTAATCTCAGATCCCAGCGCCTCCTCTTGGGTCACTGGGGGGGGGGGGGAATGGCCAGCCTGCAAATCACCACATGCCCCTTGCCCAGGCCACCCCACACCCCAAGGTAACCCCCACCCTGATCCAGGACACTCTTCAGAGCAAACCAGTTGACCCCCACCCATGTACCAGGCCTCTATCCTATCTAATAAAAGAATAATTTGCAGATTGACCAACACTCCAACGCAGAAGAGGGCTGCCCCCATGTGGACACAAGATGGCCACCACAAGATGGCTAGCAGGGGAGGGCTGTTGGGAATTCTGGGCCTGCAAGGAAGGGCAGTTGTGGGCAATCAGGTCAGCAGGGGAGTGCAGTTAGGTGTGACCAGGCCGGCAGAGGAGGGAAGTTGGGGGCAAACAGGCTGGCAGGGGAGCAGTTAGACATAAATAGGCTGGCAAGGCAGTGGTTAGGGGGTAATCATGCTGGCGGGCAGAAGTGGTTAGGGACAATCAGGGAGACAGGTAGGTGAGTAGTTTTGAGCCAGCAGTCATGGATTGTGAGAAGGATGTCCAACTGCCTATTTTGGCCCGATCCTACCAGTTGGACATTCCCCAAGGGGTCCCAGATTGGAGAGGGTGCAGTCTGGGCTGAGGGACATCCCCTGCCTCCCATGCATGAATTTCATACACCGGGCCTCTAGTCATAAAATAATCTTCATCTCTTAACAAGGTATTCTTTTATATAAGTACTATGGGCTCATTGCACAAATTCATGCACCTTGAAAGGAACTGTGGGCCACAAGACTGCCATAGGCACAGGGGCTGGTCTTGGCCCATTCTCTGCACCTCTGTTGGTCCCTCCTATCCTGGCCCCCTGGTCTCCTATCTGCCAGCAACCCCGCTTCTATTCCCTGATATCACCAGCCCGGTTCACACCTGCTGACAGCACGGAGCTATTGGGGCTGGTGCCAGTAGCAGGTGCAAACAGTGGCTGCTGCCCTGATCACTCCTAAGGAGCAGGGGAAAGTAAAGAAGCCCTCAGGGCTGATCAGAGTGAGCAGATGTCGCTCGCACTCACCAACAGCACAGAGCAATTGGGGCCAGTGGTAGGTTCCGGCAGTGGTTGTAAGCATCAGCTCTGGGCTAACAGCAGAACTATGGCACAGGGAGTAAAGAATTTTCAGTAAACACTAGGAGCTCACCCAGATGACAGTGACTGACACCCCCACCTTGATCTGATGCCCCCACTCACCTGTTTCACCATCCCACTGCAGTTGACACCCACCATGTTCCACACTCTGCTGCCTACTGCTGATGCCCACCATGTTCTGAGCATGCCCCCTTGTGGTCAGTGCATATCATGGCGACCAGTTGTTTGGTTCCTCTGTTAGGTCTATTTGCATATTAAGATTTTATATATATATAGAGAGAGATTTATTTTTAAAATTTGGGAATTGTTATAAACACAAGAATCAATGTACATAATAAGATTTGCAAATATTATTTATTTTGGCCTTAAGTCTATTCTGGAACATACAGACTCTTAATTTTGTTGTTCCTAAAAGCTCTATTTGTCCCACAAGCAGACAATGAGCGTGAGCTATCATTTTAAAATGTGTTAAACCTGCACGCCCCATGAGCTACTGTATTGGGAATGGGAAAATTTGCTCTATGTTCTGCCAGTGAATTACTGCATATTGCCGCCTGGAGCAATGTTAACTTTTAATGTCTTTATTGTGGTATCTTAAGTTTTCTTTTTCTTCCTTCATATAAAATAATTATTTTTCTCTGCCCCTTTCTACATTACTTTGGATAGCACTCTCTAATCTTTTTTTACATATCACCAGCCATTTTAAGAGAATGCTGCTTAAACATAAACTGCTTTTAGCATTTTTAGTTAGAAAAAGTACTTGAGTAAAGGCAGCAAATAGAAATCTTCTTGATGCATAGATCACATAATTATTGTTGTGTCTGTAAGGAAATCTTTTGTTATAAACAGTCGAGTGGTCTGGATTTGAAAGCATGAGAGACCTGGCACTCTCTAGTCTCTGCCATTAAATAAATGTATGTAATGTTACAAAACTCATGTGATTCTACTGGGCCTCAATTTCATCTTAAGATGGCAAGTTGAGTTTATTGACAAGGCCTCTTTCAACATCTATTATTTGGTCCAGATTCTTGAGTGTATTTTTTAATTTAAAATAATCAAACTACAGATGTGACTCTTCCAACTGAAATAAAAATAAAAAAAAAACATGCCCACATAAATAAAATATGTCATATGACTGTAAGCACCAATCACTTTTCTTACATGGTTGAGATGACAGAGAAACTGAGTCAATTTATTTTAAATACCTTCACCTCCTTGACATATTATACATATTTACTCGGTTCTTCCTAACAATAACTTTATGAAGACTACATTATTACCATTTTACAGATAATAAAGTTGAGACCCAGTGTGAAGTTAATAGTTGGAAAGCAAAAATCTAATCAGCTCAATGTAACTTCACTACATGAAAACAAATCCCAGGAAAATTAGACATATATATATATATATATATATATATATATATATATATATATATGCACACACACACACACACACACACACACATATGTGTGTGTGTGTGTGTATGTATATATTTAAAATGTGTACATTAGTTTATCCATGAAATGAATTATATTCTACTTTAAAAACAATTTTGTTACTATTTTTTGTTAGTGACACAAATACTAAAGTAGAACTAAACAAAATTACTATACAAATTCCCTAATTTTGTTTAAGGCTTTTAGTAGTACATTCATTCATTTATTATTTTTAGATAGTAATATAACTATTTTTAAAAATTCTTGATTTCTTTCTTCAAACTTGGAAGGACAAAATCTACTCACCTTTATAGACATCTACACTAAAAAAAGAGTAACATGCTAATTGACTGTACCTTCACAACACCCACCAGCTAATCAGGATAGAGTATGCAAATTAACTCAACAAAGATGGCAGGTTAATTTGTATACCTAGGCACTGAGAAGCCGGGGGAGTGGTGGGATACTTGTGTTGTCACCATAGCAATGAAGCGGGCATTCCACACCATCCCAGCCACTCTGGGTATCTCAGTAGCGTGGGAAGGTGGAAAGGTGGCTCCAGGCTGGAGCGAAGACAGTGCCAGCAGCCAAGGGAAGGAAGACCCATTCTTGCACAAATCTTCATGCATCAGGCCTCTAGTATTGTAATAAAAACCTCTTGCTACCCATTTTTATTTTCTTAATTGTTCACAAAAAATAATTTCAAGAACAGAATACAAACAAAGACAATGCTTTGCTATTTTCAAATGCATAAATATAGCATGTTTCTGGTAAGAAATGCCATAAGATTTACCTACCTAAAACTTCCTTTTCTCTTTTAGACTGTCCTCAAATAAAAATAAAGCAAATGAAGGCATGGCTGTGCTCCACCATACCACGTCTGTTGATATGTTCAAGGCAAATAAGGATACTACCCATCCTTTATAAATACACACTTGGTGGGAGAGAAAAGCTTTCTTTCTTTATGTCTCTGTTTCTTTTATTTTTAGCACTAACTGAAGCCCTACACTGATTTTTTTATTCAGATATATGTCTTTCTGAAACAATTTCATGACACCCATCTTGGATTAGTCTGATGATTAAATTATTAAAGTATGATTAGGAGAGAGTTTGTGCCTACAGTTAAATTTAATATCTGTCATCTCATCCTTATTTAGTCTAAAGAAAATATAAGCTATTAAAGAACCAACTTGTTCTGAATATGAAGAAAAAATGTATTTCTAAGAAGTGATAAAAATACCCAAGTTAGTTGATTTTTGTACTTTTCCTTCATAAGACACCTAGTCACAGAAGATTATAAAATGTATTATTCATATATATTCTAGTGCTCAAAATTAGTTCAGATTAATTAGACAGACAGTACTAAAAATTTCCCAAACAGTATCTTAATTCTCAAAAAATGCTTCATCTGAAGAGTTAAAGAAAAAGTTAACAAAAAAAATGCTTGCTATTATGTCTAGTATGACCAAATGTAAGTCTTTATTTTCATTATAACTTACACAATTTTTCTTAATGATAACTCTGTTGTTATTTAAATAAAAAATGATGACTCTAGTCTCTAAGCAAAATGCATACAGTCCATAATTACTAAGTATTGTCAAAGCAATGACATCTGTAGTATGCCATATGCTATCACTGGAGACAATGAAGATCAAGCAGAACTCGAAGTATGCTCAGGTCTTTGCTATTCATAACAAATAAATACAATAAATGTATACCCTAAATTCAATTGGAGAAATGACTAGTAAGGAAATAAGATGTAGTAGGCATATACATTAACATACTAGTACACTTACTGAATACCCAATATATGTACAGGGATATTGTAAGTGTAATAAAAAATAAGGGTTATCACAACCTGTTCTCTTCAAGCATCTTTCAATCTTGTGATGTAGAAAAATATGTTAAAAATTAATGTTATAACAAGGTAGAAAATCCTATAGGGCTTCTTAATCAGTTCTTAGCTATAGAACAATAAACATATTGTTGGCTATCCTTATTAATTTATGACTAACCCAAAGCATGTTTTAAGCTATATCATTCTTTATTAAATTTAATAACCTAACATCTACTAGCATATCTACTCTACCTTTCTTCTAGTATTTTTTTGTGTTGTTGTAGATCATGACCTCACTTGCAGCAATTCTCTCTTGTTTTGATTAGATGAATATTCTCTATACATATTGTCTTAAAAGAAAAACTTGCAGAGAAGGAATGAAGGAAGCAAATGGAATATTCTTTTGAATACATAGTAAACAATAAGTAAAAATAGAAGACAGATTTCTGATTCTTTTTGAATTTATAACCCCATACCCATGGCCATCATGGTGTATAATAGATTTCAGCTGATTGGGCAGAGTAATAAATTACACAAATTTTATCTCTGTAGGATTAGAACCATTGCCCTGATGTTTCTTTGTACCTTCTGTGTGATGTATTGTGCTGATGACATGAAGTTATTAAGATTCACCTCATTGGGTTTTACTAATTTAGACATTCTCAAGATATAGATGGGTCCTGATGCAACTCCCTAAGTTAACACATTAGAAAAGTGATTTGTTTATGTCAACATAGCCTTAACTAAAGGTCAAATCTTGTGGAAGTAGAGGGTCCTGGCTTGGAGTCAGAGCAGAATGTAAATCCTGGTTTAGCAGCTCATGGAGCCTGTGCTTTGGGGCAAGCTTTGAGCCTCAGTTTCCTCATCTGTCTGCAAAATTGAGAATGTTCAGAGAGGTATGCAATTTTAGTGGAAAATTTTTGTAAAGTGTCTGTTTTGACGAAGAGCAGTCACTAATAAAATGTTTACCCTTTTTTTCTTTCTAACTCCGAGATTATAACTCCCCAGGATGTGCCACCGATTCTAATACAGAGATGGATTTGGCCCTTTGGCATCATATTTTGCAGCTCTTTTGTGACTCAGTAGCCTGAACACAGTGTATGTGCTCTTATGTTACCCATGGAAGAAGAACATTGTTACAGAACAATTAAATGCTTCTATTTATTCTGTGTTATTAATCATTGTATCCCTTACCTACACCTGTGTTTAGATCATGTGTAGAGGGTATATAATAAAGGCTCAGTGACTCTACCTGTCAGAGGTAGGAAGGAATAAATATAGGCGATGAAAGAAAATATTTCTTCTCCTCTTTGTTACAGGGACATCAAGCTAAAGAAGAATCATACATACTAGTAATTGTAGACATGAAGAAGGAGGATAAGTACTGGGTCCTTAGCCACTTAACTGCAGTAAATTAATTGCTATATTGAACCTATTTAAATTTTCATTTTATTATCTTAATCAACCAATAAAAGAGTTCTCTAGTAAGCTCTAGCATGTAATGTCTTCACATAATGTCATCAATAGTTTCTGCAATTTTAAATAAAATGACATTTAAAATGAAATCAATTGTAGTATTGGCTAATTGATAGAAACAGAGTTAAGTTCCTGGTAGCATTGTTCACAATAGCCAAGACATACAAACAATCTAAGTTTCCTTTGATGGAATATTGGATAAAAATATATAAATAAACAATGGAATAATACCAAGCCATAAAAAAGATAAAACATTTGCAACAATATGAATAGATTTTGAGCATTTCATGCTAAGTGAAATGTCAGCTGGAAAAGAAAAAGAACTATGTTCTTTCACTCATATATGGGACATAAAATAAAACCAACAAAAACAACAAACAAGCTCGGACACAGACAACAGGATGCTGGGTATCAGAGAAAGGGGCAGGAAGACAGACTGTAAAGGAGTCAATATATATGATGACAGAAAGAGACTAGACAGGGGAATGAGTAAACAATGGAGTTTTATAAAGGTATTTTAAAGTTGTACACCTAAAATTTATATAACGTTATTAACCAAAGCCACTGCTATACATTTAACAAGAGAGTTAAATACCTATTGTATCTCATCAACATTATAACAAAATGACTTTGAACAAAACAACATTATTTGAGGTCCTGCTACACTCTTTACCTCCTTTTTTTTTTTTTAACAGAGAGGAAGGGAGAAAGAAAGTCAGAAACATTAATGAAAGAGAAACATCAATCAGCTGCCTCTTGCACACCCCCTACTGGGGATGTACCCACAACTAAGGGACATGTCCTTGACCGAAATGGAACCTAGGACCTTTCAGTCTGCAGGCCGATGCTCTATCCACAGAGCCAAACCAGTTTTGGCACGCTTTACCTCCTTTAAATAAGCATTTACTAGATTAACGTAGCCAATGTATCAGTTTATAAATACTTTTTAAAATGTTCAATTTGTAGATCAGATGCTTAAATGTGAAAATAATATTATAAATGTGCTTAGATATCAAGGATTATTACAAAGACCTTTTAAATGTATTATTAACTAACTAATCATTAGTTAAGGCATAAATGTTCTTTACCCTGGCAGCAGGGAGGAAAGCATGGCAAAGAAGAGAATAAACAAGTGTCTTCCCTTATCTAAGAAACAGTAGGGCTGATTCAGGCAAAGGTTTGAAATAGCTGAAGTTTGACTTTGGTACTTTCCCCAATATCTCTATCATTCTTAAACTACTTTAGGCCACAATATTTTATTCCATGGAGATCAATATTCTTACTTCTTTAAGTCAATTGATCTTTACTACACTCTAGGTGGGGACCATGGAGTTTAAGTGAGTAGTAATATAAATCACAATTGCTTCATGATGGACCTAGAAACATTTGCATTATAAAAAAGATATTCTTTACTCAGATTAATAGTAAATTAATTGAATTTGGTCTCTAAATTAGGAGAGACAAATCCAGATGGACCTGGAGGCTGATTTTCTTCCTCTTTTGGGTAGTTTCTTAAGAAGCTGGCCTAGCAGAGCCCAGGATCTCAATAGAAGAGCACGCTGATACAAGTTTTTCTGAGGAAGTCATCTTCCAAGGCTCTTTGTTGACCAGAAACCCTAGCTGTACATAATTGTCCAGATGTTTCTGTCCCTTGGGCCCTAATATTTAGTGAAGCATTGCTTGGTGGAGCAGGAACTCCTGCAGCATTTTCCCTGTCTGTGATCAGCCGAGCTAAGCCCAATCTAAGCATCCTTCTCTGTCGGATGATGAGAGTTTGGGAGATTTTAGTACTGATTCTTTCTCTGATACCCAATACACTGCAGAGTGCTAGTAGTGTGTGTGTGTGTGTGTGTGTGTGTGTGTGTGTGTGTGTGTGTGTCCTCTTTATACCACAACTGATAGCTCATGCGGTAGGGAAAGGCATGTTGAGCATGTCCTTAATCTGCCATCTCTGGAGTCAGGTCTCCTATGCATATCATTGTTTTCTGTTTTACACATATGTATATATTTTTATAACATATCAAGCCATCGTCTTTCTGATGGTACTAGTGTGAATACCAATAGGTCATGTCATCTTGTTGTAAGGGAGTCAGCACTGGGTCAAGAACACTTCTTCGTCCATAAGGATATATTGCAAATCAGTTGCTTGTATCTCTGGCATTTTGTTAATGAAGAGAATGCTTTTACTATTTCTTTTCCAGGTGAAGTAGATACTTTGGAATCTTTTAGCACCACTTACTTTTGCCAAGTAGGAGAATATTACACAGGTATTATCATCAAAGTAATTAGGTTGTTAGCTAGGCTCTGCATGAGGCAGTTAATGTGACACATTAGTTAAATTGTAGCTCCAAAGGCTTAAGGAATCAGAATTCCAAATGCAATCTGAGTTCCCAAGTCCCATGAGCCTACCCCTTTAGGATATACTTCATCTGTAGTGAGAGGGAACACTGCAGTAACACATTGTCGTCTTAAGGGGATGAGCTGATGCTGTTGGAGAAAACACTGTGTAAAGATATTCAGTGTTTAGAGAAGCACATTTGGATATGCTGGAATTTTTCCATAACCCCCAGACATGCCAATCAAAGATAACACAATGCAAGAATCTCTGACTGACACTTTGAGCTGCATTCATAAGCAACCTGCTTCATTCAAAGTCAATGAAGAGACAGGATTTACAAGCCCATGCTGAAAAGTTATTGAAATGTGACTGACACCTCAAAGAAACAGTGTCAAAGGGGTTGCATGACCCAGTGCTGAAACACAGCGGTGTTAATCAAAGTTATGGCAGTTGGGTACCATATAGGTCTTCCTTGGGTTTATTTATTTTATTTAATTCATATCACTCAGTGGGTTTTTTACCACCCCTGAACTCTCTCCTCTTGGCATTTAACCCCTAGTTTGTGTTATTGGTTGTAATCTTTTGCTTTGGTTGTGGCTTAGAAAGGAAGAAGTCCTTATGAGGCTTCTGAAGTTAAATGCTGATGTTACATCTCTTTTAACTGTTTGAATTCCCCTAGGAGATCATGAGCCTCTACAATCATGTTCCACATGAGGTACCTCCTAGGACAGGTGGATGGGAAGCTAGTCTACAGTCCTGTTCAAAGAACATTCACTGGTATGTGAGTTTAATGATTTACTGAAACCCTGTCTACTCTCAAAAAGGGTCAGAAAAGGTTGAGTAGAAGTGAGTTTGATCTGAGTCTATCTAATTATTTTGTCTCTTCCCAGTGACGGACACAACTCGTGTGTGTGTGTGTGTGTGTGTGTGTGTGTGTTTCAATTAGATTCTACATCAGAGAAGTCAGTCAACTAAGGACACTTGTAATGTAACCATGAATAATAGTTAACAACAATTATTTTATATTTATATTTTATGCCAAATGCTTTTCCTCAATTCTTGAATATTTTTGTAAAATAAGAAGGGAGTATCATCATCAGAGAGTAAAAATAGTTAATAACTTTGCCTAACAAAAGAAAAAGAGACAAATAAAACCTTTCTGAGATGAACAGAATATCACAAATGCTATAATTATGCTCATGGTAATTATGCCCATGGTTTTAAAAGCTCAAGCAATTGTAAGTTATGTTTATACTTGTTTGAAGGTAACAATGCATGATATAAATTATATGCATGAAATTGTGTGTGTGTGTGTGTGTGTGTGTGTGTGTGTGTGTGTGTGTGTGAATCAATCCAGTATTCTGGCCTCATTTAAACTCTATATTAGGAAAGAGTCACTGGTTGAAATAGTATAATCACAAACCTCAACAATTAGTTACTAAGTGTTTAAATATCTGTTTTTCCCTAGAATCATATATATTCTCTATAACTAAAAAATCTAGAAAGAAAATTTGATTTTTTTATTCTGCCAGACCATTCTGCTACAAAATAAGTGCAAGGTCTGATAATATCAAATAAATTATCTATTCTGGAATCAATCCACAATTCATATTAAAGTCTTTCACAATAATAAGAGAATAAAATAAAAGTGAAAAATGACAGTAAAATGGCTGCATCCCTTATTATTAATTATTTTAAAACTTAAAAAGGGATAAGAGTTTGATTTCACAAAGATCACCTTGGAAAGAAAGTATATCAAACATGACTAGCAATGGACTTTTCTTTTACAAAGAATAATGGTTTAATGTTTAATTAATCTTATCCATTTCTGCGTTTATGGGAAGGCAGAGAAGAGTCTGCTTTATAATGTAGAAAATTAAATATTAAAACCTTGGTGCCTAGCAGACTTACATTTTCTTATTATGAATGAGCTTTTTCACTTTCTGCACACACAAAGAAGAACCAGGAGAGAGATATAGTCACTTAGCTCTAGGAAAGGATTATTTCAGTATATCTCCTTTACCATCTTGCTACTGGAAACAAACACACCAACAGTGAATAAAGGTTTAAAATATAAAAAAATAAAAACTATGTATATTATATGGAATAAAAATCCTCAATTCTAAATATAGTAAATAAATTATTATTGTCTTTTTAATGTATGAATTATCTAATATTCATAGATCTAACACTCCAAATGATATATTGCTTAAATAATATTACAATAGTTTTCATATTCAATGATGCTTATTTCCAGTGAGAAAATTGAAGTAAGCTATTAATTAAAAATAATAAATTTCTACCAGATTAAAATACAGTCAAAACAATTGGGAAATAGTGAAAAGAAGGATGTTTAATTTAAATATTTAGAGGTTTATTTCAAATTAGTGCTTATTTATATTGTATATAGTTTGGACCATTTTATAACATAGATATAAAATCTTTAGTTCTGTTTTAAATTACCATTTGGACCTTTGGTCTCCAGTGTATTATTTATCACAAAGCAGAGATTGCAGAAAGAGTCAACGAAGCGGCTATTATAGGTGTACTACCTGTGATAAATTCATCTCTACTGGTCACCAGAGATATTTTGGTTCTATAATTCTTGAGAAATATTATATTTATTTGAAAGGAAAGGAAAAACACTTTATAAAAGGTAAATATGTGTAATTTAATATGGCAAATTCTTCCAAATTTTTGTGGTGCATTTCTGAGCTTGTTGACATCTTGACTGCTAACCTTACAATTTATTGCCTCTAAGTTAAACCAGGATTGAAAATACTACATTCACAAAAATCTCAGAGACATTATTTTATTTTAATATCACTTATTAGAAAGCATTAGTAACATTTATGGAGAAAGTAAGAGGAAAATGGCAATAAGTTTAGAAAAAGTTTGAGATATAAAATTCAAAGAAACCATATATATATATATATATATATATATATATATATATATATTTATCTTATGCTTCACACAACTTTCCATTTTTACCTCATCTGCTTTGTATTTTGCCGGGGACAAGTACCTTAGATATAGATTGCAAAATCACTAATATGATAAACATATGATTCCAGTTACAGTAGACTTTGTAATGGCCTGCATGCCAATCCTTGTTCTGATAATGGAAGGACATCTTTCAATACGACTCAATCCCTACCTACCCATCTACCTATGAATTTGATACTATGATCCCATACCAAGTCAGTCAAATTTCTACCTGGAATTTCTGATGCCTTTAGTATAGGTGCTCTCTTTACACAGGGATCAATTTAATTATCTACCAAATTATTATTTAAATATAGATATGCATTAAATTTCAATTGGTAAGTTTTATGCAAGTATAAGGAACCAGAGAGGGAAATAACAAAATAATGAATACCTTCAGCTTTAATTTTTATTTCTTCCCTATTTGCAACCAATGCCCTATTTAACTGTATTTATTACCTAGTACCTTCAGATTACCAGAATATATTTGAATTGAAATATACTCCCCATTCCTCTCTCCTCTCATCTTCTAATCCACAATTAAAAAATTACACCTTCAAAAAATTTTCCTGATTTCTCCAGCTAATAATATCTTAGGGGTTCACATTGAGTTTACTTTAAAACAGAAAGTGCAGTTCAAAGATCTTATTTTTTACCATGTGTAAGTCAATAACTTAAATTAAGGTAAAGAAGTATCAAAATAGAAAATATAAATTACATAATTTGTAGAAACAATGAAGATAGCAAGATTTCAAAATAAGTTTAATAGAATATAATAGTGGGTAAAAATCAAGACCATATAAGTTAATAGTAATTTGTGTCAAGTACAGAGAATAGCATTAAACAAAAATAAAGTGACTCTAAATATGTGACTACACATATGGTCGACAAAGTATATGTCTAAAAATCGAGTATCTTAATGAAGCATGCAATCAATAAAATTGAAGAATTCAATACAAAGTGTTGTGTCAGAGAGAAGAATAATATTCCTGATCTTTTCTTCTAGTTAAGACTGTGTATTCCTTAAAGATCTGCTTAGATCCAATTATATCCACGATGTCCACCCCTAACTACTTATGTTTTCTGAATTCTTGCAACACTCACTGTATGTACTAGAGTTAAAAATGATTTTTTCTTGTAAGACATTTCAGTGATTATCCTCAAAATATAAATTCATAGATTGGGTACCATATCACACATACAAAAAAAAAATAAGTCTTTGAAAGTACTCTGCCATAGTCAGCATATACGTTATTCCATGTCCATATAAAGTCTACATATCAGCTGGAACCGGTTTGGCTCAGTGGATAGAGGATCAGCCTGTAGACTGAAAGGTCCTGGGTTCGATTCCGGTCAAGGGCATGTACCTTGGCTGTGGGCAAATCCCCAGTAGGGGGTGTGCAAGAATCAGCTGATCGATGTTTCTCTCTCATCAATGTTTCTGACTTTCTATCCCTCTCCCTTCCTCTCTGTAAAAAATCAATAAAAATACATTTTAAAAAAATTTAAAAAATAAAATCTACATATCAGATTTTTTAACAAGAAAAGCAAGATCTCAAAAAGATAAAATTAATTTGCAGCACAACATCTGGATCAAATTATAATAAAAAAGGGGCTTGTGAAGCTGTTTCAAATTTTGGTAGGGCTTATGTTTAAAAAAAACATATATCTGTCCATTTTTATTTCAGAGGGTAGAAACAGGAATGAACAACAGGTAAAAATAACAAAGAGTGAGATTACACTTTGATTGTAAATGAAGTTCCATAGTGAAATAACTACCCTTAAAAATGATGTATATATTCTTTCTGATTGGTATTTCTAGTTTCTTGGGATATATTCCTGCACATATATAATACCTTAATCAATAAAGAAAAAAATTTAAAAAAAGATGGATATATTTGCATAGAGGCTGAATGCAACTCTAAGTAATTCTGGCTCAAAAATGTTATATTGCTTGGAAAGTTGGATTTTATGACTAGAAGGTCTTCTTCAACACTACTATTCTAAAACTTGAAATCTAAATTATATGTCATAACATTAGAGAAAAAGACAACTCCTTTTCATTAGTGCAGTGCTCTACCGAACTCTGGCCTATATCAAAGGGAGATAAAAGATTTGCTTAAGAGGGGAATTGGAACAAACCCAGATTCCCTGGCAGGCAGTTTGTGTTTCATCTAAATGACTGCATTACCTCTTCTTGGGTTGTTCGTCTAGAAATGAAAGGTTATAAAAAGACATCACTAAGAAAACATCTTGATAGTCAAGGTTAGACCCTTCATGCAATAAATTAATCAAAAGCAATGCAAGAAAGAGTGACTCTTTCATGCACTAATTTAGAATTGCAAAAATAGAAGTTTCATGGGTTCTTTTAAAAAGTCCACAATGAAGGTTGTATGGGAAAGACTTCCACTGAAAAATACGTGTGAATATTCATAGTCCCATAGGTCTCTTAAAATAAATAGAAATAAAATTTTATTAAAGTAGGTCAAGAAAACTCCCAGTCTTGAAAATTTGCATCAATAGCATTTTGATGGTTTTAACATATTTATATCCAATAATTATATTTTCCTGTTGAGCAATTTAAATTTTAAAAAGTTACTATCTTTCATAAAATCTTCTATGACAGCCTCCAAATGTTTCCAACATAATTATGAAACCAATGTTAAAATATTTATATATATATATTCATGTGTGTATGTATGTATATGTGTGTGTGTATGTGTATGAGGATGCAAAGGAGGAAGAACAAGGAGGTGATAGTGAAGGAGAAGATGTCTAAGAAGCTAAGGATGAGAAGAAAGATGAAGGTGCTGGGGAGAAGCAAGCAACCAAGAAAAGACTGAACCTCCCTTTCCTTAATTATTTCAGGAGTAATCCCCCTGAAACCAGGTCAACCCCATCACCAACCAAGCAGTTGAGTTCCCAATATTATAGGAATTAAGAAGTCTATAACATTCTGAGGTGACTGAGGTTGGACATCAAATGTTGTGCAATGACTTTTCTGCTTATGTAGAGTATCTGTTTGCTTTCAGAGTGGCTTCCTAGCTTACTGCCAGCCTGTGCAGGGTCCATGCTTATGAGTTCAGGATCTATGACAATGTGAATAATTCAGATATTTAAAATAAAAACACATGAATTCACTGATGTTAATGTTAAACTTCATGGAAAAATAGTCTTTTGAATCTTTGGGGGTTAGAAATTAAAGACTTCAAATCATGTGCAATAAATAGTAAATAAAGTTACACTGAATGACAAAAAATACATTAAGGGCCAGGAAACATTCAAAGAACTGGGGAACCATTCCCAGATCAGGAAGGGAAATCACAGGGTGTATATTATTGCTATGAATACAGTATTTCCTACTACTAACAACATATACAATGTAATGTATTAGATGCCTTACTACCTGATGAAGCATGTATTTTCACAGAGTAATACTGGTATATATGTTATAGTTATGGCAGTATATCATATACTATCTATATTAATTAAAGGATAATATGCTAATTAGACCATGAGACCTTTCAGAAGTCCTTCTGGACAAAGCCACAGTGGCCGGTCCGAGGCAGAGGCGGTTAGGGGTGATCAGACCAGGAGAGGAGGGCAGTTGAGGGTGATCAGGTTAATGGGGGGACAGTTGGGGCTGAGCAGGCTGGCAGAGGGGACCATTTGGGGCAATCAGGCCATCAGGCCAGCAGGTAGAGTGGTTAAGGGTGATCTAGCAGTCAGTCAGGTGAGCGGTTAAGAGCAAGCAGTCCTGGATTGTGAGGGTGTTGTCTGACTGCCAGTTTAGGACCTATCTCACAGGGTCTCAGATTGGAGAGGATGCAGGCTGGGCTGAGAGACAAGCCTCCCCTCCCCGATCCCTACGCGCACGAACTTCGTGCATCAGGCCACTAGGCTCAGGGCAGATGGGTCCCTCCTGCCATCTTGCTTGGGGGTTAATTTGCATTTTGTTCCTATTGGCTGGTAGCATAGCAAAGGTATGGTCAATTTGCATGTTTCTCTTTTATTAGATAGGATATATGTAATGTAATGTAAAAAACAAAAGCCCTAATGATTGTATCGTCTTCTTTTCCCATTTCTAATATAGCCAAGATCAGTATTCAGGAGAATTTAAAATTCAAAACACTCCCTGAGGTTCCTAGATATAGGTCATTTCATTTAGATAAAAAACACAAACTAGTAATAAGTTATATAAATCACACTTTATCACAAACTAGCTGTTTTAATAGTCCAGAATAAGCCATTATTTTTGGCACTCTAATTCACCATGGTTCAGACACATGACCACCCACACAGACCTAGAATCACTGGCCCTGCTGCTCAAGCAGCATTAAGATGACCCTAGAGTCTCAGAGGCACTGAAATTTTGGTCCTACGCCCAATTCTCTCTTGTTGCATTTTCCTCTAATATATATGTGCTTCTTCATTCAATGCCTTTTTTCTTTCTTTTTAAATTGATTTTAAAAGCACATTCTTATGGAATACAAAGCTAGATTTCAGAGTGGCCTGCTGCTACAGTACATCTGAAAATACTGCTGAACAGCGGCATATATAAACCCACTAACATGTACACAAGCAAACAAGTCATCTCTAGTACACTCCAGAGGCTTCTAAAACAACAGAAAAGTGGCATCTGACATAGGTGAGATGACAGTGTCAACTCCCTGACTCTTCATTATAATTTCTGCCTAAAACCCTTTCAAACAACTGATTAAAGGGGGAAAAAATGTTGCATTGGTTGATTTTTTGGCCATAAAAACTGGAAAGAAGTTGAAGTTACAAGGTGGTAATTTCATGGGAGGAATGAGATTTTTCCAGTCCATCTGTATAATATGCATAGGTTTATGAAAATCATTTCTGGGTAGGGAAGATTGCTATTAACTATTATTGTTAATAATAATGCATTTCATTGGTTTTAAGATGCCATCAATTGCCCAATGCATTATGATTTCATGTGCCATTAAATATTATCAATTAGTTTTAAAATGCCATTGGTTGCAAGATACCACACAATTTCAGAAATATGAAAATGTCCATGGTTAATTGTTATAGTAAATAAATTTACTATTTTTATTCTGATAACTGGGTTATGATGTTATGGATCAGGGGATTGTGAAGATAGTTGGAGGCTATCATAGCTAGCTAAAACTAAACATTTGGTTTCAAAGATCAGCTTGGGGAAAAATAATCTAAACTCCAGCTGTGTGTATCCAATTTATATTTTCTACATCTCCCTCCATCTTCTTTCCACAGATATTATTTTGTAAAGGCATTTTCTGTCTTTGTTTTTTATTTTTTAAAAATCTGTTTCCTTTGGTTTAAAGAAAGCCTACGGTCTTGTAAAGTTATAAGATGGAACATTGGACAAAATACCAGTACTTTACAACCCAGGTAATTTCACAGTAAGAACATTGGTGGGCAATATTTAAGAGATACGGACAATTAGTGATTGTCTGAGGGAAGGATGTACAATGAGAGTCAAGAAAATTTAAAAATTCATGCAGTAAATTTGTCAGGAGTCGTTAAAAAAAACACTTGTGGGAGAAAATGTAGTACATTTGCATAGTGCAGAGAGCTATTGGCATATTTTCCCGTCATCTTTTTTCTCTCGGAAAATACTTCCTTGAACAGAGGGAGAACTGGAGATCTGGTAACTTTGACTGCAGTGATGTTAAGCTATTCTAACATTTGTAAACATGTTATATTTACAATAATATTTCTTGCTCCTAGAAAGCAAGGAAGGGCTTATCTGACATGTCTACTCTGGTGCCTCAACTGCTGTTACTTCCTCTCCATTCAAGCTGGATATTCTTAAACTCTAAGGACAGCCACAAGGTGGAGAATGAGTCAGCCCTCCACTGCAGCACCTTTCCTCAAGAGAGAGGGCTGTGTTCCTGATGACATCATATCCTGGACCCAGGGTTGGTGCTTTTGAGTTTGCTGCATTCTATGAAGCTAATGTCCAAAAGATTGTGGATGGGCAGAATATATACTCTGAGAATTCAATATGCTGATTTAAAATGTACCTACTAGAAATGAAGGTAGCTGTCTACTAAATGCTGTAGTTTCAAGAGATAGCACTGTCTTATCTCTTGAAATGGAGACTAACGTTGCAATTGAAATTGATCATTAAGACCTTAAATTGACATTTTACAAATTAGGTAATAATAATAGAGAAGAACAGTAAAATACTGTGGTCTATTTTCTCCATCTCCAAATGTTACACAATGGGTTTATGAATAAAAGGTTCTACAAAATGACTTATGGAGATTATTTCTATTTCTTTACCCTGCAATGCTATCATATATCAATGTAAGACACAAGAACATCTCATTCATTATTTTATTCAATAAGTATTTTATAATGCTTATGGTAAGCCAGGGACTGATATATGTAAATCAAGTCTTATTTAGGTAATAGTGTAAAGATGAAGTCTGGTTGGTATTTTATTTAAATGAAATTTGGTCTACTGAAATATCTAATTATAAGCTCAAGGAAAGCTTTGGACTATCACTAATTCTGCAGTCTGTTGTATCAAATGCAACTTTGTAGATCAGAACTTTGGGTGATCCTCTTGCTTCTATCATGAGGATGAAAATATAACATGAATTATCTTTAGTGAAAAAGAACAGTGACCAAAATAGAGATGACTCAGCTTCTGCACATTGAAACTATGTTGTAATGGAAATTGACTTTCAGCTGCTGTGACATACACTTTTATAATACATTTTAGAACATTTAACCTATCCACATTTTTTTCAGCTCTTTCTGCAATAGTGAGAGGTAGTGCTATTGTTACAGATTCTGCTAAAGCTACTTATGTGCTATTAATATACAGGAATAAAAGGAAATTCTTTCTTCACTGGTGGTCTCTTCAGGCTACTCAAAAAGCTGCTTGGCCTAAAAATGTCATCAACCACAAGGGTTACTTGATTTCTTTGTCCATAATCGATTACTTGGCTTTTACTAAAAAAAGGAAACTTAAAAAAATGTCCCTAAAGGAGAGAAAATCTGTTCACTTCCATGTCAAAATTTCTAAACATTTTTGAAACTGAAAGAAATGCACATGAACAATCGAACTCTGGTCTTATTTTCAGTAGCTATGCACACATCATAAAATAAAGAAAAATAAATGTTCCGAGAGAGAGTTGGGAGGAGATTTTGGATAGAAGTTCATTTCAGCTCAATGAAAAATGCATGAACTTCTTCATTACATAAAGTAGCTTTGAATCACAACTTTACTATTTACGTGAGAAATTCTGAGGAAAGTACTTTATCTCATTGAGCCTTCATATCCTCCTCTCAAAAATGTCAAAAATCACACAGGCCCTTTTCGATGAGTTACTGTGAGACCAAATGACCCGAAATATTTAGACTTTTAGCACATTACCTGACACATCAGGGCACTCAAAACACATTGTCCGTTATTCATGCGAGTTATGTAAGTGGCATAAACTGTTTAAAAATGATTTTGATGGTGTTTGTGTGTTGAAGCTTTATTTACAGTCTGTGCCATCTGTTGATCTGAAGTACTGAACTTAATGATAGTCTGTTAATACAACCACTAAAAATGGCCTGTACTAATCAGAGTAACTGAATACTTTGATCAAATCACACAAAGTTCCCCTAGGAAACAACATGGAACAGTATCGTTCCATTTATATGTTACTATAAAATAAGATGAAACAATAGCAATAAACATATGTATATCTATGTGATCTCCCATAGTAGAGAATTCAAAGCAGTAAGATGATACCTGTATCAGGAAGGAAATGCCACACGCCCCAGTTCTCAAGGGAAATATTTTGGTGGATGTGATCACATGTGCATCTTCTTCTGCCTTGACATCTGCCATGTCCTACTTCACATATACCACAGTGGGCTCTGTTAAATCACCCATGTAATGACATAACTATCTGAAACATTAAGGGAAGACTTTCTTCTGACATCAGCTGTCACACTATTTGTGAATCAAACTTGCTCCATTAAAATAATTTGTTTTTGTTCTGACTTCTCAATGTTGCCATTGGAATCTGTGAGCAGTCTTGTTGACTCCTCACCACTATTAACAAGTCTTAATCGATCAGAGATTAGGGACAGTTGGATATTGCAATCAGAGCAAATTTCCCCATTTGATTCCAGCACAGAAGTTACCAGGGAAAGTGACAGAGTGATAATACAACATTCTCTAACTTCTCCTTTTTCTGCCCATCCTCTGTGAATAAAAATGAAGCCACATAGGGACTTACTTGTGTAAGCTGCTATTTCTTCAATTTGCAGTGGTTATTCATATCCTGTATCACAGAAGATTTGAATATATCCCAAATATGTTAGTATTACTTTAAAATTAAAAACATCCTGACAGTCAGCACATTTACTTTTCAAAGTGTATGACTTATACATCAGGTTACCCAACCCAGGCAAAAGGCAACCATTATAATAGGTTCAGTTTGCACCAATGCATAACATCTGCTCTGTGGTACCCAAGTAGAGTCTGGATAGGAACCCTTGCAATAAAGTAATTTTGCTTTCATTATCTCAAAAAAGGGCCCATCAGCTGATATTCAGTCACAAATAACAAATAGTTAATATGTGAGCCATTGGAGTTCCTTGCATGTAGTATTTTTTGGTGTATTGGGGTTATTTTGTGACTGGATTGAATATTTTTTCTTTATCTGAAGTACACCTATTATTATTAGGTAATCCCATCAGCTAATTAGCCCTTTGTTCCAGGAAATGCTGTTTTCTGCTTATTCCCCATCATCTTCTTTTTTAAAACAATATTCTTGGAGTTAAGGGTTAAATCATAAAAGAACATGCTTGCTAGCATCAATGGCTACTGATTTATGACAAGAGCACTTTCAGTCAATTATTATCTGAAAGACTTTATGTACCCCCTGGGGTCTGGCATTCAGTCATACAAAGTGTCTGGCTGATATTGCCAGAATTGACCATTAATTATGACAACCACAGGTGGCAATCCATGTATATCTTAGCTTTTCCTGGAAAAATGTGCGCCATGAGAACTATTAGAGGTAAAAGTCCACTGTTGGGAGAATATGGAGAAAAATACTGCCAACCTGAATGACCCTTTAAAGTATCTACTTCAAACTCTTTGATTTGAAATAAGAAAACTCAGGGGAGTGATACCAACAAGCACACACATCTGGTATACACCAGCCTCAAGTCTAGGAACCAGTCCTCTCTACTCTAGGTCAGGTGTTCTCAGCCCTGGGGACACATTAGAATGACCTTCAGTGCTTTTTAAAAATAATAATTCTTGGTTTATATCCACAAAAATTCTGATTAATTTTATCCCAGGCGGAGCCTATAAGTTGTGTTTCTTAAAAGGCCCCAGTTAATTCCAATGTAGTGTCTCCATTGGCATTTTTGTTTGTACCACAAGGAGAAATGTTTCTATTCTCTTTGGATGAGAAACAGTTTGTTCTTATTTTAAGACTAGAGGCCTGGAGCATGAAATTCATGCATGAGAGGGTGTCCCTCAGCCGAGCATTCACCTTCTCCAATGCAACACATTTCTCTTTTCTTCTTGGCTGCTAGAGACCTTAAAGTCAGGTGTGTGGAGAATACACTGTACTGGCATGGTCTTCCAAGACAACAAGTTTTTTCTTACTCATTTTTTTGTGGTACTACCTTTTCTTCCTTTTGCTTTTTTTCACACTTGTTTGCATTATTTATTATTTTACTGTTTCATGATTTCTTGAAAGGTAAATTTGAAAAATTTGGAACATCACAAAAAATCAGGAAATAGATACCTAACAATGAGAAGAAAACATAGAAGTAAATGCTATTAGAGTTGATAAGAAAGACACTTAGAATGTCTCAATAGATTTTGTTTGGAATCCCACAAGCCCTATAATAAACAAAAATAAAAAAATAAAAAGAGACACGAACACATACGCAATAGGATCGTGAGGCTAATACGATAAGTCAGTGCAAAATGAAGAAACAAGAATTGGAAAGTAGTCCAGCTGGTATGGCACAGTGGTTAAGCATTTACCTATGAACCAGAAGGTTAGGGTTCCATTCCTGGTCAGGACACATTCCCAGGTTGCTGGCTTCATTCCCAGTGGAGGGAAGAGAGCATGCTGGAGGCAGGGCATCAATTATTCTCGCTTATCATTGATGTTTCTATCTCTCTCTAGCCTCTCCCTTCCTTTCTTTAAAATAAAAAAAGAAAACATATATTAAAAAAAGAATTGGAAAGTAGAAGACATGAAAGTTTAGTAATAAGAAGAAAGGTAAAGAAAGAAAATGCTGTGTGAGTTTTGGATTATTTCAGGAAATCACAATCCTGCATTTCAACAAAGTGATTGCACCAACTTTATCTTTCTTATTTTCTGGAAACCTCATATGGAGTCCATTCCACATCAATAATTCTAATCTACAAAGTGCTAGTACTTTTAATGGCTATAAGACCTGTCTCTGTACCATTTCTATTTACAGGTTTTAAAATTTTACATGAAACCATTTTAGGTGACTGCCTAAATGCACTTTGGGTTAGAAACTATTGTGATGGTTTTGGTGACTGCTATTTTATGTTACCATCAATAGAACAACGTTCCTGATAAGAAAATCTGGGGAGCTATATGTGATGGCATTGTAATAACATGGTTATCAGGAATAAAGTGAAGGCTGGTTAATATAGCGTGCCATTTATACAGCTCTGTTAATTTAACATTCTCCAAGTCTGTTTCCACTGATCAATGAGGGAAAGAACTAGCTTAGACGCATGTTCACTAAGGCCTGAATATCCTGGAAAGGTCTTCTCAGTCAATCACAGCTGGGAGCTGGTTGGTGGCCAGGATAGGTGTGGTCACTGCCAGGGCATGAAACCTAAATATTTAAACTTCTAAACAAAAGAGATTCTCTCATGCACCCGCCCGAAGACCTCTTTCTCTTTCTTGCCCGTTTGTCTGGGCTCCTGTGACACCTGTTGCGGGGACATGCTCCACTGCGCCCACATGTGGGCCTCCACATGGGCCTCCACGTGAACTAATGGACATTAATGAGCTTGGATACTGAATTACACCTGACTAAAACATGGAAGAAAAGCTCTGGACACTGCCCTGCTTTTGGCTTTGCTGGAATCCCAGCTGCACCTCTTTCAGGACTGGCTTAATAAGCAGGGGGTTGTGAAACCAGAGGATTGTAAATCCACGCAAATAAAGCCTTTTTCCACACCTCATTCTCCAGTGGGGGCTTCTGAAAATTCTTATTTCAGCTGTACTCCAAGAACCCCAAAATGTTTCATCAAATACATTATTATGATCTTTCACAATATCAGGACTGAATTTGATTATCTGGTAACATCTATCTATATATAAAAAGCTAAGTGACTGAATGTCCGTCCATCAACTGTCTGACCAACCAGCCAGTACATATGACAAGTACTGGCAATTTAAAAATAAATGTTGACTCACACATGCACCATACATATAAAGCTCTCAGAATGTATATTATTGAACTTCCCTGTGAAATGATTTGTAACTGATCTATTATTGAAGCTACCTTTGGAAATACTATATCTATAGTTAATATTAAAAATGTATCTAAATGTGTGATTCTTTGTCTAAAAAAATGAGCATGTTCAGAAGTTAAATGAAGAAATTTTGGATATACTTGGTGGAGATTTTCACACCTATCTGAGTGATGATTCCATCCATTCAATGGATGATGCCAAAAATGAAAACTTTTCCATTGAATTTCTTAATAGTATTACTACTTGGGAATATTGTGTCATAAATTAAAATTTAAGTAGGTGCAATAATCATGCTACTGAGAAATCTTAATAGTAATTTGGGTCTTTATAATGGTACTAGATTTATTATCCAAAGATTGCGACCTAACATTATCAAAGCTGAGGTATTAACAAGATCTGCAAGAAGGAGAGGTTGTTCTTATTCCAAGAATTGATTTGTCCCCATCTGACACTGGCCTTCCATTTAAATTAATTCTATGACAGTTTCCCATGTGCCAGAATTTGCAATAGCTGTTAACAAATCACAAGAACAAACTCTAGACAGAGTAGGAATATTCCTATCTAACTGGTTTTCGGGCATCATCAGTTATATGTTGCTTTCTCTTGAGTTCGAAGAGTAAGTATTAAAGTTGTAAGTATTTCATCACAAGGGAAATTAGTCAAGAATTTTGCAAGTGTTTTCACTCTTAATGTGGTATATAAGGAGATATCAGAATAAGTTTAATCACTTTATCAGTCATTGTTTGTAGAAATGTTGTTTGTATATCATGTTTTTGTTGTTTTTATATCATGTCTTCGTTTGTTATATCATGTCTTTGTTGTTATATCATGTTGTTATTATTTATTAATCAATTTATATATTTTCATACACAATTTACTAATTTTCTTTCATCTCTGATTCTTCTATTATAGAGAAAGAGTGAATAGTGATATTAAAATATTTCCTCTAATTAATTTTCTTTCAATGAGCATGAATCCATGCACCAGGCCAGTAATATGTAAATATTAGAATATGTTTCTTTGAATCCAGAATGTGGACAATTCATTCAATTTCATCTCATTGTTTTGTTACTGCAGATTGTAGGAAAATCAAACAGAATTAAATTCTTGTGTGATCTAGTAAATGTAAACATTTTAATAAACTTTTATATAGTTCAATTTTTCAACATTAACAGTCTCAGTGAAAACCTTACATTGATTCAATATGGAAATAAAATTGCTCTGCATCAAAACCCTAGAAAAAGGTTTCAAACTGAGTCTATATTAAAAGCAACAACAACAACAACAAACTGGTATTTTAAAAATTACGGCTCACATTTATACTGATTTTTGTGACTTTTAAGTCAGCAATAGTTTCAATGGGCCTATTATACCTGCTGTTTGAATTCTAAATTAATGATAAAGAAGAGAAAACTGATGGCTTTTTCAGTACTCTCCCCCTGGCAACAGAAGGTGTTTGGCACATTGGTGCGTGCTCATGAAAATGCTACAAAATGAACAAAGGTAAGCTTTGAGAGAGGAAAGCAATACTAAAGAAAGGTAAAATTAATTTTAAAAAATAAATACAAGTAAGTACTAGGATGTTTGTATTTGGCTTCTGAAATTAAAGGTCTTGAAATTTTTTTAAAGAAATGCCGAATTTCCTAAAATTGAGTTAAATGAGAAAACAGAAACATTAACAATTGGACTAATTCTTCATATTATATAATATATCAAAACAAAATGTTTCATCAAATACATTATTATGATCTTTCACAATATCAGGACTGGATTATAACTGTTTTAATAACTCATTTTTACACAATGTATACTTTTTAATTCCCATAAAAATCCCCAACTGGGCTTTACAACAATCCTATGAGATAGACATATAATTTAATATTAAGGAATTTAAGGCTTAAAATTAAGAAACCTCGTGGTTAAGTTTGGTCTGCTCTAGGTTTGGGGTTTTGTATAGTAATCTTTCTTCTAGTTACTGGAAAAATGGTTCTGGTCACACTGATTTCATAATGGAGATATTTATAATATACAGTATAAATACATCTAGTGTAAAATAGAAATACATCCAATATAACTTCTATAGCACAAAACAAAATACATCTGTAATATTTGAATTGGAAAAAGGGAGGAAACCCTTCTGAGGTATTTCTTCTCGGTTCGGATTAGAGCTTTAGGCAAGTCTCCAAAGACCCAGCAGGAAAAGAAGAAAGGGACCCTGTGCCAGATAGAACAATACACTGAAGGCGAGGGAGTGGTGGAAAGGGTGAGACAAATCATCCACATACAGCCTCTTCCAATGACAGACCTTTCCAACGAAGTCCTATTGAATTCAAACTCATGAAACTAGGTAGCTGCTACATGCTTCAGGTAGACTATGAAAGAGAAACTGAAGAAGAAGTGCATCCCTACAGAAAATTAAACAAAATATAGCATTATGCCTGCATTTTTTGGGAGAATAAATACTGTCAGAGAACATACTTTACATTTCATCCCATGGGGAAACAGGCCTTATATCTCCCTGAAGGGCAATAGTAACTAACATAGGGGAGCTCCTTTTAACATAGAAAAGCCAAAAATAAATAAATAAATAAATAAATAAATAAATAAATAAATAAAGCTGCATTTTAGGAGCTTCCTAACATAAAAACTTGTAAAGAAGAAATGCAAGTAGAGCTCATTTGAGCAACAATTCTCATTCCTGGTTTGGTGCACAATTTCCAAAAGGGATTTTTAATTTGCTTTAAGTGGGCTTATTTGCCAGGAAACAATTTAAAAATAAAATGTTATAAAATGAAGGACAAAGAAGGTGTTGCAATTTTGTAAAATTTGTAAGTAACTGTCTCCTAGGAACAATGGTCTTGTTGGCCATACTTATTTTTCATCTTAATTAATAGCATCCATGTTAGAACAGCATTGCTATATATAACATCTTATTATTATGTTATTAGTACTAAACTAAAGAAAATACAGTACAAATGAAAAACAGTATCTATTATTCTTGTACCACCTTAGTTAATTAGTAAAACATTCATGCATTTTATAAAATATTCATAATAGGTAATATCTATAGTTCTGGGAATAAGTACACGTATTAGATATGTAAAACATTAGGCATTTGCTATATACCAAACTGTACTGAAAAAGTAAAAATGTCAAAGACCATAAATCCCTGTATGAACACCTTTAATCATTCACTAAAAAAGAATGGCAATGCAGTATTCAGAGAATACCTTTGTATCAGATTCAATGTTCCTTATGAGTCATTTCTCATATTTTTCAAGTATCAAATAGGCATGCATTAGGAAGAAAAGCACACAAAGAGGACATAAAAAAGTTCTGTAATTCACTGTGTACTTTCTTTATCCAAAGTAGGATGAAATGGGAAATGCTGTCTCAGTAGTCACATTCTTTCGTATTAAAAACCTCTCATATTCCTCAATTATTTAAATCCCACCTGTCACTTGACACCCTTAATTTCTAAAAAAGATTCTCTAGAACCTATATCACATCCATGTTTCTGTTTTACAAGTAAAGAACATCCATAGATTGAATTGGGAAGTAGTGATACCATTGTAATGAACCTACTTTTTTTTAATCTTTATTGTTCAGTTTATTAATTAAATTGTTCCCTTTTTTTTTCACCCTATAGTTCCCCTCCATCTGGTACCCATCCCACCCTCCGCCCTCACCCCCCTCCTCTGTCCTCTCCCATAGTTGCATGATTTTTGTCCAGTCTCTTGCTGCACCTCTCACACCCACTTTCTCCCCAAGAGTTGTCAGTCCATTCCCTCTCTATGTCCGGGATTCTGTTACATTCACCAGTTTATCCTGTTCATCAGCTTATTAATTCACTTAATTTTTAGATTCATTTGTTGATAGATGTGTATTTGTTGTTCCTAATTTACACTTTTATCTTTTTCTTCTTCCTCTTCTTAAAGAATATCTTTCAGCATTTCATATAATATTGGTTTGGTGATGATGAACTCCTTTAGTTTTTTCTTATCTGCGAAGCACTTTATCTGACCTTCAATTCTGCATGATAGCTTTGCTGAATAGAGTAATCTTGGTTGTAGATTCTTGCTGTTCATCACTTTGAATATTTCTTGCCACTCCCATCTGGCCTGCAACGTTTCTGTTGAGAAATCTGCTGACAAGCGTATGGGTGCTCTGTTATAGGTAACCATCTGTTTTCCTCTTGCTGCTTTTAATATTCTCTCTTTGTCTTTTGCTCTTGGCATTTTAATTATGATGTGCCTTGGTGTGGTCCTCCTAGGGTTCCTATATATTGGGGTTTGGTGCGCTTCTTGGACTCCTAAGTCCATTTCTTTCACCAGGTGTGGGAAGTTTTTGGTCACTATTTCTTCAAATAGGTTTTCATTGTCTTCCTCTCTCTCTTTTTCTGGCACCCCTATAATTCGGATGTTGGTATGCTTGAGGTTGTCCCAGAGGCCCCTTACACTAGCTTCAATTTTTTGGATTCTTTTGGTTTCTTGCTTTTCCAGTCGAGTGGATTTTGCTTCTTTGTATTTCAAATCTTGAACTTGGTTCTTGGGGTGCTCCAGAGCACTTTTAGGTCTTTGTATAATATTTTTTATTTCAGTCCGTGTATGCTTAATTTCTGGTTGGTCTTTTTCATATCCTTGAGAGTCTCCTTTATATCCTTGAGGGTCTCTTTCATTTCCTTGTAGGACTCATTCATTTCCTTTGTGGTCTTGCTTAATTCCTTATAGGCCTCGACCTTTTGTTGGAGCCTCTTGAAAAACCCTATAACCGTGGTTTTGAATTCCATGTCCAGTCGTTTTCTTTCCTCCATTTCTTTCACATCTGATTTCTTTCCATGTCTCTGCATGGTGGCTGCTTCCCTGAGTTGGTCAATTAACTTTGTGTGGTAGACTTCCTACTAGGGACAGTGGCTCAGCCTTCCCAGTTACCTGAGGTGGATATGGGCTGCACAGTCTTGCTGAATTTAATCTCAGGTTAATCGTTGTTAGCACTTGGAGGGTTGACCTCCAGGCCAATTGTCTGTGAAGCTCAGCTGTGCTCAGGTTGGATAAGCGTAGTCTCTGGGCCAAGCAGACAGCGTTAGCTCCACCCTATGCGGCCCCAGAGACTCTGTGCTGGGGGCAATGGCTGCCAGCACCTCTGAGAGAGAAACGCTGCTAAGCTCCACTGGCTGCCGGGGAATTCAGACTCTCCCTAAATGAGTCTGCACGCCCAATGTCTCACCCAGGGTCGTAAAAGAAAGCAGTCTGACAGTTTCCCGAATGAGAGAGCAAGTAGCAGAGCGCTCTCTGTGTGGTCACGCAGCTGAGCTGTTCTCGAAAGCTGCCTTCTCCACAAGCCCAGAGACCCCTGCAGCACCCGAGCTTCGGCATGCCCTCCCACTGTCCAGTTTTCACCCTGTATGATAATGGGTTCCCTGGACTTTGCCCAAAGCTGGAGAATCAGCCCAGTGAGACGTCTTTGTCTCCCTGTTCGAGAAAACTGGTCGGTTTTCAGCCACCCGCCCTCTCCGCTGGCGCGAGCTCCAAACCTCTCTCTGTGCGAATCTTTCAACGCTGTCCACCGCCACTCCTCCAAGTCACAGTGTCTTCTTTTCACTTTTATTTGTGGAATTTTCACTCAGCCAGCTTTCTGGTGATTCTGGAAGGTGTTTGTTCTTTTGTTAAGTTGTAGTATTAAAATTGCTGAGTATGACGGCAAGATAGGTGTTTTACCTATGCTGCCATCTTGGTTCTCCTCCTGAACCTACTTTTTAATATCAGGAAGAAATATATATATATCAGGAAAGGAGCGAAGGGGAGACCAAATATTATAGGCATGTCTTTTGGACAACTTCATCAGGAAGCTAAATTGTTACATTCTCCAGAAAGCCATGGTGCATTCCCCTGAATATCGCTGGGGGAAGAGATTGGGCAGAGAAGGACTATAATCATGCCCAGTAAAGTCGGGGTGACTTTGAGAGACTACTTGCAGATCAGTCACACCGGGGAATAGGCCTTTGGACAGAATGGGTGTGGAGATTTGAGATATTTAATTCTCTAATCAAAGGAATTTGCTGCCTGAGTTGATCTCTTGGTCTCTCTTGGTTGACCCTTAGCTTCCAGGGCTCTCAGGTTCCTGCTCCCCTGCATTTGTCCAGATGACCACACACAATGGACCAATGGACAGTAATTAGCCTGATTCTGAACAGGACCCAGCTGTAACATGTTCCAGAAATTCTGGAAACAGGCTTTGCTTCTAGCTCTACTGAAGTCCCAGCTATACTTCTTCTAGAACTATTACAGGGAAATGGGACATTGGGGCCCCAGGGAGGTAATTCCACCAAATAAAAATCACCCATCCTCTCATGCAAGTCCCAAAAAATTCTTTTTCTTGAGATACCATCAGAACACCATCCCCAGCACCAGTGGAGAAAGGAATACCACTTCCACCGATGACAGAAGGATTATTCATAGATTTTCAGATTTCCCATCATCTTTAATGTGGGACACAAAACAACAAGGAAAATTAAAGTTTTGTTAAATTAGACATTAATTAGTCTCCCTAATTTGTTTTAAAGGGAAAATCTATTACTCACCACAGTAAAATGCAATGATGATAGTAAAAAAATATCCACACCCACATGTATTGTGGGATGACTGCCCAAAACTCTCTTCGATGGCTGTCTAAAGGTTAGCAGCAAACACCAAAGGGATAGAATTCTTTAGGAAATTATGATTTGATCTGAATGAGATCATTATAAATGAAGTATTTCTCTAGTAAAATTTTCAGTTTCTTCCAAGTATTATGAATTAATTATTTTTACCTTGTCAGAATTTTTTGTTCTTCCTTTCTCATACATGATTGGGATGTTGAGGGATTTTAGGCACCTCATTTAGTATCACAGAAGCTCGAGTCTTAATTAAGGAAAAATATGATTTCTTAATAACAAGAAAAGGGTTTTCATGCCAAAAATAAAAGGATATCTTATTCTATTAAATTACCATTCACACTGCAGTTTATACTATAGGTGTTAGAGCATAAAGTAGTAGGCTATATAAAGAAAACCTTTTGAAGTTTCAGTGATGCTTTCAGATGTGCATCCTATAATTTTAAAATCCAGGAATAAGTAACAGGAATCTTTTATGGATAAAGACTAAGAGAAGCATTAATGCAAACTAGTGCAGCTCAAAGTGAAATTACTACTTGATGGTTACTATATTATTTGTATAGTATATAAAATATACTAGTACAATAAATGAAAAGCCTCCCTAAAGTGTTTGGAAAGTCACTTCAATGACATTCCTTAAATTTCAGAAGAGATGATATATCTGTCAATAAAATGACACCAATATCATATTTTATAAGGATTTTATATTAGCACGTGCTTTTGAAGGATGACATTAGAGGATCTTAATATCTATAATCAGAAAGTCTTTTGCTCAACTTGCAAGGCAATAAGTTTAAGAATTAATTTTGTCTGCTATAAAGCTGGCTTGCTTTTAATCTTCAGATTTAATAGGTCCCTTTTTGCTGACTGTTTTACGCAGGTAATTGAGGAAACAGTCCACGTTCCATTTCAGTCAACATAAAATGACATTGAAACGTCTTCAAATGTTTCCAGGAAATTCATGCAAATCAGTCTCTGTTTTATTTGATGCTGAATAATGGCAGAAATCCCTGTATTTAATAGTATTTCCTCAGATTCTATGTAATGAAGCCACATGCTCATAATAACTCACTCTGCTAATGAAGATGTTACAAAATTATGCATATATAAAATGCATATAAATTAATATGAGGATAGATGATGATTTATACACTAGAGAATATCACACATGCCATATGTTCTTTCCTCCAAATAAAATTTCTCAGTGTCATTTTGAAGCCAAATTCCTAACAAAAACAAACCAAAACAAAACAAACAAAACAGAATGATTGTCATTGATTTGCTCTGATAGGCATCTTGATTCAGGCTTTCTGCCATTATCTATGTCAATGGAAATCTTGAAAAATCATCTGCTCAGTACATTTTGTAAAAAGCCCCAAGAAATAAGCATGGAACATCAGAAACCGGCAAATGACACTGTCCAAAATAGATCATTCCAGGAATCTCCGAGACGGCTCACATTTAGAAGCAGCAGTGGTTACATTAAGGACTTATGAAAGGGTTCCAATTCTGAAAGGCTTTCAATGCTCGTGGATAACTGGCAACTTCTTCCTCTTTTATTAAAAGTACTCTTCCAGAAAAGCCTATTTCAGTCAAAACAAACTACCACTTAAGAGCAGGTATTTTTTCCCCTTAAGCATTTTCATAAAGTAAATAGTAAAGCTTTTTGTTTTTTGTTTTGTTTCGTTTCTTCCTCTTTTCTGATAGGAAGTGAAATTCTAGTTTAGCAAGGAAAAACCTGTAATTTTGGCTTTCTTTTTTAAGTGTTTTCTTCATGGCTCTGAAGTTGTTATATAGGTGGAAGCATTTTTATACATACAAAGGAGATAACCAATGTAGAAAGATGCTCCGATGGACCATTTCTCTGCTCTACTCATCTAGCCCACAGTACTTCGTTTATTTTGCAAGTGTTACAGTTCATGTGAAAAGGCTTCTTATAGCATTGTTTTTAGACTTAGCATTCTTTTTTTTTCAACATTTGAAAATAGGATGCTTAAACTTTCCATCAGTCTTTCATTCTTTGTACAAGAAATGATCATTTTTGGAAAAATAAAATGGTTTTATTTTTGCAATTATTTAAATCTACTTACAGTATTTTCTCTAACAGCAGAGACGGGAGTAGGGCAAGAGCAGAGTGAGAGGAATTCCACATCACAAATATAAAACCGTGTATTTACTAGGATAACAATAGCATGCTGTTGGCCAAATCCAACCACATGATCTGCACTGCTCCTGGAGGGATAGTCTGTCTCATTTTAAAGTGACTTCTTTGGCCAATGCTCACAGATCTGTTAATGGACTTGAATGAGTGCTACATCTTTCTTTCTCTCTCTCTTCCTTCCTCTCTCTCTCTTCTCTCTCTCTCTCTCTCTCTCTCTCTCTCTCTCTCTCTCTCGGAATAATAACTAAGATACAGTGTTTTTGAAAGAATGCAATGACATTCATTTTGGGGCTATTTTACAAATGCCACCTTTCCAATAGCCAAAATTATTTTCTTCTATTTATGGAACACATTTAAAAGCAGAGACCATCCACTATTTATTTTTTTTGCCCTCATTAGGTATCAGTAGAATGCTTTTTCAGATGAATTACATATAAATAGTTGGGGCCTAGGCCAGTTCTCTTGTGTTTTTGATTTGCAAATGTACTCCATCCTTTCCCTGCAACCCTCTTCATCCCCTCTCCCCCTGGAAATGAGCACACAATACACAAAGGATAAAACTATCATATCCTTAAACAAATGTCCTTCTCAAAAATATAATATAAAGCAGACCTAGAAAGTCTGCTGCTGTAATGATTTCATGTTTTGCTGATCGTGGTCTTTTCTTCTGAAAGGCTTTTTAGTGGTCCCCAGTGAAAAGTTGAGATCAGCATTTAAATGCGGGTCTATCTTTTTAACATTCTTTAAGTCCTCAGACATCATTCTGTCTCAGTGGCTTTGAGAATTTATAAGCATATCTAGGATGTTAAAAATACCGCCCATGTCTTTTTTTCCCCAAATTACATGGATTGGAATTTGTATTGTTTTCTCCCCCTTTGTGATGTGAAAGAAACATACAGAATAAGATTTGCTCAAGACCATTTCTTTGTGTGAAGCAGCTCTCCCCAGGCAGTTAGAGACCAATTATAGGAATTTCCTATAGTCTTTGGATTTTAAAAGCTGACTTGCATTCCCTCCTTTCCTAGGTAAACAGCAGCAGGCACATAGGCAATGAGACAGGAAAAAAATAATTATGTTGTTCCTAGCTGTATGCAATAACCAGCATTCTCTTTTGAATGCCTATATGAGTTTTAATCTTAAATGAAAAGATTATGGGCAAAAGAGGCCTACATTCTTTTTAAAATACCACTTTTCTGAATCAATCAACATAGGCATTTGCACTTAAAACTTAGCATTTCTTGCTTCAGTCATAGTGCTCTTCCATGTGCTTTGAAGTCCTTTTCTACACTCTTCACACCTGTCAGAAGACACTTACCATTAAAAGCCTAAAGTAAACTGATCAAGGTCTGGAAGTTTCATGTTCTCAAGATCTGGGTCTACGTGTTAAATTGCAAAAACACAGTCACTAAAAACTGTCCAAGGTTGAATATAGTAAATAGAAAAGTTCCCCCTGATCTTTAAGAAATGTGTTGTATGAAGTTGTGTTGTTTTTTTTAATTCCTGTGATGTAAAACTACTGTAAACCTTGTTACTTCTAATCAAGAATGAAGTCACCCAATGAAAGAAACTCTTATTGAGCAGGTACTGCAAAGCTGCAGCTAGCATAGAGTAAGTGAGGTACTTCTGAGGTACCTTAAGGAGATTTTCACCCTCAAGTTGGCGCTCAAACCTGAGCACCCAGGACACTGTCCTAATGCTGTACGGCTCCGATAACTCTCTGCTATATTTATGGAGTAACTATGTGCCGACAATGTTGCTAGGTTTCTTGAAGGACTATAAAGGTGTATTAATTATGTGGAAGAAGTGCTAAGACAGAGACCTGTCCTCCCAGAGTTTGTGATCCTTAAAAACATACCTAGCAGTACAAAAACAGCAGGCATGACTCAGCAAGAATATGGGCTCCTGATGCTGACTGCCTCAGCTGGAATCGTGCTGTCATACCTGACATGTGATTTTTAATATTTCTAAGACTAATTATATTCATAAAGTGTATATAATAAGAGTACCCACTCTACAGGTAGGATGAGAATTCATTGAGATATTTTAATCACAGCGCCTAGCACGCTGTTAGGACCTGATAAATGTATGTGATTATAATTATTATCATCATCATATTTTATAAGAAAGGAAAGAAACAAACCTGGATCAAACATCTACTTTCATACAAAACAAAGTAACACTAAATGGAAAACCAAACTATAAATACTAATGATCATACATTTTCTATATTCTTAAGATTACTTGTTAGCCTAAGATCACAAAGAAATTGCAATTTCTACTTCCATCAAGAAAAAGTACTTTAAAAGCTTTTACTTCTTATAAAGAAGTCTAAGATTATTAACTTTAAAACTAGGTAATGACAGTTGCAATAAAATGCATTTGTATATTGCTTGAATTTTAAAAACTCTGCTTTTCACTAAATACTTTCATACAAAATAACATATTAATCTGTAAAAGGCCCTGCATAATGTTTATATTTGTGGTATAGAAAAGGAACTAACACTTAAGGTTATAGAGCTTCTAAGTCACAGGAATATCTGATATTCGATGTCTAATAAGGATCATATGCAAGCAAGAATATCTTCTGTCCATATTTTAATGATAAAACAATTTTAATTTTAATCAGAACCAAATGTCCAATGAATTGCTTTCCATAATAAGTTAAAAATTATAACAGAGATTGTTGCGTTTAGTTAACCATATTTTGACTACATTAGAAAATAAAAGAGATCTAAAACTAAGGTATCTTAAACAATGTTAATTAGAAATGTAATCATTGGATTCTTATTGATTCCAATGGTCTCATGTTGCTCCCCCACATTTGGTTTTGCTAAATCAATAAGTATAATTTATTTAAGTCATGTGATTCTTAACCACAATCCATCTAAATGAATACCTATAATTATATCAGAGTGAGAATAATGATTTATAAATAAGTAGAGGACTATGACTAATGCACAATTGTTTTTAATTAAAACACACACACACAAAAACAAAACAAAACAAAACAAAAAAAAAACAAGAAACACAAAACTGGAAAGCAAGTAACTAAAATGTCCTTTGAACACAGGCATGCAGTGCTACCTGCTCACCTAACAGAGCCACCGGAAGACTGCTTGCTTCCCCTGCACAACTATTTGCAAGCAAAGGAGTGGATCTCCTTTAATCCAACCTACTGGCTACAACCAGATTGACCTTTTTATTTCATCAAATTTAACTGTTACTTTTCCCTTCCCAAGACCTTCCATTTGCTCCTCACTGTCCACCTAATCTATGAAGAAGCTCAATTGGACATTTATCACGTCTGATTTTTCTTACACTGCCTTGTCTTCTGCACTCACCTACTTTAATTCAGAAAAGTTCAGTAAAGAGATCATCTTCTTCTTGAGGGTCCCTGTGGATATTCTACTCAAAACAATCGCTTTCATGCATAGATAGAATTATTTTTTGTTTGTTTGTTTGTTTGTTTATTGTTATCTCATTGGTGGGTTTTATCTTTGTGTTATCTTGAAATATGGTCATTTAGTGCTGTGTCTTTTCTGCTGCCAGAGACAAACTTCTGATAAGCAAGTTTTTTCACTTTGATCTTTCCCCATTGCAGCTCAATGTAATACTTCGCAGATGACCGAGAAAAGCCTTGAAGAAAAAAAGTATTTATTCCCCTTTAGAGATATTAATGTTTAATGTAGTAAGAGAACATGACCTTATTGCCTCCCTTCCTTGCCATCTCTTTTTGCAGGTTGCTGGGTATGGGTGTAGGCAGCTGAACAATACAAAGGGAACAGGGTCAGGTTCTACTGGGGAACCGAGAGCTGCAACTTCTTTGATGACTTGCTTGAAAGAAGTGGGCATGATTCGAACTTAGGTTGGAAACCTAGGAGGGAGCAATACATTCCAAAATCTTAAAATGTTAGATCTAGAAGACCCCATCTGGTCCAATGACCTCATTTCACACAGCGACTAACAAAAGGGAATATTTCTCTTCTAGAAGCTGGGAAAGCTTTTCGCTCAATACTTACAGGAAGAAAGACGTTTATATTTTCAATTGACCAAAACTGAGGCAAATAAGGAGGATAAAAATATCATAAATAAAAAAGGAGGAAAATATTGTTAAGCTCAGGGACTTCAGGCTTTTAATGTTTTGCAAAGGCCTCAGACAGTAAAAACTATGGTAGAGCTACAGGGGCCAGATCCACCCAATTTGGAACCAGACTTATTTTTAAGGCACCATGTCCCAGATGCTCAAGGTTTCTGTATCATCATTGTGCCTGAAACGATAATTATTTTATTGCAAGATGATGTGAATGAATTAAAAGTTTTTAAGGATTTTTTTTTCATTTCTTAAACAGTCATCCCAAATGGCATGAGAGAAATTATAATATTTCACAAATTCCCTCAAGTTTAATCTTCTTATAAATAAAGACTGCAGAAGACATTTTTTGTGTTAGACTTCTTGTTTTTACATTGAATAAAAGCACAAGCTGCCTTTTCGAAGTGAGAACATTCTATACCCCCTGAAGAAACCTCTATGTTTTACTGTTGATAGGAAACAGAACTCTGCCAAGCCGTGAACTAATGAATTAGAATTTGGCAGCATTCCATGCTTGATACAATTTAGTTCATATTTATGAAATCTACTGCTTCTAGAAATCTACTTGTGCCTAGGGCCTCTCTGTTCTTTTCAGAGTAAAAAGCATGGCATTGCTAGACTTCTGGTTTTACCTCATTGATGAAGAAGAAATTATGAACAATGTATTTTTTCTAAAGTAAATCTCTGAACATTTTGCAATGACAACAGTAAACCAGTTGAAGTCAGCATCTAACCAAATATTTTTAAAACTCTGAGGAAATGCAATCCCCTTAGACATGATAGAGTTAAGCATCTAAAACAAACAAACAAACAAACAAACAAACAAAAACAAACCTGCCATCTCAAAATGATTCACATCCTTTAGGGTAGGAAGGAATACCAACTCTGTTCAAAGCCATGTTGTCCTGATTTATAGTTTTAAAACAAAAGAAGTACCTCCCTTTACCCCCCCCCAAAAAAAAAACTTTTAATTGATCAATGTGAAAAAAATCATTAACATTGCTTTCAAACTCACTATATTTGGGGGAACCACTTTCAAAATAATATTCGAAAAATGAGAAAAGTTTTACATTTTAAATACTTAAGAGGAATAAGTCTAGGATGTTAGAGGACTCAGGCTCAGATCTCAAAGAAGCAGCACCTTCTTTGTAAACGCGTGTATGTGAGTGATTCAGGTCAGCCCTGTTCCACTGTCTACACTCCAGTGCAGAATTCCAGATCCTTCCCCAACTGGCTCTAGTCACTGCCACCGGCACCAAGACCTTCCCTGCTGCTCACCTCTTGGCTTTTTGGCCATGCTGTCTATCCCCTGGGGGCCTGCATGGCCATACCACCTAGCACAACCTTTTTTTCTAAACCTCCCTTCTCTAACATAATTAGTTACCCCTTCTACATATTTAAACATGTATATATTTTGCACAGCATACAACACACTTAACAACTTGTTTAAACATACTTTCTGTTCATAAAATTTTGAGTTTTTCAGATATAAAAGTTATGTCATTTTCATCCTTTTATATTTTGAAATGTCTTGCACATTTAGGGCATTCCATATGTGTTGATGGAAGTCATACAATTAAGTAGTTTACTTGGGGGGGAAAGATATATAAATCTTTCAATATCTACTCCCTTTGCTTACCCAGAGGTTTTTTATCTGCAGTGACTGAAGATTTACCATTTTCTGGAAAAAAAATACTTACAGCATAATAGGCACTGCTATAAAAGTTATTTTACCCTGAATCGTCAAAGGGAATTATTTTGCATGGGTGACAAAAGTAATACCAGTCTCATTTGGCCTGGTTGTGATGTTAGAATTAAAAGGCAATGCACATATACACTTTGGCATTTTGCTCAAGATATAGATTGTTTTATGCAACTAATTTAAAAATTACTGTGTTGAATTGAAACAAATGTAAAGAAGAGGATAAATATTAATAGACACTTCAAATGACAAAAAGTCCTCCTTATATAAGACATAAAAATAAATGTTTAAAATAACCCACCACCTGTTTAGAAAATATGCAAGAAAGAGATACTACCTTGTTTTGGTAACTTATGTTGTGTGAAGAAACATTATCCTATAATTATTTCTTTTTGCCTAATTTTCATTATATTCTTTTAATATTTGTCTTTTGTCAAAAGGGTTTGCGTTTCTATATACACAATTTTTAATTTTGTATATTGGTATTTCATCCCAGCTTTTCAGATATTTCACAATTTCTCACAGTTTTTTTTTAAAGTCATATCAGTTATTTTTCAGGAGCAAACTCTCTGCCTAGAACTGAATGCAATAGGCCAGAAGGCTCAAGTAATTCCAGTATCATTTCTAAATCTTACAGGTTTTTCAGAGATAGTTCAATGCTTCCAGCTTTTCTAATATTTTTAAATCTGTTATAAGGCGTTGTTTCATGAATACTTGATGTTACTGAATTAGAGGCGAGAGCACTACATAAGCATGGGAAGATTTTCAAATGGGAAAGAGGGGATTAGAAAACAAAATCTACTTAGGTTGGAATTGGCTCATCATGCTAAGTAGTAATTACCAAACGTATGGAAAACAAATGTCCTTGTATTCTTATAACAATGGAGGATATGTTAGACGTACGGTGTGTTCCATCAGCTGATTTTATTTTTCTGTCATTTTCTATCTCAGTCCCAAGGGCAGTCTCCTCCTCCCCCTGTATTTACTAAGGAATTACTCACTGTTGACAGACGCTAGGTACCCTAGAGAAAATATCCAGAACACTAAGAACTGTACAAAGAGAAGTAAAACACTGGACTCACTCTAAAATAACCAACAAGGAGGTCGTTTTGTGGAAATGAAAACAGCAATAGCAATCTCATCTGGCTTTTGCTTAGGTGTCCAATTTCTATCCCCACCTTAATCCTGGCTGGAATACTAGCATACCTAGTAGGCCTGCATTTGCTTCAGAGCTGTTTGGCTTGTTCTTCTTCCTGCCTGGAATGTTCACCTCCCTGATTTTCATATGGCTGGCCAATTGTATCCTTCAAGCCTCACCTCAAACACTGTGACACGCAACTAGCCTCCATAATAATGATCCTTGCCTCTTCAAAGTATTTAACATTCTCTGATGCTGTTTTATTTTTTTCTGTTTATTTCAGGTATTGCTTTATAAAATAAGTTGTTTATCTTCCATGTTATCCTCTGTATCCTTGGTACTTAGATCAATGCCTGACAATACCAGTCTCATTTGGCCTGGTTGTGATCTTAGAATTAGAAGACAATGCACATAAACACTTTAGCATCTTGCTCAAGATATAGATTGTTTTAGGCAACTAATTTAAAAAATTAGTGTGTTGAATTGACATCTATTGAATACATATTAATTGACTGGATGAATGAAGAAACATACTTCTTTCTGAATATTAATATATTTAACTACATCATATCTATTATCTTTATATCTGTCATTACCCCAACATTTTATATACACCTCACCTAGGCCACTTATCACTACCAGTATTTCTGTAATTTAAAATTTTCTCCATGAAACTAAAAATTTCTTGTCAGGTGGGGTTTTTTTTATTCATTTTTGAAATATCCATGTATTTAAGACATACATATTCTAAGTGCTCAAATAATATTATTTAAATGCATAGATGTAAATTATATTAATGGTAAGATTAAGAGTGATTATTTCTATTTTACACAGGTCCTTAAAAATGTTTAGTTTCCTAAAAGTCTCTGAAATGGCATCTATATGATCATCTATATGATTCTAGTCCTGGCCTACACTAAGGATAAACTCTACTACTCTCAACCTAATGCAATAACCTGCAAAAGTAATTTTAAAAAAATTATTGTATTCAATAAAAACTTGGTCAGTATTGGCTCAGTGCTTGATCTGAACCATGAACCAGGAGGGTACAGTGTGATTCCCAGTTAGGGAACATGGCAAGATTTGGGCTTGGTGCCCAGTAAGGGCTATGAAGAAGGCAGCTGATCAATGCTTCTTTCTCATCATTGATGTTTCTATCCCTCTCTTCCTCTTCCTTCCTCTCTTTGAAATTAATAAGCCATTTTCTTTTAATGGGTAGGAAATAAAACATGCCATGTGAGATAATGGAATAGTAATATAATTATGAATGTGGTCAGTTTTTAGTCATAATATTTACTAAAAAATACTTCTTTGATGATCAGAAGAGCCTCTAGCAGAAGGTAACCTTAAAACTAATGCAGAAACAGACCCAGATTTTCGGAAAGTTGAAAACTTGAGACTGAAATCTTGATGGGCATCACCATTTCTTCATTGCCAGCATAATTCTTTCACTCTGGGCTCTGGCAGGAAAATCAGACAACCTGGGGGCTGACATTAATTAAAAACATGAAATCATAAAGCATCTGTGTGAGTATAGATGCCAAATGAGATGAAGCGATTTTAAAAGTAAACTTATTACAAAGGTAACTGAATGTCAGAATATTGTTTTTTTCTAAAATAACAAGAATTACAGCATCTTTCTGTAACACAACATAAAGTAAACACATTCTTATAATTTTTAAATATATGTTTATTGATTTTGGAGAGGGAGAGAGATAGAAACATCAATGATGAGCAAGAATCATTGATTGGCTCTCTCTTGCATGCTCCAGACTGGAGATCTAACCAACAATTTGGGCATGTACCCTGACCAGGAATTGAACCGTGGCCTCCTGGCTCATAGGTGCATGTTCAATCATTGAGCCACATAGATGGCCACACTTTTATAATTGACATAATTGTGATCATTAGACCTTTTACTGTTCCCAAGAGACATTGCAAGGCTATGAGTATTAGTGCTTATTTTAGGCCCAAAGAAAGTAAATATGTCAGCTTCTTCATTTAATTTCATACAATATAAGTTAATAAAATGTCAGTTTGTTTCCATATATCTTTGCTTGAATGTGTACGTAGCTCACAAACTGAGAGCAGAAATTAGATGTGTTGAATTTCTTCTTCATTGTTTTTTATCCCAATGGATGAGAGCCCTAATGCACAGCTACAAAATAAATATTTTTGTTATAGGCTCAGCTTTTATGAGATGTAGTAAGTGGGATTTTCCTTCTATAGTGTTCTTACTATATTTATCTAGTCAAAGAGATACTGAATGAATGGTCTAGCCAAATGTTACACAAGCTATCGTGTTGAAATCACAGTAATATATTTCCTATCAGCAAGAGGCAACATCTCTCTGTAGTAAAAAAAAATCATATCAAATTCAAAAAGAATTTGACACTCTATTCATGGACAGTAAAACAGATACTGGCCCAGAGACACTATCTACTCTTCAAAAGAACCATGAAAGGAAACATTATCATTACTATCTTACAAATGAAGAAATTAAAAGTGGGAAAAATGGGAAGATTTCTTCAAGATCACAAAACTGGGAATTATTGGAAGGAAGGGAAAGAAAGAAGCCAGTGATCAACTGTCCTGACTGGCTGAGACCTGGGACTTTTGGCCCAACCGGGTCAGTGACAGCAAAGAGTAAGAGTGGGAACCCCTGTGCAGAGGCATGACAAAGAATTCAGAATTTATTTCAAAGGAAAATTTGATGCCAAAATGCTTGAACACAGGAATGACGTGACCTGACTCAAAGCCAGTGTGGTATGTTACATCTGGCATACAATTGACTTACTTGGCTTTTCACAATACTTCTCAAAATCAAGTGGATTTTACATAAGGAAAAGTAATGGGATAAATTCTTGGACATCAAATAGGAAATAACAGTCAGAGAAAACAGATTCAGCAACATATTTCTTAGAGAATTGAGAATAAAAAACTTTAAAATATATTATTTTACTGATGGACAGTTGGATAAAAAATCTGTGGGGCATTCAAATTATGGGATACTATGGAGCTATAAAAAAAAGACAGCAGGGATAGACCTAGAAAATATTATGCTAAGTGAAGTCAGCCAATGTGAGAAAGAAAAAATATCATTATCTCACTTATTTGTGGAATCTAATGAACAAAATGAATTGACCCACAAAATAAGACCTGAAGCATGGAAGACTGACATACCCAATGTAGGGAGGGGAGATGAAGAGAAGTAAACTAAAGAACTTATGTACTTACTAGAGGCTCAGTGCACAAAATTTGTACTCTCAGTGGCAGGGGGTGGGGCATTCCTCAGCCTGGCCTGTGCCCTCTCACAGTCTGCGAGCCCTCGGTGGATGTCCCACTGACAGCTTAGGCTGAGCGGCATTCCCCTGTGGGAATGCACTGACCACCAGGGGGCAGATCCTGCATTGAGCATCTGTCTCCTGGTGGTCAGTGTGCATCATAGCAACCAATCATTCCACGGTTTGGTCAATTTGCATATTAGCCTTTCATTATATAGGATATGCTTTTATTATATAGCATAGCCCGTGGACACAGGCAATAGGATAGTGAAGACGTTGAAAGGGTGAGTAGGGGCTGGGATGAGAGGGGTTTTGAGAGAATAGGAGATATCTGTACTATTATCAATAATTTAAACATTTTAAAAGAAAAAATATATTATTTTAGGTCTGAAAATAATTTAAACATTTTCATTGAAATCTTTAATATAACTATAGAACTGACTGAAGGGACAGGTGGTGAATAATTTCTTGTTTAACTAATGGCAACTTATTTCTTAGAGAATTGATTCATTAAGCAACTGACTTTAGAAAAAAGTTCATTCAAGAAGAAGAAAACAAACCTACATTGAAGTAATGTGACACTTAGTGCAAAGACAACACATACTGAAATAAAGCTGGTTTATTATTACAGTATGTGTTTTCTTTTGTCTGAAAGTATGCTTTGTCAGCTTCCTTTTTCCTATTATTTTTGTACATTTGCTAGAACTCTAAGGGCTTCTTTGCAACTGTACAAATGAATCACCTCCCGATTTGAGCTTCTTTTCCTGTTCCCTCCCCCGCTGAAATACTCCAGCTCAGATACATTGAGAAGGGTTTCCTTGGAGGAACATCACTGCCATCTTGAAAATACTGACTTCACTGAGGTTTGTGATTCATTTATATTCAACCTTCAAGACTTCAAACAAATACATTAACCACAACAGCAACAAAATAAAAATAAAAAATAATAAAAATACAGGTTTCCCTTTCTATCTAAAAGTAGAACATTTGTGTGAAAGCTTCCATAAGCCGAATTGACATAAAGTAAATACACAATTACCATTTATTTGTGTGGAAAGGCATCTTTGAGTGTTCCCAGACCCCCAAAATAACCTACCAAATCATACCAAATGATACATAAAACCTAAAATAACTCTAAAATATAGAAAGTGGTACCACTCTCACTGCTCAGACTGAGTGCTGCCTCTATAATGCCTGGCTGCAAAACCAATGCTGAACGCTATTTTTGCTTTTCCCTTTTTGTTATTAAAAGCAAAAGTCCTCTTTAGATTTCTTTTGGATAGCAAAGACAGGCAGTAATGGAGGTCTTTCGTAAAAGCTAAGTGGTATAACAGGAATTTTCCAAAAGCAAGGGGATACCCCTTGAATTTTATGTGAATCTGTAACTGCAATATCATGAGCCATGAACATCATTTAGGATGTCTGTAAAGAAAGGGTACTTAGCTCACAGGCACCTAAGAAAACCATTTTTCCTCCTGAGTCAGATTCTAGATTCCCTCTGAACATTCATGCAACACCAAGTACAACTAAATTCCCACCCCCTTCGAGTTATATGGTTAGCAGCCAGTTTGTGGAACAGTTGAACAATTTTCCTAGTCACATATATTGTAAGCATCTCTGAAACCCTGGTACCATGGGGAAATTTATCTGAAATTTCACGTAATCTAAGTATAACAACATCAGTAAATGAGGTAGGCAGGGGAATTCTTGTCCTGGGTGTTTTTCATCACGCCTTCAGATCACAGTACAGTTAATGGAATAAAATGATTGAATAATCTGGGTATACAGAGGAAACCATTCCCCATTCCCTTTCTGAGTGCAGAGTGAGCCAGAATTGTTAGACAATTCTTTGTAATTTTACTTTAGCTATAAATTCTGTCCAAATTCAGGGAAACACTCATAGAAAACAAAGCATAAGCAAACAGAAGAACCTCCCAGTTAATGAAATGCCTCTGTGAGGATTGCAATCAATAACGGTATAATCTGTGTTCATAAATAAGAGTACAGCCTCAGAAGAGTGCGGGGCGGTGATGAATTATTCAGGCAGTCTGCTTTGCTGCCCTTCTGCTGCTTCCAGGCTTAAAGCGCTTTAGTGACAGAAACACCTGGCTCGACACCCACCTACTTCAGACTCCTCCCAATAGTTAAATCCATTTCTTCCTTCTCATTCTAAACATTATATGTCCAAGGAGCCCAAGACTCTTCCAGATCATCTGAGAGTAAGCTCCAAAGACAACTGCTGAACTAGAGAAGTGGGTCATTTTCTGCAGCTCACAGACCCACCTGCAGAGCTATCTTTTATGATGGGAACTGTTGACTATAGAAAGTACCACCAACAGTGTGTAGAAGACCAGGAACTAACAATACATATTTTAATTACTAGGGACGGTCAAGCAGGGTTAATGTGAGTTGGGAGAGGGAATTAGTAGTTAATAAGGGAGAGTAATAGAAAATAAAACTCTTTCATCTTGCCAAATGTCTGTAATTTATGCCTCTATCCATTAGTTTCACAAGTAGAGAGCTGTTGTAATAATAGCAACAGCACAATTTCTCCAAAGAATACAAAGGGCTTTGCCCTTCTCTGGACTTGGGAAAGTGATAACTGTAATATTTTATTTACAGTCAACAGTGCTTAGAAGTTGGTGAGAGCCAAAACTTATTAGCTGGCCCAGTCTAAGCATTTTGTTCAAGTCAGCCTAAATGACCCTAGAAATAGAGATTTTGCCATATCTTCTGGGAAGCAATTATAAAGCCAATAATTTTTAGTATTATTAATTTTTCATATTCAGGCTAAATTTTCCTTGGCTTTATTCCTTCTATTTATTCATACTTACTGGCCTATATAACTATGCTAAACAATGCACATTTGCACAAAACTAACATTTTAGATGATAACATTTGATAAAATAGAAACATATACCAGTATCTTTGTTGAATTGAATTGCAATTCAAATTTGATAACCCATGGACACAGATCACAGTGCAGTGAAGGCCCAGAGTGGGTGAGAGCAGGGTAGAGGCAGTCAATGGGAGGAAGGGAACACCTCTAATATTTTCAATAATAAAAATAAATTAAAATTAAAATCAAATATCTCAAAATATATGTTAAATTTTAAGGCATCCAACTATTGAAGGCTACTCTCAAAAACTTCAGTTTCAAATTATTGGTTGCATAAAGTGGACGAGCTATATTCTCTGAGAAATTTTGGTGTGAAATATTTTTATTAAAGTTCACCTAACGAATACCACAAGCAGTGTTGACTTCCAATTGCTGAACTTCTAACTCACAGAACAACCATCAAAAGCCTTTCCTATCTGATCACCAGAAGAAATGTTCACAGAAGAAGGTCAGCAGTGTTTGACCTAGTTCCTGGCCTGCAGGAGTCTGCATCAGAAAATAAAATTGGCCATACTTCAATGCCCTCTTCTAAAACTCCCTGATGAGCAGAGAAGAGAGGGTGCTTTAGAGTCTTTAACATCTTTCTTCACATCAAAGAGAAAGGGAAACTGATGGAGCATCCCCCAGAGATTACTGTTTAAGCAATAATGTATTCAGAAAAAGAGAACTGTTGAATATACAAGTACCCGCATTATTCTGAACTGAGAAAACAGCACTTGGTTCCAGGCCACTAAAACGGAAGAGATTCCTTATGTGTGTCAATAACTTTAGTAGTGATATTTAGAAAAGTTAACAAGAAAATATAGGCAAAACCATGTATGCACTTTTGTAATCCTTGATTGCTCTCCAGTCTTCCCACATTAGGGTCATGGTGCAGAGTACCCAAGACAATGAATCTCTTACCATATTGAAAGAGTAACGCTTTTAGGTTTGGGGTATAAAATCAGGGCTTTCAAATATATGATTAAAGCAGCAGCAATGCAATGTGCCTGAGTGAGAATCAGAAGGAATCAAATATAAAGAGGTTCACATAGATCTAACTCAGCCCCATAAATAAATAAAAAACGTGGAAGTTGAGACTGTCACTTTCACTAATTGCTCATCATTTCTTTGAAATCAATTTATCATTTGATATCATGGTATTATAAAATATTTTTTAAAAAATTGTATTGTGTAGGAACATATCTACCCTCTTAACAGCTTTTTGAGTATACAATACAGTATTGTTATCCTTGGGCAAAATGTATAGAGATCAGCTACACTGCGTTGGTTCATAAATTTATCAGTCCTCAGGGGAGAGGAATCAAGCTACGCTCAAAGTATAATATGTAGTGAAAGGAACTAAAAGCCATATTTAAATATGTACATAATACAGAACCTTGAACAGTGCTTTCAGGAGATACTTTAATCTCATTTGTCAAACACAGTTATTAAAATTATCCTTTCTCTGTGCTCTAATGTTTCCATATTAAATTTGCTTCTCTGTCATATTCCAAGCATTTAAAATTCCAGTGCAGCTTTTTTGTAGCAAGGTCATATCAGAATCATTAAACTTCCTAACTTCAAATCATAGTAACACTTTATTTTATCTTGTAGAAAGACATTCATATAGTAACTATAATTTCTGGTTTTAGTTAGTAATATGCCAAAGCAGACCAAAAAAAAGTTATTTTTCTTCTCAAACTTGTTGTGCCAAGTAACTGAATTTAAACAATGGCTAATATTTTGCAAATATATATATTCACTTTAATTATACCATTCTTAAGTCATAATGAAAAATTTACATTATTATTTTATTATAAATAGGAAAACTATAAAAAATAGGTCCAGACTTGTTTACTGAAACAAGACCATTACAATAAAAAGAAGCATAATGACAACGTAAAGGACCTTTAAGTAAAAGGTTAAAAGGGGTTCCTCAATTGTATGAAGAAAATAAATGACACAATTTGTCCTTACCTTATTATAAAACTCATTAGCTAAAAGTTGAAAGGACTTAGTTTTTAAAAAATTCAGTCAACTAAAACTTAATTGTGTGAGTGGGCAGTTTGATATCTTCTAGTCATTGTCCAAATGCATGTGCATTTGCACATAAAGCAGTCATACTGCATCTCCAAGTTCATTTTCTGTTATTCTCATTTCATCTATAAACATTTTTATTTTTGTTGTTTCTGCCCCTTTTAAATAACATAGATCTATATGTCAGTTAAAATATTTGAAAACACATAACAAGTTTGGTATAGAAAAATGCAATAATCAGCAGCTGTTATTAAGAAGAACCAATATGGAACTCTGGCTTCCAAACTCCCAAGATGCTTGCGAATAGCCTGCCCTCCACGCTGGCTCTTCTCTATTGTTGCACGAGCGGGGCATGTGCTTTTTCTTAGGCCTTTGACCAGATTGCTCTGTAAGTATCTGGTCGTTCTGGTCTGTTTATTTCTTTACTCCTCAGACATTCTCTGGTCATACTTTACACATAGGCACATTTGCCTCCCTGTCCCTATATCATCCCTTTCTAACTCATCATTTTGTTTTGTGTTTCTAGGACACTACTTATGTGGAAATTATCTTACAAATGAATTTATTTACCTGTTGACTATATATCTCAATGAAAGTCCCAACAGGCAGAGACCTTGACCATCTTGTTGATAGCAGCCATATGGAACCTAAAATGGGGCCCTAGCAAAATGTAGGTACTTGATAAGGTAAAACTGTGTTTTACACCCCACATAAATATATTTTAAAATGAAATCAGTTATAATCCTATCATTGAGAAGTAAATAAATTCTGTTAATTCTTTTGGTATTATTTATTTTTATCACTTATTTTTTAAAATATATTTTTATTGGTTTCAGAGAGGAAGGGAGATAGAGAGATAAAAACATAATTGATGAGAGGGAATCATTGATCAGCTGCCTCCTGCATGTCCTCTGCTGAGGACTAAGCCCACAACCCAGGTATGTGTTCTTGACCAGAATGGAATTCAGGATCCTTCAGTTTCAGGCTGATTTTTTATTCACTGAGCCAAACCAACTAGGGCTCACTTTACTTTTTTTCCATTAGTAAAATGTAATAATAAATAAGAAAAATTTGCGCTAGTTAAATACTAAGCTAAACATTATTCAAGTACTAGAATCCCAGTGCACGAATTTGTGCACAGGTGGGATCCCTCAACCTGGCTGCAATTGGGGCCAATCAGGGCCAGTCAGCCAGGGGGAGGGACCAAGGGAGGTTGGCAGGCCATGGGAGGTCGTTCTGGTAGTGCACTGATCACCAGGGGACAGCTCCTGCATGGAGCATCTGCCTCTTGGGAGTCAGTGCACATCATAGTGACTTGTCGACCTGCTGTTTGGTCAACTGGTCATAATGGTTGCTTAGGCTTTTATATCTATACTAGAGGCCTGGTACATGAATATCCATCCACTGGAGGGGGGTGTCCCTCAGCCTGGCTTGCCCCTTCTTACAGTCCAGGAGTCCTCAGGGGTGAGAGGCACCCCAGCAATCAGGAGCCCCCATCACACTTCTGTTGCTGCCACTGCCAGCAGAACAAGCTTCAGCCAGCTCTGGTTACCTGAGCATCAGTCAATGGAGGGTACAAGAAAACCTGAGGCCCCCAACGGGGCTGAGGGGACTCCAGCGACAGGTGTACAGAGTAGCCGGCCCTGCACCCACTGTCGGTGCCACCATCTTGTGATGGTGTGAAAGTCAATTTGCATATTATATCTGATAATAAAAGCCCAATGACCTTTATGGCGGAATGATCAAAATGACTGGTTTCTATGACATGCCAGCTACAGGGGTCACCAGCAGTACCGCTGCTGAGCCCCAAGACCCAGGGGCCAGTTGTGTGGCTGCCACCAAGACACCAGTAAAGAAAAAGTAGCCAGCATGAGCAGGCAGTTTGAGATGAAGGCTCTGTGGGACTAATTCAATCAGCTGGACACTGAGATGATTATCACCAAGGCTGGCAGGTCAGGGAGCCCCTCTCCCTGCTGTGACCCTCCCCACATGGTGCCAGTCTTGGGCAGTGGGCTTTGGCCTGATCCAAACAAGCAAGGCTGAGAGCATGGTGGGGGGCATGGCCTGGCCAACTGCAGATCCAGATCCTTGGCTCTCTGAGTCCTGGCTCTAGCGATAACTGCCTGGAGTGTTGGGCTGGAGGGTACTGCTCAGGAGGCCAGGAAGCGGTAGAGAGAAACCTTGTGGACCTTCCGCCCGACCTGCAGCCCATGACCCAACACCAGCGGAAATGGACTAGCTCAGAGCACACCCAGCTTGGAGGGAAGGCAGCTGCCTATGAGGGGCCTTGGCACCAGTCGGCTCCCAGTGGAGCCCACCTCAAAGGAAACTCAGTCTTTGGTTCCTTAGTTTAGTCTATCCCAGCTAAAGTGGAGTGGCTGGGCACATTTTAGGAGAGAATTAAGACTCTAAAACAGATCCATGGCACCAGCCACCACGCGGCTTCAAGCTCAGAATCAACAGAAAGTTCAGGCAACAACTGAGGGCAATTGGATTGTGAGAAGAGGGTCCCTGTAGGCAAGAAGGGTAAGAGGGGCCAATATAGAATGCTCAAGTGGCTTCCCAGTGCCTTAATTCCTTCTGAAAGGGACTAAATCCTTTCATGTTCTTTTTAAAATTGCTGCCAAACATTCAAAGTATTCATTTGTAAGTTTCTTTGGGATAATTGTACAATTTGCTGTTGTAAAATATAAAAAATAATAATGACATTGTAGAATAATATCATGTAAGGATAGTCTTTGCTCTAGACCATGTCAATTCAATTTCAACAGGCTGTCAATTTCTTTTTGAAACTTTATATAAACTTTGTCAGGGAGGGAAAAACACAAATTACTTACTTTAGTTCAAGAGGTCAAATATATCGACTTTCAATTACAATCCTTTCTCTTAAAGTTATGGTGACCCTTAGTATGGATTAGATTTAATATTTTATTTATTTTTTCTTATGATTTTTAGATTTTTTTATTTTTATTTTTTACATATGTGTCCTTATTTTCCCATTACCCTCCACCCCCAACTCATGCCCCACCCTCCTGTTGTATGTTTCCATTGATTAGGCTCATATGCTTGCACACAAGTCCCTCTGTTGATATTTCCCACTTATTCCCACCAACACCCACCTTCCCTGAGGTTTGATGATCTGATCCACATTTCTCAGTCTCTGAATCTGTTCTTGTTCATCAGTTTGGCCCACCCTGGAGAAGAAACCTGAGTCCCTTAAGATATGTGATCAGTAATGGGACCCCACCAGCAGGTGAGGGGATCCCAAAGCAGGTGCTGGGTGTGGAGGCCACAGGGGCATAGGCTACCAAGGAGACATAACTGAACCTCACATCACCCTGCTTGGCCCTGAAAGATGGCTGGTTATCCAGAGATGGGTAAGATTTCTCAGGGAAGGAACAATCTAAGACAAGCACAGTCACAGAAGGGCCATCAGGAGAGAACTTGGAGGCCAACAGAGGTTGGGCACAGATCCTCACCCCCCTAACCTTGCAGGGACCTGAACCCTCACCCCTTCTGAGGGATGTCTCCTGCCCCCATGGCTGCTTTGCCTCCCATACCCAGCTCAGATTGGGACCCAGGTAACAGAGACTTGGCCCAGCTCAGATAAGGACCCAGGTAATGGACAGAGACTTGGCTGGCAGCAGCTGCCCTATATCTAAATCTAGCCTAGCACAAAGAATGCTCAGGGCCTACTAAAGAATGCAAATATTTTTTTTCACTAATATCTACAGGGTAAACTAAGATTGTTGTTAGAGTATTAAATTTGACAGTAAAATAGTAATCAAGTTTTCAGATTAATTTAAATTGGCCAATTGAAATAAGTGACTACTCAAGAAAATTTAATTGTACTGGATAAAGAGCTATTCCTAAAATATTAACTAAAATTTCAATTGGTAGTTCATCTCATGGTAAAATTGCTTAACATGCAATGAACCTAAAGCAGTCATATTTTTGTGCAAAAATTAAAACTTAAAGTTATCAAGACTGCACTATAAAATTTCCAAAAGCCTCCATTAATTAAAAAAAGGGGGGATAGCAGGGTAATATCATGTAAGGAAAAATATCCTGCAAGTAAATTACATTGAGAAAATGTTTACTTCAGAAAATTAATTTCCATTTGTAATGCTAACAGCAAGACACCCATGAAAAACACACATGATGTCAAAATAAGCCAAAGGAAAATTGTTTGGGCAAAAATAAAAAGAATCCCAAGTCAAATTCATAGAAAAGATTCCTTTATTATTTTTGTCAAGAATGTTTGTATATTTTAAGAAAACAACTCCAAGATCATGTGGATTCCTGAAACAGAGAGGAATTGACAGGTCTGCTCCAACCATGAAGACAAGAGGTAGAAACAGTCCAAAGATGGAAGACACTGACAACACCTTGCCATGCTAGCAGTCAGTAGCTGTGTGTTGCTGCAGGTTGCCCAGGACCAAACCAGAGAGGGTGGAACCTGCATTGCCACCATATGTCCACCATCCAGATATCATTGCTGACAGGTATACATAAGGAACTGTTTGACATTGAAACTGGGACTCAGAACTATTGAACATTGAAATTGAGACTCAAACATTTTTGTTCTTATATGTTCATTTATAGTATGCAGATGCAAGGTTTTTTAAAGAAAAGAAATGGGGGGAAAGTAGATACAGAGGCAAAAAAGCAGTGAATAGACTGTCAAACTACAGTGGGAAGGCAGGGGAGGTTGTTAGGGTGCGAAGGTGGATGTAAGAGATCAACTGAAGGACTTGTATGCATGCATATAAGCATAACTAACGGATACAAGACATTGGGGGGGGCAGGTGAGGGTAGTGCTGGGGTGTAGGGGAGGCCGGAGGGAGGTCAATGGGGAAAAAAGGGGAGACATATGTACTACTATTTGTAATACTTTAAAGAATAAAAAATAAATTAAAAAAAGACTTTAAAAAGGTATGTTCTGTTCTGTGGATATTGCTACCCAGTTGTCTTAGGCCTAAATTTTGGGTGATTGTGGGGCCTGGCTCTGCCACTGGGCCCATGTCTTCCAATTTGTTGTAAGGGCCTAAAGAGTAGAAGGGAAACATGTTTTTTGACACAATGGATTTGACCAACAGACAAAGGAGAGTGCCGGGCTGTATCTAATGAATACACAGAGACACCAACTCTGAGTCCAACTGTCCAAAGGGAGCTCAGGGCCTGTTTTCAGAGCCTTCTGGTGTTTCTGTTCCCTTGCTGACCCCGTCTTCCCTGGGAAGCCTGGGTCCATGCTCAGCTCTAGTTCACTGGGTATTCTCCAAGCTCCTTCTCCTGGCTGGCCCCAGGCTTCTTCATCCCTTCCAATCTTGATGGGGTGGGCCACCTGCATGAATTTATAGACTGGGCACTAGTATATTGATAGTTATACTTGATCAAATATATATGATTGCCCTGACCGGTTTGGCTCAGTGGATAGAGCATTAGCCTGCAGATTGAAGAGTCCCAGGTTCAATTCTGGTCAAGGGCATATACCTTGGTTGCAGGCACATCCCCAGTAGGGGCTGTGTAGGAGGCAGCTGATCAATGTTTCTCTCTCCTTGATGTTTCTAACTCTCCCTCTCCCTTCCTCTCTCTAAAAAGAAAATCAATAAAATATATTTTAAATATATATATATATATGATTGTCTTCACAAAGTAACATAATATAATAAATATTTTTATAACCAGCAATTTTTATTTACTTATGCAATCATAAATATTTCAGAATTCTGAATTTTATGACTGAAGAATGTACCATTATGTATTTTATAATAACAATAGTTAATATTTTGTGGGTGCCTACTTTACTATGTTCTATGTTAAAAACTTCACATTAATTACCTCATTTATGTCCTCAAAAACTCTATTATTGCTCCATGTATGACTACCTTAAGGTAAAATGATAGAATAAATCCAGGACAAAGATAATATTTTTATGTTATCTATCTATCTATTTATCTATCTATCTATCTATCTATCTATATATCTATTATTCTATCTATCTATCATCTATGTATTCTCTCTCTCTCTTTCTCTCTCTCTCTGTTTCTGGCCCTACCCCCCCCCCCCCAAATGAGGAGGAGGGAAGGAGTTATTCCAATTTATATTGTATTTGGCTCCTTACAAGAATGCCTGCTTTTTGGAACACAAGTTGCTTCTGAATATTTTTTAAATTTATTTTTGAGAGGTGGGTAGGCATTACCAACTTATCTTTTTAAAAAATATATTTTATTAATTTTTTTACATAAAGGAAGGGAGAAGGATAGAGAGTTAGAAACATCAATGATAGAGAAACATTGTATAGCTGCCTCCTGCACACCTTCTACTGGGGATGGGCTCACAACCAAGGTACATGCCCTAACTGGAATCGAACTTGGGAACTTTCAGTCCACAGGCCGATGCTCTATCCACTGAGCCAAACCAGTTAGGGCTCAACTTATCTTTTTAATATAACTTTGTTTCCTAGTGAATTTGAATAATTTTTCAAGAAGTATTTGTATTTTTTTCATTAGTGTAATAAATCATATTTGAATGACTGGTTTGTTGATTTATGATTACTTCTTAACAGTTTATTATGTTCTGTTAATTAAAGGCTACATAACTCTACCCACTTTTCAGACAATCTATCTGTTACAAGTAATGATGTAGCCACATTTAAACCAATATGATTAATTCGGCTTTCTGAATCTCTTTCTCCTTGAGTGGGAAATGCTGTAGAATGAAGTCAGTTGGCCTAAATGGTTAAGGTCAGGAGCTTTGAAATAGCTTCGTTTGGGGCTTTCCTATCAGCTTGGCATCTGCTGATAATATATAATAGTTTTCATACCCATTGCAACTCCCTGGCTCCTTATTCTTTTTTATTCCTCTCTGATACCTTTATGAGCAACTGCCTACAAAATGATGTGAAATGTTTTCCTCTTCTATTAGATATGGATAAGTGCCATGAGGGCAGAGTCTTAATTTAGCTTAGTGCTATATTCTCTAACTCTGATACTTATAGATCAGGCATCCCAAAGATAATCGTGAATGTGTTACTATAATAATTAGCTGGCTAATATTAAGGATAGAAAGAGAGCAAAGGGAAGCCAGACATTATAAGCATGGTTATCTGGCCAGCTTCACCAGAAAGCTGCAACTTTACACTCCCCAGGGAATTACTAGTCCGTTCCCTCCAGATCAATGCAGAATGGAGTCCAACAAAGGGGAAGAGAGGCAAATGAGGAATGTCAAAGTGATATAGGGAAGCTTTTGATGTAGCCTTCTTACTCGTTTTGCATTAAGTCATTATCTTTCCCTTTACAAGTGCCCATCTAACCTGGGAACAAAGATCATTGGCTAGAAGGGTTGACCCCAATGCAAACCTGTGAAAATCTGGAAATACATAATAACCAGACAAAGAATTCCCTTTCCCTTGTTTGCTCTTTTAAAAAATAAATTTATTGACTTCAGAGAGGAAGGGAGAGGGATAGAGAGATAGAAACATCAATAATGAATGAGATTCATTGATCGGCTGTTCCCTGATGCCCCACACTGGAGACTGAGTTCCCAACCCAGCATGTGCCTCAACAGGGAATTAAACTGGTTCATAAATCGAAGCTCAACCACTGAACCATGCTGACTGGCTCTCTTGCTTGCTCTTGTTTGCTCTTCTGCTCATATTTCTTGTTTAATCCATGACCTGCATGTGCCTGTGCCCCTCCATAGCCATGTGGCCCTAGCATCCCCATGGTCATGGTCATGCAACCCCACACACAACGGACTGCAGCTGGGAACACAAGCTAAGCTAACCTGATGCTGGACTGAACTGGACTTTAATATGGAGCAAAGACTCTGACAGTGGCTTTGATCTTAGCCCTGCTGAGGATATAGCTGGAGTTTCCTCTCTGCTGGGCAGAGGGAGATGGGATCTTGGAGGGAAACTCCCTTAATTTTACATCTTCAATAACACTTCCTATGACACCTCTCGTGGGGCCTTTAGGAAATTCCTTTCCCACAGAGGACATCCCACTTATAACAAATGGACAGAGTCCCAGGATTTGTGTCATCCCTTTGAATAGGAGCCTACTTTCTTTACACTGTTCAACTATGAGCAGTCACTTAACCTCTTTAAAAATTCAGGTTCATATTATAAAAATGTATGTATTTTAGTATGTACCTATACAATGAGTGTAATAAATCTAAATTATTTGTTTTAGTTTGTTAGCACAACATAATTGATATTTTCTGTCAAATGTAAATGTCTATTTTATTAGATGTATTTATACAGTAGGATCAATAAAGATTTTGTTGTTTGCTTTGTTTTGATTGTTTTGTTGTGCTGCTCTTTCTAAGCTATACTAGTATTTGATAGTAATAATAGTAAAAATAAAGTTTCTTTTCTCTATCAGGATTAAAAAATGTATGACATTGCAATAGAATAGACTATAATAAGAGGGCAAAGTTCATGTTTATCTCTGAATCATTTCTGCCTAATAGACTACAACTTTACTATTATTTCTATTATCTGGAAAATACATTTTCTTTGGTAAACTAAAATTGGAAAAGGCCTTTGCATTACATTAATATTTGCATAAGTTTAGAAAAATGATCACTGAAAAGTAAGGTTTCTTCACACTGTGCCATTAGAAATTAAATTAATTAATTCCAGTTTTTTCCCTTACAATACTTACTCTTTCTTATTTTATCTTAAAGTAATACATTCAGAAGAATTCATTATAATTTTTTAATCCTTTGTCCAGTTCAAGTATAAAATATTTAGCTTACATTATTTGACCTCAAATGGGGCTATACATGTTTAATAAAATGGTTAAGAGCAGAGAGAATATAGAGCCAGACTATACAGGTTTCAATCTGCTTTTACTATTTAATAATTGCATAGCTGTTTGGCAAATTATTAAGCCTTTTGGTATTCTATTTCTCCTTATTTAAAAACTTGTGCATGGGAGGGGGGCCCTCAGCCTGACCTGCATCCTCTCACAATCTAGGACCCCTCAGGTAGGGTTCCTAGGGGCCTAACCATGATCAGGGCCTATGGAGGCTTTCCTTCCCCGGGCTGTTGGCAGCTGGCCCCGCCACTGCCATTGCCATCGCTAGCATCTGTGCAGCACTGCCCTCTCACACACTCCCCTGCCACCAGTCACCTCCGTCTGCTGGCAATAGGCATGGATGTAATCACTTGGCTAGCCTGGGCCTCCCTTTGTGGGGTGATTGCTGGCTGGCCCTGCACACCCGCCATAGTGTCACTGGCCAGTGGCCTGGACCTCCCTATTTGGGGTGATCGATCACCTCCCAGAGGGTGGCCTGGGCCTCATTTTTCAGAGTGGTCGTGGGGCAATGGCAGGGTCCCATGACCAATTGCATTGCACTCTCCTTGGCTGGTCTGGTGCCAATCAATATGTGTCATAGCATGGTCTTCCAGAAGGTCATCCAGACAATCATTCTGCTGTTCAGACGATTTGCATATTATGCTTTTATTATTATAGATGAGGAGGATAATAACTATGTTACTTAATAGTGTGGTTTTGAGGATTTAAGATGTGATAAATACAGTAAGAACAATATCTGACTTTCATAAGGACTGCATATATAACTCTCTAGTACGTAAAGTCAAATTTACAGCTTCAAAGGAGAAAAGCCACTCTTCATCAAGCTTTCACTTAACCATAGAAAAACTTTTGATATAGCCTTCTAACTCATTTGCTTCAAGCCAATATCTTTTTCTTTACAAGTGTTGACAATCCCCTGTGGCAGAAAAATCAACATTTTAAGTTGCTTGCTTTAAATAACAGACTGAGGCCCAGTTTTGACATCTATCCATTTCCAATTTATTTTCAACAGTCTTTCAAATAGGCTGAAGTTTCTCAGCCCCATTTCATCTAAATGATTTTTCTTCTCTTCATGATTATGCCATAACAGTATTATTGTGCCACTGAACAGATCAGGCTTAGAACAGATCAGCTGTCAGGGGTTATATTTATAATCCAATTTATTAGCTAAAGTATTAACATTAACATATAGAGGAATTTAGATTCATATGGTACAGTCAAAAAGCAATACAATATACCCATGGAAAAATGAAAAGAAGACAGAGGTGTCTTCAGAAGCTCGAGGCCACATCCCTGCTATTTCATGCAGAAATAAATTGCTCGCTTCACACAATAGATAACAAAACTCATATTAAAAATGACAAATACAATGCCAGAAGAGAAGAGAAAATACCGATAAAGGCAACCATGTTGCAGACAACTTCACTAGAAAAATCACTTGTTATCCAAAGCAAGTGGCAATCTGTATTTCCATTTATGACAAGTTGTGACAAAACCTTTATTCTTGCAGCCTTCTTCTAATGTAAAATATCTGATTTGGAAATGATTTCAATATATAATCTCCTTGCTGAGCCTCTGCATCTTATCACTATCTTACATTGCTATAGTTCAAGAACATTGATTCTAAAAGCTGATACAGAATGTTCATAGCCATGGGAAATAAACAAGGAAGAGGAGGAAATAATGGGGAGAGAAATAGGTCTCAAGAATACTGAAAAGGGACTTTAGTGACTCTAACAGAAAGGAACTTTGAATGCAGAAGGAAAAATACAAAATAAAAAGCTAAAAATTGCCAAGCATTGCTCAAGATCCTTTTAAAATTCTATCTTAATCTTGAAACATTTATTATCACTAACTTGAATGAGCTCAAATTCCCCTGAATTTTTTTTACACTTTCAAAAATGATTTTTAGGGCCCCTTTCATGAGAAAGTCTAGATCATTTCAGTATCCCTAAAAATGAGCAACAGTTCCAATAGACATTTAATAAATGTTTGTTGAACAAGTAGTTATCCTATCTAATAAAAGAGTAATATGCAAATTGACCATACATTTGCTAAGTCCAATAAGCCATGCCCACAAGCCACTCCCACAAGCCAATCACAGGGCAATGGCCAGGTCCAGAAAGGGCCTCTCTCTGAGGGGCCCTCTCTGGCCCTAGGGTTAGGCCGGCCAGCCATGGCGGCCCTGACCAATCGCGGGGCCCTAGGATGTCCCAGTGCCCAGGACCATAAGGAGCCTCTCTCTGAAAGGCCCTTTCCAGCCCTGGGGGTTAGGCCGGGCAGGGCTGTGGGCGGGGCCACCCAGCCATGGTGGAGGCCGGCTGAGGGAGGCAAGGACCAGGGTGCGGGGGGAGCCAGGTGCCCTGTGAACATGAATACCCACTGAGCAGAGGAGCTGCCAGTGGGATATGTGCCTGAGGTTGTGTGAATGGAGAGCAGCCGGGTCATGAGTTGAATCCAGGTGTGTCTCTGCTTGCAGCTCCTCACCTCTCCACTATGCCTCACCGGGCTTGCCAAATGATGCCACCTGCGGATGGTGATGCTTGCCAAGTCTGCGCTGGGTCCTGAGGCTGGGGAGGGCGGCAGAGGGGAGAGTCCTAGCTCCCACCTCCCAGAGGACGCAAGCACTGAGCAAAGGAGCCCTGGTCACTGTCCCCAGCACTGGTTCTGACCCTGGGCCTCCCACCCTGTAACATCCAGAAATCCAGGAGACAGAGGGGTGAGCTCAGAGGCAAAAGCAAGCCCCAGGACTCGGGCTGTCTGACTCAGGAAGAACTCGCAAGCCGACACCTGGGAAACCTGTGGGCCCAGGGAGCTAAGGAAGCCCGTAAATAAAAGCCCCCACCTATGTGTAGGATGAATTCATTACAAGTAATGGGACCGCGTGGCGTGGTCCCACAGAGACTTTAACACAAATCCACGGAGGAGGCGCCAAGAGCAAAACCAAGAAGCAGCTTCCACTCCCTCATCATTGATGCTTCTATCCCTCTCTCCCTGTCCTTTCCTCTCTGAAATAAAATTTTAAAAAAATCAATCAATCACAGGGCCCTGCGATGGCCGGGTTCTAGGCCGGGCTGTAGTCAGAAGAAAAGAGACACACTATACACAGGAATAAACATAAAGATTACAAAATATTTCTCATCAGAAAGAGTGTAAGGGAGAAGATAGTAGACCAACATCATTAAAGTACTCACAAGGGGGAAAATCCTCTCAATTTATAATTCTAGACTGAGTGAAAATATTTTTAAAATAGTTTAAAATAGTCAAAATATATTTTAAACTATTTTAGAAATAGTTAAAATATTTTATGTGTAAAAGATTGAATTTTTTAAACCACCAGCAGATTTGTAGTGTAAGAAATATTAAAAGAAATCCTGCAAGTAGAAATAAAATTTTGCCAGATGCAAATAATGATATATACCAAGAAATGGAAAACACCAAAGATAGTATATGCATAGGAAAAATATAATAGAAGTTTCTTATTATTAAATATATATTTAAAGGTAATTACCATAACTTTAAACAAATAATAATGTAATGTCAGTTTTATAACATCTGTGTAAGTAAAATACATGACAACAATAGCACAAAGATTGCCTGGAAAAAATGAAATTTTGTTACAGTGAAGTTTCTATACAAGATAAGAAGTGATAAAATATCCACTTGAAGATAGACTGTGACAAGTTAAAATCCTATATAATGAAGAGCTAATATGCAAATATTCATCACACCTTCATGCCATCATGCCATAATGGCTCAGACACTCAACACAGGGAGAGAGGAACGGGGACCAGACAGGGTATGGATTGGGAGAGGAACAAGCCACTCATTCCACTGTCCTTGATGCCAACAGCTGTGCCTGCCTCTCTGGCCCAGGACAGGGACAAGCTGCATGCCCTGTGGTCCTGGGTGTCTGTGGCTGCGGCTGGCCTGAGTGAAGCTGGCCTGGACCTGGATGTCTATAGCTGGCCAGAGGGAGGAAAGCCTGGGTCCTAGGTGTGGGGCAAGTCAGAGGCAGTTAGGGGCAATCAGGACAGCAGGGGAGCACTTAGGGGCAATCAGGCTGGTAGGGGAACAGTTAGAGGTGATCAGGTAGGCAGGCAGAGGTGGTTAGGGGCAATCAGGCAGGCAGGCCAGTAAGCAGTTAGGAGCCAGTGGTCCTAGATTGAGAGAGGGATGTCTGACTGCCAATAGTCAAACATCCCCGAAAGAGTCCCTGATTGGAAAGGGTGCAGGCTGGGCTGAGGGAACCACCCCCCTCCATGCACGAATTTCATGCACCAGGCCACTAGTTAATATATATGTTTTATCCAACCTTCCCTACTCCTCACACTTTCACAGGACATTGTAAGCTCTTGAGGTAGAGAGGATTATCCTATTCACATGGATACAATGGCAGTCACTGCAGAAAAGCAATGATTGTTTATGAATGGAGACCACAGCTATTTTGTCACACAGATTATTGTATTTGACTTGGAGCCAAGAATGCAAATATGAAGCAAGAACTATGAAATTATTGAAAATTCAATGTAATTCATAGAGAATCTTAGCAACTCTGTTCTATTGAAAAAAATCCAACAAAGTATCTATATGTTCTGCTAACAAGTTATTTTTAAATGATACTTTCTATGGTTGCACTAATAAAAGCTTCCTTTACTAACCCCTTAAGAGATCTTGAACAAGTGAGCTAATCATTTTAGCTCTCATTTTCCTCTTCTATATTTGTCCAATTAACTCATTGTTGAAATATGAATTTGATTATTTTTTCTGCTGTATGTCATTTTATTGAATGATAATGCTGACAACACACCCAACTGCCCAAATCTGAGGACTAGTTTAATTATACCCCTACATCCTCCCAGAGCATCTGTTATAATCCTGTTTCTCTTTTACATTATTTATTACGTGATCGGCATCTTTCTGTTTATAGGCTGGTCTCTCATATAAGAAGATATACTCTTTGAGGACAATAGCTGTTTTATGTTTTTCAGAGGTATTGATGCTAAAGTATTGTGAAACCATCAGCTAACTTTTATTCACACTTTTTTGCAAAGTTCTTTTCATTGTTTTTATTTAAATGTAATGCTTCTTTAAGAAAGTTTAAAACTTACATAATTATGTATTTTAATGCCCACCATAAAGAAATGCTAACACATAACACTGCTGTAGACAATCCATGACTGTTTGCTTGTGAGTGGAGTAATGATGGTTTTGCTAACATGAAGAACTGCATTTCACATAAGGTTTCAAAATATCTTTGCTAAAAAGTTACTTTAAAATTGGTAAAATCTATGGTAAAAGGATTATTTCTATGCCAAATATGGAGAGTGACTGTTTGGGAAGATTGACAAGAGAAGCTTAAAGTGAGAAATATCCGTTGATCTGAAAGAGCAAATTGTGCTATGAGAAGTCCTCTTTCAACAATAAAACGTCTGCAATGTAATGTCAAAATGTTACAACAATATTGGGGATGCATATTGAAATACATTTATCAAAGAAAGAAGTGAGAACTATGGGATATTGTAACAGCAATATGTAATCAGGACTAAGGTAGAAATATTATTCCCACATTCTTTAAACTATTTAAGGGTGATGCATAACTTATTTCTCCTATAGTAAATATAGCTAACTTATCTGTCTGGTGTTAAATATCGCATATCAAACTCCACTTACCATAAACTAGTTCAATATTTTGAGTGATTTTTGTCACTTTATTTTCATTTTTTTCAAGTATATTTTTTTAAGGAATGATTTTTCTATTAAGTGTATGCACCCCAACCCAAACCATATGTAAAAGACAAAATGAAAATAGAATATCTACATTAAGCAAAAGAAAGCATATTAAGTATTTTCAAATTGGGGTTGAACTTAAAATGAGGTTAACAGTTGATTTTTCTAGCTCAAGGTGGATCTTGGTGTTCTATTCCTATTAACAGCAGAAAACTTTGTGGGTGTTAGGTTGTCACCAACCATTAAAACTGTCAATCTCATCCATTCACTATTGTTTGAAGTTGATACATTTCTTCCATATGTGTCAGAACTGAAACTAGTAGTTCTGAGCAAAATCATTGAGCTGCCTATGATCCCATCCCAAATCTCAGCAACTAAACCTAGAAGAAATTATAATGGCAGTGATTTATCTTTTGTAATATGGTTTCATCTATGCTTTATTACATATTTTAACCGAAATCTTTAATGGTCTAGTATGTGGAAACAAGACATTGAAGTAATTATTCTTCAGGATTTAAACCCTGACTCAGTAACTTATTAGTTTTGTGACCTTAGGTGTATTAACCAAGGCCATAGAACCTGGATTTCCTCTTCTACAAAGTGATGATCATATTGCTTTCCTACAAATGAGGAAATTGTAGTGGTTAGTGAGATTACCTTTATAATGTATCTAGAAGCATGATGGACAAATAACCCATCTTCAATAAATGAGAGCAGTGGAACTGATTTCTGTAATAAGCCTCTACTCTTAGCACCCAGCTATCTGCTTCAGGTATCTGGATTTCATTGGCAGCTATAAGAAAATATGAATGCTTCCAAAACACTAAGGGAGAACAATATAAAAAGACACAGATGAACATTCAAAACTTAAGATCACTGCTTATATACTTTTGTCACATGAGATGAGATCTTGAGCCTTAATTTTATAACTGTAAACTAGGGCTAGCTACAAAACCAACAATTGTGTGTGTCAATCTGTTTGAGAAAAACAAACATGTCCACAAAACCTCAGTTTTGCTTCCAATGCCTGTAATAATACTATTCCAGGCAACATTGCTGCGTTTTTACATATCAGAGGAGACATTGAATCTCAGTTTCCTATCTTGAAATTAAGGCTAACTAGATTACTACAAGCCTGAATTGAGTGTGTTAATCTCTCTAGGGAGGGATTTGGGGGCGTGGTTAAGTAAGCATCAGCTTCTCTTAAAAAATTGCTGTAGTGGGACTATTTTTGGCAACCTGATTGTCCTTCATCTCAAGTGTGTCAACTATGTCTGATATTATTGCTCTCACACCCCACCCCCGGCAGAGAGTGCAATTCTTGAAGGCCTGCTTTCCTGCTGAGGCCAGACAGAGCCCTAGCATCATTCTTAATACATCTCTCCAGGCAGCACATACTCATTCATAAGACTTGACAGAAAATTTGTAACATCTATCCCCTTCCTATAAAATGAGCAGAAAACTGAAATGACTAAAATGAACAGGCAGTTATAGTAAATAAGTGAAGCTAAATGGGCGTAAGATGAAAAATGGCAATAGAGACTTGGCCTCAAGTGATCGGGATAATAGGCAGTGGTAGGAACCATTCAAATTTGAGGGAGCCTGCTATCTGTAAAGTGGTAACTGGGGATCAATTCTAGAGGATTTTTGTGGACTTTCAAGAATGGGGTGGGGTGTGGGCTCATTCAAATAGTCTAGGGAAGTACCCATTTCTTAGTTGTTAAATATTGGAAGCTAATTAAAATTTAAAACACTGAAAGACCAAATAAAATAGATCTATGGTCTGTACTAAGACCTTAGGCAGAAACGCATTCCTTTTCAGCCATAAGTAGCTAAAATCTAAAAAGCAAAAAGTCTTGCAAGTTCTTTGCAACTTTGGTCCTCACAGCTCAGTAAGCTTAAAATAATAATAATAATAATAATAATAATAATAACAATAATAAATTTCTGATTAAGAATAACTCAAAGGGAAGGGAAATTTATACCATCATGTCTACCTTATATAGATAAACCAAAAAAGTGAAGCAGGAAGTGGGAGGATTGAAAACTATCCACTTTAAGGCTTTATTTCAACAGTGATCTTGAATAAATAGAATTTTCAATTTGTTTTATAAAAATACCTGGGAGCAAGTGTGCATGGTAGAAAATTATATCACCTAACAAGTATATATATTAAATCCACCTTTCTGTGAAAAGTAGTAAAGCAGAAAATGTAGGGGTGAACAGCTTAGCGCCTTGAAGGATATATCCTTTAAGATCAGCAAATTATATATATTTTGTCCAGCTGTAACCCTGATTCACAATGTGGAGACTCCTGGAGCATCTCTCAGGATTTAGCTCATTTTCCCTGCTGGGGCCTCACAGCTGAAGTTTCACAAGATGGAAAATTCACTTAAGCTACCTGCTCTAGATAAAAGTCTAGAATGATGAACTTAAATCCCAAGAGCCTCTGGTACATACTTCAGTTCAACAGAGAAAAATTTTAACTGTACTTGGAAGAAAATGACCCTGGAAAACCTGTTAGCAAGGCAGCAGGAAATGTGTGCCTGATATGTTTTGAATTTTGAATTCTAAGTACCCTTTATAGGCAGAAAATGCTGTTTTGAGCCTCTAGCTATAAGACAAAAATAAAACTACCCCACCACCCTCCTATCAAGCCATAAACTTCCTCCAAGAGACATATCTGTAGAGTTGCATACATGATTTTTTGTACTTTCTTAAAGACATTTTTGTACAAAACCAAAAAGTAACTATTTTAACAACTTAAATGACAGGTATTTCTTGTCAAATGTAGCTCTCCATTAAAGCAGGCAAATATATACATATATATAAATGAGCAATCCACATAATTTATAGATATTATACTTTATAATTAATTTATTCATAATATTTTATTTTTTAGAAGGAAGACAAATTAAAAACATCTTAAACATCCCACAGACCATATGGTCTGCATTAAAAACATTGATTATATTAAAAAAATAATTATTTGGAAAGTTAAATATCTATTTTACACACATACATTTGTATATAAAATATTAATTTTTAAATATAATACTGGAAGCAGATATCTAGATAATAGTTAGCTACATACGTACATAAAAACATAGGGGGTATGGAGGGAGGACAAAAACCCTGAATGGGGGGATCAAGCCCTAACCTGGACATAGGGGACTATGCTCTAACCACTGAGTGACCCGGACATGGCTCACTTATTTATTAATGTCAAATTTATCTTAAAAAGGTCACTGTAATTTTGAAAACAAATTAAGCATCTTTTATGTAAAAAACAAAAACAAAAAATACTTGTTCATTGATTTGATCTAAACAAAATTAAATGCCTTTGATAAAGAGACTTTTCCATCATTTGAAAAGTTGCAGGAAACTTGATTTTGCATACTATATCTAGAGAGGGGTACAACCCAGCATCCTGTTATTGGATTCAATGTCTTTGATGATCCTCTAAGATTAGACAATATAGTGCTTCTGCCTGAGAAATTAACAATATTATTCAGAGAAACTAGACTTTTAATGATTCAAAATAATAATTATTTAGGGGAACCAAGATGGCGGCATAGGTAAAACACCTATCTTGCCGTCATACTCAGCAATTTTAATACTACAACTTAATGAAAGAGCAAACACCTTCCAGAATCACCAGAAAGCTGGCCGAGTGAAAATTCCACAAATAAAAGTGAAAAGAAGACACTGTGACTCGGAGGAGCGGCGGTGGACAGCATTGAAAGATTCACTCGGAGAGAGGTTTGGAGCATGTGCGCCAGAGGAGAGGGCGGGCAGCTGAAACCTGCCAGTTTTCTCGAATGGGGAGACAAAGACGTCCCACTGGACTGATTCTCCAGCTCTGGGCGAAGTCCAGGGAACCCACTATCATACGGGGTGAAAACTGGACAGTGGGAGGGCACACAGAAAATCGGGTGCTGCAGGGGTCTCCCAGCTTGTGGAGAAGGCAGCTTGCGCGAACAGCTCAGCTGCGTGACCACGCAGAGAGTGCTCTGCGACTCACTCTCTCATTCGGAAAACCATCAGACTGCTTTGTTTTACAACCCTGGATGAGACATTGGGCGTGTAGACTCATTTGGGGAGAGTCTGAATTCCCTGGCAGCCAGTGGAGCTCCGCAGTGGCTCTCTCTCAAAGGTGCTGGAGGCCATTGCCCCTGGCACAGAGTCCCTGGGGCCGCATAAGGCGGAGCTAATGCTGTCTGCTTGGCCCGGAGACTCAGCCCATCCAACCTGAGCACAGCTGAGCTTCACAGACAATTGGCCTGGAGGTCAACCCTCCAAGTGCTAACAAAGATTAACTGAGCTTAACTTCAGCAAGACTGTGCAACCAATATCCACCTCAGGTAACTGGCGAGGCTGAGCCAATGTCCCTAGTAGGAAGTCTACCACACAAAGCTAATTGACCAACTCAGGGAAGCAGCCACCATGCAGAGACATGGAAAGAAATCAGATGTGAAAGAAATGGTGGAAAAAAAAACGACTGGACATGGAATTCAAAACTACGGTTATAGGGCTTTTCAAGAGGCTCCAACAAAAGGTCAAGGCCTATAAGGAATTAAGCAAGACTGCAAAGGAAATGAATGAGTCCTACAAGGAAATGAACGAGACCCTCAAGGTTATGAACGAGACCTGCAAGGAAATGATCAAGACCAACGTGGAAATGATCAACACCAACATGGAAATGAATGAGTTCTACAATGAAATGAAGGAGACCCTCAAGGATATAAAGGAGACTCTCAAGGATATGAAAAAGGACCAACCAGAAATTAAGCATACACTGACTGAAATAAAAAATATTATACAAAGACCTAAAAGTGCTCTGGAGCACCCCAAGAACCAAGGTAAAGATTTGAAATACAAAGAGGTAAAATCCACTCAGCTGAAAAAGCAAGAAACCAAAAGAATGCAAAAAATTGAAGCTAGTGTAAGGGGCCTCTGGGACAACCTCAAGCATACCAACATCCGAATTATAGGGGTGCCAGAAAAAGAGAGTGAGGAAGATAATGAAAACCTATTTGAAGAAATAGTGACTGAAAACTTCCCACACCTGGTGAAAGAAATGGACTTAGGAGTCCAAGAAGCGCACCGAACCCCAATATATAGCAACCCTAATAGGACCACACCAAGGCACATCATAATTAAAATGCCAAGAGCAAAAGACAAAGAGAGAATATTAAAAGCAGCAAGAGAAAAACAGATGGTTACCTATAACAGAGCACCCATACGCTTGTCAGTGGATTTCTCAACAGAAACGATGCAGGCCACACGGGAGTGGCAAGAAATATTCAAAGTGATGAACAGCAAGAATCTACAACCAAGATTACTCTATCCAGCAAAGCTATCATGCAGAATTGAAGGTCAGATAAAGTGCTTCACTGATAAGAAAAAGCTAAAGGAGTTCATCACCACCAAACCAATATTATATGAAATGCTGAAAGATATTCTTTAAGAAGAGGAAGAAGAAAAAGATAAAAGTGTAAATTAGGAACAACAAATACACATCTATCAACAAATGAATCTAAAAATCAAGTGAATTAATAAGCTGATGAACAGGATAAACTGGTGAATGTAACAGAATCATGGACATAGAGAGGGAATGGACTGACAACTCTTGGGGAGAAAGGGGGTGTGGGAAGTGCAGCAAGAGACTGGACAAAAATCATGCAACTATGGGAGAGGACAGGGGAAGGGGTTGAGGGCGGAGGGTGGGATGGGTACCAGGTGGAGGGGAACTATAGGGTGAAAAAAAGGAACAATTTAATTAATAAACTGAACAATAAAGATTAAAAAAATAATTATTATTTAAAAAGTATTTTTCACCCTAGCTCGTTTTGCTCAGTGTATAGAGCATCCAGAGTTCTATTCTGGTCAATGACACATGCTTGGGTTGTAGGCTTGCTCCCCACTGGGAAATATGCAGGAGGCATCCAATCAATGATTTTCTCCCATCATTGATGTTTCTATCTTTCCCTCTCCCTTCCTCTCTGAAACTAATAAAGATGTTAAAAAAAAAAAAAACAAAGTATTTTTCAAAACACCAGAAATGAAGGGATCTTGATTGGCTTTTACCTACCACAAAGCAAGATTCACTATAAGTAAATCATCCTGATGGCAAGCTATCTGAAATCTCACACTTAAATCACTGTAACTACCCATGAGAGCACCACATATAGAGCCTAAAATAAACAAGGCTATAAAATGAAACATATAAAGATTTAATTATCTATCTACATAGAGATAGCTATTTCCATATGTCCAACATATATATGTAATACCTATATTGACATACATAAGATTAGTACCCAGTGTGTATGCATGTGTGTGTGTGTGTGTGTGTGTGTGTGTGTGTGTGTGTGTGTGTGTGTAGATGGTTATTTGGGGTGAGACCAGCTTCCTACTTCCACAACTGTTGCCACCTAAACCCTCACTTCACGTTGCGCAGGGTACCATTGATACCAATGATCCTCCCAACCAAGGTTCAGGGAGTGTCCTAAATGAGTGAAAAGGGTCTCATAAATATATTTTTCTTACTCTAAGAACAGTAATGGAAACTTAATTACTTAATTGTTGCTAGAAATAGAATATTTATTCAAATTGGTTACAGATAAAGTACTTCTACAGGTCTCAAATTCACCTAAAACTCCTACCTCCAATCCCATGCCTTAAACTAATTATAAAGCATTATGATAGTACTTCAATAAAATGCCTGCACTAGATCCTAGATTTTAGGAATATACGAATATGCAGACATAGAAACCATGGCTAATGTTTAAACAACAGACTTAGACTGTCTGAACAACAAATTCAGGGAAAGTGTTTTATTTGTTTGTTTCTTTCTTTCTTTCCTGCACAGCAGGAAGATGTTTCCAGCTGATGTGTTTGATTGAGCTAGCTGATACGTTTTATTGCTCTCATGAAGACAATGAAACAAATGCCTAATGGGGGAAATTACATGAAATCTTTCTTGGAAACAAAGTTGGCCTCTAGCTAGTGAGTGGGTCCAGCTGAGAAAACTAGTTTCAATCCCTTCCAAGGTCTAAAATATAAAGAGAGAAGGTGAATATTTCATTAAAACAGATAAGCTCAGAAAGAGAGGTGATGCAGAGAAAGTTAATAAAGGAAGTGGGGAATTATTGCCAGCATAGAGCAAATTGCTTGGGGTCCCACAAATCTTTTCAGGCCCAGTCCCCCATGCTTAACCAGATGATCTGCCCTGATCTCTGCACATGCCTCTGGCCCACTCTCTTCATTTATTCTCTCTTCAACAAAAAGCACTTTCAGTTCAATGCTAAAGTTTTTAACTAAAATCATTCTACTATCAAAGCATTATTGTTAAAGCATCTTTTGAGTGGTTTCCAGAAATTAAAGCAAAAATAAAGGAGAATCTCTATTAGGACTGAAAAACATATTTAGGCATGCTTCAACTGACAGCAAGCACTACCTAGTGCAGGAAACCAGTCATTTCCTCACCAATAGAGATGCAAATAGAACAAACAAGAAACCTGGTCAAACCTTAATGGATCTGTTTACTCACCGCTTAGGTGAGACATTGGTAGCTAAAGCAGATGCCCTTTTTAGTTTTATGTTATGTATGAACTATTTACTCACAGCTTAGGTGAGACATTAGCTGCCCCTCTTTAGTCTTATGTTAAGTATGAACTATTCACATATTGTTTAGGTGACACATTGGTAATTGAAAAAGCTTCCACACTTTTAGTCTTATGTTAATTCTTGCTGGCTGAATTCATTGTTGGAATTTCCTGACCGAAAGGACATGGATGTATCACTTAGTCCTAATAAAAGGGGATAGGAAAGCCAGAGCTGGTGGCGTCCTTCCCCTAGAGGTGGACTTCCACCTGGCCCCCATTATTCCCAAAACAGATGCTTTTCCAGTCTCTCTTCATTTGTGTGCAGCCTTCTCCAGACGCTGAACCCTGACATGGGAACCCTGGACACGCAGGACGTGAAAAGAATTACCACAACCTAGTTTCATTTATTCCCGAAACACTAATATTTCTAGACCAGGCAAAAATAAATATGTATCTATAATGCAACATTATATAAGAATAGGTTATTTCCTGCTTTATTGACCCCTGTCTATCCCATTACAAACCTGGTTCTTTTGTGGAACTTCTCAATTGTACTAGTATAAGCAATGCCTTTTTTTTAAGAGCTTGTGAGGATACTTTTGTCAACCCTCACAAGATACTATTGTGATATTATTAAAAATAATAATAATAATAATAATAATTAAAGAAAAAATGTGACACTGATTTGTTGTCAGAGATGAAAAGGCAGTACAATTGAGGTTACCGTGAGTGTTGTATAATCTCTCATAATCATATTTTCTTTACCCCTAAAAATGGGAATAACAATCACACTTTTTATAGGTTGTTATAATAATTAAAGTATCTATTGTTAATAAGGAATATTGTAGCCAGTCCATAGTAAGCATTTAATTAACTGCCTTTATTATTCTACAAATACTCATAAGTCATACTAAGCTTCATCATTGAACTATTACTTTCAGAACTTTGACTTGTTTTTTAAATTAAAATTTATGTCTAACCTCCACTCCTAAAATCAGTCCTCTTCTGGTGTTCCCTAGCTCAATAAAGGGAAGCAATACCTACCCATTGCCCAAGCCACATCAAGAGATCATCTTTGAGTCATCTTTTCCATGCAAACACAATATATAATTATATAGCAAAAACTATTGACTCTAAATATCTCTCAAATCTGCTGTCCTTTTCTTTTTATCTCACTACCACTGTCTTAGTCCACATGATATTTTTTCTTGAATTCTTACTACTGCCAACTCCAATTTTCTCTCTCTGTACACAGAGAGAGATCTTGTTAAGATCACTAAGATAGGAAAGAAATGTATCATAGAAGTTAAAGGTCAAGCTAAATTAAGTTAGAATTTACTTTTCATTATCATGGTTGTATGATCTTGGGCAAATTATTTATTTATGTCTCAATTTCTTCAGTTGTAAAATTAGGACAAGTAATATCCTATGTTGAAAGAATTAAATGAGACATTGCAAGCCAATACTGTTCATTCCAATATACAGTACATGTTTCTTACCACTGTTTCTTCTACTTTTGATTATGTCTTCACATTAAAAACTTATAGTGAGTTTCTACTACAATTTAGAATAATGTCTATACTTTTAAACTTAACCTTCATATAGCTTGAGCATTGAACTCTATCCCTTTTGCTCTTAACTTGTTACTTTATGCAATAGCATGCCCAATCTTTTTAGCTGCTCTAGGTGCCATTCTCACTCACCTAGGTCTTTGCACATTCTGCAGCATTTTCCTAAATTATATCTTCTCCCTTTTCCCAGTTAAATCCTATTGGATTTAGATGTTTAAATCTTCTCTTTTTAAAATATATTTCATTGATTGTCTACAGAGAGGAAGGGAGAGAGATAGACAGAAACATTGATGAGAGAGAAACATCGATCACCTGTCTCCTGCACACCCCCTACTGGGGATGTGCCACAAACCAGGTACATGCCCTTGACCAGAATCGAACCTGGGACCTTTCAGTTCACAGGCTGATGCTCTATCCACTGAGCCAAACCGGTTTCAGCTTAAATATCTTCTTAAGTGTGTTAATTATAGGCAGAATTTATTGCATTGTTATTTTGTACCAGACAATGAGTAAAGATTTACAGATATAATTTCATTCTTAAATTCCTCAAAACAACTTCATGAGAGAGAAAAACTTTCCAATAGAGTGTAAATAGATACCCTGGTATAAAACACCTCAGTATTCTGTCCTTACCAGAAAAACACAATTCAAGGCTTGCTTAATTTTATTCCCACTTCTATTGTGTTATACACAACATTTTTAACATAATTGTGCGTTTATACTCATGTACTCAATTAAACACAGTTGTGGTACATAGTAATCACTCAATACACTTCTGAGTCATGAAGTCATAAGTGGATATATTACTATGTCCCAGGAACTGTAGTGAGTTGGTCTCTTTTAGCTCCTATGAGTTAGAAAGTGAATTCTTATTTTTCAAAAGAGAAATTGAGGTTCTAGAGCAACTGGCTATTTTCCAATGCCCATAGAGCAGTTAGAGGCAGTACTAACTTTCAGAACCATCAGACAAAAATGTTCATGTAGAAATTTTCTTTATTTAAGCATCTACATAAATGATACTTATAACAGGACTAGAGACCATCTTGTGTCCACATGGGAGCAGGATCTTTGACCGCATTGGGGCAGCCATCTTGTGTATTAGAGTGATGGTCAATCTGCATATTACTCTTTTATTAGGTAGGATAGAGGCCTAGTGCACAGATGGGGTCCAGCTGGTTTACCCTGAAGGGTGTCCAGGATCAGAGTGGGCTTTCCCTTGGGGTGTGGGGCAGCCTGAGTGAGGGGCCTGTGGTAGTTTGCAGGCTGGCCACACCCCCTGACAACCCAAGGGGAGGCCCTGGTATCTGAGATTTATTTATCTTCTACAATTGAAATTTTGTAGCCTTAAGTGCAGGTCTGACCTGGCCAGGGCAAGTGGAAAGCTTGGCTTCATCCATCTCCAGGTACAACTCAAGCCTCCTGCTCTCTCTAGCTCTGTGGCTGCTGTCATTTTTGTTGGGATTTATTTATCTTCTATCATTGAAACTTTGTAGCATTGAGTGGAGGCCTGAGCCAGCAAGGGCAAGTGGAAAGCTTGGCTTCCTCGATCGCAGACGGCAACCCAAGCCTCCCTCCTGGGCTGTAGCCATCTAAGTTGGGTTTATTTGCATTTTCACTCCTGATTGGCTGGTGGGCATAGCTTGTGAGCATGGCTTGTGGGTGTAGCAGAGGTAGGTCAATTTTATTAGATAGGATTTTTATTAGATAGGTCTTTTATTAGATAGGATTATTGGGGTTTAAGTAGGTAAAAGTGCTTTTCACAAGAGTCAGTGTCTATGACTGATCCATAGCAAGCTATGGATAGGCCATCAACTAAAGCTTGTTTACTATTCAACTGCTCAATGACTGAAGTTGGTCGTAAAAGTACCTAGATTATACCTTAAATAAAGACTAAAGGGACTATAGCCTAACAAACAAGTTTAAGCAAAAACAAATTACTAGTGTTAACTTCTGTTTATTTTTTACTTTGCACTAATTATAATAATTACCGATATTAAACCTAGTTGTTTTTTTATTGTTTGTTTACTTTTTTGCCTTTAACACTCTATTAGAATTAAAGCTAAAATCAGCAGGAGACATTTTGTAGTCATTGTTTATAAAGTATATATTTCACTGATAGGTTTAACCAAGAGTTGATATCTTTTAGAAAAACTTGTTTAAAAAATTAAGCCAGATTAAAACATGCCCAGTTTCCTGGGTATGACCCCATTACCATATTTTCTGGCGTATAAGATGACTTTTTAACCCAGGAAAATCTTCTCAAAATTACCATATTGAAATCAAATCTGATGTTGTTGTTTTTTTTTTTAATTTTTATTTGGTGTGCATTGGAAGAGGGGTAGTCTTAGACTGCAAATATATCCCAAACTTTATATTTTAACTGGAAAATTTGGGAGTCGTCTTATACACTCAGTCATCTTATACACTGGAAAATATAGTACTTGTCTTGGGAATCTGTTTCTATCATTTATCTTTTAAAACCCTATTTCAAAGTTAAGGTTAAAGAGAAGGGAGGGAAGTAGAATAAAAAAGTAAATAATACTTGCTATACTTACTTGACACTATGGTTTATCAAAATATTTTATTCCATATTTTGTGTACCCAAGAAAACTCTACACATTCCAACTATTTATGGTCAGTCTCCTAATTTAAAATCTTTTAAATCTCTAAACTACCAGTTGATATTATTGCTTAGGTTATTTTTATATAAATGATTATTTGAAAGATTAAATAAATATTTTATTTAAGTAATGAAATATTGAAAGGCACTTTAACAATCTATAATATTTCCTAGATTTAGTTTCATCTCTTATTGACAGATGCTTTATTATTTTTAATTGGAGAATGAAAGAATAAATAGGCTTAATGCCTATAAACTTTAACTCACAAACACAATCTGTATGCTTGTGTAACTCACACTAGTTTTTAGGAATAGTATTTATAGTTATACCGTTTTATAAGTATTATGATTCAAAGCTTTTATTATCTCCCAATCTGCTGGTGAAGCTCACTGTTGGTTTCCAGTATGACTGACTGAAAGACATGGTTCTGCTATTATTACAGGATTCCTCCAACTCCAGGAGTCTCTTGTATTAAACCAACCCATCACACCATTTACATCTTTAAGTGCCCTAATTCACTTTTTGGTATTGATTTTTAGATTTTTTTGCTTTTGACCTATAAGACTCTGCATGGCCTATACACATTTAAAATAACTATTTGAAAATCCCTGGTTGGTCTTTAGGAGCAGAGCTGACTCTGAGATGCTCCAAAGTCTTGTATTACTATGATTACCCCCTAGGCTTTTCTACCTATTGCTCTTTTTACCTTCAGAATTAATAGATTGGGAAGATTAGGTCAATTGGCATTTCTGAAGCAGGTCTGAATTAATTTTCTTTGGCTTGTGTTGTTGAATTTCACACTCCCTGAACATTTCTCACTGATAAGTAGATTATGATACTGGCTCATGTTCAGGGATAGCAACTCAAATATGTTTATGGAGTTGCGTTGATACTTTTAGCACCATCAATTGCAGTAAGCCTTACTGTTTATAAAGTTAAAGCTCTTCATTTGAAATTTATGTCAAGAGGCTAATATAACTGTGGTTTTAATTACTAAAAATCAATTTCAAATTAATGGGGAATTTAACAGTGGGAGATGTGTCGGAAGCCAGAGACAGTCAGCTTGGCCTTTACCTTGGGTGTAGTCCTCTGTAAAAGACATTAACATAATGCTTGTTTTCTATATCAGTGGTTTCAAACTAAGGTCTCTGAAAAGCTTTAGTCAAAAAAGGAGCTCCTGGGGATTTATTATTGAAATTTAAGTCATGCTAAATCAAACTTGCAAATAATTTTTTTTCAACTTCCTACTTAACCTTGCTGCATAGAGAGAATAATCATAAAAAGCCACTGGTTCCAGTGTTTAAGAAAACATTTGGTGTCATTAAGCAGAGCAATTTCAGGAGAGTTGCAGAGAAAAGTCATATTGCAAGAGATTTAAGAGAGAGAGAACAGAAAAACAGGTAAACAAAGAATGTCATTAAAAAAATGTTTGTGAAATTAATGTGAAGACTACTGCAACACATTGGAGGTTAAAATATTTTTTAAGTTGTTAAGATGGAATAGCATTGAATCTTTATAGTAATATCATCGTGGTGAGAATACACAGTAGAAATTCCATAAAAATATCTTTATAAAGAGTGAGAAAAATAGCGGGTGTCAGTTCTGTAAGTGGGTATAAAATCAGAGAAATGTGGATCAATTTTGGAAAGATGAAAGGACACTATAATTAAGCTGTATCTTTTAAAATCACCAAAGGAACGTGGCACCAATAGAAGTGCCTAACAATGCAGGACGTGAAAAACCACAATAAGTTGGTTTATTTTTTTATTTATCTTTACTGTTGAAAGTATGACAGATGTCTCTTTTGTTTCCCCACTGAGCTGCTTCACCTGATCTGCCCTTTCCCAGGCCTTCCCCACCCTATTGTCTAGTTCTACGCATATAAATTCTTTGGTTAATCTTTCCTCATCCAGACCACAAACCATATATTCCAATGTTAAGTTCTCTGTCGTTTGTTTGTTTGTTTGTTTGTTTATTATTTATTATAGTTTGGTGTTGAAACAGTGTTTTTTTAATATTTTTATTATTTCTGACAGAAAGAGAGAGGGAGAAAGAGATAGAAACATCAAAGATGATGTTTTATTCAAGCCAAAAAGCAAGAGGGTAGGTACAAATCCTCTTTTCTCGACAACCCCACATCTCAAAAGAGTGGCCATGTCATCTCAGCTCTACTATATATGTAGTAAATATCCCAGTCATCATCCTTTACCACCTCCTTGGCTATATACTGTGGTCCAAACTGCCATTATCACTATCTTTGTTTTCATCATTTATCTACAAAGTCAGATCACCAAGTACTAATTGGAATAATATTTTTAAATTGTAGGTCAGATTATGCTATCCCTCTGTTGAAAATTTTCATTCACTTTCCTTCCCACTTAGAATACAACCCAAATCGTTACTGTTAATAATTTATATTAACTTATCTATGCCAATTCTTCATCTCATCACTATCTCTCAATATGTCCAGAGTAAATTTTTACCACCCAAATTAAGGTCCATAGGTTGAAAGAAGTTGAATAAAGTTCTTCCTAGAGAAGTTGGAGATAAATAAATTTTATTCTGGGCACTCTCATACTTGTCTCTGTCACTAAGCTTCTCACTGATATCCTTAACTTTCATAGAGTATTTGGAAGGTGCCACGTTAGGAAGGATTTAAATTCTAAAATTAATCTTCTTTAAATGTCTTGATAAAGGAAAATGAACATGAAAGAATGTCTCTATTTCCTTAGTGCAGCTTTCTTAGCCAGATGTTGGAAGAAATTAATTGGATTTAATGAACTTATCTGCAGATTTGAATAATGGCTACAACTACTGTTACTACTATTATATAACTTATATGAATTATAATAAAACTGCTATTATAATTTATGGAGTACATAGCCCTTCATGTACTTTTGAATCTCATTGTAATATATTTCAGAAAATAAGGCTCCAAGGTGCAAAAATTGTGCCCCAAACCAGAAAGCAAGCAATCAGCGGGGGAAAAAAAATCAAGTTCTACTGATTCTAACTCTTAATTCCTAACTATTAAGAAAAAAGAGTACAAAATTAGCATGTCAGATAGAACTTTGGGCACATATATAAACTTTGGGTAACATATATATCTTAAAAAGCCTGATATGAACTAGATCCCTTACAAGTCCCTGCATCCACAATCTGTTTCCTTCCTTTTCTATTGAATTCAAATATCCCCCCAAATATCTCATTTGCTATTTTTAGTACGTCTCTCTTGGGCCTTTGTTACTAAAGAGAAGTGATTTCAGAGAGGAAGGGAGAGGAAGAGAGAGATAGAAACATCAAAGATGAGAGAGAATCATTGACTGGCTGCCTTCTGCAGGCCTCCTACTGGGGACTGAGCCTGCAATCCAGGCATATGCCCTTGACCAAAATTGAACCTGGGATCTTTAGTTCACAGGCCAACAGTCTATCCACTGAGCCAAACTCGCTAGAGTGAGGCAATCACTTTTAATTACAAAGGAAAAAAAGAGCAAAAAACAACAACATGACTAAAGTTTAAGATAAAAAAGAAATGGTTTAAGCAGTTTGACACATTTTAACTTTTGTAATAAAAGTTTATTGTTATATTTTAAGATAATAACTTAAGTAAAAATAAACAAATATTTAAGATTAAAAGTTAAGATATCGATTGACAGTATTTTTTCATGTATATTTACAATTCATTCTATGGTGCTTTGATAATTCCATTCTTGTTCAAATGCACGATGTTAATGAGAAAGCTAGTGCCCTAATGTTACAATGTAAGTCTCAGGTGTTAAAGCGTGCCCCCCCCACCCCCGCACCACACACACAAACAACAACAACAAAATAAAACAAAAACAGCCAACATTATAGAGAAAAGAAATTAAAGCCATTTTATTTGATATATATATATGTGTTATGATTTAAAAAGAACTATGAGTATTTTCACTATGAATTTATAAGCATTTTTGTTGTTCATTCGTTTGTTTCAATTTAGGTGGACCCAAGCATCTTTAACATTTTTCCTCAACTTTTCACTGCAAATGCAGCAAGCATCTTTCTCTGTACTGTGTTTTATATATAACTATCCCCCATGAGCACTAGAGTTAAACATGATGGCCATGCTGTTTCATGTAGCTCTGAAACACAAACAAAAGAACAAACATACCCCAATGACCTCAAACCTGGAGCCCAGGGAGCTCCCCAGGTTTCACAGTGCCTCTCTGATCCTCCCAATACATAGAAAAACCGCTTTCTTCAGTAACTGAAAACAATCACAACTGTCTTTCCTCCACTCTTGTTGAACCTCTGGGGATAGAGGAAAGGCAGAGTATAGAAATGCGGGTGGATTTGATTTACACAGTATGATCTGCTATAACCTGTGAAGACCAGATAATGGGTTTTCTAAGGTATAGTTTCTAGCAGAAGACATTCTAACATCTTTAAATGGTATACCTATAAAATTCTGCTTTTCTAAAGTGCAACTGATCAAAAAATGCTTTTATTAAACTTCAGCATAGATTTTATACAACTTTATATTTATGTACATGTAATCATAAATGTTATTGATGTATATGCCTATTGACTATAATGAAATTTAAGGGAAAAATCTATTTTACTTTTATTTTATTGATATAAGCTAAGGGAAAAATGCAACTATACCCACAATAGAATGATTTCAAAGCCTATGTCTTCAGATAAGTAAGTCAGGTTCAGGAGTAAAATGTAATTTTAAGAATCTCATAATAAATTATGGTATTAAAACCAACAAGGTAATTTATATGTGACGTCCTAATGTAGTTTAATTTTAAACAGAAGTGGGAAAATTGTATCTCATGTTTATCCTACCAATGTCTATGCATCTATTTGAGATTTCTGACTTTACTGATAATAATTTTGTTGTTAATAATTTATAAATTTTAATCACTTTGTTATGTCACCAAAACTACACTGGTACTATTAAAGAGATCATTTTCTGTCAAAAATATTCAGCCCTTATATTTCTATCTTCTAAATTTTATCTAAATCTTTCTTGAACCTCCAAATGTAAAGAAAATATAGTTTTTTTTAAAAAATAAAGGTTTTATGAATTTATTTTAATAATGCTGTTGTCTATGAAATCTTAAAAATGTATTAAATGTATGTTTTACTTCAACACTGGTTTATTGATTTAAAAATAATTTTTAAAATGTTTTTATTAAACACTTCTATTGAACATGTTGTTGAGTTTATAAACTCAAGTATTAGTGATCTGGTAAGCAAAACAGAAAAAATAATTTTAATCTGTTTTCAAGATCTACCTACATTGAAATGTAAAAAAAACATAATAGACATTTTACATGAACATTGGGACTTCACAGAAAATACTCAGAAATTGAAACATGGGCATAAACAATTTATCTTAAAAAATCACCCTATATGATTACAAAATAGATTATTTATAACTAGATTTTATGTTGGTCTTATATTGTATTTTCACAAATTATAACTATTTTAGATTTAACCCTATCTGAAATATACATTAAATAACTATATTAACTTGAGTTAGGAAAAATTTAAAAAATGTACAAAATAGTTTTATATTACTTAAAGCTAACTTTTCCTATTTAGGACAGAGTAAATTTGAAAGGCACACTGCAATTAAAGCTATATTAAAGATAAAAGTTAAGTTTTGGTAAAATGATATCTGGAATATTTATTTAAAAGAAGATTGGGAAAAGTGCCTTAATAGCAATCTTGCGGGAAGGTGGAGAAAGATGTTTTTTAATTGGCAAGGAAGTATGATAATACTAGTTCTGTTTTCCTGACATAAATTAATTTTCTTCTAATTGATGTAAGTTTTTTATCTATCATGAACAAATTTTTTACTTTAATAAAATACTTGAAATCACAGAAAGAAATAAAAAAAAAAACACAACACACACTTGTTATTTGCCCTGGGAATCTGATTTTATTGGTGAACAAGAGTCTGGAAAATAGGTTTTACCTTTTAATTTTTACAGTATCTTTCACTGCATGAATGTCATTCCATTAAAAACAAAGAACAAAAAAATTTCTTAATTGAAAATATTAACTTTTGTTTAAGTTTTTAGATTTAGTTACTCACTTTTTATTTTGCATCTTTTATTTGTTAATCACTATAGTACTAACCATAGAATTTCCTCTGATGATGGTATGTCTACACTGTCCAAATGAGTGGCCACCAGCCATCTCTCTATATAAAATCCAATATACAAAGTTTCCCCTCAGAATTTGACTGACCATGAATTCAATTGCTTACTATGATGTGTGCTTATCACCAGGGGCGGCCCATAACAAAGGAAGGGCCTGGCCAGCAGCCTGCAGCCACTAGGGAACCTACCCATGAATGAATGTCCGGGACTGGGCCTCTAGTAAGTAAATATTGAGTAGCTGAAATGTGACTCTGGTGACTGAGGAAATACTTTTTTTACATTATTTACTTTCGTTAATTTAAATCGCCACATGTGGCTAGGCTCTACTTTATTGGACAGTATATTACATCTAAGGAACTGCTGTACAGCTTTGCTATAAAGAAAGAAATCAGTCACAAAAATATTCTTTCTCATTAGCCTTAAAAATACATCCATTTAAAAAATGTGCTGTGATGGAAGGGGAAAAGGACAGATTTACTCCTTAAGCAGAGAAGCCAGCAGTCTCAAGGTTTGGCAAGATAAAGTTGCCAGGTGCTTCTCATGAATTATGGGAAGGCCACAACAAAGTAAAAAAAAAAGAGAACTTGAGGATAGTCAGCAGAGGAATTTTGAAACCTATAGACAGTAGGGCATATAACACCTCCAACTGCACTTCATAAGCCAGATGTTTAGATTTGCTTGCTTCGCTTTTTCAATAAAGGTGCATACTTTAATTGCTTTAATATATTGGTTTTTCACAATGCAAAAATAAATAATAATAAATAAATAAATATAAAATGTATTAATGGTCAGGTTGTGATAAGTGTAATGTAAGACAATAATTTAAAAGGACAGATGGTACTGGATGAATACTGAACAGAGATGAGAATGAAGGAGAAAGTCACATTACAATCTAGAAAAAGAAATTATCAGGTAAAGATAAGTAACTTTGCAAAAGAAAAAAGAAGTTACTAAGCTAATACTTCAAAGGAAAAGTAATTTCGGTTTAAGAGAAAAGCATGATGTTTTAATTTTTCATGTAAATACGATTAGTAGTTTTCAATTAATCCACTAAAACAAATATTCTTAAAATAAGATGATCAAAAGTAATACAAATTCAGACACTGTCACAAGGACACATCAAACATTTATGCCACTCTTGTCAGTAGCATTTATCCACTAAAAGCTTATTTACCAATCTCATTTTGTATGGCTTACAATATTCAAAAAGTTTTGTGAATGATCAACATAATTTGTTGAACAAGACTAGATGGATCTAGAGACAAATGGTAGCAGATAAGGGGGTTAGAGAGCAACTAAAGGACTTGTATGCATACCTATTAGCTAAGCAATAGACACAGACACTGGGGCAGTGGGGGCTTGCCCGGGGTGGGAATGGCTGACAGGGGGTAGGGGGGAGGTTAATTGTGGAAAAAGAAGACATATGTAAAACTTTAGACAATAAAAAAAAATAAATTAAAAAGGTTTTGGGAACGTCTTCATTCCCAACCACATATGAATGTCTTCATATCTCAACCACAGAGATAAGCAATATTAGTATGCAAAGAATCTTGGAAATTCTACTCACAATTCTTTTTTATACAGATAAATAACCTGAGGCATAAATTTATCAATGATCTACCATTCAATTTCTATGACTAGGTCCTTCGACATTCAGTCCCACTATCTACTATAGATGCTTTTTTGAAACACGAACTATAGAATTGAATAATGTAGTTTCCAAGATAGAATTTTGGATTTTTATTACTTTTAAATTGTTGAATCTAGCATACTGGATGGTCACATCCAGTAAATGAGTAACATAAAATGAGTATTTACATTATAGGTAGAAGTGCTCAAATGCATTAACAATATAAATATGTCAACAAGTATTTTTCTTTATATGAAAGTTTTCTGTAACTTATTTTTTTAGTTTATTATGAGAGAGAGAAAATCCATTTGAGAGAGAAGCATCAATCAGTTGCCTCCAATTTGAGCCCCAACGAGGGAATGAACCTGAAACTTAGTATTTGCCCTGACCAGGAATGGAACTTGCCACCTTTTGATGCAGCGCACTAAGCTCTAACCTCCTGGGCTACACTGACCATGGTAACTTTTCTGTAATTTAAATGATATACTTTAGAACACAGCACAACCTTTTTTTCTGTCTTCTGGTGGGAATACACATTGCTTTATTAGTGTTCTATGTCCCTTAAATTCTTGACTCTTCCTAGTAATAATTTAAAATGTCAAATAAAGGCTAAATTTTTATTTGAGCTTCTTATAGATAAGTAGAAAATAAGCAAAGACAGTAAAACTGATCATTTATATTTTCTATCCTACTTTAAAATGCTGAGAAATGATTGCACATAAAATAAAGGCCTTGGCCTCCACATGAGACCTCTTAAAGCAAGAAAATATATTTTTGATACTTTACTATCCAGTGCTACTTTGGTAAATACTCTGAAAAATACACCCTTTTAGAAAAATGATTCATTTTTTGAACTTTTAATCTGTAGTATAAGCTAAATCCTAAACCCATAAATAATATAAATATACACTTAACACATTTTAACTATTACATTTCTCTGTCTAGAATAAACATTATTGGAAAATCTACAATGCTTGTAGCCCTGCACATAAATACATGTGCCAGTAGCGCGCTGCCTCCCTCTTGTAGCTCACCCCACCCCTTCCCTCATAGCTTGCTGCCCTGCCCTCTCCTGTAGCTCTCTGTTGCCCACTTGTAGCTTGCTGCTCCACCCTCCTGCTGATATGTGATCTGATAGCTATGGTCAAGGTATAAAGACCATTTGCATATTATATCTTTATTATTTAGGATTTTTAGGGTTCTTAAGTTTCCAAATGACAACATATACAGTCTGACATAATGAAATGAATTCAAAACTAAGAGGTGGAACTACAAATGTCCCAGAAGTAATAGAGTTGGGATTCATATTCATTTCTTAACTTCATTCAACAACAGACCAAACCTGAGATATCATCATGCTTACTTTCCTACACTATCTCAGGAAATGGAAGTAAGAAAATAGAAAAGGGCAAGACAGTCAAGAACATGTCCATAGGAGGGAAGTAGAACTGGGAAGCCCAAGAATAACAGAATGCAGCCTGTTGACTGTGCCCAGTTCGAGAGAAAACACAGAGACAAACAAGAAGACCTAGAATTGCACTCAGCTTGGCAGGAGTTGCTAAGGCAAATCAGCTGGGTGGGGAAGACCAGCCTAGCTAGGCAAGAGTTGCTAGGCGGGAACAGTGAGGTCACTTCCGATCTGAAGTGGCAGGCCTCAATCAGGTCTGGCCTACTGGTGGGTGGGAACTTAAGCTTTAAAATGTATGAATGTTGCTAAGGCAGAATTCTTTGAAAGAACCAACCAGAAACTAGCAAAGCATATACCTACCCCTACACAAATAATCATAGCCAGCAACCCTCTTGGGCCCCCTCCCTGCTGATCTCTGATGCAGGGAGTCTATCCATCTCTCAATAAACTTTGCTTCTGCTTACCATTCTTGGATTTTGTGTGACAATGAACTAGGTGACTGGACATTTTAGCATCAGAAAGAAAGGTGAATAACTAAGCATTGGTGGCTAAACGCAGAAATATCCACTGTGAAGCTGACTCATCAGATATCATTAAAAATGGCAGATACTTATTTCCTTATTTTTGTGTACAAAACTGCAGCTTTAAATTCATTCAATTCAAATGCCTTGCCATTGAATTATTGCCAGAACCAAACATAACTTCCATGTGTTTGTAGGGAACATTTTTGTAAGATTCTAGTATCTTTCATCAAGTAGCCGGAAGGGAAGATTGTTTAAAAAGAACCATCCTCCCTGCCCATTTCTGTTGCAAACACATTCCTTCTTTTCTATATTCATCAACAACCAATTTGCTTTTGTAAAAGCTAGAGAGATAAACTGTACATATGCACATGAAAACCCAATAATAGTTCAAGGCATTATGGCTGTGCCCATTGATGCCTGACTAAAGTCACATTTGTCTGTAGTACATCCAATAGCATGCCAGGTTCAGATGACATTTTGGATGAAATTTTTCAGCCTAGTGAAACAAAAATCTCTCATAAGTTAATTCCATACCCAATTGGTTAGTACACACGATCTTCCCTTTCCTTGAGGCTTTAGCCCTTAGTCAGCTATATAGAAGAAATCATACTATATACTGCAGGAGAGTAAAAACACATCCACACAAAAGAAGAGAAAAAAGAAAGCCTCTGGCACACATCCCTTATAACTTCATCCCTTCCATTCACATATTTCTTTTTGCATGGTCACGTCTACTTTTCCTCTATTCAGGTTTCATTAAAATCAATGCAGAAAATTAAGCATGCTATCTCAGGTCTGGTCTGTTGTTGAATGAAGTTAAGAAATTAACATAAATTCCAACTATATTATTTATCAATTAAACTCTAAAACATGACTTTTTCCAAGAGAAATAAATCATAAAAATAAATAACCTCTCATGCAAAGCCCCTATAACTGTAGATTGCCTTGAATATACATTTTAGTTCACTTCCTTAAAAGTAGGGAAAAAGCAATTATAAATAATGTTTAAAAAGAAAGCCTGCAGTTACAAGTTTATAGAAGTTTCAAAAAATAGGATATTTTAATTTGTAATTCCTATGGCAAGAACCCTTTACTAATTCTGCCAATATTTCTATGGAAGTGAAACCAGTTTTTAAATATTTCTATTAAATCAGACTCTATTACACAAATAGGGCTAACATTTAACTTCAGTGCCACTAATATTTGTTACACATACCTACATAGAAATAACAAACAATGTAATTTCCAAATTTTGCACAGATTATTTTAGTTTTTTTCTCCTATGCGAAACAGGATATTTTTAAAATAGCTGATTGAACACAATAATGTTAAAACAAAATTTGTTGTTAAAGTTAAATTGAGAGGAATCTTTGGAGAGTCTTAGCAATGTTACTTATAAAACATTTTATAAATGTTCATTATGTTCTGAGCACTAAGTTCTTTCGTATGTTAATTTATTGATTATTGCACTCATATAAGCACTATAAAAACGTTCTCTTTTCCACACATGCTGAGATAGACACTCACAAAATCACTGGCTTCGAATTAAGACATGTGGGACAAAGATGAAAAAGCAGTAGTAACCTCTGAAGGCTAAAATAAACTTTGAAACTCCACTTTCATCTCCTTTATCCCTCTGTACTTTATTCTTCATAAGTATGATGAATCTCCAGTGAATTACTTCTCTGTTATTGACCATATATGCTCATCTCCTCATATCACCTGTTTGATATTTGCTCAGAAAATAAATCATTTAAACATCTGCTCAAAAATTACAATCAAGACATTTAATTTGCTACCCCAAACCCAGAAAAGGCATCTTACCAAAAACAAACAAACAAAAAACAAAACAAAACAAAACAAAACAAAACAAAAAACACCATTTGGATCATTTACTATTTTTCAATATATTATCATTCCTTTTCAAAGTAATAGTATTCAAATGTATTATTTTATTAGATGAAATATAAAACTTTGTTTTCTGGTGATATCTATAAATAATTGTAAAGAAATGGAATTTGTTACTATTCATTTAAGATACTATGGGAAGACTGATAAGTTTTATGGTTCTGTAAATTTTTGACAAGACTGGTACAGTTGAAACCTCTCAGTGGATAGAGTACACGTTGAAATATAGTAAAAAAATTTTATTTTCAAAAGCATAATGAAGAGACACCATCATAAAGAAGCAAGTGTCTACCAAGTGAGCCAACTGTAATTATAACAACAGGTATGATATTTACTAAGAAAGAAATTCTGATTTAGTTGAGATTGGAAACCATAATCATTTGTGTCAACTGGGAAATCCCATAATAGGTGGTTACCAGAGTCCCATCCAAACTGCAGTAAATACAGTGGCATTGTGTAACATAATAATGTCTTGAATATTGTTAGGTTTTATACATTTGTGAGATATTTAAAAGTAATTAGTTAACCTACTGTTTCAAGAGTTATTTGAGTTTATCAGATCTTTTTGAGAAAAATAAGGATCTTCACCAATTCAAAAAGCTGTAGGGAAAATTATGTATGCTTATGAGGCTATAAATAGGTGTTATACATTTTCACAGAATTAATAATTATAATAATATATAAATATATATTCATTTAAAAAATGAAATAATGATGAACACTTACAAGCAAAATACAAAACATTACTTGTGGTATAATTACACATATATGAAATGCCCAGAAATGTCAAATCTATAAAGACAGAGGATAAACCAATGGTCGTCTGAGGCCTGAGAATGAGGAAAATAGAGATCTACCGTGAATTGGAAGAGGAGTCTCATTGGAGTGAGGAAAATGTTCCAAGACTGATTTATAGTGATTGTGCTCAAAGTGCCAAATTCACTAAAAGTTGTAGAATTTCACTCTAAATGAGTGAGTAATATGAGATCTAAAATATGTCTCAATAAAGTTGTAAAAAAATGGATCATTAATTTGCAAGGAGAAGTGGAACCAAAGTGTTTTACTACTTAATCTGTAATAGTTTGCTGTGAAGTTGAAACAAACTTTTGGTACATTACTTAATATCTATGAAGCTCAGTTACCTCATTAATGACATGAGAATAAGAACACATACTTCATAGGGCTGTTCTGAGGGTTCAAAAATCCACAAATAAAATAATATGTGGAACCTATTATTGCATAATAACTACGAGGTACTAGTATAGCAGTAACCCTGGGTACTGATAAAATTCACCAAAGTTAAAAAGGAATTTCAGCTACAGGAGAAAAAAAGAAGCCTGTCTTTAAGAAATAGACTGGTAGAGAATAGTAGTCAGAACATGTAAAAGTTTGTATTTTCTAGAATTCTGATCCATGATGTCTTAACTCTCAATGAAGAGAGAAACTACTCTCACCTCTCAATTCTGGCAGAAAATTCACCAAAAAAGAAGGAAAGAGGAAGGAAAAAAGGAAAGAAGGCAGTTTTACTAATTCATTAAAATTGAAATGATCATGGGTTAAAGATAAGTACACATAGTTAAAATGTTCTGTGAGAACATTTAAAATTTTGAACATATTTTTAAAAATGAATTATGATGTATGCTATGTAATGTTTCACTTAATTGTCTTTAAAATACTTTTGTCTCTTTTTTAAATCAACCCTAATTCCTGAGATAAGTATTAAAAGAGTAAAAAAAAAAAAATTCTAACTGAGCCACATAGGAGCTGTATGTCTTTGAAAAAAAAAACAAATACTGAGCTATAATATTCTCAGAAATGGGAACAGAAACCAAATTTAACATTTTTATGTGATTCAAATATACTATTTTATGTTAAATTGATATGTAAATATATATATATATATATATATATATATATATATATATATATATATATATATATAGCTTCCGGCAAAAATATTATCTTTATTATTCTCTGTGCAAGAAGGAAATGTAAGACCAATTCTGAGTTGGAAATGTGAGAGTAAACAGAAAATTATGCCTGCTATGTCACCCCATAGGGATTGTTGATGCATCTTAAGGAAGGAAGAGGACAATGGACAATGGACTAACTACAAACAAACAAACAAACAAACAAAAAACTCCAATTTAGCAAAAAAAATGAGACCTTCATAAATCAAAGAATTTTAATTTAAACCTGCCTTATTGTGTTTGACTGGCTCTGTCTGGCTGCTTATATGCATGCCTGCTAACAACATCAATTATATATTCAATGAAGAGCAATTCATTCATGTGATCAATGCATGTATTTTAAGGCAAAATGTATGTTTTAATGTGTCTCATTTTTGTATTGCTCAGCGTAAGTAATCAAACATAATTCTAGGTTTAGCTATTATTATAGGAGAAACTGGTTCAAAGAATTTATCATCTAAAACAAAATAGCTAATTCTGAGAAAAGAATATTAACTTATTTTTAGTTAGAAATATTCCAAACTATTTTCAAAGAATAGCCAGTAAGAGTTCAATAAATAGCTTAATAACTTCACTATATTTGGATATTACCAAGGGCCACAGGCCCCTTCAAAATTTCATAGATAGATTTCCTAGAGTGTGAGGAAAATTTAAATAATTTTAATTTAAAAGATAGAAATATATATATATATATGGCTTAAAGCTTTTAAATGATACTCAGAGGAGTCCAGAACATAAGTTTAAGCATTGCTGGTTTTAAAAAGACATACTTAAAGTAACAAGTGTATTTACTACACTAATAATTCTTTATATGCTTAAGGCTATTGCACATTTCTGAAATAATTGAAATAATTGCCAAAAGACACAATATTACATGTGTGCACTAAATATATATATAGACTATTAGCCCTAGCCAGTTTGGCTCAATGGATAGAGTGTCAGCCTGTGAACTAAAGGGTCCCAGGTTCGATTCTGGTCAAGGGTACATGCCCAGGTTGTGATCCCCAGTGGGGGCCATGCAGAGGCAGCCAGTTAGTGATTCTCTTTTATCATTGATGTTTCTCTATCACTCTCTTACTTTCTGAAATCAATCAGTGGTTGAGTATGATTCAGGAGGTCATGGTTTGATTTACAGTCAGGAAATTAAGTTTTTATAGTGTAGAATTAATGTCTCAACAATTTTCAATCTATGTAAACATGACGTACATAAATGTATTCTTCTATTCACACATTCATAAAGATTAAAATATATCTTTACCTTTATGAAAAGATGTGAACATATACCACATACATAAACATCTCTGAGATTAAGCACTTTATTTCTAGTCACTAAATAATAAAATTGAAAGTCTAAGCTACATTAGATGGTTTTGTCTATCAGCATATCTTGTAGTCAGGCACAACATTTATTCTTTTGTTCTCCCTGACCCTACTCAGTTAAAAGTCACTTTTTTTTTTCAAAATGTGACTAGAACTACTTATTTAACCCTTCAAGTTAATATCAGAATACGCTTTTGAAGTGAAATTAAATGGCGAAAGTTATTAGATAATGTATTGTGTTAAGGTGTCTTTAGTAACAACATATAGACTAATTATGAATAAAAATATGGAAAAATATCTGTGAAGAATTATATCTCATGAAAAATATCAAAAAGTAAAAGAATGTATAGAACTTCTAAATAGCTATAAAAGAGGAAACAATTTCAAAGAAATAATTACAAGAGAAGATGGTATTTGAAATTAATTATCTCTTCTAGTATGGAAAAAGCAACTCTTTGCCCTGACTGTTTAATATTTAAATAAGATACCAATAAGCCACTTGACCAGCTCCTGGTAGTCCTCAGATTTGAGGATTTCAATAGTCAAAATACTTTTCATTACATGAATGAAAAATAAAGAGAAAAAAGTGTTCTGTGTGTAGTATTAAAATATCAGTGAAGACTAAAAATATTTTTATTCAGCTACATTTGTTAAATGGACCTGATGGACTTCCTGTTTTTAAGGGTGGGAGTTGGGGGGAGATATCTGCAAAACAAACAAAACAAAATTTAGCTAACAATACAAAGTAGGCTAAATCTCCCTGGGTTAAAATAAAGGTAACTTTAAGGCCAACAGTAATTTTCTGTTATTCATTCCACATTTATAATTAGTAAATTTTCATCTCTGCTATTTCAAATAAATATCATTACAAAATAGAAACTTTTCATATGAAAAGTGTTTGGACCTTTTAATGATTTTAATGATTTTTTTGTCTTTGTTTTAAACAAGTATATAAAAAATAATCAATCTGCAATTGAAAATATCATTTTGAAAATTTAATTCAACTTGCCATTCTTCATCATAGGGAATCTAAACTCATAGCAAAAGCCTATTTATTTATTTATTTATTTATTTATTTATTTATTTATTTCTACCCAGCAATATGGGTGATCTCTGAAGAAATAATCTAAAGACTGTACCCCAAAGCTTCAAGGGTGATGTTAAATATTGTGATGAATTTATGATGATACAGGGCTTGTCCTAAGCCTAGATATTTGAATATTCTTAGCAAAATAAGAGTGCCTGTTTTTTAATAAGCTAACCTGAACCAAATGTGGATATTTATATTTGCCATATTTGAGAGTCTAGCCTTATATTTTAATGGGATGTCAGAAGTAAAGTAAGCCAAAATTTTACTCCTAAGTATCCATTTAACTTCTGTAAATACAGCATAAAAATTCCATTAATAGACCTGCATATACTTTCTCCACATTACCTATATAAAACTGCTTCTCTGCAGTCTAGGACACTCAGTTAAAGTGAAAATTGCTTGACATTCCAGTGCTGAAAAGTGGACATAATGAGTGGCTAGGGATTTGAGGGGAGGCCCATTTGGTGTCTCTTAGCCAACATTCCACAGGTTTGAGCAATTCATCATGTAGAACAGCCGCTGAATTACACGGGAGCTAGCTCTTCACCACACCACATGTTTTCATTCATCATCTTATCAATAAGATTAAGTCAGGGGATCCTCATTAGAAAGCCAGAGAACAACTTAAAAAATATTCACAAATAAATTCAACACAAAATCTCAACACTGTACAAAACAATTTCTGAAACTTTATTGTGAATTTGAAAGTACATTTAGTAAAGGATGTTTTCCTTAATATAATTAATTAAAATAAATTGAAAAGAAATGCACATACTATTTCTTTAAAGCAAGGATAAGTACAGATTTTTTAAGCCACAATATATACAATTATATGAGTGCAATAAACTTTGAAATACATTAGTTATATATCTGTTTAAATAAATAGTGGAATAACTTGATTTGACACATGTGAGAGAATACTAATTACACCAAATATGTTACAAAATATAGCCAAAATGAAACGTTATACATTTTGATATACAACTTTGTAAATACTTTATATATTCATGACTTAATTCAAATTATAGTGTACAAAAAGCCCATTTTTATGAGGACAAATTTTGTGTTAACACTGGTGAGCAAATATAGATATTAAGATGTATCCCTATACATGTTACTAAATTTTCATTCAACTTAAATCACTGACATGGAAAAAAAATTCTATCAGTTATTAACAATAATAAATTGTATTGATAAATTATCAATATAATACACTGCAACATTATTTTGGCTATTTTAAATCTTCTAAAATGTATCACCTAATACTTGAGCCAAATGTTTTATCTGTAAAAACAATTTAAAATCAGAATATAAAGATATTGCTACACTGAACTTATCTACTCTGCAATACACTTATTTTAAATAGTATTTTTACTTATCAGTTTTCAATTGGGAACGTTTTTCCAGTAATGCTTTAATAATAATGTTCTGTGTAGTTCCTTATGATGAAATCTCAAGAATTCATTTCGTAAATCAGCAATATAATATATTGTACTGTAAATACTATTTACAGAATAATGACATAAGAATATGTAATGTCAAGTGTTTACATTTATAATTGTTTATACACTGTAGCACAAATAAAGGAGATTATTTTCTGCCACATTTCATTTTTGCATATAGCTACACATGACCATTTGTTTGGAGTATATAAAGATGTGGCTATTTTGCAGAAGTAGAACTGAATATAAATTAGCAGGATTGTTTATTTTTATCTGAAAACAAATGTTTTATTATCTATAGGGTTCTTTTAATAAAAGAAAGAATGGAAAAGGAATGTAACTTTATCTACCTAGGATGGAGTGTTGAAGTGCAGAGAGGGACCGCACAATAATCATTCTCTAAAATTTGCTTAGGCAATAATGAGTGAAGAGATGCATTCTGTATTTAAACAATGAATAATGTGTTTATCTATGTCTACAAAAATGGCATGGTTAATATCAGAACATGATTATAAAATGACTAGGAGCACATTATCATTCTTTTTTACATTGGTACTATAAAAGCAATAGCGGGAAACCTATTATATGTGAACTGATGTTGCATTTTTATATTCTAAGAATATTAGGATATCAACATATCTAATAGTATATCTGAAAACAAGCAAGACAGGTTAATTTCTCCTCAACCTCCCCAGTACCAGTTGCCCAGTGTTTTAATGGACTAGCATCACATGTCAAGCACCCAGTCAATCTCTATAACTCACCACGTTGCCTTTTATTGGTCAGAATGAGAGCGCATACATTTTCTCCAATTAGTCAGCTGATATTAGGAAGGCTATGTAGAGAACACTCACAAATGCAGCCTTAATCTACTTTTACTGCAGGCCATAAACCTGTAATGCACAAGCTTCCTTTCTAGCTATGGCATTTTTTTTTTCCATTAGAGAGAAATACCATCAGAGCTATTAGCATTCGGTTTATGTAGGAAGACATGCACTCACAAGGGAGATATTCTGCTATCCACATCTGTGTGTGTATGTGTGTGTGTTTGTGTGTGTTTTCAGAGGAATAAAAGATTACATATAATTCAAGTAACATGCCATGGCCAGAGTAATCTCATTTCTTCCCCTGTAAAAGGAGCAGGGGTTAATTAAGTAAATTGCTATATCGTTCAGCACTCTGTGCTTTAAAACATTGACTGTAGCAAAGCAATGAGTCGTTTAACTATACAATGTGTATACATTCACACCGAGTTCGAACATTTTCAGTCTCTTGATCACTCTATCAGAATGTTAGACTCTAAATAATAGAACTTCAAATATTCTTTAACTAAAGCATCCTTAATTTTTTGAAGCCAAATGAATACAAACAAGGTTTCATAAACTACAAATATTCCTAAATTGAGTAACAAATATATTGAAAGCTTAAAGACAATCATCTAATTTCATCTACATCTAGGATTCCCTCATTATAGTTAATAGACTTTATAAGTTTTAATGCTATTCTGTATATCAAAGACTTATCTACATTTACCTCAAATATATAGCATGATCAATATGTTTGCAATTTCTCTTTTTCAAATAATCTCCTTAAATTTGGCATACTCCTGATCTTTTTGGCCTTAATATTACAATTTTCAAAGGGGAAAAAAGTTTTAAAAAACACTGAATTACTAGGATCTATTGCCTAAGTGAGCAGATCTGTAAATGTGACACTGAGTAAGTCATGTTCATATTGTTATAATTTCCTTTTGCCAATCCTTGCACAGCATTCAAGCAAATTTTGTGGTTAAAAAAAGAATATTTGTCATTAAGGAAAAAAATCACATTATACTGAATAAATAACTAAAAAAAATCACATTTTAAAAAATCTAAAGATTGGTGCTCCCATCAGAAACCTACATAAAAATATGTTCAAGAGTTTGTGAAATTAAAATTTACATGTAGCAATTTTATTCAAGTGCCACTATGGTAAAAAAAATTGTAATAAAGATAGTTTAAAAAGTTCCCAGATAACTTGAAAAAATAAATACACAGCCTTAGTACTAGAAAATACTGCCATAATTCTACTGCTATGATAGATATACTTTGTAAGCAGGAAAACAAAAAGCTGGAGGTAGGGGAGCCTTCAATATTTTGTAGTTAAAATGTTTTATTAAAACCTTTGGTAAGATATGGAAAAGTCTTTTCACTTTAAAGACATTTCATGCAGCAATATGTATGTGATTTGTTGTGTATAGTCATTGCGTCTAATTTTCTTACTGTGGTCACAGTGGTTGTGAATGAATGGACCAAAAATACACTACAAATAACATTGGGCTATCGTTGATATTTTTGAAAAAAATATTTATAAAAAATACTTATACCAACTTGAATTACATGTTTTCTACTTTCCTTTTTATCATCTTCCTTGAAATTCTGAGCATGTGAAGGCTAGGAATCGGTTCCATTTGCCTTTTCTACCGCTTCACAACCGAAGAAACATCACAGCATTTTAACTTCACTAGTGCAATGAATGTCCTGTTCCAATAATCCTCTCAACTGCCTAGAATTGATATGTATTAATCCATAATTGTGGCAGGAGAAAACGAGTACGGAAGGCTTCTGCTCTCCTCAAAGCAGAGATTTCCAATGCTAAGACTATTAAATTTGGCTCTTGTATTGTCCATTTGGATAGAGACTGCCTGTCACGATCATAACCAATCGGCAGAATGTCACTGCAAATTACCACCAACACCCAGAATGTCGATACAAAATTAATTTAGTGTTTCACAAAGCCTTGTCCGTTTAGTTCCCTAGACAGAAGAGGACTCCCGCTACATCTGAAGTCATCTAACCAGTACCTTTCCCATCTGCATGCCAGGTTTTAGGCTCTAACAACCAAATGAGAACTCTGTGACAGGACTACAACCTTCTGTGCAGTCAAAACAGTTGGGCACTTTTCTACCTGAATCTCATAAAAGGAAATTACTAAAAGTGCTTGCTTTTATGTTTGGTTTTATTAAACATGAATTTCATCCAAAAGTATTTTAAAAACGTATCTGTAAAAATGAGACTTTTAACAAATAAATTGGCAAAATTATTATATCCTTGCAAGTTATTGAGTTCAAAGTAAACTTGCCTGTGCGTTTTTAAATTCATATTTAAAAATTATGCTTTTCTAATGTCTTACTTTAATCATTTAAATGAAGGAAATCCTATCACTGTAGTTCATTAACAGGTGAACTTAGCTTCTTATACCAATGGTTGATCGAAATAGCAGTATGCTCTTACCAAATTCTTGTTGTCTAACAATATAAAATCTACATTTGGTGTAGATTTATAGAAATCTACATTTCAATACAGCTCTTTAATCAGAATAATTAAAATGTTTCTGCCTATTACAGCTTATTAGCTAAGGGTCACCAAAAAGAAAGCTGCTGCTCCAAAATCAAACAAAGCTTTAAATGATCGCTGAGTCCACACAATCAAAACATAAGCAATGTAAGCTTCAAAACCATAGGTTTCTGTAATTATGTCAACCTGCTTGTCTCATATCAAGAAACTGTTTTCTAAAAGTGCAGATATTTTTTATTATTATTCTCTAGAACAGTGATAGAAATCGTGTTCTAAATAAAAATTGCATTCGTGACACACAATGGACAAAAAGGTTAGCATGTCTTTTTAAGAATCAATTTCTTTTGTCAAATGAAATAAGAAAAGTTGTGCATTCATAATGCTCATCTATTTCATTTTAACCCTCAAGTTAAAAATGCAATTTTCTCACCTAGAAGTTTTAACAAAGTGCACCCATGAAAATCATCCATGATAAACAAATTATGTGGCTATGTGGCTGGAATGGTTCTCTGGAGTTCTCAGATTTAAGGGAGACAGTCAAAGTCCAACATGTGGTTGACAAGTGTTTACTCCCTATTAGAGTTTTAAGCAAGGAGCCCTTAAGAAGTAATAAAATACAGTGTATTTATAGAACTGAATAAAATTACTGAATACTTTTTTTGTGGCTGCAAGTAAAAAAAAAAAAAAACAACCTGGAAAACCTGCTCTAAGGCTAAAATGTTATAAAAAAACAATGAAATAGCTTATTATACATGCATCTAACTTGATGTGAAGATGTGTTCTCCCAGTGCATTACAAATAGGTTGAGTCCCCATTTGCAATAGGTCGGCAAACGCATTAGTCAACAGAGCCAAATATTATTCAACAGTACAACGAATAGAATTTCTTTTGAGAGCCAAAAAATTTAAACTTAAACTTCTTCTAACGCCACTTCTTCAAAATAGACTTGCCCGGACCGTGGTATTTTGTGGAAGAACCACACTCAAGGGGCCAAAGAGCCGCATGTGGCTTGCGAGCCAGTTTGCTGACCACTGGAAGGCCCATACTGATCTTAAATGGCAAATTTGTACAGAGGTGGTTGCTGCTTCTCCAAACTCAGGAATAGGGGCTGAAGTAAAAAGGGGGTGGGGGGGAGCACGCTCGTCTAGTGGGGAGGAGAGATCTTTTCCTTTATCAGAGTTTGACCTCTCCCTCTTCTAGACACCTTCCTATCTGATATATGAAGGATATAGGTTTTTGTTTGTTTGTTTTGTGTCAGGGTGTTTTTTTAAGGACTATCACAACATACATTTGGGATAAGCAGAATGTTTAAAATTCCCTACTTAAATCACTACTGGAATCCTACTGTGTAAAAGACACAAGTGTTATTACTATCCTTAGAATGTACTGTCTGTGAAGATTCATTGTAACCTGGAAAGAACCACACGTGCCTCAGGTATGGTTTTATCATCATGCCACATGCTCAGTGGTAAAACTTACACATTAAAGTAATCGAAAAACCCCACATTATATTAGAGTTCAGCTATCCTTTATTACTTTAAATAAAGAATTTATTTTTGGCAGAATTGAGTCTCAGTGATGTGCCAAAATTTTATATTTTTAAATAAAAGTTCAATCATAGAGGCAATATTGCTTAGCAACTCAAGGAAAGTTTCTGATATATGCTCCTGAGGCACTAGTCCTGAAATACTCTTCACTTATAAAATTCCAAATGACCTTATATGCATGGAATGAATATTTAGAAAACATATCATCTGCACATAGCCATGTGGTTAAGGAAGGCATCTTTGTTGCTGCACATTTAGGACAAGTGCATAAATGCCATTTTTTGAAATTACACCTCTTCCATCTATATTATTTGCCAAACCTGCAAACTAAATCCTAAACCCATCCACTTACAGTGTAAAATAGTATTTTTATAATCCTCCACTAAAAGACCAATAGAATTGGTTTTCCAACAATGAAAGAGCACCATGCAATAAGTAGTACTTAAATGCAAACAAATTTTAAGGTTCCAATATCACAAGATATTAGAGGAGTAAGCATTCTGGGCTACTGTCCAGCTCAGATCCACCCTGCAGGGCTGGGCTTCTGCAGTGCTTCAGAGAAAATGTGGGGGGCTCTGCTTTGGCAAAACATAGTTAGTTCTAATTTATGTTCCAACAAGCAACTAGCATTTGTTTGACCTTCAGGTGGTATATTTGGGGGCTACTTTAGCTAATTTTCAATTCAGTCCCTTTAATCACAAACTTGATTTTTTTCAACAATAGATTGACAGTTCTGATTATTTACATTATTTCTTCAAATTAATTTGATTTTGTCTTTGAATCAGCAGGCTGCCAATAAACTCAATGAGCATTATTAGATTTAATTAGCTTTTCTAAGACTTATCCTGATAACAAATGAATCATCAATCAAAATTACACTATTTGACATTTTAAAAACTGTATTTACACATCATCCTCAAACTGTGTGGAATTCTCCAATATTCACAAAAGTTGAAATACTAAATTCATCTTAATGCCTTACTATGGAAAAACAATCAAAATATAACTAATGTAATATTACTAATAAAAATATGGTAGCTACATACTATTTTAAGTTGACAGTTTTCCAATCAAACTATAAATACCAATAATCTGCTTGAGATTTTGTAATTTTTCTGCTTTGTGATTCCTGATTTTGAAGAAGAATAATTAATTTTCTAGTTCAAAAGAGAAAAATTAACCAGGCAGAAACCACAAAGAAGATAAAGGCAATGCTGTGTTATCAACACTAATGCTAGAGTGTGATAACAGAGATCATACAAACAATGAAAATATTGCAAATCGCTCATTGTCAAGAGAGCCTGAACTGTATGGTTCACTTTGTAAATTGTTTTTCTTGAGCCAATGTTAACAATAATTGTTACTGTTTGAACATACATCAACTGATGATAGAAAAAAGTAGGCCCAGGGATGTGTGGTAAAAGGAATCCTGACAAAGACTGATGTTTCCCTAAGTAATTAACAAAAGCTTGTAGTTCTACTTCTAATAATAAATATTAAAAATCCAATTCAAAATCCAATTTTCAGAAGAGAAAAGTTGAATCTTAAGATGCTAAGTGAAATTTTAGCCAAGTATGGTTTTGAATAGATTTTATCATTGCAAACAATTAGAAAGCAATGTGCATAAAATTTTTGAAAATGGGAGAATCCAAATTTTTATTTTATTAACTACAGATAGTTTATTTTTTTAGTAAAATAATGCAATAATCACTTATAGAAATAATATTAAGCAAGGAATTTAAACTATGTAAGAACATCAAGTGAATTGTCACTATGGTAATTGTGAGACTTCCATAGTTCTAATTGTATGTAGAAATTGATTTAGTAAGTATAACACTCAAGTGATTTATACACCAACTGTTATTTAAATGTATTGATTTTACTATGCTTAATATATCCTGCTGCTTGGGTCTATATTAGCTTTCCAACTGTCCATATTTTCCCATTATTGGACAGTGGATTATACTTAGTTAATGATTGGTCATATAAATAAATTCATTATTTCCAAAAGACTGTTTAGATTTTCATCAATATATTTAGCAAGTGCTATTATACATTTTATTCCTGAGATCTACGTATTTTGCCAGGTTTCAATTATGTACTTCATTTACATTATAGTAATTACGTGGGAAATAGTTGCCTCAGTAGCCACAGAAAAGTTGGAAAGATCTTTTTGGCACTGGCTTGATGATTATCACTGAAGCCTAAAATGCAATTAAAGTACCACATTTTCTGGCAATAAAAAATTATCTTAAAAATAATATTGCACAAAAATGTGCAGGTGAAGTATTAAATGAATTATTTTAAAAAACAGATTTTTTCACTTCAATTTTATGTTGAAACTTTGAAATGACCTACTCATATATAAATGATACGATACGAATGTAAACTATTAGTGTTTAGAGATGCTTAAGTTAAAAATAACATGGTCTGTCTTGCCTGAAATGTAAAGCCCAATTATGAATTTTTTTGTTATGATTAAATGAAACAAAATGTTTAGGATATGAAAAATTTTCAATTTAAGAAAAAATTGAATATGACAAAGGTCTCCAGTTTCAATGTTTATGTCATTGAACTAGTGTGATGAATATTCATAAGAAAATGGACTTGCCCAAATCGGCACCATCTGGAGGTAAAAGCCAATTAAATCAAACATTTATTCTAGCCAGAGTTTAACATCCATGTTCCAAGTCTATGTTAAGGTTATGTCTTTTCAAAGGGTGAAGGCTGAACATTATTTTGTAAATACCATGACTCAAAATGCTCGTTATAAGATCCTTATATAAATGGAACTCCATTTTAATAAAACACTCTTTTAACTTGGGTGATTACTCAACATTATCAATGTGTGCCATGTTTTAAAAAGATTTTTAATATATCAAATATGCTAATCTCACATAGTTAAAAGATGAAGTTTTAGTTGCAACTATATTTTATTAACACCTTTGCCTGCAGAAGAAGTGTGATTTTTAAGGATGAAAAAGTATATTTCCCTCTAAATTAACCTAAGGATAAATTTAAACTTGGCATTCTTATAATTAGAGTAGTAGATCTTAGAATTGTATTACCTTAATGAAAAGACAAGTCTTCAGTACTAGTTTAAAAAAAGGAGAGACTTTAAAAAATATATTTCAGGAAAATTATGACATCAATTTAAAACCGAGAGTGAAATATATATATATATATATTTGTAAATAAGGGACTTTCAAGAAGAAGAAAGTATTGTGTTTAACATACACTGAGATCTTTAAAAGCAGAGATGTCTTTTTCATTTTTTTTAATTTCTATTTTTCAACACCATTTTTAGATCATAGCACTTACTCAATAGATGTCTATTGAATAAGTGAATTAATAAAAAAGAGACTAATTTACATATATACCAGTGGATCATATCACAGTTCTTTGGCAGCAGAAAAAATTTATAGTTATAATTCAAAGAATTTTTTTAAAGAATATGCATTTAAAACTATAATTCTGGAGTAAGTTGTAGTATCCATTAAGGATAATATAATATGGTTCAGTAGTCTAGTGATAAGGCTGAATATATATTGTCTAGCTAGATGTCAGGCTAGAGCCCAAGTAAGATAAGAGTCCAAATAAGATAAAAGCAGGCATCAAAAGTCTTTTACATTGCTAAATTAGAAAATCAAGATTTTAAAGTTACAGTCCATGAAATATAATTCTCTTCATACAATAAGTATTTGGTCATTATGTGAACTGGAATTTACATAAACTTCCTGGAATGCACAATTACCTCTGCATTCTAAGAGTTTAAAGAAATATGGTTGATATGAACAACATAAAATGGTGATTATCTTAATTTATATTTAGCTATATGTATAGTGTGTGTGTGTGTATATATTATATATAAATAATATTATACATTATATATAAATTATATATATATATATAATATATATATATATAATGTCATGAGAATACAAAGTAATTCAAATAAATACTTTGAAATATATAAATAGAAATCCTTAAAACCTAATTCCTGCCATTTTAAATGTGTTTAACAACTTCATTTTGCCTGATCATTTCCATGTTTGCCCCTGTGGTGGACTTAAGTAGAATTTATTGAACATATACTATATGTCATACTATAATGCTTAAAGCTCCATTAGGTCTGATACTCAAGGCATGGCTATACTGTCTCCAACCTATCAGCATCCCAATGCTGTAAAACAGATATAACTTAGCATAAAACAAGCAGTAGTCTAAAGGAAATCACGTTATTTTGCCATATTTTATCTGTTTTAGCCTTTCCAAGCATAGTTTTCTTACCAGTTTGTTTTATTTTAAAGTCCTTCTTACTGAGTCACTGTGTATATATGAAATTAGAACTAAACAAAAAGGCCAATCCAAAAACAATTGTTTCACACTAAGAGTGTAGCAGTGGTTAATAAGAAATTAAAAAATTAATTTCTACCATTCAGTCACAATGAGATCAATTGAAATGTGACATCTATTTCTTTAGTTGATAAAGTTAATAACAAATCCCCACTATATTTTTACTCCTAATCCAACTAAATAACTTTACCGTGATGATTTCTGCTATAGGAAAATGATTTTGGTCCCAAAACTTAAAGAAAAAATATTTTTCCAGCTACTATAATATTGTGTTTTATTTTTATTTTTTAGATATAATTTATCTTATGAGATCCACATACCCAAAATTTATAAACTTGCATATTCAATCATTAAAATATATAAATAAACATATTTTAAAATATGAAAAAGTTCAAAGAAACATTGGCTATTATGCATCTGGCAAAAATTTGATGAATCCCAGAAATATGATCCAAATACCCCAATACATTTTAACTAGTTTGATTACACCATAGATGCCATTCCTTCAACCACGATGCTTTCTAGTCTATGGAATAATTGGAAGCAAAAGCCAGCAGGTTTCAAATGGCTCCAGCTGTGTTACTATGACTGTGAAACAGATTCACTCTTTTATATGTTGTTTTGTAATAGGAGTTATATATAAGGTGAAAATCCCCAGATGGGTGGTGTCTCTATGGAAACCAACAAGGAAGTAAATTAATAACAAATACTAAAAGAAGCACAATAACTTGAAAACACAATATGCTAATGAGTATTGTAAAAACTCAAAATAAACGATGAGGCAATTATTCAAAAGTGAAACAATAGGGATTAAAATTATATATATACATAGATATAGATATATACACACACACATATATCCTATCTAATAAAAGCCTAATATGCTAAATGTCTGACCATTCGACCAGTTGCTATGATGTGCACTGACCATGAGGGGGCAGATCCTCTGACCAGTATGTTAGCTTGCTGCTGGGGTCCAGCCAATCGGACTGTGCAAGTTGGGCTGAACACACCCTAGAGACCTCCCACAGTCCCTCTGCAGACTCTAATTAATTTCCTTTCAGTATGCACAAATTTGTGCACTGGGCTTATCACACACACACACACACACACACACACACACACACAATCTGCTATATAATGTTGCTGTTACAAAGATCAACTTTCCAGAAACTCTACATAATCAATAAACAGTATTTTAAAGCTAAAGCATATTAACAGAGATATATTGCGTATTAAAAAGACATAACATGGCCCTAACCAGTTTGGCTCAGTGGATAGTGCAGACTGAAGAGTCCCAAGTTCGCTTCTAGTCAAGGGCATGTACCTTGGTTGTGGGCACATTCCCAGTAGGAGGTGTGCAGGAGGCAGCTGATTAATGTTTCTCTCTCATTGATGTTTCTAACTCTCTCTTCCTCTCCCTTCCTCTCTGTAAAAAATCAATAAAGTATATTTTTAAAAGACATAATATGCCCTAGCCAGTTTGGCTCAGTGGGTAGAACAGACCTGTGGACCAAAGAGTCCCAGGTTCTATACAAGTCCAGGGGACAAACCTTGGTTGCAGGCTCCTCTCCAGCCCAGACCCTGGTCAGGGATCATGCAGGAGGCAACCAATGAATGTGTTTCTTTCACATATCTGTTTCTCTCTGTCTTTTCCTCTCTCTTCCACTCTCCCTAAAAATCAATGAAAAAATATCCTTGGGTGAGGATTAAAGCAAATAAATAATTAACTAAATAAAATAAAAAGACATAATAAAACTCAGATTCCAGAAAACCACCAAACACCAAACTAAGAGAGCATGCTTTAAATGAATTAGGGCACCTCTGTCAGTTGGTATGGTGGCGTCCTTATCAAGGAGGTGGAAAAAGGTGTTACTGTCTTTTAAGGTCTGCCTACTATGGGCCAGGCATTTACCTGCACCCCAGTACCTGTTCACTTAAAAGAACAAGGACCAGTGCATTTAAATGATGTGCCTAATATCACATGGTTTTTAAGGAGCAGTCCATTAAGTCATTTACTTTTTTTTTACTTCTAATATCAAACTACTTTTTATACTCTCTTATTTTTTTTAAATCTAGAAAATGAGTTAAATAGGCCAAATAATCTCAAAGGTCTTTTTGAGTCTTGAGAAAATATTACTGTGAGTTCTATTAGACACCAAATTTATCTTTCTAAAATTAATATAGTAGCTAGACACTGCTTTAGTCACTACTCAATTATTATTTTGCTTCTTTTTATAGACTTCATATGTGATTCTAGGTTGTTGTCTGCATGACTAGAAAGTCTATGAAGGGAACTTTAATGTATGACTATTTTCTCCTCCAAAACACTATTTTTATTAAGCAGGTATCAAAGTAAATACATTGACTATTATGTTTAAAATTAATTACTCAAAAATCTAAGTATCAAAAGTTTAAGTAAAAATTTTGGATGAGGAGGCTTGGCAGAGAAGGAATCTGATCCTGTATAGTTAGTCCCTATTTACCTTCCCATTGTATCCTGATATGAAGAAAGATGTTAGCCTGAAAAGATACACGGTCTACAAAAAAATGAGGGAGAAAATGGAAACCATAGATATCTCAAATTAAGTGAAAGAAGAATGTATTTATGTACATTAGAATTAGCAGTTTTCTAATTTCTGCTACTTTCTCTCTGATTCTCTCTCTGCTCCTCTCTCTCTCTCTCTGGCCTATATGCAGGAATTATTAGCCAAGACCCTGATAAATTACATAAAATGTAAATTATACTTTACTGTTTAACAAGATCAAAATAACAAAATACCAAGTCTATGAATGCCTACACTTGCTCATATATAAGAATAGGATTAGACGGGCCTTCACTGGACCTCCAGAAATACGAATGGATGGGTGCCAGGGAGATCATAATCTCTTACACACACACACACACACACACACACACACACACACACACACACTTAAATCCAATTAGACCATTTTTCAGCTCGTCTACAGGATGACAGGGACAACTGAAATCAGACATTCAGAACCCTCTCCATATATACTTTATATATTTTGGCCTCTGTCACAGTAATACATCCAGAACAGCTGTTATGTGTCAGATGCTCACCACACTTTCATGTAATCGAATGCTCCAGGGTTAGTTTACTGGGAGGTTACCTGTGAAGAACACTTTTGAGTGCACTGAGTTGCTTTGTAATATGGGTTTTTAATAAAAGGGCTGCAGTTCTTTCCAACATAAATAATGTACCTGATAAAGGAAACATTTCAAACTTATATCTTGCCTAAGAAGAGTGTCTTACAAATAAAAACAGGCTACATATGGGTTAAGAAATAGAGATAGGGCTCTAGACTGAAAATAAAAGCCACTGGCTTTAGTCCTAAAACTTGGAAAACCATTTTCTGATTCCCAGTTTCTACATAAGTTGAATCAGAATGGTAACTTAGTCTTTCTATAGTTATTAAAGAGGTTAAATAAATGGAAATATTATACATACATAAAGTGAATGCCTACTAGGTTTACTCGTCTAGCCAATGTTATAGGTTTGGTCTGGGAAATACAAAGATAAGTAAGATGTAGGATCATACTTTGAGGGACTTTTTAATATTCTCCTGAATTATAAGCTTTATGTTATGATATGCCAGTATTTTATTGGACTGAGTTGCCATTTGAAACTGAAAGATCATGAGAAACCAGGGAAGTGTTTTGAAAAAATCTGAATATATGCTGGGGTAGGGGAAGGGGCTGGAGAGGATGGTCCTGCAAGAATAGTTGAATGTTGCTTCTAGTATCGCTTCAGAAGGCAAAAACCCTTAGTGGAAGTAGAATTTGTCTAAAACTGAGACTTTAGGTGTCAAAACGATTTTGCTTAATAATTACCATTTTGGAAAAAAAATCATCAATGAATTCAACATGTGTTTTGCTATCTCTTCTTGGCAGAAATTTTTGCTGTTAAGACCAAAACTGAAAATGAGTTCATGTCAAACTCAAATTTCCTAAAGACTGTGTCTGTTTTTACTGCGGGTCAATGTAATTTGATACTCATTTAAATTTTGAAGCAAAAAAAAAACCCCACTATTTTCATAAAAGTCTAATGTCTATATTGGAAGTTTCAATGGATTGGAAATACACTGAAACATTATTAATCTATATAGATAATACTTAACAATATTTCTTAACTCTGAAAATGATATCAGTAAATAAAACAAAATTTTAAAGTTGCAAAGGAAAAATGTAGAGACTTGCTATTTATAGGAAGAAATAGCACATTGTTAGCATTTTATTTGAAACTTTATGGATATTCTTGAACAAAAGGTTTGAGAAAATATATGCAAAAACAATTTTGTGTCATTTAAAAATCTATCAAGAGATCTGTCAGGTGGCTCAGTTGATTAAAGTATCATTTCCATTTACCAAGGTTGCAGGTTTGATCCCTGGTGAGAGTCCATACCAATGAATGCATAAATAAGTAGAACAAGAAATCTCTCTCTCCCTCCTTCCTTCTCTCCCTCTCTTTTAAAATCAATAAAGTTTTTTATCTATTCATACAGTGAGAAAGCAGCTGTGTATTGAGAAACACAGGTGAATACAATCCACCTAGTGAATGACAAGAAATGGAGCTGATAAAAGTTGCCAATCCAGGTGTGTTCACAGCTGACAAACTGAGAAAGGCTATTGTGATTCTAGGCTTCCAATGTGAAAATTGATTCAATGACATGAATATATGACACAGGAGGACATCAACTCACAACTCAGAACTCACTTCAGTTTGTCTCCACTTGTCACTTGCACCTTCTACAGAAAGTTTCCTGCAGAATCCTGTGTAGCTGTGTATTTGAAAGTCCTCAGCATGCAGCTGCTATCACACAGAGGCACAGATTGGTTGCATTCTCAGAATCCAAAAAAGCACCAGCATTTTTTTTCTCAAGAAAAGATCTACTGTAGAACTACTGTCAGCAGAAGGCATTTTCTTTATATAAAAGATACAGCTTCATTTTATATATCCTTCTGTGTTTCCATTCCTCTCCTCATTGAGGTTTGTTTAAAGAGAGACAAAAATAAATACACAAAACCTCACTTACTGACTTGTGGTAGCTATTGTCTTGCACAAAAACTGTTTTGTTTTCAAAATCAATAATCTCTGATGATTCTCAGCAAACCCCCTGTATCCACTGTGGACTGCATAGGGATTATATATTTTTTCTAGTAAGGAAAAATCCAGGGATTGTAAAATAATCTTAAAATCTGCTTGGTTATTTCCACCCATTTATATCTTACAGGGCCAAAAACATTAAGCATTTAACAAATGTGAGGCATTTTACTACACTGTCATAAAAGTAAATATACTGAAACCCATGTAAGTCTGTAATGAAATGCTCTGCTTCAAATACACACTATTTACAAATGGAGCAAAAAGGAGTTCTAAAAATACAGTGAGAAATGATTCAAAGCAATTCCTGTGAGGATCAAAGCACTCACGTAGTAGCCAGCCCTCTTCATTATGGTAATGCTATAGTTTTATAGACACCAAAGGTTTTAATCTGATTTATGATTGAGAGTTTTATCTCAGGAGAGGTGAAGACCAGATTATGAGCATCAGGGTGCCACAGGAGAGTAGGATAGGAAAGGGCCTGCATTGTCTACCTTAAATGCCTAGAGTCATCACAGAGAAAATATGTTCATTATAAGTCAGGCATTTAGATTTTTATTCTTTCAGACATATCCAGTGTTTCTGTATTTGGAGAAAATAGGCAAGACTAATTCCCCAGGCTATAAATCCCTCTAATGTGGAGGGAAATGTGTTAGCTAGTTGTATTACAAAGCTTTTACTTCATACTTAATAGGCACCTGCAATACCAGCTTTATACAAAGCTCTCTACTTTGCAAATCTTTAAAACCTCACTTAATTTTCAGCACCAATTTCCTGCAATCTAAGGGTTTATGAAGGGTTCACTGTGTTCAGACAGATCCATGCAGAATGTGCCAGAACTTTCGCTGTCTGTGATGGCATTCATTTAGAGGTGAATCCCAAATTTATATCACAGGCATGCTTATTTCCAACTAAAATATCCGTAGAATGAAAACTGAAGATTAAGCAGACAAAAAAAGGAGGCAAAGTAACTAGCACTGGGAGAGATATATGCAAATATCAGCTCAATGACAATTCTTCATACCATTTACAATTGAAGCTTAAAGACCCAAATACTCTGCAATCCATTAGTTTCTCAATATCCTGGAAGGGATTAGAGTATTTCTTAATCAACTGCTAACAGACTGAAAAAGGCCACAGACTGGATATTAACGAAGCAGTGTAATACAAAAATGCAGAGATGGTCCAGATAGAAAGACAAACTGTGGATGAATGTTAAAATGTAAGATATGCAAACACACTAAGACTGACCATATTTCTATTCTTTCCTGCGGCCCACATAATTATAAATCTATATAAATTCATGAGTAGTAAGGCTGTAGGAGACTTTCAATAAAAGATAGGTTAATTTCAGATATTTTCTCAAGAATAATCCTATATAATAAAAGCCTAATATGCTAAGCATCTGGTCGTCTGGTCATCTGCTCAACCAATAAAAGTGTAATATGCTAAGGCGGCTCAACAGCTCATTATGATGTGTACTGACCACCACGGGGCAGACGCTCTGACCAATAGGTTAGCTTGCTGCTGGGGTCCTGCTGATTGGGACTGAGTGAGATGGGCTGGACATGCCCTGGAGCACTCTGCCAACCCCTCTCCAGCTGGCTAACTTCCAGAGTCCCTCCTGAGCCCAGATTATGCACCGATGGGGTCCCTTGGCCTGGCCTGTCCCCTCTTGCAATCCAGGACCCCTTGGGGGATGTCAGAGAGCCGGTTTCCACTCGATCCTGCAGGCCAGGCAGAGGGACCCCACTGATGCACAGATTCGTGCATCAGGACTCTAGTTCATGTAATATGACTAGAATCATTCAAATGTGCCTCAAAGATCTTGCCTGTTCTCATAGGGTGTTCCCAAAAAACGTACAAACAGTTTAACAGCTGATAGCTCAATTTTGAAAATGAAATGTATTTTAATAAACACTGCCTTTATAATTATTTAAAGTGTGTATACATTTTCTGTGACACCCTGTGTATCTCACCATTCCCAGACATACAGGTGATCCCGAGTCCATCAGATTAAATGTGGTATGTGTTCATAGCATTGTAATCAATCAAAGTGTTAAAAATTGGGGGAAAATATGTCCAAATGCTATTTAAATGGGGAATAAGCATGTAAATACAGATCTCGAGTGAATGTGCTAAAGTTAGATTATAGCTCAGAAAATTCCAGATTCTGCCACTACTCTTATCTATAGAAGACAATCTGTCTATAGGAGGAAAACAAGAGTGGGAGAGATTACATATGGGTTGTTTTCCAAGTTTCTTCCTGCGATCACTCCTTACTGCTAAGGAAGGGTAGTTGTTTAACAAATTTAGGAATTTTACATTTTAATGAATCTCGGTTTAGGGTAAAAAAAGAATAGAAATCAAAACAAAAATATCAATGGTAATCTATGTTCTATGTTTCTGATGACTGACAGCCCAATAGGTTTGTATCCAACAAAGGCAAAAAGCATGTGTTTCTTTCCAAATGAAATGTTTGACAGATTTAACAGTGTTCCAAAACAACTGAGGAAATGTTAAATAGCAAAGTATATCTCCTTATGTACATGAGGGATTATATTTCTACATTTGGAATTGCTTCTGTGATCTGATGCAGATTTGGGGACAATAATTGCTACAAGGGCCATAGCACATTGGCACAATTACTTACTGGGTGACTGACTCCTCTACGCCTCCAGACACTGAAAGCTTTAGAGAAGCCCCTTGCTGACATACATTTGCAAATTCTCTCTACTAGTATATCTGGCCTATAATTGGAGTCATATTTCAAAAAAACCTGACATACATTTTGAGACGCTGACATGTAACAAATTCTGGAAAGTGTAATAAACATAAAATTGGCTATCAAGAAATTTAAACCTTAGAAATCCACATTAAATAATCCTTACTCAGTTTCCAACTATGTTAAATTTGTAAGAAATTAACTTATTTGTTAATATTATCAAGAGACTAATTTATAGCCTTAATAAAGTATCCATTCCAGAAAACACCAGACTACATTGAGAGAAAGCTTGCTTCAAGATTTTAAGAAAAGTGGTAAACAATTCATGACTCAGTTTTGTTTTTGTTGTTTTTAACTATTTGCAAGCTAAGAGTTCACTCTGACAAAGTCAAACTGAGAAATTTTACTAAAAGAGAACAATACAGTCGATACAGCCCTTTTCCCTGTAAACACCCAGTTTGGTACTGCTAGACCAATACAACCACTGTAACTTCTAGCACACAGTAGATTTCTGCATTCCCCCAACAACAACAAAAATTTAGAGGCCAAAAAGTCTAAATAAAAATAGTTGTGGACACAGAGCTTATGACAAAAAAAATGATTTAAAGGTATCACTTTCATACCTCAGCACTATCATGAAATGTACTGTGAAAAGAATTAAGATGCCATTTGTAATATTTTGAGTGTAATTTATAGACATTCAATATGAAATGAAACTCCAAGAGTTAAAATAATCTCCAATTGGTTATGACAAACCTATTTTGAGATGTGATGTTTTTCATTAAATGTAAATTCTCTTTTTTATTATTTCACATACTTTAGTTTGTGCTATTATGAGATGCTGAGTATTTAACTAATAGCACTATACATGTGTCATAAGAGTATAACATCATTTCAAGTACAGTATTTTACAAGGTGATGGTAATGATGCCAAAGCCTGTTCTGTGACAACATAAAGATGACTAATCTGAAACTCTGGGAACATCAGCTGACAGTGTTTCTATATATAGAATCGATTGCAACAAAATTTAGAAAACAAGATAATAGAATATTTTGACTACAGAAATTTATTTTCTCTATATGAATAAATGTTCAGGAATCTGTAGGCACGGTTATGCTTAATACAGTGGGAATTTTTTTATTTGGCCCTCCTTAAGGTTATTAGCAATAAATGCTAAAATTTATCTTAAATTTTACAGCTTAGGTGTATCAAGCTGCGAAAAATATCAAATCTTTGTCTTAGAAACCCAAGAGGAAAGGGAGCCAGTTTGAATTAGTGGCCCATCCATGTCCCCGATTCGTGAGTCATTATCTAAGGGATCTGAGTATCCTCTACTTCATAAACAGATTCCATGGTCATAGGGCACTTAGCCAAAAGGAAGGAATAGAAAGAAAAATCAACAACTGGCAGCATTTTAAATATAATTTGCAATTTGGGGAGTAATTTTTTTCCAAATGCCACCTGTGTTCAACCATCACAATATACTGCAAAATTAGTAGTTTACAATATCTTAAAGTTTTTGCTAGCCTCACATTAGTTAAAATTTTCCTCCTTCAGTTTCAATTGCATTTTTCTTTCTCACACTTCTAAATAGCAATTCTATGACTGTCTTGTGCATTTTACATGACATAACAGCATTTCAGTAGTGGTTGTAGTGGGATTACTCAAAAATGAAAAGTAATCATAAATGTAATATAGTATCTCTAAATGATTGGGAATAGACATAATTCCCTTTATACTGCAAAAGTACATGTATACACTTGAGAACAGCATGCATACACATTTTCAATGTGTAATTTCTTCAATATGCACACAAAAGTATATACTAGCAAATACTCTAGATTATGAAAAGTAAAATAAGGATGTTTACTCTCTAAAGTGAGCATTTCATTTAGAAAATGAAACATGATTGTTGAGCTAGAACCAAACTCTAGGGCAACTATCACAGACTATTTCATGACTGGAAGAAGTTGTCAAATGTAAGCAGGTCACTTTTTTTTCTTTACCATTTTCATTTGTACCCCCATAAAAAGCACACTGGGACCAAGAAAATTAATTCCCTAAAGCTGTCAGCTGGGTTGGGAAACAGCTTACTGTAAAGCCTCCAGCTACAATAAATAGCTGTCAATAGTGAGCAGAGAGTTGGGCTGTGGAAAAACAGGTCCTCTGGAAATGCTCATCTGAGAGGGAAACTGATGTTTCTCCTTCCAATACCCTGAGGCAGTGGTTCTCAAAGTGTGGTCCCTGGACTAGCAGTATCAGCATCACCGGGGTCTGGTCAGTGATGCTCAGGCTGGACCCCAGAGGTACCAAATCAGGACCTCTGGGAGTAGGGCCCAATAACCCAGTTTAAGAAACCCTACAGTTGATTCTGAGAAAGCTTAAAATTTGATACTATCATATTTTAAAAGGCATATCAGTTAAAAAAACATCTTTTTTCTTTTAGAGAAAATACACCAATGCTTGCTATTATTGAAAGCCCTCCTTGAATAATTATATTGTCCTTCTCTTAACTCTATAACAATGAGTTTTGCTTATTTATGAGTAAATGTAAAGATACAATCTTGCTTGCAAAAAAAAAAAGGAAATTTCACTCCATCTGTGAATGCTAAGGATACTTCTGAAAACTCATAAAAATAATCTGTGGACAATTCAGGGATATATCTGTTAAACAGAAGGAAAAGAAAAGCTTAGTGAAAGAGAGTGGATGAGGAATATGACTTACAATTGTTTCACAGGGATCTTTGCAGGGTCATACAAGGGAAAACAAGGGGGGTTGGTGTGTATTTGTGTATGTGGCAGGGGAGGAGGGAGGATGACAATCAGTGCACTACAAGTAAACTCATGGTGTAAAAGCCAGACATTATGTTTTTGCTGTATAGATAATACAAATTAATAGTATTTAAGTTTGGTAACCCTTCCTCAAGAATCTTGCATTTTACCCAGGCATCAATAAGCGCCATTAGTGAAATGTGTCCAGTTAACAGCAACCTGAGCCTACTCAACTAAAACCTTCGTAGACTATATGTAACTTTACAGATTTCTTTGAAAGCTTTTGTGGCAATAAATCTTACTTTTCAAAATTGTGTAGCTTCAGGAGCACATTTAGTATGAAAGCCACTGGTTGAAGTAAACAAACTGAGAAAAAAAGAATTTTTACCTTTTAGTTTTAAATATAGTGTCTTCAGATAATAATTATAGAGTTCAGTGGGAAAAATTAAAAGAGTAGTATATGATTTATGTTCTCATTCATAGAAAATATCCCTTTTCATACTAAAACTGTACATGTTGCTATCACCATCGTCTTTCATTGCTCCAAAATATCCCTTTTCTCCAACATCACGATTTATCTTCATCATCATGAAAACTTCTAAAAGGTATAAGCAAAGCCATTACAATAGCTTTTATGATAATAGCAAATTATAGCTACATATGAATATCAAAATGCCTTCAAGGAGAATTGCACAGTGACACAGGCTCTCAAGAAATGTCTAAATTGCACTTTAGTTCCAGTTAGCGAATTGCTCAGCATCCTATTTCAAAGATGACATCATACAAACAAATATTGTTATGGCTAACTGAGACTCAACAAAAGATCTTTGCCATACTTTGCTAAAATGCACTTAACATTTATGTCACTGTACTATTTTTTCAACTTTTGGGGCAAAGTCAGAAAAAATGGGTCTGTATATTAATGCTACAATGAAATGAAAAGAAAGATGATGTGGGAAGAATACCAACATGTTTCTTTGGAAAACAAATTTCTATTTTATATTAAAAGTTTAAATCATGTTAGTTTTTTCAACACATTATGCAAATCATGTAATATCATCAGTATATTGTGAGTGACATTCACATTAAAAATCAACAATAAAAAGCCGTTTTTTTTCATTAAAAAAGTTATTTTATACTAAATTCATTTAGTTCATAAATTACTTTTTCTTACCATGATTAACTATTTACGAACTTTTATAAACCTTTAGTAATCTCAGAAATATTCTAAATTTTAAAACTTCAGCTTCTTTTAAAAAGATGATAAATTTAACATGAAAATAAGTCATTCCAACTTCCAGTTATAACTTTCAACTTCACATTCTCACTGGAACTTCTATACTGACTCTTTAATTCTTTTTATTCTATGTATTTAAGCTCTAAATATACTTCTAAATTGCACTTTAAGAAATGAAGATTTTAGTTGTATAATTATAGTCAACACATTTAATGATCTGGGAGTATATATGTGATTCATTGTCAAATTTTTTTTTATAAATAACCACAAAATCTTAAAGTCCCTCCAGAGCAGTAAACACTAAAAGATGAGAAGGAAATGGAGTTTCAATAAAACCTTCTACCCTGCCTCACTTACACACACACACACACACACACACACACACACACAGCGCACACACACACACACACAAAGGTGTGTTTGTGTTGGGAGGAAGACTCTTGAATTTCCAAGCACTAATCAATGACTGTCAATAAATACTACATGCACATTTATTTTGCTTTACTGTATTTTCTGAAATCTATATGTTCCTTATTTTTAACAAATTCAGATGGGCCAGCACCATAGATGGACTCAATACCAACAAAGGTCGAACATGGATTGCGAAGTGCTAGAAAGGTGGTGTGTTGAGAGCTAATCACAAAAGAGCAAGCAAAGGAACTGAAATGCCAGTTGCTCCAGAGCAACTATCATTAAATAAAAGGTATCTTTGGCTGTAGTACCAGCTTGGTATCTCCCTCCCCCCTTTCCTTGCTACTGCGGGATTGGCACCTGGCCAGCGCAAGCACATGATACCCTAGTGCCATCTACAGGCTATTATTGACACTCAAATTTCGTGGCAACAGACAAGCACCAGTGAAATAAATTAGACAGCGCTGCACTTAAATCTTTATTAACAAGGAATTATTAGACCTAAGAAAAACTAATTCTGGATTTGGTTGAAATATGAGTTTCTCAGCCTCTTAATCCCTCTTCATATGGCATATTTCACAGTTTAAAATGAGTTATGACAGATCACTTATGCATTACTAAGATGAGAGAATATTTACAATGGATTCGTTCTTTTCTGAATAAATGAGTTAAATCAGGGAGACGGAATTCCTTCTCTTTTTTTTTTTTCTTTGCAAGAGTACTTTGGCCATTGTGGACAATCTGCAAGTCTTTCTATGCAATACCCAATTTACTATACAACAATAAAATCATCTGAAATCAAAAGGAGGACCTATATGGCTTAGTTGCAAACTATCCACAACCATGTGCTTCACAGCTGATGTACATTTAATATTCTACCATCTTGTTTAGAGGCTAAAAAAAAAAAGTTAACCCCTTTAGCAACCACAGCTCCAATATAATTACAGTCAGCCCTTCAAACGTCATTTAACACTTGAGATCTGAAGGTGACTTTTTAGATGAAAAGGTAATATGAAAATCTCGAAGCTGCCAATTTGGGAACCCCGGGAGCAGAATTTGGCATATGAGGACAGGTTTCCTTCTTCAGCCAACATTATCTTGGGACATTTTGGAATCATTTCCTCTTTTCATCTTTTGCCTTTTGAAGCAAACTGGGAAGTTAAATAATTCTCAGAACTCAGAAATTTCAAAGCTGTTCTAAAAATTCTTGACTGAGCCTCAGAGGAAGAGAAAAAGGGGTCAAGTTTTTTTTTTTTTTTTTTCCTTTCCTTTTTGTCCCCTCTCTTTATAACTAAGCTAAAAGTTCGACCAAAACAACAGACACACTGGCGCGTTAGTACTGGTTGACTGGGCACTTGTAGGCAGTACTTATAGACCAGTAAAAGTGCTCGTTTACCTGTCTGGTGTGCAAGGGGCCCTTTGTCTTGAAGCCTCCTTGGGAACTGCACTCTGAGGCACTGAAGTGATCTGAACTAGTGGAAGAGCGTTTGGAAAGGGTGTCACAGCCCCCGACGAAGGTGTTGTCCAAGGGGAGCTCCTGGATCACGTGGTGCTTTTTCCCGGAAACGGGAGTGTCCGGTTTCAGATGGAAAGCGGGCTGCGGAGAAGCGGACTTGTAGTGCTTGGCCAGGTCAGGGCTGCTGGGCTTGAAGGTGGTGGGCGGGGCCGGGCCCCAGTCAAACCTTCCTATGCTCTGCTCCTCCAGCTCAGCCGGCAGGCTGATGGTCCCGTTGATGGGTTCGTGGACCGCGTCATCGGGTTTGGACTCTTCGATGGTCACAAAGTTCAACAGCGAGCTCTTGGGAGACTTCCTTTTCTTCCTCTTCTTCTTCTTGTTTTGCTTGTTCTCCTGGTTGGGGGACATCCATTCGGCCCCCTGCTTGCTCCGCTGGGCGGCTTTGAACCTGGACGCGTGGCGGCAGCGCACCAGCACGGTGACGAAGATCACGACGATGACCACCATGGCCCCGGCCACGATGGCGATCATGATGGTGAGATAGTCCTCGTTCTGGTAGGGCTGGCCGCTGTCCCCTATGTTCCTGTCCAGCGGCGTCTCCATAGTCCTGCGAATCAGGTCGTAGATGTGGGAGGCATTCCCAGCCGTGTCGTTGACGTACAGGAAAACCAGCACCAGGGTATGCAGGGACTTGGGGTAGCCCAGGTCGCTGATGTTGACCACCAGTCGGTGCAAACCCACGTCCGTGGGCGCGGGCTTCTCCTCCAGGGTGATGTTGCCAGTGACCGGGTCAATCCGAAACAGGCCCTTGCCGTTGCCGCTCACAATGGTGTACTTGAGCTCGGCGTTCATCCCCGTGTCGATATCCACGGCGAACACTTCGGCGACCACCGAGCCGGGGATGGCGGAGAGGGGCACCAGCTTAAAAGACGTGTTGGACGGCGGGGAGATGACCACGGGGCTGTTGTCGTTCACGTCCATGACATTGATGGTCACCTTGGCCGTGGAGGACCGGGGTGGCTGTCCCCCGTCGGTGGCTTTGACATCGAAAGTGTAGGAACTCTGCTGCTCTCTGTCGAATGACACGTTGGACTTGATGACTCCGGAATAGGGATCCAACACGAAATTGTCATTGTCGTTCAGGATGGAAAGAGTCACAGCTTTATTCTCGCCAGCATCTGCATCTGTCACTGTGATCACCCCCACAGTACTATACTTTGGCAGATTCTCAGACACAAAAAATTGGAAGTGGTTATGAGTGAACTTGGGGCTGTTGTCATTCTCATCCAGAACCGTGACTATCACGGCCGCTTGGCTCTGGAGGGGAGGGGTCCCATTGTCCCTGGCCGTGACTGTAAAGATGAATCGCTCTTGTTCCTCTCTGTCAAAGACCCTGGAGGCTGTCAGGACTCCTGTCTTTCGGTCCAGATCAAAGAAGGAAGCATTCGGCCCAAGCTGGTAGACAATGTCTGCGTTTTTCCCACTGTCTTCATCTGTGGCACTAATAGTTGTTAAGTATAACCCACGTCGGTTGTTTTCAGAAACTGACAGCTCAATTACAGGCTGGTTGAAAATTGGTGGGTTGTCATTTTCGTCCTCAAGCTTAACCCTTACCAGGGCAGTCTGATTTAAACTGGGCTTGCCAGAATCAGAGGCGACAATTTTAAAGCTGAATTCTTTGGTGCCCTCATAGTCCAACAGAGAGGAGGTCTCTAACAAATACTGGTTGTCGTACACTGCCTTCAAGTGAAATGGGACCTCTCTTTCAATAAAACAGATCACTTTGCCATTCACATCTGTGTCCTTATCAGAAACTGTAATGAGGGCAATCTTGGTATTGACGGGATCTTTCTCAGATAAATACACCGTGCCATTGATGGGACTTATGATGTACCTGAGGTCTATGTTAGGAGGGTTATCATTTACATCAGTCACGTTGATGGTGACGGTGGCTCGAGCAGGAGTGGAGCTGCCATCACTAGCCAGCACTGTCACTTTGTGAATGGCTGTCTCCTCTCGATCTAAGGACCTCTGGACAGTGATCAGCCCGGTAGTGTTATTTAAAGCAAAGAGTCTTTTGGTAGCAGGGGCGACCTGGGCACCAAAAATGTACCGGATTTCAGCATTGCTGCCTATATCCGCGTCAGTGGCATGGAGCTGAATCACAGAGGTGCCCACAGGAGCATTCTCTGGGATGTGGACCTCCACCTGACCCTCCTTAAACACTGGCCTGTTGTCATTTACATCACTTACTGTGACCTGCAGGATGGCCGTGCTGGACTTCTGTGGAGTGCCTCCGTCCTCTACTTTGATTTTCATCACATAGGTATCTTTCTGTTCTCTGTCCAAGTTTTGCTGAACAATCAATTGCGGCCACTTCTCTCCCTCTGGAGTTTCCACAATATCCAGTCCAAACACACTCTGCCCATTTAACAATTCATAATGCTGAACACCATTGAAGCCTGTGTCGGGATCTGTGGCTGATGGGATTGGAAAGCGGCTGTTGATCAAAGTGTTTTCTGGAATTGAAATATTGATGACTGGAGATGGAAACATGGGGGCATTATCATTGGTATCCTTAACAATTATTTTTATTTTGATCAGCCTGAAAAAATCATTGGGGAGAATCACCACCTCAAGTTCAAAGAAACACTCATTCTCCTCAGCATAAGAGGCTCCAGCACAGAGTTTCTCTCTGTCAATTCTATTGGAGGTTGTGAAAATCTCCCCAGTGCTACTGGACACTTTCACCAAAGGGGCATCCCCAGCTTTAGAAACCAGTCTGTAGACAAGGCTGGCACTGGTCCCTGTGGCAGCATTAATGTGAGAAATGTTCAGGTCCTTTGGTATGTTTCCTATGGGCACGTTTTCAGGCAATTCCTCTCTAATAGTGTAAATAAGTTCTTGAGCTATTGCGGAATCCAGCCTTAAACAGGCAATCAGAGCAGCCAACAGGTAAAAATCCCTCAGGTCCATGATAATGTATTTATTTTCTTTTCCCGAATTTTAGGGTTTAAAGGTTCCCACTGAGGAAGGATGCACAGACTGCAAGAGGAAGCGTGCATGGACTGGAGGATGCATTACATCTCATCGCTTATTTGGAGACAGCCACTGTCAACACAATTGTATAGACAATATTATTCTTCAGTACACAAAAACACAGTCACGAAACATTACAGCACATTTTCCACTGTATATTAGTAAACATGGCAGTTTGCTCTGCCACTGTTCGCAAGTTAACTCTGTGGATAAAAACACTCAACATCCCTGCTTGTTGCATTTGGCCAGAGAAAATAAAATCGTCTACTTTTGAATTCAGGACAGCTGCTATTTTTACCTGTAGTCACCCACACTGTTTTTCAGGACACCGTTTAATTCAAAACATGAATTCTTGAATTCTTGTTCTCCTCCTCCCCTCCCCCTGGCTTACCTGCTTCCTGGTCTCTACCCACATCCCTTAGCTGTCTTTTTCTTTTTCTTTTTTTTTTCCTTTAGATTGAAGTGAAAAACACTAAGTATTTAGCTGTGCTTCCTGCTAACTGCTTTGTCACATGTCAACTGTGATGAGTTTTTTTCTCTGCCACACTGAGTCATCTCTCTTTTTTTTCTTCTTCTTAATTTCTAAAAGGACTATGCCTTTCTTTCCCTCCAGTTCTTCAACTGCCTTCTAACACAGTCTTCCTGGGAAACAAGCATCGGACATGCTGCAGCATCAGCAGCAATAGTCACTGGCCACTACAGATCCGTATTGCCTAAAAGCACAACACCAAGACTTCAAATGTCTTATCCAGACCTTGCTCTCATTTCTCCATGTTGCCAAATTAAGCCCATTAGCATTAATAAACACATTAAAACTTTACAAAATAATAAGCTTTCTTATCGTAGAGGTGAAAGAGAGTGTCAAGGTGTATGTGAAACGCAGCGATATTTCCATGTAACAGCACAATATTTTCTACAGAGCCTAAAAGAGGGAGAAAATGCAGTTTCTTAACCCTGATCTCTGTTATAATATTAGTAACATCTGCCACGCAATAAATACTGCAACCCAATAATGCAGGTTAAAAGCCTTCTGCCTAGATGCTCCCCTAACTGCAATTTGAACGGGTGCAAGGTTCCAGACAGCTACCCACTAGAGTAAAACTGGTCAGTTCCCAGGCTCTGATCTCATCTGCATTAGCTGCACGGTAGCTGATGCCCGTGATTAGTTCCGGCAGGGTGATGCAGGTAGGGATGCAGATACAGCCTAGTAGGTGAGTTCTGCCCCAACCGTCTACCCAATTACAAACGTCCTGGTCTGCACCGAGGACATATCTAAACACAGCATTTACAATTGTGCATGCGAAACTTTACACTTACGTTAGTTGCCTCAACCTTTCCCCTTTCCCGGTATGCTGCAGTTCGGAACGATTTGTTCCCACACATAGAAAGCCATGCATCTGGTAGCACCAGTTTGGGGAGAAATCAGGAGCAGCAAAACGTTCCCTCCTGGAGAAATGTGTTGCTTCGGGCTGGCAAATTAGCAACTCCAGAGAACAAATTCACAGATTTGTCGTTATTCTCTCCACATTTCGTCTCTATTACCCAGGGGGTCTGGGCTCTTCTGGTATGTAACACACACAGCATCCAGTCGCACTTCTTCAGCTCAGGGGTATTTTCCACAGCATCAAGCATACCATTTCCCTCTGATGTCAGTACTGCTTAAGTCTCTAACTTCTGGTAGGAAACGTCAGAGTTGGGGTGGTGGTGATTCTCCGGCTGCTCTCCGGGGTGACAGCGGTCCGAAAAATTCCTAATCGGTTGTTTTTCTCTCTCTGGTTTGAGAGACTCTGGGGCGCTTCTTCCTGTCTGGCTCGCTTTCCCTCTCCCGCTTCTCCTCGGCCCCTCTCTCCTTCTCCCTCTCCTCTCTCTGAACTGAATTTCTTGATATAACTCTCAATAAGCCCAGAGGGAGGGCGTGACGGCCGCGGGCCCGCCCCCGGCACCGGATTGGCCCGCATCCTGCGGTGCGGCAGCCGCACGCGAGGGAGGGGGCGCAGAACAGGGCGCTGACTGTCTCCCAGCCCCCCCCCCCCCAAGCCCCCCTCCTTTGCGCCCCCTCGGCCGCAGCGAAAACACGGAGAACCGATCCCGGCCCCGAGAGAGCTGGGCTCCCGGAGGCGCACGGAGCATGCCCAGCAGGGCCGGCCGGGAGGGGAGAGCCAGCGCGCCTTAGGCGGTCGCGGGCGGTGCCGGCGGCGGCTCCCCGCGCTCGGGGCGGCGATCGCCGATCCAGGCGGCCTGGCGAGCACCGGCGCTGCCGGGGACAGGCGGGCGTGCGGGCGCCGGTCCAGGGAGCCTCGGGCACCGCGGCGGGCGGATGCGGGACGCCGAGGGCACTCAGGGCTGGGGGCACATTTCGCACTTCCCTTTTCTAAATGGAGGGGCCAAAATGCAAAGATGAGAGTCCACCCGGAGGCGGAGTCCGAGGCTGGAGATGTAGGGTCAGCCCTCGGACGGGAGTACGGGCCAGCAGATCCCAGGAGCGCGTCAAAAGGCACGCCCGGTGATGCTGGCAGGGACTTGGCAAGAAGGGCGGACGGGGCGGATAGCGAAAGGTCCGGGCAGAGAATCTTTCAATCTCAGCCGAGGCCCGAAAGAAAATGAACTAGAGCCTTTCTGGCCTGCTGGGTGATGGAAGCCGGCCGGGAGAGAGAGAGCGGCAGCCTCGGGGGTCCCCGGTCGGCCCTGGCCAGCCGGGGCGCGGCGCGAAGTCTCCTCTGTCGCGCTGCGGCGCGCGGCGTGGCTGCTCTGCGCTTCTGCCTGGCCGCGCGGGAGCCTGCGAACCGAGCTCGCCCGACACGCGGCTGCTGCACAGCCGCTCCAGCTCACTTAGCTGCAAACTTTGCCTGCGAAAGGCTGGAAGGAGTCCCCTCCAACTGCTTCCCGGGACTGTGGACCATTTCCTTTCCTGGCACTTTCTGCTGATTCCAACTTTACACGTAATACTTGTCTTTCCCTGTGCAAGGCATGTCTCTGATTCGTTTTGTAGCGTGCACTCACGTTTCTCATTTTCATACTAGTGCAGGATGGAATGACTCCCGAAAGGATTAGCCTTATTTCTTAAATATTGGCCCCGAAAACTAGACTATCTCTATATATGACCGATCTTTAAAATCAGTAATCCACAAGGTTTGCGTAATGGGCTGTTACCAAAAGGATATATGCATGAGTAAAGTTTGAGGCTTTAATAATAACAGTTCACTTGGAACAAAATTTTATTTTTTTGAATGACCTATAAAGGTTGTCTGAGAAGGTCTTAATGTGTAAGTGAATAACTGGCTCTAACGTACAGGGAGAATAAAGGGCATTTATTTTAAATTTCCAGGCCCCCCATTCTGTTCTGAGCTGTGGATGGATGCATTCATGGCTCTTCCCACAGTTCTGCACTATGATGGCATGTACAAAAATACCTCTTAGTTTTTGAATAAAGTGGTTTTCTTTTTCAATATGAACACTTGTTTTTAGATACTTAAGTTAAAATGTAAAATATTATCACCAAGAAAACCCACCAAACTTAGATATTGCATAAATAATTTCACTATTTAACCAACTCTGAAATTACGATGTCAAAACATTAAAAAAATTAAAAAAAAACCTTTACCTTTACCTGAGGTCAATATTCATGGCAAAATTCAGTGCTTAAGGTGCACTAAAATAGATTAATCTCTTAATGAGAAATATAAAACAGGTTTTCTGAAGGAAATAGGTTGATAATGCTTTCTAAATAGCCAAAGTCCTCTCATAATAGTAGTACTTTGTATGATTAGAGTATACAAAGTTTAAGAATAAAAAAAGGACTTCTTAAGTATTTAAAATGATAAAGTATTACCTCATAGAACAATATGAGTGAATCAAATGAAGTTTCTTTTATCTTAACTCTGAATGATCATTTTGCCATTCACAAAATGTACAATTAGAACTAGTGCATTGTTCCAGTTGACACCTATTTTATACTCTGAACTTGTTTAAAAGAACAAATGAACCATCATTTTGATACATTTACAATAAACAGCAGCACAGCCACTTTCCAGCTCACTTCTTATACATCAGAGTTATCTCACATTCTTATGCTAATCATACTGTAGTCATTTCAAAGTCATGTTGCAGTCACAGCACATAACTTAGTAATAATTAATATTACTACTAAGCAGAATTATTTCTGTGGGCTAACAGGTAGCTTTACTAGTCAGAACTCATTGCTATCCTATGCTCATAAATGAAATCTTAGTATGAACATAGATGAAGCTTAAGGAGGAAAAAATCATGTGATTACATTTATGACCGTGAGACTTCAATTACAGAAACCAAAGGCCAAAGCCCCCGAAGGAGGTCCATCTCTAGACTCTCCAAGGGAGGCTGACTATAATATAGAAACAGAGCTACTGGCTTCAGTGCATTCTGCCATTTAGGAGTTTATTTGGCATATCTAAATTATTGGAATTCTTTAATCATACTAATTTTATCTCATAAAGCTTATTGTTTGCCCTATTATATTCCAACTGCTAAACTCCAGAAAGAGAACTATTATTAAAGATCTTATTCATATTCAGGAAGAAAATTAAATATAAAGGGTCATATTTCTAACCCTCTGCTATCATAACTTGAGGCTTCTGCCCAGAAATCTATATAAAACATTTCCATAATAAGAGCTGCTCACAATTCACCTCCTCTACCTTATTTAAGTTATATCTATATAATTATGTATTAAGAAAATCATATTGTGCATAAATTTTAATTTTTCTAGGAGGCTATCTATTGGTTTTGATGCATTTTAATCACTTTTTTCCTTCATTGAATTTAATGAAATATTTGATTTCCAATTATATGACTTCCAATATAGATCTTCCAGTATATGTATTAGGGTTCCAATTAAATCTCATTAATTAACCCTACTCATCTTTGTCATTGCGTACTTTCTACAGCAAGAAATTGTTATAGTCTCGCATGTGTTATACCTGATTAGTATGTAATTTAGGAATTATGCCATCTGGGCTATAGTAAAACTGCTTTAGTGTTCCCTGCTGCTATATAGGTCATGGGATATTGTGAAGCTGAGTCACCGTAGACCAGCTAACTAAAGACTTAAATACTATTTCAGATTAATATAGAAACAGATGTTGAGTTAACATTATTTTACATCCCAACATTTAATGTTGTTCTATTTATATACTTAAACAAGTTTCATGTGATGGCATTTAATAACTTCAATTGTCAAACAGTTTGGTTTGTTAATTGAATTTTCATCTATGATTTTTTAGGTTCCAGTCAGCATTTTAAAATTACACTTCACACAGAGATTGTAAAGGCTTTTTGTGTTAAGTTACAGTTTATATAAAAGCTATAGACTGTAGTATTTGCAATGATCAAATGACCCCCTCAAGGATTTCAATTCTAAAATGTTCAACTTTAACATATTATTTCTGTATCCTAATCAAAGTGAAAAGTAAAATAAAATAAATACTAGTGTGCCTTGTACTTCTAAAGTTCCTTTAATCTAGATGTCTCATTGTGTCTGACAGACATTAATCAATCAATCACAGGGATCTTGTGTCACAGCAGGTATTATTGTCCCCATTTCACAAAAGAGTCTAGACTATTGTACTGTACTTCTGGGGGAAAATTGTGTGAAAATGCTGAGAGTTATTTATATTATCACTACTTAGAAAAGGATAATGCAGAATGTTAACAGCATAAAAAATTAACACCTTTTAAGATTGTACAAACTGGCAAAGTGTAGTAAGGTCCTTGTCTTCTGCTGCACTATTAGGACTTTCCGTTGAATATATATTTTTTCTCTCCTCACTTTAAAGTGATATAATTTCATGTGAAATTTAACAGAAAACTTTCTATTTCATGTCTGTAGAACATTTATTTTCTGTAGGTAAGAACTGTTAGATCAGAATATCAAATATGATCTATTTAATTATTTTTAATATAAAATAAAATGCCCCCAAATGCAGAAATTGCATGCACATTATTCAGAAGTACCTCTATTTATCCTTAAAAATAGATATAGAGATATGTTGAGACGAAAACACATTTAATGCACAATAGCATTTGCCCAAAGGTAATTGGGAAAGTGATTTTCTTAGATATTAAAACTTCCTCGATTTAAAATAAATACCATGCAAGTTTTTTTCTTTATTCTATTTAATACATTCTCATTAATAAGACTATGTTGTTGAAAACAGAACTTCATAGTACCTGAAACATTATTCTGATAGCTTTTTATTTCTATTCTTCTCTCTCACTTCTGCATGCCTGTATATTTTCCAGCCTTCTTTTTTTTGTAATAAACTCACGTGATATTCTTCTAAGAGCCCAACTTGTTACATAATGTGCACATAAATAGACTTACTAATATAGGGCAGAATGGATAAGCCTCATTTTTCTCTTATAGTCTCCTCTCAGAACCAAATTCAACCCACAGCCCTACTCTAATTGAATTAGGATGAGTCAGGGAGACTATGCATATTCCATTGACTCCTGAGGCCTTGGCTTAATTCCAGATCACTGATAACACCCAAGTAATAGAGATAGGGATTGCTCAGCCTTTAAAATACACTGGTATGCTTTGTCTGGGATTTAAGTCAATACCACTTTACTTTCAAAAATTATGTAAGTATACACATACTTCTTTAATATATTTTTTCTTAAACAGAAATATTATTTTGTAGTGTATTAATATACAATCTTTTAAACAGTCCTAAAATGCACATCATCTTTTCAGTCCTATCCCTGTGAATTTACTGTGCTCTAGATACACAGAGATTGGTGAAATTTTCATAAAGGATAAAAAGCTCCTCAAAGAACCTTCTTGGCTGTATGGAATTGAGTCTGTCTGCTTTAAAGTAAGCCAGGACACATCATCAGAGAGGTGTATTTTTAAAAATAGAGGTTATATGGAACATTATATGTTGAAGTTTAAAGCATAAGTTTAATTTTTAAAAAATTATCCTTGGAAAAATATCACTTGTAAAGTAAAATAACGCAGTAAATACTTCTCATCTTTCAAAAGATTTGAAATATTTTTAATGTCACCAAAACAGTCATGCAGTATATTAATTTGGAGAGGAAATAAGCATCTCAGTTTGAGTGCAGAATCAGTATGACTATTTCTGTTATCTTTATAATTTCTGGAAGGAACAATCATACCAATGAAGGAGTCTTTAAAAGCTATATGCTGAAATAATGGGGTTATTTCTCAGTAATATTAGTCTCTCACTGTGAAAGTAGGCTGACATTTTGCTGTATTAGAACAGGTAAGGAGATCCTAAAGACCAGGTGACATTTCAGACGAACTCCATGATTAGTAGGAAAAAGTAGAAAGGGACAATTAAATGAAATGACTATAAAACACAAAAGTGAAAAATGTTGTGTCATAAATTTATTACTTCACTCAAAAATCTGATAAAAAACATACCATGTAAAAAATACCTACTATAAAGCCTTCTGTATTCTCAAGCACAGAGATATTTAATATCTACAAGGTGGAGGAAAGTAGGTTTGTAGTTGTGAGTACTCTAAACACAGAGTTTATTCTAGTATTTTTATTTATTAGTTATTGTATTCTCTATACAAACAACTGTAAACCTACTTTTGCCCCACCCCATGTACCTTAAGCATAAGTTAGCTAAGGCCTCTTGCTGTTTTTTCCTTTCATTGTTGTTATTTTTTTACATAGAGTCATATGATCCTGAGAGTACTTCCTACTTTGCTAATTCTCATCATCATATCTTTCTTTATATTTTAGATTTTAAATACTTGGGTTATTATATTCATTGTAATATTTCAAGTGCTAAATAGCAAGCTTTTGGGAATATTCATAAATAAATATACTGACAATTTAGTTGTGTTCTTCTTCATATTGTTCCAGAATGTTTACCATTTATTATTCCAATCCTAATAATATACTAAAGTTGACTTTTTTGTGATTTAAATAACAATTAACTTAAACTGATTCTATTTATCTCAAACTTTAATAAGAACACAAATTATTCAGATACCTTATTAAGTTGAAATGCAGATTGATATACTTATTTTGGAGTGGAGGCTGAAGTCTTGCATTTCTACCAAGTTCTCAGGAGATCCTGATGCTGTTGATTTGTGGGCCCCACTTGAAGTATCATGAACCTAAAAGGGCTCTTAGATACAAAGTGCATGCCACACAAGCCAGCGTGCAAAAGTGAACACTGGAGAAAGGATTATACCTGCTCTTTACCATGCATGGATTAATTCTGTTACCAAGCATTCTTCTGATGCAAGTATAGCTCAGACACTCAAGGAATGTACACATCATTCATATATTAACTTGGTTTAGCTTATTTTCTTCCTCACAGGAATTAAATACCTTGAGCTAAATTTTAGTTTTACATCAGGCTGAAAATGAGGAAGATGTCCATTTGGAGGCTAGCATCTTTTGTGGGGAGAACAGAACTGAATGGAACACCAGGGGGACCCAGTGCATCTGCTAGGCAATGTGAGGGTACAGGGTACTTTTGCATAGAGAATGTATCAACCAGGATGTGACAGAATACATGCCTGAACACCTATGTGTCCTCTCCAGGCTCACAAGAGTTCCTCCTTTTTGGGCAATGTTTCTCCTAAATTCTACCCACATGGTAAGCAAATCAGCTGTCTTCACACAGCATTGACTTCTCCCACTCTGCCATAAATTAACGGATCTAACCCATTCTGCTAACATCTGGTTATGTTTACTGCAAAGATACTAAATCCAAGTGGACCAATGAACCCCTTCATCAAAGATTCTGTAATCAAGATACTCCAAGATCCATCTAATTGTTCTGTAAACAGGAAGTGATGTATTCTCAGGAGTAATTAGAAGCAGTTTTTCATTTTGTAAACCAGGAAATCAAAGAAAAGTAGAGGGAGAGAGAATAAGAAAAGTGAAGGTGATACACATAAAGAACCAGAGACAAAGAACCCCTTATGGCAGTTAATGATCTGGCTCTAGTTCGTTGTTGGTGTCCAGTTATATACCGACCACTGTTTCTTAAGAGCTAACCTAGGAGCTTTTATAATAGTTTGCAAGAAAGAATCCTAATTAATATGAGCTAATGATAGGAACTGGTAATTTTGCTTGACCCTATCTATTCCTGATTAATTAACACACTGAAAGGCTAAAATATGGAGTGTAATAACATGACTGGGATTTTATAATTGTGGGAGAGAATAAGAAGAGTGAAAATAATCAAATTTTTATATGAGTGGTTTTAAACACAGAGTAACATTGCCCCTTAGGTCACACTTGGCAATGTCTGGAGTCATTTTGATCATCACAACTATAACATGGGTGGAGAGGCTGGTATTGCTACTGACATGCAGTGGGGTGGAGGCCAGGGATGATGCTAAATATTGTAAAATGTAAGGTACAGCTGCCCCTCCCCACTCCTCTTTCCCCAACACACACACACACACACACACACACACACTATGGCTCAAAGTGGCAGTAGTGCCAATGTTGTGAAACCCTGCTTTAGAGAAATAGCATTTGTATTTTATATAATTTATTTCAGCAAATTTATATCTATTGTTTGTTAACAGCAAAATCAAAAGTTAATATATCATTAAAATTCATTTGATAACCTATAGGAAAATAGACAAAATATGTTATAAATTATGCTGCTGAAATCTGAAGAAATAAATATCTCTTCTAATCCTTCGTGACAAATGTTCTATTTTTATACAAGGCACAACAAATCTAAAACCAACCATTGGGTCTAATTGTAGTCATTTCTGTGCATCCTTCAGAAATTGTAAAATTCTTCAATGAATATATGAGGCATTTTATTAGCTTTATACTAATGTGTAATATATCCATTATAGAAGTTGATTTTATATGATTCCTTTATTATTATTTCTATTATTTCATATTCAGAAAAACATTTATTCTACCTACAGTTTCTCTGATAAAATATGAATTCCCTAGATTCTGTTATACATCTATGACTTATTAAGATTTTTTAAATCTGGTCAAAAAATAAAACTACAATTATTTGCAATAGAAGATGTAAACCTACCTTGGTTATAAATCAACAAAGCATCTATAGCTCCATTCAAATATATGAGCATATACAAACTCAAACAAAAGTAATATAATTTATTTGGTTTGTTGCTAAGATTTTTTTCATGCTTGTTACCATGATCTCAATAACATTTTATTTCCTTCAAAGGGTATAAATCGCATATAGGTTTATTCTAAAGTTTTTGGGTCAACTTAATGTTTCCTGGAAATCCACAAATTAAAATGCAATAACAACCTAATAAATAAGCAACGATTTTTTGAATTAGGTTAAATATTCAGAGAAAAAATTCTGAAGAAATATTGAGTACTAGAAAATGAATTTTTAACTATACACTATTTGGCTCATCTGGGAATCATTTTAAAAGTTAAAAGATTTCTAAATTTTTAACTGTGGTAAACACTGCCATCTGGAGGAATTTTTTGGTAATGCATATCAAAACTAAAATGCTTAAAAGTGTTATATGTATGGATTTATGCCATAATTTTTATTTTATAAATTTAATAAATGTGAAAAACATTTTATATCACATTATTGTAAAACTGAGCTATTAACTAATACTATTGCTGTGATTTTCAAATATCAATAAATTGTCAAAGTGGTTATTTTAAAGAAATCATTTTTATTAACCATCTTTTAAAGATGTTTTCTCACATTTGTCAGATAGTAATTTAACTTTTGTATTTAACAAACTAATTATAATATCAGAATTATAATCAGATTTTGCAAAAGGAATATTAGAATCAATAGCTAGAAAATTCTGCACTGCAATGATACTACTATATAAGGCTCACTTAAAAACAAATACTTTTTTTAAAAAGCAACACAATTGCCTGTACTATTCTTATTATTTCTTGCATTTTTTCTTATTTTGTGTTAGTTTTAACGTGTACATTTTTTCAATTCTGTTTCATTAGTCTACTCCATGTGCTAATTTTTAAGTTCTGCTTTTTTAGCTCTTCAGTAATCAGTGGTAGCTAAGACTGCAAAAACTCAGGGCCTAAAAAGGGATAAAATAAGGGTAGCTTGCTGCGCTGCCTATTCAAATAGAAATACAAGAACCTTAATACCTATGACGTTTCCATTGTCAGAACTGATGAATAGGAATAAAAAACATGTATGTTCAATAAAAATTTATCCACATATCAACAGTACTAATTTTAAAAGTTAAGGGGCTGTTTGGTATTTTCATTTATATAGTTTAAATTATGCAAATATTGCCTACTAAAATTTATTTTATATGCTCCCGGAATTCCAACTTCATTACTAATAAAATTTATGAAAGACTACTTTATATGACAATGTTACAAATATTTGCAATTTTCTGAGATGACTAGGATTCTATTTTAATACCTTCTTTAATGTTAGATTTGCACTTAAAGTGCCTGATTATTAATTTAATTATATTACTATGAACAAAAAGGAAAGTATAAATTTGAAATCAAGTTAAAAAAGATATGTAGCATTAAACTTAGTGCTGCAAAGATGCTAAAATGCTGTAAAGAAGTATAGCTGAAGGGGAAATCTATAAGTGGGGATACAAGCAATTTTTCTTTTCATAATTTGATGTTATAATTACAATGAATATCTGTGTCAGAATCTGATACAATCTTATTTGGAGACTAGAAGCCCAGTGCACAAAATTTGTGCATGGGGGGAGGGCAGTCCCTCAGCCAAGCCTGCACCCTCTCCAATCTGGGACACCTTGAGGGATGTCCAACTGCCTTCTCACAATCCAGGATTTCTGGCTCCCAACTGCTCACCTGCTTGCCTTTCTGATTGCCCCTAACCGCTTCTGCCTGCCAGCCTGATCACCCCCTAATTACTCTCCTGCCAGCCTGATTGATGCCTAACTGCTCCCCTACCAGCCTATTTGCCTCTAACTGCCCTCCCCTGCAAGCCTGGTCCCCCCTAACTGCTTTCCTCTGCAGGCCTGGTCCCTCCCAACTGCCCTCCCCTGCTGGCCCATCTTGTGGTGGTCATCTTGTGTCCACATGGGGGCAGGATATTTGACCACATGGGGCAGCCATCTTGTGTGTTAGAGTGACAGTCAATTTGCATATTACTATTTTATTAGATAGGATAGAGGCCTGGTGCATGGGTGGAGGCCAGCTGGTTTGCCTTGAAGGTTGTCCCAGATCAGGGTGGGGTTCTCTTGGGGTGTGGAGTGACCTGGGTGAGAGGCCTGTGGTGGTTTGCAGGCTGGCCACACGACCCAAGCAGAGGCCCTAGTATCTGGAATGTTTTTTATCTTCTACAATTGAAACTTTGTAGCCTGGAGTGGAGCCAAGCCTTCTGCTTGCTCCGTGGTAGAAACCATTTCTGTTGGGATTTATTTATATTCTATAATTGAAACTTTGTAGCCTGAACTGGAGGCCTAGGCCAGCCAGGGTGTGCAGAAAGCTTGGCTTCCTACATTGCTGGGGAAACCCAAGTTTTCCTCCTGTACTCTTCATGGCTGCAGCCATCTTGGCTGGGTTAATCTGCATACTTATTCCTAATTGGTTTGTGGGATTGACTTTGTGGGTATGGCTTCTGAGTGTAGCAGAGTGATGGTTAATTTCCATATTACTAATTTATTATATAGGTTGTTTTTATTTAAGCAAGTATAAAGTATAGGGTTAATAATAATGGTGAAATGCTGATGAAATCAAAGTTCTGTGATTTTATCAGGGATCATTGTCTTGCAAAATTGAAGTATAAGTTCATGGACAAAGATGGTTAAAAGAAATAGTTTATTGAGAGAGAGATGGACTCCCAGTAGCAGAGAGGGGACCCAAAATGCATGATAGTGAAGCTTCTTTATCTAAGGATAGTTATATGCTTTGCTAGCTCCTGATTGGTCCTTCTAAAGATTTCTGCTTTAGCATCATCTATACATTTTAAAGGTCACATCTCCCGTGATGATGAATAAAAGGCCGTGGTATATTTATACAATGGAAATACTAAGCAGCTGTTAAAAACAAGGGCCTCTTACTCTTTAAGATAACATGGAGGAACCTGGAGATGTTATGCTAAGTGACAACGCATGCCTTTTTAATAAGAAAACTTTTTTGACCAGAAGTAGAATTTATTGGTGAGTGTAAGGTGGGGACAGCACTCAGATCCTCATGAATTCAGGGCCCATCGTTTGTCCAGGGGACCATGATTAGGGATGTATATGACTTCACAGCCGGCTAGGATGAGTCGCTTTTCAGCCACCAGCTCTTCAAATGCATCCACATTAAACTTAAGGCCCGCTGCTTGGAGATGTGGCTCTTGTGGCCTTCAGGGAATTGAACTTGGCTCTGCTTAGGGCCTCAGTCGCGTGCTCCTTGTTCTGCAGCTTGGTGCGATGGTCACAATGACTTGCCAATGCAGACCCTGGCCACTGTGCCCTGGGCTTTCTAAAGGTACTCCTCCCCGCCCCCCCCCCCCCCCCACACACACATACCGGCCTGGAGCCTGTCACCTTAGCACAGGACAACATCTTGTTGAAATGGATAGCATGGAAGGGGTGGAGCCACAGTGAGAGCCCTCTTTGCTACAGCTTTTCACCATGTACTTACTTGTTGGGACAGTTAAAAACCGGTCTATTTTTTCCTTCTTCCACCCAGGTCAAAGATGCAGATCTTGGCACCAGGACGCCCCCGCAGAAGTGAGCCTGTGGGTACGGCTTGTTCTCACAATACCAGTAACACAGGGCGGGGTGACGGCCAGCTACGCCAGCATCTTCAGTGGCAAGCAGGAGGGAAAGAATGTGAGAAAATTTTTACGGGTAAAAAAAAATTGTACAATCCTTTATTCTAGATTCAGCAATTTTTAATATTTTGCAATTTCCTTGATCCTTTTCTTACATTTCTGCTCAACTATTTGAAAGTAAGTTATAGACTTGTCATTGCAAAATCATTTGGTATGCATCCCCGAAGAATAAGGACAATCTCCTACATAACCACACAATATCATGCTTAAGTAGTAATAATTTCGTACATCATGTGATGTCTATTTTACATTCAAGTTTTTCTACTTATTCCCAGGAAAAGATTTATAGCCATTTTTCTGTTTTGTTTTGTTTTTCCTCTAATTTATATCCAACTGCTTTTCCTCACTCTTATATTTCTTCACTCTTTTAGTTTAAAAGAGTTCTCTTATTATTTTCCCTTGACATTTTACTTCTGATTATTTTAGGACAATTGTAGGATACACTATTCCACACTCTGGATTTGCTTAATTGCTTCCTTTTGGGTCATTATCTTGCTTCTCAGTCACCTGTATTTTTGTAAACTGGGATCTAAAACAGTGCTGTTTAACCAAAATATAATTTGGCCCATATATGTTAACTTTAAATATTCCTATAGCCACTTTTTAAAAAATCAGAAAATATTCTAATTGGGTATTTTATTAAACCAAATATGTCAAAAACACACAATTTCTCCATGTAACCAGTATTTTAAAAGGTGTTGGTATATTTTACCCTTTATATTTAAAGTACTATAGCAAATAAAATCTTGTGTGTATACTTAACAGCATGTCTTAATTTGGAATAGTGACGATTCATGTTGAATAGTCACACATATCTAGCATCTAACACTGTACAGCACAGGGCTAGAGCCTTGTTTAAAGCTAAACATTCTGGGCAATAATACCTCATAGGTGAGGTGTGGTTTTCATATTCAATTTTATCAGCAGACTCACAACGTCAGAATATTTCACTATCCAAGGAGGGTGTAACATGGTAATTTTATATGGGAACTAACTCATCCTTTTCTTTGCAGAGGACTTTCCTTCTTTCTGTTAGTAAATGATCTGTGGGGAGATACATTGGTTCTATTTTAATCTTTATTTACTTAACACAAAGGATTCTAATAGCCATTGATGATCTTTGACCAGAATCAATTATTATATCATATGCTGTAAAATAAGGATTTCCTAATACTATTATCCTTCTTCTTTTATTAGATCTCATTTTCCAGTAGAGCAGCACTTCCCTTCCTCCTTCTCTTTTTTATTTACTACCATTAAAAAATTCTTAAACAATCACACTTTTAAATTCTAGTGCTCCTTCCCATTCTACAAGGGTTCCTTTTTCATAGTACACTGTTAATGTTTCTTTTTTTTCTTTCTTTTTTAAATCTTTATTGTTCAGTTTATTAATTACATTGTCCCCCCTTTTTTATCCCACTATAGCTCCCCTCCACCCTGTACCCATCCCACCCTCCACCCTCACCTCCCCCTCCCCACTGTCCTCTCCCATTGTTGCAAGATTTTTGTCCAGTCTCTTGCTGTACTTCCCACACCCCTTTTCTCCCCGAGATTTGTCAGTCCATTCCCTCTCTATGTCCATGATTCTGTTATATTCACCAGTTTATCCTGTTCATCAGACTATCAATTCACTTGATTTTTAGATTCATTTGTTGATAGATGTGTATTTGTTGTTCATGATTTATATTTTTACCTTTTTCTTCTTCCTCTTCTTAAAGAATATCTTTCAACATTTCAGATAATATTGGTTTGGTGGTGATGAACTCCTTTAGCTTTTTCTTATCTGTGAAGCACTTTATCTGATCTTCAATTCTCAATGATAGCTTTGCTGGATAGAGTAATCTTGGTTGTAGATTTTTGCTATTCATTATTTTGAATATTTCTTGCCACTCCCGTCTGCCCTGCATCGTTTCTGTTGAGAAATCCACTGACAATCGTATGGGTGCTCCCCTATAGGTAACCAACTGTTTTTCTCTTGCTGCTTTTAATATTCTCTCTTTATCTTTTGCTCTTGGCATTTTAATTATGATGTGTCTTGGTGTGGTCCTCTTTAGATTCCTATATTTTGGGGTTCTGTGTACTTCTTGGGCTTTTAAGTCAGTTTCTTTCACCAGGTGGGGGAAGTTTTCAGTCACTATTTCTTCAAGTAGGTTTTCATTACCTTGCTCTCTCTCTTTTCCTGGCACCCCAATAATTCGGATGTTGGTATGCTTGAGGTTGTCCCAGAGGCCCCTTACACTATCTTCAATTATCTGGATTCTTTTTGTTTCTTGCTTTTCCAGCCGAGTGGATTTTGCTTCTTTGTATTTCAAATCTTTGACTTGGTTCTTGTGGCCCTCTGGACTGCTTTTAGGACTTTGTGTAATATTTTTTATTTCAGTCAGTGTATGCTTGATTTCTAGTTGGTCCTTTTTCATATCCGTGAGGGTCTTGTCCATATCCTCAGAGGTCTTGTTCATTTCCTTGTAAGTCTCATTCATTTCCTTGTAGGTCTCATTCATTTCCTGGTTGGTCTTGTTTATTTCCTCATTGGTCTGGTTTACTTTCTTGTAGTTCTCATTAAGTTCATCCGCCTTTTCTAGGAGCCTCTTGAAAAGTCTTATAACTGCGGTTTTGAACTCTATGTCTAGTCATCTTTTTTCCTCCATTTCTTTCACACCTGATTTCTTTCCATATCTCTGCATGGTGGCTGCTTTATGTCAGTGGCTCAGCCTCCCCAGTTACTTGAGGTGGGTACTCTTACTGCAATCCTTTATGGGTTGTACAGTATTTTTTAATTTAAGCCCAGCTTGTTGTTGTTAGCCCTAGGAGGGTTTGACCTCCAGGCCAATTGGCTGTGAAGGGAGACTGTGTTCAGGTAGTATGGGCAGAGTCTCTGAGCTGAGCAGGCAGCCTCAGTGTCAGCTAGGTCCTATGTGGGGTTCGCGTGCACAGGTCTCTGTTGGATGGGAATGGTTGCAGACACCTCCAAGAGAAAGCCGCTAGTCTCTCCCCCTTGCCAGACAACTCTGCCTCTCCCCAAATGAGTCTGCACACCCAAAGTCTTGCCCAGGGTTGTAAAACAAAGCAGTCCGGTGGTCTCCCAAACCAGGGGGCAAGTCTCCAGGGAGCAAGTCATGAGCAAACTGCTTTTTCCAGGCAACCCAGCTTCTCCTTAGACTAGGAGACCTCTGCCGTGTCTGGCATCCAGGGTGCGTCCCCCAGATCTCGGACTTCGCCTGGTACTGGGGAATCTGTGCAGTGGGATGTCTCCGCCCTCCCCATTGGTGAAATCCAGCCAGGGTTGCTGCTCCAGCTACAGCCCGTGCGTGCAATCAGGACGGCTCCTAACCTGTTTCCGTGAATATCTTCAAGGCTGCACTCTGCCGCTCTTCTGAGTCTCAGTGTCCCACCTTGACTTTTATTTGTGGAGTTTTCACTCAGCCAGCTGTCTGATGATTTTGGGTGATGTTTGTTTTGTTGTTTTGTTGTAGTTTTTGAATTGTTGCGTGGGGCAGAACAATAGGTGTTTACCTATGAGGCCATCTTGGTTCTTTCCCTGTTAATGTTTCTTGAACATAAACTTTTTATGAAATTCTTCTGAGTGCACTAGATAGCTCTTGCTTTGGTTTAGTTTTGAATCCACTATTGAAGACAGCTGAGGTCCAGGATGGAAGTAGCAAGGATCCAGGATTCAGGCCTTTGAGAAATCCCCAACCCTGACCAGGAGTATTCAGTAACAAATGAATCTGAAAAAGTAATACTGATATTTTAGGGTTCTCTCACACATTATTTAGCAATTACATATGGTCTTTCAGCTACATATGGTCTGTCTTATTCCTAAACTTGATGTGAGTCTAGGATTCTTCTAGACTCAACCGTAAGTTTCCTCTATCCTAAACTATAGCTTTCTTCTCTTTGTTGGAACATATGCCTCCTTGTATTTTGACCTTCACATGTGCTATGAGCTTCTTATCTGCTCTTCACTCTTGTGGCTCTTGTCTCCATTTCTTTATAGCCAATGTGAGGTGGGTTTTTGAAGCAAATTGCAATTCTATCTGGAAAAGGAAATATGTATACATATACACATACACTACCTGAACATATTAGATTTAAAAATATATATCCTAGAAAGGAGTTGTTTGATTTATATTAGTATAATATAACATCACCTGCGCTGGCTACACATAGAACAGTCTTCAGTCTCCTGATCATTTCTGCCTTAAGAGGGTAATCTTAGCAAACATCTCATTTTCTCTGTCGCTTTGCATGTAGAATGCATGGTGCAGATAAAACATCTTTAAAAAGTCACTTCACGTTGCTCTGTGAAGACTCCTTGCTCACCCTCCTGAGCTCTCTTGCAAGCCAGTTTCTGAGAATACAGTGATATTCACCTGTTGTTTAGAAGAGGACAGTGTTCTCAGTCAAAATATTTGTTCATCAGAAATTAAACATTGAAAGAAAGAAGGTCACCTTGTAATTGAACAAATGAATAAGATGCTAGGTAAGTTTCTATGTTTGCACAGCTACTTAAAAGAGAATTTCTGTTTTGCCATTTTAGGGCTTTTGTATGGTGTTAAAAGGACTGAATGCAATGGCTATGGGAAAACAATTCAAATAAAACAGAGCGACAAAAATATGAAGAAACAAACTAAACAGAAGTATCTCCAGCAAAGTACCCACTCCATGGGTAGGTGGGGCATCCAACCATCCTGAGAAATCACCAGAAGTGTTTAATGACCTTGGGGGAGCCACTGACTCAATTTTTCCACTTCTGCCTCCCCAGTCCTGCCATCTTTCCAGTTTTCCCTTCAGTTTCTCTCAGGTTCTGACACCTGTGCAGAACCCCAGCCTGTTGGAAGGAATCCTGAACCCCTGCCTTCTGATATGTTGGAGTCTCTTGTTGTCCATACCCCACAGTACTTGGCAACAGAGGAGCCAAATACAGTCACTGGCCTGATTCTGAGCCACTTTGTGGTCCAGGTACTACAAGCATCAATGGTAGACTTGCTGGATTCTACTCTGTGTCTTTGACTTGGCCTTGATTTTATCAATTTGACTTGGATGTTAACATTTGCAGTGCTTGCCTTCTTCCTCCCCATTTTCTAGGCCCAGTTCTGCTCTTCCTGATTAAATCTTGGGTTCTGAAAGGATCAGCTTCTTTTTTAAGATTTTAATTACTATTTTTTTAATTTTTAAATTACAGTTTACATTCCATATTATTTTGTACCAGAGGCATGGTGCATGAAAATTCATGCACTGGAGGGGGTGGTCCCTCAGCCCAGCATGCCCCCTCTAACAGTCTGGGAGCCCTCAGGGGCAGGAGGAAACTCTGCAATCAAGGGAAGGCGATGCCCCCATCACACCTCTGCTACTGCCACTGCTGGCAGTGCAAGCCTTGGCTGGCCCTGGTTATCTGAGCCTCCGGTGGCCCTGGGAGGCTGGGAAGCCACCATCCGAGGCTTGCCTGTGCCTCAGGCCAGCCCCGGGTGGCTGGGGAAGCTTAGGGTGAGTCCAGTCGCATAGTGTGCCTGCCAATCCTTTCTCCCCCCATGGCTGGGCTGAAAGGACTGTGGGATTCCTGTGGGGCTGAAGGATCTGGGCACTGCAATCTTGTGGCTAATGGCATAACCATCTTTGTGATGGCATGACAATCAATTTGCATATTCCCTCTTTATTAGGTAGAGTTAGTTTCAGATGTATAGCATAGTGGTTAGACATATACTTTACAAAGTGCTGTTGCTGATATTTGCATTACCAATCAGACACCATACATAATTATTACAATATTATTGATTATATTTTCTATGCTGTACTTTATAGCTCCCTTAACTATTTTGAAACTAACAATTTGTACTTCTTAATCCCTTCACCTTTTTCACCCATGCCCCTAAAACCTTTCTCCTCAGGAACTTCTTGCTGGCCCTGCTGTTTGCCTGCACAGCCTTTGCTGCCCCCCTATTCTTCGTCCTCTTTACTTTTTCTCTCCCTCCCTTCACAAATATTAAAAAATAAAAACTGTTGGGGCTATCATGATTTTCAAATTAACCTAAGGGTTTTCTCATCTGATTTTTAAATTGATTGAACCAATATTTCTCAGAATGTTTGCTTTTTAATTCAGTTATTTCCCCCTTAACTTTATCCCTTAAAAAACTAATTTTCTGTACATTAAACAAACACATCATAAAGACCATAGTGCATTATAGACAGATTGCACACAATTTGAGGAGCTGGTATCAGCATCTGTTGCTATTTTTCTGGGGTTTCAGGTTTGTGCACAAAATCAAGACACATGTGACATTGCCATAGAGCAGCCCCAGGTCTGCGTGCCACGTGCACCTCTCCAACAACTTAGAATTATATACTTAATAAAACTCAGCTTCCTGCAGTGAAACAAATGCATGCACTGATCAGGTTTCTAGCATTCTGTTAACCTTTTATGAGGTCTAAATCACCCAGCATTAAAATGGTTTATTTCTCTCTGAAAATCTTTTTAAAGGCTTGGGAAAAGGCCAGGAAATTGCATATACTTGAAAAAAATATATAATTTTTATTTAAAATATGCTTTATTACTAACTTTTACATTTTATAAGATTCACAGAGCTATTGCCAAGTTTCAAATAATCAATTCTTTTAAAAAATAATACACTGAGTGTTTAATTACACAGTTTTGCTGTTTTCCAATTTGGGGCAGTTTTATTGATTTTATTTCAATACTATTTTAATTATTTTATACTTTAAAATGTTATCAGTATAACATGATCACTATTTGCAATTCTGATAATCTGATAAGCTGCACTATCTTCATTTACTATTTTGTATCTTCATTTATTTAACTTATTTAAATTAAAACTCTAATAGTATATTTTCAATGGCTAAGAAATAATATTTTTTTCATATAACTTAAACAATGTGTCCAGATTAGTAACACGATTATTAATTTAGTATTATACAAAATGTATTGTTACCTATTCTCAATAGTGAGTAAACCCACTTTCAATTTAATCTTACTTTTATTATAAGAATACCTCAGAGTCACTGCATGCTCAATTCCAGACCACTACAATGAAATAAATATTACGATAAAGAGAGTCATATAATAGTTTGGTTTTCTGGTACATATAAAAGTTATGAATACACTAAACTGTAATTTATTAAATGTGAAACAGAATTTTGTCTAAAAACAACAATGTACATACCTTAATTAAACATATGAAAACTTTCTCCATATCAGCAATGAGGTTGGTTGTTTGTCAGTTGTGTGTTTGCTAGAACAGCACTTTGAATTTCCTTCAAGAATTTTTCTTTTGCAACACATTTTTAAAATTTATCTTTATCATTGAAATTATTACAGAAGTACCTTTCTCCCCCCATTGACACTCTTCATCCCACCTTTATTCCTCTCCCCCAGGCCTTCACCACACTATTGTCTGTGTCCTTTTGATTTAAAGTGGGAGACTTGTGATCCTTTCACTGGAACACTTAGAGGCCATTATTGGTTTATTAATTGGCCTAAATTTAATTCTGTTTTGTCTCAGGTAATAGCGAATCCTGAGGAGAGGGAGAGAGATGGAAGAAGGGCTGGTTGGTGGAGCAGTCAGGACACATGCAACTTTTACAAATAGTATTAATTACAATAGTAACTGCAAAGATGACCAATCACAGATCACCATAACCAATATAATAATGAAAAAGTTTGAAATATTATAAAAATACCAAAATGTGACACAGAGACACAATTGAGCAAATGCCGCTAGAAGATATGTGCTGATAGACTTGCTTGAACTGGGTTGTCATATACCTTCAATTTGTAAGAAACAACATCAGCAAAGTGCAATAAAATGAGGTAAGCTTGTACTTTTCTTTCTCCACCCAAATGTAATATTTATATATGAAAGTGTTTTTCAGGGTTGCAATTATTTCTTAAATTATAAAGTTATACAAACTCCTTAGGGAAAAGGAAAACAAACAAACAAACCCACAACAGTATAACAGAGTGAATGTCTCCTCTCACAGTCTTTTCCGTATTACCTCACTTCAGGGGCAAATAGATAGGTGTACAATGACACTAGGTTCTCTCTCACCACTCTCATTCCCACCTGTCTCTGCTCAGCAATAAATATGCATTATATATAAGTATAAAAATACTTAGTAACCAACTTTATCAATATTTGTGGGCATATTCCAGAAAGTTAACCATTCTCATATGCTGTGTTAGTTTATTTTGTATCAATATACTAGTAGATAAATATATAGAACCAAGACTGTTGGGTTAAAGAAAATGCATGTTATGTTTACATATATATTACCAAATTCTCTTCCAGATAGATATGCCAATTTGGTTTATCAATAGTATATATTCTAATTCTTTATAATATTGAATATGATCAATCTTTTAAATTTGTATCAATGTGATAGGAAAAAATAATAAATTGTTTTTAACTTTTCATTTATTTAACCATTAGCTAATTTGAGATTTTCAAGTGATGTGTGTTGTTATTTCTATTTCTTTCAGTAGATTCTTGGTTATACCATTTTATTTTTAAACAAATTTATTTATTTATTACTGAAATATGGAAGCCAGTAATGCATTTTGAAAAATAAGATAGTCAGATAATGCAACCATTTTTGTCATTTGACTTTCAACTTTATGATATATTTTTAACAAAGATATTTTAAATCTACATATTACAAATATGTTTTTTTAAATATTATAGACAAAAGAGTCCTATCCATCCCAAGATCATAAAAAAATATTTAGTAACTAGGCAGTAACAGGCATTTTAACATATTTTATTTAACTATCCTCCATCTGTATTGAAAACTATAGCAATAACAATAAAATAGGACTTTAAACATGCACAATGTTTTAATAAGGAATGAATGTTAACACATTTTTACTCCCAAATCCCTAATTTATGAAGAAAATTTAAGCAAAATTTGTATTTAAAAATGTATTGTATTTAAAAATATATTTCAGAGCTCTAGGCACTGACCAAGTATCTTAGTTGGTTAGAATATCATTCCAATATACCAAGGTTGTGGGTTCCATCCCAAGTCAGAGCACAGAGCACATACAAGAATTAATCAATTTATGCATAAGTGAAACAGCAAATCTCTCTCTCTCTTTCTCTCTCTCTCTCTCCCCCTAAATCAATAAATAAAAATTTAAATCCAATCCATATATTTCACAGCTCTAAATAACATTTAATATGGCAATATATTAACACTTACAAAAAAACACAAAAAGCACCCATGTTTGCCAAATGTATTTCTTGATGGAACACGTTTTACAAAGGAAAAGCAATTAGAAATGACGTTTATTTATGATATAAATGCTATATATTACAAACACATTTGCTATATACTAGTATGTACTCATATATATACATATACACATTTATATAGATAAACATACAAACACATATATAGCTATATCTAGATACATATTGGTTTATACATTTATACCTGTGAATACATTAACCTGATTTTTCTCTAGTCTGTGAAACTCTGATTTTCCACCTTGTCTACCTCTGGGAAAGAAAAAGTTCAGATAACTAAAAAGACAATGCGTATCTTTTGAATTTCAAACATGCTTTCATATTTATCTCAAAGGCATTAGTTTGAAAGAAACAAAAAATTGAGTTCCAAAAGCTTAGATTTGAAAGCTAAGCGCTCATATCTATGGGGTCTTAGATGTGAGTTGCAGCGTAATTATTTAAAAGTTTATGCCAGCTTCCTGGACCTAACTGTTCACTTCCCCAAAGAGCTAACGTTGGCCATAGAAAAGATGCTCAACATCGCTCATTATCACAGAAATACAAATATAACCACAATATCACCTTACACCTATCAGAATGGCTACCAGCAATAAATCTACAAACAATAGTGTTAGTAAGGATGTGGAGAAAAAGGGAACCCTCATGAACTATTTGTAGGAAAGAAAATTGGTGTAGCTGCTATGGAAAACACTAAGGAAGTTCCTCAAAAAATTAAAAATTATTCTGCCTTATGACCTAGCAATTTAACTTCTGGGTATATATTTGAAAAAAAAAAAAAAAACCAACAACAACAACCATAAAATACAAAGTTGAAAAGATACATGCACCCCTATGTTCATTGCAGCATTATTCATAATAGCCAAGTAATAGAAGTAACACAAGTACCCATCAATAGACAAATGGGGAAAAAAAGTTACAGTACATATATAAAATGAAATATTACTCAGCCATTAAAAATGGTGAAATCTTACCATTTGCAATTATATGAATGGATCTAGAGGGTATTATGCTAAAAGAAATAAGTCAGAGAGGGAAATACAAATATCATATGATTTAACTTATATGTGAACTCTAGAGAACAAAATAAATAAATAAAACAGAAATAGAGATACAGAGAACAAACTGAAGGTTGCCAGATGCAGAGAACAAACTGATGGTTGGGGGACTGGATGAGAAAGGTAAAAGAATTAAGAAGTACAAATTAGTAGTTACAAAATAGACACCGGGATATAAAGTACAGCATAGGGAATATAGTCAATAATTCTATGTAATAAAAACCTAATATGCTAAGTGTCTGATCATCTATTCAACAGTTTGACCAATTGCTGTGATACACACTGACCATAAGGGGGCAGATGCTCCAACTGGTAGGTTAGCTTGCTGCTGGGGTCCAGCTGATCAAGACTGGGCAAGGAGCTGGACATGCCCTGGAACCCTCCCATGGTCCCATCCTGGCTGGCCACCAGATTGGCCCCTATTGAGACTAGCTGAGACAGCCCCAATTGGCCCCAATGGGGACTGGGTGAGATGCGCTGGACATACCCTTGACAAATCCATGCACCAGGCTGGTTTTGACCCAATCCCTACAGGCCAGACCAAGGCATGTAGTGTATCCTATCTAATAAAAGAGTAATATGTAAATTGACCAAACCTCCAATCGAGCCACACCCACCAGCCAATCAGGAGCAAATAAACCCCAACCAAGATGGCTGTGGCCACTGAGCAAGAGGGAGGCTTGAGTTTCCCTGGCAAAGGAGGAAGCCAAGCCTTCTACCTGCCTTTGCCTGGCTAGGCCTTTAGTCAATGCTACAAAATTTCAATTATAAAAGATACATCCCAACAGAAATGGCGGCAGCCACAGAGCTGGAGAGAGCAGAGGCTAGGGTTGCCCTGGCGATGGAGGAAGCCAAGCTTCTGCAGCCTTAGTGCATAGGCCTCCACTCTAGGCTACAAAGTTTCAATTATAGGATTAAAAAAAAAAAAAACAGAAATGGCTGTTGCCACAGAGCGAGCAGAAGGCTTGGCTCTGCTCCAGGCTACAAAGTTTCAACTGTAGAGCATAAATTAATCCCAGATCCCAGGGGCTCCACTTGGTTTGCTGGGGGGCATGGCTGGCCTGCAAACCACTACAGGCCACTCACCCAGGCTGCCCCATGCCCCCAGGAAACCTCCACCCTGATCCAGGACACACTTCAGGGCAAACCAGCTGGCCCCCACCCATGCACCAGGCCTCTATCTTATCTAATAAAAGAGTAATTTGCAGATTGACCATCACTCCAACACACAAGAGGGCTGCCCCCATGTGGTCAAAGATCCTGCCCCTTGTGGACATAAGATCACCACCACAAGATGGCCAACAGGGGAGGGTAGTTGGGAGGGACCAGGCCTGCAAGGGAGGGCAGTTGGGGGCAATCAAACCTACAGGGGAAGGCAATTAGGGGTGAGCAGGTCAGCAAAGGAGGGAATTTGGGAGCAAACAGGCTGGCAGGGGAGCAGTTAGACATCAATTAGGCAGGCATAATCGGTTAGGGGCAATCAGGGAGGCAGGCAGGTGAGAAGTTTGGAGCCAGCAGTCCTGGATCATGAGAAGGATGTCTGACTGCCCGTTTAGGCCCGATCCTACTGGTATAGGGCCTAAATGGGCAGTCAGACATCCCTTGAGGGGTCCCAGATTGGAGAGGGTGCAGGCTGACCTGAGGGGACATCCCCCTGCCTCCTGTGCATGAATTTTGTGCACTCGGCCTCCAGTATATATATATATATATATATATATATATATATATATATATATATATCTCCATATGCAAATAGATTGAATGGTAGAACAACTGAACAACCAAACAACTGGTCTCTATGACATATGCTGACTACCAGGGGATGTGAACAAAACATGGCAGGTGTCAGCAGCAGGTGGAAGAGCACAGAACATGATGGGTGCTGACCATGGTGGGATGATGGAGCAGGTGAGGAAGGGTGCCAGACCAAGGTGGGGCACCAGTCACTGTCATGAGGGCAAGCCTCTGGTAGTTACTAAAAATTCTTTGTTCTCACCCACCAGATGTGGGTGTGAGAGACAGCTGTTTCCCCCAATCACCCCACCTCTCCTGGCTCCTAAAGGGCTATAGGGGACAGCAGCTGCCTCTCACACCTGCTGCCAGCAACAGCCCCACTTGCACCCATGGCCAGCATTGGAACTGCCACTCACACTGACTGCCGGTGCCTAGAGTCAGTTCCAATAGGTAGGTGTCATCATCAGGTTGGAGGGGCGGTTGCTGGCCCTGATAACCCCTCAGGATTTCTCCACCTCCTGCGATCCCGAGGGGTGATCAGGACAACAGCTGCTGCTTGCACCTGCTGACCTCACTGGCCCTGCTCACACCCACTGCTTGCACCGGCCCCAATAGAGTGGGGCTGGTGCTGTAAGCACATGAGAGCAGTGGCAGTGGGAATGGGGATTTTGGCCGACAGGGAACTCGGGGCCTGGTGGGAGTGGCCAGGTGGGAGCACAGAGGATGGGCCAAGACCTATCCCTGTGCTCACCGCACCCTTGTGGCCCACAGTGCCTTTCAAGGTGCAAGAATTCACACACTGGGCCCCTAGTATTGTAACTATGTATGGTGCCAAGTTATCACTTGAATTATTTGGGGGGGAATCACATTGTAAATTATATAATTGTCTAACCACTATGCCATACATCTAAAATTAATATAAAAATTTAATGTCAACTGTAATTGAAATTTAAAAAGTCTATGCCACCTTCAAGTGCCAGCAACTGGGAGTACAGGCTCTTTTGTTATGTAAATGGACACTATTTACAATCACATGACTAAAGAACTATGTTGTTTATCCTTCTCACCTCTGTCCTGCTGTGATTTTTCTTTTATATTAGCCTATTTTCCCCTAAAAGTAGAGTGGAAGTGATGCCTTTTGAATGTTTACTCACCTTAATATTTACTACTCCATCCAGATAACCTTCTCTTTTCAACAATGCAGCGGGTTTATAAAACTACTCTGTCTACCAAAAGGGAGAGAGAGATGTGAAAGGTCCAAGAGCCCCATGTGTGTTTCTGTGCCCATAAAGTGATGGCAGAATTCACCCAATACTTTCAATTGAGCAAATTAGTTGTTTGATCTAACCTTAGTCTTCTAATACCCACTGCTTGTGACGCATAAAAACATCGTTGGAGGACAGACAGATAAAACATCGTTGTCAATTAAAAGTATCTCAGTATTTTCTTATTTAAGAACTAGAGGCCAGTGCATAAATTTCTTGCATGAGGAAAGGTGTCCCTCAGACCAACCTACACCCTGTCCAATGTGGGACCCCTTGAGGGATGTCCAATTGCCCTTTTAGGCCTGATCCCACTTAACTGCTGGCTCCCAACCACTCACCTGCCTGCCAGATGATCACTCTCTAAACAGTACCCTGCCAGCCTGACCAATGCCTAACTGCTCCTCTGCCAGCCTCATTGTCCCTGACTGCCCTCCCTTGCCAACCTGTTTGTCCCCAATTGTCCCCTCCTGTAAGCCTGGGTCGCCCCCAACTGCTCTCCCCTGCTGGCCATTTTGTGGTGGCCATCTTGTGCCCACATGGGGGCAGCCATCTTGTGTGTTGGAGTGATGGTCAATTTGCATATTACCTCTTTATTATATAGGATATACATTTTAGGTATTTAATTAGTTCAAAGTTCAACTCTCTGTCAGTGCTGTTTTTCTCTCACCCTAAGATCTCCCCCCAGCACTTTGTTCAACTAAGGTATCTCTTTTTCCAGAAAGCCTTTAGCCCTCCCTGAGTAAGGCCCCTTTTCCCCCTGTGCCACTAGCCCCACCAGTTTCTTTATAATGTGCTTTTCTCATTCTCTCATCTTCTAGTTCACTGAATGCCCTCTATGAATATTCATGATTCTTATTTTCTCTGACCCAATAAACCAATTTCTCAAAGATGAAGAGAATGAGCTATGATCATGCTTGTATGTCATTTTCTGACCTCTGCTCTTCTTAATAGTCTCACCCATTTCCACCCTCTCCTCCGAACCCACAAATAACCACTGTCCTTAATCCAAATATTTCTTTCCATGGCTCTTTAGAAAAAGATAAAATAACGAGGTGCTAACATGATAATAGTGTTGACAGAACTGATGGTCTTCAAAATAGCAAGACTGCAATCTGTTAACTTTTCTGTTTTCAACGTGAAAATGAACTCTATTTCCCTATTTTCAACCTAAATAGTCCCTCCCTCTCAACCCAATGGAAAGACCAAAGCATACTGTCAGAAAAGCTGCTAAAACATAGTTGAAGTTGACCTGGCCCCTAGCAAATTTATCAAGTCAGTATCAGTTTATTTGAATGCATGTGTGAATCAAAGGTAATATGACTTAGGCATGTTGAAAGTAGTTAATTCATTGTCACTTTGTATTTTTAACTTTTTTATAAGGGTCAGGGACAAATATAAAAGCCATCCTCTCAGGCTAAGTTCCAATAGTATCTTATCATTAAAGCTTTTCTAATAGTCCTGATTCCCTTCTCCTTGAAACAAACGATTCACTCCTGAACATAAGAGCAACCACTGTTGAATGCCTACTATGTGCTATGCACTCCACTAAGTACCATTTCTTATATAATCCTTTTCTTACCTCTAGGATTTTATATGTTCATTTTGCAGATGATCAATAGTATTTTTGAGAGTTTAAGTGGCATGACAAATTCATACCACTTGTGGTGGCAGAACAAGGATAAAAAAATTTCACTTTCATTTCAAAGCCCAGGCTATTTTTTTAAAGACAGACTTTCTTCTAAACATGTAGCAATCAACTCAATATTTTATACTTATTAGTTTAAATGTTAGTTCCTCACTAAACTTTGTTTCCTAGAGTAGCTATCTCATTAAATAAAAGTTTTTGAAACTCTCAATACTATGCCTAAATACATATTTATTACTTGAAAAACTTTGTCAAATGAAAACAGTGTCATAAACCAAAAGGCTACATAAAATAAAAGCTCACAGTGCTAGCCCTGCCTAGTGGCTCAGCTGTTTGGAGTGCTGTCTTGTACACCACAATGTGGTGTGTTTCATCTTGGTCAGGGCTATATGGGAGGCAACTGATCCATGTTTCTCTCCCCCAAATCAGTAAAAGTATATCCTAAGGTGAGGATTTAAAAATAAAGAAAAAAGAAAAGCACCCAAGTATTTACACATAATCTCAGTGAGATATGGAATCTAATGAACAAAATAAATTATGAATAAAATAGATCGAGACATAGAACATGGAACAAACTGATGTATCTCAGAGAGAAGACAGGGTGGGAAGAGTTTAATATGCTAGAGGCCAGGTGCACAAAATTCGTGTGGGGGAGGAGGAGCTCCCTCAGCCCTGCCTGAACCCTCTGGCAATCTGGGACCTCTCGGTCTAATTAGCATATTATGCTTTTATTATTATAGATATGTGTAATCCATGGACATAGACAAGAGTATGGTGAAGGCTTGGGGGGAGGGGTTGTGAGGTGGAAGGAGTCAATGGAGGCATGTATAATATTTTCAACAATAAATATATTTAAAAAAAACAATTATTTGAACACATTTTTGTGCCCTAGTTCACATTTTTACATGTATTTTAATGACCCCTTTGTTCTTTCTCAATGTGTTTTGATTATGTCTGCTATTCAAATAGGAAATTCTGTGATGAGATAGCATATGTAAGTTAATTACAAAGTGTTGATGTTTTTACTATATTTGCTTAATGACAGAATTCAGCAAATATTTAATCTTAATGATATTTTCACCTCACTTCTGTGACTCTCTATAAATTATTTTAATTTTACAAGTGTTATATTCTGTGCTAGTTAACATAATTTTACAAATCCCTGATTTTTTAGTAGCATCTTGTGTATTCGGACAACAAAACAAAACAAGTTTTCCAAACACACTCAAGAGAGGTACGGTTAGGTGGTAACCAAATCTAGACCCTAGATTGGTTTTGGAAGCAATAAGGGATGTGGAGTAATGGCCCCCCAAATAAAAATGGTGTATGTGTGTGTGTATGGGAAGGAGAGAGGTGCAAAAGTAGCAGGGGAGTGGTGAGGTGAAAGGGAACAACCAGGGCAGTGCTGGAAATGCCTCAGATGGAAGGCTATTTCATTACATTTCTTGTTGAGCCTACCACTTATTTGCCCAACAGCAGGAATAATGTCTTGACAGATATGTGACAGTGATATTGAAGGAGGGGACTCTATCATTGCTCTTGGATCAAAGATCCATAGTAAACTCCCATCCAGCAGCAGTGAGTCCCAGAAAACAGACATTTCTGGCTGCCAAGTGTCAGCCCATTCACAAAAATCCTTGACAAGTCTTTGCCATACAGGACACCAACCTCCATTAGCATCCTGTTGAGGAAGGATTTCCCAGGGAAAGTGACCCAGAGGAGGATGAGTCTTTATAACCCACAAAGTTCACACCCTGAGATGCTCCAGGGCCATGAGGTTGTGAATGTAGGCAGTTGGCCCAGCCTGGGCTCTGATGCTGGGCTGGGGCTGCCTCAGGCTGGGGGCTGAGGGTGGAGGGGTAGGGGTGGAGGTGGAGGCCTGGGGCACGTGAGTCCTGTCCTCTAGACCCCACTCTGTAGCTGTGATTCCTGATTTTTAACTGTGAAAGTAAATTTAATATTCCTAGAAGTTTAGAGAAAACCTTTGTATGAGAAAGTAAGAATTGTTACTAATATTTACAATTTTAATATAGCATACATATCAGTCGATTATATATTAGCATATAAAACTTGGTAATTTCAGATATCTATAACTTTACTTGCCTTAGGCTTTCTTCAAGCATGAAATATTTCAATTCAAAAGAATATATTTTTAGAAATGATTCATTATCATCCTAGGAAATAAAAAAGATGCTTCTTGTATTTAAAGGAGAAAATCCCAAACTCCTCTTGCCTGGAATAACATTTGTAAAAAGAAATTATTTTTAGTGCCTTTGGCAAATAGTCATAGGCAAACAGCCTTATTTCTCTTTATTATTTTTTAATGTAAATGTTAGAATTCTTAACTTTCTGGGATTCTGTCCATCATTATAATGAAGGTGTCACATGCATCTCTTCTAGACTACAAAATCTCAAATAACATCCTATGTCTATACACTGGTAGATCTTGATCTCTAATCTCTATAGAAAATGATAAATTTCAGAACCAGAATGAAACAATACTAGAAGAAGGCAAAGACCCAATATGAATTACATTTACAATGGATGTTAATTGATCCAGAACACTAAAAGTGGAAGAACTGTGACATATCTTCATTTTTGCCAAATAAATCAAATCCAGTTCAGGATATCCATTTGTAAAGGTCTGCAAAAAAGCTCAATGACATGCATGCTCATATACACATTGGGTTCTACCTCAATCTGTGTATACTGTTATCCCCCCCCAAAAAAAATTAGAGAAAGAGTATAGGTTGGAGTGAGGAGGTGTTTCTGGTAAACAATTTCATTGGATATTCTGTAGCTGGATGTAAATATGTATATTTTACCATTACATTCCTTATAGCTGCAGTAAAAACACTTGAAAGCCAGTATGTTAAGGAAGCACTAGAGATTACTAAATAAGCAATTATCAAGAATTTGAAGAAAAATGTGTCAGAGTAAAAATTATGAAAATGTGGTGCCATGTAATTAATAAATAGTTCCTTTAAGAATGCCTATAGATTTTATTCCTGAGAGGGGTTCCTGGGATAACTATAAATTATAGCCAGTTAGTCTCATTTGCATACTTATTTCCACTTAGTAGAATGCAATAAAAGGTAGGATTAGAGGAGATTTATCGAATTGTTTATATTTTGAGAAAGATAGCAAAACTTCTATAAATTAAGATCATTTTGATTAATAATTGAAGTTTTTTGTTTATTTATTTTTTATTTTTTAGAAATGGAAAAATTAGACTAATAGTCAAATGTTTTTTGAAAAAGTAAGCATTGAAAAATTAAAGGGTTATGAAAAATATGAAAACAATAGATTATGGATACATTTGAATTACAGTCAATGAACATAGATTCAAAGTAGATTTATATAAAGCTGTGAATGGAAGGGCTTCTAAAAAATGCTTATGAGAGCATAATCATTTACTATTTTAATATGATTTATAAAGTAATTAGTAAGCCTGCTAAATTTGTAGATATTAATAAATTTCTGGAGAATGAAATGGTACATGAATAGCAAAATCTAAAGATGATTAGGAGAAATTATATAAATGGAAGAATGAATTTTATAGAATTAGCATATAGATATCTATATTAAAAATTAAAAATGTCTTTATTTTAAATTTGATTCTCCAGTATTCAGTCATATTCTAAGCTGAAAGAATTACTGTGGGCTTTCTCTTGTATATATCATCACTCTATCTTGGAATGTTGAGAATTTTTGTTCAGGAATGTTGAACACAAACAGAAAATATTATTGTACTCTTCTATCAATAATATTATATACAGATCTGAAATATTATATGCATTTCTGGAAACTACACTTCAGGCAGGAAATTACCACATAAAGAAAAGTCTATACAATATAATAAAATAATTAAGGCAGTAATTCCCAGCTGGTCAATGGGTAATGCTATAGGTAACCATCAATCTTTGAATTATGCTTAAAAAATGCTTCTGATCATTTTTTGTACATTTAGATAGCATTCCCCACTAAAAACTAAATGAATGAACTAAATATATGAAAATATCATGGGATATGGCTCAGATATCTGTATTTTGTAGTTATCTACAGAAGTAATATTCTAACTAATATTGAATGTATAATTAGGATTTCAACTATGTACTATTCTATTGCTTACAAGTTTGAAAAGACAGAAAATTTGGAATTGTGGTCAATGTCTAGTCCTATGTGATGACTTCTTACTTGTGGGTCAAGAACATCACAATTGACATATTTGTCCTCCTCTCCCTTATCCTTATATGAGCATACAAATTACTAGATCTATGAAAACCAGGGCTGGTCTGTTTTGTGTCTTTTCAATTTTTAAATACCCAACATCACCACAAACTAGTTTTCAACACATCCTACTTAAATGAATGGGTAAATTTACTAGTGATATATGTGAGCTAAGTAACAATATTAGGCCCTTGAATAGCTTTTATTTATTTTAACAACCCTAAAAGATATGTGATGTAATATCTGCATTAGCATAAGGACAATTAGAACCCAAATTTAAATCGTCTAAAAATCACACAACTAGTTAGCGTATTCTTTGGCAACAAGGCTTCAAAAAAGTAAGCTGTCCCCTTATCACAAAAGTTTGAGGCATCAGGATTATGGAACCAAAAAGGGCTGCTACTATGTAAGTAGAAATTTTTTTAAAAAGATAGAATTCTTTAACCTGGAGAAATAAAAGTCAAGAAGGGATGTTATAAAATCCATAAATTGAAAAATATTATGAGAGGATGGACATGAAAGTTTTTAGCAATTGGAGGACATTTGAAGAGTCAGTCCCCAGAAACTCACAAAACATACGTTTTTAGAAGTAAGAAAAGTTACTTCCATTTTACAGAGTTAGTTGTAAAAACTGTGAAACTTAAAACCCAAATGTTCCATACTGAAGTTATAAATGAATCGGAAAAGGGCAGAGAAAAATTCCATAGGTGCCAAATTCATAACAAACTGAAGAAAAAATGGAACTTGAAGGTCAATTTGTTCTCTGTCATGACTTTGGTTAGTGAGTTATCTCAATATTTTCAGTAGAGTCCAAGTGTTTTTTTTTTTAAATACATATATTTTTTATTGATTTTTTTTACAGAGAGGAAGGGATAGGGATAGAGAGTTAATAATATCGGTGAGAAGGAAACATAGATAAACTGCCTCCTGCAACACCCCCTACTGGAATCAAACCTAGGTCCTTTCAGTCCACAGACTGATGCTCTAACCACTGAACCACCAGTTAGGGCAAGTCCAAGTGTTTTGAAGTGTCCACTACTCTGCTTCCTATCTGCCTAAGTATTTTTTTAAAGTAGTGTTGAATCTTTGTTCTTGCTGTTTTGTTGGCAAAGCCACCAATACTATGTTTTTCCCATATAAGTAAACATGTTGATTATACTAATGTTGGCTAGGAAATATGCTTAATATCAGCACCAAATTGTTAATAAATTGTATTGATAAATTAACAAATCTATATTTCTCAGACTTTAATAAATAAGACAACAAATTTTTACACTGAATTTCATAATAATAGTATAGGGTTTTATTTTTTTATTTTTTATTTTTTAAATTTTCTTTTTTATTGTTCAGTTTATTAATTACATTGTTTCCCCTTTTTTATCCCCCTATATCTTCCCTCCACCCTGTACCTATCCCACCCTCACCTCCCCCTCCCCAATGTCCTCTCCCATTGTTGCAAGATTTTTGTCCAATCTCTTGCTGTACTTCCAACAACCCTTTTCTCCCCAAGAATTGTCAGTCCATTCCCTCTCTATGTCCATGTTTCTGTTATATTCACCAGTTTATCTTGTTCATCAGCCTATCAGTTCACTTGATTTTTATGTTCATTTGTTGATAGATGTGTATTTGTTGTTCATAATTTATATTTTTACCTTTTTCTTCTTCCTCATCTTAAAGAATATCTTTCAGCATTTCATATAATACTGGTTTGGTGGTGATGAACTCCTTTAGCTTTTTCTTATCTGCGAAGCACTTTATCTGATCCTCAATTCTGAATGATAGCTTTGCTGGATAGAGTAATCTTGGTTGTAGATTCTTGCTCTTCATTATTTTGAATATTTCTTGCCACTCCCGTCTGGCCTGCATCGTTTCTGTTGAGAAATCCGCTGACAATCGTATGGGTGCTCCCCTGTAGGTAACCAACTGTTTTTCTCTTGCTGCTTTTAATATTCTCTCTTTATCTTTTGCTCTTGGCATTTTAATTATGATATGTCTTGGTGTGGTCCTCTTTAGATTCCTATATTTTGGGGTTCTGTGTACTTCTTGGGGTTTTAAGTCAGTTTCTTTCACCAGGTGGGGAAAGTTTTCAGTCACTATTTCTTCAAGTAGGTTTTCATTAACTTGCTCTCTCTCTTTTTCTGGGACCCCAATAATTCGGATGTTGGCTTGCTTGAGGTTGTCCCAGAGGCCCCTTACACTATCTTCAATTATCTGAATTCTTTTTGTTTCTTGCTTTTCCAGCTGAGTGGATTTTGCTTCTTTGTATTTCAAATCTTTGACTTGGTTCTTGTGGCCCTCTGGACTGCTTTTAGGACTTTGTGTAATATTTTTTATTTCAGTCTGTGTATGCTTGATTTCTAGTTGGTCGTTTTTTTTATCTGTGAGGGTCTGGTTTGTATCCTCAGAGGTCTTGTTCATTTCCCTGAGGGTCTCATTCATCTCCTTGTAATTCTCATTCATTTGCTGGTTGGTCTTGATTATTTCCTGGTAATTCTCATTAAGTTGATCGGCCTTTTGTAGGAGCCTCTTGAAAAGCCTTATAACCGTGGTTTTGAACTCTATGTCTTGTCGTCTTTTCTCCTCCAATTCTTTCACACCTGATTTCTTTCCATGTCTCTGCATGGTGGCTGCTTTATGTGGTGGATATCCTCAAAGGGACAGTGGCACAGCCTCCCCAGTTACCTGAGGTGGGTACTCTTACTGCAATCCTTTATGGGTTGTACAGTATTTTTTAATTTAAACCCAGCTTGTTGTTGTTAGCCCTAGGAGGGTTTGACCTCCAGGCCAATTGGCTGTGAAGCTCAGCTGTGCTCAGGTTGGATGGGCGGAGTCTCTGGGCTACGCCTCGGCGGCGGCGGCAGCGGCGGCGGCGCGTTGGCGCGGCGGCTGGGTCCTATGCAACGCTCGCCGGCTCGGGTCTGTGCTGGGTGGGGATGGCTGCAGACTCTTCCAAGAGAAAGCCGCTAGTCTCTTCCCCTTGCCAGACAACTCTGCCTTTCCCCAAATGTGCCTGCACACCAAAAGTCTAGCCCAGGGCTGTAAATTAGATGGTTTCTGGAACCAGGAGACAAGTTTCCAGAGGGCAAGTCGCGGGTTTGCTGTCCCTTGGGACTAGGAGCTTCTGCCGCGCCCCGCTTCCAGGGTGCTTCCCCCGGACCTCGGACCTCGCCGGTTCTGGGGAATCTGTGCAGGGAGACTTCTCGTACCCCGGATCTCGGACCTCGCCCGGCTCGGGAAATCTGGGCCCCGTCGGAGAAATCCGGCCGGTGCCTGCTCCAGCCCCAGCCCGCACGCGCGACCAGGGTGGCTCCTAACCTGTTTCAATCTGCGCTCCCGCTGGTCCTGAGTCTGTGTCCCTCCTCTGCTGCTATTAGTGGAGTTTACATTCAGCCAGCTTTCTGGCGATTCTGGGTGCTTGTCTGTTCTGCTGTTATGTTGTAGTTCTTAAATCGTTGCGCGGGGCAGAACAATAGGTGTTTGCTTATGCCGCCATCTTGGTGTCTCTCCCATAATAGTATAGGGTTTTAATTAGAGTTTTTAACCAGGCACATTCCCCACCCCCCGCGCCCCAGGACATTGGGCAAAGTCTGAAGACATTTTTTATTGTGATAACTAGGGCAAGGAGTGTGATTGTCACCTAGAATATAGCAGCCAGGGATCCTGCTAAATATCCTACAATGCAGAGATCAGCACCCACCACAAAACTGTAGTAGGCAGGATTCTAAGATAAACCTGAATATTTATCACCCCTCCCAGAGGACACATTCTATATAATCTATATAATGAATATGATGAAACTTTAAAACTGTGATTCTGGTTGTATGGAACAGTTGACTTCAAGATAGAGAAATCAAGGAGGCTAAACCTATGAGTCCTTTTAAAGCAGAGAGTTTTCTCCCAATGGTCACAGAAGAGGAAATCAAAGAGCTTTGGATTTGAGAGAGATTCAACAGAAGTAAAGGAAGTTCTTTGTTGTTTAGATTTAGGTGCTTGAGGTTAAGGATCTGCTGCTATAAGATGGGATCTGGTCCCAGAGTGGGTCTGGCTTGGGTCCGCCTCCAGTAATATGTAGGTTCTTGACCTCACACAGGAAAGATTTCACAACACTAATATAGGTGATTTTGAGAGTGTGTCATTAAAACTGAGACAGTGAAACAAAGGAAGGGCTTAAGGTAGAAAAAGCAACAGGAAATAGAAAGACAGAGAAAAAGGGAGCTGAGCCTTGGAGACAGGTTCAGTGGGTAACCTGAGGACAAGGTTCCACTGCCCACTGCTACGTTGGTTGCAACTTTTGTGGAGTCCGTTAAAGTCTGGGAGAAAAGCAACAGGGATACACACAGTGTGCATGCTCTAGGGAGAGTGCACTGTGGGTCCTTTGTCTTGAGGCTTTCTTATCTTTCCTTGGTCAGTGGGAATCCAAAGGGAGTCAGTCTTAGAGAAGGGTCTGAACAAAATATTCATTAGCTTTCCAGTTGTATCCTTCAATATGTTGATTCATCAAGGTGTGCGTATGAGGGATCAGGAGTTATTTTCTGGTTAGTTTTATTTTCAAAGAACATCATTGAAGAGGGGACCATTACTGAGGACAGTCTGCCCTGGGACGGTTTAGAACATGTTAATCATTTGCTCCTCAAGTGTCCTTGAGGAAGATAAAACCTTGTGATTCATTGGCTGGATATAAATTGCTCAAGTTGTTTGGCCTCATTTTATTATTTTGTCTCAGTTTCCTTTATTCCACTTGTCAAGGAGGTTCCCTAGTTTCTTACTATCCTGCTACACTGCAGGTAGCCTTTAGGAGATACAAGCAGTTCCTGGCTGACATCCATCAAGAAAACATGAAGTCATTCTGACAATCACAAGGAACTGAATTCTTTTCATAACAGAAATGAATTTGGAAGAGACCTGAGCCTCTGAATAAGAACTCATCCCAAGCCAGAGTATAGAACTCAACCACACGACTGGGCTTCTGACCTATAGAGCTGCCAGGTGATAAACAGGTATTGTTATAAGTCGCCAGATTTCTCTTTTGTTATGTTGCAATAGAAAATAAAGACAGACAAAACATATCAATAGTGCCAAGGTTCAGCCATAACCATTCTAGCCCAGCACTAACGGGGTGACACTAGGTTTGTTTTCAAAGAAGCAGTGTGCCAAAAACGTCCTCTGAGGAAATAAGTTTATTTAACCCAAATCAAGTTAAAGATGTTTCTTTACTATGAAACAGCTTGGGAACTTTTACACCTTAATTATACTGTACACTGGAGCTATAGGGGAAGAATGAATTTTGCAGAATTCCAAAGAATGTTTAAACAAAGATCTATTGTTCTTGAAAAATTGAATATATTTTGTTCCTAAGGTATTTTTAGGATTGAGTTTAATAAAATGTACAAATTAGTAAACTTTAAAAAAAATAATGTCACAGTTCATCTTCTAAAATTCAAACAATATAAAATGTACTAAGATATATCCTTTGTAATTTAGTATGTCTACTTTTTAAAAAATATATATTTTATTGATTTCAGAGAGGAAATGAGAGGGAGAGAGAGAGATAAAAAACATCAATGATGAGAGAGAATCATTGATTAGCTGCCTTCTGCATACCCCACACTGGGATGGAGCCTGAAACCTCGGCATGTGCCCTTGACTGAAATCAAACCCAGGATTCTTCAGTCCGCAGGCCGATGCTCTAGCTACTGAGCCAAACCAGGTAGGGCTAGTCTGTCTACTTTAACAATGATTTTTCTTTATCATTTACTAAAGGCCAAGTGCACAATATTTGTGCACTGTAGAGTCTTTAGTGGCTGCTGGCTGCCTCCCTCCTTCCCCTGGCTGGACCCACCCTTTGGTCAAACTCCTGGGCAAGCTCCTGAGGGGACAATTTGCATATTATGTTTTTATTATATAGGATTATAAATAGATGTCTTGGAATAAAATATAAGTTATCTGCAACTTTAAATTTGCAAAGATACTATGTGTATCTCAATTATTTGTGAGAGGAGGAGCTAGGACTGAGGGAATGCTTGTTAGGCATTGCAACAGGTTCTACTTTTCCCAGTTCTGCTATTATCCTTCATTCTAAGGTCTTCTTTTGGTAAAGTATATAGCATTTTCATAGACTGGGAAGGAACTTTTTTTCTAACTTTTAGGAACTCTCACAGAGTATCACATTGTCTATAATACTAGAATTTGGAGCCTTGAGGTCAATGATACGTGATACAGAAATTGTTTGTATCCACTTGAGAATACAGGGAACAATTTCAAAATATAGGATAATAGATCAGTTGCTTTAGAAAGCACTATTACTCTGTGCTTTGTTTCCTGATGATTCATCTTCATATGATGTGTTGAGTCTACTGCTTAAAAAATTACACCTTTTGAGCTGAGGGTGGTTGCTTTCCATCTGGCTCTGATGGCTTCTATAACACAGACCCGACTGGTCTTTATAACCTTATGCCATATTACCACCCTACAAAGTTGGTACGCTCTAGCCAAACTAAGTTCCTCCCATTTTTCACTTTTGATGTTCCCATTTAAACATTTATATTTACTTTCCCCTTTACCTAGAATGCCTTTGATTTATAATATATTTTAGGTTATACTGCAATTACAAAAAGCCCCAAATCTAAGTGACATAACTCAACAAAATTTTATTTCTTGTTCTTAAGGAAATGTTTGGGTAAGTGTGTAGGGAAAGGTAGGTAGGGGTCCACTTTGCTTTTCAAAGTCTCTCAGAGTAATAGATTGTTATAGACCATGCAAGTTATTTCATCTCCTTACATTTTCCCAATAATAAAAAAAATAGGGAATTTAAATGCCTACCCTAAGAAATCTGTCATGAAGATAGAAAACATATAAGCACATTTTTGATGCCCCAAAGAAAATGTTCACTCCCTTAAGCCTCCTCTCTTTTCCTCTTTATCCCCTCTCCTCTGAATACTTTTAAAACAAACATTCCACCTTTCCTTTTGCCTTGTACTATAATTTCTGATTTGCTTGCTAGATTTTATAGCATGTGTACTTTTTATTCTTGTAAGTGCCTAGCATAGTTCCCAGTGGAAATTTTAAAAAATATGAATTTTTGTTCAAGTGCCTCTGCCCATGTGGTTCAGTGGTTGAGCATCAACCTATGAACCAGGAGGTCATGGTTTGATTCTCAATCACGATGCATGCCTGGGTTGTGGGCTTGATCCCCAGTAGGGGGCGTGCAGAAGGCAGCCAATCAATTATTCTTTCTCATCATTGATGTTTCTGCTTTCCTTCTCTCTTCCTTTCTCTCTGAAATCAATTAAAACATTTAAAAAACCAGTTGAAGAGAATTACTCATGGTTCTCTAATATAGGAATGACTTTCTAAGAGTTTTCTTTAATCCTAGCTCTATATGTAATCTGAAATATGAATAGAAAGAAAGAATGAAGTATTTTATTTTTCTAAAAGTCACATGAAGTAAAAATGCATAACTAGTTTGAGCTTTATGGATTAAACTTTTTAAAAGATAATCATGGGACCTGGTATATCATAGTTGTTTAAAACATAATTATGAATGAAATCTGTCTCACTTGCAGAGAAACTATATGAGTTCAAAGATATTAATTATAAATCTGTAAAAATAAATTAGTATTGACTTTCCTGAAGAGCTGTCCTAAGAATATCAGAATAAGAAATATTTCAGAACCTTGAAACTGAAGTTCTTAAATCCTATGCATTTTGAAAAAAATTAGTAATTTTTGAATTTTTAGATTTTTTTCTTGGATTTATTAGGTATTTATATACAGGGAGAGGGGAGAAGAAATGCTAGAAAGTCTTACTTCTTCAAATGTTGTCTTCATTATTTGCATTGCTTACTGAAGTGTCTGGTTGTGGAAAGTACTTGGTTTCCATTATGACTCTCAATAATCACATAATTCTAATGTGAAAATATGAAAAGTGTTTATCCATTCTGATACTGTTCCCTCGCTTGTACCATGTGAAAAACTAATCAAATGCAATAAATTAATTGAAATGAGAAGTGTGAGTTATTGTTGCTATACAACATTTTCTACAGATTAGTTTCATCTATCAATCGTCATGTATAGATTTGGATTAGTAATAGTGAATTTAAAAAAATAAAATGAGATTACTTTGTCTAGAAAAAAACAATTAAAGATTCTCAACTACATGGGTAACTATATGTGTGTGTATATATGTGTTTATATACACACATCTTCAACTTTCAAAGTGTGTTTGGGAGGGAAAAAATCTTACTAAATACATTCAGGAACATTTTAGAATGAGATATATGTTTTGAGAAAACATTTATATCTAAAATATGCATTTTACTTATAAATCCCTTGCTTCTTGATATTCTAGGTGTCAACCAATATTTCACCATATTTGCAACCCATAAAAAGAAGTTGTAAATTTAAGAACAAATGAGAGTGTGATTCCAAGACAAATACATTACTAAAGTGTGAATAAGAAAGAAATGTGTTGTTTCAGCATAGGCAGGTATTCCTCTTAATTTATGGAACTGTTTGCCCTGCTTGTAAAATTCTATTTTTTATGGAACAGAAAATTATTGCTGCTGTAAGATGTAACAAAATGGCTAAATGCCTGAGGAAAATATATAATAAGGACATTTGGCTTAAGAATCTAATATTCAAAAGCTTTCACTGGGATGCTGCATGCCAATCTAAACTAGATTTCCTAGTTTTCTTTTTAAGAAATTGGGACAGAAGGCCAATTTAATATTAAGTAAATATAATAATCTGACTATTACAACACATTAATATAAGTCATTGAAAACACTGGACAAGTGATCTATGTATATTAATCATTAAAATCATTACTGAAATTCCATGGCTTCCTTTCATGCTCCATCTCCTTTTTTAAAAAACTAAATAATACTAATTAGGTTTGGTTTAGTAATATGTCCAGTTAACTTCTTCATTTTCCAAGTTATTGCCTATGTAGGTATGGCCTAAGTTATACATTTCTGACCAATAAAATGTAAATGAGGAACTACTGGGCAGCACTCTGAAGAGAACTGATTATTCTTGGATGAACTGAGACAGATTTAGCTGTCATTCCTCTTTAGTTTTAGCTTCCTCCTTCCCTTTTATCTTCTGGAATGTTTTTGTGATGTACTGAACTTAGGAAAAGAGATATATTCTTCAGGCTCCCTCATAGATAAGGAGATATAACTCTTTACCTTTGTACCTTGCTGCTCCAAAAAACTTTGGCTTTCTGTCAGTAAGCAGAAAGGGGGAAGAATATTGAATAGAAAACTGCCATTTTATCACTGTATATCAATATCATAAAATGAAGTGGGTATATTTTGCTATTATTCTTTTTAAAGAGAGTGGGCATCTTCCTACTTTAACTTACACAGATATTTTTCATTGTATGCTGGCAATGTCACATTGTGATCTGAGGTCCACCAAAAGGTTATACAGCATTAGGAACTGCAGCAATGAGGGGTAGGGATGGAATACATCCATCCTTGAATATGGGCTGACATCATGTCAATGCCTATGACTGAGGGATGCTGGTGAAATGACCTAGGGGTAGCTTAGATTGGCATGCAGCAGAATCTCAGCAGGTGCTGCATAACCTATCTAGGTTGGACAGAATGCTGAGTGCCTTGTCTGCTTCCTGTCTCAAGGGGTGGTTAGTGGATTATTTCCATCACCATTCCTGCCTAGCTTGCTGAGTCCCGTCTGCTGTTCAGCTGAGGTCTCATGGTTGCTACAAAATGACAATACCACCTAAACTGGTTTGGCTTGGTGGATAGAGTGTCAGTCTGCAGATTGAAGAGTCCCAGGTTCGGTTCCAGTCAAGGCTATGTACCTTGGTTGGGGGCACATACCCAATAGGGGGTGTGCAGGAGGCAGCTGATCAACGTTTCACACTCATTAATATTTCTAGCTTTCTATACCTGTTCTTTCCTCTCTGTAAAAAAAATCAACAAATATATATTTTTTAAAAGATGACAATACCTTTGAGTGCTTTGTTTTCCCTGAAGAGTAAAGGCAGCATCTGGCAAGTAGGGCTGCATGCTTAGGAAAGATTGGTCCAGATTAAGAGTAAAAGATATATTCAATTATTAGATTAAAAAATGGGGATGGGGTTCTAGTAAATAATTACCTCCGGCAATTATAGAATGCTGGTACTTCAAGTCACTGGGAGCTAAGTGCTTCACTTTGGTGTTCAACTGTAGGTCCCTATGTTTTCTTTGGAAGTCAAGGATGGTTGTTGTTTTTTTTTTTTTTAATAAGAGGAATAGTAGAGACCTTACTTGAAACATCAGATAAGGACATTTCTTTCCCAGTAATCTTTACAACTTAATATTCTCTTCAACGGGCTTTTTGACTATTAGGCTGTACTTTTTCAACATTAATATTCTCATTTTCTCCTTTAAATTACCCAATAAGAATGATATAAAAGTTATTTCCAGTACATTTTCATTTTAAGGATAATGATCCCTAATGACTACAAAGCTGAGGCTCCTCAGCTCAGAAAGTCCAAATATAGCTAAAGAGGATGAACAAGACAGGATACTAATGAGAAATATTGAAGATTAGCTTTCATATTGGGGTAGCAAAATTATTTAGTTGGTTAATTTGTAATAAAAATTAAAATAAAATCTTTAGTTGCTAAATAGTTCTTGGCCAGCTACTGTTTATAAACAAACTATTTCCATACTTCTTCATGCTAAATCTTTATCAGTCCTGCCTCTAACTGCAATTTAAATGTTGGAGACAGCTCTGAATTTGCTGACATTGTCATGCCGGAGTATCTTCTTTGCATATCACACATTTCCAAGTCTGTCATAGACAGAATCTATAATAATTTTGTTGTTGTCAATTCCATTTCAAATTTATTCTTAAAAAATGTCAAAGTCACATGTAGAAATTGACTTAAAATTTATTTAAACTAGTTCTATTAAAAATTTCCCATTAATGTTTTTATTAAATGTGGAATTGTCTTTAATTTATCTTTTTTTTTCAGCTCTTATTTTTTATGTTCGCCACCCTTACTCTTTGCAAAAGCAAACGATGAGTTCCAATCATTTTTTCTCACCTTTCAGTTTGTTACCTCATTTCTTTAGCCTTGCCTTCTTCAAACTCCCCCATCTGGCACTATTGATATTCTGCCACTACTGTCTTTACTCACAGTGTTTCTCACTGATTTTTTTTTCTTCTTGGTTCATACATAGACCTAAGTTAGAACCCCCTAGATAAACATATAGGAACTATTTTCTCCCAACGGTTTTCAACTTCCTTTATGGAGGTATCTATGTAGGTGGTACTGGATTGTGTCATAGAATTCTAGTTTCACTCTGAGATGGAGATCAGTTCTGAAATTGGCTGCCTGGTGGGAGCTTTTGTCTAGCCTCAATCCTGTAGCATTGAGGTTCTGTGTTTAAAGGCTATCTGAACTGTGGATATTTAACTTGCCTCCCTGTCGTAGAAAATCTGTTGGTCAGCATTATCTGAGATCATATGGATCTTGCCAAATCATTTGGCCTATTACCAGTCTGCCTTGATATATCTCTGGAAACAAATTAAAGAAAAAAATTTTAATTTGTTTCTTTAAGCTGTTTTATTGATTGATTGAGAGAGAGAGAGAGAGAGAGAGAGAGGTGAGAAGGCAACATAAATCAGCTGCCTCCTGCATGCCCCCTCCTGGGGATCAAGTCCATAACCCAGACATGTGCCCTGATCCAGAATAAAACCAGCAACCTTTCAGTGCCCAACCAACTGAGCCACACCAGCCAGGGCTGGAACTAGTCTTTGGTGTTTTGGGGGTGTGTGTGTTTGTGTGTGTGTGTGTGTGTGTGTGTGTGTGTGTGTGTGTGTGTGTGTGTGCGCGCGCGCGCACGTGTGTGTGTGTGTGTGTTCTAAAATATTTTTTATTGATTTCAGAGAGAAAGAAGAAGGAGAGAGATAAAAACATCAATGATGAGATAGAATCATTGATTGGCTGCCTCCTGCATGCTCCACACTGGAGATCAAGCTTGTAATCCAGTCATGTGCCCTGACCAAGGTGACCCTCTGGTTCATAGGTTGGTTCTCAATCATGGAGCCAGACTGGTCAGGCTGGAACCAGCCTTTACAGTAACTCAGTTTTATTAGTGTATATCATATGATTTATACAATGTTTTGACTATAATAAATTCCTATAACTATGCTACTTTTTAAAAAATTAGCCTAACAATTATCCTGCTTACATCTTCCGCAGCACTCTAGTCCTTAAAAAGCTCATTTAATATTGAATTCAAAAATGCCTAAGTAGAATTTAAAAATGTACCCAGATACTCTAGCCCATTTCATTGATTCTGGAAACTCCACTGTAGCTAGAGTTTAAAAAAACAAAGGGACATTAAAAACAAAGTGAAATATTATATTGCCTACTTTTTTATTGTTTACTCTTTTATTTCTACAGATTTTTGTTGAATCTCTATACTTACATTGCTGTGCACCTTTGGGACTTAAGAAAGACATGACCGCAGACAATAAGAAGCTTTTAACCCAGTAAGAGAAAGGAAGATTCATACATTTTAGAAGTTCATTGATAGTCAATTGATAAATTAATAATCTGGAAATAATATATTTTATTTTTATACTAGCCAACTGAGCTAGAATGATAACATTAGGGGATATATATATTTATCTCTAGCTCTAGTTCTATCTCTATCTCTCTACCTCTCTATCTCTACAATTTATATCTATGTATCTATCTTTATTTATATCTATATCTATCTATTTATCCATCTATCTATCTTTCATCTATCTATAATCTATATCTATCTATCTATCTATCTATCTATCTATCTATCTTTTACATTTATAGTTCTTTCCTTAAAAGTACAAGGCAAGAGAAGATTTCACAAATCCTGAAGACTAGAAAGTATCCTGAATGAATATAATGATATAAATCAAATAAAGCAGACAAAAAAATGTCAGAGTAAACTCCATGTCATACATTCTTATTCTCCATACCTAAAGAAGCAAACAAGCAAAGAAACAAAAAGTAAAAGCAGCAAAAAATTATATAGATATAGATTTATATATGCTTAGCATTAGTCAAACTAAGTTAGGATAAAATACTCATATCAGATAGTTGGGAAATGACTGGCAGAGAAAGAAAAATTATGAATAAATATGTGAGTATTATTCTACCTCTCCTATAGCATGTTGGTGAGAAGTTGAGGATGAGAGTAATAGAAAATGCTTTGCTAAATGTCTTTATTTAAAAAAAATTATAGCATTTAAGGTGTTTATCTTACACCAGAAAATATGTGTGAATAATTAAAATTCCACTAATTAATTGGAATGAATATTTCTTTTTTCTCCATTTTTTATTAAGGTACTACATGTGTACATATCTTCCCATTGCCCCCACCACCACCCCACTCCCATACATGCCCTCATGCCCCAGTGTCTTGCATCCATTGGTTATGCTTATATGCATGCATACAAGTTATGCTTATATGCATGCATATAAGTTGATCTCTTATCTCCCCCACCTCTCCCTAACCTTCCTGCTGTATGAAATGAATATTTCTTATCAAGAGTAATTTAAAAGTTTACCTTTTTTTTAAAATGAGTATTTTATTGATAATCAATTTGAGGTTAATTATATTTTTCTAGAGGCCCAGTGCACAAAATTTGTGCATGGGAGTGTGTGTCCCTCAGCCCAGCCTGCATCCTCTCCAATTTGGGACCCCTTGAGGGATGTTCGACTGCTGGCTCCCAACCACCCACCTGCCTGCCTGATTGCCCTTAACCGCTTCTTCCTGCCAGCCTGATCACCCCTTAACCACACCATTGCCAACCTGATCAATGCTTAACTGCTCCCCTGCTGGCCCGATTGACCCTAACTGCCCTCCCCTGCTGGCTTGGTCACCATCAACTACCTTCTCCTGGTTGCCTCTAGCTGCCCTCCCCTGTAGGTCTGTTCCCCCCAAAACTGCCTTCCCCTGCAAGCTTGATCATCCACAACTGCCCTCTCCTGTTGGTCATCTTGTGACCTTGTGACGGTCATCTTGTGTTCACATGGGGGTGGCCATCTCTGACCATGTGTGGGTGGCCATCTTGTGTATTGGAGTGATGGTTAATTTGCATATTACCTCTTTATTTTATAGGAGGATTAGTTATCTATTGCTGCATGACAAATTATCCTCACATTTATCATCTTAAAACACCAAACATATATTATAGCATAATTTCTACGGTTCAGAAATCTTGAAGCAATTTAGCTGGGTCCTCTGACTCGCTATGTCTCACAAGTCTGAGATCAAGATATAGTCTGGGACTACAGTCATCTCAAGGCTGGACTAGAAGAGGAGCCTCTCTCAAGCTCACTCATGTAAGTGTAGGTCCTGTGGGTTATTGGTGGGACACAGTAGGTTTTTCACACTTAGGGCTCTCAGTTGAGCAGCTCAACCATGGCAGCTGATTTATTTCATAGAAAATAAGCCAAAAGAGTGTATGAAAAGATAAGAAAGACCAAAGCCACAACGCTTCATTAGTCAATCTGGGAAGAAAAAACCCATTGCTCTTACCTTCTGTTTATTAGAAGAGTACCTCCAGATCACCACACACTCAAAAGGAGGGAATTATGCCAGATTGTGAACCTTAACAGGCCAGAATCACTGGAGCCATTTTAAAGTTGCATACCACATTCATATTAAATACTATTGTTTAATTATAGTAAGTTAAAATAAATAAGATTTTAATAGTCTGACCTCCATGTTGTACAGACATTTTAAGAAAAAAGTTATAGAAACCCAACTCAAACTGGCTTAAACTTAGCTAAAACAAGCAAACAAAAAAACAAGCCCTCAAACTTAGCTAAAAAATATTTTTTTATTTAAAAAAATATCTCAACATCTCAGGATTGTCTTAACTAGAGATCTAGCAGAATTATGTCCTTCCTCCAAGACATAATTATGCTTTCTAAATATTTCTGAATGGATTATATTAGTCTTGTGCTCCATGCCCATCCTGGAATAACATAATTAAAATATAAATAATATGAACTAAGATTTGGGGAAAGAAAAATTAAAGTACTATTACCACAATAGGAGTATTGGCTAATAGACAGACAAATCCCTGCTGCCCATTGCACCCCTCTATCCCCTTTATTCTCCTTTATACACTTTACAGTGTTTGTAGTAAACCTAAAGAAGTACATGACATATTTTGTTTGGCTAGAGGAAATGAAAACAGAACCATAACCCTGAACTACTTTCTCCAGCCCTTCTGTTTGTGACATGTTCAACCTGAACACCACCATTTTATGTCTCTCTATTAGGTGAGAAGATAGGTAGGAGAGGGAGTGATTAATTAGTGATTTCAATCCCCAATAAATGCTTAAATGGAAAAACAATCTTCACCTCAAAATTCAGAAGGGAGGCTGGAATACAGAGAGAAAGCAACTCAGACATGGCATCAAAGTCTTGTTTAGAAGGCCCCCTGTACCACCAGGTGTCTGCAGAAAACATGACACCTGCTAATATCATTCTGTTTTTCTCTGCTGGGCGGCCATCTTGTGTGTTGGAGTGATATTTAATTTGCAAGTAAAACGTAAGAAGTCCAGAAGAATAATATCACCATATTGTCATGATACTTATTGTTTTCTGACATGCAAAAAAAAAGGCATAGCAGAAGGAATAAAAAGAAATGAAACAAACAGATATCCTGGAAGTTATGGGTATGTCATAGCAAAATTTAAAGACAGTCTAGAAACTTTAGCCTCTGTGAGTATAAGCCTTTTCATTTGTTGAAGGTATTTTATCTTACTCATCTCTACTACTTGCTAGATGTGAAAATCAAATAAAACTGACTAAATATTGTATAGCTCTTTAAACTGCTACACATATTGTGGTATTTCCACTATGCCCTTCCATCATATATTCTATTGGTTTGGAGAATTTCTCTTTCTGGAACAGTTCTTATCCATTTGGAGATCTATAAACTTTTTGTATTCTTCCTATTGATGCTTTCCATGAATCCTTTCATGTTTTAAATCCTAGACTCATTGAAATAGAGTAGTTATTTAGACTATTCTATAATCAAGAAGGTGACTTTTGAGGGACCATGATATTTATCTGGCAAGTGAATTATAACCCTCAAGACCCATCATTTCCTTGTTTATATTTGATTTTTTTTTGCAGTTTCAAAATTTCTAATTACTGGAATCAAATTGTCATCAAAATGACTTTCTATCTTGAAAGTCTTATTCACTCTATTTCTCATTATCTACCCTAGATCTTCCTTGGACTTATTTATTTTTCATTAACAGATTACTATCTATATATTTGATCATTATTTCCTTCCATCAGTTTTATTACTTGCACCTCACTGCATTCACACAACCATTGTTTTCTTCTCAGGTCATTGCAAAGTTTCCTTTCTGTTTCCCTCAGATGATATAGTTCTTGTAATTTTGATATCCTTGAAAAAATGTTGAGCTAAGTTGTATTGCCCCCCTCCCCCATCTTGAAAAGAAAGAAAAAAAGAAAGAAAGAGAGAGAGAAAGAAAGGAAGGAAGGAAGGAAGGAAGAAAAAAAGAAAGAAAGAAAGAAAAAAAGAAAGAAAGAAAGAAAGAAAGAAAGAAAGAAAGAAAGAAAAGGCAAAAATAGTCTTGAAACATAAGGTATGTTACAGACCCCCAAAAAAGTAATTTAAATCAAAATGATATAAATAAAATCTGATTTTCCCAAAGAAATAATGGTAAAATATTTGTGGCAGATAGGCATAATATTGTATTTTTAAAAGAAATGCCCATATGTTTTATATTTAAATCAGTATAAATATATTTTAATCAGAATATTAAATATGTTAAAATGTTTTAGTGGAACAAGCTTATCTAGAATATATAATTTTATTTGATATACTGCTTAATATTGGTCTAGTTATTATATATTAACATATTAAATCTTATCTTGATAATTTAAACATTTTTTTTGAAAAAGTTAAAGAAGAAATAAATATTATTACTAGGTCAAAGTGTTCTGAAATATTTTTTTCCCTTTGGTAAGTAATAATGTGAAGTAAAAGAATGTGGAAGCTTTAAAATAGAGTGGATTCTTTGATAAGAAATCAAACTATAGATTAGAATGGATTATGTGTGTGGCTCTATGTGCTGATGAATTGATCATTTGAGTGTAACTGGCTGAAGTTCATAAATGCAAAATTCTAGAACCAGTCTAGTAACCTGCTTCCCTGGGGGACAGGCTTATAAAGAGAATTTGAAATAGGTTTCAAATGGAAGTAGTTGCATTGAGTTTTGCCTTCTTATAGCAATGTTATTCTCTAAGGTCAGGGCAATATTGCACTCTGTAAATTTTCACTAAAAGCCTCTGTGTAAGAATAAGATTAATTAATCTCATATATTTCTTGGCACATGGTGGGCACTCAGCAGATATTTATTGAATGAATAAATGAACTAATGGTTTCTGGGTAGCACAACAGCCAATTGAAAGTTACAGCAAATGGCTGTTTATATAGAGCTCCAAACAAGAACGTGAAATGGCAGTTTGACTACATTGAACCTTTTTCCCACCTCAATTTATTTCAGCCCATTTTTCTGTGCACTGAGCCATCAGAGCCACAGCACAAGCACTAATCAAAGACACCCAACTGCAGATTTACTCACAGTGCCTGAGGAGCTGCACACACCATAAATATTCTGCAAAGCTTCCTCTTAAATCTGCCAAGAGTACCTTACAGGATTATGGTAATAAAAAATTCTCTACCTTCGTCACATTTATAGTAATGAGTAGTTTAATTGACTTCCCTACTTTTGAATTAAAGGAAAGACTAAAGATGGAGATATTAAACTCTATTAATAGTGTAAGATGTAATAAATGGCTCAACCAGAAATAGCTGACTCAGAGACAGACAAAGATATTTTAATTTCTCAGCAATTCATATGCAAGAAGTGAGTCCCCAAGTACAGAATCTGGAAATGTGGGTTCTGCACAAATTACTCCAAAGCCCAAGTCAGAAAATCAGGAAGAGGGACCTGTGTTCTTGAACATGTTTTCTTTGTGATTTTTGTACACTCTAAACTTTCTCAACCATTCCTTACAGGTTTTTTTCTATGGATGAAAGAAAAAATTTTCTTAATTGTGATTATACATTATCTTAAGCATGCTGTCAATATAACTTAGTCACATTGACAACCAACTAGAGCACTAAGAGTAGCTATAGTAGCTGTATTGATAATAGCATTCTCAAATATTTTCAGGGGAAAGGCAATCTACACTAATAAAAGAGAAACATGCAATTAACCATCACTCCACTGCGCCCACCAGCCAATCAGGAGTAAATATGCAAATTAGAAAGAGAAAGATGCAGTAGCCCAGCTACTCCAGGTGCAGAGTGGCCAGGCAGGGCAGGATGCCTGCTATGAGAGGAAGGTCGTGGGGCGAAGGGATCTACAGGAGCGTCACTCTGGCCACAGCGAAGACAAGGATGGCAGACAGCAAAGACAAAGAAGGCAGACTCTGGCCAGAGTGAAGGCCTGGGTCCTGGGTGCTGGAGGAAAACCGGTGCTAGAAGCCAAGGGAAGGAAAGCCTATATTGCACAAATCTCTTTGTGCAATGGGTCTCTAGTGCAATTAATAATAATCTCATACCTTTCTTGGCATATGGTGGGTACTCAGTAGCAATTTATTGACTTAGCTGTTTTTCTCAGTGGTTAGAGCATGGACTGAAGGGTCCTGGGTTCGATCCCAGTCAGGGCACAAACCTTGTTCCTCCATTGAAGGCTCAATCCCCGGGTCTGGTCCTGGTGTATGTGGGAGGCAAACAATCCATGTGTGACTCTCACATTGATGTTTCTCTCTCTCTGTCTCTCCCCCTCCCTTTCACAGTCTTTAAAAATCAATGGAAAAAATATCATTGGGTGAGGATTAACAAAAGTAAATAATATTAATTAGAGAGAAAAGTCATAAACATGGCTATAATACTTATTAGTAGTAGCTACAAATTCACCTGTATTAATTGTCCCCTTTCAGTGAGTTCCCACAATGCAAATGCACTATGCCAGGAATTTTTATTATGTGGTAGAAATTACTGTCTCCTTTTCCAATAAGAGACCAGGGGTTAGATAAACATGGTGAATGCTCACAGAACACCAGTCCATTCCTTTATTTCAGACAGTTTGGATTTCAAATTTAGAGAAACTGATACTATGTGAGGGGCAGGAGAAGTAAGGCAGAAGCAGAGGAACCTACACACGACCGCACTGAGGACTCACTGACGCCATTGGGTCCTGGAGGTCTGGGAGACCCACATACTTCTGAAGCCGAAGCTTCTTTTTTGAAAGTCCAGGTACCTGCAAGTCCACGAATCCACTTCCCCTTGAGTCCACTTCCCCTTCCTTTCCTTTTCTCTGTTCCTGATTGGAGGCTAGGTTTGTACTAGTGTCCCCACCCCGCCTCCTGAGATTCTGGCTCAGTACACGTGAGGTGGAAAACTCTATCCAGGTGTGGGGAAACATGGAGCGCTTGCTCCCTCACCATCACACTCACAGCTAACCCAAAGCAGCTTGGCGTAGGCAAATTTGTTTATCACATTAATATAATTTGCCTTGGGTTTTGCCCTGACTACTCCCACTAGAGCCCAGCTTCTCTATCCAAAATTTAGATTTGTATTTTGCACTTTAATGGGCATTTTAGAAATGTCCTTTCATTTCTCAGTGATATTGATGTTCGAAGCCTGAATTCTAATCATGGTTCTTCCAATAAACAACTTTCAACTGTCAGGGAGCATGGTGAGAAGTTGCCTGACACCCTGACACACAGTACATAGTCCATAATTGTTGAATGAATAAAATAATAAATATCTCATGGTTTTCACACAGAACACATATTCTCACATTTGTCCTCTGAACTTTTCTCTCCCTTGGCATTCTCTTTTTGTGTTAAAAATATAACTTTTCCCTCTAATGTTCCTGCATATAATAGACACTTTTAATATCCTCTTTTTAAATCCATATTTCTCTGGAATCAGCTTTGGTTATTTTTATCTTAGTTGTTATGTTTTATGCTTCCAGTGTTCTTTATTTATCTACCTGGTAATTTCTGATTATTCATTTTCATTCAGTAATTAAGAACCCAAGAGGGTGGTGTGTTTCTTCTTTTGTTACACGTACAGGATGATTCCTCACCTTCCCTAACTGGGAAAGCTGCAGAGACCCTGACGGATGTGAAAGAGCTGGGCTTAACTAGCAGGTCTCACTTTAGGGTGAACAGACAGGTAAGCTGCCGGTTAGGCGGGTTCTCCAGGGTCTTCAGAATCGAGAGAGCTTTATCTGAGACTTTAATTTTCCACGGGAAACCTTTGCTCTCACCTTATTGCTCTTTCAATTTCTTAAGAGGAGAACCACTTGTCCTTTTGTCAGCAGTTGTGTGTGTGTGCTGGTGAGATGGTGACAAGCATTTTTTGCAGTTGCCTGTCACCTTCAGTTAGTCCTCTGGTATGAGCTTTGAGTGTTATTGGGGCCCTCCATGGAAGGTGCTGTCTTTCAGCTCAGTGCCTCCCTGGGATTTTGAAGGATAGATTAGTTCTCATTCTGCTGCAGTCTCCTTGTAGTGTAACTGTGTTAATTCATTTTGATCCCAGACTTATGAAGAAGTGCTCTTAACTTTCTGAGTGGTTGGTTGTTTTGTTTTGCTTTTGTTGTTAATTTCTGATTTTATTATAATGGATGCAGCAAACAGCAAAGGAGATATTTATCAATTTGAATGATGACAGAATATTAAGTCTTTTAAAATGTTATTTATTTATTTACTTATTTTTGGTACTTCATAATTTTTTAGGCTGCTTTTCAGTTGAAATAGCTTCCTATGCTCAAGGGATTCTCCTCCAAATGAGTCCTAGAGTTGGTCCTTCTCTGGTGATAGAAACTCGTGGGCAGCTCACTTCTGCATTTCCCTGGAGATGATATCAGTAACTGGCTGATCTCAGTGAGGGAGGCTAATCAGGCTCCTTAAGTTTTTTTAACCTAATTTCTGTCTACTGCTCAATAATCTATATTCTCTTTGGTCTTCTAGCTATGGGCTATTGATAATTATTTTCCATCTAAATGCAGTTATGAATAGTGTAAGGTTCTACACCGCCATGAGAGAAACTGCAGGCAGGAATCCAAATAAGTGAATGAATTAATCAGGCTTTATTGGGGATCTCCGGGCGGGTTCACAGGCTCGGGGGGAATGGAGCGGGAGAAGCCGCGCCATGTGACTGGGGCCAGGGGAAAGGGAAAAAGGGGGGAAATCCAGCCAGACCTCCTCCCAGACTGCCTGGGAGAGCAGTCCAGGAGAAAAAGGGTCCCACGTGGCACACTGAGGCACATTTTAAAGGCAGGGGTTGGGCCCAGGGCGGAACGGGAAGGGGTGGGACACAGGGCACTCTGGTATGTGATTGATTGGTGGCTCAATGTCTCTGTCAATTACATCATAACTCCGCCCACCAGTTGGGGGAGGGTACCTATCAAATAGGACATAGAAGTGGAGAATAGTTTGATTTGGAGATTTCATCATTTTTTCTGAAAGTTTTCTTTTTCCTTTTATGGGATGGGGGGCCGAGAGGGAGGATAGTCCCAATTCAAAGCATAATTGGCAAACTGCTTCCCTACTATTTTGTATTGGATTGTCTACCTTGGACTATCCAGTTGCCTCACCAAGTACTCCCAAGAATGTAAGTCACAAACAGTTTTAGTTCTGGTGAAATTTTTAGACTTCATCCTACCACCCACAAAACACACACAGGTCACACACACATAAAAATATGGACACGGATAACACTGACTCCTTCAAAGTTTAAATATGTGATTACATTTTTTTAAATATAAGCCCACTTGTTTGATTTGTCCTTCTTGCAATAAGTTTAATCAACTGCTTTTGAAACTAATTGGCTATTTCCTCAATCTAATTTCATTTGATTCTTGTATAATTCCTGATTATCCCGAGTTTTGTTCTAGTTATAGCACTGTGTTTTTTCTACCCTGTTACAGAACTTTTCACATTTACTTGATAATTCCTATTATACTTAAAGGCAAGGAATGCAAATATATGCATTCACTTTGATATCTTGAGATCAATAGTTTATTGTCTTTGTTTCCTTAGAGGAAGCAGTGCTTCCATTAATATAAAGTGTTCTAGTTTGTGTCTTAGAGTTCCTTTACAATGTGCTCTACTTAAAGAAATTTACCTCATTGGACGAGGCAGTGCATGCAATTTCTTATAAGCATACTCACACAAAATAACATCAAGAAATCTTATTAAGTAAAAATACAATAATGTAACAAACATCTGGCATTGAGGAAAATATTTCTTCTGTGTCCTTAGTCTCAGTAAACTTACCTGATAGAACTCAATTTACCTAGCTCTGAACTATTGACACATGTATTTGTTAATTAGGCTCACAAGGAAAAACTTCAGATATGTTGTATCTCCATTCAAACCTCTTAGTGTTCTAGCTTTTCCTGACCTATGTTGGTTCCCTTCAGGATCTTCCTTGGGGAAAAAAAAAGTTATTGGAGTTTTGTATCTTTACTACTTTCACATGTGTAGGCCTTATATGCAACTTCTACTGTGTAGATGGCACCTGGAAAGGCATTTGGACATTCTTTAAATTATTGTCAATTGAGTTCAAGGTGACAACCCCATGTCTTGAATGTGCATTCACCAAAAAAGCAGATGTGTTAGCAGCACTGACTTTTACCTTGCCCAGGTGTCAGAGAGTAGGCTTTGATTTGTAAATCCAGTCTAGCACCAGGAATGAGGGAATGAATAGGAGATGGCTCACACAAGCTCCTTTGATCCTAAGTTTTCAGTGAAACCCCTTAGTATTGGGAATATAAAGAAACAGGTTGCATTGGATCTGGGTCCCTATCTCTCCACCTGAAAGAACAGCGGTCCACCCGGCTCCCAGCTATGTTTCTATCTCTGCATCTTGTTTCTTTCTTTATTTTATTTCTCAATCCCCAGCTGCCTCTGTTCAGAACTGGTTCATCTCTCTTTCTGTGCTGGAGGCAGAAAAGAGAGACCCTGCCTTACTACTGTACTCAATCATAAAATCAAATAAGAAGTCATTTAAATTCCAAATCAATCAAACTATCTGTATTTATTTGTATAGCTCTGCTCTTATTTCTTTACTTGTTGCTAGGGAAGCATGCATTGGATAATAGAAGACTTTCAAGCTCTTGGAATATCAATGAAAGTCTTAATTCCCCAACATAAATAACTAACTAGCGTTTACAACAAAAGTAATCTTTATCTGCATTTTTAAATTTTTATAACACTTTATAAAAGATAACACATTGATAGGCAATGCCAGAAAAATAAAGTATTTAGCATGATTTAATGGAGGGAGCAGTATGTTTGCCCTTTTCTGAATGCAAGAGTTAGCGGAGACAGGGCTTTGTCCAGTAAACATTATGGATATCTGCTAAGTTCGCAAGGAGATAGACAGTATATCAGTATAATTTGACCGAAGGCCAAAAGGATGAACCTGAGGCTAAACAGAAAATAATTCCTCACTACCCTAGCGATCCAAAGGGAGACAAAAGACAATAAAGACCAAGAAATTGGAAATAGGAAAGAGAAACTAGACAAGCAACAACCTTTGAGGTTGAGAGTTCCATAGACTAAAGGGAAATGATGGTAGGTGTGCTGTGAAACTCTGTGTTTTGAAAACTCCAGTGCCTAGAATTTTGAGGAGAAATACACCAAACATAAAACTACTTGCACTAAAGAAAATGTTAGGTAACTATGTTTGTATTTTATTTTACTAAGAAACTTGAGGTGATTCGGTATGTTATTCCTGACTTCATAGTATAAATGCAACACTTCAACCCATTTCCTTTAGTTTCAGAGTTGGAGGTATTCCTCTAGGATTCAAGGATAAAGTTTCATTTTTTTTTCTATTTTGTCTCCTTCTATTTCTTCAGGAATCTTATTTCACCACATCTTATTCCTTTCCTGCTAATCTTCAACCAGTCTCTTAGATTTCTTAAATATCTATACGTATTTAAGTAAACACATACTCTGTCTTTTAAAATAGTTCTCAAGTCTATATTGTCTTTCTCTGTAGCTACGTCATAAATCTCTTCCTCTCTTTAGAGCCAGGCCTCGTGAAAATTAATTATTTTTGTTTTAATTTCTTTGTGATTTAATTTAGTTTAAGTCACACATCAGTCCATTGCAGGCAGACCTAGATCTTACTACTGTAAGGTTATTTCCTTTCTAAAGGCCAATAAGGAGTTCATGGTGGTGAAATCTAATGAGTGTTCCTAGTTGACATTTTTATTTGATCCACTAAGCATTTGATTTCTCTTTTACTTCAGTCAATATTCATACTTGAACATGTTATTCTCTGGATGGATCTTCACTATGTATTTTATCTTCTTTCGAAGAGCTCCACTCAGTTAGTTTGTGCACATTTTACCACATGGGCAGGAGGACAGTGAAAAGCGATGGCTGAGAAAGTACAAGAAAAAACAGGATTTCAGGAGTGTGCCTTCAGATGGGATATTTTCTTCCTGTGATTATTGGGTTCAGATTGCAGATAGAGACCAAACATCACTCAATGAATCAGATACTGTGATATCTCATTTAAACCTAGGAATTAGTTTGACAACTTGTGAAAGGAAGCAACAGATGAGACTTTTGTTTATAGAAGTACAACCTTACATTTGCAGGGGAAAAAAAAATTTCCTGTTACCCATTTTGTCAGAACAATGACAATTTCTATATCTTTGTCCAATAGCATTGGCTACTTACTCTGTTAAATTACGAATGGATGACTAGTCACATTTTCGAATGTGTATCTCTAAAAATTTAATAATAAAAAATAAGGATATAGATTTTAAAGTTTAAAAGTGACTTATAAAAAGAGAAAAGTTGTAGATAATACTGAGGAAATTGGAAGCATTTATTATTTATGCAATCGTCTGAAAAAAGTTGAAAGATAATTTAAGGCTAGAGAATGAGAACTTATAGAAAGTTTTAAAATTACAAATTCTGGCCCCAGTCAGGTGGCTAAGTTGGTTGGAACATAGTTCCATATACAAAAAAAGTTGCAAGTTTGATTCCTTGTTTGGGAACATACTTAGGTTACAGGTTCAGTCCCTGGTCCAAGAGCATAATGTGGAAGTCTTATTTTCTTATTTTATAAGTTTTTTAAAATCCAGATAATGCATACTTTTAAAAGCATGGTTTTCAAAAGAATAATCTAAAAGGTACTCACCTTTATCTTTAATTTCTATTACTTCTTCCTTTTGAATACATATAAAAATCACTAGCATATAATACTCTGAAATGAGCATGGATAATTATACTGGTTTCACATATTTGGTAGAAGAGAGAAAATAAGGGGACAGCTCTCATTTGAGATGCAAATCATGAAATATATGTGATTTAATGGCAGATTAGCATCATTTATTTTTATATTCACTGCATTTTGTTATTTTTACTAGAATTTCATTTGCCAGGATTTGCTTCCAAAGTATAAGTTATTTAACAGATATCATTATGTTCCTAAGCATTAACACTTAATTATCATATTAATAAACAGTTATTACTCTCTTCTACACTGAACCTTGCCTCTGTAGCATTAGTATGCATGCACTGCTCTTAGGCAACTTAATTGTCCTTAAAGAAAATCATTACAATTTAAATGAAATTGGGAGCTACCAGTTAGGAAAGGCTGTAGGGCATGCACAATACATACTAAACAAGGAACTGTAATTTCCCCAAATCACATTTTTTTTAGTAATTTCACATCACAGCACTATATCTATTTGGTTAAGGGGAAAACAGTTTATTTTTTGCCTCCTAATTTTATAAGGGCACCATTTAACCAAGGGCAGGCAAGACTCTGGAATGGTAGCAAAGGAACTTGAGTAAATCAAATAATTTCTTTGCAGCTAGTAAATTATTGTCAGCATTTGCAACACAGGCAATGAAGCAATAAAGTATAGCATGGTGGGCAGCCATCAACCACTACGTCTGCCTCTAGGATGGAGGGCAGCAGGAGGCCAAAGACTTTATGGAGACAGCTGTTGCCTCTCCCCACATGTGACTTTGTTTGTTCATTTCACAGCAACACATTTCACATGCTGCCTCAAAAATGGAGAATAGGGTTGTCCTTCTGTGTCATATTTTTTTCCTCATAGCTGAGAGCTCATGTTTTGCATCCTCTATCATAAAATGACTTAGGCCAATGATTTACATTAAACATGATCTGCTACTGGAATGCAAAGAGTTGAAATATCTTGGAATCTTATTTTTGATTGATAATTGATTAATTTTCTACACAACTGTAACAATTCTTTATTTGAAGTAAATCACTTATTTGAAAACAAGTATTTAATTCATGCATTTGGCATTTTTAGATTAATTTGTTAGCAACTGAGAATTAACCTTCCTGGTGTCTAACTTTGTGAAACTATAAGAGGAATGATTACAAAAACGAATAAAATCTGCCTTTTCTGAAACATGTAATCAATAAACTAGGAATTTAAAATATTGAAATGAAATCACAAGACTGCCAGGTGTTGTGAAATCTGGAACTAGGCACCCACTCAGCCCCTTGCAAAGGTTTCCTTTCACTGATACAAGTGGAATGTTTCCATTTTACATTCCAGTTACAGATCTCCATCTTGCATATTAGAAAACTGAGATGAGAAAGCCTCATTAATTTTGCATAGGTCTTATGGTTATTAAATGACTGCACAGGGTTTAGGTTCCAGGACTGTCTGCCTCTAGAGCACATATTCATATTTAAGCATCTCACCGCAAACCCAAAAAATGATCTATATTATTAACCAAGACTATCCTGTTACAACTAGAACTTTCTGTGAATGCAGCAAGATAACATTAATTTAGTAATCATTGCAAAAAATTTATGGAGCCTCCCTCTTCTTAAACAATATGAGTTATTATATTTGTTTTGTGTTTTCCATTAGTAGGAATGCTTTCCGAGTAAATCCTATATTATGGTAATGCTTCATAGAATTTTGTCCTCCTTTCCATGGGAAAACAAACAAAATTAGAAAGCAGAGTGAACATGGAAATTGGCAAATGTGATGCAAAATTTCTGCAGTCTTTGTGGTGGTTTATTAAATTTTCAGATTGATGACAGAAATATGTCCTAACCTTGTGCTCCCCAGGAATCTGAACTTGGTTTAGCCACCCAGAACTTTGGCTTTCTTATAAAATAAGAATAATAATAACTTATGTCATATTTCTCTACATGTTTTAAAGGGGAAAAATAGATATTCATGATTTGTTGTTAATACCACAAAACAATGAACAAGTGACAATTTTTTTCTATTGAGTTGTTCCAATATAGGAGAAAAGACATGGAACTTAAACTCAGATAGACCTAGTTTGGAATCACAAACATGAATTATCTGATAATGGCAGGTTATTTCTTCTCTCTTAGTCTCAGTTATGGTGTCTTACTATCATGGAGATAATAGTAGTATTATATAAGTGAAGTAAAGATGAAAGAAAATGTATGTAAATTTCTAAAGATATTTATAGAGAATATTTGGAGAAAATGATATCAATAACTACCATTAATCCATACATAAGTGGAATAATCTAACAAAAATAATACAAATTAATTCATAAACATTATTCATAATTTATATTTAGTCTTTATAATTTATGTTATTGAGTCTAATAACATAACCTAGATTCATCTAACCTAGATTCACTAATTCCCACTAATTCCCACTTATGCACCTAACCTAGATTCACTAATTCCCACTTTGCTTCTCTGTTATTTAACCAATAGAGAATATTACTACAGTAGCCTCCTCTGCCTCCTTATTAAACCTGTAAGCACTGCTAGCTATCTAACCTCTCCTGGACTAAGGGCTAGGCAGTCTCCATCACTTCTATTGCAATGGGAGTTGAAATAACTCCAAAGTCCAAGACTACATATAATGCTGTATGAAACTGGGACCAGTTTAGTACCAATCTGCATTTGCTTTCTCTCAATCTTTGCTGAACTTTCGTTTTTACTTTCATCTTACAACCTTGAATTCTATCCACCAACAAAACATTAGCTTACAGTCTTAGCAAAAACCACAATTTCAAAGGAACTTAGGCTAAACCAATTGACCAAGAATGGTCCTGAAAAGTCAGTCTGCATGATGAATTTCAGAGTGGACACTATTGGAATGAAATAGGATTTGTTATGAGTGGGTGTTAATGAATCTTTGCATTCGATAGCTTTATAGTTAATCATGTTCACTTGAAGTATAAGTATAAGGCAAGTGCAAAAAGTTACTAAACATTTATAATGTGATATGATTTTTATGGCTGTGGAGATTTTATAAAAAGTTGATTGTCAACTTAAGATAGGCTACCAAAGCCAAGAGCTTCTATGATAGATTCCAAGGCTTTTGATATTTTTTAAGCCACTGGACAGATTCTTTGAAAATCAGATAAAAATCAGATTATAGGATTGGCAAAACTACAAAAGAGTTTTTGTTGTGTTGCTATAACCACAAGTGCCTTACATCTATGTGAGCATCATGATGGTGCAATAGTGTCAGAAGGCAGTAACAAATACATATATATTAGAGGTCCACTAGATTAAAGTAAGTTTTATGGATTCAGAAATCTGAGACACTCAGTATAACCTGTGTTAAGTTAAAGACAAGTTGTTGCTTATAAGACCATATGTCACTAAGAGTCATTCTGCTTCATGAGTCTCTTTGCATTATGGATGCAATATGCACATTGCTTGATCACTCCTAACGACTTGCCTGCCTACCTGATTGCGCTTAACCACTCTCTTGCCTGCTTGAAAACCCCTAACCGCCTCTGCCTCAGCCTCTGCCTCCACGGCTTTGTCCGGAAGACATCTGGAATGATGTCCAAAAGGTCCCTTGGCTATCTGGTATAGTTAGCATATTATGCTTTTATTATTATAGATTTACTCAAAGTACTCAGTACTCAGACAGGCTCAGATACTTGGAGGTGGAAGTGATGTGGGGTTTAGACTTTATCTCCTGATGGGAGACTGACAAAGTTAAGAGCATATGGAAAGGAAGATATTGTTGTGGTCATTAAGGAAATACAGTGAATTCAAATTCATTATTCTCCTGGAGATTATATATGAGCTAATCCAATGGCTGATATATGAAGCTGTATTCCAAAGGATCTAGGTAAAGAAGAGGAAGAAATATGATTGACTCCCTCATTATGGCACCCAGTGATCAACCTATACATCTTTAGAGTAATTCTGCTGAAATAGTCCTGTTTACAATCAGGGTAATTTCCACCAGAATAAACTACCTCTGTATATGAGTTTCACTGGGATTGCAAATATCAGAAGGCCATATTGGATTTCTCATTCAAGAGTTTTAAAAGGCAAAGAATGAATTACTATTTGATGTAGTCAACCCTGATGACCAAGAGAAACTGGGGTTTCTTTGCACAATGGGTGCAAGAGGAATATATATGAAATGAATGAATTTCAGTGTAACATTATTTGGTGTGTCTATGCAGCAAATTCACTCTGACATGAGCAATACATTTATACTCAGACTTTTGGACGCCACTTCACTATTGCATAAGCGAGGTGAAATATTGGTCAAAGTGGCGAGGAGGTGGTAATATATACTAGTAATTAATTAGAAGAGAATTATCAATTATATCTTAGAAGCAACTGTAGCAATATGAATTGTACCATTGTTTGATAACCCTCTGCAATGCTTTTTAAAATTCTGCAATAGGATATAAATGGTTGGATTGGTGCCTCTATTCTTAGTGAAGAAGTATGGCAACCTTATTTTCACATTTTTGTTGAGAATGTGTGCCCTAGTCGATTTGGCTCAGTGGATAGAGCATTGGCCTGAGGACTGAAGGGTCATAGGTTCGATCCTAGTCAAGGGCCCAAACCTCGACAGCAAGCTCTTGATCCTTGGTTTTGTTGAGGTGCATGTGGGAGGCAACCAATAGATGAGTCTCTCCAGAATGTGAGCAGATTTGATGGGTGCAAGGGATAGACTGCCTGAGATCTAATTAATGTGCTCTCCCAACAGTTTTGTTGGGTCCCATTTGCCACCTGAATTGGGGTGCTTCAGCAACTGTCATCGCCTAACACTACTACCTTATTAATTCTTGAAGTGATAACCGGCCCACTGCAAAGAAAGCAGAGCATCCGCAACAGCCAAGTGTTGCCTTAATGAAATCATAGATAGCCTCACACCTCCCCATTACCAGGAGCATATAAAGGACCTCTCTGCTGTGTGGTGGTGGTAAAGGAGCTCTCAATTTTCTAGTAACTGTTCAGAAATGTCAATAATAACCTCAAACTCTAGAAAAGTAACTCTAGTAAAGTCACTTACTAGTAAATTAGGTGAATTTCAAGCCTGAAAGATAGGAGAAGGGAAGGAGTGAGAAGATAAATACTTTATTTTGCTCCCAAATTTTTATCAAAGCAAACCCTGGAGCCAGCCCAGCTTCAAAGGGAATGGAAATAGACTCTATCATATGACGGGAAGGGATGAGTGCATTACAGGGATGAGATAAATTCTTGGCAGGCAGCTTCCTAGAAAATTTTCACAAACTCATTCCTTTCATAATTTCCAATTCTTTATCTTTTTTTATTTCTAACATTTAAACATTTTTTAAAATTCAAATTTCTGAAGTTTAAAAATATTTTTTCTTTGAATTCTTACTATGTGACATCAAAATTTAAATTTCTAAAAATTTACTTTTATTTTTAGAAAGTTTTTTTTTTGTTGAAGTATAATATCCTTTTTTTCCCTCCAACTTAATCTCCAAGTTTTCTCCATCTCTTACGGATAATGCGTTCTCCAAAATGAACTCACGATTTTTGTCTCTTCCTATCCATACCTGTATAGATTCCTCCCACAATGAATAATGATTAGCCAGTATATTCAGTAGAATACTGAGGAAATTATTGTATTTCTTCTGAAGCCAGACCATAATAAAAATTCTAGTTTCTGTGTTGGCTTCTCTTGGAACACTTGTTTTCTCTGTGTTGTCTTTCTTTTGGACCACTTAGAGACAGCAGCCACCAGAATCATGAAGATATGTGAGTAGCCCTGGGGAGAAACTGAATTGGCTTGCTATAAATCAGCACCAAACTGCTAGCCCTGTGAAAGAGTCGTCCAGCCCCAGTCAAGCCTTCAGAAGACAAAACTTTCAGATAACATTTTTACTATTATATCATTAGAAATCCTGAACCAGAATCACATTGCTAAACTGCCCCCAAATTCCTAACCCACAAAACACTGGGAAATACCAGATAATTATTGTAGTTTTAAGCCAATAAATTTTGAGATAACCTATGAAGCAGTGCTAAATGACTAATACAGTTATTGATTTCAGATTAATAATATTGTTTTATTTATGTATGTCTTTCTAACACTATGAGTTCTTCTTTCTGTCTTTCTTGATTTTTTTGTTATTATAGGTTATAGTATTCTTTTTCTTGACTGCCCATGTATATTCAGAATTGAGATGCTAAAAAGCTAAGTAAAAACTTGGTGTTCACAGGTTTCTTATACAACTGTGGAGTTTACCATTTTTGGAGAGACACCTACCTATCAATATTTGAAGATTTTACTCTTTGGCTTATCATTTTGCTCAAATAAGAGTCTTCCAAATGTCTATATGGAAAGTTTTCTGGAGAGCTAGGGAAAGGGACTGGAAGTATACAGTTTTAAGTTTGAAATTATAGTTAATATCTGCTGTTGTGGTATGATGCTTTACCCTTCCCCTCAGCTAAGCCCTGGTTCTTCTTATTCAGAGTACCGTAGGTCTTTGAATAACAAGATTTCATTCAATGTTGCTTTGTTATAACATTAATGAGACACCGTAGAAACTTAACTCTTATTCGTATCAATTAGCTTCTAATAAAATTGGTTTGATTATACCTTGTTTTCCTTAAAGTGGTACCTATTGATGATGTTAAAGTGATGATAGTATAAGACTTACTACATTTATGATTCAGCCTCTAAAGATCATAAGCCTTGTTTGTGTCTTCTGGGTTGGAGAATGGAGTCTGGAGATCCAATGTGTCCCAGCATCATCCCTCACATATACTTCATAGATGATATCCAGGGAACAAGATGACTATTCAAAATGGGTAGTAACTTTACCTTTCCCAGAGACTGTCCAGAACCTGGTCCCTTCTATCTTAATGCCTAGTCTTCATCTGTACATTCATCATTAGATGAAGGTTGGACCATTAGCACTGTATCAAGTTGTAGCCAGAGCACTGTATCAAGTTGTAGCCAGAGGATGGAGAAAACATAAAATTGGGAGGCAATTAGCTTTCTTCTCAAAGGACATAATCTGAGAGTCACACAAGCTACTTTCATTTACATACCAGTCACTGTATGTCATGAACATACATAGTTGCAATAGGTATTGAGAAATGTAGTAAGACCGGGGCTGTCAGGGATCCAGCTAAAAGAGAGGGGACCTATTACTGAAAGGAAGAAGAAGGAAACTGTCACCCTATACTGTTTCTAATGCTTCCAGCTTTTCTTTCTCTCTCTCTAAATCATCACACTTCATTACATATATTCAATGTCCTGAACTTTTGTTCACATATCTTGTCTCCTCTCTCTTCTTTTTTTTTATTTTTAAAAAATTCTTTCTTGATTAAGATATTACATATGTGTCCTCATCCTCCATTACCCCTTCCAACCCCATCTCCTCACTCATGCCCTCTCCCCCCTCTGGTGTCTGTGTCCTTTAGTTGATCTCTTCTCCTTACCCCCACACCCCTACCTTCCCTCTGAGGTTTGACAGTCAATGCCTCTCTGTCTCTAGATCTGTTTTTGTTCATCAGTTTATGTTGTACATTATATTCCATAAATGAGTGCGATCATGTGATACTTATCTTTCTTTGTCTGGTTTATTTCACTTAACATAATGCTCTCCAGTTCCATCCATGCTCTACTTTAAAGCAGCCACCTTTTCCTCCTTTTTCTTCTTCTACTTCTTCTTAAAGAATACTTTTCAGCATTTCATATAATACTGGTTTGGTGTTGCTGAACTCCTTTAGATTCTTCTTATCTGTGAAGCTCTTTATCTGACCTTCAATTCTGAATGATAGCTTCGCTGGGTAGAGTAATCTTAGTTGTAGGTTCTTGCTATTCATCACTTTGAAAATTTCTTGCCACTTCTGTCTGGCCTGCATAGTTTCTGTTGAGAAATCAACTGACAATCGTATGGGTGCTCCTTTGTAGGTAATTAAGTGTTCTTCTCTTGCTGCTTTTAATATTCTCTTGTCTTTTGCTCTTGGCATTTTAATTATGATGTGTCTTGGTGTGGTCCTCTGGATTCTTTTTGTTTGTGGTTCTGTGTTCTTCCTAGATATTTAAGTCAGTTTCTTTCACCAGGTAGGGGAAGTTTTCAGTCATTATTTCTTCAAATAGGTTTCCAGTATTTTGCTCTCTCTCTTCTTCTAGCACTCCCATAATTCTGATGTTGGTACTCTTGAAGTTGTCCCATAGGCTTCCTACACTATCCTCAAATTTTTTTATTCTTTTTGCTTTTCTGGTTGAGTGCTTTTTGCCTCTTGGCATTTGACTTGATCCTTGCAATCCTCTAGTCTACTGCTGGATCTCTGTATATTATTATTTATTTCAGCCAGTTTATGCTTAGTTTTTAGTTGGTCCTTTTTCATATCCTCAAAGGTCTCACTGAATTTATTGGCCTTTTCTAGGAACCTCTTGAAAAATCTTATAACCATGGTTTTGAACTCTATGTCCAGTCATTTGTTTTCCTCCATTTATTTAGTTTGTGATCTGTTTCTTTGTCTCCACATTTTCGCTGCTATCCTGAGTTGGTAGGATTGCTTTGTGTGCTAGGTGTCTTGGCCTCCCCTGTTACCTAAGATGGACACCCTTGGTGTACCCCTTTGTGGACTATGTGTACAGCCTTGTTGTAGTTAAGTCTTGATTGCTGTTGATATCACTGGGAGGAATTGACTTCTAGGTCAATTGGCTGTGAGAATCAGCTATGTCTATGCTGGGAGACAGCCTTATGCAACAAGACTTGCAAGATTACCAAAGCCTGTATGCTCAGCTTGGATGGGGCAGCATTCAGGGATGGAGCCAACAGCCTTGGCTTCCAGTCAACCCTGCCCCACTAGGTTTCTGGGTCTCAGTGTCCCCAGGCAATTGCTGCAAGCACCTCTGAGAAAAAGGCGCCCTTGAGTTTCGCTCACTGCCAAACAGTCCATTCTCTCCCCCAGTGAATCTTGACTCGCAGATTCTCGCCTGGCACTGGGGATCAGTGCAGTCTGAACTGGGGTTCAACGCCATCCAGAGTTCCTATCTCCCTCCCTCCAGATCAAGCCAGTGACACACTTAACAGTCTGTCCTCTCTGCGTGCACTCGCATGCGCGCCTCCGAACCTCTGCCTTTAGTCGTTCTCCTGAGTTTCCACCTTACAGTCCAGATTCCCTGTATGGACCTGGGTTCCCAGGGTCTCACCCGAGACTGGGATACAGTGCAGTTGGAACTGGGGTTCAGAGCAGTTTGGAGCTTTTGTCTCCCCTCTGCTAGAGCATGCTAGACAGGCAGTCAGCCATCCCGTCCTCTCATGCCCATCCTCTGCCCACATGTCTCCTTCTAGTTGTAGAATTTTCAGTCAGCCAGCTTTCCTGTGGTTCTGGATGATGTCCGTTTTGTCTTTTAGTTGTATTTTTGAAATTGTTGTGCGAGGCAGCAGTTTAGGTGTTTACCTATGCCATCTTCGTTCTCCTCACAAAACTCTCCTCTCTCTTCCTTTTTCTTCTGTTTATCTGCTATTTACTTTTTAATTATTATTTTAGTTGGTTTGGACAGCAAATAAAAACTTATATATTCAACCTACCACATTAAGTTGGAAGATACTTAAGACACATACACATTTATAGCCTATAACTGATCACAACATAGTATATATGTATTTTTTCTTTCTTAATAAAGTTTAGTAGTGGAGATAATATACAGTCAATTTTCATTTTGAACAGCCCTTCCATACAGTAATGCTCTATAAAGTTGTCAAAAACTAAATTCAGAAATATTAAACTGCTGACTTAGAGAAAATATGTATGCATAGGTATCATAAAAACAATTCATCCTGGTAGATTCTATTTTCATTTTTGCAAAAGAGAGAATGAGGTTCTAAAGTGTTAACTGACTTGCCTGAGGCTGCCCCACATAACAGGTACCAAACTTAGAATTCAATCCTATCCTCAGAGCTGGCTCTTCTTGTATTTCGCTCCACTACCCCCTACTGTGTCCATCCTCAGGTCATCTCGGTAGGAGAGCTGAATCATGAAGGCAGAGCTGTGACTTGTATCATCTCAGCTGGGAATGTGGATGTCAGGCAACTCACCTTTTTTGCTGCTTTAAGCATATTCACAAATGACCACAAAAACATCAGAAGAATATACTTTGGGTTACAAATAACTTTTAGCAAGTCAACAAACTCACAAATACAGAATCTTGGAATAAGGAGAATTAACTGTAAATTATTGAACACATCTACTAATATATGCTATATATATGCTAAGAGATATTCATATTTTGCATATCAGTTGTCTAATTAAAATGTAAATTGCCATATCTGCTATCATATATATTTTTATTGACAAAAGAATTTTGCTAATCCCCCACTCTGTGTTCTCTCCGGATAATATTTAGGAATAATTATCTGAAATAATATGTCTTAATTATAATAGATTATGATTTCCTAAAGAATAAAACTTTGATATGTCCATTATTTTGGCATCTAAATCATGACAAGTCTGTCAAATTTACACTGTAATTAAAATTGAGCACCTGTTCTAGGAAAAAAAAGTGATTCATTCATAAAGATAAAATTGCTTTCAGAATTTTTCATAAACAATAACCTAATGAAAACTTGAGATAATGCATTTCTAGTTCAAAATGATCTACTTTTCAATCTTGACTTTTAAGTCATCTTAGTCTATTTGTGTAAAATTATCACACTTGGTTTTATTTTCTCCAATTCACACAGATTCCTAATCTATATCATTATTGGCATCCATCTCACTACTTACGTATGGCAAGTCTAGATTATAATATTTATATGCCTGTTTTCATCACTTATTTTTGTCTTTTCAAGTCCATGTTCCATATACTATATATTTATTAAAGGCCCAGTGGATGAATTTGTGCATGGGTGGGGTCTGGCCAGCCTGGCCAGGAGATGGAGACATGGGTGGATGGCTGTCCTGCCTGCTTGTCGAACTTCTGGTCGAGAAGGCAATTTGCATATTAGCCTTTTATTATATAGGATATACACTGAGTTGCCATATCATTTTGCATTCAGATTATTATGCGTTATTATGTCTTCCCACAATTAAATAAAAACAAACATTTTAAAGGTAATTTATAACATGCACAATGAACTGATCTCTATACCCACAAACACCTCAACAGAATCTATTCAAAAACCCAATAATGTAAGTTAAGTAATGCATGTCAGGAAAAGAAACCTGGTAAGCATATTAAAAACATTTAAGAATATAAATATTATTATGATAATAACAATTTTTCTGAGAAAATATCAATGAAGCTTAAAATTCAAATTTGTGAAATGTAAGTCAGCAAAATTATTTCATAGTCTTTTAAAATAAACTACTCATGGACTTTTTGATAGATTGTCAGAGGCTTTGAAACACATTTTTTTAAAGATTATTATTTGATATGCAAACTTTAAAATTTTTGGTTGAAAATCCAAATTTACAAAACATGTATACAAACTACTTCTCATGGGGGATTTTTAAGAGATTAAAATAAAAACACCTCAAAAAACTAATTATAGTTCTTAAGAGTGTTTCAAATTTAAAAGAAATAATTTCATATTGTAGATGTAAATTTTTTTTAGATCAACAATGAATCCATTTAAATAAATGGCTCCCCAAAATAGATGTGTAGAGTGTTAATAGGCTGCCTGAAGTAAAGATCACCTCAGGAAAAGTTAAAAATATAAATTCATTAAAAACACTCTCAGAAATTTTAATCCATAAAACTGAGGTGAGGCTATGAACTCTACATTTTACAAAACTTTTCAAACAGCATAAAATTGAACACCAGTGATGTAAATTAGAAAGAATTAAAATTGTTGAATTTTGATTATAGTGAATGAGTATTTGAGTTACTTTTCTATGTATTTTAATTTAATTCTCAAAAGAACATTAGGAAGTAAATTTTACTATCCAACATTTACATCAGAAGAAACTAAAGCTCCTTCAGGTTAAGTACCATGTTCATATACACTGGAAACAACAGAGCTTGGATAAAAATCTGTATTCCATAAGTATTCCTTTTCTAAGGCTGCCATAAGCAATGTAACAAACTGGGTGGCTTAGCTGTCTTAAAATTCTTACAAGAAGTCCAAGAGGGTTTTTTGTTTGTTTATTTATGTGTGTGTGTTGTTTTTTTTGTTTGTTTGTTTGTTTGTTTCACAATTCTAGAGACTAGAAGTCCAAAATCAGTATGTCAATAAGGCCAAGCTCCCTCTGAACTCTAGTGAAATTCTTCCTTATCTCTTCCTGGGTTTTGGTGGTTTGCTCACAATCTTTGATGTCACTCGACTTGCAGCTACATAATTCCAATCTCTGTCTCTGTCTTCACATACTCTTTGTGGATCTCTGTGGATATATTCTTAAAGGAATGCAGTCATATTGGACAAGGAGCCCAACCTACTCCAGCATTACCTCAAATTCATAAAACAAATTGCATGTGCAGTGACCTTATTTTCAAATTAGCTGATTTCTGAGGTACTGAGGGCTAGAATTTCCACATATCTTTTGTTGGGAAACACAATTTATACCATAAACCAAAGTATAAACATATTCGACATGCCAAACCACCTCTACAGAAGAAACACATACAAAAATTTTGATGAACTTCTAAAAGGTAATATTCACTTATTGATTCAGAAATCCTTGAGCAATCTTTGAAAATAAAATATGTTTAGTACTGGGAGGAATTTACTAGTAGTTAGATTATTCTTTCTATTTTACAGGTGAGTAACCTGAAGTCAAGATACAAAAGAGATTGAATAATTTGACTATAGTCATATAACTAATTAATGAAATAGAATAGGCCAGAATACTAAAATGACTAATTACTTTTCATAATACAATTTTTGCTCTTGCTATAACTTATTAATTTTTGATTTTTAAACCAACATTCTTGTAGAAATATTTGTCCTGGTCAATTTAATTGAATTATTTACAAGCCACACCCACCAGCCAAATAATTTTTTTTCTATTTTTAACGTGTTCATCCTAAATCATCTTCATGAAGAGTAAATATAAAATAATCGATTTTGCAAAAATATTTCTGTAGTAAATGCCAAACTTAATGTCTATTAGGTGTTTTCTTTATTATTGATGTTTTTGAGTTGATGTTATTTTAGTAATTGACTGATACACAATAGCATCATTAAACCTTAAAAATTAAAAAACAAAACAAAACACAAAATGAACAAAGAAGATTCAGGATCACTACAATGAAACAAAATCACAAAACCAACCAAACAAAAGTGCTGATAGAAATTAAAGTGGAAAAAATCCAATGTTTATGGATTGAAAGATAATATTGTTGAGATGTGAATATTATCCCAAACGATTCTTAAAACAAAGAGTTTCAATTAAAAATCCCAAAAGGCCTGTTTGGAGAAATTGACAAGTAGGTTTTAAAACTTATATGAAAATGCAAATATCTAGAAAAACAAACAATATTGACTAAAACAAAAAAGCTGAAATACTTATGCTAACTTATTTTAATATTTACTGTAATCATGAACTATTCAAAATAATTTTGTATTGTCATAAGAATTTGTACCTTCAGAGCATTTCTATTTTACTTATTTTAAAAATAAGCTCTACTTTATTATTTTAAAAAACTATATCTTTGCCCTAACTGGTTTGGCTCAGTGGACAGAGCACTGGCCTGCAGATTGAAGGGTCCTAGGTTCGATTCCAGTCAAGGGCATGTACCTTGGTTATGGGCACATCCCCAGTGGGAGTGTGCAAGAGGCAGCTGATTAATGTTTCTCTCTCATCAATGTTTCTAACTATCTCTCTTCTTTAATTTCTATAAAAAGTCAAATATATATATATACATACATATATATATGTATGTATCTTTATTGTTGAAAGTATTACAGATGTCCCCTTTGTTGTTGTTTTCCCATTGACCCTTCCACTCTGTACCTGCCCATCCCAGACCTTTACCACACTATTTTCTGTTCATAGGCTATGCATATATGTATATAAATTCCCTGGTTAATCTCGCCCCACCCATACATCCACCCCCACCTTCCCTCTGAAATTGATTAGTATATTCCATGCTTCTCATATCTGTATCTATTTTGTTCATCAGTTTATTTTGTTCAGTACATTATGTGATATTTATCTTTCTCCGACTGGCTTATTTTGCTTAGGATAATACTCTCTAGGTCCATCCATGCTGTTGCAAATAGTAAGAATTCCTTTTTTTATATCTGCATAGTATTCCATTGTGTAAATGTACCACAGCCTTTTTATCCATTCATCTGCTGATGGGTGCTTGGGCTGTTTCTAGATGTTCAGTATCCTATCTAATAAAAGAGTAATATGCAAATTGACCATATCTTTGCTATACCCACAAGCCACACCCACCAGCCAATCAGGAGCCGGGGCTGGGCCGAGGTGCTCATGAGGTGGGGAGCAGGGAAAAGGTGCGTGTGAGGCAGGGGGCGGGGCCAAGGCGCCTGCAGGTGACACCACTGAAGCGCCTGCACCCGAGGCTGCTGAGGCCACCGCACGCAAGGAAGCAGTGTGCGGCGTGCCCCCGGGGCTGGTAAGTCCCCGCCAGGGCTAAGGCCTGGGCTGGGGGAGGGGCCTGAGGTGTCCAGTGAACATGGGGTCCCCAGGGCCAGGCAGTCACCAGCGGCCAGGGCTAAGGCCAGGGCAATGTGGGCGGGGCCAAGGCTGGGGCAGAACCAGCCATTGGCCCCATTGCAGAGTGATGGCTCAGTGCCTGAGGCCTAAAGCCTCTGGCCGAGGTTGGGTTTAGGGACACACACCACATGCACAAATTTTGTGCACCAGGCCTCTAGTCTATATATATAAATGCCTAAGCAACCATTATGACCAGTTGACTCAACAGCTGGTTGACTGGTCACTGTGATGTGCACTGACCACCAGGGGACAGATGCTCAATGCAGAAGTTGCCCTCTGGTGATCAGTACAATCCCACCGTCAACCTCCTACAACCAGTCAACCTGCCACAGTCTCTTCTCACACCCAGCCACCCTAATTGTCCCCTTTCGGGACTGAGTAAGACAGCCTGATCACCAGCCTGGCCAAGGGACCCCATCTATGCATGAATTTGTGCACTGGGCCTCTCTTTATAAATAATGCTGCTATGAGCTTAGGGGTGCATATATTCTTTCTGATTGGTATTTCAAGATTTTTAGAATATATTCTCACAAGCAGTACCACTGAGTCAAATGGCAGTTCCATTTTTAATTGTTTGGGAAAATTATACTCTTTTCCACAGTGACTATACCAGTTTGCATTCCCACCAGCAGTGTACTAGGATTTCTCCATATCCTTGCAAAAACTTGTCATTTGCTGATTCGTTGATGATAATTATTCTGACAGGTGTGAGGTGATACTTCATTGTCATTTTAATTTGCTTCTTTCTGATTATTATTGATTTTGAGATTTTTTTTTCATATGTTTGTTGGCCTTCTGTATGTCCACTTTAGAGAAGTGTCTATTTATGTCCTTTGACCATTTTTGAATTATATTTTTTGCATTCGTTTTGTTAAGTGGTATGAGTTCCTTATATATTTTGTAAATTAACCTCTTATTAGATATATGATTAGCAAATATGTTCTCTCATGCAGTGGGCTCTATTTTCATTTTGTTGATGGCTTATTTTGCTGTGCAGAAGCTTTTATTCAACACAATATATTTTCTTTACTGCCCACTGTTCCTCCCCCTCCCTTATTCTCATAATATATCTCTTTTATCATCCTTCTGAAAGTCACTAAAGCCACCATTTTACAAACCACCTCAACATCTTTGTCTCTATCTTTTTATTTATAGGAGCTGACAAAATTTAAGCTTTGTCAATCTAACCATCCATAGACACTCCTTCTTCATTCAAGTTGCTGATGCTCTTGGGGAAAATTCCTCAATTGTATGGATTCTTGTCAGTACACTATTCTTGTCTGCAGTTTCAGGAGGACATATAATGTTTGAAATAGGTAGTATGTTTATTTGTATTGAGTTCCTAACCCAATGTGCTGTACATCCTAGACATTCAAGTAATGCCACTGATGCATAGGGTTTGTTATACCAAGTCTTATTTATCCAAAGCTATTCCATTGCAACTTCAATACTTTTCAAATTTGCCAATTGTAAATTTATTTTTAAAACATTTTTATTATTACATATAACATGCTAGAGAATATTTTAATGTAAATGAGCTTTAAATAACACCAATAATTGTTTTCAGTTGTCCTCACTTTATCATTTTCACTGTTCTTGATACCTCTGTCAATCAAGAAATTCACAAGGTAGTTTCAGACTTACTGGCATTTTGTTCCCCTGACTTTCAGCACATTATATTTCTAATTTAGTCCTGTATTATTTTAGTATTTTACTTGTTTGGCTCAATATCCTTCTTTAAGGTTAAATGTTGTAAACCAAAAACAAGTATAATAGCTGCCCAATCAAATTATAGAATGAAGGCTGAAAAGGTCAAAACAAGCAAAATGCACTATGGTAATTTATGTAATGTTGAAGGTAATCAAATTTTGACTTTCATTTGAGTCAAAAACAGTAGTGGCCTGTAAGAAATAGCATTGGTTATTCTTATCTTCTGACTGGCAGGAATGTATCACATTTGTTTGTGCCCCTGCTCTAGGAATATTTCTGCCACTGTTCAGAGATAAATTCACTCCTGTGCTCATTAGCAACCTTCCTTTAATTCCGCCCTCCCCCTTTATCCTAAAGAAGGAGTAAGGGTATGCTTAATCCTCCTCATCTTTATGAAATACTCTTAGACCTCATGTTCCTTCCTCTCTGTGTGTTTCTTACTTTTACAAGCATTGCTTATTAGGCTGACAAAGGCTTTCTTATTTAGTTTCTAGTGATACATGATATATTGGCTTTGGCATGAGACATTTAAACAAAAGCCAGTACTTACAAATAGAAGTGGAGAGGGTTAAGTACTACCAGTGCCTACTAAATTGGCAGGAAGGTGTAATGAAGTGATGAGAAGCAGTGTGGTTACTCCTATCAAGTAGTAGCTTTTGATATAAATACAGTCAATATATTGACAAGGAGGCAGGGTAATATACACTAAAATAATTAAAGCCATACACTTTACTCATTCTCATTATGCACTTGATACTGTAGTCAGAAGGACAAGAGTAGAGAATAACTTCTTCATTTGGGGGAAAAATTGTATGTTGATGGCAAGTTTAAATTAAGTGGAATGGGTGAGTAGGGACATTGGTTATATGTGCCTTGATGTGGCTAGTTAATTTATAGAAAGAAACATATATGTGTTAACTCAATAAAATATTTTATTGTTTGTGGTTTATTGAGTTCCTTGGGAAGATGACTCTAAGATGAGGGCTGTTTATTAAGGAGGATCTTTGGGAATAATACCTGTGAAAACAGGAGAGAAAAGAAGTGTGGTCGGAGAGATAAGTCATGCCCCAGCCAGCATTGCTGAGCTCATTGATGGTCTTGAAATGGAATAGGCTTTTAGGGTTGTCCTCAGCTTTAGTGAGGGAGCCAGGGTCTATATCCCCACCAGGATTAGTCATTGCATTTAGGTTCCCTTGTATGAGATTTGTCTTCAGACAAAATGATTCTTTGCAACCCAGGCAATACCTGAAAGGACAGAGGGCTGAAGTATGTCTGCTGACAACAGTCTGAGGAAGCCCGCTGATCAAGTCTCTCCTCAAAAAAAATTTGTCTGGAGGGTTCTCTGCAGCTAAATGTGGCCAAGGAGCAAAGTTTGCTCTAATGGAATATGGGCTGCAGGTGTAATCTATGTTATGTTTGAGTGTCTTGCTCAATACGAAGTTGCCTGTCTTCAATTAATGTCCCTAGTTCTAGAGGCTGAAATAGGAGCCTGCCTTAGAAATGACTTATTTTGAATGTATAGATGAAATCACTACTGTAGTGGAAGAAATGGCAACAAAATGAAAAGCACCTGGACTCCTTCATAGAAAGAACTTCGCAGAGGCATGATACTTTTCAGTCTGAACCACTTTCAAACTGCATGTGTGAGAGAAATAACTCCTATAGAAACTAATGTGGCCTGTCATCTCTTTGTAACCAACTTAGTCTTTCATTAATAGAAAAAAATGATACCTGCAAGTGAAGTGCTACTAAAAAAATATGTGGCAGCAGCATGGCTATAAAAGGTGAAAAGGGATGGCATGCGTGGTCTGGCTGGGATGATGACTCATGTTGGGACATGGCAAAACACTGGAAAGCTATCACTTGTGATCATTTCAGTAGCAGACTACATGCTTACCAAATCTGTAGCTTTACTGGAACCTGTTAGAAAAATTCAGACAAAGATGTGTTTGGCGGCTCTTTAGTATTTTAGCAAAGTTTCTAGTCAAGAGAGCTGAGATCAGGCAAGAAATGGCAATTTTTGCAATCCTGTATAGAAGAAAATAGAGCCCTGCCAAGCAAGGCAACCTCTGCCTGTAATCAGCAATAATTGACGGTGCTCCTAGTAACCCAGGCCCTAAGAGCATTAGAATACCAACTGCTTTTTTATCTAAAGAGCAGAGGATAAGCTTGTTACTTTTAACATATCTCCAATGCTTCCAAATTAAACTATTTATGCAGCATAGGGAACCAGTCTGCAATAAAGCTTAAATTGAAGATGTTGCCTTATCATACAAATGCATTGTTTCAGGATATCTTCAAGTTAGCTGCCTTTACATCATTGGAGATGTGCCCAGCCCAGAACCAGTCAATAGAAGAAGTGGCAGACTTAGGTGTGTATCTAGAGAAAAACTTTGGGCATTGGTTATTTTAATTAAAAAAAAAAAACTAAAATAAAATAAGGTGAAAACCTTCTGTTTTTTTTAGAGAATATTGTCAAGAAAATCAAACAAAATGCCTGCCCCATCTGTCATTTGCCTAAGATAGACTGATACATTGTTTTATTGATTTTGGTGGAAGGTGGTAATACACATTGTCCACTAGTGCATAGATTATCATATTGCAAAAAAATCATATTTAGGCTTGATGGAGAGGACATATGCTTCAATAAAAGATTCTATACTAAGCAAGATGCAACAAATTGTGGAATGTGTTTACTTATGGGAATAGGGAGGACATATGGATCCATTTATTTGCTTTTCTACAAATCCATTCTTCCATTTCAGTAGACTGTTGCTGAGCCCATCACTGGGGAGATATTTTCCAAACTTCCTTAGTTAATTATGACTGTTTTTCCATCAGGAGAATGTGAAAATGAATGAGTATCTAACTTGCTTATTAAACAAATTTCATTTTCAACAGCGCAGATCAGAACGACACTTTGGCAATGGCTAAGTGAAAATGTGAAATGAACCTGGGACCCTATTTATTTTCTGGAGTAGTGTCATCTGACTTGCATTCACCTCCAGAATGTGATGAGGAAAAAAATGGTTTAATAAGTTAAACCATTACATTTTGAGTTTAAAATTTAATATATTATACTACCCATGTCCATACTGCAACTAATATAAACCACGCATTTAATTCTGTACAAATTTTATTATTTACTTCTTGTTTTTTTTTTTTTGTTTTAGATAATAGGAGGCTATATTTGGCACACTTTGTCATGATTTTTTGGGTCAAAATATCTACAGATTTCTGCATCTCAAAATACTAACTTTTTAAAGATCTTTTACTCATTGTAGGAGAAAAAATTGAAAATACTATTATATAATTTTCAATAAAATGTATTAGATATTGTTAATATCTACAAACATTTCATAGGAAAAAAGGAATATTGTTGTGTAGAGGTTTTGAAATTCAAAGAGAATTCTTGCAACTGCTAAATATTTTTGAACATTTTTTTCATTTTTGTAAATACAAATTGACAATCAATTCCGCTATCTTTTTTATTGGATACATCTGTAATTCTTAAAGAATTAGGGCCATATGACTAAATCACTTTTTTTTAATAAAAACCAACCTCTTAAATTAGACAGTGAGTTTTAATAAATTTAAAACATTTTAACTGAAACCAAAAACATGGACTTCATTAAGGCATTTGGTTGGATGTGTTCTGTGTTCTGGTTTATTTTTTAAACTCACCAACAGTTTATCTATCATCTGGAGCACTCTGACAAGTGATATATGCTCCAAAACATGCTCCAAATGTTCTTTATAAGCAGAATTGATGAATAAGTAAATATATTACTCACTCCTTAGCAGTCAACGATTAAACTTCCATAATACAGTCCATTCTCCTCACATGGTAATTTATTGCAAGTCCTGGGATGCCATTCAGATAGTTCCTTCTCCTCCATTTTGATGCCATTTTCCCCAAGGACATAGCAATTATAGATTATATTGATCAATGTTTAGAAAGTGTTTTGTAATTGTCCAGTAGCTGAATGGATTATTCTATGAGACTGGGCAGCTATTAATATAATCCAAATAGTGTTTAATTTTAACTCACACACTAGAGGTATAATGAAACTTTAAAATTTTCCATTATTTAAACTGTATATTTGAAAACATTCAAATATTAACAACAGAGAATTTCATTTTTCTTACTTTGCACTAAAAGGGCGGAAGGCCATTGAATTCCATTTGTTTCTAGTAAACAAACGACATTTTAAAAAATCTATTTCAACTTAACAGAATTTTGAAATGTAATTTTAAAAGTATAAACTAGTTCTTTTTTGAAAAATCCAGATCTTTAATTCTGTCAAATGTATGTTGACTCAATTCAGCCTTCTTCTCTCAAATTAAGATGGCACCCATCAATGTTATCTTATTACTGATGTTTTATTTAAATGATTATTATTAAAAATAGAATCAATTATTAGGAGAAATGTTATCTGAAGTTAGGAGTATACAGACTAAAGTTCTATGGGTTTGACTTCCTATTTGGCCTCCTGTCTCCAATCTTATCAGACTTTAATCTACAATCCCCACAAAAGACACCTACCTACCATAACTAATAACATATTAATGAATAGCTTGTTTTACCCTTTTAGTCATTTCAACTTTATTATTTATTTATTTGTTTGTTTGTTTGTTTGTTTATGTTTCTTTTTCTTAATCCTCACCTGAAGATGTTTTTCCATTGATTTTTAGAACCAGTGGAAGGGAGAGAGAGATACAGAGAAAAACATAGATATGAGAGTGACACATCGATTGGTTGCCTTCTGTATGCACGCACCCAAACCCGGGCTGGGGAATCTGCAACCAAGGTAAGTTCCCTTGACCAGAATTGAACCCAGGACCCTTCAGTCCACAATCAGACACTCTATCCACTAAGCCAAACTGGCAAGGGCTATTGAAAAGTGTTGGAATTATTTCATGTAATCACATGAAGCTATCAGTTTAAATACTATCACAAAAAATCAGGTTTCATTAGCAAATAACATTTAGCAATTCCAATTTCTTAGTTCTTACCTGAAAATGTTTAGTTTTCTTTTGCACTTATAAATTCCCTCAAGTTCCCAGAATTGTTGAGTGATTTGTTATTTGAAATAGCTAATTTATCAAAATATATATTTGAGCAATCTATGAATAATCAAAATATTTTAAAAGATCTCTGCATATCTATTGCATTTTTATTGTATTAGTATTTTATTTCTACAAACATATGTTACATCATAGATGGTCAAATATCTCTACTTATTTCATTATTATTTAATTTGAAATAGCTGGGGTTCTCTTAAATTTTCATCTCCTGCTCTCTTCATTCACCAGTTCAACTTCCTATGTTCTTTTTATCCATTGTCAGAATAACTTTCTTATTAACTCTATTTAATGTGCTATTAAAGCTAACCTCTCATGCAGTAAGGACATATTTATAATCTCCCAAGGATCCATGCTCATGCAAGTATCTCACAAGAATTTTTATGGGAGGCAGGTTTCCATTTCATACAGACCTTGACATAGAGACAGCAAGGCTATATTAGAACACCTTTATTCGTCACTTACCTCATTTCCTGCCAAACAGATAGAGCTTCAAGAATTTTTGAGTTGTGGCATCATTTGGCATCTCAAAGTAATAAGCTTGGGTTTCTAACAGCACACATCCTCTGCTGCACTTCTGCTGCACAAGGCCCTCTACACAGAGTTACCTTAAAGTGGCTCATTATTTAGAGCCAGTGTAAGAAAAGTATTTCCACTGGACACGGCAAAAAGTCCCCTTATGAGGAAAAATTGTATAATGCCTCCCAGGTGTGTAAGAAAGGTGAAAAACTACAGCTCGTCTGAGGTACTATTCATGACTTAGTGGGCTTATTAGTTCCCTGAACCGAAGACTCATCTGCCCTGTGAATCCATGGTTTAATTTAATGGACAGATTCTCCAATAAAGGTAGATGGAAATAAATGCATTAGACAGTGCATACAAGGAGCAAAAGGAAAAGGCTTTAAACATCAGGGTTTTTATATTTTTGAAATAATATCTTGTTTCAAACAATCTCACTTTTTCTTGCTTAAGTTTATCTGATTCTTATGGACATCTGGTTCATATGTGAGTGCAAATCATAAGCAAGAAAAAGCAGAGCTAATTTTCAGTTTTCAGCTTAACAAATAAAAGCTGTGCGATATGGATAGGTATCATTAAAAGCATCTATTGCAAAATATTGATCTAAAGTAGGTTAGTTTTTCAATGTTTAGATATGAAATGATAATTAGGATTATTTGAAAAGGGAAGAGTGTCAATCTGTAATATGAAAGGCTGTATTGATTTGGGAAAATGACTGTGTAAAGCCACTAATATTTTCTACACACTTCTTATAAATTAATCTCTTGAATACTTTTATAGCATAAATTTTAATAACAGAAACTATAATAATTACTAAATTACCCTAAGTTTCTCTTGCATGTGAATAACTTAACATCAGTCTCCTTTGACAGATATAAAATGAATGTTACAGTTTTGGTCAAAATCTTAAATTAAATGGAGAAAATATGACAACAGGAGAGAAAAAGGAATATTTTTGACTGTCAGATCATTGTTTGATATTTATGCACAGAGGTTGATTAAAATTTCTGAATTCATCATTGTTCCTTGTCCAGAGAAACAAAAATGTTTTCTTCTACAGTAAATAAAATAATAAAATGTAATAAATTAATGCTGATATGAATCTTTAAAGTGTTAGGAAAATACATTTTATAATAAAATACTAAAATATACCTATTTAAAATATTTTAACTTATTACATTGTTATAATAATTAAGTTCATTTTATTTTGATTCAGAGCATTAAAAGTAGTGAATAATTACAAAGATATTTTATCAAATGAAGTTTTCATAATTTACCATAAAAATATATTTCTATATGTAATGTCTATATGCACACATTTCCTTTTTTGAGTTAGGTAAATCCCTTCACAGATGGAACAGTCTATTCTTCCCCAGTGTAGACTTATATGAAGACAGTGCTCTATTACTATCCAGATTTATATAGAGAATTAAAAATTACCCCAAGAAACTTTTTTTTATACTTTATTGGGTGATAATTCTATATTCTTAAGATCTAAATGCCTAATTATGTCCTACTGATATTATATATTAAAAACACTTAAAAGCCCTTAAAATAATATTTACTTTAATAACGTAATTATGAAACATCATCATCTAAGGTGGCCCCCCATGACCACTGCTTTTTGGTATCCATGTTCCTGAGTAATGCATTCTTCTTGAATGTGAGCAAGACTTGGAGAATTTATAGACTCTCTTCAGGAATAAAATATGGCAGAAGTATTGGAATGTCACTTACAAGATAATAGGACTCTGGCTTTTCTATTGGGTATTCTCTCTTGCTCTTCTTCTATCATTGCCCCTAGAGGAGAAGCAAAGAGCCATACCTTGAGGCAGTTTTGTTGAGAGGAACCAGATCCTGACAACTACCTGAGCCTTAAGATGAAGTTGTAGCTCCCTGACACAGTTTAATTACATCCTGTTGAGACTCTAAGCCAGAAGCTCAAGCTAATCCAAGGTCAGAATTTTTACTCACAGAAACTGTGAGATTATAAATTGTTTGTTACTTTAAGCTATTATAACTTGGATAATTTTTGTGACAATATGTAACCAATATACATGTTCTAGCAAGTTTTTAATACCTTGTTTTTACTTTGGTGTAGGAAGAACTTTTTTTTCAAGGTTTATTTATCTGGGAACAGGCTACTTTGCATGTGAATAATCCTATATACATTGGTCATGATATTTACATAGATATGTTTTTAAGCAAAATTCTCAGATCAAATAATTTATTTGAATCCATATGGAGTTAAGAAAACTAGAAAAATGTGACCAGTGTGCACATGGGCGTTTACATCAGACTATTTTGATATAAATCATTTAGGGAAATAATAGCTGAGAAACTATAGAATCCTATGCCTATGAAGCAAGTAGTGATAAAGTAGAAAACTACGTTAATATTATAGCATTTATTTCAGAATTACTCAATACCTATCTAATAAAAGAATAATATGCAAATTGACTGGTACCTTCACTACACCCACAAGCCATGCCCACAAACCACGCCCACAAGCCACACCCACAAGCAGATCAGAGCAAGTATGCAAATTAACCCAGCCAAGATGGCAGTTAATTTGCATATCCACATGCAGAAGACAGTGTAGAAGGAAGCCAAGCACTGCAGAAGGGAGCAAAGCTGTGGAGAAGTAAGCAAGAAAGGTGGGGGAGAAGGGAGCGAACAAGGCAGCAGAGATGGGAGAAAGCAAGGTAGTGGAGAAGGGAGTGAGGCAGCAGAGAAGGGAGAGATCTTTGCTCAGGCTGCAGGAAGCTCTATTCCTGGAGGAATCTTCCTGCAACGGGTCTCTAGTAGATTATAAAATAATTTCTTTATGTGCTCTCATGTTTATGTAGTAATCATCTCACTTTTTCAAAATTGTCTTCACCTTAATATTTTTATACTTTCTCTTATTTATTATTTTAGTCTGCCCCTAAACACTTTTACCTAAATTATATAATTTAATATGTTCATCATATATTATAATTCTTGAAACAATTGAAAATCAGGCTAATACAGTTAATAATAAGAATTCATTTTATTTGAAAATAAGCAAAAATTAAGTTACCAAAATATCTATCTAGGCAGAGTAGGTAAAATGCTGCAAGTGGATAGACTAAAAGACGTGAATCACTATTAGTCTAGTAGATATGGCAGTTTTAATTTATAAGACAGAAGTGGCAACACTTTACAAAATCTCCTATCAAGATAACACTAATAGAAAAAAATGTATGAAGTTTAATGATGAAGCATGACTTTTATGAGCTTAACAGACAAAGCTAAACCCTGGCATTAAGCTTCAAACTATTTGAATGTGTAAAGCATGGTGTTAATATCTAATTTTGAATGAAATCTGGACTGCCCAAATGCCTTATACCATTTCCTGAGCCGTTTCATCAACAGCTTGCTAGACTGCATCCAGTTCACCATCTGGAAGTGTCACTTGCTACAAAATAAACCTGCTCCCTGGATGACAGCAGGATACCTAAGCATCTGCTGTTTAATAAGCTGCAACAGAACATCCACCACCAACACAGGAAGGGGCCATATTTCAAGGAAATGATGAAACCATCTAATATTAGCCCTTGAATGCACCTTAGGGAATAATCTAATCTATCATTTTCAAGGTGTATTCCTGAGATACTCATACTGTGAGACAACAACAGGGATTCTGTGTTTAAAAAAAAAATGAAAAGTTTCTCCAATCCTTAATTAAGTTTAGGAAAATATGCATTTTATAAAAACATGTCAGAAATGAGATTAGATTATAATATTATCAATTATATAAGTTGTAACTATTGATAGATATAAATAATTATAGACTTTATGAGGAAATATGACATACAAATAAATCAATGAGAAAATAAGACATAATATACAAAACAGAATGCTAAATACACAAAAAAGCATAAGTATGGGGTAGGAGAAGCCCAGCAGAATCTGGGAATTGTATTTTTTGGTAGTTTGCTAATATCTGTTGATACATTGATAATTCTGCTTTTCTTTTCTAATGGGAGGTAATTGTCCCTTTTTTATTTACCTTCTTAGTTTCTTTCCCTTAACTTATTTCTCAGATACAAACAATGTCGACTTTGAACTAATGGGATTAGCCCAAGACCTAAGTCCCATAGTTTGGGAAAAGTTTGATCCCACTTAGTTCTCTAAGTAAAATATGGATATGCTTTACAAATTCATAGATACTGGTTCATATTTTTGTTACCTGTTTTTAAATTATGGAGCATTTCATACATATAAAGATAGAGAAAAAATATCATGAATATTTATGTGCCTACTGTATACCCTACTAATCTAAAATATCCTAACATTTTTATCATATTTAGTTTAGATTTTTGTTGTTATTGTTGTTAATCCTCACCTGAGGATATTTTTCCATTGAATTTTAGAGAGAGTGGAAGGGAGAGGGGGAGACACAGAGGGATAAACATTGATGTGAGAGAGACATATCCATTGGTTGTCTCCAATATGAACCCCGACCAGGGCCCAGGATTGAGCCTGCAATGGAGGTACTTGCCCTTGCCTTGGGATCCAACCTAGGGCCCTTCAGTCTATATCCACTGAGCCAAACTGGCTAGGGTTAGATTTCTTTTTTTTAAGGAATTAAACATTAAGGATAGAACTAAAGTCCTGTTTGTACTTTTTACTGGTCCTATTTTCTTTTCCTTTCCCAAAAATTCAGGGCTAGAGTTTATTACCTTGTATATTTTCAAAATAATACAAAATAACCACAATGTTTCTGGCTCCTTTCCCAAACTCTATCTCCTACAACTCCTATTCCTTAATTGCTCAGATTCAAAATAAATCCCTCTCCTTGATTCATGAAGTTTAGCTTATATCCTCTTTATTTTCACGATCCTAAGCTTGAAATTTCTACTTTCTCCATGTAGTTTCGGTGGTATAATTTGCTGAACAACAACAACAAAATTATTACTTCTGATGTCATTGTTTAGGTTAATGCATTTGTGTGGCCCATTATAGTACAATGAATATCTTCTTACACCTAAGAAGCAGAAATGCTAAGATTTTCACAGATAAAAATAGAGTTGTAAATTTGTGCATATTCAAAGAAAGTTGGTACATAAGTTCAACAAAGCATGTTTTAGGAAAGTGGGAATTCTATTGAAAGATCGTGCATGGATTCTATACATTTAAAGACTCAAGATTAAGCCATAGCAGACTGAGAGGAAGGATGTTTAGTTAATACATGTATAGTGATGATTTCTACTTTATTTATTTATTTATTTAAAATATATTTTATTAATTTTCTACAGAGAGGAAGGGAGAGGGACAGAAAGTCAGAAACACTGATGAGAGAGAAACATCGATCAGCTGCCTCCTGCACACCCGCTACCGGGGATGTGCCTGCAACCAATGTACGTGCCCTTGACCAGATTCAAACCTGGGACCCTTCAGTCTGCAGGCCGACACTCTATCCACTGAGCCAAACCGGTTTCCGGCTCTACACTATTTAGATGAAATTCCTGTTTTTGTGGCTGCAGGTAGAAACTCTGCAAATCCCACATTACTTTACAGTCAACCAGTGATTGGTGCTGGAGACAGCAAAATTTCACAAAGGTGTTGCCCACCTCCTAGAAGATAAAACCTCTGTGGCTTTATAATAAGAGAGAAATAAAGAGCATTACAGTGAACTGAGAACAACTATTAGGTGAAATTTTCCACTAATGAGAAATGATTGAGAAAGTGTCAAAGAACCAGTTAAACAAGTGGGTGGAACACATGCTTTTGTTTCCATGTTCTCTGGAAACTCTGTAAATATAACAAACATTTTAAAAAGTCATAAATGCATAAATATAAAAAAGAGAGTTGAGAAAATGTAGGTCAACAAGAATTTTGAAACTGGAATATGGATGAAACTCAGCAGAGTTGAGAAAGCTAATGCCTAACTGTTTAGGAAGATAGTCAAGAAGTAGCTTGGTCATGGAAAGACTCAGAGATGGGAGTGGGTTATAACAAAGGCTGTGGTTAAAAGTTAGAAGATTATTTAAAGACTACCCTATAAGGAATTATCAGAAATCTTTGATACTGCAAAGCCAGGCAACACTGATAAGTATGCTGTAAATTTCCTCTCTGGAGATGTTGAAACAGAGGACTTCAAACAGGAACAACAGGCTTAAGTGAAAATCTACATACCTAACATTAAACTCCTTCTTGGATTAGTTTCTAAATTGAGGCCAGTCATTCTGAGACTTGATACTTTCTATCTGAGGTAAGAAAACCTAGAAAATAACTAGGAAACATCCACACATTCTCACCTAGACAGAGGGGCCTAATCATCCTATCTAATAAAAGAATAACATGCATATTGATTGCACGTCCACTACACTACCAGCCGATCAGGGCAGGGGCCATGGCCAGGGGCGTAGCCAGCACACAGGGGGCGAGGCCGGCAGGGGCATGGCTGCAGTGCAGTGAAAGCAACCAAAATGCTATAAAAGCTGCCCACATGGTACCTAAGGGCCGGCCCTCCTTACAGTTAGGGTGACTGAATCACATGCAAATGAGCGCCAAGGGTCCCAGCATGCCCTGCAGCCCAGCACCCACAATGGGAATGGGAGGACTTCTGCCAGTCTCTGGGGTTGTGCGGAGACCCTGGTGGCCACCACCAGGTGGAGAAAATTCACAGTGCTCTTGATTCGTGCAGGGTATCGGGAACACCAAGAATTCTGGGAAATGTAGCTCTGTTGGCAAACTCTCTCTGTAAGAGAGAGTTTGAAGTGCTGAGCAGGGAACGTGGAAGTGGCAGGGCAGGGTGGGCCAGGCCGGGTGGGGGCAGAGGCACAGGAGCACCAGGGCCCCCACCCAGGCACTGTGAGAGGGAGTGGCAGTGATTGCCCAGTCCCTGGGGCCAGGTGGTCACAGGTAGCTGGGCTGAGCCCATCAGGAAGATGGCTGGGTGCTCAAGGCCTAAAGCCTTGGCCTTGGGCTGGTGGTGGTGGGGGTGGGAGGGTGTGGCGAGCCCAGGGAACACCGTGGCGCCCCAACCAGCTGAACGCCGAGGGGAGGGACATGGCGAGCGTCGGGCACAGCGAGCGCACGAGTGTGGGAGCAGCCTGAGCGCTGGTGAGTGCACAGCCCCTGGGGCTGGGTAGTCACAGGTAGCTGGGGCTGAGCTGAGCAGCAAGATGGCTGAGTGCCCAAGGCCTAAGGCTTTAGGCCAGAGGCTTTAGGCCTTGGGCAGGCTGGGGGTGAGCCATCAGTTGGACATCCCCTAAGGGCTCCCAGTATGTGAGAGGGGGCAAGTTGGGCTGAGGGACCACCCACCCCCAGTGCATGAAGAAAGATTGAGCCCCCTTTTCCTTAATTATTTCAGGAATAATCCTGTGAATAATCAACCCCATCACCAACCAAGCAGTTGAGTCCCCCATAGTATATGAATTAAAGTTGGACAATAAAGGTTATGCTATGACTTTTGTCCTTATACAGAGTATCAGTTTGCTTACAGAGTGGCTTTCTGGCTTGCTGCCAGCCTGTGCATGGTCCAAGCTTATGAGTTCAGGATCTATGACAATGTGACATATTATAAAAACATACATGAATTAACTAATGTTAATGTTAAAATTCATGGAAAAAATAGTTCTTTGAATCTTTGGTGGTTAGAAATTAAAGACCTCAAATCATGTGCAATAAACAGAAAATAAAGTTACACTGAATGGCAGAGAGAGAGAGAGAGAGAGAGAGAGAGAGAGAGAGAGAGAGAGAGAGAGAGAGAGAAATACATTAGGGGCCAGGAAATGTTCAAAGACCTGGGAACCATTCCCAGATCAGGAAGAGAAGTCACAGGGTATATATTATTGCTACAAATACTGTATTTTCTACTACTTACAACATATATAATGTAATGTACTAGATGCCTTCCTATTTATGAAGTACATATTCTCATAGGTAATACTGGTAGATATGTTATAGTTATGGCAATATGTTGTATCTTATCTATATTAATGAAAGGGTAATATGCTAATTAGACCATGAGACATTCCAGATGTCCTTCTGGACAAAGCCATGGTGGTGGGGCCGAGGCAAAGACAGTTACGGTTGATCAGGCCAGGAGGGGAGGGCAGTTGGGAGTGATCAAGCTGGCAGGGGGGTGCAGTTGGGGGCAAGCAGGCCAGCAGGCAGAGTGGTTAAGACATCAAGCAGGCAGGCAGGTGAGCAGTTAGGAGCCAGTAGTCCCGGATTATGAGGGGGTTGTCTGACTGCCAGTTTAGGCCAGATCCCACAGGGGTTCCAGATTAGAGAAGATGCACAGGCTAAGGAACACACACCCTCCACCATCCCCCTGTGAACGAATTTTGTGCACTGGGCCATTAGTTATAGTATGATGATCACCAGTTATATATCGCAATGCATACATAGGAACTGAGAGCCATAGAATCAGAAACATTTGTGGAAAACTGTTAATTTGCAAAGTAAGACCACCCCAATGAAACCCCCAGAATAATAGTCAATCAGCAGTAAATGATTCATATTGGAGACAGGAGGGCAGAGGATTCTAGGGAAACTTTCTTCAAGAAATAAAGGAAAAAACCTCATAGATATTTTGTTGTATTTGATTGTATTAGAGGAGCTATTATTTCTGTGGGAGAGTTTAGGAATACACTAAGGAAGGTTACAAAAATAATTCCTCCCAATTGAAAATAAGTATATTATTAATTTGAGGAAAACAAAAGAATTTAATAAGAAAAGAAATACAGTGTTAATATATCATGTAGCACAGCTGGCGATGATAGTCAATAATTAAAGAGTTGTATCGATGGAAATAATAGAAAAAATATAACCAAAATTTGTGTAATATTGTTAGGATGAGGCTTATAATGGTATTTATATATATAAAAGCCTAAGCGAGCATTGCAAGTGGACAACCAAACAGGCTGTGTGGGGCAACTAGGCTGGCAGGGGTGTCAGTGAGGAGTGACCAAATAATCAAGCAGCAGGCTGTGTGGGGTGACCAGGCCTGCAGGGGGGCAGTTGGGGGCAACTAGGCCATCAGGGGGAAGCAGTTAGGGGCGATCAGGTAGGCAGACAGGTGAGCAGTTAGAAGCCAGTGGTCCCAGATTGTGAGAGATACGTCCAATTACCTGTTTTTGCCCTATTCCCAGGATCGGGCCTAAACTGGCTGTTAGGCATCTCCTGAGGGGTCCCAGATTGTTGAGAGTGCAGGCTGGGTTGAGGAGACACCCCCCATGCACAAATTTTGTGCACTGGGCCTCTAGTTTGAGTATAAGAGATCTAAACCAAACATCTGTTAGTAGAATTTAATAGATAATATCTATTTTTTTAGAAAACCAAGAAATTGAGTAAATAATATATAAGATAAAAAAAGAAAGAAATGTGGATAAAATTATAGAATAAATATGACATAAAATGTGTTTTCTCTGGGGATGAGGTATGACATATAAAGACATTAAACCTCAAATCCATTTTTCATAGAAAGTTTCCTAGAATTCTAATATAAAATATATAGATATTTAAAAGTTTGATTAGAATAACAACAACATTTTACCATGAAAGGAAAAAGAGGGGAAAAAATACAAGGGCTATGCAGAGTGGTCTTCAGTATGAAAGTTGTTCACCAAGGAAAGCAAAAGATTCCCATAACGTCAGGGTGGATAGCAATGGGATTGCTTGGTTTCTGAAAATTATACATGTTTTTAAGCTACTTAGGAAAACGAAGATTTATTTTCAATTCAATTATGGAAAATATGTAGAAAGGAGCTGCCAGGAGAGTTGACAAGGTTCTCATGGGAAAGAAATATCAACTTGAACTATAGCACTGGACATTTATTTAATTAGCAGAAAACTGCAGGAGTAACTATCCATATAATTTGATTCAGTTGAACTTTGGGTTTATAGGTTGGGGATATAGTGAACATTAATGATATCTTACTTGTCTGGTACCTTAGTATCAATTTTTTTGCTGGGAACTGGGAACTGGGAAAGTAAGTATTAAGTCCCCAGCTTCAGAGAAACAATCTAGTATGGTTCACGCAAAATCCCCACAAAGGGCAATGCTCCATGATGAAAGACTACCTGAAACTTTGTTCTTGGTTACATGTAGCAAAATGCTCTCATAATTCTATATTTAAGACTTAATAATGAATATAAAACTTCTACTGTTGATTACTTAAGGTAGTTCTGAATGGACCAATGTAACCCTTTTCAAAATATGGATTATTTCTTTATCAATTAAATATTTTATGTGTTTATAAAGTCCAAAGTTCAAAAGGAGTCCTTTCCAGATACATTAAAAAAAACTGGATAGTATGTATACATTTAAAAGCAACATTTAATTTTTCAATGCCTAGATTGAGGCATTTCAATGCCTCAGTGTACCTTTCTAAAAGCCACCGAAGGGTAAACATATCTCAGTGGATGTACTAAATTTCCAGCATTGTATCTTCAACTATGGCATTGAATAAGTATAAGTTCAGCAAGTTTCAAATTCAGTATTCTGCAGGACTACTGCAAGAATAAGATTCAGAATTTTGACTACTTATCAGTTGATAATTGTTACAGAAATTCATTATTTTTATTTAATAACATTATAACTTAATCCTTAAATATTTCCAAAATGATGATCAATCATCATATATCATACTCTTAACTCTTTTTCATGACATCCTCATTCTCTTGATAAACTCTCATTAATCTACATATATAAAAGCCAGGCGACCAGAACACCAGAACGACCAGAATGACTGGTGGCTATGACATGCACTGTGGCTGGCCAACTGGCTGATCAGTGGGTGGCCCCTCTCCTGGCAGATCCTGATCACCTCCCCACCCCAATCAGGGGTGGGACTGGCTAGCCAACCTCCCACAATCCCTTATCCCTGCCAGCCTGGCCCATTCAGCCCCCATAGGGGGAGCTGGCCAGACCTTACCCATGCACAAATTCATTCACTGGGCCGCTAGTTTTCATATATAACACCAGACTGATTCCAGCCCGTGTGCCCCCTCATTCTTTAGAACACTACTGAGATCCAGCTAAAGCATTTAATCATGATTTAATGTCATATTTTATTGAAACCCACATACCATCTTGTTATAAACCTTAAATCAATTTTAGATAATGTACTCTATTAAAAGCAGAACTTTTAATAAATCAAAAATTAATAATGCTATCCTTCCTATTCCTAACCATTTTCTGTCTTAAAATATCACAATTAGAATTTGAGCCTATACCTAATTCACTTCCTAAGTACAATTTTTATGAATTCCCTCATGTAGTTGACAGTTGTTATAACACTGTGACATGCTTCCAATATGCAATGATACCTTTGTGCCTCATTACATAATATAGGTATCCTTATACAGTTTCAATATTACCAAAGAAAATCATGATTCTATCTGCGTTGCCTATTTGGCTAAACTCTTATTTTGTTTCTATCACAATTAAATAAAACATTGTTGAAAATTAAATAGTTCTTCTCTAAAAGTCTGCCCAAACACTTTTGTTTTGATAGCTATTGTCAACTTTGTCACAGTTTTTCATCTTGTATGATTTCATTCCCCATGAACTTCTAATTTTAAAAAGGTTTACTCTATACTGAACATGTTGGCAGTTTTTACTGCCTTTGATTACATTGCCTAGTGTGTGACAGGCAACTTTCTGTGTATGATTCTTTTTCCATTGCTAACTTGCAATGTAAAAAAAATAAATGTTTTAAGAGATTTTTAGGAATCTGAATTTTAAGTTAAAATTCAAACCTCTGCTGTGTTGCACAAGCAAATAAAAAACCAAGTTGACAAAAACAATGAACTGTTACAATCTATTGGTAGGTTTGCACCTGGCAGTTAGCTAAATTGCTGGTAAATTTCAACCTCCCAATCTGTCATCTGACATATTTTTCGATTGTAAGGCACCTACGAATGCCAGAAACTGTAGTTTAGATTGTGAAGAAAAGAAAAAGATTTAACAGCAATGCTTGGGTGTAAGAAGAAAAAATAAATACGGTCTCAGGCAATTAGGTACTATGTCTTCACTGGCAATTCAAAAAAAAAAATCTATACAGGATTTGTTTAAAGTACAAATGTTTTGGATGGGAAACTGATCTTGCAGCTGCATTTGCATAGAAAGGGTAAGGAATTCTGTTTGCTGCTGTAAGTTTTGAAGGGTGTTACGGAGATTAACTTCAAAAGCAAGGAGGCTTCTGAAAGTTCAGGCTACTCCTTGGAACTGCCATGAATGCCTGGCAAGTTTTAAATTAATTCATTTGTATGTTAAGAACCACCACTTCTATTATATGCTTCAGCTTTGTTTTCATAAGACAGGGAGCATCATTATCTTCCCACCTGAATGTGTGTTTAAAACTGTCTAGAATCTTTATTTCTTTCTAGATTTATTGAGCTATAATTGACATGCAATATTGTGTAAGTATAAAATGTACAATGTAATGATTTGATACACTTGAATATTATGAAATAAACTAACACAGTAGGGTTAGTTTAATATCTCCATTGCCTCACATAATTAACGTTTCTTTTTTTGTGGTGAGAATATTTAAGATCTACCCTTGTTGTTGTTGTTTTTTTAATCTTTATTGTTGAAAGTATTACATATGTCCCCTTGTCCCACATGGACTCCCTCTATCCCGCAAGTATATAATATAGTATTGCTGGTTCTAATAGTCTTGCTATCCATTGGATCCCAGAAATTACTCATTTTATAAGTGGAAGTTTATACCCTTCGTCTGAGATTTTACTATTTCCCCCACCCTCTCACCTCTGACAACCACCATTCTTCTTAATCTCTGTTCAACGAGTTCAGCTCTTTCAGATTCCATAAAGAAGTAAATGTCATACAGTATCTGTCTTTCTCTGTCTGGCTTATTTCACCCACTAAATGGGAAATTGTCAGACCCGACCGAGGTAGCTCAGTGGTTGAGCATTGACCCATGAACCAGGAGGTCGCTCATAGTTTGATTCTCAGTCAAGGCACTTGCCCAAGTTTTGAGCTTGGTCCCCAGTGAGGGCAGGGATTATGCAGAAGGTGGCTGGTCAATGATTCTCTCTCATCATTGATGTTTTTAGCTCTCTCTCCCTTTCTCTCTCTTGAATCAATAAAATAAATTTAAAAAGTAAAAATAAAAAATAATAAAATTGGCTGTGTTATAAAAATCATATAAACAATAAGTGCTTTAAAAAATTGCCAGGATGTGTTTAATATACACACTGCATGGGAATAGAACTCAAGTGTAAGCCTAGAGTTAAAGAAAGATCCAATTAATAGAAATAAACTAAATCCAATAAATGGGAAGACATAATTAAATATTATTTTTATTATAAAAATAAAATTAACAGACCATCTCACCTTCTTGAAGATGTATTTGTTGAAATTATTTAATTATTTTAAAAACAGAAGAAAGAGATGGCATTTGAAGAAGAATGTTTCAAGATTCCAGTTGTAATCTGATGGCTGCTATAATGAATTGCTACAAACCTAATGGCTCAATATATGCAGATTTATTTTTTACAGTTCTGGAGATCAGAAGTGCAAGGCGTGTTTAACTGGCTCTGTCTGTCTATCTGTCTCTAATATACTTTGAAAATTATATAAATATTTAAGATAATGTAATTTTTATACAAAATTATATCTTATATAGTTCATGAAAATTTCTCCCAAGTATCAGATAGTAAAAGATTTGATAATAAATCTTACTCTATGTATTTTATAACTTTTATCCTATATAATAAAGAGCTAATATGCTAATTAGACCAAACAGCAGAACAACCATCCAGATGACATTCCAGATGAAGCAAGGGCTGAAGGGCTACTGAGGCTGTGAGGGCCGAGCCCCTTGCATGAATTTTGTGTATGTGGCCTCTAGTTTTTCCATAAAACTATTTAAGGGCAAAAAATATACTTAGAATAATTTTCTAAACATTATATCACAGCACAAATCTGAATATATAGTATCAACATTTTTAAATTGATTGAACAATTACAGTTAATTTAATGACTTCTGGTATCAAAACTTTATTGAAAAAAGTTATCCCATGTCTCCATGGAAGTAATTCCTTTTCCCTAGAACAGATGTACAAAAATCCCATGAATAGTCTCATTTTCTAGTTTATTTGTTAATCTGTTTCTTCCCAGTGGAAGGGGGGAAATGGTTGTTTTAAGAAACCACTTGTATGATGAAGAGAGCCTGAGGCCTCTAGTGAAGAGATTGCTTTCACTAGGCATGAGGTCTGCATACATCAGTTTGTGAGAAGTCATTGTCTATACTGAAAATCACATATGTTATATTAACTCATTCAGGATCATCACAATGCATAACTACAAGTGTGTTATTATATTGTTGTCTATGCCAGTGATGCCCCCTTCTGTCATGTGGTACATCCATATATGATGGGTTGGCAAAATGGGTTCAAATAAAAATTAATTTGATCTCTCCTTTTGCAACTGAAGAAACATTTAATAGTGGAGGATACAATGCAAATAGGGAAAATCTGTATTATGGGGAAATGTTATCAGAAAACTGAGAATAATCTTGCATATTAAAATATTTATTATCCTCCACAAAATATTAAACATCAGGTATAGTAAGAGGGCATAAACAGGAATTTTTGTACTTATAGAAAACCAGTCCCAATATTATTTTATGTTGTTGGTTATTAGGCATCCCCAACATTTCTTAATGTCTGTAGTATATGACAAACACAATGGTAAATTTGATACAAAATAGTATTTCTTGGTCCTGCCTTCCATTAGGTCACAATCTAATGGAATTTGCAGAAAGGCGTATAAGAAACTCTTTCTCAGATAAGTAAAGTTTCTAAAGTCCACTTCATAGAAAGTGTGGTATTTATATTACACTCTAACCAACAACCATATTTGCATTTTAATTTTTTTTTTATCTCTGAAAGCTAAGTAGGATTTTCCTATGCATTCTTTATTTTGATAAATATTTGAGTTTTTAATAAGTCCTCGTGTCCTTTTCCTCCCACAAATAAAGCATGAGCTCATCTTTTGGTTCAAATAACATTGTGAAGTGACTTTTTATTTTTTGATGATGTTAGAAGCTTGTGTTTGTCATTAGTGTAGCTGTCTGACTATGAATGTTACAATGGCACTGGCTTTAGACAGTTCCTCAGGGCAGGGACTGTGTCTGCTTAAATTGTTTTGTGCAGAACACAGGTGGCTGAGTAATAAACACTTTCCGCTGATGCAATGTCTTGTATTGAAGACAAAGCCCCTGATTACTTGGTGTTTTGAAATTAGTTTTTAAAGATGCATCAGGAATCCAATTAGTGTATAATGTGTGCCTGACACTGAAATGGATGTGGAGCAAATTAACAGACCATCTCACCCTCATCTCAAAAGTTTACATTTTAAAACCGATACTACAGGATAGAAAACAAATGTGAACATTGAATAAGTTGATTATCTTTCCAAAACCTTATTAGAATTCCTAATAGTGTACAAAACAAATCTGTATATTTGGGTGTGCATGTGGGTGTGCATTTTTCTTCCTCTCTCCATTATAAGGTTAGAAGTAGATCAATGGCATTGTTTTAGGAATACTCAGAAGCAAATTGGTATTAGTTAGACTAAGAATACTTGTTTGACATTGACATGTCCAATACAGATTTGTTTTTTGTTTTTTTCATAAAGAGCAATGCTTTACTGAGGATAATAAACCTGGCATTCTTTTGGCAACATCACCAACCCCTGGCCCTGCTTTCTGGGACAAAGCCCTAGATAACCGCCGAGAGTTCTCTGTGTTCCAGAGTACATACACTCAGCATAGTTCACAATGCAACTAGTGACCTCTCCGTGCCGGGGGCCAACCAACCGACCGACACCAGCCAGAGCTAATCCCAGGTTTTAAGTTTAAAATTTCTGCTTGTGTGGTAAATACTGGCTCTACCCATACTGTGGTGATTCTGATTCTCTTTTTCCTTTCCCTGGGTACTGCATTTTCATTGACGTAGGGGATTTGGGCCATGCAGGTTACCTGCTTACATAGCATTTATCTTGGTGCACTTTTCCTGCCTGCATTCATTTTCTTGTTGCTGCTGTAACAGATTGCCTATGTTTTAGTGGCTTAAAACAACATAAATTTGTTCTCTCTGAGTTCTGGAGCTTAGAATCTCAAAATCAGTCTTGTGAGGCTAAAATCAATGTTTTGGCAAGAGTGATTCTGGAGTTTAGAATCTCAAAATCAGTCTTGTGAGGCTAAAATCAATGTTTTGGCAAGAGTGATTCTTTCTGGAGCCTCCGAGAACCTGTTCCTTTACTCTACCAGTTTTTAGAAGCTGCTGACATTCTTTGATCCATGGCTGCTTCCCCTAAAGTCTGAATCTGTCTTTGCAGCTTCTTCATCCCCTTATAGTCAAATCTTCCTTACCTACTTCCTGTATGGACACCTGTGATTTCATTGGGCCCACCTGGATAACCAAGGGTAATTCCTCTACCTCAGAGTCCTGAAATCAATCTCACATTTGGGTGTCCTTTTAACCATGTAAGGTAACATAGTTACAGGGATTCAAATGTCAACACCTTGGGAAGAAGTTATTATTCAGCATAAAGCAACCAGAGGTTTCCAAAAATGATTGTCATGTTTTCCAATATGACAAAGCACACATTTTTTGTTAAATATTTTTTTATTTTTCAAATATAATATGGTTGTCATAAAAATGTCAAGTAACACAGAAGTACATAATGTATAAAAAGCTCTCTCTCCTGTCTCCAGTCTCCCATCTGTTTCTCAGCAATGAGAGCCCTCGTTGGTTTGGATCAGTGGATGGAGTATCAGCACATGGACTTAATGGTCTTTGGTTCAATTCCAGTAAAGGGCATGAACCTCGGCTACAGTCTTGATCCCTGGCCCTGGTCAGGGCACGTGTGGAAGGCAATCAATTGATGTACATCTCTCACATCAATGCTTCTCTCTGTCTCTCCTCCTCCCTTCCATACTCTCTACAAATCAATAGAAGAATATCCTCAGGAGAGAGTTAAAAAAAAAAGTTTAGTGCGGATTATTCCATTCCTTCATAAATGCACACACAGAGGAAGAAAAATGCATATACATTCCATGTACTCTGTTTACAGTGATAGATGACTAATAAAGGATTGGGTATTATTCTGTGACTTGCTTTTTCTCAACCAATAATACATATTGAGCATATTTCCACGTTAGCAGAAGTATATCTATTTCTTATTACAGCTTTGAAAAATACTACATTTAAGTAAAATGGTTATTTTAGGAAATTTGACATAATTGTATTTTTGATTCTTCCTTTCCAGGAATATAGTCTTTAATTAATGCTTAAAACACACACACACACTTCTTTACTTTTTGTTTTGTTCATTTAAATGTTTCTCTACCTTCTGAAGTTTGTCCCTAAATAACTAGGTTTTTTTTTTTCTATTTTAAAGTGAGGGAAAGAGAGAGAGATAGAGAGAGAACAAGAGAGACCAATCCTAACTGATTATTGCTGGCATTTGGGAAAGCTATTATTTTGAGATGGTTCTTTCTATATTACTATTTCATTGAATACTCACTAGGTTTATTTGTTTTTAAGTGATCCTTTTGCATTTACTAGAAATATAAATATATTTTGTGCAACTGATGACAATTTAATATTTTCCTTACTTGTTCAACTATTTAAAAGTTTTTTTAGCTCTCTCCTTTGAAATTACCCTCTGGATACTCCAGCTTCAGGCATGTGTGTGTGCAGGAAAAGTTGGCCAGCTATGGATTAGCTCCTTATAATAATCAAGTACCTTTTTAAAAAAATCTATATTTTTTATTGATTTTAGAAAGGAAGGGAGAGGAAGAGAGAGATAGAAACATCAATGATGAAAAGGAATCATTGATTGGCTGCCTGCTGCATGGTGGACCAAACCCACAACCCAGGCATGTACCCTTGACAGGAATTGAATCTGGGATGCTTCAGTCTGCAGGCTAATGCTCTTATCCACTGAGCCAAACTAGCAAGGGCAATAATCAACTATCTTGACATGTGTTGTGAGAGGCAGACAAGAAATAGTACTTGAGGACAATATCGGAATAAACTAAAAATCTCTCATATTTCAGTAGGGACCTATAAGTCTCTGCATTTTAATTTCAGGATACTTTGAAGATAGTGAAAAAGTTCAAGAGAACAGAGTAGAAATAGTAGGGAATTTATTCAAAATATGTTCCTTCTACTCTGCATTGTGTGTGTCTTCATCTGTCACTTAAAAATTTCTTCCCTTTAGCTTACTTATCTTATGGCTAATAAATGTGAATGTGGTACACATAGTAGAGAGATCATGTTAATGATTTTTATATTAATAAGACTTATTTCTATGTGGGAATATTATATGCTAAAATTGTTTTCTACAATGTAAAACACTATGCTATTTCTAGTGTTAATGTTAAACACTAAAAACACAGAGAAAGTTGTGTTCTAAAAGTGAAGTAAACATAATGACAAAAATCAGCATGCAAACCTTAAAAGTAGATATAATGTTTTGAAAAGGTGCAAAGAAATAATAAACATCACTGTCAAATTCAAAGCAGTTGGTGGAGAGATAGACCAGGACGGGCTGGAAGAGTGGCATATGGGTTATGAGAGCATTCAGATGCCTTTACAAACCAGTGTAATATTCAGATTCACCACATTTTTTCCATTCATCTTTAGTGGTTTGGAAGCATACTTGTTAAAATATGTGTGCAAATATTTAGATATATATTCTTGAGTTTCCAAAGTATATTATTACTAGAAGAGAGCTGCAAATTCATTGAAATATTCTGAGCTCACTATCATGAAAATCAGTTTCAAATGTTGTTCTAATGCTGACTTACTTAATCTTCATAAATAATGTATTCATTTTACCCAGCTATTGCTAAATCATTTAAGAACAAATTGTCAGAGTGAAAAGAATTACACCATTACTATTCTTTCAAAAAAACGACCTGCATTCATTTTATCTTTTAAAATATTTTGTGAAATATTTTAAACATATAAAAAGTTTAGAGAATGATTTTTCAGATACGAATACAAACACATATTCCTTAACATTTTGCCATATTTGCTTTAGATTTTTTAAAGAAATAAAATACAGCAGATGCAAGAGTACCGTTCTGTACTCTTTTCCAATAATATTTCTTCCATAAATACCTCAAGTTAATCAATTTCATAAGTTTGTTGAAAACCCTTCATCCATTTTTAAAATATTTTATGTTGGTGTATATAAGTACCCATATGAAATCTTATTCCATACTTTTAAAATATAGAAAAATCGTTTAATCTTGCTTTTTGTCATTTTCAATCAATATTATGCTTTTGGTATTTGTCTAGATTAATACAAGTCATTCTGATTATTCATTTCAACTGTCCTATAAATTACATATTGAATAAGCAGTTGTCCAATACTTATTTCAATATTCTGAAATCTGAATATATTCAATATTTTGTTATTGAAGGGCATTTAGGTTATATTCATTTCTCTAGAGTGGTGCTTCTCAAATGTTAATTTGCATGTGTATACACCTGGGATCTCATTACAATGGAGATACACTGAGGACAGGGCCAATAGTGCGGCGAAAGCCTGGGGCAGGAGGCGGGGTGGGCTAGAATGGGCCAGTGAAGAAAAAAAGAGATATGTAATACTTTAAATGATAAGGTTGTTGTTGTTTTTTGTAAATGGAACTATTGGTTCAGTAGATCTGTAATGGAACCTAAAATAATTCATTTCTAGAAAAGTCCTCACTGATCCCCCTGACAGTTGTTCAGAGTACAACACATACTGAGTAGCAAGACACCCAGCTATATATTCTATATTCCTGTTTATTTTATACATCTTATATATGTGAATAGACAAATGAGTACTCTAAACCAGCTAATTCAAACTATCTTAACCCCTTTTACATTTGGCTTTCTCAACTTTAGAGTTTGAAAAACAAATTTTTCTGAACCCCAAACTACTTTTTGCTATGAGAGATGGTTAAGTGATAAGATGTTCTGGCCAGTGCATACTGTATAAGCTTAAACCTCCGGTGCTGACTCAATCATCCCTGATCATTTCCTTGCCTGGAACTGACGTGACTCTGGAGGTGCGGCAGCCACACATTAAGGAGAATGAGTGACAAAATGGTCTGGTTCCTTGAGGGCACTGTGAGCACTGCTCTAGCTCTGGGGTGCCTGTCTAGATAATTTTTATTTTAATGTCTGAGACAAATCCCTTGCTCGATTAAACCACTGTAATCTGGTTTACCGTTACTTATACCTGGATGTCATTCTAAATGACACAGGCCCCCTTAAGCTTTTCTAGATATCGCCAAGTTACTTCCCAAAATGCTATTATTTTACATTTCCAATAGGAGCATGAGACCATTACTAATTTTATTCTTCACATCTTTGATAGTTCTTGGCATGGCCAAGTATTTTAAAGTTCTTTCCCATATAATAAAAAAGACAAATGACATCTAATTGTGTTTTGTTTTCATTTTTGTTGGTGGTAGTGGTGTAGAGATTTATTCTATGTATTGCTTATTCTGATTTTCCCGTGTAAAAATCATTTCTGTTGTCAATTTTCCCATTAGGTATTTGTCATTTTATTGTTGGTTTATTATTATTGGAGAGGTTCTTACAACAAATAATTCAATTTTTGTTTCTTTTTATATATGCTCAGTAAATATCTTCTTTCAGATTGTAGGGTTTTTTGTTTGCTTGTTTGTTTGTTTTTGCTTTGTTTATATTATCTCAGTTTAGGCTAAATTTAATATGATCCAATTTATAAAAATTTTTGTACATTGTGTGCTCTATTTCTTCTTTAATATATCTTCCCTACTCTTAGGTCACATATTTTTTCTTTTTTTAAAAGTATTTATATTTTCCAAGTGAGATAATTCAGAAAGACAAAGACAAATGTTATATAATACCACAAATGAAATCTAAAAATAGTCAAATCATCTTATATTTTCTTGTATAATTTGAATGTTTTGCCTTTCTCTCTTTTAAATTATAATCTACTATGAATAAGTAGGTTTTTGTTTGTTTGGGTTTTTTTGTTTGTTTGTTTTTTATTGTTAACCCTCACTCAAGGGTCTTTTTCCATTAAATTTTAGGGAGAGTAGAAGAGAGAGGGAAAGATACAGAGAAACATCAATGTGAAACACATTGATCTGTTCCCTCCTGCATGAGCCCTGACCAGGGCCCAGGCCAGGGAGAAGCCTGCAACCAAGGTATATGCCCTTGACCAGAATCAAACACAGGACTCTGGTCCATAGGCCAGTAGAGTATCCATTGAGCCAAACCAGCTAAGGCCATTTGTTATTGAAAGTTTTTCCCCCTCTCCTTTACACACACACACACACACACACACACACACACACACACACACCATGGAGTTGGTTCTATTTGGTTTTCAGGGTAAAGCCGATAAATCAGGCCTGAGGCCTAATATTTGTAGGAAATCCTTAAGAAATTGGGGGACGGAGGGCATGGCCACCTTCTCAGAGAAAAATGAATATATATATTTTTTGTTATATGATATGGAGAAAAAATCTCAATTTATATTTTCCATAAGAGCAACCAATTATTCTAGCTCACTACCTAAAACATTTATTATTGAATGCTTTATAATGTCAAAAGTGTCATTGAACATGCTGTAAAGTCACCACTATGTTTTGTCAATCTACCAAATTATACACTGTAAATATCAGGTGGAGCGAATCCTCAGAAATTTGTTCTTCAAAATCTACTATAATACTATTCTTGCTTGTTGGTTTCCCAAATAGGTTTTTGGGAGTAATGTTTAGAGGTGCCAATCTTACTTCCACCAATGGTTCCTAGACCCAAGTATTCTAACTTAAGAGGACATAACACCATATCTAACCTGGTGGTTCAATGCAAAGACTGAAAAATAGCATCTCAAACTCACAAGATATATTAATCTAAGTTATTTCTTAATGGTGAATTCAATATGAATTCCATCATTCTATTAAGCAAGTTATGTCTTTGTGATGCAATACTAGTATGTTATAGCAGCTGAGAGTTCTATGATCAGGAGTTCATTGACACACTTCTGCTATAAAATTGGTCTGTTGGTTTGAGGCAATGCAGTACAGGATCTCATGCAAATAAGTCAGAATTTTTTAAATCCTAAGATGTTTGTTAGTGCTCACAGAAGCACTACAGCAGGCAAGAAGACAAACTCCTATCTGATTTAGGTGTCAATTCTAGTAAGAATGAATTGCTACACCTTCCAGAGTGGAAAGGGTTCAGTATATTCAATCTGGCACCAGAGGTCAATTTGAGGAATGGTGTTCAGATAAGGGGCTCAGAACCCTTTATCAAACCTTTATCAAAGCTTCTGCTAGCAGGTTTATAGGTGAAAGGGAACGTACCAGTATGTCCCTGAGCCCATACATAGTTTATGACTCTGTTACTGTGTGTACTCTTTTTCTTGGATCCATTGTGCATGCATGGAACTTTATGAGGAGAGAGGCTGATAGACAGAGGCTAGAAAAATAATGCAATCCATCTCATTGTTAAGATCTCCAACAGTGTTCTCTAGTGAGTATTAATGTGAGACACAAAGATTTCCATAGACTTACCCACTTAGCGCTTTGCCATACTTCTTTGACTGAAATTTTTCCATCTTTGTCCTTTGTCCTCCTTGGCCATTGATGCCTGCCTACGAGTCAGTGCATATAACATTAGGCATTTCCTGACAAAGTAAATGATGAAGTGTAATTTATATATCTCTTCCCAATGGAAAGATATTTCTTCTTGCCCACAGTATTCAGTCCTGTAAAACACTGGTTTGGAAGAAATTTTCCTCTAATAACCACTTATTCACCCATAAATCAGAGCTGAATTAGTACCCACCTTTGCAGGGAGTCTTAGAGAACCCTCTATGAGGCCATAGGTGTAAAGCTGAGGGTGAAACAGCTGTGAAACAGAGGTAGGCAACATGAAAATTGTAGCTACCTCTTTATAGTCTTTACTTAGGACCTCTGGATTTTTCAAGGGGTTGATCATGCAGTTATCATTTCTATTGCATGATGAATTGTTGCTGTACCAACCTGACATTATAAGACTCCGATAGTGATAATACCCATACATAGATTTCACATGATCAAACACAGCCTTATCTGGTGCTCAACAGACTATAAGAGACCTTTTATATAATAACATCATAAGTTTTTGTTAGTTTGTTTTTGCAGATGACTTGGCTTTGCATTACATTGGAACTTGTGAGAAATATAAATTCTTGAGCTCCAACCCCGATCTACTAATTAGAAACTCTAAGAATGATACTAATAATCACTAAAGTTTGAGAAGAATTGACTTAAAGGAATATTCTGAAATGCCAAAGATTACTGAAACCCTCAAAACTTTACTCTTGAGGCAGCCTCCAAATTTTTGAAAAGCTTTGTCTCTCATTTCTTGACACATGTGCATCTTTCTAAAGCAATCAAAGTACCTGTCTCCACCATCAGGTCTAATCAGCATGAGGGACTTTAACTCTAAACATTTTTAAATGTATCTAATCTTGAGCTTTGGTTTTATATATTTATATATTTTTTCAAATATTTTTTATTTCCTAGTAATCTCATAATAGCTTATTTCTGCACTATGTTTGCAGTAAAAAATTGAATATTTTTAAATTTACTTTTTTAAATTGAATTTACTGGGGTGATATTGGTTAATAAAATTATATAAGTTTCAGGTGTACAGTTCTATAATAAATCATCTGTAAATTTTATTGTGTGTTCATCACCCCACGTCAAGTCTCCTTCCATCACCATTAACTCTTCTCCCCTTTACCCTCTCCTACACTACCCTTCCTTTTCATTATACTATTCTCTGTATCTATGAGTTTGGTTTTTGTGGCTTTTTTTTTTTGCTTAATCCCTTCACCTGTTTCACCCATGCTCCTAAAAACTCCTCAGATAGCTGTCAGTCTATTCTCTGTATCTAAAAGCTGTTTCTACTTTTGTTTGTGTGTTTATTTTGTTCATTAACTTCCAAATATCACTGAAATCATATGGTACTTGTCTTTCTCTGACTGCTTATTTCACTTAGCATACTACTCTCTAGGTCCATCAATACTGTTGCTAAAAGTAAGATTTCCTTCTTTTTTATAGCTGAGTAAACATTCCATTATGTAAATGTACCACATCATTTTTATCCATTCGTCTATGGCCTGTTTTTAGAACTTGGCTTTTGTAAATAATACTGGGGGGAAAAAACACAAATACACACATAGGGGTGCATATATTCTTCCAAATCACTGTTTCAGGTTTTTTCGGATGTACTCCTGAAAGTGGAATTGCTGAGGCATACGACAGCTTCATTTTTAATTTTTTTAGGTAATTCCATACTGCTCTCCACAGTAACTGTTCTGACCTGCATTCCCACCAACACTGCACAAGGATTTCATATATATATTCCAGAGAGGGAGTGAGAGGGAGAGAGAGATAGAAACATCAATGATGAGAAAAAATCATTGATCTGCTGCCTCCTGCAAGCCCTACACCTGGGATAGAGCCTGCAATCCGGGCTCCTAACTGAAATAGAACCCAGGACTTTCAGTCCCCAGGCCAATGCTCCATCCACTGAGCCCGACCAGCTAGGGCAAGGATTCCCTTTTATTAACTGATGCTAGCCTAATAAATTCAATGAAAAGCCATTTTTAAGGGGTTGTCTTGCCGAAACCGATTTGGCTCAGTGGATTGAGCATCGGCCTGCGGAATGAAAGGTCTCAGGTTCTATTCTGGTCAAGGGCATGTACCTTGGCTGTGGACACATTCCCAGTAAGGGGTGTGCAAGAAGCAGCTGATTAATGTTTCTCTCTCATCAATGTTTCTGACTTTCTATCCCTCTCCCTTCCTCTCTGTAAAAAATAAAATCAATAAAATAGATTAAAAAAATAAAAAGGGTTGTCTTTTCTGCGCATCCTCACCAACACTTGTTGCTTTTTCATTTATTGATGGTAGCCATTCTGACAGGTATGAGGTGATATTTCATTGTGATTTAAATTTGCATTTCTCTGATGATTAGTAACATTGAGAAACTTTTCATATATCTATTGGCCATCTGTATGTCTTCTTTGGAGAAGTTCCTATTGAGGTTCTTTGCCAATTTTTAAATTGGATTGTTTGTTTATTTTTGTTGTTGAGAGTCATAAGTTCTATTTAAGTCTTGGATATTGAGCCCTTATCAGATGTATCATTGGTGAATATGTTCTCCCATTTATCTTAAGATGATGAATAACATAAGGATATCTGCTTTATCACTCTTAATCAATAGTATTGGAAGTCCTAGCCACAATAAACAGAGAAGAAGAAATAAATGTCATCCAATTTCAAGGAAAGAAGTAAAACTGTCATTATTTGCAGAAGATATAATATTGTATATAGTTAACCATAAAGATTTTACCAAAATACTACTAGAATTGGTAAATAAATTCATTAATATAGTACCATCTTATCTAATAATAGACAAACATGTAAATTGACTGTACCTCCCCTACACCCACCAGCCAATCAGAGTGAGTAAGCAAATTAACCACCAAAGATGGCAGTTAATTTGCATACACAGGCACCAAGTGATGGGGTGGGCAGGGTGCTTGCATTGCCATGGCAACAATGTAGGGGTCTGCCCCACCCCTGGTCTCTCAAGGGCCTCTTGGCACTGTGGGAAGGCAGGGCCTGAGCGGAAAGAGGTGGTTCCAAGGCTGGGCCAAAGTGGAAAGGTGGTGCCAGCAGCCAGGGAAAGAAAGGCCTATTCTAGCATGGATCTTCATGCGTTGGGCTTCTGTTATAAAATAAATATCCAGAAATCAGTTGCATTTCTATACATCAATAATGGATTTTCAGAAAGAGAAACTAAGAAACAATCTCATGTATAATTGCATAAGAAATAATAAAATACATAGGAATAAATTTAACCAAGGGTGTAAAAGACATGTCCTCAGAAAATTATAAAACACTGAAGAAATAAACTAAAGAAGATACATGTAAGTCGAGCCACATACCATGTTCATGAACAGGAAGGAATAATATCATTAACATATCCATACTACCTAAAACAATCTACAAATTCAACACAATTACTGTCAAGATACCAAAAGTGAATTTCACAGAATTAGGGCAAATACCATTCCAAAAATTTATATGGAACCACAAAGACCCTGAATAGCCACAGCAACCTTGAGAAAGCAGAACAAAGTTGGAGGAATCATGCTACCTGATATCAAACTATATTACAAGACCATAGTAATAACAACAACATGATGCTGGCATAAAAGCAGACATATAGATTAATGGAAGAGAGTAGAGAGACCAGAAATAAACTCACAATTTTATGGTCAATTAATATTTGTCAAAAGAGGCAAGAACATACAATAGGGTAAAGATAGTCTATTTAATAAATGATTTTGCTGGCCCAGCAGGCATGGCTCGGTGGCTGAACATGGACCTATGAACCAGGAGGTCACATTTTCATTCCTGGTCAGGGCACATGCCAGGTTTTCAGGCTTGATCCCTAGTGTGGAGCATTCAGGAGGAAGCCAATCAAAGATTATCTTTCATCATTGATGTCTCTATTTTTCTATCCCTCTCCTTTTTTTCTGAAATCAATAAAATATATTTTTAATAATGGTGTTGGGAAACTTGAATAGATACATGTACAAAAATGAAACTAGACCACTTTGTTATACCATACACAAGAATAAACACAAAATGATTAAAGATTTAAATGTTAGGCTTGAAACCATAAAAATTCCTGAAGAAAACATAGGGTGTAAAATCTTGGACATCTTTCACAGCAATTATTTTTTTCTGATATATCTCTTCAGACAAGGAAAACAAAAGAAAAATAAATAAACAGGAGTACATCAAACTAAAAAAAAAATTGCACAGCAAAGGAAACCATCAACAAAATGAAAACTCATTAACTTCCTTAATTATGTTAAATACTAGGGGCCCAGTGCATGAATTTGTGCATCTTGAAAAGAACTGTGGGCCACGAGGTTGCGGTGGGCACAGGATAGGTCTTGGCCTATCCGCCATGCCCCCAACCAGCTCCTCTTGCTGGAGCCCTGATCCCACTGCCACTGATCCCATGCACTGACAGCACCAGCCCTGCTTGTATTTGCTGACAGGGAGAGAAGCCCTCAGGAGCAATTGTGGCTGGCAGCCACTACTCATACCCAGTGACAGCATTGAGCTATAGGGTCTGGCTTTGGGAGCTGGCAGTGGGTGCAAGTGGAGCCACCACCCAGCAGCAGGTGCGAGTGCCAGGTGGGACTGTGGCAAATGGGAGCAAAGAATTTTCAGTAACCACCAGAGGCTTGCCCTGATGACAGTGATTGGCGCCCCACTTTGGTCTGGTGTCCCTGCTCAACTGCTCCACCATCTCACTGTGGCTGACACCCACCATGTTCTGCACTCTGTCAGCTGCTGCTGATTCCTGCCATGTTCCACATGTGTCCCCTGGTGGTCAGCACATGTCATAGAGACTAGTTGTTTGGTTGCTCCACTATTTATTCTATTTGATGATTAGCTTTTTATTATATAGTATTGCTATGATATATCTCTTTCTTATAATCTGTGTTGCTTTAAATACCTTTGACTAACCCACAAGGTTCCTAATCCAGAGTCAATCCTTAAAGTGTCAGCTGGGAGATCCTATTCTACAATGACAAGGGGGTTATTGTAATTTCAGATTTTTAGCCAGAAATGAACTGTAAATAGGGTATTTTTCCATCTTCCTCCAAAATCCAAGATTTCAATTAAGCCATAACTTTACTATTCCCTATTTGGTGTTCATTAATTTTAGCTCCTTTCACCATAAGTAGAAATCCTGTTCAGCCCTAGTTTTAAGAAATGAGCATGTATCTGCTCCTTTCATCTTTGTATGGTGCAGTTTATGTCTTTATTACTTAGACAAAGTAAATTTCAGGCTTCCTCAGCTACACTGATACCAGAAACATAAGGGTGTGTAGTTTTACTCTCTACAATTTGTTTTATATTTATATTCCATTTATGATACCTGGAAATGCTTATTTTTGGGGAGAAGGAGGGTTAAATGTTTATCTACTTACCTAAGATGTCAGAGAAATAAAAGTTTAAAAGTGGCAATTTATAAAGCCATTTTAACCATAAAGTCCATATTTTCTTTTTCTTTTTTTAATGTCTTAAAATAAATTTATAAGTAAGGCAGAAACCACTTTTTAAATGAAGAAACCACATACTGATAATAGCTAATATACCTAGAATATCTTATCAATATTAATAATAGCCTGCAATCCTAGGTAATATCACTTGTGGGGTCTTCCTCTTCTTTTTAAATGATGAAGTAGGGGAAATTATTTTAGCTAGATAACATCCTGGACAATGGCTAGGCAGTAGCTAGGAATACATTAATCAGTATTAGCTTTGTATAAAATTGAGTTTTCTTTGGTGTTTCTTTGTTATCTACTTCAGCAAGTTAAAATATTCTATGAGCTATCTATATATTTCTTTCTACCCAAACATATATCACATTATTCTGCAACACTTCATCAGGCAATGCTACTTTCTCCTGAAAACAAAACATGCTCATGACTAACATAGTGGTTTCGCTTATTCTAGTTTTTCTTTCTCTGGCATTTGCCAACACCTTTTCCTTACCTGTCCGTACCCTCCACACTGTTTACAAACCAATCACAATCTTCTGAAGAAAGCCTTCCAACTTTTTAGGAGTGCCCTGTTGTTTTGTTCCATTCCTTTTAGATTTATATCTCCTGCTTCTCTGTTGAGTTTTTATTTTTGATACTTGTACTCTGTGTGTTGAAACCCCATTTGAATGATAAGCTCCTTGAAAAGAAAGACTGTGTTCTATATTTTTGGATGTTCCACAGTGAGTGACTAAGTGAAGGACCCACTGTAGTCTTGCTAATTTGATGAGAGGTCTAGGTATATAACAATCGCATGCATTTTACCCTTTTTCTCATCCTATCCTGCCAATTTTCTATTTAGAGAAGTCCTAGAATTTCTGCCAGTAGTAATTGTAAAGGATAAATAAATTTGCTTCCTCTTTATTTGAGGCAATTGTTCATTTCCTTCCCATCCATCCTCACTTTGATTGTCAGAAATAATGACATTTGGTTATGCAGATTTCTCAGTTTCCAAGCATGCTGTGTAAAAACTGTCAATCAAAAGTCAAACATCTTTGACCTCTTGCCTTCAAATGTAAACTATGTTAGACATTTTGCATGTCTATTATACAGAGACTACACTAATAAAGTTAATATGAAAGTCAAAATTATATAACTAAAATATATTTGTAAAATAACCCATTTAATAAAAATAACATTTTCAGTATTATATGTGCATATTTTCTATGCATTCTTCTATTTGATAAAAAAAGATACATAAAGAATACAGTATTCAATGGCAAAGGTTCAGCATACAGTTTGGGAGATTTAAGAAAAAGTGGAGAAAATAATATTTAAGGCAAAATTTAATGTACCTCATACTCTTAACCAAGTAAATAGGCTGGTATATTTTCTTCAAGACTATTCTCTTAAATTTCTAAGAATTTCAAGGAAAAATAAGTTAAATGACTTACAGGTCATTTATTCAGAGGCATTACAGTTTTGTAATGGAAACAAATAGTGGTAAAATGTGTTATTTTCTCATTATGCCAACTTTAATGTATTAGTTTGCAGCATATGGCATGTGAACCTCATGATAGGAGAATAAGCTTAGGTTTTATTCCATCTACCAATAGGTGCCACCATTCATTCAGTTCCCTCCAGGCATGGCAATTGTTCACATAACTAAGATGCACATCTAGACTCATGGCGATGGCTGAGAAATTGAGTTCACCTTACATTTTTCTCTCACGCTTTTATGACCTTGTGTATTTCAGGGCAGTGACTTGATTTTTATGCAATTTAATCCTCTGGCTGTGAGCATCATCTTTGAGAACTTATGAGCTTTCAGTCCATTCTTTATTCAACAGTCTGTTTGTATGTTCTCCATGCAGCATTGTTTTGATACCAACTATTCTGTCACATGTTCCAAAATGAATCAATTCGTGCAAACTAGACCAGATAAATCAGTCCTAAGAAACAGACCATTGATTTCATTACACAGCTAAATGGTAAGAAACACTGTATTGCAGTAAAAAGTAGAATAACTGTAGACCTTAAAGAATACATTACTAATATATCAACTCTCTTATTTTGGTACAAACCAGTTCTAACAAGCTATTCAGGATAGTTACCAACATAATATAATTTAACTTTTAATAGGAATCTGAGCTTGAAAAGGAATATAGATTGCATTTGAGTATGGCCATTTCTAATAAGACATCATAGAAGAGGTCTCAGACCACCACAAGATAATGTAAACATAGTAAGATATCTAAAAGATCAGAGGGATAAAAGGAAAGGAGCATTTTATAGACATAAAGAGAAACTCATGAAATTGAAAACCGTATTTGTAACCCCTAAAACAGTGTCAATTATACTATTAAAGCCATATTTGCAGAAAAAGAAACAAATAAAAACCTCTTTCTGAATTCATTCCATGACACAATCAAGTTTTTTATTACAAGCAACAAAAACTGACTTTAATTTCCTTAGACTGAAGATAACACATTTTGAAAGAATGCCAGGTATCAGAACCTGACTCAGCAGATGGGACACTGGACTTTAGGAACTTGAGCCAGAGCCAAACCCCAAGAATGCCACAGTGAGCCTGGATCACTGATAAGTGTGTCATCTCTGCCTCTACTACTGCACGTGTCAATATTCCCAACACCACCTCCAGACATGGAGGCTGAACACAAATTATAGTTACTTCCTTCTCTAGAAGTCACTTGTTCTACATCAAAGTCACAGACAAGAGATTGAGTCTCCAAAGGGAGATCACTTGCTCCCACTGAACTACTTTTAAGAAGCATCTGCCCTTCAAACAGGATTTAGATACATTCAATTTATAAACTTCAGTGTGATGATTACTAGATGAAGGGGAGTTTGGGGGAGGCAATTTATAAACTTTTTGACCTTTCTCTGTTCACTTATTAATTACCTAATTATATGCTTTCTTATAGTTCCTAACAATTTCCTTTCATATCACTTTTTAACATACAATAACACTATAAGTTATGTAGATAATTTATTTTCTACATTTTATAGAGGAATATAATAACATCTAAAAATAACATGTACAGTGGCTGGGAATTTTAGTGGTTAGAGCATTATCCAGATATGCCAGGATTTGGGGTTTGATCCTTGGTCAGGACACATAAGAATCAACCAATGAATGCATAAATAAGTTTTTAACAACAAATCAATATCTCTCTCTCCCTTTATTTCTTTCTCTCTCTCTGTCTTGTGTCTGTGCTTTCTTTCTTTCAAATCAATAAAAAAATGTTTCCAGATAATTAAAAAAATAAATAACATGATGGAAACTTATCTTTGTGAAAGATCCAGTGTTCTTTCTATTACATTTGTATCATGAATATATTTCTATATTTTCTTTCCTGTATTGCTTTGCTTATGTCATGTTCTTGGGGAAAACTTATTACCTTAATTAATAAAGTTTGTGTATTTCAATTTTTCTTTGTCAACTAGTCAGTGATAATCATCTAAAGAATGAAAAATACAAAATATGACTTGGGAACTCAGTGTGAATTATTTCCCAAACTACATATTGTGATCTTCATATAAAAATGGCTAATGAGAACCATGTATTCTTTGAACCCCAAAATAGCTTCTGAACAGTTTAAATTTTTTATATATTTACCAGTTTTAGAATGAATGGATTCTAGAGTTAAACAAATTAATCAATTTTAATCTTCATTTTCCAAGATATGTTAGGATGATTTTAAATATTATATATACACAGATTTAACTGATTACAAATTAATAATTTTATATGTTTAAGCTTAGATTTCTAGTTTTCCATTTTATAATCAATGATGCAATCCCATGACCTATGGAGACTTCATTTAGGAATAAATAAAGAACTGCGTGAGAACTCTCTCAAGTAGCATTGTGCCACTGGCCACTAATGATACTGTAACCTATATCCAGAGTATTAAAAAATTGATGATACTCTAAATGCCGCATAGTGGGCAGAGACACAAAACTTTCAGACAGCATTTGCTACTTGAGCACTTATTCAGTGATTTGTCACTAAAATCCTCAGGTTTGAACCACTTTGGAATTCTTATACAGCCATATATTTTCACATCTGTATACCATAACAAAATAGTTGTCAGTGCTAGCCAGGACATCTTTCCTAAGCAAAGACATTATGGGATGGCTAAACAGTCATATAAAACATCTACTGATATGTTAAAGAATATGTAATCTTTTAAGCAAAAGTTGAAATGTTTTACATTCAAAATAATTTTTATTATTCAAATTTTTGTTAAAAACTGTAATTATATGAAATTTAGTGAGAGATTGTTTGTCACCTTCAAGGATATGTTAAAGCTAACATAATTTTGTGAATATAATCTCTATTTCTTAAGAAAATATTAAGCTACTTGTGACAATAACAGTTAAATTTATTTTTTAAATGCTATATTACCTTGACCATTGCTCGGATGTAAACAATGGCCAGTTATCTTAGTATATTTACTTGCTAAAAATAAGTTTTTCTTGCCTTAGTTGGTTTGACTCAGTGATTAGAGCATCAGCCCATGGACTGAAGGGTACTGGGTTTGATTCCGGTCAAGGGCATGTGCCTTGGTTGCTGGATTGAACCAGACCCAGTCATGGTGTGTGCGAGAGAAAACCAATTGCTGTGTTTCTCTCACATCACTGTTTCTCACTCTCCCCCTCCCTTCCACTCTCTCTAAAAATCAATGAAAAATAATATCCTTGGTTGAGGATTAACACAAACTTATTAAAAACAAAAAAGTCATAGATACAGACACAAATAACAGTGTGATGATTACCAGATGAAAGGGAGGCTGGGGGAGGTAAGAAAGGGTAAATGGAGGATAAAGGGTAACTGAAAGAAAGTTGACTTGGTGGTCTACACATAATACAATATACAGATGATATATTATATATTGTATATCTGAAATCTATATAATTTTGTTAACCAATGTTACCCCAACAAATTCAATAAGATTTTTAAAAAATAATAATAAACAAACAAATAAATAAATAAACAAACATATAAATAAATAATAAACAGATAGATAGATTCTGGGAATTAGCATGCAGTTTATTCCAATTGGCTGGGCAGTGATCATGGAGGAAAGAATGGTGCGCTGCTTAATTTAACAGAAGATCCTATTCTCATTAATAATAATCAGAACATCAATTTAAAAAATTGAAAGAATATGTTGCAATTTCACAAGCATATGACTACAAAAGTCCCATTAGCTTGAGCTAACATGGCAATGAAGACCTCATCAAAGAGCCAAGAGAGACTTTGGAGACAAGCTCCGACATCAATATGAATATAAAACTCTGTTCTCCTTTACTTTAATTTGGTTGGGAATCTAGTCCCTGGCTAATGTTACCATCCACAATAACTACAAGAATCAAACATAGCCCAGCTGGTGTTGCTCAGTGGTCACAGTTTGATTCCTAGCCAGGGCACGTGTCCAGGGTTTCAGACTGAATCTCCAGTAAGGGGCAGGCAAGAGGTAGCTGATCAATGATTCTCTCTCACTATTAATGTTTCTCTCTTTCCCTCTCCATGCCTCTTTGAAGTCAATAAAACATACTTTAAGAAAATCTAATATAAAATTTGGATTAGTGGCTATCAGAGAGGAGGGTGCTGGGAGGAGAGCCACATGAGTAAAGTGAGGTTAAATGTATGGTGATGAATGGAAACTAGATTTTTAGTAGTGAGCACACAATAGTGTATATTGACATCCTATATGATAAAAGGCTAGTATACAAATAGACTAAATGGCGGAACAAGCAGAACAACCCAACAACCGAATAACCATGATGTGCACTGACAATCAGGGGGCATGTGTGGAACATGACAGGCATTGGCTGCAGCAGGATGGTGAAGCAGGTGAGAGGGGGCACCAGAACAAGGCACTGGTTACTGTCATCAAGATGAGCCTCTTTGGTGGTTACTGAAATTTTTTTGCTCACGTGCACTGCAGTCCTGCCTAGTGCTCACACCTACTGCTGGCAGCAGCCCCATTCACACCCACTGCCAGCACTGGCCTCGCTCACACCCAGCACTAATCCTGATTATTTGGAACCATTAGTGGGTGCAAGCTGAGGCTGCTGCCCTGATCACCCCTCAGGAGCAAGGAATGTTGGAAAAGTGGTGGCTGCCAGCCCTGATTGCTCCTGAGGGCTTCTCCATCCTCCGCTGCTCCTAATGGATGATCAGGGCAGCAGCCACTGCTCACACTTGCTGATGGCACTAACTAATCAGGACCGGCGCCAGAAACTGGCAATGACTGCAAGCAGGGCCAGCATCATCAGCATGTGGGAGAGGCGGCAGTGAGAGCAGGGTTTCCTACAGACAGGGAACCTGGGGCCATGGCAGAAGGGGCCAGGCAGGGGTGAAGAGGATGGGCTGAGACCTGCCCCTGTGCCTACAATAGCCTCATGGACCAAAGTTCCTTTCAAGATGCATGAATTCGTTCACTGGGCCCTAGTAGATTTATAATATTGTACATCTGAAATTTATATAATATTATAAACTATTACCGTGATTAAAAATAAAGTACTATTTTAATTATAAGAATACATACATATATAGTGTTTGTAGTACAATGTAAGATAATAAATTAGACATATAATACAGTTACTATGTCTAAGGACATCAGAAACAGTATAACCCTGCTTTTTTTTTAAATATTAAGTGAAATAATGACTGTTTTAGTTAGGATTAAAATAAAACCCCCTTTGCCAAAATCTGCATGTGTTTTTTTTGTTTTTCCACCAGAAATATTATTTTCCATGCTTTTGGAAAAGGAGAGTTGTTGTATTGCTATTCTCCAGGATAGAGTGTACATAGTCAGAGACTATTTTTTACCTGATAGAAGTGGCTGTAATGCATTACCTACTAGGAGGGAGATGAGGCAGGCTAGGAAGTGTCACACAGATAAGTCAAAGTGTATTGGAAAGAAGAAAAGACAGGATCCCTAGGTTCTATCTCAGCTGGAAAGAAACTCAATTTAGAATTGCAAAGAGGTTCTCACCACACATAAGATGCAATCCTATCTTTTTTTCAGGGTGTCCAAAATTGTCACCAATACTCTGCTTGAACATGTAGATTAATAGGAAAATTATCACAAAATAGTCCATTCAATTTTTTTCCCTATGGCATTGACTTTAATGAGCACCCTGGGCACACAGTCTTTTACATATGCGAAAGAAATGCAATGTAATATATTCCTTCCAACTTCACTCCACCTCAAAGAGTCTTCTTTTTTCTAGGCAAGTATAGTCGTACTTCCACAAATTATAATTCCTATAATGTTTTCTATACCTTCTATATTATCTAGTAAAGTGTTTGGCAAATTATCAGCATGCTGATATATGTTAACATGAATTGAACTGGTTGTTCTCTTCAATAGATTATATGTGCCAATGTTTTTTGTTATGTAGATATCTGGAACTGAACACTAGCTATATGGAACATGGTGGAATATTGCTTCACTTGGTCTAAAAACCATAATTATTTTAATCAGTTGATCATTGTATTTGAATTTGAGGAATCAAATATGTATTCCTCATTTTGTTCTTACCTCCTAAATTTGTTTGATCCTAAGTAAAGTCTGCATTATTCATTTTATCTTGATTATTTATACCCATCATTTCAATATATCAGAGTCCATTTAAATTTAAAAAAATAGCCTACTTATACACTCTCTAGTTTGGCTTTGTGGAATGAATGATTATCTATACTAATAAGAGGGTAATATGCTACTGTCATCAAGACCAGAAGACCTTCCAGGAGATCTTCCAGACATCCTTCCAGACAAAGCCATGGTGATGGGGCCCAGACCAAGCTGGTTAGGGGCAATCAGGCTGAAAGGGGAAGGCAGTCGGATAAAGCAGGCTGGCAGGGGAAGCAGTTGGTGGCAAGCAGGCCAGCTGCGGGGGGCAGTTGGGAGCAAGCGGGCTGACAGGGGGGCAGTTGGGGATGAGCAGGCCAGCAGGAGGTGAGGCAGTTGAGAGCAAGCAGGCCAGAAATGGGGCAGTTAGGAGCAAGCAGGCCACAAGGGGGGCGGGCAAGCAGGCCAGCAGGGAGGCAGTTGGGGGCAAGAAGGCTGGTAGGGAGGCAGTTGGGAGCAAACAGGCTGGCAGGGAATCATTTGAGGGCAATCAGGCCAGGAGGCAAAGTGGTTAGAGGTGATCAGGCAGGCAGGCCTGTGAGCAGTTAGGAGCCAGTGGTCCTGGATTACAAGAGAGATATCCAACTGCCGGTTAGTCCCAATTCCTGTGGGATATCCCTTGAGGGGTTCCAGATTGGAGAGGGTACAGGCTGGGCAGAGGGACACCCCTCCCACATGCATGAATTTTGTGCACCAGGCCATTAGCTTAATAATAAATATAAAATATATAGCAGTTTTCATTGAAATTGTCCAATATAGAACCATAAACTCAGAAATGCTTGCTAACATTCATATTGAGAAACTTAATTATTAATTCAGGTAAGTTGAATAAATTTATTTGCCTTGGCTTTATTTTCTTTAATACAAGAGGTATAATAAATTATTCTGCTGCATTCACATTCTAAAGCATCTAATTCCCACTCACCCAGAAACATTCATATCGCCCCACTGCATCAGAGCCACTAGCTCTGTGACCTATCGTATGATTGCCACTACCTCCAAAGTGACACTTATGTTTCACCAACCTCTCTTCTAATACCTGCAACTTGGAACTTTCCTTATAATCTGCTTCTTTGTGGCTGTCCATCCTCCTGGTCATAGCTTTTGGGCCCAGACCGCAGCATACCCCACCAAAACCCAGTTCTGATTTTTTTAATCATTATCCTAAAGATCATAATTCAAAATGCTTCCTTTTAAGAAACTTTTATGGAAGGATTTCTGTACTCAGAAGAATCCTTGAATGGGAAATTTATTCCACGCTATATAAAACTCTTGTTTATTTAAGGCTGGATTAGGTTTTGAGCTTTGATGAATTGATTTGAGTGGGTGCAGTATAGAATACCCAATTTCTAGGGCATCGTACTTGGGAAAAGATACAATTCTGCCTTTATTCATTCTTCAGTGTTTTTTATGGTTCTGGAAATGCTGTGTCGGTTTTCGTGTAATTATGAAAGCAAACATCTGGAATAGCAGATGTGAGCAGACACAATAAGGGGCATTTAATCTATACATTTAGGAATGAGTCAAGTTAATCAGAAAACTCATGTCATTTCTGAAGATGAGTTACATGAGCCAAATTGATAGTGAAAGTCTATATAACCTGAAAGACAAAAGATTAAAAAGGACCATATGGCACTTAAGAAATAGTATGTGAATGTGTGCATATGTGTATCTATACAGATATATAAACCCCTTTGCAAGTCTTCTATGCCTTTGAAAAGAGAAGGCTAAATAAGAGAAGAAAATAATACATGTTTATATTATCTTTCTCCATTAATTGTGTAATAATTGAACTTAGGGACATGAATCAAATATAAAGATTTTAGCAAATATGCTGGAGAAGTAAACTATATATTTTTATATACTACTAGAGGCCCGATGCAAGAAATTCATGCAAGAGTAGGCCTTCCTTCCCCTGGCTGCTGGCACCGGCTTCCCTCCAGCACCTGGGACCCGGGTTTCCCTCACAGCCCTGGCTGTATCCTGAAGATCATCCAGAAGGATGTCTGAAAGGACATCCAGTCTAATTAGCATATTACGCTTTTATTATTATAGATATTTCAAATTTTAAAGATTTTTCCCACATCACATATTTTCTGACTACTGAAATTTTTTAAATTAAGAGAGAAATGTATTACATAAAACTTTGGCTGTTCTTCAATAAATTCTGCTAACAGAAGTTTAATTTAGGAAAGGATGTATTTCATTTGAACATATTTAATGCTTAAACTATAAATCAAATGCTAAAACTATTAAGCAACTCTGTTCTTAGGAGCAAAACAAATATTACACATGCCATCTTGAGATATTTGGCGGTAGCAGAATTGATATATGAGGAAACTTGTTCATGGTCAAGATTCAGAGATTTAAAATTTCACACTTTAACTCTATTCATTATGAAAACAAAGATGAGACTTTGCCTCCAATGTCCAGTCTATTAAAACTTACCCAATTTTTTTCTTCCAATATTTTATAAGGATTTATTATCATGCCTTAGTATGCAAAATAATCACCTTGGGAGTTAACCAAAATTTGTGGTCCTTGGGATGCAGAAATCTGTATTTATAATGAGTACTTCAGAAAAATTGTATGTTCCTACTGGACTCTCTAGTTTTCATATAAATGTATAAATATCTAAATAAATGTATAAAGTTATTTGTATAATTTACCTTTTTTTATATTCTGGTGTGTATGTTTCACTTCTTTCTGTTTTCAGTAGATGTCAATTGAGGGCCCACTAGGTTTCAGTCCTGTACTAAGTCTAGTAATAGAAAGATGAAGACCTTTCCCTAAATAAGCTTTGAATTTAATTATTAACAAATATGAATATAAAAGTCTGGCAAATGGAAATATAAACGTCATAGTGATAGCTGAGTGAATGTTGTAAATTTGAGGTTTTGAAGAAGAAAAGAGGACATTTATTTATCTTCTCAGGGAGAAAGAGAGATTTTGTAGAAGTAATACTTGAAAGAAAAATAAGAACAAAAGGGTTAGGTGCTCCATTCTAAGGGAACAGCATGAACAGATGTAGAGAGGTGCAATGTATTTCAGAAGTGGAGAGTATATTTGGGAAATAATTGGAAAGAAAAGTACAGGGAGGTTTGTAACTGATCAATGAAGTACCTTTAAATTATGTTGAAATATATGAAAATTACATTGTAAGCAATGGAGCCATTGCAGAATTTTAACAAGACTGTTAGATCATATTTCTTTTTAGAAAAAAATCAATTAAATGACAGTATGACAAAATTAAAAGCCAAGGCCATTTAGCAATATTTCAGGAGATAAAAAATGGGGGCTTGAATGATTGGAATAATCATGGGGTGAAAAGAGCAATTATTTTCACAATTTCACAATTCAGAGAACTTAGTTAAAATATAAAAGCAGCCACAGTCCAATTTGAAAAATAATACATAGGTCTTCAGAATGAAAATAGGTGATAGTGAAAGAAAGATAGTATATAACAATCAAATATTTGAAGGGAAATGTGACAAAAACACAATGGAAATTTAAAGCTACAGTAAAGATTAAACCAAAGGAGAGTTGGTAAAACTTGTGAACTGCAGGGTGAGTAACTAGGGAGCTCAAGGTGTTTACTGGAAAACTCTGACCATAACATTAAGGAATTCCATCCTATTGCAAAGATTCATGAGGACATTTTTATACTTTAAAAAGGATGTTCAATGATTGCAAGTGAAAATATTGAGTTAGTTTTAGTAATATAATAGTAAAAATATTATCTTACAACTTATTTTCTCTATTTGTCTCATCATTGGTGAAACTCTATTTCACCCTTATAGTAATCTTTACAGAATACTTGCAAGAATTAAAAATATGTGGCTGAGTTTAACTAATTCTAAGAATTTTTAAAATTGATTTTAGAGAGAGAGAATCATCAATGTAAGAGAGAAACATCCATGCGTTGTCTCTTGCATGTACCCAACTAGGTGTCAAACCTCCAACCTGGGCATTTACTTAACCAAGAATTGAACAGGTGACCTTTCTATGCAAGGGACATCGTTCAACCAAATGAGCCACACTGGACAGAGCAATAATTTTATATAATAATAATTTATTTCAGAAATCTCTGCTTTTAATTATGTTAATTATAAACAAAACTTCTCATTGTATTCCCATCTATCATCTATCTATCTATCTATCTATCTATCTATCTACAGTATCTATCTATTGACCATTTATCTATTATCAATTCACATGCATAACCAAATATACACACACATATGCGCATACATACATGTATACATGCCCACATATCTAAAACATTCAGATACTTACATACACAAACACACATTTTTGAGGATAAAAAACAGTTTATATTTTCTTTGTACCGCAAGTATTGCCTAGTGCTCTGAATTTTAAAAAAATCTTAATAAAAATGAAAAAATGTGACAGTGATTTTTTTTCACATTCAAATTCTATCCCTTGTTTTTGTAATTCTGGAAAAAGACCATGAGAGAATAAATACAATTTTACTACTTAATGAATAGTTTAATAAACACACTATTTTACCTAGAAGCTATAACTGGTACACATTTTAGTATCAGAAAAATATTGTATTTTATAATAAGGTTCTTTAAATATATTTTTGGCAAATACATGTATATTTATTCTGCACAATGACATCTAAAATAAAATTTTCACTTAAAATATATGGTAAGATACAGCTATAAAACAGTATTGAATATAGACTCTATTCTTATCAAAACCAAACTGCCTAGTTTTTCATTCTATTTTAAGATCTGGATTTTACTACTTAATAAATCAATGAAAATGCTATGTAGTTTATGTTTATTTATGATGATGTTGAGCATGTCATTTTTGTAGACATAGAGATTTACATATTCCCTATGGTTTTTAAGAAAGTTTGTAATAATGGTGTACAATATTCTATAATTTAGAAAATCACCAGTAACATGAACACTTGAGCCCAAAATTCTCTAACGTAGTGATATCCAATTTTAACATACATACAAATATTAGCATACAAAGGTTTTTATCTTAACAATCATCAATGGAACCCACAAAGTGTCTAATGTGTGTATTTAGATACCACATGATTCAACAAGGTTTTATGAAATATTAATGTAGTTTTGCAAAAGTCATTTTAAAATTCAGTGATTAATAATTGATTAGTCTATAAAACAGATGCATGGCACAACAGTATCAAAGCTATATCAAATTTACTTGAAAATTAAATTTGCTCCAATATTTTAATTGTTTTAAAAACAATATTTTCCTATTTTTATCAATGACATTCTGAAACCTAAGGTTTCTACTCATCTTTTTTTTTACAATAAAGTATTATGGAGACATTTTATAGAAAAATGGATAATATAAGACTATATTTCAGTTTTAAAGAAAATATCTGATAATCCCCAAACAATCAGTAATTTCTAGCAAGTAAATACAAAATGGTGCAAGTAAAACACATGAGAGAGGGAATAGATAGCAAGCTTCCCAGCTTGCTAGTTGATTCAAAGATAGTCATATAGTTACTACAGTCAATATCTAAGAAGTTATCATTGAAATCCATGGGTCAACACTAATTTTACATTCCATTCTCTTTAGAATTCAGGAAAAAAACTGAAAAAGTTAATAATCTAAATTTTAAAATTCATATGGATGAGAGAATGGTGGGATGCATCTTAAAAGATTTAAGAGAGAATTAACCTCAAAAGTCAAGACCCATTAGTTAGTTAAAAAAAAACAAAACCTAGACTTTTGTAATTAAGATTAGATGAAATAGAAAAGATTTGCCAAAAATTGTATAACATCAATGGTCAAAATGTATCCACCCTTTTAACCCAAATCTGTACGTGTGGCGTGAGTGTGTGTGTGTGTGTGTGTGTGTGTGTGTGTGTGTGTGTGTCAGGTGTCTACCATTTATTTACCAGGTTTATATATTCAAGGTGACTTTTACCCTTATATTTTAGTTTGAAATACTAGGTATAAAAAATATGAGACTCATGTGTAAATTATGAAGTATAAAGTAAATAATTAAAGATCTGTGAGCTCATTCTCCATTTGGAAAAAGAAAACATTACCAATTATCTTGTTCATTTTTTGCCAGGCTACCTTTCTTCTTTTCTCTTGGAGAAAAACACTCACAGACATGCACATGCACACACACACAAACACACGTGCACCCATACATAATGCCCAAATCAGATTACTTATTTTTCATTCTCTTTATTTTTATAATGTATACATTACTTATATGTGTACAACATTTTTTTTACTTCTTCTTATAAAAATGTTTTCATAATGTATATATTTTCTAATATTGCAATTCTGATGCCCATTGCCATAATACAGCCATTACCTTTGTACTAGTATGCTCTTCGTTCAGTGAAAAAATATTTAACCATTCTTTTTGTGGACAGTTATATGCCATTTAAAAAAATGTTTCCATAGTGACCTTTTCCATGTTTCCTGGGACAAAGACACAAAAATTTACTCATTTTCAAGATGTCACTAAATTACTTTTCAGAGTAATTATATCTGTTTTAGTCCACATGCAGTAATATGACAGTTGCTGAGTACAAGTGTACTGGCACTTCATCCTATCTAATAAAATAATAATATGCAAATTGACCATACCTCTGCTATACCCACAAGCCATGCCCACCGGTCAATCAGGAGCAAATATGCAAATAAACCCAACCAGGATGGCTGCATCTATAGAGAGCAAGAGGGAGGCTTGGGTTTCCCTAGCAATGGAAGAAACCAAGCTTTCCACCTGCCCTTGATGCTCAGGCCTCCACACCAGTCTACAAAGGTTCAATTATAGAATCCCAACAGAAATGGCGGTATCCACAGTGCTGGAGAGAGGCAGGAGGCTAGGGTTGCCCCTGGTGATAGAGGTAACCTAGCTTTCCACAGCCCTGGACAGCCTAGGTAGGCCTCCACTCCAGGCTACAAAATTTCAATTTAAAAGATATATAAATTGCAATGAAATGGCTGCCGCCATGGAGCATGCAGAAGGCTTGGCTCCAATCCAGGTTACAAAGTTTCAATTGTAGAAGATAAATAAGTCCCAGATACCAGGACCTCTGCTTGGGTAGCCTGAGGACATGGCCAGCCTGCAAAAAACCACAGGCCCCTTGCCCAGGCCACTCCACACCCCAAAGGAACCCTCACCCTGATCCAGGACAACCTTCAGGGCAAACCAGCTGGCCCCAACCCATGCACCAGGCCTCTATCCTATCTAATAAAAGAGTAATACATAGATTGACCATCACTCCAACACACAAGAGGTCTGCCCTCATGTGGTCAAGGTCCTGCCTCCATGTGGACACAAGATGGCCACCACAAGATGGCTAGCCAGGGAGGGCCATTGGGAGGGACCAGGCCTGTAAGGGAGTGCAGTTAGGAGTGACCAGGCCTGCAGGGGAGGGCAGTTATGGGCAAACAGGCTAGCAGGAGAGCAGTTAGGCATCAATCAGGATGGCAGGGTAGTGGTTAGGGGGTGATCAGGCTGGCAGGCAGAAGCGGTTAGGGGCAATCAGGAAGGCAGGCAGGCAAGAAGTTGGATTGGTCCCAGATTGGAGAGGGTGCAGACTAGGCTGAGAGACCCCCCTCCCCGCATGCACAAATGTTGTATACTAAGCCTCTAGTATTCTTATAAATGTGAATTCTTGTCAAAGTACAGAATACTACCTCATAGTTTTAATTATAAATAATTATCTAAGGTTGAATATATTTTATTGAACATCTATGTTATCTTATAATATGCTTGTTTATAACTTTTGCCCATTATATTTTGTTATTAACTTTTTAGTATTTTTTTAATTTTTATGTTAACCACTCCTAGGTTGATTAGATTGTAAATACAATGTTTTCTCTAATCTGATTTTCCCTTCTTTATGGTGCCCACACTTACTTTTAAAATAAGCCTTCATTACGTATACTGAAAATAATAAAATGAGAGTGCTTTTTCCTTAAAATTCCTGAAAGACGTTTGACAACTCAAAGCAGCACAAATCAGCAAATTACTGAACAGTTTAACTTGCAAGGATATGAATAATGTTGTCCCCATTTTGTAACTATCACTTGAGCACCATAAAAACATGGAAATAGATACAAAAAAAATCTAAATTTACATTTATTCCAGAGATGCAGCAGAGGGAGGAAACATATAGATGCAGCAGAGGCTTCACTGTACAAAGAGAGCACGAGAAAGAGAAAAAAACAAGAGACATTTAAAGACTAAAAATATATACTAATTCCTAAAATTGCTACGACAAATTTAATTATAAGAAAGCTGAATTTCATGCAAAATGGGTAAATGTTTCAATTAGAGTATTTACTAGTATCTAAGAGTTACACTGATCCTGTTATGGTCCTTAAAGTATTAGACCAGAAAAAATGATTACATATTATATTTAAAATTTTTAGGTAAATATAATGGAAGCTATTTACAATTTTTGGTGACAAATATATGTGAATTGTTTAGGTTTCTTTGGTTAATCGTGGAACAGCTTTGTCAATTCTAACCATTTGTACCAATTTTCGAAGCCTACAATCACAATGAAGTGATATATAGGTTTTTGTAAATTAAAGCATGTCAAGGTTGGGAGACAACTCAGAATGTTTCTCTGTCCCCATTTAGGGTTCTGGACAGGTTTGTTCACAGATAACTTTAAAAGATATAATGTTACCTTTCTGGAAAACTGTGAACAGGTTTGTTAGCACTCACTTTTAAAAGATTGGGGTTTCCTAAACTTAGGATTCTTCAGCTATGACACCAGCCCATCCTATGCAACACCCACCTGAGCCTCAGCTTCAGTTGTGTGGAACTTGGTGAGCAAGGGGAACTGGTGCACTGATTGCTGTGTGATGTGGAATCCTATATAATAAAAGGCCAGCCACTGGAATAACCAAAGACCAGAACCACTATGGCCCCTCACCGGCTGGCCCCACCCCAAGCAAGGAGTTAGGAGCAATCAGGTAGGCAGGCAAGTGGTTAGGTGCAATCAAGTACCAGACCAGCGGTTAGGGGCAATCAGGTAGGCGGAGGGTCACTCACAGTGCTGGCCTTGTCCCCTGCAAAGAAAGAGGGAAGCCCAGGCCACTGGTGGCGGCTCTGTGGCAGGTGTGTGGCTGGCCAGTGATCTCCCTGCAGAGGGAGGCCCAGGCCAGCCAAGCCATCACACCCCATGCCTGTTACCTGCAGAGGAGGCCACTGGTGGCAGGGGGAGGGGGTGCAGTGCTGCACAGATGGCAAACAGTGGCACCTGCAGGGGTGGAGCCAGCTGCCTGCAGCCGGGGGAAGGAAAGCCCCAATAGGCCATGGTCTCAGGCCAGGACAAGGAACCTTACTTGATTGGGTCCTGGATTGTGAAAGGATGCAGGCTGGGCTGAAGGACCCCTCACCAAGTGCACAAATTTTCATGCACCAGGCCTCTTGTAAAGTAATAATGTCCTTTGTCTCTAACCAAAGAGTGGCATGCCCTCTGCCTGAATATATGACTGTGTGGTAGACTAAATGTCAGTTTGCAAGAAGGGTGATATCTCAGATACTGCACAGTTCTTGAAATATAAAATTATGCTTCTCTTACTATCATCTTTTTTGGTAAGTCTGTAGTTTTGTCTATCACTACCACTCATTCTTATGGAAACTCCTGACGGTTCCTCCAATAATAGAATTGCTTAGGAATTCTAGTGGAGAATTAGCCAGGGAGCAGAATGTTCTGAGTTGGCTGGGACGGGGAAGAGAAGTATAACACTGTAGCATAATTCTGACCACTTAGAATTAACTTCAGTGTGAATAGTGACTATTATTTCCATATTGTTGTACTTAAGATGCTGGATGAGGTATAAAGGTATACGCTAAACCAAGAAAAACACTAAAAATATAACGAGCTTCTTTATGGGAAATGGGAAATTTCTAGTTTGTATACATGTGTATCCTCATCAAGAAATAAGGAGATTCCAAGGAAACCTCTCTCACTTTTGCTGTAATGAAAGGTACAAAAAAAGTTTTTAGCTATGGTAAGTAATCAAATATACATAATATGCAATAAAGAGGTATCATTTTGAATGTGATTTATATTTTCATATTTACCCTCACAATGACTGGATGCTTGTTGAGGATGTTACAAAAGTAATTGCCTGCTAGATGGCATGTTATGATCCATAAGATTCTTTCCAACTCTAAGACTCAATGATTGTGTACCATTTTCAGAAATTTTTAAAAATCCAAACAAGTATTTCTAATTACATTTTTCCTTAAAAAATGCAAAGATATATTTTACACATTACTAAATTAATTCTTTTAATGGAATCATCTTGTATTTAATGTGACAAGATTTTCCAGTTTCATTTCATCCCTTACAGGGGCTGAAAAGCAAGCAAGCTTCTGGGATTATATACATTTAGTTTTATATAAATTCACAGGAACTTGTGTATTCAAAAAATTTAACTCATCCAAATAAAGCCTATAACTCATAAGTGTGTATAATATTCACTCAATCTTTATGTATTTTAATTGTAAAAAATAAGCTGATACCTCCTCTTCAAGAGATAGTGTTTTCCAGAGTCCTATGGATTTATTTATGGCATTTCTTGAGAAAACATCCAATTTCATTTTTAAATTAAAGTTTAAAAACATGACGTATAACTTAAAAGCTAAAAATGTCAAGGATAATAAATACAGTATATACACTAAAATTTCAAGGACAAGTATTGGTCTGGAAATGTATTTTATGTTTTTAGTAACAGGAAATCTAGACATTTTGGGAGGGTTGTAGAGTTAATAAATGTATAATCCAAAGTGTGAAAGGTAAAGCATTTCTCTATGAATAAAACAACTGAAATATTTGAATTATACTGTAATACTAGCTCATAGATAGCAAAAAAGAAAAACTTTGACCTAAACTTAGTAAGTTAAATTGCTTTAATCTATCATTTCGTATGGATGTTTGTTATCATGTTGGGCCCAGTGGAAAACACATCTGTTTTATTCTAGAAAGAGATACAGCAATAGACACAGGTCAAGTCAGAGAAAGAAAAAGAAAAGAGAGACTGAAAGAGGGAAAGAAGAAAAAAATGTTAAAGTAGTGGCTTTTAGCAATGATAAAAACATGTTTTATGTGGTAAAATGAGATGCATGCAAATGACAAGTAGGCTCTCTGTACCTTGAAAATATTCAATTCACAGTGACCTGTGGCCATAAATTACCAGCATGAAGCTTCAGATCCTATTCTTGTAATTTCATCAAGATCAACAAGATGCAATCTTACAAACTGCATGGTGTGAGGACGAAGTGATGCCCTTGTTCTCTCAGACAGCAGAGTTTGATGCACAGGAGTCTGACGACTTTTCCGTCTCTCTGTAGCCCTGTATGGCCATTGTAAATAATTAAGTAGAAATGTGTTACCCTTTTGTTAAATGTATTTCTGATGTTGCTCTTCCCAGCTTCCATTAAGAAATCCCTTGATTAAATTTTAAAGTCTTAAACAATTTGAGAGTCTGAGAGCATTGGATACAAACTACAATTTGAATGTTTTGCAGGGGAAAGTCATATCCTCTTTGGGAGTAGGGAAAATAATGTCAGGTAGTTAGTATGCAGCTCCATGATTCCTCTTCAAGACACGATATTACAGATTTGATTACCAGCCCTGTTTCTGCTTCTTGTAGGTCATTTATTTTCCCAGCTACTCCTTTCAAGATATTTAGAATATAATACTTAAAATATTTGAAAATATTTTAATTTAAACAAAATATGCTTGTAACTAAATATTTAAACTTTTTATCCTCCAACTCTTATGAAAATGATATGAAGAAATTACTTTAAAAATGCTTACTTAGAAAGATTCATTTTAAATCCTATAATACTTGACAATATTCTTAAATAATTTATTTAGAAAAGAAACCATAACAAAAGAAAAACAGCTAAATACTAAAATACAAATTTCCTGATTTACATTTTGAAAAATATGAGTAACTTTCATTTTAGTCATCTTTTTAAAATGCATGAATTCAAAACAGATTGATATGAATATGCGGCATGTCATGAAAGTATACCATAATTATTAGATATAGGTTAGAAAAAATAAAACAACCTTTAAATCTAGACCACCCGTAATTAAAAAACAAAATTTGGTATTAATTTTTTGTTATCATTAACAAGAAATAGAACACATTGTGTATTGTGAGAATGATATTCCATAGTAAGATAAATAAAATGTTTTCTGCGGATTTTTACTTCCTTTCATCTAGGTGAATATTACAAGTTGTATTCCCCCTCTTTATATAGTATTTCTCCTTTTGCTTCAATAGGATAGATGAAAATGAAATATGCAGAACTTAAAACTACTCTCCTCTGGGGCTTTATTTCCTTAATGATGCATTCCCTTCATTACTCACCTTCTATTTTGACCACTGTAGTGTCATTACATTTACTTCATATCTGTGTTTCTTTCATTTTGAAATAAAAACATTTAGAAACCTCAAATTAAAGTATTTGGAAATATGTTACTAATCTTTACCTATGTAGTAATCCTCTCTAGGTTTGAGTTATGTTTTGTATACTATTAACCCTGAAACAAGATTTGCCTTTTATGAACTCCACAGACTTGAAGTACCTGTTCCATTCTTTTCATTTTTCACCTCCTGCTAGGCCTTGACTGCACAAACCAATTTTAATTGTAGCAGTTATTGATCCAGAGATAGAAATTGGCCTAGCTGGTCACCTCCTCTCCTGCTTTATCTCTTTAGGGGATCAGCCTCTCTTGATTGACTCTAGTGTTGGCCTCATAGAATTGTTATCTTCTAACATTAACTCATGTTCAGAAAGAGAAAGAGGTAGATAACCTCATAATTGTAACTTGAATCCATTTTTATTAGAGTTGACATATAATATATTATGTTTTAGGTATATAACATAGTGATTCCATATTTATATAAATTAGGGTGTGATTACCATTAAGGTCACCAAAGGAGGAATGCCTAAGTCCAAAAGGGTAAGGAATTATGAATTTATTAGGTCATCTGGAAACCCAGATAGACTTGAGTTCCAAAATGGCACTAACACCGAGGGACTTGGAGTCAGATATTTTAAAGGGCTCTAGGTGGGCTTTTTCTGGACTGAGAATTTTCTGGCAGGTCCTGAGGGATAAGATAATGGTCTTAGCAAGTACTAAGCAAAAGGGAATGTCTGTTAATGAAGTGGTCTGAAAGTCAGTTCACAGGGGAGGGTGTGTCTATTCAATTATTTGATCAGACATAACAATTGCCATGAGAAGTCTAGTACCCCCATCTGTAGGTTTTATACTTCTTCCCCCTGTAGGTTTCAATGTTCCCCTGTCATATGGACTATATTTCAAAGTTCCCTTTTATATTATTGTGGCTTTTTCCAGAATTTCTAAGGACAATTGGTGATTTTATTTTGGTAAGTCCCAAGACTGTTGACTTCTTTTTTAGGTGAGTAAAATCAACTCCCATTTTCCCACCTTCTCTTCCTCAAGTGATACTAGCCAAACACTTTTTAGTGGTTGTTGTTGTTGCTATTTATCCCCCAGAGCTCATCTGTACCTGGGTTTAGCTGGCACAAATGACATTAATTGGGTCTTTGTTCTATATTTTCCCAGGCCAGGGTGATTTAAGATATGTATTCTCTGGCAGAGAAGAGAGGTATAAACCATTTGCTCTCAGATGTCCTTGGTTGGGAAAGATAAGGGCTTGCAATTTACAAGCTGGCTGCAAGCTGCCTAAACTGTTTGGCCATGTTTAATTTTCTTGTCTCTGTTTCCTTATTTCAATTGCCCAGGAATTTTCCTAGCTTTTTACTATTCTGCCACAATATAGTAGTTGTCTTTCTCTGTGTTACTTATTTCACTTAGCACAATACCCTCTAGGTCCATCCATGTTGTTGCTAGAGGTAGGTTTTTATTCTTTTTTATAGCTGAGTCATATTCCATTGTATACAGGGGTTGGCCAAAACAGATTTACAGTTGAAAAACATAGAGTTTACTTAACCATTGCATTATTTTTTTTATGTGAACAACTGTAGATTTACTTTTGCCCACTGCTGTATATGCACCATTTCTTTATCCATTCATCAGCTGATGGATTATTAGGTTATTTTAATATCTTGGCTATTTGTAAATAATGCTGCAGTGACTATATAGATGTATATTTCTTTTCAACTTGATATTTTGGGTTTCTTCAGATAAATACTTTTGTTTTACAAAGCAATTCAATTTCTTTTTTTTTTAAGTGTTTTGAGGAATCATTGTAGACATCCATTCCTTCTGTAAAACAAACTGATAAATTCTCCTTGTGACCCTGAAATTACCCTCTCCTGCTTGACAAAGAGATACCATATCAGCAACTTATGACTATATATGTGAGAACAAAAAAGTTGAACAGGAAAAGTGTTTAGCATGTGAAAACAGGCCTAATTAAGAATGAGATTATTTAATTCTAGCTGACAAAAAACTAGGGCATTAAAATCATAAAGGACTTGACTTTCAGTGAAGATGGCACTGAAGGTAAACACAGTACTCTCTACCTCCCAAAACCACATCAAAATTTACAACTAAAATACAGAACAACCATCATTCAGAACCACCTGGAATCTAGCTAAACAGAAGTCCTACAGCTAAGGAATTAAAGAAAAAGCACATTGAAACTGGTAAGAAGGGCAAAGAAGCAGGACAGAAATGCTGAAAAAGCTGGTCCCATCATAACATGTGGTGGATTAAATCAGGAGGGATACTTTGGCTATTGAGGTTTCACTGAGGAGCGAGGTATCCCTGCCCCTCACCAGGCACCCAGGACAGGGTTTTATTGCTGGGAAGAGAAGTACCCACAACTTCTGGCTGTAAAAACCAGTGGGGGTTGTAGCTGAGGACAGGGAGGCTACAGGAGTCTCAGGCAGTTTCTCTTAAAGGGCCCACATACAGATTTATTAGCTCACTCTCTCTAGCACTTACAGCTCTAGCACTGTGGCAGCAGTTTGAAAGGAACCTGGGACATTTGGGGAGTAATTAATTTGCTTGGTTGCAGGGTGAGAGCTGGAGGAGCAACTTTCTTCCCAAGAGAATGCTGGTAGAGATCAGTGTCCCTTTGTTGAGCCCTCCCTGCCACAGAGTACAGGTGGGCATCATATCTGTTTCTCCATGAACCTGGATCACACTTTTGCAATGCCCTGTGATTCCTTGAGATCCTATCCCTCCATATTTGCAGGCTAATCCAAACCATTTCCAGCGGCATTTTCATACAACTGGCCTCTCTTGCCTCATGGACTTAACTAAAATCTCTCAAACAAGCAGCAGTTGGCATTGGCCTGCCCCATAACTCTCAATAAGTGGCCTGAGGCATGGCACTAGCAGCAGGTTGCCAAGGTTCACAACTTGGCCTCTCCTGGGCATCTCCAATCCCAATACAAGAGCTGCCATCTGCAGATTACTTTGTAGCTCATGCTGAGTAGCCTGAGGCAGGGCACAGACAGAGGCTGACTTTGCACATCCCTGGAGATCCCGGAGCCAGTCCACCCTGGCTTCAGCTTCAACCACTTCTGATTACAACCCTACCACTTCCACAAGTAACACACTCAATGGGAAGGCTCCTGCACAGCAGCTCTTGCAATATAGTAGCAACTGATTATCACAACTGATTGGGGTGGGGGTCAATTCCGCCCAGTTACTCCAACTTATATCAAGGCTCAACTACAATAGAACAGTGCACACAATTCACACAGGGGTGTACCTGGATTGCCCAGCTTAGATAACTGGGAAGGATGAGCCACCAGGCTCTCCAGGAAACATATTATATAAGGCTGTTCTACCAAGTCCTGGAGACATAGCAGATCTACCTAATCCATAGACATAAATACAGTGGAGCAGCCAAAATGTGAAGACAAAGAAACATGTCACAATGAAAGAACAGAATAAATTTCCAGAAAAAGAACTAAAGAAATGGAAGCAAGGGAACTATCAGATACAGAGTTCAAAACAATGATTATAAGTATACTTAAGGAACTTAGTGAGAATTTCAAGAAACTTAGTGAGAATATCAACAACATAAGAAAGGCCCAGTCAGAAATGAAGCATACACTAACTGAAATAAAGAATAATTTACAAGGTATGAAAAGCAAATCAACAATTTGGAATGTAAAGAAACAAAAACACAATCAGAACAGCAAAAAGAAAAATAATAACGAAGTATGAAGATAGTATAATGAAACTCTGGGAAAATTTCAGAAATACCAATATTCACATCATGAATGTGTCAGAAGAGGATAGGGACCAAGAAATAAAAAATAAATAAAAAAAACTATTTGAAAAAAAAATGACAGTAAACTTTCCTTATCTGGTGAAAAAAAAAGTTGACATACAACACAAGGAAACACAGAAAGTTCCAAACAAAATGAACACACACTAAGAAACATAATAATTAAAATGCCAAAGGTTATAGACAAAGAAAGAATCTTAAAAGCAGCAAAAGAAAAGCAGTTATTTACCTACAAGGAAGAACCCATATAATTATCAGCTGTTCTCAACAGAAACTTTGTAGGCCAAAAATATTCAAAGTAATGACCTACAACCAAGAGTACTCTACCCAGCAAAGCTATCATTTTGAATTGAAGATCAGATAAAGTGTTTCCAAGACAAGGTAAAGTTAAAGAATTTCATCACCACCAAGCCAGTATTACATGAAAGAAAAAGGAGGAGGAGGAGGAGGAGGAGGAGGAGGAGGAGGGGGAGAAGGAGGAGGAGGAGAAGAAGAAGAAGAAGAAGAAGAAGAAGAAGAAGAAGAAGAAGAAGAAGAAGAAGAAGAAGAAATAATAATAAAAAGTAATAAATATGAATAAGCTGAAACCTGTTTGGCTCAGTGGATAGACCATTGGCCTATGGACTGAAGGGTCCCGGGTTCAATACTGGTCAAGAGAATGCACCTTGGTTGCTGGCACATCTCAGTAGGGGGTGTGCAGGAGGCAGCTGATAGATGTTTCTCTCTCATCGATGTTTCTGGCTTTCAATCCCTCTCCCTTTCTCTCTGTAAAAAAATCAATAAAATATATTAAAATATATATGAACAATAAAATAGCAATAAAACATATCTATCAATAATTGAATCTAAGCCAAAACCGGTTTGGCTCAGTGGATAGAGTGTCGGCCTGCAAACTGAAAGGTCCCAGGTTTGATTCCAATCAAGGGCATGTACCATGGTTGCAGGCACATCCCCAGCGGGGAGTGTGCAGGAGGTGGCTGCTTGATGTTTCTCTCTCATCTACGTTTCTGACTTTCTATCCCTCTCCCTTCCTGTCTGTAAAAAATCAATAAAAAATATATATTTTTTAAAATAATAATTGAATCTAAGAATCAAAATAAATGAAAAAGAAATCTAATGAACAAAATAAACTGATAAAGAAATTAACCAAAGGACTTATAGGCATATATGCATTATATATGGACACAAATGACATAGTGATGAAGGCCTGGGGTAGGGAAGGAATAGATAGAGGGAAGGCAATGGAGGAGGGAGAGGAACATCTGTAATACTCTCAACAATAAAGATTTTTTAAAAAGTAAAAATAAATAATAATTATACAAAATCACAAAGGGTTCACCTATAGTTATACAGTACATACTATCTTACCTAATAAAAGAGTAATATGCAAATTTGACCATACCTTCGCTACACCCACAAGCCACATCCACAGCTACACTCACTGGCCAATCAGGAGCAGATTATGCAAATAAGCCTCAACCAAGATGGCTGCCACCACTGAGAGTAATAGAGAGGCTTGGGTTTTCCCAGAAACAAAGGAAGCCAAGCTTTCCGCATGCCATTGCTGGCCTAGGCTTCCACTCAATGCTACAAAGTTTTAATTATAAAGATATAGAAATGGCAGCAGCCACTGAGCTGGAGAGAACAGAGGCTTGGGTTTCCCTGGCAATGAAGGAAGCCAAGTTTTCCACCTGCCATTGTCGGCCTAGGCTTCCACTCTAAGCTACAAAGTTTCAAACAGAAATGGTTGCCACCATTGATCGAGCAGAAGCCTTGGCTCTGCTCCAGGCTACAAAGTTTCAATTTTAGACATAAATTAATCCCAGATTCCAAGGCCTCTGCTTGGGTCACTGGGGGGCGGGGGGGGGGGCATGGCCAACCTGCAAACCTCCACAGGCCCCTCACCCAGGCCTCCCCTCATTCCAAGGGAATGCCCATTCTGATCTGGGACACTCTTCAGGGCAAACCAGCTGGCCCCACCTATGCACCAGGCCTCTATCCTATCTAATAAAAGAGTAATTTGCAGATTGACCATCACTCCAACACACAAGAGGGCTGCTCCCATGTGGTCAAAGATCTTGCCCCCATGTGGACACAAGATGGCCACCACAAGATGGCCAGTAGGGGAGGGCTATTGGAAGGTTCCAGGCCCTGCAAGGGAGGGCAGTTGTGGGCAATCAGGCCAGCAGGGGAGGGGAGTTAGGGATGACCAGGCTGGCAGAGGAGGCAAGTTGGGGGCAAACAGGCTGGCAGGGAAAAAGTTAGACATCAATTAGGCTAGCAGAGTAGTGGTTAGTGGGTGATCAGGCTGGCATGAAGAAGCGGTTAAGGGCAATCAGGGAGGCAGTCAGGTGAGCAGTTTGGAGCAAGCAGTCCCGGATTGTGAGAAGCATGTCCCAGATTAGAGAGGGTGCAGGCTGGGCTGAATTTCGAGCACCAGCCCTCTAACTATATGTAAGTTAGTAGGATTGTGATACTTAGTAGGCTATCGATAAATGGTTAACATCTTTGATTATACTCATTGAAATCTAGTATTTAGATCCCTGGCTTGGAGAAGTTCTACAGTTATTAAGTCAATTTATCAAATTTAAAAGTTTCATCAGTAAGATGATTCACTACACTAGAGAAAGGAAAGGTTTGTGATTTAAAACATTAAAGTCACTAGACTAGATAAGGGAGAGGTTTAAAATGTTGATGTGTGTGCACCTCCTTCACAGACTCTAATAAAATTAGGCTGGGTTGTGGCCCTGGCATTGAGACTTTTAAAAGCTCTCTGATGGGCTATGACCAAGTAGCTCAGTTTGTTAGAGCATCATCCTGATACACCGAGATTGCAAGTTCAACTCCCAGTCAGGGCACATACAAGAACAAACAAGAACAAACCAATAGATAAGTTGAATAAAAGCTCCCTGGATGTAACCAAGTATGTAGCCAAGATTGAGACCAACTAGTGTCACGTACCATATATCTCTGGTAGATTTTTTATTATTATTATTTAACAAGAGCTTCATGAGATACAAAGTCCTGCAGTGGTTCTCAAGCTAGGAGATATCATTTGACTGGGTGTGTTGGACATGTTTATAGATGGTTTTTGTTTTGTTTTGCTTTTTTTTTGTTTGTTTGTTTTACTATGACTGGTGGTGTCATTGGCTTTTATATAGGAAGCCAGAGATGTAAACAGTGTCCTGGCCATGAAAGAGTGAGTCATGGCTCCTTACCCATACCCATGCCAGTAGTTCTCTCTCCCCAAACAACACTGAGATTTCACAACAATGTTTCTATAATTCTTTTTTTTTCTATCTCCCCCTTCCTTTTTTTATTTCTCCCTCCCTCCCTCCCTCCCTTCCTTCTTTCCTCCCTCCCTTCCTTCCTTCCTTCCTTCTTTCCTTCCTTTCTTCTTTCCTCTCTTTCTCTCTCTCTCCTCTCTCTGTCTCTCTCCCCTCCCTCCCTACCTCCCTCCCTTCCTTCCTTTCTTCCTTCTTATCCCTAGCTTTCTTTAAAGTTAATATCTCTTTTTTTCCTGTTTTAATTTTAATTTTTTAAAATTATCTGTGTGTTATAAAAAATAGAAGAAAAGCTTGAATTTGCCTATGCTACCTGGCGATAGGTTAGGATTATTGTAGACAAAGCTGCACCAGGAAAGATTGTCATATCTACAGCACATGATAGACATTTCTTCATGCTGTCCTGAAACTACCTCTTTTACAATGCTGAGTTGGTAAGTATCTACTCCATTTAATCTTTGTTGTTCTTATCCTAAGATAACTAACTGTCCCTCCACCCAAGAAAAAGCACTAATATAACTTTTAATATTTTTCATCAATCATTTAATGTTATAAGGTTGCCTTAGAATACCCAAACAGCAGCTATAATTAGTATTTATTGTACACCCATTGAATACATGTCTAGCACTACATAGTAGCCACTGTGTGAATCTTTAATAAATCTGCTACTGCAAACTTCAATCAAATATAGATAAATACATAGCCCTTTTATATTAGGTAGCAATTTCATGTTTCTGGGAACACAGTCTAAATTTTATTCTAATTTATAAATTTTCTGTGCTGATTGAATTTCAAGGACTTATTCTTATGTCTCTTTCACTCTTTATCACTGTGGTTTTAAAACATCCTGTGTAACGATAATTATCAATAAAAAAAAGCTTTAATTTATTTTGGCATAAGTATTTAACTAGAATAAAATTAAAACAATGTTAATATATGACACTTAAGTTTTGAGTGTGGTATGGTTCAATGTTTATCTGAAAGTTCTTTTCACTGAGTCTAATTACAAAAGATATATAGATCTTGTATTATAGCAAACTTTTTTTTATACACAGAGAAAGTGGAATCATGTGGACACACTGAATGTTAAAGAAGCATAAAAATTATTTGATTAAACTATTTCCTACCTTTGGATTTTGGTTTCTTTATGTGTTTTAACTCCTACTCTTCTAGAATCAATTATTAAAATGCAAAAAATTGATTTGGAAGGTGTGGAAGGGGCAGTGAGTTAATAAGCAAATCAATGACATAAGTATTGCACACTGTGATTTTTATACTTATGACTCCTTATGCTAAAATCCTTGGTTGTAAATAATGACAATGAAGATTTTCCCAGCAAAGAAATCAGGATATAGAAAAATTAAGTTAATTTGGCCAATAATTCATGTAATTTTGAGTATTTAAGTGTTATAATGGTGTAATAAATAACACTGAAACAAGTAGAAATTTGTAAATGAATTTTATAAGATTTGAAATGATTGAATGTTCTGTTTGTTCTTTGATTTCTCTTATTTAATTTATATCATAAAACATTGTTACATGTGAGAAAACATGCATTTCCCAGAACACTCATATTACAGATTTTTTTATCTTGTACATTCATTTTTAATGAATAACATTGAGTTGATTTGCTGTTTTTCCAATGGAATATCACACAAAGTTTCTTAGAATATAAATATATAGTGTGATAGTCTTAGTAAATTATCTTGTTGATTTTACAGTTGTTAATTAAACTGTTATGTTAGATAAAATATGAAGACCCTCTGGGAGAAGAGTGATTTTACCAAAATCATCCTATATAAAGATTTTGATTAACATTCTTAATACAACATACCAGTACAAGGTATTTTAACATATTTGTGCATTTAGAGATATGTAGCTAATGAAGTAGAACCTATTTTTATAAATCTATGAGTTTTAATAGCTATATAATTATTTAAATACTAGAGGCCCAGGGCACAAAATTTATGAACTGAAGGGGTTGTCCCTAAGCCCACCCTGTACCTTCTATAATCTGGGACATCTCCCTCACAATCCAGGACTGCTGGCTTCTAACAACTCTACCAGCCTGATTGCCCCTAACCATTTCTGCCTGCCAGCCTGATCCTCCCCTGTCAACCTGATGCTCCCCTGCTGGCCTGATCATCCCCAACTACCATCCTCTGCCAGCTCAATGGGTCCAACTGCCCTCCCCTGTCAGCCAGGTCACCCCCAACTGCCCTCTCTTGCCAGCTATATTGTAGCAGCCATCTTGTGACAGCCATCTTGTGGTGGTTATCTTACAGTGGCCATCTGGTGACGATGTGGGGGTGACCATCTTGTGATGATGTGGGGGTGGCTTCTTGTGGCAGCCATATTGTGACGATGTGGGGTGGCCATCTTGTGATATTGTGAGGGCACGAGGGCCACATAGGCTTTTATTAGTATAGATAAAACCTGTTCACCTGCCCAATATGCATGATACTCTTTTGTAGGAAACCAATCCTGTCTCACTAATAGAAAGATGTGGACAGGAAGTCCAGGAGGCTGGTAAACAACCTTAATTGCTCTGAAAGGTCAGAGCTAAAAACATTGTTAACTGAAACACCTCTGTTTGTTCTTTGTGTATTTCTGTTGTTGGAATTTCCTGCCTGGGGGCTATGGGTGGATCCCATAGCCTTAATAAAAGGGATGGCCAGGCCAGAGCACGGTGCAGTCTTTCCCCTAGAGATTGGCTACTGCCTGGCCCCCATTTTTTAAATTTATGCTTTTCTAAGTCTCTATTCATTTGTGTGCGGCCTCTTCCAGACGCTGAACCCTGACATGGGAAACCTGGACACGCGGGACGTGAAAAGGATTCCACACTCTTTCTGCCATAAGCATTTGCCTTTTTCATTTTACAAATTTATTTTGTTTAAGCAATATCTCTTAGCATGATACAAATTGATTAAAATCTCATTTCAGCTATTCTGGAAGAAAAAATGCATATTCAACTGGTGTTTGTGAAGATATTAATTGGTAAGTGATTTTTTCTGACAATAATAACTTATTTCTGATTGCAGATAAGATTTTTTTTAATTCTCACCCAAGTGTATTAATGGTATTTTTTTATTGATATTAGAGAGGAAGGGAGAGGAAGAAAAATTGATGTGAGAGAGAAACATTGATCAGTTGCCTTTCATATACACCCTGAAGAGGAATGGAACTCACAACCTAGGTATATGCCCTGATCAGGGAATTGGACCTGCAACCTTTGGTCTATGGGTTAACACTCCAACCAACAAAGCCAACTCACCAAGACAGATAAGATTTTTTAAAGACCTACATATCCCTTAATATCATTAAGTTAAAATAATTAAGTTAATTAAAAAATTACTCGTGGCCTGGTGCATGAAAATTCATGCACTGGAGGGGGGGGGTCCCTCAGCCCAGCCTGCCCCTTTCACAGTCCAGGAGCCCTCAGGGGAAGGAGGCAACCTGGTGATCAGGGGAATGCTATGATCCCATCACACCTCTCCTGCTGCCACTGCTGGCAGCACAAGCCTCGGCCAGCCCTTATTACCTGAGTCTCAGGCTGGCCCTTGGTGGCTAGTGGGCTGAGGGGACTGGGGGACTCAGAAGGCAGGCATGGAGTGACAGGACCCTCCTGGTGGTGGGCCTGGCCTTGCCATGCACCTGCTGCCCCAATGGGACTGAGGGTACTGGGTGCTGCCATCTTGTGGCTGTGGGCTCCTCCATATTTGAGGGAGTGGCAATCAATTAGCATATTTTCTCCTTATTGGCTGTGGGTGCTGCCATCTTTGTGAGGGCATGACAGTAAATTAGATATTCCCTCTTTGTTAGATAGGATATTAAAATATTGAAAATAAGACCAATCATAATTATATTGTATATTCATATTAAATACAATATATTGTATTCATAATATGTATTTTACTCATCAAGGATAAACATTATAATATTGCTTCAATCTAAATGGGGAGAAGAGAAATAATATTGATCTAGGGAAATATTTATATTTCTAACTATAATCAGCTAATGGTTTAAATGAACTTATTGTGGCTTGCTAGTAATATATTTTCATGTCTACATATTTTTAAAGATAATATATATCTGAAAAGATTCCAAAGATATAAAGATGCACTTATATTAATTATTATAATAGATTAACTTATATTATACTATTTATAATAGTTAACTTATAAATGAGATAGAGTTATAACAATTAAAAGTAATGCTCTTATATTAATGAGTATGTAGCCTATCTTGATATTAGTAAGTATTATTATGGTACTTTTATCTAGTAAGCACACTAACTTATACACAGGGACTAACATCTTAACATTTTTAGTGAAGGTTCATCAAGAACAGATATTTATAAATGTCAATATTCTGAAAAGTTCTCAAAAACTGATCTTTCTAAAAAAGAAAATTTTTAGAGGCATTCTAACAAAGACATTTTGAAAAGACAACAAAAATCTTAGAGAACTAGTGACTATATTATAAACTGCAGAGAGAATAAGTGAATAAAAATAAGTACATTGAAGTCTCATTATGGTTGCCAGTGGGGCCATCACTGAAGAGTGTTCTTTGGGAGTCAGATACAAGTTGGGTGGTATACAGAGAACCTAGAAATAAAGAAAAGCAATGTTGGGTACATTTAGCATCAAAAGCTTGAAGCAATAACTTATATTTGTAACCTAAATACATTGTGTTTTCATAGGATATCATGCTTTCTCCCATTATGCAATGTTAACATTTGATTATGTCGAATGGGAAAAAATATTACTTCAAAAATATTGAAGATATTCAGCTGAAGGTTTTTGATAGATGAAAATTTGGATCACATAATTTGTGACACAATAATCTCTTCTTTAAAATTTACCCTTCATTAAATTCCTCATCTTACTAACTGATATAATTTTTTAAAAGTTTTTATCAATTTGTTCTAAATCATTAACATTTGAGATTTTTATCCAAATAATACTAGCCAGCAATAGAGTGATTGGATAAATTTGAATAAATTTGCTGCTTCATTCTTATTTTAATTTGAAATTTTTAGTTACTGGTAATTTATAGCATTTTACTATACTCTTAATGTTATTTTATTTCTTATGATTTTTTTCTTTATGCTTTTTGCCTATTTTTTCATTGAAATTATTTCCTCCATGTTTAATTATAGGATTATTATTTAGTAAAACTTAATTGTGGAGAAGCCAAGATGCTGGCATAGGTAAATACCTATATGGCTGCCTCACACAACAATTTTAAAACTACAATTAAATGACAGACAACATCATCCAGAACCACCAGAAATCTGGCTGAGTTGAAATCCTACAACTAGAAGAAAAGAAAAAAGGACACTGAGACTCAGGAGCTGCACAAAGCGGAGGTGCAGAGACATGGAAATGTGCGTGTGTGAGAGGAAAGGCCGAGCAGCTGATTATTTGGCAGGTTTCCTCAAACTAGAGGGAAACAAAGGCTCCCCACTGCACTGAAATCCAGCTCCAGATGAGACTTGGGGAACCCAAACTCATATGGGAAGAATTTGGACTGTCTGGCAATGGGCAAAACCCAAGAGAAGTTTTCTCTCAGAGGTGCATGCAGCCAATCCCACAGGGCACTGAGACCCAGGGGAACTATGAAAGACAGAGGTGAAGAGGAGCACATACAGAGAAGGCTGGGGTATCTGAACATGTAGCTGTTTTTCTCTTCCAGAGGGAAACAAAAACCTCCTGACTGCACCATATTCCAGTTCCAGGTGAGACTTTAGGTACCCACACTCATTCGGGGAGAAACGTAATTGTCTGGCAGCAGGCAAAACCTGAGAGCAGCTTTCTATCAGAGGTGCATGTAGCCATTGTCTTGAGACCCTGAGACCCATAGACCACTTAGGGAGGGGCTGACAGGAAACCAAAGCTGTCGGCTCCACCCTGAGACTCCACCACATCCAAGCTGAGCACAGAAGCTCTCCCAGTGTAGACACAGCTGATCCTCACATCCAATTGGCCTGGAGGTCAACCCCTGCCAGTGATACCAACAATGATCTAGGTTTAACTACAAGACTGTGCAGCCCATAAAGGAGTGCATCAAGAGTGTCCACCTCAGGTAACTGGGGAGGTTGAGCCACTGTCTATAGAGGACACATACCACACAAAGCTTCTCTACCAACTCAGGGAAGCAACAAAAATGTGGAGATAAGGAAACAGATCACAAATGAAAGAAATGGAGGAAAACAAATGACTGGACATAGAGTTCAAAACCATGGTTATAAGGTTTTTCAAGAATTTCCTAGAAAAGTCTGATAAATTTAATGACACCCTCAAGGATAAGAAAAAGGACCAACTAGAAATTAAGTATACACTGACTGAAATAAAAAAATATTATTCAGAGACATAACAGCAGACGAGAGGACGGCAAGAATCAAGTCAAATATTGAAATACAAAAAAGCAAAAAACACTCAGCTGGAAAAGCAAAAAGAAAAAGGAATCCAAAAATATGAAGATAGTGTAAGGAGCCCCTGCGATAACCTCAAGCATACCAACATCCGAATTATGGGGGCGCCAGAAAAAGAGAGAGAGCAAGATACTGAAAACCTATTTGAAGAAATAGTGACCAAAAACTTCCCCCACCTGGTGAAAGAAATAGACTTACAAGTCCAGGAAGCACACAGAACCCCAAACAAAAGAAATCTAAAGAAGACCATACCAAGACACATCACAATTAAAATGCCAAGAGGAAATGACAAGAGAGAATATTAAAAGCAACAAGAAACAGTTAGTTACCAATAAGGGAGCACCCATATGATTGTTAGTGTATTTCTCAACGGAAACTTTGCAGGCCAGATGGAAATGGCAAGGAATATTCAAAGAGATGAATTGCAAGAACCTACAACCAAGATTACTCTACCCAGAAAAGCTATCATTCAGAATAAAGCGCTTCATAGATAAGAAAAAGCTAAAGGAGTTCATTACCACCAAACTAGTATTATGTGAAATGCTGAAAGGTATTATTGAAGAAAAAGGAGGAGAAGGAGAAGGAGAAGGAGAAGGAGAAGGAGAAGGAGAAGGAGAAGGAGAAGGAGGAGGAGAAGGAGGAGGAGGAGAAGGAGGAGGAGAAGGAGGAGGAGAAGGAGGAGGAGAAGGAGGAGGAGAAGGAGGAGGAGAAGGAGGAGGAGAAGGAGGAGAAGGAGAAGGAAGAAGAAGAAGGTAAAGATAAAAATTATGAACAACAAAATACATGTCTACCAACAAGTGAATCTAAAAATCAAATGAATTAAAAATCTGATGAACAGAATAAACTAGTTAATATAATAGAATCAGGGGCATAGAAAGGGAGTGGACAGATGATTCTCAGGGAGAAAGGGGTGTGGGGGTATAGGAAGAAACTGGACAAAAATTGTACACTTATGGGTGAGGACAGTGGAGGGAGGTAAGGGCAAAGGGTGGGGTAGGAACTGGGTAGAGGGGAGCCATGGGGGGGAAAAGAGGAACAATTGTAATAATCTGAACAATAAAGATTTATTAAATTAAAAAAACTTTTAAATGTATGTTATATTTATTTCTAAGGTTTTTCTGGTTTAATTATATTTTAAAGTATTTTTGTGGTGCATGTTTCTTTTAATTTGTATAGTTATTTTTATATATTTCCTGTGAAATTCATAAACATTAGCTTATGTTTAGAAAAGATCTTTCAAAGTAGAGACAATATAAATCTTCAATGTCATTTTTTTTGGGGGGGTGCAATTATCTTCTAAACAGCTTTCTTGAAATCTCATTTTTACTCATAGTGGCACTATCAGCTTTGAGTTTTAGTCTTAACTTTCTAGTCATTTTCTAATATATTTCACGATTTCTCTTCCTCATCCTGCCCCTAAACTTTCTGCTGCTATTCCCTGGGATTCTATCTTTGGCCTATCTTTCTTTTATGACCTGTACCATATGAATGATCTCATTTATAGATATGCATTCATTTATTACTTATACAAAGACTTCTCAGCTATGCATTTTCTACCTAGATATCTATCCTATATTTCAAAACTATAATTTATAGCTAAACATGCACCTACTTTAGAAATTTCTAATGAAAATCATCATATCCATAGTCTTAATCCCTCCCCTTCCTTGATCAAGATACTAACTCTCCTGTATTTTTTTTATTGAAATGTATAAATCACTCTATAACTAATATTTTTCTTATTCTCCCAACCTCAATTCCTACATTAGATTGAAGGTATTTATAATTTTTAAAACAAATAGACTGTTTTATATTTCCTTTCCTCTGGCTGAAGTCATCTTTCTATCTGGAATTCTTTTATTCTCATGACATTTTCTCCAAGCCCACTTTAGGCTAAATATCCCTCATCTGTGTACCTATCAGACCAGGCACATATTTGTTTTTTGTTTTATTTCTTTTTTAGCATTTGTCAAAAATTACTGATTACCATTTTAGTTCATGTTTCTGAACCTTAGTGTAAGGGATGTTACTTATAAGAGGAGTTATACCATTTTACTTTATTTCCCAGTGCTATGATAGGCACTGAGTGATATATGCAATGAATAAACAGTTGTTGAATTAAATGGAATTGAAAATGGACAGAGGTCTATTAATACAATTACCATGCTTCAGTAAGTCTACAAATCCTGAGCCGGAATTAAATGAAAGAGATAATGGGCTTACTCAGATCTAACCATTAGTAAATGTGCATAAGAGATTCTCAGAGGTTATATTTTTTTAGTTTGAATATTTTATGACTTCAGTTGCACATTTGAAAATTACTTTAGAATTACGTTAGAAATTTGTGATTGTGGCAGGGGAATGAAAAATAACAAAATATTAAAATAAGAACAAAGAGCAAAAGAAAATTAAGAATTAACATGGGAAGTTAAATTGAGAGAAAAAAATGGAATTTTTTCTTTAATCATAATGTGCAATCTTGAAAGTTTTAAATGATAATAATTCACTTATAACTTTTATCCAAATGAGATAGAATTATAACAATTAAGAGTAATGCTCTTTAAAACCATTAGTTAAGATTCATATATTTAATTAGCCATTTTGTAGCAAATTAAACTTTAAATATATTATCTTTGCAACAAAATTTGAACTGTAAGAAGTGTTTTTCTCTTTATCAGTTTCTGTATTCTCAGTAAAAGTCTATCCTAGCTACTCTTGTTTGACAAATCATTGGAAATGCCAGAGTGGATTTTCTGTGTTACATGGTGACCTATAAATAATGAAGAAAAAAATTCCTGGAATAGACATTAAGGAAATGGAGATAGTAATCTTGATAAGTTACTTGTACCTCCCCTCTTTGATACAGCACTTTAAAGCCTATGAGGGACTATGGACTACTTTTATTGTTGACCAGAGAGGAATAAGGGACAAGGATATTTGCCAGAGCATAAAGGAAGAAGATTTGGTTAAGAAGAATGGTATATGAAGTTACAGACATGCTTTATAATCGAAAAACGTATGTACTGACATGTGTTGGGTTTGCTTAGAGAAATGACTTTGTGAAGATGATGCCCAATGATTTTAATCTTACCAGAAAATAATTTGGCAAAGTCATCCAGGAACATGTCAAACAGGGATAACACTAAACACAAGAGAAACTCTGGAAACTTGGGAAGAGCCTCTATAAAGAAGCCTTAAAGGAGCCCCCAAATAATAAAAGAAAATGATTGATCAGAGAAAAATAAGAGGTCAATAATGGTTTAACGGCAGTCAGGATTTCATCCAACAGGAATTTCAAATTCAGAAACAAATTGGGGGAGAAATATTAAAATGTTGACAAAAGCTGCAAAGAGCCTGACAAATAGTGAAGAAAGTTAGGAGAGAAATGAATTCAGGGAGCATTGGATAATAATGAAAAATACTGGCAATAACTACATATATAAGATGCAAAGTGGTGTACATGAATTACTTAACTATACATCAAGGGGAGTTATGCATTAATTGTAGAGTTATTTTTGTTCTCTTCTAATTTACTCTAGTGGAAGTCTTTGTGAAACAAAATATGTCTTGTTTTCTAAGTTTTTAGCTATTCAACTCAAATTAATGTCTGGTAATTCTTAACTGCATTCTTGCCCAAACAACTTAGGCATGGCAGAGCTAGGAAAAGATACTATATAGATAAATCTTATGCGTAATTTAAGCAAGTAGAGATATAAAGAGTAACTTTGGAGTCATGTTAGGAAATTATTAAACATGGGATTGAATTGATACACAGAGGTTGATGAGTGTTCAAAAGCCTTGAAATTTGGAGGGTAAATTTAGAAGTGATGACTATAGATAGCTAACTTCAAGTCACTTAATTTGTTTTTCAATTGTGTTTGGTGCTAATAAACAAACAAACAAAGAATAGCACTTAGGTATTTCATATAATGGGACAATATGAAGAAGCTAACTGTGTATAAAATTGATCCAGTCAAACACTGGGAATTCATGGATCCTTTGAGAGATCTGTTGGAGATGTAGTCTGTCTTTCTATTAGAGTAAATTTAAACAGTGTATGAAGTTACCCATTATTAACATGGGAATGATGGAATGCTATGCCATACATACTAACTAGTAGCATCTTTTAGAATGTATATATACTTCTTCAGTGTGGTCTTATTTACCAGAGAAAATAAACAAAGGAAAATTCTATTCAGTAATCTCTCGTGTGATCTAAACAAAAACAGAAATTATGTTTATTTAGTAGCAGAGTGTATATATGTTTCCAGAGTCCTCTGACTACTATTCATAAACGCACTCACTGAATATTCCAACTGTATATCGAATTTACAGCTTTTCTGCACCAGATGGACTTTAAATCCTAGAATCAAAAATCCAACAGGAAAACCAAAAGAAAACTGACTAGAATGTTAAATCTTGAACAATGAAAAGAATCATGGGATTTGTGGTATAAGTGCTGCAGAAAATAACTTTTGGTCTTTTTATTGCAAAATAAATAAATATATCAGCTTGCCCTTTCAAGAACATCCTTAATGATGCATGTGCTAGAGTAATGTATGCTTCTATACATATAATGTATGTATGTTACATATAATATTTAATGCAATATAAAAAGATTTTCACTTATAATTCATACAATGGAATGCAAGTCTTTCAAGTATAATTTAAAGGCTATTGGTAACTGGGTTTTTTGGGTTTTTTTAGTTACTATCTTCTGAAATGTTTATGTATGTAAAACCACTTACTTCTACACATTTATCCACAAATTGCTTGTGTGAACACAGTTGTGCATAGTTTAATACAATAGATACTTGCTTCTTAAGAAGTAGATTCAAATATATGAAGTAATTATGATGTCTGTACAATAAAGCAAATACGGAAATTATGGCTGACAATCAGAAGCTTTTTGATTTCTCAAGATATGTAATCTGGGGAAACCATTTAGAATAATATTGCCCCAATATTATTGGGGCAATATGCCCCAATATTGCCCCATTAAAATAAATCATTTTCAAATAAAAGACTAAGATATCTTTATAATCTAATGATGTATAGCAATTCTTAGTCTTTCTGTGTGTTTTATTTTGTTCTTCCTTTCTTCCTTTTGAATCAAGAACATTTTCTTTTTTAAGAATGTGACAGAAGTGAATCAGACTTTGGCATAATTCAGGCATGAAAAAGCCTTTGATTTTTCTATTTTTTATTTTTTTTATTCTTTCTAAAAAATAATTTCAGCAATAATGAGCGCCATGCAGACACTTAGAAGTGTTAATGATGATGACTTTATTTTTAAAGTGGACACATCTTGTCATATTATTGGAGATATTTTTAAGTTAATTGGGTTTCCTTTCTATGCTCTTGTTAAGTTTAAAGAGAATCACTTTGTGGTGGAGCCCCCTTAAATGCTTAATACATTTTTGGTTACCAGAGTGACAGATTATGGTCATCTCCCACTACTAAAGAAACAAGGCTACAACAACTGTAAATTGCTTATAAATTGTTTCATTCTAACAATTTGCATTCATAGTTATATGAACAGAAATGTATAAATACAAATGTAGTCTATACTGCTTTACAAAGTATTCAATCTTAAATCACGATGATATTATTTTTTAATATATTTTATTGATTTTTTACAGAGAGGAAAGGAGATAGAAATATCTATGAGAAAGAAACATTGATCAGCTGCCTCCTGCATGCCCCCTATTGGGGATGTGCCCACAACCAAGGTACATGCCCTTGACCAGAATCGAACCTGGAACTCTTCAGTCCCCAGGCCAACACTCTATCCACTGAGCCAAACCGGCTAGGGCTTAAATCACTATGATTTTAAATGTAAACTCACTTTAAAACAACAACAAGAAACTACCTCCATATTTTTTTATAATCTTCCAATATTCATAAAATTTTAACAAAATATGAAGTTTTCATTTTTCCATTTAGACTACTAATGTAATCCTCACATATTCATTACAAAAATTGTAATTGTTTACAAAGCATGCATTTAAGTTCTCATCTCTTGGATATAAAATAAATAAAATAAAATAATAAAATAAAATAAAATATAGAGCATGTGAAGCAATTAGTATAACAAGTACTTTATTTGTAGTTAAAGAAGGGGGTTAATCCTAACCAGTTTGGCTCAGTGGATAGAGGGTTCACTGAAGGGTCCCGGGTTTGATTCTGGTCAAGGGCACATAACTAGGTTTCAGGCTCCAGCCCTGACTGAGAGCATGCAGGAGGCAACCAATCAATGTGTCCTCTCACATCAGTGTTTTTCTCTGTCTCTCCCTCTCCCTTCCAATCTCTCTAAATATCCTTGAATGAGGATTTAAAAAAAGAAAAAAGATTGGGGTTAGACTTTAATAATATTTAATAGAATATGGACTCGAAGTCACTTTATCACTTGAAATCTCAATTATCCATTCCTAAAAACAGAACAGCAATAACACTATTCCATCAATCTCAATTGTTCTGAAAGTCAAATGGAATAATGCAAGTGAAATTATCTTACATTTGATAAAGTTTTGCAAATATTAACAGTAAACTTTTAAGAAGATCATAACAAACAAAGGCAGGTTAGGCAAGTATATATATTTATCACAATAAAGTTAATAAGACTTTGCTTTTGTGATGTGATTTATAATAAGGAATATATATTTAAATATATATATAAATATCTATAAATATATAAAATAAGAAATATATATATATATATATATATATAGAGAGAGAGAGAGAGAGAGAGAGAGAGAGAGAGAGAGAAATAGATATAGATATAGATATAGATATACATGATATAGTTCCTGATTTCTAGCTCAGAGCTTCTAAAACCTTTGAAATTTCTTAAGTGTTGAGAGAGATAAAGGTGACTCTTGTTAAGTTAATGATGTGACATGGACCACACCTAGGGTTGGGAACTGGTTGCCCATTAGATCAACCATGTGAATACATGGTTAGAACTATCAGACCTATCCACCTTACCTCAGGAGCTGAGGGTTGAATCATTCTCCAATGGCCAATAATTTAATTAATCATGCCTGTGCAATAATCCTCTATAATAAAATGCTAATATACAAATCAACTGAACAGCGAAATGACTGGTCACTATGTAGTTATGCCACATACCCATAACTTCTTAGTGAGAGGTTTTTAAACAAGTCTTATCTACTGTTGATATGCATCTAGGTTAACAAAACTTTGAGATATAAGAAGCAGTATCTCTGTAAGGCATTACCATCCTTAAGAAAGCATTTAATCTTATCAACTATCCTATAATCCAATCCCTGTCTTGCTTTCTCCTACCTTCCTATAATCTTTCTTAGATTTCCTTCTTAATCTCAGTGCATAAAAGAAGCTGCAACATTATTATTCTCAGGAGCATTTGAGATGTTGTTCTTTGCCATTATATATTTTTAGTTTGGCTCTAATAAAACCTTATAAAAATTCTCTACAGGTCTGACTGTGTCTTCATGGACAATATCCAGAAGTTAAATGCTTTAGAAAAAATGTACTGTTTGGCTATATTTTAAAAATCTAATTCTATATGTAGATATTGCATAGACCAGTGGTTGGCAAACCACGGCTGGCGAGCCACATGTGGCTCTTTGGCCCCTTGAGTGTGGCTCTTCCACAAAATACCACTGCCTGGGTGAGTCTATTTTGAAGAAGTGGTATTAGAAGAAGTTTAAGTTTAAAAGATTTGGCTCTCAAAAGAAATTTCAATTGTTATATTGTTGATAATTGGCTCTGTTGACTAATGAGTTTGCTGGCCATTGGTATCGATCATTAATTTAAATATTGTTTCCTCCATGGACTAGCAAGGATCACTGATATGTTATATTAAAAAAATATATAACAAAATAAATCCTTATTTTCTGAATAAACAACTCTACATTCAGAAGGTATATTATTTAGGACTAAGTAAATTGCTGACACTGGACATGTAACTGGGAGCCTAAAATATTTAGCATCTTAATGGATATTATGTAAGCCAGTGGCCTGAAGGTAAAAATAGACTGAGAGGAGGAACCAAGATTGCGGCATAGGTAAACACCTATCTTGCTGCCATACACAGCAATCTTAAAACTACAACTTAACGAAAGAACAAACACCATCCAGAATCACCAGAAAGCTGGCTGAGTGAAAATTCCACAAATAAAAGAGAAGATAGGACACTGTGACTCAGAGGAGCGGTGGCGGATAGCGTTGAAGATAATGTGCAGAGTCAGAGGTTTGGAGGAGTGCGTGTGCCAGTGGATAGGGTGGGCGGCTGAAAACCTGCCAGTTTTCTTGAACGGGGGAGACAAATATGTCCCACTGGACTGATTGTCCAGCTCTGGGGGAAGTCCAGGGAACCCACTATCATACAGGGTAAAAACTGGACACTGGGAGAGCACGCCGAAGCTCAGGCACTGCATGGGTCTGCGGGCTTGTGGAGAAGGCGAGCTTGTGCATAGTGCGCGTGAGCTTGGGAACATCGCAGCTGCGTGACCATGCAGAAAGCACTGGTGACTTGCTCTTTCATTCCGGAAACCATCAGACTGCATTGTTTTGCGACCCTGGGTGAGACATTGGGTGTGGAGACTCATTTGGGGAGAGTCTGAATTCTCTGGCAGCTGGTGGAGCTCGGCATCAGCTCTCTCTCTGAGACCCTGGGGCCGCATAGGGCGGAGCTGACACTGTCTGCTTGGCCCGGAGAGACTCCGCCCATCCAACCTGAGCACAGCTGAATGTCACAGACAATTAGCCTGGAGGTCAACAACTCCAAGTGCTAACAACGATTAACCTGGGCTTAATTAACTTCAGCAAGACTGTGCAACCCATATCCACCTCAGGTAACTGGGGAGGCTGAGCCACTGTCCCTTAGAGGACATCTACCACACAAAGCTAATTAACCAACTCAGGAAAGTCGCCACCATGCAGAGTCATGGAAAGAAACCAGATGTGAAAGAAATGGAGGGAAAAAAAACGACTAGACATGAAATTTAAAACCACAGTTATAGGGCTTTTCAAGAGGCTCCTAGAAAAGGCCGAGACCTATAAGGAAATAAACAAGATCTATGAGGAATTGAACAAGACCTGCAAGGAAATGAATGAGACCTACAAGGATATGAATGAGACCCTCCAGGATAGGAAAAAGGACCAACCAGAAATTAAGCATACACTGACTGAAATAAAAAAAAAATATTATACAAAGACCTGAAAGTACTCTAGAACACCCCAAAAACCAAGTTAAAGATTTGAACTACAAAGAGGTAAAATCCACTCAGCTGAAAAAGCAAGAAACCAAAGAATCCAAAAAATTGAAGATAGTGTAAGGGGCCTCTGGGACAACCTCAAGCATACAAACATCAGAATTATAGGGGTGCCAGAAAAAGAGAGACAGCAAGACAATGAAAACCTATTTGAAGAAATAATGACCGAAAACTTCCCACACCTGGTGAAAGAAATTGACTTAGGAGTCCAAGAAGCACACCGAACCCCAATATATAGGAACCCTAAGAGTACCACACCCAGGCACATCATAATTAAAATGCCAAGAGCAAAAGACAAAGAGAGAATATTAAAAGCAGCAAGAGAGAAACAGTTGGTTACCTATAAGGGAGCACCCATACGATTGTCAGCAGATTTCTCAAGCAGGCCAGATGGGAGTGGCAAGAAATATTCAAAGGGATAAATAGCAAAAATCTACAATCAAGATTACTCTATCCAGCAAAGCTATCATTCAGAATTGAAAGTCAGATCAAGTACTTCACAGATAAGTAACAGCTAAAGGAGTTCATCACCACCAAACCAATATTATATGAAATGCTGAAAGATATTCTTTAAGAAGAGGAAGAAGAAAAAGATAAAAGTGTAAATTATGAACAACAAATATACATCTATCAACAAATGAATCTAAAAATCAAGTGAATTAATAAGCTGATGAACAGGTTAAACTGGTGAATGCAACAGAATCACGGACATAGAGAGGGAATGGACTGACAATTCTTGGGGAGAAAAGGTGTGTGGGAAGTGCAGCAAGAGACTGGGCAAAAATCATGCACCTATGGGAGAGGACATTCGGCGGGGGGGTGGGGTGAGGGCGGGGGGGGATGGGTAACAGGTGGAGGGGAGCTATAGGGGAATAAAAGGAAACAATGTAATTAATAAACTGAACAATAAAGATAAAAAAATTTAAAAATAGACTAAGAGAGAAAGAGCATAAAACAGGAGATTACTCAAGCTGGTTTGGGTAGAGCTTCTGCCTACAGTTTGATTCTATTCAAAGGCATGTGCTCAAGTTTCAAGTTAAATCCCCAGTAGGGGGCATGCAAGAGGCAGCCAATCCGTAATTCTCTCTCATGATTGATGTTTCTATCTCTCTCTTCTTTTCCCTTCCTCTCTGAAATATATATATATATATATATATATATATATATATATATATATATATAAATAATTCATGAACTAACCAAATTTTTCACTCAGGAGCTAGATTATTTTGAAACTGACACTTATCCACACCTTTCCAACTTGCTAAATTGAATAAATCCTGAGAGGTCTCACAACTTAATTTTTTTTTCCTATTTTTATAGGACTTCCTAGTTCATAAGTTGCCAACATATCTGACCCTGACTAATGTCTTCAGATGTATTAGAAGTTGACATCACCTGACCAATGCTGCAACCAATTGAATGGTTTCACCCCCCAAATACTGTAAAGTACATTGTGCATCACTCCTCGAATATTTTTCCTTTGTTACAACTTACTGCTGCACTAAGATGAACTTTGGAACTGGCTCTTGTCTGCAGAAAGCACAGTGATGTAGCTGTAATTTGTCTTCTTCAGAATAACCTCCCTTTCCTTTGGAGTCTGACATTTGATTAAATGGAGTTATATCAGAAGAAAATCTGTGAGGCTATCAAATTAAAATGCACACAGTGTTCCTCCATTGATGCGCACCAAAAACTGAGGCATTCTTGGTAAAAAATATGGCTGTGGAACCACAATGCCACTTCATTTTTTTCCTTCTTTCTAACTCCAGTCTGCTTTGTGCAAATCAACAAGAGATGGCAAACTGGTAGATTGCTGGTCAAATACTTATATTGTTGACTGGAAAATGATCTGTGATTTAACTTGAAAATCTTATTTAATCCTCAGATTCTACTTTCAGGAAATAATCTAGGCATTATCTTATGGAAATGAGTAGGTGGGTTTATCTGATTTTTTATGATAAACATAAATACATATTACATTATTTTTCTGTTTATATACCTCTTAAGTAATTTTCAAAAGGAAAAATTTACAATTTTGTGTAGGGTTTTCTGAAACACAAAAGATTAGCTGGGAAGCACTAAACACACATGATAAAGAAAATATTTAAATTCAGAATAGTACATTTTGGCAGAATTTATAAGTCATATAGATTACATGTATGAGGTTTAATGTTAAAGTTCCTTTTCTCTATTTAAAGTTAGTTATCAAGTCCTCCATTTAGGAATTTTTATCTCCACCCTGATTATGTTCAGAAATTCTGGAATATTTTTCAAAAAAATTTTAGCTGATCTCTTGCAGCTAAGGACTTGTATGCATGCATAAAAGCATAGCCATAGGATACAAGACACTGGTGGTGGGGGGAGCAGGAGAAGGCATGTGCTGGTGGGTTGGAAAAGCTGGAGGAGTTAAGAGGGGGAGAAAAAAGGAAACATATGTACTACTATTTGTAATTCTTTAAACAATAAAAAAATTTTAAAAAATTAGTCATCTGGCTTTTTATAAGGTTGATAGTTTCTGCTTTCAGAATGAAAAACTTAAACTGAAGAGTATAATCAGTTATCAATAATTGTAAAATGGAATATATTTTATTAACTATAAAGTGTAATAACTATAGTTATGTTTCTCTCTTTTTTCAAAGTCTATTATAATTCCAAACATTATACAAAATGAGTACTATAAAGCAACTAGCATTAAGAGAGTCATGTAATGTCGTAATATATATAAACAAACTCAGCTTTATACAGCCATAATGGAAAGTGTTTTTATGAAGCTCCGTGCATTTAAGAAGTTAAAAAAACTTCATAAATGAACTATCCCTACAGTATCTGCCATTACTAAAAAATTCCTTCTCCTGGGCTCTTTCCTCTCATACTACAAAAAAACCCACTGGAAGTGAACAGCTTGTCTCTAAGGCATTTGAACTTTTAATAGTCAGAGGAGTAAGTACATTTTACATTCATGCAGTTAGTAAAAACAAAGGTGTGATGAAATTGTGCTAGAATGTCAACCTTTGAATTTTCATTCTAATACTGCTTTGGCTTTATAAGTATTTGGAAAGGATTTACAGTTTATTTCTATAGGGATTCAGTCACAATCTCCTATAAATGGTCAATAATGATGAAAAGCCATAATGGGCCAGTATGGCCATAATTTAGAATCAAAGCAGTCTTCTGGCACTTGTAGTATAGGCCAAGCTACCCACATACTTGAATAAGAAAACAACATCAACAACCACATCTTTTCTCCACTAACCATTAACTATAATTTTAACACTTCCTTCAATTATGAATATATTCAAAATCCCACAGTACTATCAGTTAATCTATTGATGTATACTAGTAGAATAATAAGTTTTTGTTGTTTTCACTTGTTGCAGATATTCTGAAATATCACTTAATTACTACTTTGAGGTTATGGTGAATAATAGAGCAACCACTATATTTTATTACTTACTTTTTTTTAAAAAACAAATATATTGCTACATAATAATCTTTAAACATTTTGGTAAATATATTTTAATATAATTGATTTTCATTTTACTCATGTATTTTATTTCATGGATGTAAATCCAATATTGTAGGCTTCATCAGGCTTTTAAAGGGGTTTATGTCACAAGGAAGTTTAAAAACTCTTGCCCTACACCCGTAATGGCAAACCTATGACACACATGTCAGCACTGACACGCATAGCCATTTTCAATGACATGTGGCCACATGTGGTTGCATACAGAGAAATATGGGGCTGCATGCCAAATAGGACGCTTCATCCTAGGCTACTGCATGGCCAGGTGCAGTACCCGAGGATGAAACATTTGCTATAGTGTAGTGTAGACACTCTGTGCTAGAGGTCTGTAGGCCAAAACAACAGAACTCCAACACAGAGCATCTAGTTCTGGGACTTCCGGTTAAGCCGTTAGAGGATCTTTGAACTCACTTCTGGTCACTTCTGGGCAGCGGAGCAGGGAGCAGCAGAATGACAAGGGGGATGCATCTCTGGAGGCCCTGTGATTGCCATTACCAGCAACCACATAACCACAGCAACCATCATCCAATCTACTGTTCTGGGGTGTCGTGGATTTCTAATTGACCGTCATTACTGAGATAAGTGAGGGGGAGGCTGGGAGAGGTGAGGGCCTGTGCTATGGGTGCCTTTTCCCGCCATTAGAAATAGCGACAGCCATCTTCATTTATATAAGGAATGTCATTTTGCAGCACAGTGCAGACTCCATTTCACCGCTATTACTGTTGTGCATCCTTATTAACCCCTATTTCTGCTTATTAATCCTGCCCTTTCCTAAAAGACAGTTACATGTGCCATCTTGTGGTCAGTTAGGCTAGTTAACCCCTAATTGCCTGCAGGGCTAACAAGCTATCTATAACTCTATCTTCTCTCTCTGCCCCCCCTGATGGAGAACCAAAAAATAAAAAAAAACAAGGTCAAGTAAAGAAAGTGGTAGTAGCAGTAGAAAACCCTTTCAAGAGACATGGACTGAGATGTATGGCATTATAGAAAAATATGACAGACTATTTTGCATTCTATGTACTGAAACAGTAGTAAGCAGAACATGGAATATAAATAGACAATTTGAAACTAATCATCCATAGGTCTTGCAAAAACAGTGAGGATGAAAGGAAGGAATATATTTCCAGGCAGCTACACCTTTATAAGAGCCAATCTAATTCCATTCTTAAATTTATAAAAGACTCAGCAAATTTAACATCTGCAAGTTTGAGCATTGCTCACTCCATAGCTCAGCATGGAAAAGCACTCAGTGAGGGAAAAATTATTAAAGAAACTCTCCTAAGATGTGCACCAGTTCCATTTCACAATATACAGAATGAATATGCAATTATTAAGAGAATATCTGAGTTCCGACTCAGTAGAAATATCATAAAATACCGGATATGAGACTGAACACAAAAATACAACATCAATTAAAGAGAGACATAAGTAATTGTAAATATTTTTCAATCTCTCTTGATGAAACTACTGATGTCACATTACATGCTCAGTTGGCCATTATTGGTCGATATTTTGATGGTCTCACAATGAGAGAAGAGTTGATAAAGTTAGTATCAGTGCCAACAAGTACATCAGGAAGTGAAATATGTAAGGTTGTTATACAAACATTCCATGACCTAAGCATTAATATCTCTAACCTTGTGTCAGTGACGATAGATGGGGCACCAAACATGGTGGGGAAAAAAGTCAAATTTGTCAAATTGTTTACAGAAGCTATTGGACATCCGATTGTGCCATTTCATTGTATTATCCATCTGGAGGTTATCCATCCAAGGCAGCATTCACCAACTTAAACGACTTAATGTCAGTTGTTACAAAAATAGTTAATTTAATAGCTGCTCACCCCCTTCACAAGCGAGAATTTTCTGCACTTTTACTGGAGGTTGATTCCACCTACAGTTGACTGTTGATTTACAATAATGTAAGATGGCTGAGCCAAGGCAAAATTCTTGAGTGCTTTGTGGAGTGCTTTGAAGAAATTAAGGTATTTCTTGAGGATAAGGATCTGGGAAACTTTTCTCAGCTCAATGATGATAAGTGGCTCAATACCCTGGTATTTTTTACAGATCTCTCTGTTCATATTGATGAACTGAACTTAAAGTTACAAGGTTTTGGCAAAAGTATTGACATTATGTTTGGATATATAAAAGTTTTTGAAAGGAAACTTAAACTTTTCAAACGAGATGTAGAAACTAAAACTTATAAGTATTTTCCTCGAGTAACAAAGTATTTTTGGGAAGGTCAGTGCAACTGTATAAAACAAAATGGAATCTTTTCATACAAAGTAAAAGCATGTTTCACAGTAATTACTTAACCACTTCAGTGATAGATTTAATCAATTTAGAAGCCTAGAACAGACCATAAAAATAATTAAGTATCCTGATGTAGTAGTCTACGTAGTTTGGAATTAAATGGTTTCCGATGGATGCAAATTGATGATTTAAAGATGCAACTTGCAGAATTTCAAGACAGCAACTGGCTCAGGTGTTTGTTGACTTGAGGTCAAAGTTTGAGAATCTGGAAAGGTATGGCTTGAAGAATCAAGAGGAATGCTACTAGGAACAGGAAATGTGGAGTGCCTGGAACCAATTACCAGACACTTTTAGCACCCTGAAAAATATAGCAATGGCTTTACTCACAATTTTTTCCTCTATGTACTTTTGTGAAACCTTATTCTCAGCATTAAGTAATATCAAAACCAACAAAAGAAACAGATTGACAGATGAAGTTAGTAGCGTTTGCTTGGGCTTGAAGTGTACAAAATACCAACCTTCAATTGAAGGTTTAGCCAATGAAACTCAGCAACAAAAAAGTCACTAATAGGCAGGTTAGTTAAAGAATCCCCCCTCCCCCACTTATCTTTGTTTATGGCACCCACACAAGTTAAATAATATCAAGACCAACAAAACAAATGGACTGACAGATGAACAAAGAAGTCACTAAGCAGGTAAGTTAAATAATTAGTTTTTGGTTTATTAAATACAGTTATATATTACAATTATACATTTTTATTATTTAAAGTATAAATATCACAAAATTATGGGTTGTTTTTTTTCGAAGTGACACTCCACCCGAGTTATACTCAGTTTTTTGTCAAATTTTGACAAACCAAGCTCAAAAGGTTGTGCATTGCTGCCCTACACCTACATCTTAATATTGGTTCTTATGACTTTGCCTTTTCTATTATCAAGGATCAAAGACAAGGAAAAAGGCAATTTTGGCTCAGTGGATGGAGCCTGTGGACTAAAAGGTCACAGGTTCGATTCTGGTCAAGAGCACATGCCTGGGATAGAGACTCATTCCCCAGCAGGTGGTGTGCAGGAGACAGTCAATCAATGATTCTCATCACTGATGTTTCTCTCTCCCTCCCTCTTCCTTCCTCTCTAAAGTCAATACAAAAATTAATTTAAAAAAAGATAAGGAAAGAGGAATTTATAAAAAGATTGGCAAGTAAGGGAAGTTATTTACCACATGAATTCAAGTGCTAGTCTAAGCTTGAATTCCTAAGAGTCCTTAGAAATCTCACCTCCAAAATAGGAGGCATCTCAGCTATAACTTGGAACATGAGTCACATGAGAGAGGAAATACACAAAGCGATAAAGATCAAGAAAAATATCAAGATACAAAGTGGAAGGGGGATTTAGAAAGAGGTAATTGACTGAAAATTTCAACAAAACATTAGTTATCTCACATTTCCAAAAGCATTGCTCCCTAACACCATAAACATGGCTCTGTCTGTCAAAGCAAACTTGCCAAAGTTTGAATACTATTTTTCCCAAAATAGTATTCTATGATCATAGTAATAAATTAACAACTGATATAAACAATATTTTGGGGGGGTTTTCTATCACACAAGGAATTCAGGTGGAGTTACATCTCCATAAAACAAGGGAGCAGCAACAGTTGCATTTACATAAGATAAAGAAGCAGCAATAGGTATATTTCCATAAGACAAGGGAACTGGCCAAAAAATGTCTATATTTAGGTCTTCGGACTGGCCAAATTTAAATAGGTGAGGAGGACTTTGTTCAAGCTATTATAATAGGGGAGTGAGAAAACTCCATTGAAACAAAAGTTGGGAAACATTTCCAGGGCTTACGTCTTTAAGAGCTGAGGATGATTCTTAGGCCACCTCTATTTGTTAATGGGTTTATCAAGAGTGAAAGTGAACTGTTTCTTACCTTCATGACAGGAGATAGTTTTAATAGGGCTGCCTACTAAAGTTAGGCTCCTCCTCTTCCACAGAAATTGTAAGATATGGGTGCTATCTTCCTTAGTAGATATATTTCAAAGATTTAAATTCCAGGTTCTTGGGAAAAACATTCCCAGGTTGTAAAATTGGCAAAAACCTTTAAAAGATTTGCACCTCAAAGGTGAAGTAAATACTTTATAATTACACATTTTCTAAGGTAAATGCTCTAAGGAAAGAGATCAGGACCCAGAGTCAGAAAGATACCTGTGTAAAGTTTAGCCAAGCTGAGAGGAATGCTAAGGCCATCTTTCCACCTTGATTAGCTCATAACAGCATTACTTCTTCAAGGTAGAATGAAAAAAAAAAAGAATCCAATTTTATGGTGAGAGAGAGAGAGAGACAAAGAGAGAGAGAGGTTTTGGAATAATGGATGTGGATGATATTTCGAAATAAATATAAATGGGAATGTTAATTAACATCAGCAAAAACAAAAGCAAGGAGCTATGGAAATGATTGGAGCCCTTGAGATTCAGAAAGGCTAAAGAAAAATGTTACTTTATATATACTATATAAATTACTAAATAAAATAATGTGGCTTGTCAACTGGTATAGGTTTTTCCTACCAGATTTTTTTTAAATTTTCATTTCTTTTTCAGTCTGACTCAAAAAAAAAAAATGGTATGTCTTTCCATCTCAACATAAGTACTGAGTATGCCACAAAGGAGCAAATAAATCCAATGTCATTATTGATGAAATCATCATATTTCAGTGCAAAGGCAAGAAGTGCCTTTTATTTTCTCCCTGCAACAGGAACGGCAACCTAACTCTCATTCCTAATTACAGAATCAAAGGCTAGCCTTAGATCAACCCAACACTTATTTTAATTCTTTGTATTTCTACCAGAACTAGCTTTTTTGACTTCCTGGATAATTCACATTCATTATTACATCCATTATTAAATCCATTATTTTTTGTTCTTCCATTCTATTGTATATTTTTTCACAAAGTAGTATTCTATGATCGTATTAATAAATTAACAACTGCTATAAACAATATTTTTTTCTTTTTAAGCATCAGTAATTTATATACCTTTAAGAGTTATGTAATACATAAAATTAGTTTTTAAATAAATACAGATTTTGAGGTTTGACATGTAATTTGTAATCTTATTGATACAGAATTTTTGGACTGGAATCCGGATTCTTTGTCCACCAGAGTCAAAGAATGAATCCATGGACAGAGGGTAGTATAGCTAAGGTGGAGATTTATTGAAGAATAAGTACAAACTGCCACATGGGGAAACTTCCTGTTTCCATGGTTAATAAAGGTTGCAGTTCCTATGTCCTGATATTTCCTCTGATTGGCCAATATTCCCTTTTAAATTGGTTACTATAGTGACTCCAGAAGGCCCTCCTCCCTCATTGTCCTCTTATTCCTTCTGGAATTTCTTCCTTCTTTTGTATTTTGTAAATGTAGACCTTTTTTGACTACTTCCAGTTCCCTTGTCTTATGTAAATATACCTGTTGCTGCTTCTTTGTCTCATGTACATGCAACTGCTACTGCTTCCTTGTCTTATGGAGATGTAACTGCACCTGTCTTCCTTGTGTTATGGAAATGAACCTTCTCCCAATCTATAGCCCTATGTTTTTTTCCCATGGACCCTAATTCTAAAAATTTCATAAACCTGCCTTTGTTTCCTTAAAATTCCTGTTTCATTATTAAGCATTATGTTTCAGTTATTATTATTACTAAGAGAAGCCTGATGCATGAAATTCGTGCACATTAAAAGGAAATTAATTAGAGGAAATATTTTAATATTGCTATTTGCCCTTTCTCTGTAATAGAAGTGTCAGAGATGAAAAAAAATTAGTAAAATGTATATGAGACTCTTCTTCCTGTCAGAGTCTGGGGCATACTGCAAGACCCAGGATCAAGTCTCCGCCCACCAGCATGTACTTCGAAATTTAGCAAGACACGGCCAGCCCCACCCACACTGGGCAAGATCCAGACCCAGCCAGCCCCACTCCTGCCAAGCCCTGCTGGGTGGGGAGTGCAGCCTCAAGTCACCAGTCAAGACCCACTGGGTAGGGGGCACAGCCTCAGGGCCCCCCATCAAGCCTCACCAGGTGGGGGACGCAGCCTCAGGTTGCCTGCTCTGGCCTGGAGCCTTGTAGTCTCCGGTCCCTGTTGATTGCTCCTCATGGGAACCCTGCCTCTGCTGTGGGTGCAGCCATCTTGTGACAGTTTGATGAAGTGAGGGTCAATTTGCATATTACCTTTTTAATAGATAGGGTAATTATCTGAATCTAGGAAAAAATAATATATTTGTGAGTTCTGATACATGCAAATTTAAACTTGAACTTTGAACAGGACCTCCTCCCGTCCCTCTTTTTTTTTTTTTTTCATTCATCCAGAAACTAAAACTATAATCATGTGCTCCTTCCAAAGTATTACTTGTGCATGAGAATAAAAGATAGGAAAATGCTTGGAACTTTTTTCTGCCACCATGATATTAGTTTTTTTCTTTAGCCTGAGAACTGTTTACTACATTATTTAAGACAGAAGTGAGTGAATAGTGGGAAGAGAAGATTTTATGTTTTGTGTTTTCTCAATGCAAATTAAACTCCTGTTTTTTTGGCCAAAAGGGGACATGCATTTCCATGACAAAGGGAGAGATCTGCTTCCATTCAGGAATATAAATGGTTAAAAACAAGAGCCAGCTATTACTGTCTCTGGGACTCTATTGCTGAGAGAAAGCTCCTGGGTACTTCTAATAAGAAAGATATACTAGAGCTTGCTGACAGGAACAGAGCAAGTCTTTGTTAGTCCTGGACTTTTCTGTCACTCACCCCTAGATAACATCAAGCACTGTGACAGGGACAAGGTATATGTGACTGCTGTTCAGGCAATGGGCACTTGCAAAGTACCTAATTGAATTTCTCTCAGAGATAAAGGAATTTTTTAAAGTAATAATTTGTCAAGTAAAAATGATCTGCTAAGTGTTATCAGAAAATCTTCAGCTTTTAAAATAAATAATGGACCTTAATAGCTTTATATACTATAAGTCTCAGGTCTTGTCTATGTTTAGTTTTCTCAACAAAATATACATCACTGCTTCATATGATAAGCTTATGTGTGCTAGAGTAAAAATGCATTTTTCTGCTTTCTTGAACCTTATGAGAAATCTTCATCTGGATGTTGCAGTTGTCATATCATTAAAATTAATTAAAGTATTGTTTGTTACTGCTTTCCTAATTGTTGATATATGTATATGATCTGTAATCACAATCACTTATACTTGCTGAAGTAATTTATAACAGTGTTGAAATGCTATACTATCAGTCACAATGTGCAGTCAACATGCACTATTTTCAAGACACACCATATACATATAGCTTTTCTTTGCCTAAAGGGGCAGAAGGCTTTTTCATCATCATCATCATTGGTCAATCTACAAATCTTTTCTGAAAATTTAAGCTTTCCATTTTGCATATAGGCCTTTTCTCCCTCCCTCTGTGTATTGATATAATTAACTTTCCATTTGAGTTACTAAATATTGAAAATATAGACAGGTAAAAAATCACATCTTTGTAATTTAGTAAGAGCAGATGGGGGTAGAAGTTTTTTAGTTTTGAATAACCTTTCATCACAGGAAGAATAATGACTTCTGCTTTGTGTGAAAACTTATGTGAAGGCAACTTGTATGAGTTTAATATATGTGATTGTGCAGGACTCATCCTATGTAATAAAGAGGTAATATGCAAATTGATCACCATTCCAACACACAAGATGGCTGGCAGGGGAGGGCAGTTGTGAGTGATCAGGCCAGTTGGGGAGGGCAGTTGGGAGGGACCAGGCCAGAAAGGGAGGGTAGTGGGAGGTGATCAGGCCTGCATGGTAGGGCAATTGGCATGGGGGGAACAGCCCTGCAGGGGAGGACAGTTATGGGCAATTGGACCAGCAGGGGAGAGTAGTTGGGAGCAACCAGACCTACAGGGGAGAGCAGTTAGGGGCAACTAGGCCAGCCAGGGAGGGCAGTTGGGGCTGGCAGGGGAGTGGTTAGGGGGCAATCAGGCAGGCAGGCAGGCAAGTGGCTAGAAGCCAACTGTCCTGGATTGTGAGAGGGATGTTCAAGTGCCCTCGAGAGGTCCCAGATTGGAAAGCGTGCAGGCTGGGCTAAGGGACACACCCCCAACGTGCATGAATTTCTTGCACAAGACCTCTAGTTATGTTATATTCATGTATGAGATAGGCACTATTAGAATTTAGGATAGGATCAATTGTAAAACTATAGCAAATAAACAAGAGTTTGATTTTTTATTTTGTTTAAATATTTAATATTTTTAACATAATCACTGAAAAGAGGTAAATTTGAATTCTTAAAAAAATAAGAACTGTCCTAGCTGGTTTAGCTCAGTGGATAGAGCTTGGCCTGTAAACTGAAGGGTCCTGGGTTCAAATCAGGTCAAGGGCACATGCCTGGGTTGTGAGCTGGATCCCCAGTAGGGGGTGTGCAAGAGGCAGCCAATCAGTGATTCTCTCTCATCATTGATGTTTCTATTTCTCTCTCCTTTCCTTCCTCTCTGAAATCAATAAAATATATTTTAAAAAATGAGAATTTTTCAGATATTCCCAATATACAGTGACAAAAAGTTAAACATACATAAATAGTTACATTTTATTTTTCCCTCTTGATAAGATACAAAATTAATGGTTATTTATGAATCAAAATATATATTAATTTTACGTGACTGTAAAAAAATATAACTAGTTAATTTTAATACTATTTATTTTAAGATCAATTTTGAGAACCCCTGACAATGACACCTACTTTTTATAGTTCGAGTGTATATATGAGGATCTGTTAATCATGTTGCAAGATGTTTCCTATCTAAGTGTTTCGGTCAGAAAGGCCTGTTCAAGATCCATTGGAGTTATTCTGGACAAATTATTGAAATAAATTATTTTAGAGATATCAAAAGCAATTATTAGGCTTAAAATGCATATAAAAATTAGCAAAGTGTAAAATAAATTTTGGAAATATATTGTCAAGTCTCAAGTCATTTAAAGGTAGGAAAATGTGCAAAGTTATTTTAACATTTTTCTTTAAGTGGTACAAACATGATGGTGTTTCCTCTTTTAGTCTTAAAAAATTATTTCAATGAGAATGTTTGAAAAAAGCTATTTGCTGAATGGCTTTCTTTCCAATCTACACTAATATAAGAGAAACATTGACTGTCCCTCTGCTATGCCCACCAGTCAACCAAGAGTGAGTATTCAAATTAATCCAATAAAAATTGTGGTGGCCACAGAGCTGCAGTGAGTAGGAGGCTTGGGTTGCCCCTGGCAATGGAGCAAGCCAAGCTTCCCACCTGCTCTGGCCTCCGCTCAAGGAGGGGCTGGGAAAAAAAAAAAGGAGGGGCTGGGAGCCTGGGTCGCCAGAGGGCATGGCCAGCATGAAAATGGCCCTCACCCCCTTACTCAGGCTGGCCAGGCACCCCAGCAGGGACCCCCCAACCCTGAAGGAATTGTGGCCAGCCTGTAAACAGCCCTCAGCCCCTTACCCAGGCTGGCCACACCCCCATGCAGTAAGAGTCCCCTCTGGGGGGTGTGGCCAGCTTGCAAACAACCATCAGCTGCTCATCAAGGCTGGCCAGGCACCCCAGTGGGAAACCCCTTCCTAAGGGGCATGTTGCCAGCTTGAAAATATCTCTCAGCCCCTCACCCAGTCTGGTCATGTCCCCTTAACAGGGATCCTCAACCCATGGGGGCATGGCCAGCCTGCAAACCACCACAGGCCCCTAGCCCAGGCTGCCCCACACCCCAAGGGAATGCCCACCCTGATCTAGGACAACCTTCAGGGCAAACCAGGCAGCCACCACCCATGCACCAGGCCTCTATCTATACTAATAAAAGGGTAATATTCTAGTTAGACTGGGAGACCTTCCAGGAGATTTACTGCATGTTTTTCTAGACCCCCAAGGTGGCAGAGCCGAGGTAGAAGTGGTTAGAGGCCAAGAGGGGAGGGCATTTGTGGATGATCAGGCCAGGATGGGACAGTAGTTGTGGGTGATCAGGGGAGAACCATTAGTGTTGATCAAGCTAGAGAGGCGGGGCAGTTGGGTGTGAGCAGACCAACAGGGGGGCCAGTTGGGGGTGATCAGGACAGTGGGGGTGGTAGTTTGTAGTAAACAGACCAGCAGGGAGCAGTTGGGGGAGAGCAGGCCATTGAGGAGGGAAGGTGTGGGTGAGCAGACCAACAGGCGGGGTGGGGGAGTTGGGGTTGAGCAGACCAGTATGGAGGTCAGTTGGGGGAGAGCATGCTGGCATGGGGGGCAGTAAGGGTGATCAGGCCAATGGCAGGGGACAGTTGGGGGCAAGTAGGCCAGCAGGCAAAGTGGCTAGGGGCAATCAGGCAGGCCAATTGAGGGTGATAAGGACAGCAGGGGAGGGCAGTTTGGAGTGAGCAGGACAGCACGGGTCAGTTGGGGGCAAGCACACTGGCACAGGGAGAAGTTGGGGTGATCAAGCTGGCAGTGGGGGCATTTGGGAGTAAACAGGCCAGTGGTGGGGCAAGTTAGGGGCAGTCAGGCTGGCAGGCAGGTGAGCTTTTAGAAGCTAGCAGTCCCGGATTGCGAGAGGGATGTCTGATTGCTGGGTTATGCCTGATCCCTGTAAACTGGCAGTAGGACAACATCCTTCAAGGGAAGCCAGATTGGAGAGAGTGCAGGCCGGGCTGAGGGACACCCACCCCTCACCCTGTGCAAGAATTTCATACACCGGGCCACTAGTCCTATACAATTAAAGCCTAATATACTAAGTGTCCAGTCGACCATTCAACCAATCAAAGCATAATATGCTAATGATATGCCAAGGCCTCTCTACCACTCACTATGATGTGCACTGACTACCAGGGGACAGACGCTCCAACTGGTAGGTTAGCTTGCTGCTGGGGTGTGGATGATCAGGACTGAGCAAGATGGGCGAGACATCTCCTGGGGCCTTCCTGCGGTCCCTTGACTGGCCAACCTCCTGTGTCCCTCTCTGACTGGCCAGCCCTGATCAGCTCCGATCCAGACTGGGCAAGATGGGATCAGAAATGCCCTGGAGTCCTCCAATGGACCCTCCTTGGCCCTGATTGTGCACTGGTGGGATCCCTCAGCCTGGCCCGTGACTTCTCACAATCTGGGATCCCTTGGGGGATGTTGGAGAGCCAGTTTCAGTCCCATCTCACAGACCAGGCTGAGGTATCTGACTGGTGAACAAATGTGTACACTTGATTTCTAGTCTTATATAATACAAGCCTAATATTCTAAGTGTTCAATTGACCAGTTGACCATTCAACCAATCAAAACATAATATGCTAATGATATGCGAAGGCTGCTCAACTGCTTGCTATTACATGCACTGACCACCAGGAGGCAGACAGTCAATTTTTAGACTAGTTGCTGTGACTTTCAGACTGGTAAGTAGGTTTGCTGCTGGGGTCCAGCCAATCAGGACTGAGCAAGATGGGCTGGACACGTCCTGGAGCCTTCCTGCAGTCCCTCAGCTGGCCAACCCCCTGTGTCTCTCCTTGGCTGGCCAGCCCTGACCCAGACTGAGTGACATGGGCCAGACGTGCCCTGCGGTCTCTCCCCGGCCCCAATTGTGCACCAGTGGGGTCCCTCGGCCTGGCCTATGACCTCTTGCAATCCTGGACCCATCAGGGATGTTGGAGAGCCAGTTTCAGCCCCATCTTGCATGTCAGGCTGAGAGATCTGTGCACTTGGCCTCTAGTATTTAATAAAAAGATGCATCCTAACATTTTCAAAAATTTTTAAAAATTAAAAATTAGCCAATACTTGGCTTAATATTCTATAATGATGTGGACTGCTTTTGAAATTTTAAAAATGATAGTTAAATTAGAACTATGCTTTGTTTTTACTATTTTTTTAAATATTGGAACATGATAAACACTTTGTAAAAAAACCAAACCCCAACTAAAACTTTGATTAAGATGTTTAGAAAGAGAGAGAAATATTCAACCCATAGCCTTTAACATAGATTTATTTCAAGTGTGTAAATGTATTTTTTTAAAAAAAAACATTTAAAAGAGTTTGAATTGTCTTTATTAGTTTTAGTATATATGAAGAAATCTATAAAGACTGTATGTAACAAGATTATAAAATTCAAAACTCCTACATTTTCCATGCTTTTTGTTGTTGTTGTTAATCCTCATCTAAGGATATTTTTCCATTGCTTTTCTGAGAGAGAGAGAAAGAGAGAGAGAGAAGGAGAGAGAGAGAGAGAGAGAGAGAGAGAGAGAGAGAGAGAGAGAGAGGAAGGTGGAGAGAGACATTGACTGGTTGTCTCTTTCTTTCACCCCAACTGGATATGGATAGCAAACCCACAACCCAGATATGTGTCCTTGACCAGGAATCCAACTCATAACCCTTCAGTGCGGGGGCTGACACTCTAGCCACTGAGCACACTGACCAGGGCTTCATGTTCTTTTTAATAATCTACATGAAACATGCTATGTGAATGCTCTGCCCTCTCTGAGTTTGGTACTATTTTAATTCCATTTTATAGATGAAGGAATTGAAACTCAAAGATGTCTGATATATGCCCCAAGAGTCATTTTCATGATGCCATTTTTGCTTGCTTTCGTAAATTAATCAGTATTCTATTTATTTTCAAACACATTTTCATCCACTTATTTCCTCAGAACCTTTGCTCAGTATAGGTAGAGAACTTACGAAAATTTTTCTCATTTAAACCAAAGCTGTTCCTTCAGTCAAATCACTTACCTCTCTATAAATTACTCTTTTTCATTTCTAAAAATGTGTATATTAATAACACTCCTATCAATATTTATCATTTAAAAATCAACATATCTCAATGTGCTTTGTAATCTACATTGTGAAGTATTTCTTAAATTTAACTATTTATTCAGTCACATACACAACACTGAATTAGGACCTTATATTTGTGTAGTCTTGCATTGAAAATCTTTCAGAGTTCTTAAAACAATATCTGCCAACTTCATTTATAACTAGAGGCTCAGTGCTCAAAATTTGTGTATGGAACGGGGGTCCCCTCAGGCCAGGTTGCACCCTCTCCAATTTGGAACCCCTCAGGGGATGTCTAACTGCTAGGGATTGGGCCTACACCAGCAATTTGACATCCCTCTCACAATCTGGGACCACTGGTTCCTAACTGCTCACCTGCCTACCTGCCTGGTTACACAAAACTGCCACCCTCACCTGGTCTCCCCTAACTGCCCACCCTTCTGGCCTGGTTGCTCCTAACTGCCCCCTTCTGCCAGCCTGGTTGCCTCTAACTGCCCCCCCCGCCCCCCCGCTAGCCTGCTCACCCTCAATTGCCCCCCCCTTGCCATCCTGCTCAGCCCTCCCTATCCCCCTGTGCTGGCCTGGTCACCCCTCACTGCCCCCCCCATCAGTCTGTTTGCCCCTTACTACATCCCTCTGCTGGCCTGGTCACCCTTCACTGCCCCCCTGCCAGCCTGATTGCCTCACTCATCCTGCTGTTTGGTCCTTTGGTCTCCTCTCACTGCCCTCCCCCCACACCCACTGGCCTGGTCACCTCACGCAGCCTGCTGTTTGGTTGTTAATGTGAGGGTGTCCTGGCCAATTTGCATATTACCCTTTTATTAGTATAGATGCCCCTGGACAAGAAGACATGCATGCTAATTTGCTACTGTTGCATAACAAATTGCCACAGACTTAGAAGTTAAATAAACAAACATCCATTTGTCTATGTGTAGTTTCTATAGGTTGGAAGACTGGGGATGACTTAACTGGGTCCTCTCTCTGCTCAGAGTATAACAAGGCCAAAATAAAGACATTAGGCAGTCTGTATTCTCATCTGAAAGTTTACTGGAGAGAAATTTTCTTTCTACTTCATTGAGGTTACTAGTAGAGTTGCTTGTGTGTGTGTGTGGCAGGGTGTATTTCTAAGGTCCCTGCTTATTTGCTGGTTGTCAGCTGAGGGTTGTTATAGAATTTACCAGGTAACTGAAAAATACACAGGAGTACCGGAGATACAGGAAAAATCCATTTATTCTTAGATATTTTGCATGTGTTAGTATAGGACTCAGGGGAGACTGTTTCTCTCCAAATCCTAACCAAGACAATATGGAGGAAGCTCTTCCTTTATCCTCTTTGGTTTCTTAGTCCCTCAAATATGAATGGTAGTTCCGGATCTTTCATGGGCTTTGCTAAAATCCCTGTGTGTTGGGATAGAGGCCGAGAGACCACATCTAAAGGCCTGGCCTGGTGCCCCATCTGGAGGTTGTGTATTGTTCATGGTTTATGGCATTTGTAGATTTGGAATAGTACTTAAGTAAACAGGTCTTGCAAAATCAGATAATTAAGGAAGTGGCAGTGACTAGACTACAGGCTAACAGGAATGTGCATTAGGTTACTGGCATAGATTCAGATTGTTAGGCCCCCAAAAATGTCTCATTTTCACTATCAGGGTCATTCTCTGCAAGTAGAGCAACCTCTGTACTTCACCATGGTGCCCACTCACAACATGGCAGCTTACTTCTTCAAAGAATCCTTGATCAAAAGAATCCTTGAGATCAGGCAAAACTTAGCTTATTAGGACAGATCTACCCAGGAATAAAAACATCCCTTTATTTTTGCCATAAACTATCCTTTAATCATGGCAGTGATATTGATGACAGAGGATGAAACTCCCGTTTGGAAGAGTAAGGTTCTTGGGTTGCCTCTAAAAGAAGCATTTTAGAAGTCTCCACGGGAGGGGTGTGTGTGTGTGTGTGTGTAAGAAGGCTTTATTTGCATGAAGTTACATTTCTTGGGTTCCAAAGCCCCCTACCTACCCTTAAGCCAGTCCTAGAGGGACAGCTGGGAGTTCAGCAAAGTCAGAAACAGGGCCAGTGTCTAGAGTTTCTGTTCCATGTTGCAGCTGGATGGTGTTAAGCATCCAAACCAGATTAAAGTCCTTTGTTCATGTGTGGAGTCCCACATGGCAGTGTGCCATGCTGGCAAAGTGGCACATAGGCCCCCTGGAACAGGAGTCCCAAGATGGCCTGAGAGAGTTGATTTCCTTGTTTAGAGGTTCAACTATTCAAGTTTCTCATGCTTTTATTGGCCATTCCCATCCTCGCCAATTACCTGTTTCTAGGTGTGATTGATGGGCAATTAGCCTCCCACATTACTCAGGCCTTACTGGGCATGCATCTAAAATGTCTTTGTCTGGTTCCTTCCCCCATCAGTCAGTGGGGAATAGATCTGGAGAATGTTAAATGTAGCTTTTATGGAAAGCTGTGTAAATGGCATATCTATACTATCTGGTCTCCTCTTTTACTCCTTTCCTGTTAGATAATAACCAGATTATTAGAATGGTATCAACATCTCATTATATTCACAAGGAGGGTCCCATACTCCAGGAGAGAAAATGATACTGGTCATCAACAAGAAAGGACAGATCTCTTGGGACTATTTCAGAATTCTGCATGCAAACCAATTACAGGATATGAGGATAATTAGATTTGAAGCTGGTGACAAATGTGTCTTTCTGCTCAGAAGGTTATGAAGGTAGTCTAGATTTGAAAGGTGGAATGCAGGAGATATGATCCTGATGGAAGTGGACTCTAAGCCAACTATGAATGAAATGTAAATTGATTCCGTGAAATCAGCCAGTCTTGACAATCAGAATATGAGAGGTATTCCAAATTATCAGATTATGTTTAATGTCTCCGATATTAGTCTTAGTCCCTGCTATCACAAGATAAGAAAAATTGAAATCCAGAGATCTTACTAATGAGTTTATCAAAGTGGTTATTAAGATACTGCAAATGAAATAGGGTCTTAAATCTTGAGATATTGAGCTAGAGACACATAGATGCAGACCATGGCTCACAGCTGTCTGCATTTATGACCCAGTCCTTGAAAGTGTGTAATAATAAATGTCAAATACAATAAATCAGCTATTTTTAGTCATTTTATATTTGATTCTTTCATCACAATAGCTTCCCTCCTTGTTTCTGTAGCTCAAATTGGGAAATGACTGTTTGCAGTAGGAATATGTTAAAAAGTAGTCCACATTTAGATGGATTCTTATTATTTATTAAATGTTTAATAGGCTGCAAGATTCACGTTAAGCTCTGTTTCATTTCCCTTGGTGAATATAGTATTACTTATTAGGGGAAGAATATTTGCAGTTCTTGGAGAGTTTTACAAATAGTAGTAATGAAAACTTCAAGAAATTTATTATTTTATCCTCTTTAGCTTATACTGAATTGAATTTGCAGGAATAATAACCTCAATGGGAAAAATTACTAAAACTAAACAAAAAATAAAAGGGAAAAATCATATCTGTATACAGAAAAGTAAAGAATTAAAGTATTTTTTTTCTGTAGTCTACAGAATCTTCAGTGTATTCTGAATAGAAAAAGCCACTGGGCTAAACAAGAAACCTCCTGCTGTTTTTCTCATAGTTGGTTCCCTGCTCACTTGCTATACACTCATTTCTTCTTTTTGTCTAATATGTATTGACTTTCTTATTTCACAGAGTCTGTGGTATTTTGCAGCAAGTGTGGTAACCCAGAAGATTTTCTTTCACTTAAAACAAAGGGTCATTCCTCTGAAGATGGCTCATATATCCTAGTTCTTAAATGTTGTTTAGAAGAAGAAAGATGGGTAATAAACTTTTATATGAAATTTTCTTTCCTAAAAACCCTAATTCAAAGCAACTACCATGGTTTCTGTATATACTGTGTGTATTTTATAGTTTGGAATTAATGTTAATCGCACCAGAAATGGGATCATGTTTTGGCATAAAGGCACATACAAACACACACATACACACAATCCTAAACCTAGTTAAGTGAGAGACTAGTTTAACAAGGTTCAATTTTATGTGCTTGGATCCCACAAACAATAAAAATTGACGGGTTACTTATGAATCAGCAACAAACAAACGATGTTCTGTATGCCCTCTTTCAAAAAGTGTCTATTTAAGTCCTTTGCCCATTTTTATTGGATTGTTTAATCTTCCTTTTAAGTTGAATGAATTCCCTATATATTTTAGAGATTAAACCCTTATCAAAGATAACACTGGCAAATATGTTCCCACATGCAGTGGGCTTTGTTGTTGTTCTGTTGATGGCTTTGTTTGCTGTGCAAAAGCTTTTAATTTTGGTATAGTCCCATTTGTTTATTTTCTTCTTAGTTTCCATTGTTCTAGGAGTTGTGTAGGTAAAGGTATTGCTTCAGCATATGTTTGCTATTTTGCTGCCTATGGATTCTTCTAAGATTTTTATGATTTCTTGTCTTATGATTTAGTTCTTTATGCATTTTGAGATTATTTTTGTATAGGATGTAAGCTGATGGTCAAGAGACAAATGAAAACATGCTCAAAGTCTCTAATCATCTGAGAGATGCAAATCAAAACGACAATGAGTTATCATCTCACACCTGTCAGAATGGCTATCATCAACGAATCAGCAAATGACAAGTGCTGGAGAGGATGTGGAGAAAAAGGAATCTTGTGTACTGCTGGTGGGAATGCAGACTTGTGCATCCACTATGGAAAACAGTATGGAATTTCCTCAAAAAAGTAAAATTGGAAATCTCATTTGACCCAGTGATCCCACTTCTGGGAATATATCCCAAGAAAACAAAAACATCAGTCAGAAAGGATATAAGCACCCATATGTTCATAGCAGTACAATTTACAATAGTTAAAATTTGAAAACAGCATAAGCGCCCATCAGCAGACAAGTGGATTAAGGAACATTGGTGCATCTACACAACGAAATACTATGCTGCTGTAAAAAAAGAAGGAACTCTTATCATTTGCAACAGTATCAATGGACCTGGAGAGCATTATGCTAAGTGAAATAATCTAGTTGGAGAAAGATAAATATCACATTCATTTGTGGAATATAATAAACTACATAAACTGGTGAACAAAAATAGACCCAGAGACATAGAAGTATCATGCAGACAGAAGGATACTACAGAGGGAAGGCTGGGGAGACTGGGGGTAAGGAAGAGAGATTAATCAAAGGACTTATATGCATTCATATAAGCATAACCCATGGACACAGACAGTAGGGAGTGAGGGTATGTGCTGGGGGTTGAGAGTGGCTGGGGAGAGGTCAATGGGGGGAAAAGGAGACATATGTAATACTTTAAACAATAAATATATATATTTTTAAATAAACAAAAGTTGACTTAGTCCTTCTTCTTTGCCCAAGGCATGGCTTGTGGATTAATGTTTTTACTTTTACTTTTATTGAAAACAAATGTTTTCTTCTTTGTTGTGTATGACATCACTGATTCCCATCATTCGCAATTTTTAAAAATGTTTATCAAATATATAGAGAAATCACATTAATTCCTCTCCCTTGTTATGGGGGTCTGAAAGAAAAAACTACGATACAGGGAATATTTTCTTTCAGATACTGTATTTTTCTAATCCAGGAATTGCCTCCTGGGGAACTTTCCCTTTTCTTTTGAACCTTCCCCTCCCACTGCTGGACTAAAGTGGAATATTTCATCCTTCTCCTCTTCTTCATCCAAGCCTCTTTCTCCTTTAGCTTCTCTCAGAGATCAAGCCTTTAAAAGTTACTGGAAACTGTCCCACCAAAAATCTGGACACTCAGAATTCCTTAGTCCATTCCATCCAATTTCATACTCTTAAAATGTTGGCTATTGATGCCAATTGGCACTGGGAGCACAGTAGTACTTGCTGTCTCTCGAGATCTCCCGTGTGTGTGCGTGCGTGTGTATGTGTGTGTGTGTGTGTGTGAATTTAGGATGGCTTTACAGTTGCCAGATCTAGATAACCAACACGCAGAACATCTGGTTTAATTTTAATTTCAGATAAATGATGGATAATTGTGTAGATGGTTTCCACTCTTCTTAACCACTCTTCCTAATCATGTGCAAGAAAGTAAGTGGGGGAAAAGAGCATAGTTGAGTCCTTTTATTTGTACTTCTTCAAGTAACAGAAGTTTGTTTTTTTTTTCTGAATATATCTCCTAGTGGGATTTCTATTAGGTTCACCAGACACAATTTTTTAAGCATCATAACTGTCAGGAGACTAAGAATTTGAGTACTGATTTTCATTCTCTTAGGCCTTATATTAAAAGCTGGCAAGGAAGTCTGGAGGTGGAAAAGGGTATTAAGCAAACCAGTTACACTCCCTGTAACAATAACCAAACATAGTTTAAGGACAACAAATAGACATTTTAAATACAAAATATTGATAAAATACAGGTTTCACATGTTATTATTGTAGAAAAAATACTTGAAGATGCACACACACACACACACACACACACACACACACAAAACACTAGAAAAAAAAGATAGAATCCATGGACTTTTTAAAATGGTGAACTAAACTCATGAGTAGAACTTTTAAAAATGGCAATAGGAAATAAGAGGAATCTATTTTAAAAATCATTAAAAGCTGTTCCATTGTAATTTAAAGAAAGTTAAAATTTTATAAGGACAGCCCATCTGGTACAGCTCAGGAGTTTGATTCCTAGTCAGAGCACATGATAGGGTTGCAGGCTCAATCCCTAGTAGGAAACATGCAGGAGGCAGATGATTAATGATTCTTTGTCATCATTGACATTTCTATCTCTCCCTCCCTCTCCCTTCCTCCTTGAAAAAAAGAAAATAATATATAATGGTTTTTTTAAATTTCCCTATTAATATAATCCTATGTTATAAAGGGCTAATATGCTAATTAGACCAGATGGCAGAACAACCTTCGGGAACAACCAGTAGGTGGTGGGTGGGGTCAGGAGGCAGCCAGAGCTGCTCTGAGGGCCAAACCCCTTGCATGAATTTTTTGCAACAGGCCTCTAGTAAAATATAAAACTAATAAAAATAAAAGAGTACTTTAAAAAGGTTTAATATGTCTATGCTGAAAAACTAGTATTATAATTTTTAAGCAATCAAGAAACACAAATTTACTGATGTAGTTTTATATTTTTTATGAATTCAATCTTAGTGTTTGATTCTGAAGAAGAAAGCAGTTCTTTAAGCAAGATTGCATGTTGCTTTTTTTTAGTTTATTCAATGTTGACACAGAAAAAGGCAATTGACTTAATTATTTTTTAAGAGTGCAAATATTTTAAATGTGGATAATGTAAAAAAAATCATCATAAATAGAAATCAAGAGGAGATAGTAAGGAAGATGAGTCATATTTAGGGAATTTTGATAAATACTGTCTATAATAAATAGATCAATAATTGGTTTTATGTAAATGAACATATATACTCAGGTAAAGGAGTAAAATGAATGAACACTAACAAAATCAGGAAGCTAATAGAAAAGAGTATAAAAAGTAGACGAGAAGAAATTCTCTAATATTTTCGTTCTTACATTGGAGTATCGATAAATATCATTTATATACAATTGGATAAGAACATTAAGCATTATATCTTAATATTTTGTTATTTCCCTGAGAACTACAGAATGATCTGAATGCACAAATGAAATTTGTGAACTCAGAAACCCTCTTCAATCTTACAGGTTAGCATCATAATTCATTAAAGCTATAATGTACTAATCAAAAGTATCACTATTTTTAAAACCTTAAGAAAAAATGCTGCAGATCAAGCTATAATTCAATTAATTACCATAATATGGAGTTGTAATTTTATAGTTTTTGAAAGAAGTCCGTAAAAGTTATATATATTGTTTCATATATATATGTGTGTGTGTGTGTGTGTGTGTGTGTGTGTGTGTGTATATATATCTCAAGTATCACCTTAGTGTAAAAGGGAATAGGAAATAAAAATGAAATGAAAAATAAGGTATTTTTAAAAGTTCTTCACTTGAAGAATCTAAATCATTGTCCATCTCAGCTTTATTAATGTCCCTGGATTTTTTCCCCTAAAATACATTGTCCTCTACAAAATAGCTGATAGCTTATTTTTCAGACTGATCTGGCATTGTCTCCAAATTTTCTTTTCTGGTATGGACACCAGTTCTACAAGACTTATTGCTTTCCTGCTGCTTCATTTATTTTACTAGAATGTGTCTGTAAGAGGACTTCAAGATATAAACAGAACTTGCCTGGCTGCATGGCTCAGTGATTAAGCATCAACCTATGAACCTGGAGGTCACAGTTCAATTCTCTGCCAGGGCACATGCCCAAGTTGCCCGGGATGCAGGCTCAATCCCCAGTAGGGGGGTGTGCAAGAGGCAGTTGGTCAATGATTCTCTCTCATCATTGATGTTTCTATCTCTTTATCCCTCTCCTTTCTTCTCTAATATCAATAAAACTGTATTTTTGAAAAAAGATATAAATAGAATTCATATTCCTTTTCCAGATGACTCTAAATAGTTTGAGATGAAAATGTTGATATTTCAATTGCATCATTTTTCAATAAATATTTTAAAACTTTGTTTACTCTGAATTTCAGAGTATACATAGTGGAAATTATAACGTTCCTTTAGACTGTTATGTTATTGATATTTGGTAAGGGAGAATAAATAAAATGTGAGTAGAAATGTGCAGGAGTAGTGATTGTCCTTTCTGGAGAAGTGTCTATACAGGACCTTTGCCCATTTTTTATTGAATTGTTTGTCTTTCTGGTGTTGAGTTGTATACCTTGTGGATATATTTTGTAAACTAACTCCGTATCTGATATATCATTCTGGGAAAATAGGTTCTCTCATGAAGTGGATTCCCTTTCATTTTGTTGGTAGTTTCTTTTGCTGTGCAGAACTTCTTAGTTTGATATATTCCCATTTGTTTATTTGTTTTTCCTTTTATTTTCCTCACTCTAGGAGACATAGTGGCAAAAATATTTCTGCAAGAGATGTCTGAGATTTTACTGCCAATGTGTTGGGTTTTTTTATTTTTGTTTTTGTTCTTATTTTTTCAGGAATTTTTAGGGTTTCAAGTCTAACATTTAAGTATTTTATCCATTTTCAGTTTATTCTTGTGTATAATGTAAGTTGGTATTCTATTTTCATTTTTTTTGCATATATCTGTCCAATTTTCCCATCACCATTTATTGAAGAGACTGTCTTTACTCCATTATATGTTCTTTTGTCAAATATTAATTGACTATATTGGCTTGGGTTGATTTCTGGACTCTCTGTTCTGTTCTATAGACTTATTAGCATATGCATATTCTCATGCTAATGCTAGGCTGTTTTGAGTACAGTGGCCTTATAGTATAGTTTGATATCAGGTATTGTGATACCTACAAATTTGTTCTTCTTTCTCAAGATTACTGACATACATATGGCCATTAAGCATATGAAAAATGTTCAACATCAATAATCATGAGAGAGATACAAATTAAAACCAAGAAATATTACCTTATACCTGCCAGAATTGCTACTGTCAATAAGTCAACAAATAGTGCTGATGAGGATGTGAAGAAAAGATAACACACTGTGGAAAATAGTATGGAGTTTCTTGAAAAAAATTGAAAATGGAATTGCCTTTTGACCCAGAAATCCTACTTCTGAGAATATATCCTAAGAATACTGAAACACAAATTCAAAAGAATATATGCAGCCCTATATTCATAGCAGTGTTATTTACAACTAGAGGCCCAGTTCACAAATTCATGCACCAGTGGGATCCCTGAAAGATCGGGCTGAAACCAGCTCTCAGTCATCCCCTGAGGGCTCCCAGATTTCAAGAGGATGCAGGCCAGCCTGAGGTACCCCATCAGTGCATGATCAGGGCCGGGGAGGGAAGTGAGAGGTTGGTCAGCTGGGGAGGGACTGTGGGAGGGTTTCAGGGCATATCCAGCCTGTCTCACTCAGTTCTGATTGACTGGACCCCAGCAGCAAGCTACCTACCAGTCAGATTGGAGTCTCTGCCCCCTGGCAGTCAGTGCATGTTATAGTGAGCAGTTGAGCAGCCTTAGCATATCATTAGCATAATACACTTTGATTGGTTGGATGTCCAACTGGTTGACAGGACACTTAGCATATTAGACTTTTATTACATAGGATAGCCAACATCTGAAAAGAGTAAAAGTGCCCATCGGTAGATGAGTGAATAAAAATCCTTTGCCACATTTACATAATGGAATACCACTGGACAATAAAAAAGGTGAAATCTTACCTTCTGTGACAGCAAGGATGGATCTTGAGATTATTATGTTAAGCAACATAAATCAGTCAGAAAAAGAGAAATACCATGGGATCTCATATGTGGAATTTAATGAACAAAATAAACTGATGAACAAAATGAACCTAGGCATAGATACATAGAACAGATTGACAGCAGTCAGTGGGGAGGATAGAAGAGGTACTAGTTGAAACAAGGTGAAGGGATTAGTCAATTAGCATATAGACACAGAAAAAAGTGTGGTGATGATCAGAGGGAAAGGGGTATGGAGGTGGGAAAAGGGATGAAAAAGAGGGATATCTGTAATAGTGTCAAAATAAATTTAAATAAAAAAGTAGTGGTTGATTTAATTGGCCTATCAGAATTGGATGGTACATATCCTAAGACCTTAAATAAAGGACAAGTATAGGTGTGGTGGTTTGCCAGAACAACTATCTGTCATTAAATTTTGGAGGATGTACCAGACCATATACCTATAAAGCTTTTATGACTCTTCTCAGGAGAAAGACCATTTATTTTATTTTATACTAGAGGCCCGGTGCACGAAATTTGTGCATGGGGTTCAGGGGATGTCCCTTAGCCCAGCCTGTACCCTCTCCAATCTGGGACCCCTCAATGGATGTCTGACTACCCATTTAGGCTGGATCCCAGTAGGATCGGGCATAAATGGGCAGTCAGACATCCTCAAAATCCAGGACTGCTGGCTCCAAACTTCTCACCTGCCTGCCTCCCTGATAGTCCCTAACCGCTTTCTGCCTGCCAGCCTGATCACCCCCTAACCACTCCCCTGCCAGTCTGATGGATGTCTAACTGTTCCCCTGCCAACCAGTTTGCCCCCAACTGCCCTCCTCTGCTGACTTGATCGCCCCCAACTTCCCTCCCCTGCAGGCCTGGTCCTTCCCAACTTCCTTTCCCTGCTGGCCTAATGGCCCACAACTGCCCTCCTCCCTTGCAGGCATGGAATCTCCTACTGTCCTCCCCTGCTGGCCATCTTGTGGTGGCCATAGAGTGTCCACATGGGGGCAGGATCTTTGACCACATGGGGGCAGCCCTCTTATGTGTTGGAGTGATGGTCAATCTGCATATTACTCTTTTATTAGATAGTAGAGGCCTGGTGCATGGGTGGAAGCCAGCTGGTTTGCCCTGAAAAGTGTCCCCGATCAGGGTGGGGGATTCCCTTGGGGCGAAGGACAGCCTGGGCGAGGGGCCTGTGGAGGTTTGCAGGCCAGCCACATCACCCAGTGACCCAAGTGGAGGCCCTGGGATCTGGAATTAATTTATGTCTACAATTGAAACTTTATAGACTGGAGCAGAGCCAAGCCTTCTGCTCACTCCGTGGCAGCAGCCATTTCTCTTTGAAACTTTGTAGCCTAGAGTGGAGGCCTAGGCCAGCAATGGCAGGGGGAAAGCTTGGCTTCCTCTGTTGCCGGGAAAACCCAAGCCTCCCTCCTGCTCTCAGTGGTGGCAGCCATCTTGGTTTGGGTTTATTTGCATAAAATGCTCCAGATTGGCTGGTGGGCATGACTGTGGGCATGGCTTATGGGTTTAGTGAAAGTACAGTCAAATTTGCATATTACTCTTTTATTAGATAGCATGTTTCTGATTTTATTTTATTCTTTTATTTATTGAATTTCATGCACCGGGGGGGGGGGGGGGGGATCATTCCTCAGCCCAGCCTGCACCCTTTCCAATTTGGGACCCCAATCCAGTACTGCTGGCTCCCAACTGCTCACCTGCCTGCCTTCCTGATTGCCCCTAACTGCTTTTGTCTGCCAGCCTGATCACCGCCTAACCACTCCCCTGCCAGCTTGATTGATGCCTAATTGCTCCCTGGCCAGCCTGTTTGTCCCTAACTCCCCTCCCTTGTAGCCTTAATTGCCTCCAACTGCCCTTCCTTGCAGGCCTGGTTCCTCTCAACTGCCTTCCCATGCTGCCATCTTGTAGTGTCCATCTTGTGTCCACATGGGGGCAGGATCTTTGACCACATATTGTGCGTTGGAGTGATGATCAATCTGTATATTATTCTTTTATTAGATAGGATAGAGGCCTGGCGCACAGGTGGGGGCTGACTGGTTTTCCCTGAAGGATGTCCCAGTTCAGAATGGTGGTTCCCTTGGGGCATTGGGTGGCCTAGGCAAGGGGCCTGTGGTGATTTGCAAGCTGGCCATGGCCAAGTGGAGGCCCTGGTATCTTGGATTTATTTATCTTCTACAATTGAAACTTTGTAGCCCAGAGCAGAGCCAAGCCTTTTGCTCACTCCATGGCAACAGCCATTTCTGTTGGGATTTATTTATCTTCTATAATTGAAACTTTGTAGCCTTAAGTTGAGGCCTGGACCAGCCAGGGCAGGTGGAAAGCTTGGCTTCCTCCATCTCCAGGTGCAACTTAAGCCTCATGCTCTCTCCAGCTCTGTGGCTGCCATCATTTTTGGGGGGATTTATTTATCTTCTATCATTGAAACTTTGTAGCATTGAGTGGAGGCCTGAGCCACCAAGGGCAGGCGGAAAGCTTGGCTTCCTCCATTGCCAGAAAAACCCAAGCCTCCCTCCTGTTTTCTGTGGCCGCATCCATCTTGGTTGGGTTTATTTGCATATTTGTTCCTGATTGTCTGGTGGGCATGGCTGGTGGTTGAGGCTGGTGGTGTAGCAGAGGTAAGATCAATTTGTATACTAGTCTTTTATTAGACAGGATTAAGGCAATGGTCAGCAAAGTATAGCCCCTTGAGTGTGGCTCTTCCACAAAATACCAAGGCTTGGGCGAATCTATTTTGAAAAAGTAACATTAGAAGAAGTTTAAGTTTAAAAAAATTTGGCTCTCAAAAGAAATTTTAATCTTTGTATTGGTGATATTTGGCTCTGTTGACTAATGAGTTTGCTGACCACTGGATTAAGGTATTACATGTGCGTCCTTATTCTCCCCCATAATTCTCTCTCACACACACACACTCATGCCCTCACCCGTCTTGTGTCTGTGTTTCAGAATGCAGACTGGTGCAGCTACTGTGGAGTTTCCTCAAAAAACTAAAAATGGATCTCCCATTTGACCCAGGAGAAAGACATTTAAAAATTTTTTAGAAACACAATATTTTTTTTCCTTGTGGTGGGTAAATTTCTAGACCAGTGCTATACTTTACTATATAAGTTTAACATTTTTTATTTAACAAACTTAACTATATAAGTTTAACATTTTTAAAATATATTTTATGGATTTTTTTTTTACAGAGAGGAAGGAAAGGGGAAATATCAATGAGAGAGAAAAATTTATCAGCTGCCTCTTGCACACCTGCCACTGGCGATGTGCCCACAGCCAAGGTACATGCCCTCGACCAGAATCGAACCCCAGACCTTTCAGTCCGCAGGCTAACGCTCTATCCACTGAGCCAAACCAGTTTCAGTAAGTGTAACATTTTTAGAAGGCACATTTTAAAGAGAAGCACATGTATTAAAATTTTAATAATATTTTAAGTTCACTATTAAGAAAGTATATTATTTTAATATGTATTCAATGTGAAATATTAATGAAATATTTTATATATATTTGGTATTAGGTCTTCAAAATGCAGTATGTGCTCTATACATACAGAACATCTCATTTTGAACTAGGGCTAAATAGCTACATTTAACTGGAGGCTAACATTCTGGACAGCATAGCTCTGTATTATGCAGTTGTCACTGGTATCCTCAGGGATTGTGTCTAAGACACCCCGTTTCCCTACTATGGGTACCAAACTCTGAGGATGCTTAAGTTCCTTATGCAATAATGGCACAGAATAGCTGACCCTCTGAATCAGTGGATTTTGTAACCTCGTATGAAAGACGCTGTTTTTTATTCTTGGTTGGTTGATTCTACAGTTTCAAAATCCACAGATAAGGACAAGAGCCCACGGTAAATGCCAATGTAGTTCTAAATCCTAGATGTCAATGTCTTTGAAGTACCTATATCCTTAGATTCGGTTTAGATTGCCCATCATAGAGAAACATGTGTGTCTAAAGTGTCATGATTTGAGGTTAACTGACTTTTGAAGCATCAGAAGTCACTGAGTGTTGATGTGTATGTGAAGAGAGAGAGAAGATGTCAAAACTAAAGGATGGCATATTGCTCAGAGAGGGAATGTTGATAAGATCTATTCATTGTTAGAAGGGCAGTAGAGGTCTGAGCCAGAAGACTAGTTGCTTTGCCTGTAGGATCTGCCTCATATATTGGTCTCTATTTTCAACTCTAAATTTTGAGAATGGGATTTCTGTTTTTCGTTTTCTTCTTGACATCTTCCCTGTCTCTGTCTCTGTCTCTGTCCTCTCATATCTGTTTCCCTCTCATATGCTGTCATTATTACTGTGTTTGTTTTTCAGATCCAAGACTATTGTATTAACCGTGATTAATCTCCTTTACTATTTTATTCCATTCCTTTTCTTATTCTCCCAAAGTGCTTGCTTATAATTTACAATCCACATAATTTCTTAAATTTTATTTGAATCTTTTTTTATCAGGCTGCCTTAGATATTCTGATCTATATTCCTCAAGCTGTGTGCTACTCTGGTAGACATGCACATATCTTCATTATTTCTGTATGCATGGAATGAATGATTAAAGAGTTATTAGTTACTGTTTGTTTTTTTAACATTAATAAGAACTATTTTTAAAAAGTCTAGAGAAAAAGTGACACATAATTTTATGTGCTGACTTTATTGAATCTTTATTATATATTAGGTATTGTTCTAAGTGTGTGAAGCTGAGGTACAAAAAGTTATTTAGCAAGACAGTAGCAGAGCCAGGCTTCAATTTTAATGACATACATTTTCAAAGGTGATTTTCTAAACATCATATTACTTTTTATAACATATATAGGTCTTAATACAATGAGGATAATGGGGATTTATGACATACGAGGTTTTTTTTATTAGAGTAATAGGATTGATTAGTATGAATGTTAATATCCAGCTTATCTATACTTACAGAACACTTAGTTTTTCCAAGGTTGCTGGGAATGAGAACTACATTTTCTAGCATCCTCAAACACAGATGTGTCATGTCACCGACTTCTGACCAAGGTGATTTAAGTGTAGGTACTTTTCTTTAATCTTTAGGGTTGTGTCCTTAAAAGAAGTTTGACCCAGTCCTATAGGACCTTTCCCCTTTTCCACTGTGTAAATTGTGCGTTTGATGTTGAGTCATTTTAAACTGTGAAGCTGGGTTATCCACAGAGAGATGCTATACAACAAAATAGAAAACACCTTAGTCATAGACAAATTCATGTCAGAGTCTCCTTTTCAACTTGAATCTACATTAAAAATAAATAAATTTCATTTTTTTAAACTGCTACAAATTTGGGTCTTTGTTAAAGCAGATTAACTAATCTCCCAACCAATATACAGGGATTGAATTTACTATGTAATTTTTTATAGCAATTATCACCAATTTTCTTCTTGTCTTCCTGTCTGTCTCTATCCTATTTTTTCAGTGTTGGCTATAATGTATGCTTGAGTAAAGAGAAAAGAATAGATAGTATACTTTTATTATGACTCTGTTTAAGAACTTATATCCTGCTTCCCTTATCTGCTTATAAACTACATCATGCCTATATTACATGCACACACAAATATTTTTTTATCGTGATTGCTTTATTATTTAGAATTTTTATTTTGAAACATCCTTTTAAGACTTAGACATAATAATATTTAACATGTATTGCTCTTTATCATTTATAAAGTGGAAAATAGCAGGGAAATAAATTGGCTATAGTTTTTCTAAACTTCTTCACTGTCAGAGTATTACTGGCTGAAGCACTTTTGACTTGGAGATGTCTATGTCTTGCTTCCTACACAGTGCGGTTCTCTATGCCATCAGGAGCTTTGGCGAGACAATATTTCTTACAAAAGTACTCTTGACTTTTTTCCCCAAATACCTGGCTCCTATTGTGTCAATTGATGTGCACACAGGTAAGGACAACCACTACACAACCGCCATCAGGCAACAGTGACTGTAAATGCATCTAGATTTTCAAGATATCAAAATGGAAAAATATACATCTTAGACTCAGTGAAGTATGAATTCTGAGACTCAGCCCCCCCAAAAAATAGACTACATTCTTGTCCTGACTGATGGCTCAGTTGCAGCATCATCCTATACCAAAATGTTTACGGTTTGATTCCTAGTTCGGGTACTTATCTAGATTTCCAGTTTGATTCCCAGTTGGGGCTCCTATGGGAGCTTTGATAGATGTTTCTCTCTCACACTGATGTCCCTCTTTCTTCATTCCTCTCTCTAACATCAGTAAAAAGATATGTTCAGGTTAGGATTTAGAAAAATAAACACACAACTACATTGTTGTCACTAAGCAATAATTTTCTCCTGTATAATTTGCAAACCTAAATGGTTTCCAGTGCATCAGACACAATAGAGAGTCCTCGGTGATTTAACAGAGTCTGGAAGGTTGTATGCATGAAGTAAGACATACACACTATTTTATCACCATAAGTCTTTGGAGACAGGGAGACAGTTCTGTGTGAACACACGCATACATACAACACACACACACACACACACACACACACAAAACATGTGTCCCTTATGCAAGATGTGTAGATGACATTTTTCAGGAATTGTGAAAAATTCTTGTTGACAAAGATGACCTAACTTTTGACTTAAGATAGTGACTAAAGAAAGTCTTAGTTTGCAGAAATCTCTATATGAGAAAATCTAGTAGGTTCTCTGAGAAGGTGAAGAATGTGGGTATTTTTATGCCATTAAGTAGGATTAGAAATACCAGTAAATCAGTATCCCAGATCATAGATTTTTTTTTCTCACTAGTCCCTAAAAAATTATTAGAGTGGGAAAAATATTTCATTATATTCACTTTTACCATTGCCAGTTTTTAACTTAGACAAGCCATGTACATAAAGTCAAGTTGTATTCAGTTTGAAACAACTTGACACAGCATATATTAAGCTAAATGAGAGGCAATGTGAGTACACAGAAACTGATTTAGTATGCAATATTTATCTGTGGGAGAGAGAAATGCAATTCAATTCAGGCTGATTCATCCTCCATTTTCTGTGCACAGAATCCCACAGGAGGTCATCTACCATCATTTTCGCTGTTTGGTATGCTTGACTGTATCAGGCAGTAATAGAGTAAAACCTGCGATCATAGATTACAGGGTAGCATGCCCTCCCCTATGTACTAGCATGCAGAGCTTAAATCTTGTTTTTCCCCCTCACAGACATTGTAAGCATGAAATTACTGTAATTGTTTTTTTTTTTTAAAAAAAAAACTTTTATGTTTTCACTTTATCAGTCAACCTAGGAGGCCTCGCCTTGCTGTGTACTGTTGCTATCTGATGATAAATATCATTTTAGAATTTGGAGATGATCTTACTTTTATTTATTTATCCAATTTGGTTAGCATTCTACCATTGATAGGGTATCCCCTTTTTTTTAACTCTCTACTCTTCTAGTTTTTATAATGAAAACACCATTGCTTTCCTCAAATATATTTTCAAATATTATTTTTTAAGCTAGATTCATCAGAAATTATATACTATAGTCTGGGCAGAAAATTTGAATGTTGGATGTAATTAATTAAATATATATTTTCAATAATTTCCACCTCGCTGAGTTATTATGAATTCTCTATAGTATTTTAATGCCGTTATTTTTAGTAGTATCTGCTGTCATAAAGATCGCCATTATCCCTGGTCGGTGTGACTCAGTTGATTGGGTGTCCTCCCTTGCACTGAAAGTTGCCTATTTGATTCCCAGTCAGGGAACATGCCAGTGTAGTGGCCCAGTCCTTGGTAAGGGGAGTGCAGAAGGCAGCCTATCTATATTTTGCTCTTACGTTAATGTTTCTCTCTCTCTCTCTTCCTCTCCCTTTCCCTCTCTCTAAAAATCAATACAAAAAACTTTAAAAAGGAAAAAAGAGCAAATAGAAAAAAAATTTTAATAAAAACTCATTAAAGTTTGAGAGTGACCTTACAAAATCTGTTTATTATGTATATATATACATGAAGACTGGTAAAATCAAGGTTTATTTTTCTCAGTGTATACACTAGAAAACTACATTCAAATTATAATTCTTTAAAAAGTAGTTTTTGAAGATTTTTTAAATGTATCAATGTTTAAAATTTCTATGGAATATTTATTCTAAATCTTCTAAGATATTTTATACATTTTACACATGACCATTTTCATTACTTGATAGGCACACAGTATTTAGGAGGATGATTAGTATATACCTGTCTTAAGTACTTGAAATGGAGCAACTCACATAATCTTTGGACAACTCAATGGGTAAAGTATATTATTAACAGGTGATAAAATAAGAGATGAAGACATTTTTATGTCCATACTTCCTGGCACTTACTAAGAATTAAAAAAATATAATTTCAAAAGTAGAGTCCCCAGAACCAAGATAGCACCTTCCACAACCACATCAAAATTATAATAAAAATACAGAACAATTATCATTTAGAACTGCCTGACAGATGGGTGAATAGAGGTCCTACAGCTAGAGAAGTAAAAAAGAAAGTACATTGAGACTGGTAGCAGGGGTGAAGGCAGGGAACAGGCTGGTCTGACACCCACATGTGGCATTTTTTTTTCAATCAGGGTTTATAGCTCAACTGTAGTGGTCACCCATGAGGAATAAGGGGTCCCATCTCCACACCAGAATCCCAAGCCCAAGGTCCAGCCTGGGAAGAGAAGTCCCTTTAACTTCAGACTGTAAAAACTAGCAGAAATTTTGGCTGAGTGACACAGAGGTTGCTGGATTCCCAGGGACTTCCTCTTAAAGGCCTAGCACACAAAATTAGGTGGACTCACTTGCTCTGAGCCCCTGCACTTGGGCAATGGCTCAGGGGGAATCTAGGAACATACAGGAAGAATTGGATTGTCTGGAATCAGAGCAAGAACTAACAGCCATATCTGAGTTTCCATCAGCCTGGCTCACACTGTTTACCAACCTTGGTGACTCCCTGAGACTCTGGCTCATCCATTTTCAGCTTTACCAAAGCTATTTTAAATGGTTTCTTTTTATGAATGGCCTGTCTTGTTTCAGGCTTCAGACTTTTCTAAAATTACTCAAACAAGCAGCAGCTGACATCAATCTAACCCATACCTATCAATAAGAGACCCAAGACCCAGCATTAGCACCTGCCTGCCTTGCTTCACAGGTTGGCATCACTTGAGCACTTCCAAGCCCAATACAAGTAGCAGCCATCTACAGATCTCTCCGTAGCTTCTGCTGGGTGGCTGCAGAAAGTGGCTGACTTTGCACCTCCAAGGATCTGCAGAGCCAGTGAGACTGGTGGACAGCTTCAGACCACAACAGATTGCAACTCTACACATCTACCAGTGATACTTTCAAGGTGAAGACTCAGTAAGCACCAAAGCCCAACTGGAGCAAGTCCTGCTCCATAAAGGTATCTCCAGGTGGCCTAGAGGTCAATTCCTTCCAGTGATGCCAACAGTAATAAAGGGTCAACAACAATAAGCCTATTCACACAGTCCACCCAAGAGTTGCAGCTAGAGTGTCCAGGTCAGGTAACTGGGGAAGCTGAGCCACTGGGTTGTACAGGATACCTACTACACAAGGCCACTCTATCAATTCCAGAAGACATAGCAGCTCTACCTAATACATAGAAACAAACACAGGGAAGCAGCAAAAAATACAGAGACAAACAAACATGTCACAAGTGAAAGAACAAAAGAAATCTCCACAAAAAGAACTAAATGAAATGGAAGTAAACAAATTATTGGATATAGAGTTCAAAAGAATGGTTAAAACAAATGGGACTACATAAAAATAAAAAGCTTCTACACAGCAAAAGAAAGCATCAACTGAACAATAAGAAAGCCACCTGCATGGGAGAACATATTTGCCATTGTTGTCACTGATAAGGATTTAATCTCCAACATTTACAGGGAACTAATACAACTTAACAAAAGGGAGATAAACAATGCAATAAAAAAATGGGCATAGGGCCTCAATAGACACTTTTCAAAAGAGGACCTACAGAAGGCCAAGAGACATGAAAACATGCTCAAAGTCACTAATCATCTGAGAGATGCAAGTCAAAATGACAATGAGGTACTCTCTCACACCTGTCAGAATAGCTGTCATCAACAAACCAACAACGGGAAAATGCTGGCAAGGATGCAGAGAAAAAGGAACCCTCGTGCACTGCTGGTGGAAATGCAGACTGGTGCAGCCACTGTGGAAAACAGTATGGTGCTTCCTCCAAAAATTAAAAATAAAATTCCCATTTGATCCAATGATCTTACTTCTAGGATATATTCCAAGAAATCAGAAATACCAATCAGAAAGGATATGTGCATCCCTATGTTTATAGCAGCACAATTTACACTAGCTAAGATTTGGAAACAGTGCCTAACACAGCTGAGTGATTTAAAAATGGTGATACATCTACACAATGGAATACTATGCTGCTGTAAAAAAGAAGGAACTCTTGCCATTTGCAACTGCATGTATGGACCTTGAGAGCATTATGCTAAGCAAAATCAACCAGTTGGAGAAAGACAAATATCACATGATTTTACTCATTTGTTGAATATAATGAACAACATAAACTGATGAACAGTGAGCACCCATATGACTGTCAGCGGATTTTTCAAAAGAAAAATTTTGTAGGCCAGAATGGAGTGTCAAGAAATATTCAAAGTGATGAGTAGCAAGGACCTACAACCAAGATAGCTATTTAGGAAAGCTATCATTAGAATTGAAGGTCAGATAAAGAGCTTCACAGACAAGAAAAGCTAAAAAAGTTAATCACCACCAAGCATAAATTACATGAAATGTTGAAGGTTATTCTTTAAGAAGAAAAAAAAGATAAATAGTACATTATTGATATATTGATAAATTGAACATTAAATAGTAATAAATACATATCTATCAACAGTTGAATCTAAAAATTAAAAGAAATGAACAAAGAATCTAATGAACAAAATAAATTGATGAATAAAATAGAACCAGAGACCTGGAAACCTGGACTAGACTGATGAATCTCAGGGAGCAGGTGGGAGGGTCCAGGAAGAGATTAACCTAATATTTTATATGCATAATAGAGGCCCAGTGAATGAAAATTCATGCACTAGAGAGAGGGTCCCTCAGCCTGGCCTGCCCCCTCTCACAGTCGCGGAGCCCTCAGGAATGGAAGGCAACCCAGTGATCAGGGGAAGGTGACACCCCATCACACCACTGCCAGCAGTGCAAGCCTTGGCTGTCTTTGGTTACCTGGGCCAGTCCTGGGCTGCTGGGGGGCTAAGAGGACTGGGCACTGCCATCTTGGGACTGTGGATGCCACCATCTTTAAGGCTGGGCAGTTAATTAGCATATTCTCTCTTTATTAAATAGTATATGCATTACCTATGGACACAGACAATAGGGTGGTGAAGGCACTGGGTGGGATGGAAACTGGGTGAAGGGGGTGAATTGGAGGAGAAGGGGAAATATCTGTAATACTTTCAACAATACATATTTAAAAGAAAAATATATTGGGGAAATGTTACATCAGAATTTTAGAATTTCTGAATTTTGTTTCTCTTTCTCTTGAGACTTCCAATACAACTTGTATCTTTTGTTTTGATTTTTATTTTTCAAGGCCATTCTGTATTGGAATGGTCATGTCCTTTTGTTCAGGAACAATATTTTTAGACTCTGCTTCCATTTTTATCCAAAGGTCACCTCAATATGAAAATTTAATAAAGTATTTTGCTGCTTGACTTTGTGTCTTTCACCAAAGGTTTCCGTTAGTTATTATAAGGCATCACCTCACTTCTTTTGTAATTTTATGTCTTCACCATCTCTCATTTGAATAACCTGTATTCCCTGGATGCTAGCCTCATTATTTAGTCCTAGCCTCTGTATACTACCTGTTTTTGGTAGAGGAATTTATAATCTGATAGAGCACCTGAATTAATTTGAAAAATAACCATATTATTTTAAATCTTAGAACACATATACTTATGTGAATATAGGGTTAAGTTTTTCTTAAGTTTCCTTTTCAAAGCCTGTGCAAAGTGATTGAGGAGGTGACTCAGCAGTGAATCCAGCCAGCAGAGCTGATAAGCATGGTCAGACTAAGCCACCAGGAGTCAAAACATCATCTTTGCATGATGACTAAGGACAATAGCTGACGTCTGAGGACCTCCAGGGCTGCATATAGCTGCATTCCATCCCCAGCCTTACCCTAGCCCATCCCCCTTTTTAATCCTGTCCCATACACCTTGCTGTAAGACTAGATTTGAATGCTTGTAAGTGCCCTGTTTTCTTAGTTGGCTAGTATTTTCAATAAATTCCTTATATGATTCAACCCTGCTTTCGTTTTTAGACACAGCAACAAGCAGCCCAAGCCCACCTGGGGGTTTTCCAGTAACAATAAAGACGTAAGTTTTTGTTTTTTGTTTTTTAAGTCACAGAAGTAGAAGTGAGCTATGGAAGAAGTGAGACAGCTGGGCTGAGTGGGCTCAAGAAACAGTTTATAGAGGGAAAAAAGAAAAGAAAAAGAGGCCTTGGAGCTTAGGAGAAAGATAAAGAAAATGCACCTGGAAGAAGGAGAGGGGGGAAAGCAAGGGTGTGCTTCAGAGAGAGAGAACAGTATTTGGGAAACAAGATGGTGCGGAACGGCACAAGTGTATTTAAGAGAAAGAGCACCCTCTCTCCTGAGGGTTGTTTTTTTGTTTGCTTGTTTGTTTGTTTGTTTTTATCTGCTCTCTAACTGTAGGGATCTTATGGGAGGTTCCAGGGGAAGATCTCAAAAAAGCATTCATCAGCTTCCAAGAAGTATCCTTTCAGGGTCTCCACTGATTGGTCAGTGCCAGGGCAGAGGGTCATTAGTCATAGTAACTGGTCCTGATGTCATCCCATCTGGCCTTATTGCTATCCAGGGCCTGGAGCTGAAACAAAACTGAGAATTACATGTTATATCTATTTTGACCAAACTTCTGTCTCTATGGTCAACAGACCCAAGGCTTTGTCCCTAAGATTATTTGATATAGGGCAAAATCTCATTGTCTTAAGGAACTAATGCTGAAGGGAATGGTTGTGCAAGGATTTGTATGGGACTCATGTGAGGCTATTCTCTGGATCCCTTGTTTCTCCTCTTAGGGGATCCACTACATGACTAGTAAAGAAAAGGTCAGGGGAGGTTCCAGACCCCCTGACTGGCGATATGAAAATCAGGAGGTCTAAATCATATGACCATGGATATTCTAGGGTAAGGATGAGGTCCTTGTTTTCCCAGTTTTGCCTGTTGCTAGGCACCCAGGGCTTTCTGTCCTGGTGACATTCCATACCCAGCCTGTAGTTCCTCCTCTGCTTAGGTCTGTCTAACTAGCTACTACAATTTAACTTCATAAGTTAAATATTTTAATTTATAAAGTTTGCCTACATGTTAGCAGACTTTGAATGCCAGGTTTCTAGGTCTCAATGCCATAGAAATAAGCACTGAATTCTGTCCAATATCAAACAGATAAAGTTTATTGAAGAGTTTGTGCATAATGGAGTCCACCAGAAAAGAGAAACCAAGTGCCTGGCAGGGTTCTTATGGATGGCTTATATCAGGTCCTTGGAGTAAGTGTAGGGCTTGGGAATAAGGATGACGTTAGTTGTCCCAAGATCATTATTTGGTGGTGGTTGATGCCAGGGTAGTTATAAGATGCTTTCCACAGTGGATCACTCAAAGGGCCTATAAAAGAATGCATGTGCAAACATTCTAGTTAACCTTTAATTGACAAAACAATTTTGCAGAATATGATGTTAAGAAAGGTGTCATTAGTATATGTTCTTTCCTTTAAAGATGTGGTTAGGTTTGGTCAAGAACGAGTTCAGATGTATCTACCCTATACTGTTTCACAAACATTTACTATATATTAGTACTATTACCAGATAATTGAATTTTTCTGTTGCTTGTGGGAGTAGTGTTCTTGAATTAAGCATTTTCAGAAGCTTCCTTGGGAGAATGAGATGTGGTGAAAGACTTTATTTGCATGGAGTTACATTCCTCTGATGACAAAGTGCCAGGTCCATCAATACAATCTTGGGAAAGGGACAGCTATGGATTCAACAAAGCCAGAAGCAGGGCCAGTGTCCAGAGTTTCCTGTCCATGTTGCAGCCAGGTCCAGTACAGCATCAGTCTAATTAAAGTCTTTTAGTCCATTGTGTGGGTAGCACATGGCTGTGGGCCATGTGAGCCAATGTAGAGAGCAACCCAGCAATGGGAGAGCCAGAAGTGCAGGCAAGTAGCAAAGAAGAGCCAAGAGCCCATGCTCTTTTGTTCAGGAGCTTAAGAATTTAGGTTTCACATTGTTGCAGTGGCCATGCCTGACTTGTTTCTAGATGTGACTGACAGACAAGCACCTTCCCAAGTCATTTAGACCTTCCCAAGCAAGTGGGACATGCATCTATTGTCCAGTCCTTTCCCCTAGCAAACTGTGGGGAACAGACCTGGAGACTGTTAAACTGTAGCTTCCAGGCAAATGCTTATATCATCTAGTCTTCCCTTTACTCCTTTCCTGTTAAATAATAATCAGATTATTAAAACAGTATCATTATCTGTTTAAAATGGTTACCTAATATCTAAGAGATCTTTATAACTAATATGGGTTTGAGTTAATTTAAATGGTATGATAAATCATCTTAAAGATAATTATTTTCAGAATACCAAGTGATACAGGAATAAAAATTCACCAAATATAAATGCCTGCACTATTAGAAAAATGTATTTTTGTTTATAAGACTGAATCTACCCTTTAAAGAAAAATGCTCCTCACAGTAGTAATAGTAGTTTCTAAAAGCAATTTCTGTTGTTTCGGCCTTTGCCAACCTGACAAGATTTCAGGCATACAAATTACAGGCTGCTTAGTTTAGCCAAATCAACTTGAAAAGTTCTGCCCATAAAAATCTCTCACTTCCCCAGTTCTCAAACAGATTTAAATGAAGAAAATCTGGTACTTAATGTTCTCCTGGTTAGGTTGCTTAGCGACCACTCCACCCTGCAGCTCACACTGTGGGTTAGGTGTAAATTAACTATTGCAGTGCTTGCAGGATTACAATTAAATGCACAAACACAGGTAATGAAATAAATGTTTGCAAAAAAACACCCAAAAACATTTGTCATATCTAAATACTTGTCAGACTAAACTCCTTTGCAATATCATATGTTTACCTAACTAGTTTTTAAAAAGATTTACCTTCATTAATTTAAAAGACTTTAGCTTAAGATATCTGACATATATAAGGTGATTTTAAAGACATTGAAAAACACACTAAATAAGTAAATATTTTAATTGATAATTTTTGAAGAGAGATGACTTGGAAGTAAATAGACTATAGCTGTTTACCTTGCACTAAAATTACAACTTAATAAAATATTTTCAATGAAAATGAAAACCCTATCCAATAAAAATGCAATATGCAAATTGACCGTACCTCCACTACACCCATCAGCCATGCCCACCAGCCATGTCAACCAGCCAAACAGGAGCTAGTATGCGAATTAAACCACCAAGATGGCTGTAGCCATGGTGAGAGCAGGAGGGAGGCATGGGTTTCCTCAGCAATGGAGGAAGCCAGGCTTTCCACACATCCTGGCCAGCTCAGGCCTCTACGTAATGCTGCAAAGTTTCAATTATAGAAGGTTAATAAATTCCAACAAAAATGGCAGCTGCCACAGAGCTGGAGAGCAGGAGGCTAGAGTTGCCCCTGGCGATGGAGGAAGCCAAGCTTTCTGCCTGCCCTGGCATGTAAATTGGCTTCTGCTTAAGGCTACAAAATTTCGATTATAGAAGATAAATACATCCCAGATACCGGGGCCTCCACTTGGGTTGCTGGGGGGTGTGGCCAGTCTGCACACCACAACAGGCCCTCACCCAGGCTGCCCCATGCCCCCAGGGAACCCCTATCCTGATCTGGGAGTAATATGCAGATTGATCATCACTGCAACACACAAGATGGCTGCCCCCATGTGGTCAAAGATGGTTGCCCCCATGTGGACACAAGATGGCCACCACTAGATGGCCAGTAAGGAAAGGCAGTTGGGAGGGACCAAGCCAGCAGGGGAGGGCAGATAGGGGTCACCAGGCTGGCAGAGGAAGGAAGTTGGGGGCAATCGGGCCTGCAGAGAAGGGTAGTTGGGAGAGACAAGTCCTGCAGGGGAGGGCAGTTAGGGGTGACCAGGCCTGCAGGGGAGGCCAGTTAGGAACAAACAGACTGGCATGGGAGCAGTTAGGTACCAATCAGGCAGGCAGGGGGGTGGTTAGGGGGTGATCAGGCTGGCAGGCAGAAGCAGTTAGAGGCAATCAGGAAGGCAGGCATGCAAGCAGTTGGGAGCCAGCAGTCCTGGAATATGAGAAGGATTTCCAACTGCCCATTTAGGCCCGAACCTACCGGGATCAGGACTAAATGGGCAGTTGGATGTTCTTTGAGGGGTCCCAGATTGGAAAGGGTACAGACTGGACTAAGGGACAACCCCTTCCCCCTCCCCCTCATGGATGAATTTTGTGCACCGCGTCTGTAGTATTTTATAATCTGCAATCTCCTACAACATATTTTCTTTTATGGTATGTACCATTTATTTTTTCAGATCTTGGGTTCCAGATCTCTTGTTATTACTAACAAGAATTGTGATCACTAAAACAAAAAAACAATAAAAATGTAATTTCTTGTCAAATGGCCTACTTTAATTCTGAGCCAAATTCTTAATTGACTGGTGTTCTATTCTATATCATTTATGCTTATAATTTCCAACTTGGGCCTGTCACAAAAATTCTTAACAATGGCTTTTTCAAAAACAAAGCATATTCTTGCCTGTTTTCAACATGCCTATAAATAATAATCCAGGTATGGTGAGAAAACATCCAAGCCTTGTTTACATATTGTTAGCATATAAATATTCACTTACAGAAAGGCTCTTCTTTAGATGTTTATTTGTAGAATGTGTTATTTGAAGAGACATATACTTTTTATTTTCTATTCTAATATATGCAAAACTAAATTAAATTATGAAATATTATGAGTTTAAGTTATGTCTTGGCCTCTAGTTTTTATGTGTCCTAAGTCTTATAGAGAACTTTGATTAATTGGATATAGTAATATAGTTAATAATTATTGAGATGTATTATTGAAATTAATTAAAAACAGGAGTATCAATATTTAAAACATCTCATATAGGTTTAATACTTTCTGTAAATTATAATGCATTGATTTTTTTATCTATAGAAAAAAGAGATAAATAATTTTCAAAAAATGTGGTGCTTTGGTTTCTTATCAATTTTCTCAAACAAACATTACATTTTACCCAATTGGAAAAAATTATATAGATTCCCAAGTTGATTACAATCAGAGCATCATCATTGAAGAATGTTTAAAGTCCTAATTGCTATTGATTAGCTCTCTTGCTACCTTCTAATCAAACGGAAAGCAAACATTTTCATTTACATTTGTGAGGTGTCAAAACTTGAGAGTACGCAGGTAGTACCTAAATCAAGAATGAGGCTGAATAACTTGCTAGATTGAGAATAGAAATCAAAGTATTGATTGTGGGTACAAAAATAGCAATATTGTCAACATTCATGACAGTATCTCTGTGCATGAAACCCAAGAACGTTTTGTGCATCATGGTGGTGCAAATGATAAGGGTTAATTAGGAAGGTTTGGGGAATACAGAGGGTCTGTGGGAGAGGAATGTATATATGAAGATTTAAAGATGCCAAAATGCTTATCTTATTCATACAGAGGATAGAGAAATACCATAAGAGGAAGGGGGTCCAGAGGAGTCATCTTAGCCTGAACAATTAAAGCAGCCCTGACCTAAGGAGTAATAAAACATCTATAACAACTGAAAGGATGTCATAGGGAGGTATAAAATAACTCCACCTGGACAAATAAGACAGCCAAAGAGAGGGGAAGCATAAATGTGGCAGTCTTGAAAACTAATTATAGGGCTAAGGTCCTATGGTGGGAAAGGCACAATAAGAGAAGAGGTCTCCAGGATATATAATGCCTCAAGACAAAGAAGGCAGTGGATACTCTTCTTAGATGATCACCATGCCTTCTGTGCCAGAAGGGACAGAGTCACAGGTTTAGGGATTTAGAATTAGGGTTTTAGAGGTAGTATTTGCTTGCAATAAAGTTTCTCTACTTTTCACCTACCACCTTTTGTCCGTGGCTTCATTCTTTGAATTCACCTGGACAAGAACCTGGGAGAGAAATCACCCTTGCATTTTGCTCAGTAAAGCAACAAGAATCGTAAGGAATAAATTCTTGAATTGGTAAGTAAATAAAACAGTTTTATATTATTATATATTTGCCATAGATTGTTCATTTTAATAAAGAAGACACAAAATGGATCACAGAATTTCCTAAGTAGAAATCCAGTGCCTCCTTGACTTTAAATCCTCTTATTGTTGTTGACCTCATGGTCCCCTGTTCTGCTTAGTGTGCCCAAGGCAGTTCTTCCTGTCAGTAGCTGAAAAGGAGCATTGATTCTCTTCTAACTATTCATTCAGTACAGCACAGACCAACAGATGAAGGGTGGTGCTAATGGCAAGATCCGGAGAAGAGAACACATTTTTCAGAGGCATGGGGAGGCATATACGATTCAGAAACAAAATTATTGCCTGCATTAAAGAACACACAGAGAGAGAAATTTATTGAAGAGTGTAAAAATAGATATAAAAAGCAGAGTTGCCAATGACAGAAAGATAAAGGAAAGAAAACGAGGTGTTCCTTGAATAAACAAGTAACATTTGGGTAAAGAGGGAGGAGGTGGAGGTGAGATGACAGATGGAGCTGGCTTATAAAAGTGCAAGATTATACAAAAAATTTCAACTTAACATTGAACAAAGGGCTAGAAGGTTCCCTAGCACAGACCGGAATACCTTTTCCTGTAGTAGAAAATGAAATATAAAAAGGCTTTATTATTGCACTGGAGCAGATAATTAGGCAATTAAAACTATTTAAATATGATAGAATATCAGAACTTATAAAGCATGCCTGCCAAGTTTTAACTTTTTAAGCTAAGACTTGGCTCTGGAAACATTATCCTTGATTTTTAAAATTGTTAGTGCTTTGTTGCTGACTAAGTCTGCATTCCATTATTGGGAATCAAGAATTTTGAAGGAAGAAGTAAAATGTATTCACAGAAGAAAATAATAAAATTGTAAAGAATACATATGTATAAAGTAAAGAAACAAGGCTAGACAATGGCACAAATAATTTGTGAATTAAAGACAATCATATTATGCCGAAACTGGTTTGCTTAGTGGATAGAGCATTGTCCTATGGACTGAAAGGTCCCAGGTTCGATTCTAGTCAAGGGCATGTACCTTGGCTTTGGGCACATCCCCAGTAGGGAGTGTGGAACAGGCAGCTGATCGATATTTCTCTCTCATCGATGTTTCTAACTTTCTATCCCTCTCCCTTTCTCTCTCTAAAAATCAATAATATATATATATTTTAAAAGGATAATCATATTAGCTGAAAATAATTCTATTTGAGGGAAAGTATACTATTAAAAATCTTTTATAGTGCATAAATATACAAGACACAGCACTCACATAGTAAATTAATAAAATTGTGCTACATTTTTATGAATGCAAATGTCTAACGCACAAAGAATATTTTAGCACTAATGAAGTAAGAATTGAATTTAAGATTGATAGCAAAATTTCTAACAGATAAGGTTTTTGAAATCTTTAGATAATATCTATTTTAGAATAGTTGAATAATCCTATCTAATAAAAGAGTAATATGCAAATTTGACCATACCTTTGCTATACCCACAAGCCACGCCCACAGCCATACCCACCAGCCAATCAGGAGCAGATTATGCAAATAACCCCCAGCCAAGATAGCTGCAGCCACTGAGTGCAGGAGGAAGGCTTGGGTTTCCCGGGTAACAAAGGAAGCCAAACTTTCCTCCTGTTGCCGGCTTAGGCCTCCACTCAATGCTATAAAGTTTTAGGTATAAAAGATACAGAAATGGCGACAGCCACTGAGCTGGAGAGAACAGAGTCTTAGGTTTTCCTGGCAATGGAGGAAGCCAAGCTTTCCTCCTGACATTGCTGGCCTAGGCCTCCAATCTAGGCTACAAAGTTTCAAACATAAATGGCTGCCACCACTGAGCGAGCAGAAGGCCTGGCTTCGCTCCAAGTTACAAAGTTTCAATTGTAGACATAAATTAATCCCAGATTCCCGGGCATCACTTGGGTCACTGCGGGGCGAGGCCAGCCTGCAAACCTCCACAGGTCCCTTGCCCATGCCATCTCTTTTCCCAAGGGACCCTTACCCTGATCTGGGATACTCTTCAGGGCAAAGCAGCTGGCCCCCAACCATATACCAGGCCTTTAGCCTATCTAATAAAAGAGTAATTTGCAGATTGACCATCACTCCAACACACAAGAGGGCTGCCCCCATGTGGTCAAAGATCCTGCCCCCATGTGGACACAAGATGGCTACCACAAGATGGCCAGCAGGGAAGGGCTGTTGGAAGATTCCAGGCCTGCAAGGGAGGGCAGTTGCAGGCAATCAGGCCAGCAGAGGAGTGCAGTTGTGTGTGATCAAGCCTGCAGGGGAGGGCAGTTAGGAGGGACCAGGCCAGTAGAGGAGGGAAGTTGGGGGCAAACAGGCAGGCAGGGGAGCAGTTAGACATCAATTAGGCTGGCAAGGTGGTGGTTAGCAGGTGATCAGGCTGGCAAGCAGAAGTGGTTAGGGGCAATTAGGGAGGCAGGCAGGTGAGCAGTTTGGAGCCAGCAGTCCTGGATTGTGAGAAGGGGCACCAGGACTCTAGTATTCTAATATTTCACTAGAAAGGTATAAGGTAATTAGAATTTGACATCTAACAAGGACAAATATAATCATTGTGGTCAATAGTTTTTGTTATCCTACCACAAAAATATAATTTTCTGTTGTTGTTGACCGTTGGTACAGTAACCTCAGGGTCTGGCTTGCACCCTAAAAATAAACTTAAATATTTAAGTACAGAAGTGTCCTGAAAGCCTAATAAATCCTTGATTGCTTTATTTAACCACGTATAAATTGCACTGAAAGTGTGAATGACATTGGTATTTTATGTTTTAGATTTTACATAAGAACTAGAGGCCTGGTGCATGAAATTCATGCACTTGGGGGCAGAAGGGTGTCCCTCAGCCCAGCCTGCACTCTTTCCAATCTGGGACCTCTTAAGGGATGTCTGGCTGCCTGTTTAGGCCTGATCCCAGGAAGATTGAGCCTAAACTAGCAATAGGACATCCTTCTCACAATCCAGATCTGCTGGCTCCAAACTGCTCACCTCCCTGCCTCCCTGATTGCCCTTAACCACTTCTGCCTGCCAGCCTGATCACCTGCTAACCACCACCTTGCCAGCCTAATTGATGTCTAACTGCTCCCCTGCCAGCCTGTTTGCCCCCAACTTCCCTCCTCTGCCAGCCTGGCACTTCTAACTGCCCTGCAGGCTTGATTGCCTCCAACTGCCCTCCCTTGCAGGCCTGGTCCTTCCCAACTGCCCTCCCTTGCTGGACTAATTGTTCACCACTGCCATCCCTTGCAGGCCTTAAATCGCCCAACAGCCCTCCCCTGCTGGCCATCTTGTGGTGGCCATCTTGTGTCCACATGGGGGCAGGATCTTTGTTTGACCACATGGGGCAACCCTCTTGTGTGTTGGAATGATGGTCAATCTGTATATTACTCTTTCATTAGATAGGATAGAGGCCTGGTGCATGGGGGGGGGGGGTGCGGGCAACGAGCTGGTTTGCCCTGAAGGGTGTCCTGGATCAGGGTGGGGGTTCCCTTGGGGCATGGGTTGGCCTGGCGAGGGGTCTATGGTGGTTTGCAGGCCAGCCACGTCCCCCAGTGATCCAAGCAGATGTCCTGGGATCTGGGATTAATTTATGTTCTACAATTGAAGCTTTGTAGCCTGGAGCAGAGCCACGCCTTCTGCTATCTCTGTCGACAGCCATTTATGTTTGGGTTTATTTCAATTTATAACTGAAACTTTGTAGCCTGGAGTGGAGGCCTAGGTGCTAGGGCTGCAGAAGCTTTGCTTCCTCCATTGCCCGGGCAACCCTAGCCTCTGCTCTGTCCAGCTCTGTGGCTGCCACCATTTCTGTTGGGATTATGTATCTTCTATAATTGAAACTTTATAGCATTGAGTGGAAGCCTAGGCCAGCAAGGGCAGGCAGAAAGCTTGGCTTTCTCCATTGCTGAGGAAACCCAAACCTCCCTCCTGCTCTCACTGGCCTCAGCCATCTTAGTTGAGGTTTATTTGCATAATTTGCTCCTGATTATCTGATGGGGTGAGGCTATGGGCATGGCTCGATTAGAGGTACAGTCAATTTGAATATCACTGTTTTATTAGATAAGATTTGATCACATTTCAAGATAAGACTAATGTTTCGAATTTTCCAGCCATATATTAACATACAGTGAATAGCCTTTTATATGTTAAACTAATTTATCTTCAATTTTATTGAGTTTGGTTTGTTACCTTTTCAGTAAAACTGGGGCTTTAGTTTATGTATCCAGAGAAATCATGACTTTTTATTTAACTTTTACTAGATAGCCATGGCCAAAAATTGGAAATGGATATTTTCCAATGATCAGAAATAAAATGGACATCCAAAATGTGAGCAGGAGTTAAATTCACATGGTTCTCAGAGGGACAAGGAGTAGATGTAGATATTAGGGACAGGAATTAATACCCACACAAGACCCATAGTTAAACTTGGTCTAAATAAAGCCAGAAGCTAGAAAGATGCTACACTGTCTACAAATAAGGACTATAACATATCTGCCTGCTATCTTGGAATCTCAGCTGAAGACAGTTAACTACATAGGCTAAAATAAAAGAGAATCAATGACTAAAAGATTGAAAACCTAAACTTTACTCAATGTCAGTTTTAGCAGAAAGAAAATGAAAATAAAATTTAGGACTGACAGCACCAGAGATCACAATGACATTTAAACCTCTGGTAAATCAACATTGTAAGCACTGTTTTGGAATGTACCAGGAAAAGGTAATTATGGAAACAACTTAAAAATACACAATGGGAGATAATTAGTGCTGAAAATGAGCCCTCAAAGAAAAACTATATTTACTAATAAAAGATAATATGCTAATTAGACTGGGAGACCTTCCAGATGTCCTTTCAGACAAAGCCAAGGTGGTGAGGCCAAGGCAGAGGTGGTTAGGGGCGATCAGGAAAGCAGGAGAGGGCAGTTGGGGGTGAACAGGCCAGAAAGGGGGCAGTTGGTGGTAAGCAGGCTGGCAGGGGGGCATTTGGGGTCAAGCAAGCTGGTGTGGTGGGGGGGACATTTGGAGGCAAGCAGGCCAGCAGGGGGGTGGTTGGGGGTCAGCCAGCCAGCACTGGTGGGCAGTTAGGGGTGAACAGGCTAGCACAAGGGGACAGAGACAAGCAGGTTGGCAGGGGAGGGCAATTGGGGGTGATCAGGCCAGCTTGGGGGGAAGTTGGGTGCAATCAGATTGGTGGGGGGGTGGCAGTTAGGAATGATCAGGTTAGAAGTGGGGGCAGTTGAGGGCAATCAGGCCAGCAGGTAGAGATGGTTAGGGGTGATCAGGCAGGAAGGCAGGCAAGCAGTTAGAAGCCTGCGGTCCTGAATTTCAAGAATGATGTCTCAGATTGGAGAAGGTACAAACTGGGCTGAGGGACACCATCCCCCCTCCCTGTGCACTAATTTCATGCACTGGGCCACTAGTCTATAGTAATAAAAGGCTAGGTGGTCCTTGTGCCCTTGCACATGATGTCATCACAAGATGGCTGCCACAAGATGGCTCATGCACAGTGGAGGCAGAGCCCAGCAGCTGCTCCATGTGGTAAGGCTGGAGGTCCCATGGCTCTGTGTGACACAGAGGAGACTGGTCTCAGCAGAGAAGGTGGGTCTTGTCAGGGGAGGGCAGTTATGGGTGAACAGGCCAGCAGGGAAGGGCAATTGGGGCAATTAGGCTGGCAGGGGAGGGCAGTTGGGGATGATTAGCTGCAAGGGAGCAGTTAGGTGTCAATCAGGCTGGCAGGGGAGTGGTTAGGGAGCAATCAGGCAGCCAAGAAGAAGCAGTTAGGGGCAATCAGGTAGGCAGGCAGGTGAGCAGTTAAGAGCCAGCTCTCCCAGATTGTGAGAGGGATATCTGACTGCCAGTTTAAGCCTGATCCATGGGATTGAGCCTAAACCGGCAGATGGACATTCCCTGAGGGGTCCCAGATTGAGAGGGTGCAGGCCAGGCTGAGGAACCACCCTGCCCCCCAGTGCTGAATTTTGTGCACTGGACCTATAGTAGGATATATGGGAGTATTACTACATGATAGGGTGCCTATAGACTCAACCTAGGAAAGCAAAAAACAGATTTCTGTTGTTTTTTATAATATTACTGAAGTCCCACATTAACCCATTTTTGCTCCCCTTCACCAAGCCCAAACAGTGACCCACCCTCTTCACCTTCATAATGATTCAGAATGTTTAGACGGGAACTTGAATTCTTTGTCTTCCATAGCCAAAGAATGAATCCACAGACAAAAGGTGGTATAGCAAAGGAGAAAAATTATTAAAGAACAAGTACAGGGTGGGAGAAAGAGTCTCACAGAATGGATTCCCAAATGGGGATGGGGAAAGGGTCCCACAGAGTTTCTTTTCCCTATGGCTTATAAAGGCTGCAGATCCTGGTGCCTTGATATCCCCTCTGATTGGTCACTATTCACTAAGACTGGTTACTATAGTAACTCCTGAGCTCAAGGGTCCAATCTTACATGGGATATGTGATGTTCTCCCCACTACTTCCTTATTATTTTTTCTATTCCCTTTGGGCTTTCTTCCTTTCCTTCTGGATGAGGGGCTACCTTTTCTTTATTTTATAAATATTAGAGGCCTGGTGAACAAAATTCATCCATGTGGGGGTGTGTCCCTCAGCCCAGCCTGCCTCCTCTCCAATCTGGGACCCCTCAGGGGATGTCCAACTGCCTAGATCTGGCCTAAATGGGAAGTCCTCTCACAATCCAGGAATGCTGGCTCCCAACTGCTTGCCTGCCTGCCTTCCTGATTGCCCCCAACCGCTTCTGCCTGCCAGCCTGACCTCTACCTAACCACTCTGTGGCCAGCCTGAATGGTGCCTAATTGCTCCCATGCCAGTCTGTTTGCCCCTAACTGTCCTCCCTAACTGGTTACCCCTAACTGCCTTCTCCTGCAGGTCTGGTCCCCCCCAACTGCTCTTTCCTGCAGGCCTGGGTACCCTCCAACCACCCTTCCCTGTGGGCCCAGTTGCCTGCAACATACCCCGTCTGCCGGCCTGGTCATCCGTAACTGCCCTCTCCTGCAGGCTAGGTCTCTCCCAACTGCCTTCCTCTGCTAGCCATCTTGTGGCTGCCGTCTTGTGTCCAAATGAGGGCATTCATTTTTTATCACATGGAGGCAGCCATCTTATCTGTTGGAGTGATGGTCAATTTTCATAATGTTCTATAATTAGATAGAATTAGATAGGATAGAGGCCTGGTGCATGTGTGGGGGCCGGCTTGCTGGCCTTGAAGGGTGTCCCAGATCAGGGTGGTGGTTTTCTTGGGGTGTGGGGTGACCTTGGTGAGGGGCCTGTTGTGGTTTGCAGGCCAGCCACACCCCCGGTGACCCAAGCGGAGGCCCTGGTATCTGGGATTTATTTATCTTCTATAATTGAAACTTTGTAGACTAGAGTGGAGCCAAGCTTTCTACTCACTTTGTGGCCATCCCTATTTTTGTTGGGATTTATTTATCTTCTATTATTGAAACTTTATAGCCTTGAGTGGAGGCCTGGGCCCACAAGAAAGCTTGGCTTCCTCCATTGCCGGAGACAATTTAAGTCTCCTCTCTCCAGCTCTGTGGCTACTGCCATTTTTGTTGGGATTTATTTATCTTCCACAATTGAAACTTTGTAGCCTTGAGTGGAGGCCTGGGCCTACCGGAGCAGGCAGAATGCTTGGCTTCTTCCATTGCCATTGAAATCCAAGCTTCCTGCTCTCTCTGTGACCACAGCCATCTTGGTTGGGTTAATTTGCATTCTCGCTCCTGATTGGCTGGTTACTATAGTGGTGGGTGTGGCTGGTAGGTATAGTGGATGTATGGTCAATTTGCATATTATTGTTTTATTAGTAGGGTAGACCTTTTGCTATTCCAAGCTCCCGCATTCTATGGAAATGTACTTGTTGCAGCTTTTCAGCTCCCCTGTTCTATAGAAATATACCTTCTGTTGCTCTGCAGCCCTGTGCTTCTTCCATGGTCCCCTTAATTTATAAAATTTCTGAAATCTCCTAAGACCTGTCTTTTTCACCCCAAATAATTCCTGCGTCAATAACACTGTTGTCGCCGAACCAGTTTGGCTCAGTGGATAGAGCGTCGGCCTGTGGACTGAAAGGTCTCAGGTTAGATTCCGGTCAAGGGCATGTATCTTGGCTGTGGGCACATCGCCAGCTGGAGGTGTGCAAGAGACAGCTGATCGATGTTTCTCTCCCATCGATGTTTCTGACTTTCTATCCCTCTCCCTTCCTCTCTGTGAAAAATCAATAAAATAACATTGTTGTCTGTGTCCATGGACTATGGTATATATGCATATATGTTATTTGGTTAATCTCTTATTAACTCTTCCCTCTGAGATCTGTCAGTCTGTTCCATATATCCATGCCTCTGGTTCTATTTTATTCATCAATTTATTTTGTTTATTAGATTCCAGATATAAGTGAAATCATATGATTTTATCTTTCTCTGGCTTATTTCACTTAGCATCATCATCTTTCAGGTCTTCCATGCTATCTAAAAGTGTAAGGAGATCCTTCTTTTTACAGCTACATAGTATTCTATTGTGTAAATGAACCAAAGCTTTTTTATCTGCTGATGGGAACTTGGGCTTTTTCTAGATCTTAGCTATCTTCTATATACACTAGAGGCCTGGTGCATGAAATTCATGCACAAAAAGGGGGTTGCCTCACCTTGGATTGCACTCTCCTCAATCTGGGTCCTCTGGCTCCTAACCACTCACCTGCCTGCCAGCCTGATCCCCCTAACTGCTCTCCCCTGACAGCCTATCTGCACTCACTACTCTCTCCTGCTGGCCTGATCCCCTATCTGCCCTCCCCTGTATGCCTGATTGCATCTAACCTCCTCTGCCTTGGTCCTGCCAACATGGCTTTGTTGGAAAGGATGTCTGGAAGGACATCTGGAAGGTTGTGCAGAAGATGTTTAGTCTAATTAGCATGTTACCCTTTTATTAGTATAGATGCCACCTTGTCCTAAAAATACAGGTTGTTCCCAGGTTTTCCTATCATGGAAAACCCCCGCAGTAGCATCCTGGGTTCTGACCAAGGCTTATGTGCTTGTGCTTTATCTCAGCAGATGTGATTCACAGAAGAAGTCTCTTGGATGTACCTTGAACATTTCTATCGAATTTGCCAAATTATTCTCCAAAAATGTTGAACAACTTTAAACTCCCAACAGTAACCATGTGTGTAGCCTCCGTTCCACTTTGATGCCAGTATCACTGATTTCTCCCTAGAAGCTTTCCTCCCATCAGCTGGGACTGCTTGGTACTTGAGCCAATCTCACTCTGCAGCTGGGGACTTGATTTCCCGAGGTAGAATTATGGAGGAGGAAAAATAGTTTTCCTCTATCTTTGTGAGTTCTCAGAGGAGGCCCTTGTAATGAAAGACAGATCACCAAGAGAAAAACAAAAGTTTATTAACATGTGTACCTTGTGTATATGTGGGAGATCCCAGGAAAAAATGAGTAACTCCCAAAGGTGGATTAGAATGCAGATTTAAATACCTTCTTCCTAGGGAAAGAGGATGGGAGATATAGGCCTCTTACAGGAGAGTAAATAATATTTAGGAAAGATGAATGGGGAGGGGGGAAATAGTTTGTAATAACAAAGTTTGTGTGTGATGTCAACGTCTACTCTCCTGTCCTGTGACAGGAGTCAGTCTTCTCTACCTGATGACAATTCTCCCATCAAGGGGACCTATGACATTTAAGCTCCTTTAGGGGGTCTAATTTTAGGGAGATCAGGAGACTTCAATGAAATCCTCTGCATGGATTTGCTGTTTTTCAAGCATCTACAGCTCAAGATCATCAATATAACAACAGAGCATATGTTGGAGGGGGGCATGTTCTCTGACCTTCACAATAAACCCAACCAAAGCTTGTTTCCTCTCTTAGATGGTTTGCCACAGTAGTGTTATTCCTCGGAGACCGTATTCTGACCAGACCTTCTTGGGAGTGATCATAACATTACTCTGTGTTTGTAGAAAGGGGTTGGCCACAGCATTAAATAATCCAGGGGCAGTTTTCTCATCTTGTGGAAAGGGAGATAAAGTTATGCTAATTTATCTTCTTTTCCATAGGTTTCTTGCGGGTTAGTGTCTCTGCTGCCCCAATCCACACCTCTCAGCTACCCAAGTGCCTCCGCCTCAGGCCTTGGGACTGCAGGGTGCCAGGCCTACAGGTTTTTGTCTTCAATCCACCCCTCCAAACCCCAGCCCCAGGTTTGCCATGGCCTGGCCTCATGGAGGCGGCATGGGTCCAGATCCACTGCTTCCTCTGGGGCTGCTATCAGGACCCCCGCTGCCACCCCAGGTTTGCCTTGACCAGGCCTTGGGGTGATGGCAGGGGTCTGGATCCCCTGCTGGCTCCGGGGCTGCCATTGGCTGCCATGGCCTGCTGGGACGGAGCGGGCCTGTCCGCCATCTTGGTTGGGGTTAATTTGCATATTGTTCCTATTGGCTGGTAGCGTAGCGAAGGTACGGTCCATTTGCATGTTTCTCTCTTATTAGATAGAATAAAAGTCTAAGCGACTGGCTGCCAGGGTGGTAGTTATGACACACAATGACCACAAGGGGACAGATACTCTGAGCGGAAGCTATAATGTGTACTGAACACCAGGGGTAGATGCTCAACCCAAGAGCTGACAAGCTGTGGTGACTTGGCAGCTGCAGTTCTCAGGTAATGCACCAGGAACCAGAGAATAGGGAGCCTGATTCTGGGGTCCATCACCCAAGAACTGTCCTCTTGCAATCCAGGACTCCTCAGGGGATATTGGAGAGCTGGTTTCAGCCTGATCCCCACAGGCCAGGCCTAAGATTCCACAGGTGCACGAATCCATGCATCAGGCCTCTAGTTGTAAATAATGCTGCTATGAACATAGGGTTGTATATATTTCTGTTTAGTGTTTTGGGATTCTCAGGAAATTTTCCCAGAAGTGAGATCTCTGAATCAAACAGCAATTACATTTAAATATTTATTTTTATTTTTTGGGTTAATCCTTACCTGAGAATATTTTTTCCATTGTTTTTCAGAGACTGGAAAGGGGAAAGAGAGAAACCTCAATGTGAGAGAGACACATTGACTTGTTGCCTCCCACATGCACCCTGAACAGAGATTGAGCCTGCAACCGAGGTACCTGCCCTTGACTAGGAATTGAACCCAAGGCTACCAGTCTACATGCTGACATTTCAACCACTGAGCCAAACCACCCAGGGTCCATTTTTAATTTTTTTGATGAAACTCCATACTGTTTTTCAGAGTAATTGCACCAGTCTGCATTCCCACCAGCAGAGCATGAGGGTTCATTTATCTCCACTTGTTTGTTGATTTTTTTGATGGTAGACATTCTGAAAGCTATGAGGTGATACCTTATTGTGGTTTTAAAAGAAAGCAGAGCAGGATTAATAGAATTGTAAAAATCTGTACTAGGAATTGTAGTTTTTAACTCTTACTAGAATTTTTGTCAGTGTTTGAAATTAATAGACACATAGGTCCATGATGAGGTTTTGATTGAATCTAAGTATTTACTAGTAAGTTGACGGTATTGCTATTGATTTGTAATGTTCAAAGAGCTTTGGGGTACAATAGCTCCTATGACGCATGTATAAAACATTGTAAAAATAAAAAATAGATTTATTTTAATTTAAAAATCAATATATTGTTAAAGCATAAATTAGCACAGAAGTCCACATCATTGCTGTTAGTAAGTCACAATTTCCTATGAGATATAAAAGATCATACATTTTAATTTTAAAATGCTTTTATAATTATAGAAATGTTTACACTTGAATTTATGTTAGAATTTTTTGTGTGTCTCTCTCCATAAAATTCCTGAATTCATATTTTTACCCATTTGACTTGGTACTCAGTCCTTCCACTACATGGTCCCTACAATACCTATTGGAAACACTGTCCCCATCTTACAGTTACATATTTCAGTTAGTTTGATAATTACTTATTATAATTGTTATTATCAGTGACATCCCCTGTTTTGTAAGCATATAAAACATGTTATTTAATTCTGTACATTGTGCTAATCTATAATTTTTTTTGTTAATGCAAACCTGAAGATATATTTTTTTTCACAATGATTTTTAGATAGAATGGAAGGGAGAGAGGGAGGAGTAGAGATGAGAGGGAGAGAGGGAGAGAGAGAGAGTGAGAGAAAGAGACCGATGGGTTGTCTCCTGCATGCAGCCTAATTAGGGCCAGAGAATAAACCTGTAATCCAGATACATGTCCTTGATATCCTTGACTGAGAATCAAACCTAAGACCCTTTGGTGCATGGGCCAAATGCTAACCACTGAGAAACTCTGGCCAAGACTATAATCTGTAATTCTTACTGAATTTTTCTAGCAATTGTTACTATTCCCATGATCTGATCTAAACTCTTTCTAAATAGAACATGTTTGATTGCATTCATTTCTTAAATTTTCTTTTTGACCTATCTCTCCTTTGTTATTACTGTGTTTTGATACCCCAAAAAAATTAGCCATAGTTTGATTTACTGATGAAATTTAATAATAAAATGAAATTTTAAAAAGCTACCTATATTGATATATAAAATAAGACTCTTAAAATTCATTTTAAGTACTTTATTATATATATAGGATTGCTTTGTGATTTTATAAAAAAAATACTTTTTTTTTATTGATGTTTCTCTCTCATTGATGTTTCTAAATCTCTATCCCTCTCCCTTCCTCTATGTAAAATATCAATAAAATATATTTAAGTGTATATATATATATTTTTTTCAATATTTTCTACTATGCTTAAAACATGTTAGATTTTTCAATGTTTTTCATTATAATTTAAAAAACATTATCTTAAAATTTGATTTCTGAAGCCACAATCATTATACTTAAGTATTTTATATTTAAAACAACTTAAGGTTTGGCTGGTGCTTTCTTTAAGACTGTAGGACTACCTTCTTTGCCTGCCCTATGTTTTATGAGTGACTGTGCTTGGTTAATAAAACTGGCTATCAATTTTTCTGCTAAATATTAAAAGCAAAAAAATGGAATGAACAGAGTTGTCTATTACTCAAGTTTGTCCTGCAAGTAATAATATTTTCTATAAATTCTATGATGAAATGGGAAATGCTAAAATTGAAATATCTGTAGATACTTAGTGAATTAAAAGCAGAGCAAGAGAATGTCTCGTAATTAAGGATAAAAATCTGATAGAATAAGGAGAACTAAGATAGAGGCATAGATAAAACACCAGTATTTGCCACTTCCCAGAGCTACTTAAAAATTGCAACTAAAATACAAAACAACCATAATTTAGAACCACCTGAAAGCTAGCTGAATAGAAGTGCTACAGATAGAGAAATAAAGAAGAAAGCACATGGAAACTAGTAAGAGGAGCAGAGGCACACAGAACAGGCTGGTCCAACACCAGTGTGTGGTGTTTTTTTTTTTTTAATTGGGAGAGATATTGAGGCTTTGGAGGTTTTGTGAACAGCAAGGGGTCCCAGACCCACACCAGACCCACATCTGGGGATTCAGAGCTGGAAAGAGAATTCCCTACAACTGCAGGCTGTAAAAACCAGCAGGGATTGTGGCTAAGTATAAAGGAGGCTACTGGAATACCAGGTTGTTCCTCTTAAAGGACCCATCCACCAACTTACATGGTCCTGCTTCTTCGGAGCTCCAGCACCTGGGGAGCTTCTTCAGAGCTCCAGCTCCTAGTATGTATCTGGATCCCTCCCCCCTCCCATGCAGGAGGCCATATTATGTGTTGGAGTGATGGTCAATTTGCATATTACTACTTTATTATATAAGATAAGGTCACTGCAGATATAACTAGTTGAGATCATACTGGGGTAAGATGTGTCTCTAATTCTATATGACTGGTGTCTTTAGAAACAAGGGAAACTTGTGATCCAATTAAACATACAGAGAATGCCATGTTAGATGAAGACACATATTAGTGATGCTTCTACAGGCAAATAATGCCAAAGATATACAACTAATCAATTATTGAACAGATATTTTTCCCCTCACATCCCTTGGAAGAAACCAGCTCTGCTAACATTGAACTTGGATTGTTACTCTCCAGAACAGTGAGACAATACATTTCAGTTGTTTAACCCTCCAGTTTGTGGTACTTTTTATACCAAAGCCTTAACAAACTAGTACACTATACTGTACTATACTATATACTATACTATACTATACTATACTATACTATACTATACTATACAAAACATACTTATCTAATATACTAATCCTATCCAATAAAATAGTGATATGCAAATTGACAACATCTTTGCTACACCCACCAGCCATGCCCACCAGCCAGTCAGGAGTGAGTATGCATATTAACCCAAATCAAGATGGCTGTGGCCATGGAGAGACCAGGAGGGAGGCTTAGGTTTCCCCAGTGATGGAGGAAGCCAAGTTTTCTGCCTACCCTGGATGGCCCAGGCCACTCAATGCTACAAAATTTCAATTATAGAAGATAAATAAATTTCAACAAAATGGCGGCAGCCACGAAACTGGAGAGAGCAGGAAGCTAGGGTTGCCTCTGGTGATGGAGGAAGCCAAGCTTACCACCTACACTGGCCTGCCTTGGCCTCTACTTAAGGCTACAAAGTTTCAATTATAGAATCCCAACAGTAATGGCTGCTGCCATGGAGCAAGCAGAAGGCTTGGCTTCGCTCCAGGCTACAAAGTTTTAATCATAGAAGATAAATAAATCCCAGATACCAGGGCCTCCACTTGGGCTGCTTGGGGGTGTAGCTGGCCTGCAAACTATCATAAGCCCCTTGCTCAGGCCATCCTACACCCCAAGGGAACTCCCACCCTGATCTGGAACACCCTTCAGGGCAAACCAGCTGGCCCACACCCATGCACCAGGCCTCTATCCTATCTAATAAAAGAGTAATATGCAGATTTGCCACCATTCCAACACACAAGATGGCTGCCCCCATGTGGTCAAAGATCCTGCCCCCATGTGGACACAAGATGGCCACCACAAGATGGATAACAAGGGAGGGCAGTTAGAAGGGATCAGGCCTGCAAGAGAGGGCAGTTAGGGGCAATCAAGCCTGTAGGGGAGGGCAGTTAGCAGTATCCAGGCCAACAGAGGAAGGAAGTTGGTGGTGACCAAGCCTGCAGGGAAGGGCCGTTGGTGGGGGGAGGCCTGCAGAGGAGGGATGTTTTGGGGTACCAGGCTTACAGTAGAAGGCAGTTGGGAGTGACCAGGCCTGCAAGGAGGGCACTTGGGGGTAATCAAGCCTGCAGGGGAGGGCAGTTAGGGGTGACCAGGCCAGCAGAGGAGGGAAGTTGGGGGCAAACAGGCTGGCAGGGGAGCAGTTAGACATCAATCAGGCTGGCAGGGGAGTGTTTGGGGAGTGATCAGGCTGGCAGGCAGAAGCAGTTAGGGGCAATCAGGAAGGCAGGCAGGTGAGCAGTTGGGAGCCAGCAGTCCTGGATTGTGAGAGGGATGTCCAACTGCCCATTTAGGCCGGATGGAGATTGGGTCTAAACGGGCAGTCAGACATCCCTCGAGGGGTCCCAGATTGGAGAGGGTACAGGCTGGGCTGAGGTACCCTCTCCCCCACTGTGCATGAATTTCATGCACTGGGCCTCTAGTATATTTATACTAATACAGTATGTCCCAAAATATATATACACACTTAACACCTGATAGCTCAATTGAGGTTTCTTTCTCTTCAGATTTAACCTATTGGAATTAATAATTATTCAAAGTGTGTATATATATTTTTTTGCAGGACATTTATATATCTACTTAATATAAAATGTAGGGTCACCATTCTGAGACACCATTCTGAAAGACACTAAAATAAAATAAACATGCACTTATTAAGTTAATGGAGACATAGTTTTATTTTATTCAAGTAATCTAAATGGAAAAAACTGCAACTGTAATTGGGCTTGTTGCTTAATGTGGGTAAAGTCTATGCAAACATAATGGCTTGTAGAAAAGTAATAAACAGTTGGAGGTGACCTTAGAGGTTATTTAATCTAGCTTCTGTCTCAGTGCTGAAATACTCTCCATAAAATCCTGTACTTGCAGCCAATTACCTTCTTTCATGGGAGCAGAAAGAGGGGGTTGACTGAATGCCTAAAGGCACCAGGGAAGAGTCCAAAAGAGGAAGTGATAATTAGCCTGAGTTGAAACATAGACAAGAAGGGTAAATTTCCTTAAGGCTAAAGTTTAGTGTGTGGGAAAGAGAAAAGCGGGAGGTTAGCACAAGAAGCTGGACTAGCCAATTTATGAAGTGTTTTAGTACTATCCATAGGATCCTATCTAGTTTCTTAAGTGATAGGGAGTTTTTGGAATGCCTTATTTTTAAGAGTACAGAGTTAATGCACCTATTATTAATAGGTATATATTTCAGGAAGCTCACACTTGTGAATGAATTGAATTGCTTTGAAGATCAGAATGCAGGCAGCTCAATCAATGGGGGAATTTTATTTGCTAGTTTAGTATTAATTAATTTGAAAATTTTTATTTGTTGTTTTTTAAATTTATCTTTATTGTTGGAAGTGTTACAGATGCCCCCCACATTTTTCCCCATCCCCCTCCACCCAGTCCCCATTCTTCCCAGGCCTTCACCACACTATTGTCTGTGTCTATGGGCTAAGCATATATGCATATAAGTTTCCTGCTTGAGATTAATCACTCCCCACTCTCCCAACTCCCACCTCCACTCCCATCTTCCTTCTGAGATTCCACAGTCTGTTTCATGCTTCTATGTCTCTAAATATATTTTGTTCATCAGTTTATTTTGTTCATTAGATTCTACATATAAGTGAAATCATGTGATATGTATCTTTCTCTGATTGGCTTATTTCACTTAGCATAATACCCTCTAAGCTGTCACAAAGTTAAGAGATCCTTCTTTTTTTACAGCTGCATAGTATAAATGCACCACAGCTTTTTTTAAATCTGCTCTTCTCCTGATGGACACTTGGGCTATTTCCATATCTTAGCTATTGTAAAATGTATTGCTATTAATATAGGGATGTATATATTCATTCTGATTGGTGTTTCAGGTTTCTTAGGATCTATTCCTAGAAGTGGGACAAATGACAGTTCCATTTTTCATTTTTTAAGGAAATCCTATACTGTTTTTCATAGTGGCTGCACAGTCTGCATTCCCACCAGTGTTATGCCCAGATTTCAAGATTCCCAGAGACCACCAGGGAGCCAAGTCTGATGCAAAAGCAAAGAGCCCTTATTACAAGCTAGCTTGGCTCTCTGCCTCCACCAACACAGCGGCAGGATGCAAAAAGAGAGCAAGTTTAAAAAGCACAATTATTTTATAGGGCTAGGGGTCAGGAGGTGGGGCATACTCAGACCACTGAGTTGGCAGATTCCGATTGGTTAGGTGAGGGCTAGGGCTAGTAACAGAAAGATAGGGTGCAGCTAGGGTCTGGTTACATAAAGGCAAGATGTGATCAGCATACTTTTGGCCTCAGGTTAGTTCCCTTTGTATTTCCATTGGCTGAATTAAGGGCGGGCTGAATAACTGACTCATCCTGTGGTTTTTCTTGGAAGAGAGGACACAGTTACACAAGATGGAGGACACGGTACAAAATGGAGTCAGTCCCGCTCTGCCCTTTTACCAGCAGTGTACTGGGGTTCCATTTTCTCCACATTCTTGCCAACACTTGTCATTTGTTTATTTGTTAATTGTAGCCACTCTCACAGATATGACAGGTTACCTCTTGGGGTTCTAATTTGCTTCTCTCTGATTATTAGTGACTTTGAGTATTTTTTTCATGTCTCTTGGTCATCTGTATGTCCACTTTTGAAAAGTGTCTATTTATGTCCTTTTAATTGGATTGCTTGTCTTTCTTTTAAGTTGTATAACTTTCTTATATATTTTGAAAATTAATCCTTTATCCAATAAGTTTCTCATTTGATAAATTGTTACCAGTGAAACAATGAGACCTCTGTTCTTTTCTTCTTGAGGAAAATATTTTAATCAAGAGTCAAACTGTAGAAAAGCAAATCAAGAGTCAAACCACAGCAAAAATATCATTGGGTCCCTTAGAGGTTAGGAGACAGGTGCCTGTGAGGGAAGAATGGGGAAGGGAATGGTTTGAACATGCTCCATGGAGGAAGATCAGGCTGAGACCTTCCTTTACAGAGGACTTAAAGGCTGAAGATTTAGGGGAGGTCTTAGGAGAGAATCAATAGAATATTCATCAGCTTTATTCTGATGTACCAAAATAAGATTTATTCTCTTAATTTTTCTGTCCTTGGGTATGATTGGCTAATGGCACTAATTGTCCTAATGGCATAAATCTGTCTCCCTGAGTAGGGTGATTTTAACTACTTACTTTCTGTTTGGTGAGGAGAAGTAAAAGCAAATTACTCCTTAGTGTCCTTGGTTTAGGGCAGTGGTCGGTAAACCATGGCTCGCGATCCACATAAGGTTTGTTGGCCCCTTGAGTGTGACTCTTCCACAAAATACCATGGTCTGGGCAAGTCTATTTTGAAGAAGTGGATTTAAAAGAAGTTTATGTTTAAAAAATTTGGCTCTCAATAGAAATTTCAATTGTTGTACTGTTGATATTTGGCTCTGTTGACTAATGAGTTTGCCAGCCATTGGTTTAGAGAATATAAGATTTATTAGGTGGCTACAAACTGCTGCTTAACTATGTCTCAATTTCTCCATTCCATTTGTCCTATAATTTTTTCTAGCTATCATTTGAGTATTGGACCTATATTATTACCACATCCCATTCCAATTGTGTCACATGTCACTCATTACCATGTTTCCTATGCATTGGTTATACTGAAATTATTTAGTATTCCACTAGAGACCCGGTACACAAACTTTGTGCATGGGGGGTTGTCCTTCAGCCCAGCCTGCACCCTCTCCAATTTGGGACCCCTAAAGGCATGTCCAACACCCCTTTAGGCCTGATCCCACCAGGCCCACCGGGATTGGGCCTAAATGGGCAGTTGGACATCCCTCTCACAATCCAGGACAGCTAGCTCCCAATCACTCACTGCCTGCCTGTCTAATTGCCCCTAACTGCTTCTGCCTGCCAGCCTGATCACCTCCTAACCTCTCCCCTGCTAGCCTGATTAATGCCTAACTGCTCCCTTGCTGTCCTGATTGCCCCCAACTGCCCTCCCTTGCAGTCCTGGTCCCTCCCACCTGTCTTCCCCTGCTTGTCTGATCACCCTCAACTTCTTTCCCATGCTGGCCATCTTGTGGTGGCCATATTGTCTCCACATGGGGGCGGCCATCTTTGACCATATGGGAGTGACCATCTTGTGTGTTGGAGTGATGATCAATTTGCATATTACCTCTTTATTATATAGGACACACACATATTTTCTTCATAGTACTGTTTCTGGAGAGGGTATCTGGCTTCAAGTGGCTCTCTTCATAGGATAAGCCAGTAGTGTATGTGTTCTTGCCATCCTGCAGGAAATATTTCACACCAGTCCCAGTGATTTTTAGAGGATGTTTATTGAAGCTGGGGACAGTGAAACAAGAGAGGACCTGATGCAACAGAAGAGAGAAATGAGCCTAGAACAGGCTGCTTTGATTAACTAGGAAATTATAGAAAAGAGGGCTTTGAGGATATAATTTGGGGGTTGGGCCAGAACTAGTTGCCACTGCCCATTGCTTCCTGGTTACAAGTTTCATGGGGTTCTTTAGAGTTTAGGTGATGCATGCTTATAGGGGAAGAATCAAGAGAAGGGAAAGGTACAGATGTGCTCCTGGGAGGGAGAGTGCATGCTGGGTCCTTTGTCTTGAAGCTTTTATTTCTCCTTACAGGTGGAAATAGGGGTGGGTTTCAGCAGAATATTCATCAGTTTTTCAGATGTACCCGATCAGGGTCTTGGTCTATATTGGTTGGTTAGTGCAACTGATCTTGGCATTATCACCCACCTAGTTCTGCAGCATTTCTGGGCCTGGAGCTGAAATATAACTGAGGCCTAGATGTTCTCTTTAGGGAGGTGACCTTCTGTATCAGGCTGAAAAATGCTCCACCAGTTTTTTTCAGTTATCTGTCTCAGTTTCCCTATACCACTTGCCAAAGCACTTTCCTAGCTACTTATTGCCTGCCTCACTACTATGTCTTTACACAAGGTACTCTTATTGCTAGGAAGAACCTTTCTTTCAATACTTGATTATTAAGATCTTATTTATCTTTAAGATACAACTCAAAAATCACCTACATTTTTTGGTAGCTCAAAGCAGACAAAGTGATATCATTGTTCTTCCCACTCTGCTTCCAAAGCATTTTGAACTTGATGCTATAATAGCCCTTGTTTATATTATTCTTATTTACATACATTTGTAGCCACATACTGAGTAACATATGCACCTTTGAGTATATATATATAGTATTTACATATATATATATACACACACATATATACACTACACACACACACACACACACACACACACACGTATTCTAGAGGCCCAGTGCATGAAATTCATGGCTGGTGATTGAAGCATGAGCCCTGGTATCCCAGGGTATGGTAACAGGGGGAGTGGGAGCAAGCTTGGCATACATTCTACATTCTCACCAGTCACCCCGTCCCCCAGGTAGCCAGAGAGAGGTCATAGCACATCACTGACACCTGCCATGTTCCACACTGCCCTCTGGTGGTTAGCACACATCATAGTGAGTGGTTGAAGTCCCAGTCTCCTAGTCAAACTCCTGGTAGAATTACTGTCAGAGGGGGCAATTTGCATATTAGGCTTTTATTATATAGGCTATTTCTTAAAATACATATTTTTATTGATTTCAGAGAGGAAGGGGGAGGGAAAGAGAGATAAAAACATCAATCATGAGAGCAAATCATTGATAGGCTGCCTCCTGCATGACCCCAACTGGGAATTGAGCCCATAAGCTGGGCATGTGCCCTTGACCTGGGACCCTTCAGTCAGCAAGCTGACACTCTATCCACTGAGCCAAACTGATCAGGGATATCTTTTTATTTTCAATCTACAGAGCGTTAAAAGAAAAAAAAAACCTACAGACCCCAAATGGCACTGTAACCAGGTAGAAAGTTTGTTTCTTTAATATGACCTTTTTTTCCTTTTGAAGCAAATTGACCTCATTGAGCACCTGACTCACCTGTCTCCTTATCTTTTGAAGGACTACTCCCTTAATATTTCAACTCTCAATTCAATGAGGTTCCGATCAGCATCATATAATCTTAGGAACATAGCCTGGAGTCTGTTGATCCCAGAGACAGTTTCAGTTAAACTGTGGTAGGCAGTTAGACATAAGAAAAGGAAGGATGATGGGCCAGGTACAGGAGGTAACCAGGGTGAAAAGCATTAGTGCTTAGCAATTACAATTGCAGGGTGGGACTTGGTCCAGAGGGTGACCTTTTCTCCACTAGCATATCACTGGCCATGCAGATTGGAACCCCTGAAATTTCCTCTCTGGAGATAACATGTAGGCTTCAGTTGTATTTCAGCAACAGGCCCAGAAACACAGCAAAACCAAAGTTGTGCCATGGCTGACATCAGGATCAAATGTACTGATTAACTACCACCTACCTACCCTAGCTCCAACCAATCAGTAGAGATCATTACTCTAATCAGATCCTAACTCTATTAGTCAACATGATTAATTATTTTTCCCTTTATATAACCCATCCCCTGGAAGCCCTCTGAGAGCCAGGTCTTTGAGCACTTGCTTACCTATCTCACTTCTTAAAAATAAACTCTTCCTTTTTTTTCTTTTTTTTTGCTACAAACTCTTATTTGTGCCTTTTTAGGCTTTGCTATGCACAGGCAAACAGACCCCTATAATCTGTAACAGCATCATTTGTGCTAAAGCCCATGATACCAAACCTAGATTTACTACCTAATCTAATTGCTATTTTAACCTTTCCTGGAAATACAATCTTAATCAACCTGTATGGTATTTTCTGGTCAAGTACCAGCAGGCAATCTGTCAGTGGGCCTTCTCCATGCCATATAGAAAGAAGAGGCCATCTGCCTGATAAAAATCCTTTCTGTTTGATTATACCCTTAAAAAGATGTCAGGATCTGTAACCAATCCTTTCTTTTCTTTTGTTAATAGTTCCCCTACTCCACCTTTCTTATGAAAACTTTCCATTTTGTACAAACCCTCAGAACACCCTTCTAGTTGCTAGATGCTATGCAACGGCATTCATGAGTCACTTAATAAACCAAGTAGAACTTCATATTTATCCAGTTAATTTTTTAAAGATATGGTTTTTTATATAATATAAAATTAATGTTAGTAAATAAAGAAGATAATAAATAGTATGTAAGGTAATTTTTTGCTTGGAAATCAGAGGATAAAATATCAGATTAGAAACATGTGTTAAAGATCATCTTTCCTATGATCTTTCATTATGAAAAAAATGTAAACTCATTGGAAAATTATACAAACTTTTTTGTATATTGTGGCCTTGGCCCAGCAATGAATTATAAATCCCATTAATACTTGACAAAATATCAGTATTAAAGTATATCTTTTATAAGTAATTTTAGAATTGAGCTTGTTGTATTTTGAACTCATAAGATAAGACTATGCAAAATTAAAATTTTAAAATGTTAATATAAAAAGTATAGAGATTGATTATAGAATTTATTTATAGAAGAAAATTGTCACTTTTTTATTTCAGTCTTGAACTAATCTTGTCATTTTTCTAAGTCCTCAGATATTGGTTAAAAGAAAAAGATTTAAGTTTTGGTCCCATCTGGTTTAAAATGTAGTGAACTGATAATTTAAAATTATTTTCTATGCAAAGAGAATGCAAATTGTCATCAAATAGGCTGATGAAGCAGAGTACTTGACAAGGTGGGAGCAGTTGGCCCTCTTGCTGTCTAGGAATATTTGTTGGCCATCTGATTGCTGCTTCATATGTTGGAAATCACAACTGAAAACTGCAGTAGTTATAATTTATGATCTGGTCTTGCCTGGCCTCACTTTAGCTCCTGCTGTCATAAGAGATCCTCTGGAATCTGGCTGAGGCTCCTAATCAGCTTTAGTCCACCTAGTCCCTGACATGGAAATATCTTGGAATTTGTAGAATTTGGGAGAGTCTTGACATGAATTCATATTACTCATTCAAAATTGCACAGACTGCTTGAAAACCATTTCTATGCAAGTTGCCTTTAAAAACAACTATATATAGTATAAGTGTGTATGTTCTTGAACATGTATAAAAATGTGCCCCATTTAATTATAAGAGTTGGATTAATTAAATATTCCTATTAACAACTATCATATATAAGATGTAATTTATCTACATTAGAGTCAAAAAGATGTTTTTTGGAAAAATTACTGTCCCAAATTTTAATGGGTTTGTATTTAACAACTATTAAGCAATTTTCCTCCTTTATTTTTCTGGGTTAAAATTATTATTTTATTTATTTTAAATTAAATCACAACAAAGTGGTCAAGAGCAATATCTCTATGTTCAAACCACATGGTTTATCTGTAAAATGGAAATAATAATAATATCTTTTTCACAGGATTTTTACAAAGACTGAGTGAAAGAAATTACAATCTCAAAGACTACCTATTGTCTGATGGCATGCAAAGAAAAATGTTAACTATTGTATTTTTCCATGAATAAGATTTTTTTTTTTCTAAAATTGTTAGATTGAAAATTAAGGGGCAGCTTATACACAGATGTCAGCCGAGTTGGGAGCCCCATGGATACAGGTGCCTGTGCATAGCTGCCCACACCTTGGCAAATAGGCTTCCTCCAATTACACCTTATTGTTACTAACATCAGCGATGCCATAATTGGAGGTGGAGGTGGAGAATGTGCAAATGCAACAGGGCCTGGCATTCTGAGACCATAAAGATATCAAAAAATAAAAAGGAGAATAGTAGTAAGTGATTGTCTTACTCTGCAAAAATCAAACTAAATGTGATCAGCTATGCAAAAGATCATGGAAGTAAAGCTGCAGAAAGATAATTTGGACCTCCTCCCACTGAGTGTCTGATCAGACAGTGGAGAAAACAGGAAGAACAACTCCTTCAGGTATTCAAAAAGAAGAAGGCTTTGCACTGACCGCTTTGGCTCAGTGGACAGAGCATTGGCCTGAGGACTGAAAGGTCCTAGGTTAGATTCTGGTCAAGGGTATGTACCTTGGTTGTGGGCATATCCCCAGTAGGAGTTGTGCAGGAGGCAGGTGATCAATGTTTCTCTCTCATCGATGCTTCTAACTCTATCCCTCTCCCTTTCTCTCTAAAAAAATCAATAAAGCACACACACACACACACACACACACACACACACACACACACACCATGACCTCCTCCCAGTTCGTAGGTTGACACTTAACCATTGAGCCATACTGGCCTGGCAAGATCTACAATTTTATAAAAATATAAACAGTTTTCCTATTAAAGTATAATACTCTGCACTTGAGCAGTTACATAGAATACCTTCCCTACAAGGATTTGCTAGGAAAATAATCTTGAGCCTAATAGTGCTAAATATCTTTAAAGTTTCAATTGAAAGAGAAAAAAAAAAATAGATGGGGAGCTTGCCTTAAGTTTATTAACATCATACCCAGTTCTGTATATCATTGAGTTTTTAAACCTTGTTGCATTGTGTTTTAAACAAGCAAAACCCTTTTTCTCACAGGAAATCTTACACAGGAACTGAAGACATAACGAGAGTTTCAAAGTTTGCTCAGATTGAAGGACGTGAGGACCACCACAACCACACAATTATTCATCCCCAGTTCTTGATCCCCAAGTGCAGAATTCTCTGAAATTGAGGATCAAAAACTACTCCTTTAGATAATTTAATTTATTTTTTCTCTTATACTATCAAAGAAATCAAAGAGCTCTGTGCTCAGCTTTTATTTTATTAGTTTCCCATTCTTTAAATTATTCAAAAATCATAATTAAATAGTTGCTCTGAGCCAGACACTGTTCTTGGTGCTGGTAATTGTTCTGACACTATAGCCAAGCATTTGCTTTTTGGGCCATAATATGTTTTGGCAGAGAGGAGACAAATAACAAATGAGTAAGAAAATATATACTAGTTATTATCACATACACGTGTAAGTTCTGTGCAGATGATAAAAATGGTATTATAATAGAGAGTACAGTATTATTTTGCACAGGATCAGTGAGGAAGTTCTCTCAGGGGAGGTAATATTTGGGCAGGAACCTGAATAAACTGAATTAGCCATGCATGTGAACATCTGAAGGAAAGTTTTCCATGAAGGAGGGAAAACAATTACAACGCTAACCTAATACTGAGTTGGGCTTATTTGAAAATCAAAAAGAAGGGTGGCATGTAAAAAGCTTAGTGAGAAAAGCAGAGAAGATATTAGCTTTAAGATGGTATCTAAGACTTAGGCAAACAATGGTTCATATAGGGCTATGTAGAATCCAGTTATGACTGGAGGTCAAACTTTATTTTAGGTACAGTAAAGTACCGCTGGAGGATTGGGGGAAATAACAACTTAACTTCATCTTATCAAGATCTCTCTGACAACCAGGAAGAGAGAGAATGTTCCAGGAGCAAGACATCAAACAAACAGATTCTTTTAAATGTGTTTTCACTGGATAGCAATTTGACCTCTTTGAGAATCAAAAAATCCTTTTCAAAATGCCTTTAGGGAAAAAATGTCTTTGCTTTAAATCATAAAGAGAGGCAAACACTTGCCAAGCAATTAGTTTGTATTTATTTGATTGAACTATAGATCACTTTATTGCTAACTGTTTGCTTCCTGGACTGTTGGTAAAAATAGAGGAATTCCACATAGCTTTCTGTGCACTAGCATTATCATGGGCAATTCTTAATTTAGGTTATGTACCTTTTCTCTAGTCTTTCCTTTATCACTTACATGCAAAAGTATATTACATTGTATAGTACATAGCTCTATGGTGTGCAGCTTGAGAATTAGCCTTCAATATTTTGATTGTTGCTGTTTTTAATTTGAATAAGTGATCCAGACTAACTGCAACATTAAGGAAACATTAATTAGTTGGGAGGGTCTGTGGAAAGAACTAGGGCTTATGGAAGTTGTTGCACATTATGTAACTATGAGAACCCTAAAGGAAGAACTCTATGTCTATAATAAAGCTTGATGGTCCCAACTCCCCTTCCTTTAACTTCCTTTCCTTTCTATAATCACCCCACAGGAGAGAGTGTGCACCTGGCTTGCGATGTCCGCATGAAATGGGTTACAGCCCTTCCTACTTCCCTAATAAATTCTTTTGATGATGAAACACCCAGTCAATATTATTTTTAAGTTGACAAGTGGAAATAAGAAAAAGTCATGGTCAAATGATAAATACATTAGTTATCCTAGGCATTATATAAAAGAAACTCCAGTGTCATTTTAATTTTAACTAACATTAATGGATTTTTGTATTATATAGTAAAATTTATCACCAAAATGAATCAACATTATAGCGCTAAGGAGAAAACAATGAGATTTTGAGACATACATTATACAAGACTATTGTAAGACCAGGTCCTAAATCCTTAATATGTAGAAAGTAATTTAAAACCAGTTTTATAGTTTACTATTCTCTGTCACAATTATGAGAAATATTACATATTATAAAATTTAAATATTAAAAATTTATTTCTTAAATATTTTCATAATTTGTATATATATTTATCTATATAAAAAGTTTAGGTTGTAGAAAAGAATAAAGAACATTTCTTTCAGAAATTATTGCAAAGGAGGATGTACAGATTTAGGTAGCAATTCAAATTGTGTTCTAAAAAAGACAAATCCCAAGCTTATAAAGGAAAAAGCACAAGGTGTAACAAAAGAAAAGTTTTTTATTTGCTATCTAACATGGTGTGATAATTGGTTTAAAAAGGTCCAGGTGGTGAGATTCTGAGGTAAGCATGTTCCAAGATATACTTCTATGGCAAGCCTGAAAGTACAAGAGTTCAAAGTTCATGCGGATCCTCTATGCAAATGAATGATGCTGGCTGGTCAAAAGGATTGGATCCTTTCAAGGTGAAGAGAGCAGATGGTTTGGTTGTCATGGTAAAAGAGAGTAAAGTTTAGGATGTGCTTTCATTGCTTATTCAAAAGTTCATGGGTGGGACAAGGATAAGAAAATTTTTTCATGGCCTTTTTCCATTTTAGTTTCTTTGACATAAATGATTCTATAGTTGCAATTTCCATTCACAAGTATTTTCATAATGTACATATGCATGTGACTTATTCCAAAAGATCCTTCTGTGTTTTAACTACATATATTATCATCACTGATTTATGAAGCATTCAATGTAATTTTCTTAATCTGCTGAAATTTTATGACACTTGGGAGACTCCATTATATACTCATGTAGATCTATTTATATATAAATGCACTTATCATATTCAATGCTATGACTCAATTTTAATATTTTTATGATAAATTACCTTTAAAAGTATATGTGGTAACTTATTTTAAATTAAAGTTTAGGACTATTGGCATCCCATGGAAGGTATTAGAAAATGTTTCTAACCAGATCAAGCTTTAAAAGTAAGAAAACAAAATGTCAAAAATATCTGCTGTGGTTGTCCATAAATCAGTGTGTGTAGAATTTTAAATGTGACTTGTTCTAAATTAGAATTTATGAAAAGACTGTATAATCTTGAGAGCATGTCTTGACATTTAAAGTATATGCAACAACTCATTGTATAAAAATAGTCTGGCTCCCAAGACAGGGGCTCAAATAAGTTATACACCTGAGAAATATCTGCAAAGCTGCTTGCTTCTGCAAAATTCTGTATTTGCCAATGAAAGACATATGGAACTATTCAAAACAGAAGAGAGTCCTAAAAAGTAGAATAAAAGCTAAGATAAAAATGTCTCAATAATTAGATGTTATTGAAATGGAATTTTTGTACTGGAACCTGGATTCTCTGTCTGCCAGAGTCAAAGAATGAATCCATTGATAGACGGTGATAAAGCAAAGGTGGAGATTTATTGAAGAACAAGGACAGACTCCCATGTGGAAAGGGGGAAAGGGTCCCACTGAGTTCCTTTTCCCTATGCCTTATAAAGGCTGCAGACCTTGGTGCCTTGATATCCCCTCTGATTGTTTACTATTCCCTTGGACTGGTTACTGTAGTAACTCCTGGGGACTCTTTCCTTATTGTTTTCTTATTCCCTTTGGGCTTTCTTCTTCTCCTTCTGGATGAAGGGCTTCCTTCTCTTTATTTTGTAAATATTGACCTTTTGCTGTTCCCAGCTCCCTCATTCAATGGAAATATACCTGTTGCAGCCTGTCAGCTCCCCTATTCTATGGAAATATACCTTCTGTTGCTCTGCAGCCCTGTGCTTCTTCCATGATCCCCTTAATTTCTAAAATTTCTTAAACCTGTACTGTTTTGTTAGGTTCAAAGGTCACTCATTATGTCAACAACTTTAAAATGAAATTTGTTTTAACAATTGATGTTTATTTTTTGCAAGTATTTATAGCACATAACATGGAATCTAGTGATACATGCTATTTGTACCTATTAATATTAAGAAATGGTTTAACTTTTTATATAGACACATACTGACATATATATAATATTTAAGTAATTGGTTAGTTAATGGTTATATAATTAATGCTTTAAATTTTTCATATGATTAATTATGAGGATAATTCATGCATATAAAATTTAAGTTATGCATTCCAGTAATAAATAGCAGATCTAGGACTGAAACTGATCTATCTTGGTCAGTGTTTTTTCAATGAGATTGACAGTATCACAGAAAATCCTTTATAACTTGAATCTTTGAGGTTCTCTTTAGCTTTTGGCCTTTCGTCGACATTATTCTTTTAAATAAAATTCATAAGCAAATGTATCTTCCTATAAGTACATTCTCCAGATGGAGAATTATTTTTTTCTCATTGTTTTCTCCAAGGCTTCTTTCTCTCCATTATCCCTCATCTGGATAACAATCTCATCTTTTAAATCCAAGGAATTGTTTTCTCAGTGCTAAGAATTGCAAGTTTCTGTAATATTATCTTTGATCATCCCTGACACACTCCCTTATCTTCTGTCTCATATAGCTTCTAAATTTGTGTATATGAGATTTTTATTTTGATGCATGAAATTTGAAGAAAATTTGCAAAAATAGTATAAGAAATTTCTGATTATCCTTTACACAATTCAGAAATTATTTACACTTTTGCTCAATTTCTTTTATTATTCTATGTTTTGTATACGCACACATATTTTTCTGGACCATTTAAATAAGTGGGGGATGTTATACCTTTTTATCCTAAATATTTTAATGTATATTTCTTCAAAAATTTTCTGACATAACCACAGTTCATTGTCAAAATTTGAAAAATTGTTATTACATTACTTCAGTCCATACTCAAATTTTATCAATTGCTTCCATAATGTTTTTAATAGCTATTTTATCCTGCTCCAAAACCTGTCCATGAGGATGCATTTATTGCCATTAGTTGCCCTGTTTTTTTAGGCTCCTTAAATCTGGAACATATAATCAATCTTTGTCTTTCTTGCTGTTGGCATTGTTTAGAATGTCTAAGATTGATTGTGTAGAAAGTGCCTCAGTTACAGGTTATCAGATATTGCCTGATGATTAGATTCAGGATATATATAGATTATTATATGTTATACCCATATCAAGACATAAAATAATTTATTCTCTCCAAAAGTTTTTTTCATGCTTCTCAGTGAATCACTTCTATTCCTCCTCCAAAGGCAACAATTTTTTTTTTCAATATATTTGCTTTCTCTGTTTTTGATGTTTCTATCTTAATATATAATCTTAATATATAAAGAGTTAATATGCAAATTGGGCTCTGACACCACAACTGGACAACTGTTCAGAGGTGGGCGTGGCTGCAGGGCCAGGGGCAGCACTCCAGGTCTAAGCACAGTTTCATCCCGCCTAGGCAGACTCCCCCTGGCCCGCCCCCAGTCAAATCCCAATGATGACCTGGGGTTTACTACTTTACAGGGGCTGCTCCCCACTCCCCAACCCCCTCTCCCAGGACTGCACTACCCACATCAGGGCACACCAGCAGCATCCTGACAGATGGGCAGCCTCGAAGAACTGACCGGAGCGGGGGCTGCAGAGAGTCATGGAGAGGCAGGGCCCCTGGAACCAAGCTCCAGGGGGTCTGAGGAGACGACCTGAAGGGAAAGGAAGCTTTGGCAAAGCAGCGGCCGGGCAGGGGGCCAGCAGGTGGGTATCTGCCTTGCCTGAGGACAGAGAGGTTCTGCAGTGGCCCCAAGAGGTGGGAAACAAGAGGCAATGACTGCCATGATGGAAGGATGCCCAGCAGAGTGGTGTCAACCTGCAGCCCTGAAGTGGGGGGAGGAGGGGCGGCACCACCTCAGTGCATGGGTGTAGCACTGTCTGGTACCCAACTGCGGCATTTCGGTGAAGCTCCCATCAGTAACTGGGTCTCCCCGAGGTCGCCACTCCTGCTCCCACCTTGGCCACAAAGCAAGCCCTGCCCTCAGTTCCCACCCCGCCCAACTGCTGCGGCATTCCTGCATGGTGAGTGCAAGCCTACCACCTGCTCTCCAGAAGGGGGAGCAGTAAAGAATGGGTGGGGGAGATGAAAGTGTGGAGCATCCACCATGAAGAGGTGCTTGAGAATGAGGTTCAAAAGCCTGACAGGGAGGTTCGTTCTGTTTGTCCCATGGCTGTCCCTTAGGAAAGGTGGAGAGCACAGTTGTGAGGACTTCCTGTGTGCTGAGACCAGTTCCACAGCCAATTGGAATTGGCCTCAGTTTCCTGGTCTGTAAAATGGATTAAGCATGTCCCAGTGCCTTCACTGAGTTTTGAGGGCCAATTGAAATACTATATAAAGAAAATGAGGGAAGAAGTGAGAAAAAAAAGGAAGGGCAAGCAACACAAAAGAAAGACTGGAAGGAACCTGTAAACTCATTGTCACTTAAATAGGGAATATAGTCAACAGTGTTGTAATGATGGTATGATGCCAGGTGGGTACTGGAAATATCGGGGAACACTTTGTAAAGTATATGATTATCTAACCACTATTCTGTAACTAATATAAAACCTGAAACCAATACAAAATAATATTGAATGTAAAGAAATGAAAATAGGAGTGAAATTTTTATAAATTTCAAAGTTTAAATAAAGCCTGTAAAGGAAGAAAAGGGGAGAATAAAAATAGTGTTTTTCATTTTACCACTTTATTGTCTTTTCAGTTCATGAAAAAGACAGTTGTGTTTCTATAGTGCTTTTATACTTTCCTAAGTCATTATCTCATTTAATGTTAAGGGCAACTTAAAGACAAGATAATTATTTCCTCTACTATTCAAAGAAAGGAAGTCTTGGTGTTTGGTCCCAATGATTCAATCACCAAGCCTTATTATAAAGCAGGGTTAGTGAAATTTCTGTGAAGGGTAATATCTGTACACAGCAGGGGAGGGCATTTGTGGATGATCAGGCTGGCAGGCAGGTGAGTGGTGGGGAGCTAGCAGTCCCAGATTGTAAGAGGGATGTCTGAGATTGGAGAGAGTACAGGTTGGGCTGAGGGACTCCCAGTCTCCCCTGCACAAATTTCATGCATGAGGCCTCTAGTATATAATATTCTAACCAACTTCTAAGACTTTTGCCAATTTTTTTTCTTTTTCCCTTTTTATTGAATATATTGGTGTGACACTGGTAAAAACAAACAAACAAACAAACAAACAAAAAAACTTATACAGGTTTAAGATGAAAAATTCTACAACACATCCTCTGTATACCTGTACTAAGTTTTCACCACCCCATCAAGTTTCATGTTTCTTAAAAGTACTTTTGAATGAGTAAAACTATTTAAGTTTAGTAAAATCAAATTGCTTTTAAAAATTATTTTATTATTATTTTCCCATGGCTGGATCATTTACTGAAGGTTGCAAAGTTATTAAAATAATGACAGGAGTTGGATTTTTCCCCCATATAGATGTTCAGATTTTCTAGCTCCATTTGTTTAAAAAAATATTAATCCTGAAACACCACCAATCAGAAAAAAATACACACCCTACACACATAGCATTATTATTTACAATAGCTAAGATCTAGAAGCAGCCCAAGTATTCATCAACAGATGGGTGGATAAAAAAGCCATGGTACATTATATAATGGCATACAATCCTATCTAATAAAAGAGTGATATGCTAATTTGACCATACCTTTGCTATGCTACCAGCCAATCAGGAGCAGGGGGCGGGGCCGAGGAGCACACAATGTGAGGAGGAGTGGTGAGGGTCCCAATGGCTGGCCCGGACCCAGCAGGGGGTCCGGATTTATGCCTGCTATCCCGAGGCCCAGCCTCAGCAAACCTGGGGTAGCAGCAGCAGTCCCAATGGCTGCCCCAGCTGGGTCAGGACCCGCGCTGTCGCACCAAGGCCTGGCCACACCACATTAAAGCTTCTTTTATTATTAGCATCTTAAATTAATGTGATACATTTATTACATTGATGAGCCTTTATCGACACATTATTAACAAAAGTAAAATCTGCAGTTTACATTAGGGTTCATTCTTTGTGTTGAACATCTTATGGTCTTGACAAATGTACCATTAATGTAGTATCAGACAGAACAGTTTCATTGCCCTAAAGATCACCTATGGCCCACCTATTCAACCCTCCCTGCTCTGAATCCCTGGCAGCCAGGAGGTGATCAGGCTGGCAGGCAGAAGGGGTTAGGGGCAATCAGGAAGGCAGGCAGGCAAGTAGCTGGGAACCAGCAGTCCTGGATTGCCCCTAACCCTACCAGGATCGGGCCTAAATGGGCAGTCGGACATCCCTGAGGAGTACCAGATTGGAGAGGGTGCAGGCTAGGTAGGCTAAGAGACACCCACCTCCTATGCACAAATTTTATGCACTGGGCCTCTAGTGTAGTTTATAAAAAAACAAAAAAACAAAAAAAAGGACCTTTTACCCTTTGAGATGCTATGGATAGACATGGAGATTTTATGCTAAGCAAAATAAGCTAATTAGAGAAAGACAAGTATTACATGATCTCATGTATATGTTGAATACAACTAACAAAATAAACTGATAATCAAAATAGATCCTGAGACATGGATACATGGAAAAGACTGACAGAATTCAAAGGGAAAATGTTGGGAGGGACCAGCAGACATAGACCAAAGAACTTGTATGCATATATCATAGCCCATAGACACAGACAATAGTGTGATGAAGGCCTGGGGCTGGGCAGAAGTTGGGTGAAGGGGGAGCAAATTGGGGAGGGGAAGGGGAGACATCTGTAATACTGTCAACAATCAAAGAAAATATTGAGCCCTATTCATTGAATAGCTTGAGAACCATTGTAGAAAATCAATGTATCAGTCTATTTCTGGGCTTTATATTTTCTTTGTTATATTTTTTTTTATTTAGTTATCTTTATTTAGTTTTACTTTAGCCTTATTTTGAAGTCAAGCCATCCATATTGATTCTTCTTCAAGATTTATCTGTATATAGTAGGCCCTTAATATTCCCATATGAATTTTAGAATCTGCCTGTCATTTGCTATTAAATCAAAGTAAAACAAACTCAAAACTTATTGCTATTAAGATAGAAACGGAGGTGAAATATAGATCAATTTAGAGAAAGTGATGATTTGTACATTTTTAGGCTTCCATCCATGAATATGATTTATCTCTCCGTCTCTGGGTCTCTTTAAATCCTCTAGCAATATTTTGTAGATTTTAATGAAGAGAACTTGTCTATCTACAGCCAAATTTTCCCTAAGATTTTATATATATATATATATATATATATATATATATATATATATAATTTAACAAATTATACACTTACTTTTAAGCTATATTTTTCTATTTTGCTCCAAACTATAGAAATGAAATTGATTCTTATATATTGACTCTGCATTTTTCAAACTTGCAGGTTTCACTTAAAATTTTAGGTGTTGTTTTGTAAAGCCCTTAGGATTTCTTAAAAAATAGATATATAGAGAGAAACATAGATTTGTTTTTCCACTTATTCATGCATGTATTGGTTGATTCTTGTATGTGCCCTGACTGGGGATCATACTCTCAACCTTGGAGAATCAGGATGATGCTCTAACAAACTTAGCTACCTAGCCAAGTCCCAATCTTAGTTTTTTAAATTTATTTTTCTTGCCATCTATTGTGACAACTTGCTTTCCAGTAAAATTTTGAATAAAAGTGTTGGGAAAGAATTTGCTTGCCTTGTTTACTACATTTGGGAAAAAGGCACTAAATAATTCAGAAATAACTGTTTGATAATGATATTTTTAGATGCTTCTATTTATTTCTAATTTGCTGAGTTATTTAACCATAATGCTTACTTGATTTTGCCAGATGATTTTTAATCTACTGAGATGATCATATAATTGTGGTTATTTTAAAAAATACTGTAAATAGCCGAGACCGGTGTGGCTTAGTGGATAGAGCGTCGGACTGCAGACTGAAGGGTCCCGGGTTCGATTCCGGCAAGGGCATGTACCTTGGCTGCGGGCACTTCCCCAGTAGGGGGCGTGCAAGAGGCAGCTGATCGATGTCTCTCTCTCATCGATGTTTCTGACTTTCTATCCCTCTCCCTTCTGCTCTGTAAAAACTCAATAAAATATATATATAAAAAAATACTGTAAATAATGATTGATTGATTTTCATGAGTTAATCATTTCTACATTCCTGGAACAAAGATAACCAACATTTTACATTGTATTTTACATATATAGATTAAATTTATCTTTTTATGTTTTCAAGGATTTTCTCATCTGTATTTATGATAGAATTTCAATTTTTTGTTAATTTTTAAATCATGTTTCAGTATTAAGTTTATGCTGGTATCATTGAATGAGTTGGGACATATTACCACTTCTTCTATATTCTGAAAAGATTTGGATAAATTTGATCTCTCCTTTAACAGTTTTTTTTTCCTATAAAATTATGAATGCCTGAAGTTTCTATTGTGTAAAAATTTGAATTCACTTGAAAATAAATAAAAATAAATGCCCCTGACATCAGATTGGTGTTAATAGGTTTATTGGCTTATTTATTATATTCTAATCTTGTTAGAACTTTACTTACTTTGAATGTCATGCCAGTTTGAATGCATGTGAAACTGTGAAATACTCCTTTACCTACTTCCAACTGTTCATTAACAATATTTCAATCATTCTTAGCTTTTGTGCCCTGGAACTAATTCCTAATAAAAAGCTCAACTGTGCCATATGTAAATGGAGAGAAGAGTTGATTTTTCCCCCCTGTAGATATAATTTTATTATTTTCATTCCCTCATTCATTAAAGTTAGGAAGAAATAAATTCACGGGCTACGTTTTTTCTAACATCATAGTGTTCTTTGAAAGAAGAATTTGTAAAATGTTTCTAAATAAGACTGACTAATGAGTAAATTTCAAAGAAGAGCTAATGCTGAAATACTCTTACTTCTCACCTCATCTTACTTAGTACCATATGATAAGGTGAAAGTAAGTTGTAGTTTTTTATTGTATTTTAATCCTCACTGAAAGATATATTTATTGATTTCAAAGAGAGGAAGGATGAAAGAGAGGGTAGGAAAGAAACACTGATGTGAGATAGAAATATGTTTTAGTTGCCTCTGATATTCATCCCAACTGGGGACCCAACCAGCAACCTGACCAAGATTCAAACCTATCACATTTTCAAGCAACTGAGCAACACCAGCCAGAGCAAGGTTGATTTTTTAGGAGTGAGGTGTTTATAATTGGCTATAATAATATGGTTTCTATTAAGCCAATATAAAAATTCTGAACTAGGGTGAACATATTACTAAGGAATGAAATTAACTCTTTTAATATTTTCCCTCTTCACATAGAAATGAAACAATTTGGCTGGGAAAAAATAGATTATTTTTTTCTTTCTGTAATAAAATAAAAATGATGCACTTATCTCACTTAGCAATTATTGTAAACATAGAGTCAGGCAGCCCTAGAAAGATAAAAATATATGAAAGTAGACATTAGGTGGAAATGTGACATCTAATAGTCTATATACTCTATAGACTTAGATATTTGAGAATAACATGGTGTCTCTAACTGTGCCAAATCAGAAACTGTTTACCTTTTTACTGAAGCCTAGAAATCAATATAGAGTATGTTCTGTTTGTTTTTAGATTGCATATTGTTTAAAGAAAATTGTTGTGTTTATTTCAGAACATATAAAAACCTCTCATATTAATCTTATCACCATCAACAAACTTTTACTACTTCAAAAATAATATTGTTCAATATTATTTGTTGTACTTTTGGCTCTCTCTTGAATAGTGCTTATTAAATACTTAGTACACGAAGATTCCTGCATGGAGGGTGGGTCCCTCAGCCCTACCTGCACCCTCTTCAATCTGGGAGCCCTCAGGGGAGCCCTCTCCAAATCTGAGAGTTTCTGTCTGTCTTTGCAATCATAAGAACAAATTGTCTGAGACCCCAACCCACCTTGGTTTGGTGTTCATAGAATAATAGAGACCTTTTTTTTCTTTGCTTCATTGGTGGAGATTTCCTGGAAGTTTTAGGATATCTTCCCTTTAATTTTTCCTAGACACTCCAATTTTACTTATGTCTCTCACCTTTGCTTTCCCTCCATCCCCCACTGCAACAGTAACTTGCTTCAGGTTCACTTTGCTCTAGTGCAGTGGTCAGCAAACTCATTAGTCAACAGAGACAAATATCAACAGTAGAAGGATTGAAATTTCTTTTGAGAGCCCAAAACTGACTTCTATGCATGGGCCACAAAGTTTCAATCACAGTGTACTTTTCTTGCGTGCCCACATGTGGTATTTTGTGGAAGAGCCACATTCTAGGGGCCAAAGAGCTGCAGTTTGCTGACCACTGCTCTAGTGTCTAGGAGATCCCTCTGCCACCAGAACTACTATTCCCAGAATTCCTGGTGCTCCCTGTGCTCTTGGTTTTCCCTTCCTGCTCTGTCCCTGTCCCATAGCCTCCTGCTCTGCCAAGTCCTCCAAGCCACCAGCTCTCCCTCTCTGCTCTCTGTCTGGAGGCTTGGGGAGCCAAGTTCCCCAAGCCTCTCCCCTCTCCTCCAGCTCTCCCACTCTGCTCTTCACCCAGTGTCTGTGTATGCAAATTAACCCTCCATATTTTTCCAGTTAATTTGCCTACCCACTGATTGGCTGGTGAGCATAGCAGAGGTACGGTCAATTTATATGTTTCTTTTTTCTTATATAGGATATTATTTGCAAATATTTAAATTATTACTGTTACTACTAAATAATTAATAAACATTCCAGTATTATTAGTGATTATTAATTCATTAATGGACATGAATTTCTCAAAAGCCCTAATGAAATCTATGTTAGAAATGTTATATTGCTTTCAAGTCTCAGTAACTTCCAGTTTCTCCATCAAAAGTACTTTCTGAATGAAGAGTTAAAGCTATAGAATTTTAACAAAGACTGTTTACTCACTCTGAGCACAGATCTAAGTTTACCTCTGGGGTTTCTCTGATCTCTTTTAAAAATAGATGAGAGAAGCAGCCTTTTTAAGATGTCCAAAACATGACATTCTGGGCCTTATAATATTTTTGTTCAATTTTATTACTGTACCAATATTTGTAGGAATTGGAATTATTTTTTGGTCCTTATGAATTTTTTATTTATCAATCTTTCACTTGAAATGGCCTTGATTTTTTGATACAAAATACTTTCGTCTTTTCTTAGCATTACATTGTGATTCAATCAAATTAAATGACACAAGCAAAATATATCAGATTTGATTGTTTTTTTTTTCAACATGTTGAGTAGGAAGGTTACTCACTGTTTCCTATAGTGAATTTTTCATTTAGAAGTATGCGCAAGTTAAAGTGATCTAGGATCCTGGCAACATTGTGGGGTGACTTCCATGACCAGTTGCAAATGACCATGGAGGCAGCTTAGTTGGTAATAAGCAAGCAAGGATTTATTGGACTGGCCAGGATGGTCAGAGGGCACCACACACCGGTGGAGTCCAGACACTCACAACCGTGTGGTCACGGATATAGGCAGTCCTTTTAAAGGATCTTAACCATAATTTTTTTTTGCTCTAAATTCCCCAACAGCCTTCAGGGTCATATCCAGGATAGGGAGCTTTCAGTGGACTATGATTGATTCCTGTTGCCTGCTCCTTTTCTCTAACTAAACATCCTAATAGATGTGGGAATTGGACCTATCTTGCAAAAACGGTTAGTACAACCCAACTCCTGGTGTCACTGAGTCAATAAGAATCAATCTTTTAAAATTCAAACAATGATTTTTACCTGAGATGATTGCTACCATACTTCAGGCATATAGGTAATTACTGCTATAGTTATATTTCACCATTTGACTTCAGTTAATGTTTCCAGTAAGTTGTCACAAATTGAAGAGGCAGAGATACTCTTCACTTAAAAATAATAATATTGTATTTTCTGTATGATGTTTGTTTGTAAAACCTCTTTAAATAAATGAATTTCATAGAGTACACTCTTATTAGGTAGTCAAATATGATTAGTAATTTTTTTAAAAAGAAAAAAAAATACTTTATCATTATAAAACTGGGATATTGACATAAATGATAATATTATATCTTTTTAGTGGAAATATTATACCATATTACCTATAATGCTGCTGCTATTTTTGAAAGGAAAAATGGTATTTAGTTTTAAGAGAAATGTGTAGAAAAATGACAGCAATGTAATAAGTCTTGATGCATAATCAAGTGGAGGTAAATAACATATTGAACTTGCATTTTGTCCCTTTTAGTGAAGTATAACCATGAAACTGTGCCATGTTAATTACTTTTATTAAATTACTGACATTATTAAAGTGTACTGAATGCACAACTTTGAGCTTGCCCCAGTCTGTTTACCACCATAATTTCCTCTTTTACTTTGGGGTGGTGTTCTCCACAGAGGAGCGCTACATCTTTCCCATCCCATAAGTACCTGACCACAAACGCATGATTTATTGTAATTTAGCTTCTGTTTCTGTGAAGGAGGTTTACTGTGCTGAGAAAACTCATTAATCTCATTCAGAGCTTGCAGTATAAACACAACCTTTACAATATATAACAGAACAAATTATGTATTTGTGTGATTTACCACTTCTGTTTTAGAGAACAAATTATACTGTTTTTTTCTACTTTTGGTTTAAATACTCATTGACATATTTGCAGTATTAACACAAACCAGGTATAAAATACATTATTTTTCACTTTGACATTTGTTTTTAAGTTTTTTACTCACTATAAAAAGAAATATTGAAATGTGATTTGACATAAAACAAACTACCAAGTAAAACTGTCTGCTGTGGTATTTGCTCCTATAAAATTGGCTTGCGATTCTGAATGGAACTGTGAACACAATTAAACTCCATTTAACTTTCTACAGAATTTCATGGAAAGGTCTTAAAACATTATACCAATTAAATTTGTGCAGAATACTTTTTTTATTTTCTTCTCTACACTATTATTGCAATGTCATTACAGATTATCTGATACCGATACCTACCAGCTGAATTTTAAAGGTGTAATTGCACTAATATAAAATAGTTATGCTATTACCTTATGAGATTTGTTCTAAATCATTTTTCATTTGTTTAATTTGTCTTTGCAATTTTCTGAAATGTTATTTTGTATCATTTCTTTTCTTTGCAAACATTTGGATTAAAAAAAGATAATTCTCGATTTCTTACCTCAAATTAGACTTTCTCAATTGTGAAAGCATTAGAGCATCATTTACTAGTTTTCAAAGTGATAATTTCAACAATTAGTAGGGAGGAATATTGCTTTTGGGGGATCATAATCTGCATTATAAACACTTTATTATTATAGAATTAAGATTTTAAAGCAATAATATAAATATGTGTGTGTCTGTGTTATTCTCTACGATAGAGATAATATTCTGAGAGGTATTAATGAGGGATCTTCTAATTGGGACTGAAGGAAAAGTACTGTTTACAAGTACTTAGATTGGCTTTAAAATGAATCTCCTAGTAATCATATACATGTAAAAAAGAAAGTCTACTCATTGTTTTTACTTTTTGCTTTTGGCCTCTCCTACCTGAAAGCACAACCTGTAGCTGTCAACCAAACAGTTGTCTCCAAGCCTGCAGGGAAGGCAGCAGAGGGCACTGTGAGAATGTGACAACATGATGAACATCTGGACTACTTCAAGCTTGATGCTAGGGCATTCAGCAGACAAAGAAGGGGAGTTGTTTTTAATCCTAAATTATCCTTGATTCACTGATCTTTAAATTGAGAGAGATCTATCAAAATCTGATATTTACCAAATAAATATTTGGTGTCCACTTAGCTCAAATTTTGACCTCTTGACTGCTGATTGAAGGGTACTTCTTTGAACCACGCTCGGACCATTGGTCAATGTACACTATTAGCATATGAGTTAATTTCTACAATCAGAGGGCTTTCTTTATCCAGGATGTTCTGATAATCTGTGATTTTTTTTCCCCATCCATCCATTTTTTTTGCCCCTCTGATTCTAATACAGATAGAGCACATGGAGAGTCATAATCTAAGGATTGACCAAGGATCTTATTTTGACTCTCAACAACAAATTACTTTTGGAAAATAAAAGTTTTAAAATTCAATATACCTCTCTTATGTATCTACTACCAAAGTTTTGTTGCAAATTGTTATATGACTCCTAACTAATCCCAAGTTAGGAGTGGGAATAGAGCTAACAATAGCATCATGATTGTCTCAAAGAACAGCTCTATGGTCAGATGCTTAATTTCCTGTTTGGTTTTCCCTTCATGCTTTTAAACCACGGACTAGAACCATAATGGCGAACCTATGACACACATGTCAGCACTGACACATGTAGCCATTTTCGATGACACGTGGCCGCATGTGGTCCCACACAGACAAGTATGGGGCTGCATGCCAAAAGTACACTTCATCCTCGCCTACTGCATGGCCAGGTGCAGTAGCTGAGGATGAAACATTTGCTGTAGTGTAGTTTAGACACTCTGTGCTGGAGGGTTGTAGGCCAAAGCAACAGAACTCTGGCACAGAACGTCTAGTTCTGGGACTTCTAGTTAGGCCTTTAGGGGATCTTTGACCTCACTTCTTGCCGGCAGAGCAGAGAGCAGTGGAATGCAGAGTAGGATGCATCTTTGGGGGCCCTGTGATCCCATTACCAGCAACCATGTAACCACAGCAACCACTATCTGATCTACTGTTCTGGGGTGTCATGGATTTCTAATTGACCATCATTACTGAGATAAGTGAGGGGAAGGCTAGGAGGGGCAAGGGCTTTCTTTATCCAGGATGTTCTGATAATCTGTGATTTTTTCCCCCATCCATCCATTTTTCTTGCCCCTCTGATTCTAATACAGATAGAGCACATGGAGAGTCATAATCTAAGGATTGACCAAGGATTTTATTTTGACTCTCAACAACAAATTACTTTTGGAAAATATAAGTGTTAAAATTCAATATACCTCTCTTATGTATCTACTACCAAATTTTTGTGGCAAATTGTTATATGACTACTAACTAATCCCAAGTTAGGGGTGGGATTAGAGCTAACAATAGCATGGGTGCCATTTCCCACCATTAGAAATAGCGGCAGCCATCTTAATTTATATAAGGAACATCATTTTGCAGCATAGTGCAGACTCCATTTTACCACTATTACTGTTGTCCATCCTTATTAACTCCTATTTCTGCTTATTAACACTGCCCTTTCTTAAAAGACAGTTACATGTGCCATCTGTGGTCAGTTAAGCTAGTTAACTCCTCATTGCCTGCTGGGCTAACAGGCTATCTATAATTATATCTTCTGTCACTATCTCCCTGATGGAAAACCCCAAAAATAAAAAACCAAGATCAAATAAAGGAAGTGGTAGTAGCAGTAGCCAACCCTTTCAAGAGACATGGACTGAGATGTATGGCATTATAGACAAAAATGGCAGATTATTTTGCATTCTATGTACTGAAATGGTAGTAAGCAGAACATGGAATATAAATAGGCATTTTGAAACTATTCATTCCCAGCTCTTGAAAAAAAAGTGAGGATGAAAGGAAGAAATATATTTCCAAGCAGCTACACCTTTATAAGAGCCAATCTAATTCCATCTTTAAATTTATAAAAGGTTCTACCAATTGAACATCTGCAAGTTTGAGCATTGCTCACTTCATAGCTCAGCATGGAAAAGCACTCAGTGTGGGAAAATTTATTAAAGAAACTCTCCTAAGATGTGCACCAGTTCTATTTCATGATATGCAGAATAAAGATGCAATTATTAAGAGAATATCTGAGTGACTACTCGGTAGAAATATCATAAAATACTGAATATAAGACAACACGAAAATACAACATCAATTAAAGAGAGACATAAGTAATTGTAAGTATTTTTCAATCTCTCTTGATGAAACTACTGATGTAACATAACATGATCAATTGGCCATTATTGGTCGATATTCTGATGGTCTCACAATGAGAGAAGAGTTGATAAAGTTAGTATTAGTGCCAACAAGTACATCAGGAAGTGATATATGTAAGCTTGTTATACAAACATTCTGTGACCTAAGCATTGATATCTCTAAAGTTATGTCAGTGACGACAGATGGGGTACCAAACATGGTGGGGAAAAAATTGTTTACTGAAACTACTGGACATCTGATTGTGCCTTTTCATTGTATTATCCATCAGGAGGTTTTATGTGCCAAGGCAGGATTCAACAACTTAAACAATTTCACATCAGTTGTTACAAAAATAGTTAATTTAATAGCTGCTCGCCCCCTTCACAAGCAAGAATTTTCTGCACTTTTACTGGAGGTTGATTCCATTTACAGTGGACTGTTGATATACAATAATGTAAGATGGCTGAGCTGAGGCAAAGTTCTTGAGCACTTTATGGTGTGCTTTGAAGAAATTAAGGTATTTGTTGAGGATAAGGATCTGGGAAACTTTTCTCAGCTCAATGATGATAAGTGGCTCAACACTGATATTTTTTACAGATCTCTCTGTTCATATTAATAAACTGAACTTAAAGTTACAAGGTTTTGGCAAAAGTATTGACGTTATGTTTAGATACATAAAGCTTTTGAAAGTAAACTTAAAATTTTCAAGCAAGATGTAGAAACTAATACTTAAAAGTTTTTTCTTTGAGTAACCAAGTATTTGAGAAGGTCAGTGCAGCTGTACAAAATGAAATGGGACCCTTGCATATAAAGTATCAGCATGTTTTAGACTTGTTACTTGACCAGTTCAGTGATAGATTTAATCAATTTAGAAGCCTAGAACAGACCATCAAAATAATTAAGTATCCTGATGTAGTAGTCTACAGTAGTTTGGAATTAAGTGGTTTCCAATGGATGCAAATTGATGATTTGGAGATGCAACTTGCAGAATTTCAAGACAGCATCTGGCTCAGGTGTTTGTTGACTTGAGGTCAAAGCTTGAGAATCTGGAAAGGTGGGGCTTGGAGAATCAAGAGGAGTACCACTAGGAACAGAAAATTTGGAGTGCCTGTAACCAATTACCAAATACTTTTAGCACCCTGAAAAAACATAGCAATGGCTTTAGTCACAATTTTTTCCTCTATGTACTTTTGTGAGACCTTATTCTCAGCGTTAAATAATATCAAAACCAACAAAAGAAACAGATTGACAGATGAAGTTTGTAGCGTTTGCTTGGGCTTGAAGTGTACAAAATACCAACCTTCAATTGAAGGTTTAGCCAATCAAATTCAGCAACAAAAAAGTCACTAATAGGCAGGTTAGTTAAAAAACTCTCCCTCCCCCTCACTTATCTTAGTTCATGGCACTCCACACAAGTTAAATAATATCAAGATCAACAAAAGAAACCGACTGACAACAAAGAAGTCACTAAGCAGGTAAGTTAAATAATTAATTTTTGGTTTATTAAGCACAGTTATATGTTACAATTATACATTTTTGTTATTTAAACTATAAATATCATGAAATTATGTTTTTCTCGAAGTGACACACCACTCTAATTATGCTTGGGGTTTTTTTGTATGTTTGTTTGTTTTTTGGCAAATTTTAACATACCAAACTCAAAAGGTTGCCTACCACTGGACTAGAAGAAGGGAAGTGGCAAAATATCCTCTATCCAATTACCTTCACTACATTACTCAATCCATTTCCATAGGCCTTCTATTCTTGCAAAAAATTGTCCAAGATTATAATATCCAATTGACTGTCAGACCTACTGTTCTGCATTCAAACAATTTCTTATTTTTGGCCTTTAGTGAATATTTAGTAGGATATTGAAAAATGTTCCACCAATAGCTCTAGCCAGACTCATTTATTATCAAACTATCTACTCAGAGACACTGTTTCCATTCTTCTCTGTACATGACTAATATGAATACAAATGTTAGAATTTATACTTTAGTTCCATTATTAATATCTTTGATATCTTCCTAACTCATTGATACTAAGAAAATAATGGAGACTACATTTACTTTTGAATATTATACAACATATATTTAAATACTTATAATAAATATACACATGATAAAAAGTGGCAGGCCATTGTTTAGAAATTCACTTACACCCCACTAGTTTATATGTTTTCCAAATTAATGCTATTTTAATTAGGGAAGCATGTTGAAAATAGATTAATAGTTATATTATTCATAATATATATATTTGTATTTGTATAAATATATTTGTAAATAAAGTCTAAAAATTAACTGAGAAGAGTAACACCTACTTATAAAATCTGTTATCAGGTATTCTAGATAACAAAAGACACTTTGAGAGAGTGGATCTTCAGCTCTTTGGGGCAGAAGCAGTTGAGTCATTCCAAACTAAAGAGATATTGATTCAATGTGTTGGCTGGTTTGTCTCAGTGGATAGAGTATCAGCCTGTAGACTGAAGGGCCACAGTTTCTGTTTTAATTTCGGTCAAGGGTACATGCCCGGGTTGCAAGTTCGATCCCCAGTGAAGGCATGCAGGAGGCATTCAATCAGTGATTCTTTCTCATCATTGATGTTTCTATCTCTCCCTCTCCTTTCTTCTCTGAAATCAATAAAAATATATTTTAAAAAGATATGTTGATTCAAGATCATTGAGAATGTTCATATGAATCTTGTACATTTAGTTTATATGATTAATATGTAATTTCATAAATACATAAATTCTCAGATATCTAAAATTAATGAATCAATGTTAAAATATCTACAAAGAAATAAAAAATAAATGCTCCTTGGCTGGTGTGGCTCAGAAAGTTGTGTATCACCCCAGGCACCAAGAGGTTGTTGGTTTGATTTCCAGTCAGGTCATATGCCCAGGTTGAGGACTTGATCCTAGTGGGGATGTGTAGGAGGCAGCCAGTTGATGTTTAATCAACGTTTCTCTCTCCCTCTCTCTTTCTCTCTCTAAAATAAATAAAAAACTTTTCTTTTTTTTTAAAAAAAAAGGCAAAAGATGGATCTTAAATTGTATTCGTTGTTTATAGGTTTAAAGTTTAATACCTGATTTGACCTGAATTGAAGGGTGAGCTTTATAGTAAAGTGAGTAATGTGTTGCTATTATCTACACAAATAAAAGAATAAGATGCAAACTAACTGTACCTTCAAGATGCACACTAGTCAATCAGGAGTGAATATACAAATTAACCCAACAAAGATGGTGATTTAATTTGCATACACAGGTGATGAGTGCCCCAGCTGCTCTGGGCCTCTAGGTAGACCCAGCGAGAGTGAAGGTGATGCTGGCAGCAAGGGGAAGGAAAGCCCATTCTTGCATGAATCTTTGTGCATCAGGCCTCTAATCTATATATAAAAGCCTAAGCAACTGTCCAACCATCTGTCCAGTAACTATACCATGCACTGACCACCAGGAGGGCAGATGCTCAACACAATAATGGAAACCACAGGCATGGAAACATGGAACAGAGGGAAGGGGGGAGGCAGAGGGCGGGAAGAGATTAACCAAAGATCTTATATGCATACTAGAGGCCTGGTGCATGGATTCTGGACTAGTGGGGTTCATTGAAATGGCCTGTGGCCTCTTGCAGTCCGGGACCCCTTGAAGCATGTCAGAGAGCCGGTTTCAGCCAAATCTCACAGGCCAGGGCAAGGGACCCCATTGATGCACAAATCAGTGCACCGGGCCTCTAGTAACTTTATATGTGAGTTCCCCCTTTAGCACATCCTTGCTGTTTCATTCCTTCATTCTTCCAAGTCCATCATTTCTCTACAGGTTTGCCATGTGGTATGAACAGTGGTGATTGTTTCTGTACTGAGAACAACCTTTTAGAAATTGGTGGGATGATCAATGTGTTCTTGTATATTATGATAAGTAACCATATAAAATATCTTCCTAGTCACGGGCATTTTATAGTAAAACAAAATGTTCTGCCACTTGCTAATTTCATTAGGTCAGCAACTTTACTGATATTATTTTTGCAAGCATTAAACTTTTGATGTCACAGTAAATAAGCTTTATTTTCTGTTTCAAACAAGCACAGAAAAATAGTTGTTATGTGCTAAGTGCTTATCATGCATGAGACACTAATGATGCTTTGCATGCCTCATCTCTGATCTTTAGAAGGGCTATATTCAGCCAGTTTTATCAGCATTTTATAACCAGGTAAATGAGGCTCGGAATGCTTAAAACATTGCTGAGTATAAAGCCAGCTTGCAAAGCCAGGTCCTTGAGACCATAATCCTTTCTCTCTCTAACATGTATAACTGCCATTTACCACTACAGTCTTCCTTCCCCATGTTCAGGCCATACTTGTTTTTGATCAAGAGCTGGGTTTGAACAGTTATTCTGTTAATGAGTACAAGTTTCATTCTTCAGTATAATGTAGAGAAATTTGTTTCAAATAAGAGTTTTTTCTTTCTTTCTTTCTTTCTTTCTTTCTTTCTTTCTTTCTTTCTTTCTTTCTTTCTTTCTTTTTGCCAGAACTTCTCTCAGTATGGAAACATTTGCTTGAATTTCTGATTTGTTTTTCAGTTGGTCTAAGCAGAGTCTGAACTGAGACTTAGGGACAATATGAAATAGCAACTGGACAAGTTCTTAGAAGGAATAGTAACTCAGTACTAAGCATTTGTGGTGTTCATTTATTCCCTAGACAGATGATTTTCTTTTGAGGATTTCATATGAATAGATTTCACATTGATAATCAATATCAGAAATTCTTTTATTTCAACTGATAAAGTTTTTTTAATTTTCAGAATTTTCAAAATATTTGTTTTGTGAACAGAAATAACATTTCTTTTATTTTATTAGTTTCTAGAAATTTCATGAGCAAATTGTGTCCCCACTCTTTATATACAAGATACTATGCCTAATAGCTTAATGCATTTACTTTACTTTTGGTATATATATATATATATATATATATATATATATATATATATAGTCTTTTTGATCATTGTTCACTTTGCCTAGATTTACCACACATTTGTTTTTAATTAATAGTATACTTAATAAAATTGTACTTTAGAATTTTATGCTAAGGGTAAGACCTAAAAATTCATAAAAGAAAACAATTATTCTCATGTACTGCTAACAGAATGATTTTTCTGTGTCTTGTAAAGCTTGCATAGTTACAATTCCCAAAGACCTTACTTATTTAAAAAAATATATTTTTATTGATTTCAGAGAGGGGAAGGGAGAGGGAGAGATAAAAATATCAATGATGATAAAGAATCACTCATCAGCTGCCTCCTCTAAACACCCTGGTCTCAGCAAAATGGTTCCTTATGTCAAGTGTCACCCCCGAACATCCACTGTGGATCTCCTGAGCTATATTCTCTGACACAAGCCTACTTTTAACTTAATCACAGCAATTATAGCATTATATCATTACGTATTTGCCTATTGCATGCCTTTTTCTTGATTTTAACTTCCCCAAAGAATGGAAGAATGTTTCATTATTTACCACTCTATATCTACTACCTAATAGAGTATGCACTTAGCATACTCTAAATGTATGTATAACTGAAGCATAATCTTGGGTACTTACAGATACATTTTCCTAAAACACACACCATAAAATATCTTCATTGTTTATCACTGTTGTACTATTAATTAAAACTCAGTCATATTTACTCAATTATTTACTTAAAATCAAAGTTAAGCATGTGAAAGTGATAGCATTATTTAGTAAACTCCATTTACAACTACATATGCTTCACTGTAAGTTCAAAACCTTTGCATTATTGAGACTGTTTGAATCAATAAGATATGAAATATGTATTTTGTATTTGGAGAAGAAATGTGGTTATTTGTTACCCAATGTTTCATTGTTGTATTTGTGCATGATTTTTACACTGTAGTGTTTTTTTGTGATAAGATATCAATATTATAACACAAGTAAATATGATATGATGGAAAAGTATTAAATTAATCTCTAGAGTCTAGAATGTATATTTGGAGTACCTTTTATCACTAATCTTTAAGAATAGAGTTTGATGGCATGAGTTGTATATGAATATCTTGCTTATACTTGACATACAATCAATTTAATGGAAACAAGCTGTGCTAATCACATCAAGACAGTTTTCGCTTCTTACTTCCATGTATTTATGTACTGTTATCAAATAAGCCTTGTGGTTTTTATTATTATTATTATTTGGCAACCTTGTTTTCCCTTTAAATACAGCAAGATCCCAAAAATCTCTTTAATTTTTACATTGCAGTAGCACACTTATTGCTTATTCCACAACCACTTCTAATTTCTCACTTAATTATGTCATTTTTAAGAGAGAACACCTGCTGAGGGGGATTCTTTTGAAAAGATCCAATTGTCTTTAGAGCAAAATGAAATGCAGGCACAGAGGCCCAATTATTATTGTGTTAGCGTAATTGCAATTTTAAGTAGAGTGTTTCACTATATTACATCTTGTTGATGTTTTAAATGAATCTCAGTAATGAATCTCACTATATTAATAAGCAGTGAGGAATTGCTGACTTGGCACACTTTTTGATCACGTTTGTGACAACAAAAGAAGTTATGAAAATGAATTCATCACAGACACCCTAATAAGTTAGTTACTATGATTTTTAAGTTTATTATGGCAATAAAGCAACACCAGACAACAATGCTCAAGACTCAGGTATATGAGGGAGGTTCAGTATTTCTTTAAAAACGTTATGAAGTAGGGGGTGCTGGGAACTGTACAGAGGCTAGTGCAGAGCTATCATACTGCTGAAGGAAATCAAAAGGTTGTCTCCACCTTTCCCCTTCTTGGTTCATAACTCAATCTTTGGTTCTCTCACATGCTGTTTTCCTGACTGAGAATAAATGAATTGATTCTGTACATAGAGAAATTATTCTCCTGGTGATCTGGAAGCACAGATTCACTTCTTATTTTTTTAAATAGGAAGACACAGAGAAATAGCACAGATCTTATCTTTAAACACAATGTGGGTGGTGATTGTTCTCTCCCCTTTGTGATTTCCACATGAAGAGTCAGGGTTCAAACAAGCCCAGAAAATAGAAGTGATCAAGGTCAATAGATATAGAAAGAAACAAACTCTTGAGATCTATAAAGCTGGATCATTTCTCTGGCATATACAAACAAGTCAGCATGTGTTTTGCACTAAAGTATAAATAGAAAAATCCCTGCCAAATAAAAAGTTAATTTTTAAAATACTATTTAAAAACCTTCAATAAGTATCATTCCTATTGACTAAAGCTAATTTATAGGCTGCTCATAAGTTAATTTAATAAATTCCTTTAGTTTCTCTTGTTTTGAGACTCAATTATTAATAATAAAATCATTACTCAATAGAATTGTTTAGTTTTATAATTAAATAGTTAAAAGCCTTTAAAAGCTATGGTTAAATTTAATTCATCTGAGCCTTGTACAACTTTTCTTTGCACTTGAAAACCAAATCTACTTACTTCTCACAGAGGTGTATTTCTTTTCTATTGCTGCATAGCCAATTACTATAATCTTAGTACCTTAAAACAACATCTACCTATTATTTAGCAAGTCTATAGGTCAGAAATCAGGGTTCATTGTAGTCTTGGTGTCTCAAGGCCTGAGATTCAAGATGTTAGCCAAGCTGTGCTCTTGTCTTGAGGATCTGTGAAGAATCTTTTCCTAAACTGAGATTATGGGCAAAATTCAATTCCTGGCCTCTAAAAGACTAATGCTCATTGCCAGCTGTCAGTTGAGATTCACTTTCAACCCCTGGAAGTTGCCTGCATTTCTTTCCTTTTGGTCTCCTACCATCTCCAACTGATCTTACTTATATCTTAATAGCAGCACTTAGATTACTGTTTATTGTATAACTGAAAGAACATATATATGCACCAGAGGCCATACTATTTTGGACCATCATAAAATTCTGCTCCCACTTAGTCCTTCATACAAACACTTGCTCAAACCATCTCCATCAATGCCAGAGAACTTGACTAGAATTACGTTGCTGGACAGTAATTTAGGGGTTATGTTCACAGTGCAGCAACAAAATAATAATCATTTTTATTGAGTTATTAAATCCTTCATTCATGCAACAAATCTTTATTGCAAGCCCTCATATACTTAACAGCTAGGGAAGAAAAAAAGAGTAAGACTGCATCCTTCTCTCAGGGAACTTAATAGGTATTTTGTGTCATTCACTCTTTGGAAACAGAAAATGTAATTATAAACGAGAAAGACTCTAATATTTGAGTGGCTTAAAGATTTGTTGTAATAAAGATATAAAAAATAACAGGAATAATTATTTAATTACCACTGTGATAAGTACTCTTAAGGTAATAATGTAAAATACATTAAAATGTGTATCAGGGATGCAACCTAGAGTGAGAGATCAGAGAGTACCTTGAGAAAGTCACATTTAAGCTGCCATTTGAATACCAGGAAATTGTGATGTAATGAATAGTCAGAGGAAGAAAGAACATAGGGTATGGATAGAGAATATGAGCTCTTTGGTAACTCATAAAAACATTAGCATTTTTTCTTTTATGATAATACCTTATGAAATGGACTAAGAAATCATTCTGTAAAATCTGTAATCCTGTATAATAAAAGGCCAGGCATCACAACCAGAATGACTGATCAACCAGTTGCTATGAGATGCATTGACCACCTCTTGGTCCCTCCCCCCAGCCCACAGGCTTCAATGGCTGGATGGCCAATGGGGAACTGGACTGGGTGGCAGTGGAGCAGGACTAGTGACTGGCAAGTGGGCAGAAGGCAGACATCTTGGTCCCTCCCCCCAGCCATCAGGCTCCCAGTTTCTTTCTAAAGGAACATGGTGGCTCCGCTGCATAGCCTCCCAGGACATGGACTCACTGCTGTGAGATGTTCTGGAGCAGAGACTTTAACAAGGACTTAAGCAATAGAAGCACCCCTCAGCCTTCACTGCTGGAAGGTGGACTGAGAACTGCAGCTTTAAAGCACAAATACCCCCCTCAGGAAAAGCCGGACACCCCCCTACTCCACAGACACTTCCAGGTCTGCAAGAAACTGCTCATGCTCCTCCCCATGGGATGGGTGGAGCCAGAGCCTGAGCTGTGTGGTTCTGTGATGGAGGAGGGGCCGAGCCAGGTGGCTGGCCCAGTGCAGGGATGGAGGGAGGGAGGATGGGGCAGGGGAAAGGGGACAGCCCTGGTTCCCTGCACCTCTTCCCACAAGCATAGCTCTTCCTGGTTGAGTTTTCCACATCATTGTTAGGGTTTTGATTGATGGCATCAGCTGTGAAAGGATTCATAATCGGAGAAAGGAGACAGGTGCAGAGAGAGGGCATTTATTTTACTTCTTTAAAGGGAGCAAAGAGCTAGGAACCCTTTGATGACACAAGGCACCTAAGGCAAAGTGATCTGTTCCTTGATCACTGGATGGCAAATGAGGAATTCAGATGGGTGGCAGTGGCAGGGCTGGACTGGGGACTGGCGATTGGGCAGAAGATGGTCCCGATCACAGGCTAGACCTAGGAACCCTACCCATGCACAATTTTGAGAACTGGGCTTTTATTAGTTTTATAATTAAACTAGAATGAATTTGTGAACAGGTGGGGTCTGGTCGGCCTGGCCTGGGAGAGGGGGACACGGGAGTTTGACCAGCCAACTTCAGTGCATGTCTTAGTGAACAGTCCTTCTGTCCTTCTGGTTGTTCTGGTTGCTTGGCTTTTATATATAGATACGTAACTTTTTGAACTAACTATGAAAATATTCACAAACACACGCGCGCACACACACACACACACACACACACACGCGCACACGCACACAGCTCATCCTAAATTGTCAAGGAAAAATAACTCACTTAATGATTATAATAACTCTATTAAGTTGCTACAAAAATTATCTTCATTTTACATATGAAAAATCTGAAACACAGAGTGATCCTAGAGTAAGAGAGATAGAATGTAAACCCAAGTTATTTGGCTGCAGGGGTATTTTTATCTTTATTGTTCAGTTTATTAATTACATTGTTCCCCTTTTTTTTTCACCCTATAGTTCCCCTCCACCTGGTACCCATCCCATCCTCCGCCTTCACCCCCCTCCACTGTCCTCTCCCATAGTTGCATGATTTTTGTCCAGTCTCTTGCTGCACTTCCCACACCCCCTTTCTCCCCAAGAGTTGTCAGTCCATTCCCTCTCTATGTCTGTGATTCTGTTACATTCACCAGTTTATCCTGTTCATCAGCTTATTAATTCACTTGATTTTTAGATTCATTTGTTGATAGATGTGTATTTGTTGTTCCTAATTTACACTTTTATCTTTTTCTTCTTCCTCTTCTTAAAGAATATCTTTCAGCATTTCATATAATATTGGTTTGGTGGTGATGAACTCCTTTAGCTTTTTCTTATCTGCGAAGCACTTCATCTGACCTTCAATTCTGCATGATAGCTTTGTTGGATAGAGTAATCTTGGTTGTGGATTCTTGCTGTTCATCACTTTGAATATTTCTTGCCACTCCCATCTGGACTGCATCCTTTCTGTTGAGAAATCCGCTGACAATCATATGGGTGCTCCCTTATAGGTAACCATCTGTTTTTCTCTTGCTGCTTTTAATATTCTCTCTTTGTCTTTTGCTCTTGGCATTTTAATTATGATGTGCTTTGGTGTGGTCCTCTTAGGGTTCCTATATATTGGGGTTCGGTGCACTTCTTGGACTCCTAAGTCAATTTCTTTCACCAGGTGTGGGAAGTTTTCAGTCACTATTTCTTCAAATAGGTTTTCATTGTCTTGGTATCTCTCTTTTTCTGGCACCCCTATAATTCGGATGTTGGTATGCTTGAGGTTGTCCCAGAGGCCCCTTACACTATCTTCAATTTTTTGGATTCTTTTGGTTTCTTATTTTTTCAGCTGAGTGGATTTTACCTCTTTGTATTTCAAATCTTTAACTTGGTTCTCGGGGTGCTCCAGAGCACTTTAAGTCTTTGTGTAATATTTTTTATTTCAGTCAGAGTATGCTTAATTTCTGGTTGGTCCTTTTTCATAGCCTTGAGAGTCTCCTTTATATCCTTGTAGGACTTATTCATTTCCTTTGAGGTCTTGCTTATTTCCTGATAGGTCTCGACCTTTTGTTGGAGCCTTTTGAAAAGCCCTATAACCGTGGTTTTGAATTCCATGTCCAGTAGTTTTTTTCCCTCCATTTCTTTCACATCTGATTTCTTTCCATGTCTCTGCATGGTGGCTGCTTCCCTGAGTTGGTCAATTAGCTTTGTGTGGTAGACTTCCTACTAGGGACAGTGGCTCAGCCTCCCCAGTTACCTGAGGTGGATATGGGTTGCACAGTCTTGCTGAATTTAAGCTCAGGTTAATCGTTGTTATCACTTGGACCGGTTGACCTCATGGCCAATTGTCTGTGAAGCTCAGCTGTGCTCAGGTTGGATGGGCGGAGTCTCCAGGCCAAGCAGACAGCATTAGCTCTGCCCTGTGCGGCCCCAGGGACTATGTTCCGGGGGCAATGGCTGCCAGCTCCTCTGAGAGAGAGCCGCTGCCAAGCTCCACCAGCTGCTGGGGAATTCAGACTCTCCCCTAATGAGTCTGCAAACCCAACGTCTCACCCAGGGTCATAAAACAAAGCAGTCTGACGGTCTCCCGAATGAGAGGGCAAGTCGCAGAGCGCTCTCTGCGTAGTCACACAGCTGAGCTGTTTGAGCAAGGTGCCTTCTCCACAAGCCGGGAGATCAGGCAGCACCCGAGCTGCGGCGTGCCTTCCCACTGTCCAGTTTTCACCCCATGTGATAGTGGGTTGGTTCCCTGGACTTCGCCCAGAGCTGGAGAATCAGTCCAGTGGGACGTCTTTGTCTCCCTGTTCGAGAAAACTGGCCGGTTTTCAGCTGCTCACCCTATCCGATGCAAATCTTTCAATGCTGTCCGCCGCCGCTCCTCCAAGTCAGAGTGTCTCATTTTCACTTTTATTTGTGGAATTTTCACTCGGCCAGCTTTCTGGTGATTCTGGAAGGTGTTTGTTCTTTCGTTAAGTTGTAGTATTAAAATTGCTGAGTATGACGACAAGATAGGTGTTTTACCTATGCCGCCATCTTGGTTCTCCCTGCAGGGATCTTGATATTAACTCTTATGCTTTATTGCCCAATGCCAGGATACTTACAACACTCAGAACCCAGATGAGAACAGACTATGCTGTAGAAGTAGACATGATTTTCTTTTTTGTTTGTTTATCTTAGCACCTTTGGTCACTGTATTCTGCCTTTTTCCATGCATGATAATTACTGGTCATGTTTCAAAATAAATCATAATTTCTGAAAATTTCTAAAATTTCTTTTTAACTTTATTTTATCAATCTAATATATTATTTGTAAAACTTCTCAGAAGTTTAAAGATCACATGTTCTTTTTTGAATACTTGCCCGCATTTGGTAAGTATTTTATTTCAAATGGATAAAATATATCTCTGAAAGATAAGTAAAATATAATCAATGTGCTTTAAATTATTGCAAAAGTATTTATTGAGTATATCTATTTTAATTTTGGAATAAAAATATAAGAAAAGGCTTGAGTTGGTTATAAATCAAGTACGGTCATGAGCTTTTTTATATACTGTTCTCTCCCCTCTCAGTATCCAACCTGTTTTTATTTGTATAAGTCATTTCTCACAGCACAATATAAAACTGATAATTTCTTCTGAGGTTTTTGCTTTATTTTTCTGAATTACACCAAAGAACTGTACAGATTGAGAATAAAGAAATAATGTGTCTGTCTTCTTTTGCAGAAAAAAAAATTCTCATATATAAGTAATCATAGAGCATCTACTTACAATGGAGTAGAAAATTAAGTGAATTTAGAAAAGTTAAATAACTCAAGTTTAAAATAACGTAAATTAGTTGAATCTTTTTATAAGAACAAACAAATGAAAAATTTAAAAACTTCATGTTACAAGAGCATCAAAAACATATAATACTTTGGGATAAATTTTAAGTACTATGTGCAATATATATTTACAGTGAAAACTATTTTTAAAATATCCTGAGGGACAGAATCAAGAAGATGCATAAAACAGAGTTTTATTTGAAGGAATGGGCTCATGCAATTGTGGGGCTGACAAATCTGAAATATGCAGGGTACCCGTGTGCTGGACATTCTGACAGGAGTTGATGTTGCAGTCCTGAGTCTGAAGGCAGACTTGAATCCTTTCTTTTCAGGGGATCCTACTTTTTTTTTTAGAACTTTAATTGATTGGCCGAGGGTAATCTGATTATGACAGATAATCTGCTTTACTCAAAAGTCTACTGATTTAAATGTTAAGACTATTTTCTAAATACCTTCACAACAACATCTAGATTAAACTGGGAACTGTTGTCTAGCCAAGTTGACACACAAATGTAATGATCACAGTGGAACATACAATTATACCATGATCATAAATTGGAGACATAACACTAAAAATGGTAATGATTCCCAGTTTAGCTATAGATTGGATGTAACCCCATATAAAATCTTTGTGAGCTTTTTAGTAGACATTTGCAAGCTGCTTCTAAAATCTTTAAGTATTTGAAAATAAAATAGTATAGCAAGCAGAATTTTAAAGACAGAGGACAGAATTAGATAATTTAAAGTTCTGAATTACTATAAAGTTAAAAGAAATAAGAATTTATTATAGTGGCAATATGATGAATGGAAATATAGAAATTAGAAAAATATACCTACACATATATGATAAATTTATTTGTATAAAATAGCATCAAAATTCATTCCATCTCTCCATCTCTCTCTCTCTCTCTCTCTCTCCCTCTCTCTCTCTCTCTCTCTCTCTCTCCCTCTCTCTGACAGCCAGGAAGAGTGGTGTTAACAGGACATGAATCCACTGTAACTTGATCCTGGACCTTGCAGCTTACATAACTATCTGTATATATAAAAGCCTAAGTGACAGAACCACCGAATGACTGAACAACTGAACAACTCGTTGCTATGACACACACTGACCACCAGGGGACAGACATTTGATGCAGAAACTTCCCCCTGGTGGTCAGTACTCTCTCACAGGAGGAGCACAGCTCAGCTGATTGACTGCACCAGATGCAGGGCTCACAGCTGGCTGCCGCAGCCTGGAGACTGCAGGGAAGTGGCAGCGAGCTTACTGAACGGTGGCAGGTGCAGCGGGGCCAGGGTGAGCAGGGGCGGCAGGCAGGAGTAGCAGGTGTTGTTGGACTGCTGGTTTGGCCCAATCCCTGCACACCAGGACGAGGGACCTCACCAATACAAGAATTTTTGTGCACCAGGCCCTTAGTCCTATCTAATAAAGAGGGAATATGCTAATTGACTGTCACATCCTCAAATATGGCAGTGCCCACAGCCATAAGATGGCAGAACCCAGTCCCCTCAGCCCACCAGCACCCAGGGCCAGCATTGGGGTGTAGGTAAGCCTTGGATGGCAGCTGCCCAGCCGCCCAGAGCTGGCCCAAGGTGCAGGCAAGCCTTGGATGATGACTGTCCAGCCACCCAGAGCCTCCCAAGGCCAACTGAGGCTTGCACTGCTGGCAGTGGCAGCAGCAGAGGTTTGATGGGGTGTCACCTTCCGCTGATTGCCTGGTCACCTCCCACCCCTGATGGTTCCCAGAGTGTGAGAGGGGTCAGGCGGGGCTGAGCGAACCTACCCTCCAGTGCATGAATTTTTATGCACCAGGCTTCTAGTAAAAAAATAAAATAAATGTCTGTGGTTTAAGCTGCCCAATCTATGGTATGTTGTTACAGAAAATTAAACTGACTAAGACAATTAGTTCCTAAAGACTTATTTATTTCTCCCCCCACAGCTAGTTAATATAGAAGAAGATTTTAGATAGTGTGTAAACTTACTTTAAAATTTCGTATTTATATAATACTTCCACACATATTAGAAAAGTATAACTATAACAAAACCATATTATTGTGAACTTTTGTTTCATATTTAAATAGGTGAAATGCTTTCAAAACATAATTTAAAATATCAGGTATTAGTAGTAATAGTAAAACTTAATACAAATTAGACAAAAATTGTGAAGATGCAAAAATAACAATTCATAATACTTTGCAGTCCTATTATTCAACCTCTTAATTAGTATTATTTTTTATTTCAAATTGCATTTTTTTTCTAAAAACACCAATCATCTTTAATTATAGTCACTAATTTAGTGAAATATAATCCTTCTAATGGTTTAATGTTGACTAGATATTAAACTTTGCTTATTTTATGTTTCATTACAGCTATTTGGAATAAAGTGCCAGTCAATTTTTTTTTTAAGTAAAGGAAGTAAACTATGCTAAAATGGATGCATTTTTAACTGGGTGTTTTCTTTCTATTTAGCTTATATTGTGCATTGCCTAGAAAAAGGTTCAAACTTCTAATGTATGAAAAAGACCCTCTGTAAGCAGTGTTTTACAAGAATTTACAGAGTACAAGCACCCTCTCTCCTCATCCTTCTTTTATCTGAGGAAAAAACCCTATTATGTTTAGCACGTGAAGGTTGATTTGATATAATTGGCTCTGCTTATTTTACTGAAACCCATCCCCATCAGACACAATTTCAAAATAAAAAACTATGTTAGATAATTATATATGATATTAACAATTATCTGTTGCTAGTAATCAATTACTGTCAAGGATGATTTGATACATTCATATTCCCCAAAATAGTATTTAAAGGTCTGCTCTTCTGAAGACTCACTGCTATCATTTTTTCAGCTGTGCTGAGTCACTTTCAAAGGCTTTTTCCACATTCATTTTAATTTGTTATTTTAATCGATAATATTGAAATCACAGAATGGAAAAACAGCCAGCTTAGTAATGACTGTAGACTCTTTGTTGATTTGAACTATGTATGTGTGAAATTATGCCAATTTCACATATACACAAATATAACCAGGTTAAATAGAAGCTTGATCCTTTGCCTTGTACATAATAAGTATTTAGACAGTGACACCTCATGGTAGAAACTCCTATTTCTAACTTTAATGATTTTGATTTTGTGAGTGTTTATTCTTCTCTACATGTCCTTCATATCTTGAGCCTGGTTCCTGTCATTTCTGGCATTAAATTTGGACATGTTCCCAGAATACATAGATGCTTCCCTAATTTTATACCTTATCATATGCCATTTCTCTTACTGTTTTAAGGAGTAGTTAAATCCTAGAGAAAGTTCTAAAGTGAGGAAGAATTGAGAGAAAGCATATCTGAGCACTAAGAAATAAGGAATAACTTTTTGAAAGGAGAACTTCCTTGGAAGACAAAATTTCTTAAAACATTAAGAGTTGATGAAATAGAAGTAGTCAATCTATATCAGTGGTTTAAAAATTTTGGAAGTGAAATGAAATTAAGAGAAGAAAACCAAAGTGTCATATGAAAATGTTTCAAAGCTTTAGACATTGGAGACTAATAGGACAGAGACCAATGGAAAGGAGGGGGAGGCTAATTATTTTGCAGTATTAAGAGATAATTGAACAAGTATTAACCAGAACAAAAAAAATGAAATGAAGGGAATTTTGCCTTAAAAGATAGCCATACATCAATACATCTGAGAGTATAAAGAAGGAAGAGAAAATAATGTCAAGCTGTTACTTGACTTTTAAGATAAAGTAAAAAATATATGTGTGGGAGGAATAAGGGTTAGTGGGGGATCTCCGTACCTTCTTCTCATGTTGCTGAGAACATAATATTCCTCTAAAAATAGTCTATTAAAAGAAAAATTGTGTATCTTTATAATTAATGACATGAACTGAGATGCGGTATGAGAGAAACCAATTTTTGAGCATCTATTTTAATTAACATTATAAAGAATTAGTCCCAGGGCTTAAGAAAATAAAGCTAAAACAAGTACAAAGGTGCAGTTAAAGTCAAGATAACATGAGTTTGGATTGAGTTTTATTATTTTTCACTTTTATAAATTCAAAACAAGACTCAAGAAAGCAATGATTTTAGTAGGGTTTTTTTGAGGCAATCATGGGCTATATTAATCTAATAAAAGAGTAACATGCTAATTGACCATAACTTTGTGATGCCCACCAGCCAATCAGGAGTGAGTATGCAAATTAATCGAACAAAGATGGTGGGTTAATTTGCATACACAGGTACCAAGTGCCTGGGATTGGTGCTGGCAGCAAGGGGAAGGAAGGCTCATTCTTGCATGAATCATCATGCATCAGGCCTCTAGTTTATAAATAAAAGAATTAAGGATCAAGAGAGATTACGATGCTGCTAATGGCTGCCAATTATGAGTATGTACAATGGGCATCTGTTCTCAGGGTTACTTCATATAACTTAACACCAACCACCCTGTAAGGTAAATGCTATTATGTCCATAACATAGATTATTATTACTATTATTGTTTTTAATTATATGATATAACATTTATTTTTCATATTTTTATTGATTTTTTACAGAGAGGAAGGAAGAAGGATAGAAAGTCAGAAACATCGATGAGAGAGAAACACTGATCAGCTGCCTCTTGCACACTCTCCACTGGGTATGTGTTCACAACCAAGGTACATGCCCTTTACTGGAATTGAACCTGGGGCCTTTCAGTCTACAGGCTGATGCTCTATCCACTGAGCCAAACCAGTTTCGGAATAACATTTATTAAATGCTTACTGTGTGGCAGCACTGGTTACGTACTTTATAAAAATGTTCTTATTTAATCTTGAGGACTTAAAGGGAGCTCATGTACCAGGCTTTATAAAGTATAGATCATGTGACTTTAGAGGTTGCACTCTTAAATATTCTTTGATATTCCTTGTATCCTGTCTGGCTCCAGGTCAAAATTCTATATGTGATCTTTCAGACCTGATCATAGGCAACAACCAGCCTTTGTTTAGCAGCCCAAGAAGTTGGGAATCTGTCCTTCTCACACCAGAACCAGCATATTCCAGCTTCCTGGAGGAAGTTGCAGCCAATGGCATCCATGCTAAGAGGAATATCTGCATTGCCATTCCAGGCCCCTCCAATTGAAAGCCTTCTTATCATCAGTGACTTTGGTTGAGGCACTTTCCAAAGACTCTACCAAGACCTCTTAATGTGGGCTTTGGCTAGGGTACTCTATGTCTCAGTACCTTTCAAGCCTATGTCCCCTCCTCCCCCAATCCTGCTGGCCCAGGAGAGGTACATGGAGAAGCAGAGGAATCTTCTCTTCTGGACTCCTCAGCATCAAAACAGTAGCCGTGTCTGTACTGCATGCACCTGACACTAACATGGTGCCGTTCTGTGGGGGGAAATGGAGTATACTTCTATATGCATATGCACTCTCACAGTAAGTGAATAAAGCTTGACTGCTACTTTCAGTTTGGTTTGCTTTTCTAATTGACTACCTATCTGATGGAAATGGTACCCCACCTTGCTGCATGTCACAATTAAAATTACAATTGTCTTTACTTTTAGGTGAATTTAGTACATTCATTAATGTGTAGTTGTTTTCTTTTTTCCTTTTTTATTTAAAAAATTTTTAATATATTTTATTGACTTTTTACAGAGAGGAAAGGAAAGGGATGGAAAGTCAGAAACATCGATGAGAGAGAAACATCGATCAGCTGCCTCTTGCACACTCCCTTCTGGGATTGTGCCCGCAGCCAAGGTACATGCCCTTGACCGAAATCAAACCTAGGACCTTCCAGTCCGCAGATTGATGCTCTATCCACTGAGCCAAACCGATTTCGGCTGTAGTTGTTTTCTTATGATGATTGGAAGCTCAGAGTTATAGCAGTAACTGCCTTTTATTTTTCATAAGAAAGTTGATTATTTGTTAATTAAACCATCTATGCTGTAGGTTATGACAATCCACTGAAAAATACAACTCTCGTTTATAGGATTGGCCTGTGTGCAGTTCAGTCTTCAGGTGCAATATTCTCACCATTATTTTTCATGATTTTTTTTAAAATTTTCCTTTTTGTGTAGATGTTAAAACTGAAAGGCATAAAAATGCTAAAATTATAACAAGTCATTCCAACTCTCCATACTCTCTTCAATTATTAGGCTTCACTGCCATATCTGACTTCGATTTTCACACTATGTCAGTCAGATAAGAAAGAAATCTGATTTCGAGAGATTAAGGAGGATGGCAATTTTCAGATATATTTTTTCTCTCCTCATTTTGCTAGAGATCTAGGCATACTATTCTCTGAAAGACAGTTTATAAAATGTTTATGTTTATAAAGTGTTTATGCTTATAAAGTTAAAAATATTTCATTTGTCAAAGCCAATCACTTCCATGAAGGAGAATGTCTTAAAAACAAAGAAAGAAAAATGACATATGAGTTGCTGCTCTAAGATTTAAAAAATAATGAAGGTTATTATCCAGGCCAAGTGTCATTTAAAATTGCTAATATATTATTACTTTTCAGCATCCTCCTCCAAAACACAGATTGTTTGTAGGGGAATTCATGGCTGCAGGAGCACTTCTCTGAGTCCAAAACCATTCAGGGCTACAGGTCCAAAGATTAACTCAGGGGTCTTCAAAGTTCCTTTTGGAGTTTCTTGTGCAAGTTGGTACATTGTTGGAGCTGATCACAAAAAAAAACTCAAAAAAAAACCCCAAAAAACAAAACAAACAAACAAACAAAAAACTCTCTGAGGTGTTAAAGTTTCTTTCCTGCTTTCTTTCCTGTTTTCTTTCTTATAAATGTGATGAACATGTTCTGCTCCCATTCACCTCTTACATACACATACTCTGTACATTCAAAGATCCAATAAAAAGTGACTATTTTAAAAACTATATTATAGTGCATACCTCCCATATAAAATACATTTAACTTCACAATAGAATACTTTGGATTTACAAATAATGGGGTATTTTATTATTTTTTATTATTTCAAGTAAGACTACTAAACTAAAAATATTCTCAAATCTTATATGGAAATATCTGTGTTCTCATGCACATATGTGAATGACTTAGTTTTCCCTTTTATGTACATTATTCAATTCTTGATAGTAAGTATGAATGTTGATTTAAACAAATTTGGAAACTAATCCCACAAATATAGGTCACTGAATAGTAATAGAGTTTTTATTTCATATTAAAGATGACAACTATAACATATAAGAAAAAGTTAACAAAATTATAAAATCAATTATATCATTAGATAGGATCTGATGTGTTTACAAATGCAACTATTACTTTAGTGCATGTGTTCCTAAAAGAGAAATGCTACAAGAAAATATTCAAGAATTTATAGAAATTGAATTTTAAAATATACAACTAATTAAGTTTTTATCAGGATAAATAAAAGAAAGGCATAACAAAGAAATCATAGATTTCTTTAATTTAACAAAAGCATTAGAAACTATACCGGGAAGGATGATAGGTATTTTGTGGAGTTGCTTAAGGTATCATTACAATAAAAGGCTGTATGTGCAAGCTTTACACATTTATACATAGAGGCTCGGTGTACAAAATTCATGCGGGGGGCGGGGGTCCCTCAGCCTGGCCTGTACCCTCTCCAATCTGCGATCCCTCTTACAAACTGCTGGCTCCTAATTACTCACCTGCCTGCCTGCCTGATTGCCCCTACCTTGCCCCCCTGACGGCCTGATCAACCCTAACTTGCCCCCTGCCGGCCTTATTGCCCCTCACTGCTTGTGCCTCAGCCCCCAGTCTAGCCTCCCTTAGGGGGAGGCAACCTGGTGGATCAGAGGAAGGCACCACCTATATTAATTACTCTGCTGCTGCTGCCACTGCTGGCCTGAGTCTCAGCCCTTCTCTGCCACCCACAGTTGCCTGAGACTCAGCCCTCACAGCTGCTGCAGCTATGTCGGAAAGAATATCGGGAAGATGACCACTCTAATTAGCATATTACATTTTTATTAGTATGGATCAGCCCTGAAACAAAAACAAAGTCAGAGATCCATCATTTGCTCCAATGAATAAACAATGAATTATCCATATCTACTTCAGAAATGTTCTCTTAGTATAAAACTGAGAATGCATACATACAAGCAATGGTCTTTAAAAATATAGGGAAAAAACAAAATATTCACAAATTAGCTGGTTGGGAAACTCAGGGCTTATATTTAAAAGGTTCTGGGTGGGTGGGTTGGAGTCATACACCTATAACATGAGGCCATAATGCATCAAAAGAGATTTTATTTCAAGCTCCTGGGTGCAGGCAGGCTGAGTCCCAAAAAAGGAGTCAGCCCCGACTGGCGGGGGAGGCAAGGCTTTTATCAGCTTCCGTTGGCTGCGGCGGGAGCTTCCGTTGGCTGCGGCGGTTTCTGCTTGACTGGTTGGTGGTTGGTCCTTGGCCCTTCGTTCCTCAGGGCGCCAGGTGACCCCTGGTTATCTAGGCTATGCATAGCTCAAGGCTGCAAGCTCTCTGCAAGATACCTGCTAAGCACAGTAAGTTCCTTCTGCCCCGTATTATTCTCTTTAACACTTTCCATAGTATTCAACTAAAGAAATACGTGTTTTGGTGAAGGATCCCTCTGAGAGTTGTTGCAGTGGGGTGGGATGCATTTGACACCCCATTCTGTAAAGAAACTGAATAGTGTCAGTCTTATGAAGACAGAGGAACAACCAGAGCTCAAGATATCTGTTCATACCCTCTCTCCACAGGCTTTAAAACTGAAAAGTGGTTCTCTTTCTGACATCATCAGGGTAGTGTGTGACACAAACATAGGTGCCTTCGGTTTCGGATGAAAATTGCCCCCTCTGGGAGATCGTATCAACACACATCTTGCCTTTTGTTGTTGTTGTTTTTAATAAGAAGACTTACTATTCCAGAAAAGCAGCTATTTTAATAAAAGGTTTATTAACATGATTTTGTACTCACAGAGCTACTTGATGTTGGCAGGTGGTTTGAGCAAACCGGAAGAAAGTGTTAAAGAGTTAACATATATCTACATGAAGACATTCTCAGTTTCAACCAGATACATTCATTGTACAAGCTCTTGGGAAACTTGTTTCATTTGTAAAAATTAAATTGCAAACTAAATCAATTTTATCCTTAGATCTAGAATCTCTGCATTTCAAAATACAGCTATTACATAGATGTATGTATTATTAAGGATGAAAATTTCCTAACTCAAGGAAATTTTTGCTCAACAGGTTTTGAATTGACCACTTTAATGTATAAATTAATACATAGTAATTGAAACCTGACTGAACAAAGTTAATGGGTATTATAGCAGTAGGAGTATTTTTCATCATATTTGCATATTTGTATATCACCTATCTTTACACATTATAGAAGTAAGTACCTGACCCAAATATTTAGTTTAATTAATGCTTTTATAAAGATTTAACTGCAATGCCAACTCCTACATATGATTCTATTTGCTGTTTCTTAAATATTTTTTTGTCTTAACTTAGGGCAGTGGTCGGCAAACTCATTAGTCAACAGAGCCAAATATCAACAGTACAACTTTTGAATTTCTTTTGAGAGCCAAATTTTTTAAACTTAAACTTCTTCTAACACCACTTCTTCAAAATAGACTCTCCCAGGCTGTGGTATTTTGTGGAAGAGCCACACTCAAGGGGCCAAAGAGCTGCATGTGGCTCAGGAGCCACAGTTTGCCGACCCCTGGTGGTATTAGATAGTAATTGTAAAGTAATCTTTAAGGAATATTCCATAAGTTCTGTAGTTTGAAGTTTTAAGTAAATGATGTTTTAAATTTTGTTGATTGATTTTAGAGAGGAAGGGAGGAAAGAGAGACAGAGAAAGAGAGAGGGAGAGGGAGAGGGAGAGGGGGAGGGGGAGAGGGAGAGGGAGAGAGAGAGGGAGGGGGGAGAGGGAGAGGGAGAGAGAGAGGGAGAGGGAGAGGGAGAGGGAGAGGGAGAGAGAGGGAGAGGGATAGGGAGAGGGAGAGGGAGAGAGAGAGAGAGAGAGAGGGAAACATTCATTTGCTGTTCTACTTATTTATGCTTTCATTTGTTGGTGCTTGTATGTGCCCACACCGGGTGTAGAACCCACAACTGTGGCACATGGAAACAGCACTCCGATCAGCTGAGCTGCTGGGCCAGGGCCTGCGTACATATATTTTATATTCAGATCGTGTTATGTTATAAAGAAACTGTAGTATATCAACCAATAATTATACTTTCAGGAATTGTGTGTAAATAAATTTTACATCTTTTTTAGTCAATGGCTCTGGTAGAAGTTTTAAGTGCTTACTATATTTTAAAGCTGAATTTGTATTGAAAACACAGTATTTATGGCCATACATTTGATAGCAGTGAACAGAAATTCAACAAGGTAAGCACTTTCTAATTTATGATGGTTTTTAAATGGCAAAGAGATTATAATCAATAATACTGTATGGTATCAGCGGGGTACCAGATTTATCAAGGTCATCACTTAGTGAGTTACATAATATCTAATCACTGCTTTGCAAACCTGAAGTTATATACCAGTGTAATTGAAAAAGAAAAATAAATTATTTTAAATCAGTTGCAAATATATTCTCTGAATAAAGCAGTTATACACACACACAAATGATTGCATGTGGGAATTTTATATTTGCAATGTATATATCCTTATATTAAGCTTATACCATTGATATTGCTTCACCTCTGTTTAATAATTTTATTAGCTGATAAGCAAATACTCTAAACATTTTTTTACCTTAATTTTTAAAAACATACTGTTATTAGAGGAGCTCTAATATATAGCTGTGAATTTGGACCAGAGCTTTTCTGTAACCACACGGAAGGCATAAAACTATTGCTGTTACACTGGTAAAATGAATGCTATCGGAGAAGCAAAAATTGCATTTCTATAAGGCAATTTTTATTCCTTGCTTACTCTTTGAGGAAAAAGGTAAATTTCCAGGATAAATGTGAGTGAATGTCTGTAGAAATCATATATTTCAGAATATTACATCTATACTAATAAAAGGATAATATGCAAATTGGTCAGGACACCCTCACACAACAAACGAACAGCATGGAAGGGCAGTGAGTGGTGATGACCAGGCCAGCGGAGGGGGTAACTGAGATGAAGCCAGGCCAGTAGAGGAAGACAGTGAGTGGTGACAAGGCAGGCAGAGGCTCTTAGGAGTGATAGGGCAGGCAAGCAAGTGAGTGGTTAAGAGTCAGCAGTTCCAGATTGTAAGAGGGATGTCCAACTGCTGGTTTAGGGATCATGTCTAAACTGGCAGTCAGACATCCCCCGAGGGGTCCTGGATTGGAGAGAGTGTAGGCTGGGCTGAGGGGAGCCCCCTTCCATGCACAAATTTCATGCACTGGGCCTCTAGTATAAAAATATAAAAACACTTTTTAAGGGGACTTGAGTAAAATTATTACATAAATAAAAATTCTACAGTTAAGACTGAATACTTTTATTTCTTGAAATGAGAAAAGATTCGTTTGCAGGGTGACATCTGCTCCCAGAGGCTGGGTTTAGGAGTGATCTAACAAATTACATTAGAGTTTCTTGGCTAGTTAAAGTAATTTAGCAGAACTTGGATTGATTATACACATCCTAGCAGTTCAAGGAGGCCAAATCTAAGAGGAAAAGGCAATCAGAAACCAGGTATTACTTTTCTAAGAAAATGAAACAAAGATAGGTTGAAGTGTGAAGACAAAGGCTAATACAGCTAGACCCAAGATGTGCCAGATAAAGATTTGATATTTAGTGTTGTGTTCTAAAAAATGCTGGAAGATTCATCTTAAAGAATCTTTTATTTTCCTTAAGATTTTTCCTCACTAGTTGTCATCAGCAGGTGTATCAATGTTTTAACAAATATAATTATCCTTAGGAAAAAATTATATGACTATAATAAGATAAATTATTTAAGTTTATATGATGAATTATAAAAACAATTAAATCACAATTTGATAGAGAAAATGAGAAAAAGAAGTCATTAGTTAATTTGCAGTTAACCTTAAAATTATTTCCTGAAAAAGTGAGAGTGCATGTAATTCAACTAGCATGACATATTTGGTGTAGTCAGAGATCTGGGAAAAATTACTTCCCCAAGGACAATTGCTCACCACTAGTATCCCCTAGGCTTCCTGTACAATTTTGTGTGACCTTTAGCTAGATCTCATCTCTTCTAGACTACTTTTTAAAAAATTTCCTCTGGAGTTGTGTATGAATAAAAATTTTGCTATAATTAAATAGGAGTTACAGGGGAAAGTGGATGTAGCGATGTTAATGAGATTTTTAAAGAAATGCTTTGGGAGTTATCAATTTAGTAGTTAAATTATTGATGAAAAAGATTTCACTAATCAAAAATCAGGTATAAGGGTATTTTTAAAGTTTAATTATGTTCAGTCAATTTGTTTTTAATTAAAAATAAACAATCTTAAACTTCTTTGGTCTTACATAAAAACCAATTATTAATAAAATGTAATTCACCATGGCTTTCCTAAAGTGGAGATCTTTTGTATGTGTCTTTATTCATGTAAATAAACTAATAAGCATAGCACTAAAAGGGGACATGACATTTTTACTCTGAAGTAATTCTTAGTAATGAACATATACAGAAGTTATTAGTAGATATTTCAGAAAAATCTTTTAAAAACACTTATTAGTTAAAAGATCAGAATAGATTACTTACATTTTTATAATATATCATTTCATATTATTTTATTTCTATTTAATATCATTTAGTAAGCATGATATTTATTTTTATGTCTTAATCTCATTAATGTACTGTGCTGAGTGATACATTTTATATGTTTCTATGTAGAATGCTTTAAATTTAAAATGTATGAGGTTAATTAACTATTCTTATAAGCAAAAATGTCTACTAGTATACATGGGACATTATTTTTCTATTAAAGTCTTTTTTCCTGGTAGCTTTGTATAGTTTACTTATGCTCTCTAAACTTCTATTTTTTTCAAATGTAAGATGGGGAAACGTTATTAGGCTACAAGTTTATTGAGTAATTAGAATTAAATGAACTAATACCTTGGTTAACTTTGTTGTCCTTCTTTTATTGTGAGGCTCTCTTCTAATTCAGTTTCTAGTTCCAACCTGTGACTTTCATTTGTTTTACTTAAATCTCTGAACTCTTAACCCTCCTTTTATTACTACTCCACTAAAACTGGGCTTTTTCTTAGCCTACCATCCTCCTCACTCTTTCTCTTCAAAGTCCTGTTTAAAAATCTCAGTATCATAAAGATTCGTGTGACTTTCCATGATCGGGGGCTTTTCAACTAGAGCTGACTTCCAATATTTGCTCATTTATTTAATTATGAAATAGGTCTGCCGTTAACATTTTATCTAGGGAGCTCAGCAGCGAGGGGCCGCAGCCCGGGTCGAGCGCCGCTGCCCGCTGAAGCCCGGTCTCCACGCCGACTGATTCACCTTCAAGAAAACGGGGTATTCAGAAAGTCGGGGACTGCCCTGAGCATGACCAACCTCCCGAAAACCATGCTGACCGGCTGTTCGCGTCCTTTGCTTAGCAGTTTGGGGTCCTGTGAGGCTGTGCCTGGGAAGGAGGAGTTTTTAAGAGTGTTTCATACACATCAGGCACTGTGGCGTAAGAACCCCGCCAAACCAGGAATTCCGTATAAGCAGCTGACGGTTGGAATCCCCAAGGAAGTTTTCCCGAATGAGAAGCGAGTGGCCCTGTCTCCGGCGGGCGTCCAGGCCTTGCTCAAGCAGGGTTTCCACGCGGTGGTGGTGGAATCGGGCGCCGGCGAGGCGTCCAGATTCTCGGATGATCACTACCGAGCCGCGGGCGCCCACATCCAGGGAACGAAGGAAGCGCTGGCCTCGGATCTGGTGCTCAAAGTGCGGGCCCCCGGGCTCAACCCCGCGTTAGACTTGCACGAAGCTGACCTTTTAAAGACGTCGGGCACGCTGGTTAGCTTCATTTACCCGGCCCAAAACCCAGGCTTGCTAGAGAAGCTTTCCGAACGGAAAACTACGGTGCTGGCGATGGACCAGGTTCCGAGGGTCACGATTGCCCAGGGGTACGACGCGCTGAGCTCCATGGCCATCATCGCGGGTTACAAGGCCGTCGTGCTCGCGGCGAATCACTTTGGGCGCTTCCTGACCGGTCAGATCACGGCTGCCGGGAAGGTCCCTCCCGCCAAGGTTCTGGTCGTGGGCGGCGGCGTGGCCGGGCTGGCCTCTGCGGGCGCGGCCAAGTCCATGGGGGCCATCGTTCGGGGGTTCGACACGAGGGCCGCGGCCTTGGAGGAGTTCAAGTCCCTGGGCGCCGAGCCCCTGCAGGTGGACCTGCAGGAGTCTGGCGAGGGCCAGGGCGGGTACGCCAAGGAGATGTCCAAGGAGTTCATCGAGGCTGAGATGCAGCTGTTGGCTCGGCAGTGCCAGGAGGTGGATATCCTCATCAGCACCGCGCTCATCCCAGGTCGAAAAGCGCCGGTCTTATTCAGTAGGGACATGATCGAGTCCATGAAGGAAGGTTCGGTGGTTGTGGACGTAGCCGCAGAGGCTGGCGGCAACGTGGAAACCACGAGGCCGGGAGAACTGTACGTTCACAAGGGCGTTACCCACATAGGCTACACGGACCTGCCCAGCCGGATGGCCACGCAGGCCAGCACCCTGTACTCCAACAACGTCACCAAGCTCCTGAAGGCCGTCAGCCCCGACGGGGACAACTTTCACTTTGAGCTCAGCGATGACTTTGACTTCGGTACCATGGGCCACGTCATCAGGGGCACCGTCGTGATGAAGGACGGCGAGGTGATTTTCCCTGCTCCCTCACCGAAAAACGCGCCTCGGGGCGCCCCGGGGAAGCCGCAGACAGCGGCCCAGCTGCGAGCTGAGAAAGCGGCCGCCCCCGTCACGCCCTTCGGGAAAACCATGACCACGGCTTCGGCCTACAGCGCCGGGCTCGCCGGGATCCTGGCCTTGGGCCTCTCGGCTCCCGATCTCGCCTTTTCCCAGATGGTGACCACGTTCGGCCTGGCCGGCATCGTGGGCTACCACACGGTCTGGAGGGTGACCCCCGCCCTGCACTCGCCGCTCATGTCCGTGACCAATGCCATCTCGGGGTTGACCGCCGTGGGCGGGCTGGCGCTGATGGGCGGGCACTGGCACCCGGCCACCGCGGCCCAGGGCCTCGCGGCTCTCGCCACCTTCCTCTCCTCCGTCAACATCGCAGGGGGCTTTCTGGTGACCCAGAGGATGCTGGACATGTTTAAGCGGCCCGCCGACCCCCCGGAATACAATTACCTCTACCTACTCCCCGCGGGTACCTTCCTCGGAGGCTATTTGGCCGCCCTGGCCAGCGGCTATCACGTGGAACAATCCATGCACCTGGGCTCGGGTCTGTGCTGCGTTGGCGCCCTGGGCGGCCTCTCCACCCAGCGAACTGCCCGTCTCGGCAACGCGCTGGGCATGATCAGCGTGGCTGGAGGCCTGGCAGCCACCCTCGGGGGCCTGAACCCGAACCCGGCATTGTTGGCCCAGATGTCGGGAGCCATGGCTTTGGGCGGCGCCATCGGCTGGACCATCGCCAAGCGGATCCAGATTTCGAACCTACCGCAGTTAGTGGCCGCTTTCCACAGCCAGGTGGGCTTGGCGGCGGTGCTGACCTGCGTAGCCGAGTACATGGTGGAGTACCCGCACTTCGCTGCAGACCAAGCGGCCAGCCTCACCAAGGTCGTGGCCTACCTCGGCACGTACATCGGTGGGGTCACCTTCAGCGGCTCCCTGATTGCCTACGGAAAACTGCAGGGCATCCTGAACTCGGCGCCCCTCCTGCTGCCCGGGAGGCACCTGCTGAACGCGGGGCTGCTGGCGGCCAGCCTGGGAGGGATCGTCCCCTACATGCTGGACCCGAGCTTCGGCACGGGCATCCTCTGCCTGGGCTCCGTGTCGGCGCTCTCTGCCGTCATGGGTGTGACCTTGACGGCTGCCATCGGGGGTGCGGACATGCCCGTGGTCATCACCGTGCTCAACAGCTACTCGGGCTGGGCCCTGTGCGCCGAGGGCTTCCTGCTCAACAACAACCTGCTGACCATCGTGGGCGCGCTCATCGGCTCCTCAGGGGCCATCCTGTCCTACATCATGTGTGTGGCGATGAACCGCTCCCTGGCCAATGTGATTCTTGGCGGCTACGGCACCACGTCGACAGCTGGTGGGAAACCCCTGGGGATTTCTGGCGCACATACAGAAATCAACCTGGAGAGTGCGGTCGACATGATTCGAGAAGCTGACAGCATTATCATCACTCCAGGCTACGGACTGTGTGCGGCCAAAGCGCAGTACCCCATCGCCGACCTGGCGAAGATGCTGGCGGAGCAGGGCAAGAAAGTCAGGTTTGGCATTCACCCAGTGGCAGGCCGGATGCCTGGCCAGCTTAACGTGCTGCTGGCTGAGGCCGGGGTGCCATATGATATTGTGCTGGAAATGGACGAGATCAACGAGGACTTCCCAGACACTGATTTGGTCCTCGTCATTGGAGCCAATGACACTGTCAATTCAGCTGCTCAAGAAGACCCCGACTCCATTATCTTGGGCATGCCGGTGCTTGAGGTCTGGAAGTCAAAGCAGGTCATCGTGATGAAGAGGTCCTTGGGCGTTGGCTATGCCGCCGTGGACAATCCGGTCTTCTACAAACCCAACACGGCCATGCTGCTGGGCGATGCCAAGAAGACCTGTGATGCACTGCAGGCGAAAGTTCGAGAATCCTACCAGAAATAAACTTCAAAGTTCCAGCAGCAGGGGAACTTGTGGGAACAGGCCCCGGAAGTAGCACTGTAGACAGCTGATGCCCAGCTGTACAGCTGTAGTGGAGCTCTGGCATGGAAAGGAAGACCCTGAAGATAGCACAGCAAATGCAGGGAGTTGTTTCAAGAGCATTTTTTTTTTTAAAGAACTGAAAAAATTCGACTTGTCCTTCTGTATATATATATATATATATATATATATATATATATATATTGGTGTTATAAATCCAAAGCAAAGTATTTTATAAAAGGAGAAAGGACAGCCTCGTTTTCAATGTAATCTGTTTAGATTAAAAAAAAAAATTCCTGCTCAGTAACCAGTAATGTTTTAAGAAATGAAGTCCAGGATTTGAGACTTAACCAAACACAGATCTGAAAAATCTGACGCGGTGTAAACATTACAGGCACCTGGGTCGATGGTTTTTCCAACAAATGTGACTAATTTGACACTTTTGTCAATTCTGGAGCTGACCTCTGACTAGCTAACTATCATCTGAACCAAGCATATCGAATTGGGTTTGGTTTTTCAAACTGTCCTTTCAATTGTAGATTTGTGTATTTTCTCACTTCTATTTTAATAGGTCAAAGGAATAGGTAAACTTCCAGAGATGCTGGAAACAGTTAAGCCATTTGCTTTGTATGTTGCATTAGAACACCAGTGAAACATAATGGGAAATCAGTATTAGTTGCATTTTTTTAAAACCCCATTTCTAATCAGACATCTCTTTAACTTCAACCAATTTATAATGTGTAGTACTGTACTAAGTAAACTTGAATGGAATTCAACTATTTGCCTAATAAAATGAGTTCATTATGTTTGCAAAAAACTTAAAATAAAATAAAATAAAATAAAATTTTATCTAATACTTTGTTAAAGTCTGATTCTCATTCCAGTTTCTTTAAATACTTAATTTAAATATTATTTAATGCTGGAAAAGGTAACTCAGGATATCTTTTGGAGTACCTATCACTGACCATTCACATTTTATCTTGATAGTCACTTTCAAATCACATTCACCATTTAAGATTCATTTTAGTTGAACTTTCATAGGAATCTATGTTTTTTCATTAACTTTATAAAAAAATGTGTATATTGTTTTGGTTATAAACAAGTTGTTCTTTCAAATTAATCATGTTGTATTTTTCTATTATTTGCAAATTATTTAGTAGCCTACTTATAGTTTTTAAAACAATTTTTAACCTTAGGAACTTCTTTTTCCAAGTTTTTGTCTATTTTTAAAGTGTATATATATATATATATATATATGCTTTTTTTTTAATGGGTGGTACACATATGTCATTTCCAAAGAGTAAGGAGCAAAACAGAGGAAACATTGCCAAATATCCATTTTCTAAACACTATTTATCTAGAACAAATTTCTTTCCAAGAGCATTTACCTCTGACTCTTTGTTAAAAAGTTTCCCCTTTTTTTTTCTCTAGATGAACAGATTAAACACCCTTCCCCCGCCCCACAACAGCTAATGAGTAGACACTACCTTATTAGTGTTTATCTGAATAATAACAATCGGCCCATAAATTTGGATGTCTTTGTAATAAAGATGAAAATATGTAATCTATCTTTAAGTTCTATAATCAACTGTATATGTTTATGTGGAAAAAAATGTTTCTTAGTCTTTCTTACCATTACTTAGCCAATCACTGTATTAAAAAGGAATTGACTTCACTGTAATTTCACTGTGTTTTTAAGGTGTTGACTTCCTTACAATTAGGCACATCAATGACATTTATACAATTCTTCCATCAAACTTTTTGGTGCTGCAACTGATATATGAATGATGAAATAAATGAATTTCAAATGTGATGTACTTATCCTATCTAATAAAAGAGTAACATGTAAATGTGACCATACCTTGGCTCATGATTGGCTATGCTACAAGCCAATCAGGAGCAGGGGGCATGGCCAGCAGGATGGGAGGTGAGGCTGGTGAGGCATTCTGGGGCGTGGCCTCGGTTCAGGGTGCGCTGCAGAGGTGGGACTGGGCCAGTCCTCAGGGTGTCGGGAGCAGCAGGAATTCTGGGAAATGTAGTTTTGAGCTCTGTGGTGAACATGTTGGGGCTGTGACCTGGGTTTAGGCGAAACATCAATTAAAGCTGTGAACTCTCTGTAGGAGAGAGTTTGAAGTACTGAGCGTGGAACATGGAAGTGGCGGGGGGGGGGGGGGGGGGGGGAGGGGGGGAGGGAGGGGCAGGGGGAGAGGGGCAGCGGCGCCCCGTGGCTCCCCAGCGGCTTGAGAGCAGAAGCAGGCAAGGGGGTGGGGAGGGGTGGCGGAGCTCAGATTATTGGTCAATTCAGTGAAAATGGGACAGAAAAACTCACTAAGGAACAACACCTTCCTGAATCTGTTCACTCATATCCTCGCTGATCCAGAAATGCAAAAAATTACCATCAAACACATCACAGGATCAAAGCCTTTGCGTCCAGGAGAAGCTTAAAAGGACACAGACTTTTCCATTTGCTCTGCTCTTCCCTCCACAGGATTATCTTCTGACACAGCGAGTTCAGAGTTCTCTAGTGACTGCAGGGACCTAGGTCCTCATTGCCTCCTCCCCCACCCTCTGCTGCTCCTTGAAATAATCGATCATCCCTATTTTGGGGGAAAGGAAGGGACACATTAAAGAAGTCTTCTCTAAAGGGATGCTTATGGAAAATAATGTAGAAAGGACTACAAGAGAAGAGTGTTTTCTTTAGTGGACAAAGCAGCTCTATTAGGCAACAGGTTTGGGAGCCCTGACAGCCTGAGCCCACACTGGCTACCTACAGGGGCGCTTGCACTTCCACCAAGCTTCTCCGCTTTACATTGCAACATGGTCTTGGTGAACCCAATCCGTAATGAAAAACTCCTGAACTACACTGTGTTTTACAGATGGTTTTTTAAAATTGAGGCTTTAAGCCTTGGGCAGGCTGGGGGTGAGCCATCAGTTGGACATCCCATAAGGGCTCCCAGTATGTGAGAGGGGGGCAGGTTGGGCTGAGGGGCCACCCTTACCCCATGCACAAATTTCATGTACCGGGCCACTAGTCCTATCTAATAAAAGAGTAATATGCAAATTAACCATACCTCTGATCAAGCCACGCCCATAGCCATGCCCACCAGCCAATCAGGAGCAAATTATGCAAATAAACCCCAACCAAGATGGTTGCCACAACTGAAAGCAGGAGGGAGGCTTGTGTTTCCCTGGAACAGAGGAAGCCAAGCTTTCTGCCTGCCCTTGTTGGTTTAGGCCTCCACTCAATGCTACAAAGTTTCAATTATAGAAGATACATAATCCCAACAGAAATGGCAGCTGTCACAGAGCTGGAGAGAGAAGAGGTTTAGGGTTGCTGGGGCGATGGAGGAAGCCAAACTTCTACAGCCCTATCCTAGGTCTCCACTCTAGGCTACAAAGTTTCAAACAAATGGCTCTCGTCACAGAGCGAGCAGAAGGCTTGGCTCCTCTCCAGGCTACAAAGTTTCAATTGTAGAACATAAATTAATCCCAGATCCCAGGGCCTCCATTTGGGTCGCTGGGGGTGTGACCAGCCTGAAAACTACCAAAGACCCCTCACCCAGGCTACCTCACACCCCAAGGGAACCCCCACCCTGATCCAGAACACCCTTCAGGGCAAACCAGCTGGTCCCCACCCATGCACCAGGCCTCTATCCTATCTAATAAAAGAGTAATACACAGATTGACCATCACTCCAACATACAAGAGGGCTGTTCCCATGTGGTCAAAGATCCTGTCCCCATGTGGACACAAGATGGCTACCACAGATGGCCAGCAGGGGAGGACAGTGGGAGGTTTCAGGCCTGCAAGAGAGATCAGTTGAGGACAATCAAGCCTGCAGGGGAGGGCACTTAGGGGTGACCAGGCTGGCAGAGGAGGGAAGTTGGGGACAAACAGACTGGCAGGGGAGCAGTTAGAGATCAATCAGCTGTCAGGGTAGTGGTTAGGGGTGATCAGGCTGGCAGGCAGAAGTAGTTAGGGGCAATCAGGGAGGCAGGCAGGTGAACAGTTTGAACCTAGCACTCCTGGATTGTGAGAGGGATGTCTGACTGCACATTTAGGCCCAATCTTACCGGGCAGTCAGACATCCCTTGAGGGGTCCCAGATTGGAGAAGGTGCAGGCTGGGCTCAGGTACATCTCCCCACCCAATGTATGAATTTTGTGCACTGGGCCTCTAGTTATATATAATGTACATAAACCTGTATTTCAAATAATAACCCAAGTAATAGTTTCGAGTTATTGGAACAACTTTATTTTATATCTCATTAAGTTGTAATTGAAAATTTAAATGACTGTCATTGTTGTCAATTCTTGTTTACTTGTTTACATCTCTGGTTTTATATCAATCTGCATTTTAGGAGGAGGATTAGGCAACTTTTAAGCTGTTGATCAACTGGTGAGTGTTAGTTTGGTTAAAGATAAATGGAATATTTGTAAACTGCTCAACTGGCAACATAAACGGCAATAAATTGCCATACAATGAAAGTGAATAGTGGATTTTAAGTGCCTCTCTTCTGTAACACAAAACTTTTTTTCAGTGTACATAACTTATCTTAAACGTGTGGCCAACTGATAATGTGGGGCGGGGGTGGGGGGCGCGGGGGAAGACACAGCTATGGTCTATATGTTGACTATTACCAAAATGTTTTTTCCTTTTGTAAAAATGATTTCAAATCATAGATCTATTTTTCCTGCTTCCCACCAGATCACACATAAATGTTCTCATGAACATTCACTTTTCTTTGGAAGACACAAATTTAAACTATAAACTTAGGTGGATTCTGAGTTTAAGGGTCATTTTCTCAAAATACAACAGCCTTTTATAGTGACCACTCAGTACCATTTTTTTTTTTTTTACGTAGTTTGAAAAAGTTAGTATTGATTGCATGTACTTTTTAAAATTTATTTTATTTTATTTTTTTATCCCTGAACATATTTTTAATGTTTAAAGTATTACATATAATAGTACATATCTTTTATTCCCCCCCTCAGTTGACCTCCCCCTGCCTTCCCTACCCCCAGCACATGTCCTCAACTGCCCCCCACCCCTATTCTCTTGTATCCTTGGTTATGCTTATGTGCATGCATTCAAGTCCTTCGGTTGATCTCTTACAGCTCCTGCCCTCCACCCTCCCCTGCCTTCCCACTGTCGTTTGACAGTTTGTTCAATGCTTCTTTGCCTCTGTATCTATTTCCCCCATTTCTTTTCTTTACAAAATCTTGCATCTGCATACTAGAAATAAACATATAAGAACAAAAAAAAATTGTTTGAGTCCCAGTTTCAATGTTCAACAGTTCTGAGTCCCAGTTTCAATATCAAATAGTTCCTTATGTGTACATGTCAGCAATGGTATCTGGATGGTGGACAAATGGTGGCAATGCAGGTTCCACACTCTGTGGTTTGGTCCTGGGCAGCTTGCAGTGATGCACTGCTAGCATGGCAAGGTGTAGTCAACGTCTTCCATCTCTGAACTGTCTTTGTGGTTGGAACAGTCCTCTCAGTTCCTCTTTGTTACAGGAATCCATATGGTCTTGGAGTTGTTTTCCTGAGGTTTGACTTTCTGATGGATGTTTCTCCATCTCTGGATCCCTTCTTGTTCATCAGTCTATGCCGTTCATTATATTCCAGAAATGATTGAGATCATGTGATATCTATCTTTCTCTGCCTGTCTAATTTCACTTAGTATAATGTTCTCCAGCTCCATCCATGTTGTTGCAAATGGTAGGAGCTCATTCTTTTTTACCACAACATAGTATTCCATTGTGTAGATGTACCACAGCTTTTTAATCCACTCATCTGCTGATGGGCACTTAGGCTGTTTCCAAATCTTAGCTATGGTGAATTGTGCTGCTATGAACATAAGGGTACATATATCCTTTCTAATTCGTGTTTCTAGTTTCTTGGGATATATGCCTGGAAGTGAGATCACTGGGTCAAATGCAAGCTCCATTTTTAGTTTTTTGAAGAAACTCCATACTGCTCACAGTGGCCACAGCAGTCTGCATTCCCACCAGCAGTGAAGGAGGGTTCCGTTTTCTCTGCATCCTCGCCAGCACTTGTCATTTGTTGATTTGTTGATGAAAGCCATTCTGAGAGGTGTGAGATGGTACCACATTGTTGTTTTTATTTGCATCGCTTGGATAATAAGTGACTGAGCAGGTTTTCATATGTCTCTGGCCTTCCTTTTGTCTTCTTTAGAAAAGATTCTATTTAGGTCTGTTGCCTATTTTTTTATTGGATCATTGTCTTGCTTTTATTTAGTTGTATAAGTTACCTATAGATGCTTGGGATTAAACCTTTATCAGTGATAACATTTGAAAATATGTTCTCCCATATAGTAAGTTTTCTTGTTTTGTTGATGGTTTCTTTTGCTGTGCAAAAGCTTTTTATTCTGATAGAGTCCCATTTGTTTATTTTCTCTTTAGCTTCCATTGCCCTAGGAACAGTATCAGTGAAAAAGTTCTTTCTGAGATTTCTCTGCCTGTTTATTCCTCAGTATTTTTTATGGTTTCCTGTCTTATGTTTAAGTCCTGTAACCATTTTAACTTTATTTTTGTGTATCGTGTAAGTAGTTTCATTTTTTTGCATGTATCTGTCCAATTTTCCCAACAACATTTGTTGAAGAGACTATCTTGACTCCATTGTATGTACATGCCTCCTTTATAAAATATTAATTGAGCATAGTGGTTTGGCTTGATACTGGATTCTCTATTCTATTCCATTGATCTATATGTCTGTTCTTGTGCCAGTATCAGGCTGTTTTGAGAGCCATAGATTTGTAATACAGCTTGAAATCTGGTATTAAATCCCACCAACTTTGTGCTTCTTTCTCAGGATTGCTGTGGCTATTCAGGGTCTTTTCTTATTCCAGATGAATTTTTGGACAGCTCTTCATAGGTCTGTGAAATATGCTGTTAGTATTTTAATGGGGAGTGTATTAAATTTATAGATTTCTTTGGGTAGTATGGACATTTTAATTATGTTGATTCTCCAAATCCTTGAACAGGGTATGTTCTTCCACCTGTTTAGGTCTTCCTCTATCTCTTTTTTCAGTGTCCTGTAGTTTTCCATGAATAGGTCTTTTATCTCCTTAGTTAAGTTTATTCCTAGGTAACTTAACATTTTTGGTGTGATGAAAAATGGGATTGCTTTTTTAGCATCTCTTTATGTAAGTTCACTATTGGTATATAGAAATGCCATAGATTTCTTTGTGTTCATTTTGTATCCTGCTACATTTCTGAACTCATTATTTAAATCTATTAGTTTTTTATGGAGTCTTTCTGTTTTTTTTATGTACAATATCATGTCATCTGCAAATAGAGATAGCTTTACTTCTTCTTTTCCAATTTGGATTTCTTTTATTTCTTCTTTTTGTCTAATTGCAATGGCTAATACTTCCAGTACTATGTAGACAGGAGTGGTGAGAGTGGGCATCCCTGACTTGTTCCTGTTCTTAGGGGAAATGGTTTTAGTTTTTGCCCATTGAGTATGATGTTTGCTGTGGATTTATCATATACTAGTGGCCTGGTGCACGAAATTCGTGCACATTAAAAGGGTATTAATTAGAGGAAATAATTTAATATTGCTTTTTGCTTTTTCTATGTAATAGAAGTATCAGAGACTAAAGAAAATTAGTAAAATGTATATGAAAACCTTCCTCCTCCTAACCCTAATCCTAATCCTAACCCTAACCCTAACCCTAACTTGACAGGGCCCAGAGTCAAGTCCCCACTCACTCACATGTGCCTCAAAATCACGTGAGACCCAGATCCAGCTGCACACCCCCTCCCCCACATTAGGGTAGATCCAGACCCCGCCAGTTCCGCTCTTGTCAAGCTACCCAGGGCAGGGTGTGTCCTCAGGGCTCATGGCCCAGCACCAGGATGAGGGGGGTGGCCTGAGGTCCCCCATCAAGTCCCACCAGGTGGGAGACACGAGCTGAGATCCTCTGTCAAGCCCCGCTGGGTAGAGGGCATGGCCTGAGGTCCCCCGTCAAGCCCTACCAGGCAGAGGAGCACAGCCTCAAGTCCCCCAGCCCAGCACCGGGAGGGAGGCAAAGCCTCAGGTCCCCCATCAATCCTCACTGGCACGGGGGCACAGGCTCAGGTCCCCCATAAAGCCCCACTGGGTGGGGGGCACAGCCTGAGGTCCCCTGTCAAGCCCAGCCAGGCAGGAGAGGCACAGCCTCAAGACCCCTGGCATGGTGCTGGGGCAGAGGTTATGGTCTGAGGTCCCTCAGCCTGGTGCCAGGGTGGGGATGCAGCTTGAGGTCCCCTGTCAAGCCCTGCCAGGTGGGGGTGCAGCCTGAGGTCCCCTGTCAAGCCCTGCTGCATTGGGAGTGTGGTCTGTAGTCCCCTGTCAAGCTGCACCAGGTGGGAGGCATGGCCTGAGGTCCCCCCAGCCTGGAGCTGGGGTCGGGGGAGCAGCCTGAGGTACCCTAGCCCAGCACCAGGGCAGGAAGCACATCTTAAGGTTCCCTGTCAAGTCCTGCGGGTGGGGGGCATGGCCTGTGGTCTCCTGTCAAGCCCCTATGGATTGGGGGAGGGTGTAGGCCTCCCTTCCCTGGTGCTGCGGCCACACACCCTGCCGGCCTCCCATCCAGCTGCCACAAGCACCTCAAGCTCTCCGTGAGCAGGTATGCACAGGGAAGGCTGGGCCAGGATAATTGGGAGGAGGTGATGGGGGGCCAGCATCCTGGCTAAGCTGGGCCTCACAGCCTCTCTACTTCAGTTCCCAGCACCCCAGACCTAAAGAGTGGTGCTTTCACAGGGGCCTGGCAGGCACTGGATATGGTGATACCTTAAAAACAGAAGAAGCCCCCTTTAACTCTGGCTGGAAGTGTGTTGGGAACTTATGGTCGGGGGAAGCAGCCCAACATCAGGGCTGAAATAAGACCTTGGGTAGCCCTCGGAGGGGGCAAACCTACAGTAAAAGGCATCTTTGAAATAAAGACATTTGAACGTACAGTGGATATTAGGTGATATTAAGGAATTACCTTAACTTTTCAAGGTGTGACAATGGCTGAATATTTGCTTCTTTTTTAAAGATACTCATCAGAGGATATTTAAGTGGGAAACAACTTTCTTTGAAAGTATGGTGTTGTCCTGGCCCAGCCCTCCCCACACCAAGGGCGCCTCAAGGACCAGGCCTCTCCTGCTGTCTTGCTAGGCCCTTGAAAACACCCTGTGCAGAGGCATGGTCCCTGCTTCGTTCCCCGCCCCCGCCAGTGTGAAGCGAAGTGTTCCCAGCTGACGCTGGAGTGAAGCGCTTCGTTCCCCACCTGCGCCTGTGTGAAGCACTTGAGGTGTCGGTGAGAAGCGAAGTGTTCATTGGCGTCCAGTCAGGCTGTGGCTATGGCCCCCAATCATGCCCCTTCCCCCGCCCCCGCTCCTGATTGCTGGTAGCATAGCCAATCAGGAGCCAAGGTTCAGTCACATTTGCATGTTACTCTTTTATTAGATAGGATAACTTTTATTATGTTGAGGTATGATCCTTCTATTCCCACCTTGTTGAGAGTTTTTATCAAGAAAGGGTGTTGGATTTTGCCAAAAGCTTTTTCTGCATTAATAAATATGACTAATTTTTATCTCTCAATTTGTTTATGTGATGAATCACATTGATTGATTTGCAGATATTGTACCATCCTTGTATTTCTGGGATAAATCCTACTTGGTCATGGTGTACGATCTTTCTGATGTACTGCTGGATCCAATTTGCTAGAATTTTATTAAGGATTTTGGCAAATAGGGGTAGCATCTATGTTCATGAGGGATATTGGCCTGTAATTCTCTTTCATTGTGTCATCTTTATCTGGTTTTGATATTAGGGTGATGCTGGCTTCATAAAAGATGCTTGGAAGTGTTCCATCCTCTTGAATTTTCTGGAATAGTCTGAGGAGGATAGGTTTTAGTTCTTCCTTGAATATTTCATAAAACTCCCCTGTGAGGTCATCTGGCCCTGGGCTTTTGTTTGCTGGAAGCTTTTTGTTGACTGCCTCAATTTCTTCCATAGTTATTGGTCTATTGAACTGTTTATAGTCTTCCTGATTGAGTTTTTGGAGGTTATATTATTCTAGAAATATATCCATTTCCTCCAGGTTGTCCAGTTTGTTGGAGTAGAGTTGTTGATAGTATTTTTTAACAATCCTTTGTATTTCATTGGGGTCTGTTGCTATTTCACCTATTTCATTTCTGATTTTATTTATTTGGGTCCTCTCGCTTTGCTTCTTGGTGAGTCTGGCTAGAGGTTCATTACTCTTGCTTATCTTTTCAAAGAACCGGCTCTTGGTTTTGTTGATCTTTTGTAATGTTTCTTTGGTGTCTATGTTGTTTATCTCTGCTCTGATCTTTACTATTTCCTTCCTTCTGCTTACACTGAGCTTTTCTAGTTGCCCTCTTTCTAAGTCTTTGAGTTGTTGGGTTAGATAATTTATTACCATTATTTCTTGTTTCTGATTAGGATTGTAGAGCTATGAACTTCACTCTCAAAACTGCTTTTTCTGTGCCCCATAGATTTCGGATTGTTGTGTTATCATTGTCATTCGTTGCCATGATGTTTTCTATTTCTTCCTTGATCTCTCTGGTAACCTAGTCATTGTTTAACAGCATGCTGTTTAGTCTCCATGTGTTTGATTTCTTCCAATAACTATGGAAGAAATTGAGGCAGTCAACAAAAAGCTTCCAGCAAACAAAAGCCCAGGGCCAGATGGCCTCACAGGGGAGTTTTATGAAACATTCAAGGAAGAACTAAAACCTATCCTCCTCAGACTATTCCAGAAAATTCAAGAGGATGAAACACTTCCAAACATCTTCTATGAACCCAGCATCATTTTTATTGTAGATGATTTCCAGCTTTATGCCACTGAGATCTGAGAAAATGCTTGACATGATTTATATCTTCTTGAATTTGGAGAGACTTTGCCTATGACCCAAAATATGGTCTATCTTTAAAAATGATTCATGTGCACTTGAAAAGAATGTATATTCTGTGGCTTTGGGGTGAAATTATCTGAAGATGTCAATTAATTGCATCTGGTCTAGTGAGTTATTGAGGATTGATGTTTCTTTACTGATTTTTTGTTTAGAGGATTTGTCCAATGGTGATGGTGGGGTATTAAAGTCTCCTACTATGATTGTATTGCTGTCAATCTCTCCCTTGATATCCTCTAGGAGTTTTTTTTATGTATTTGGGTGCTCGTGTATTGGGTGCATATATGTTTACCAGAGTTATTTCTTCTTGTTGGATTGCTCCCTTTAGTATTATGAAGTGTCCTTCCTTATGTCTTGTTATGTCCTTCACTTTGAGATCTAATTTGTCATATATAAGTATTGCTACCTCAGTTTTTTTTCCATTTCCATTCGCCTGAAGAATCTTTTTTCATCCTTCCACCCTCAGTCTGTGTGTGTCTTTTTTTCTGAGGTGGGTTTCTTGTAGACAGCAGATATATGGGTTGTGTTTCCTTATCCAGTCTGTTATCCTATGTCTTTTGATTTGAGCATTTGAACCATTTACATTTAAAGTTTTTATTGATAGGTACTTGTTTGTCACCATCTTTGTTCTTTACCCTTGTGTTTCTTCTCCACTTCCTATTTATTTTTACAGATGGCCCTTTGGCATTTCTTGCATTGCTGTTTTGGTGGTTATGAATCCCTTAGTCCCTTTTTTGTCTGTGAAGCTCCTGCTTTGACCTTCAATTTTGATTAATAGTCTTGCTGGATACAGTATTCTTGGATGCAGACCCTTACTTTGCATGACTTTGTAAATTTCATTCCACTGCCTTCTGGCCTCATGGGTTTTTGTTGAGAGATCACTTGTTAGTCTGGTGGGAGTTCCTTTGTAGGTGACTTTCTGTCTCTCTCTAGCAGCTTTTAAGATTACTACTTTGTCGTTGATGTTTGCCAATTTAATTATAAAGTGCCTTGTCGTTGGTCTTTTGGGGTTCATTTTGCTTGGGACTCTGTGAGCTTTTTGGATTTGTGTGGGTATTTTCTTTCCTATATCAGGAAAGTTTTCTGTCATTATTTCTTCAAATAGGTTACTATTCCTTGTTTACTTTCCCGTCCTTCTGGAAGCCCAATGATGTGGATGTTGTTTTGTTTCATGTTGTCCTACAGATCCCTTAGGCTCCCCTCTTGCTTTTTAATTTTTTTTTTCTAGAAGCTGTTGTACTTGGGTATTTTTTTCTACCTGGTCTTCTAGCTCGCTGATGTGGTCTCTGCTTCTTCTAGTCTACTCTTGATGCTTTCTATTGAGTTCTTTACTGCAATGGTGTCTCTTTTCATTTTTTCTTGGCTCTCCTTCATTTCTTCATGGTTCTTCTTCATTTCCTTTTGATTCTTACTCATATTGCCAAATTTGTCTTCCATTCTTTTCAGCCACCTTATGACCATCTCTCTAAATTCTTTCTCTGACAGGTTGCTTGCATTCATTTTGTTTATTTCCTTTTCTGGTGATGTTTGTTTTTCTTTCATATGTGCACTGTTTCTTTGTCTCCCCATGGTCTCTCGTCTCTGGGTGTCTGGTTATGTAGTTTTCTCTCTCCTTATAGAGTAGCTTGAATATCCAGGAAGGTAATGTAGACAGAAATGCATTTGAAAACCCCACGGATCTTTGTGCTAGCTCTTGTTCTGTAGAAATCTTTTCCATCTGTGTCTTTTAAGGCACAGCTCACAACTTCGACAATCTTCTCCAAGAATCATTTCTAAACCATCACACTACATTTTTTTCTTAAACATGCCTATGGAAATATACAATGCACAGCGCACTTGTCATTACAAAGAAAAACAAAGCATGAGGTAATGGGTGATGTATTTATGGAGCACACAGTATAAATAGGTGCTTGACAATGTTGAGTAATGGTCACTTCAATTGTCAGTTTAATTGCATAGTCTCTAAACTAATGCCATCTTAACTCACTTTCTTTCAAATAATGTTTTCAACCTCTGTAAAAGAGAAGTTTGTGGAAGTTTTATATATGTCTGCAGGGAAATGTCAACTGGATGTTCAAGTTTTTGTTGATGATCTGTCTATTATGGTTTGTAATCTGGTTTTCATAATGTTGAGGAAATATTAAAGTTAAAAATTCTCTTTTATTGTGGGCATGCACTTCTAGAAATCTTTGAAGATCTTTTGCTTTCTATTATGAAAAAAGGGAATCAAGTTTCTAAAAGAAGAGTAAAAGTAATACTGAAGGCTTATGAATTTCATGTTTACATTTTTAAAAATTGCAGTTTTTCTCCTGTACATTTGGCTCTTGATGCAACGGCAGCTTCCTGGTCTCACTTTAAAACAAAACAAACAAACAAATAAGCCCCACAGAACTCACTGCAGTGCGCAGGCCATTTGCCACTGGGGTACCTGGATACAATATGGTAGAATTTTGTTATACTCCTCTGAACATACAGGGCTTTAACTTGATAATATTATCCTTTATTATATTTTGTTTGAGTCTCCTGAAACTGATAATGAGATTTGATAATTTATTATGTTCTGTATTGTAATTGATCATGCCCTCTTTGTGTTATCTTTGCTATATGATTTTCTTTTACTATTTATATTGTATTTCCATAAGGAATTATTGTTTATATACAACTACTAGTGCCCCGGTGCATGACATTCACCAGGAGGATCCTTCAGTTCGACTTGTGCCCTGTCACAATCCAGGACCCCTCATGCCTTAACTTCCACCTGCAGGGGAGGCAGGAGCAGCTCCTGCCACTGCTGCTACACTCACCAGCAGTGAGCCTGACTTCTGACTGAGCAGTGCTCCCCCTGTGGGAGTGCTCTGACCAGCAGGGGACAGCTTCTGCATTAAGAGTCTGCCCTCTGGTGGTCAGTGCATGAAATAGTGAACAATTGTTCCTCCATTTGGTTGATTTGCATATTAGCCTTTTATTACGGGACTTGAGGCCCAGCACATGAAATTTGTGCATGGGGGGGGGGGAGAGAGGAGGGGTGTCCCTCAGCCCAACCTGCACACTCTCCAATCTGGGACCCCTAGAGGGGTGTCCAACTGCCTGTTTTGGCCCTATCCTAGTAGGATTGGGCCACATGGGCAGTCGGATGTCCTTCTCACAATCCAGGACTGCTGGCTCCCAACTGCTCACCTGCCTGCCTCCCTGATTGCCCCTAACTGCTTCTGCCTGCCAGCCTGATCACCCCCTAACCACTACCCTGCCAGCCTAATTGATGTCTAACTGCTCCCCTGCCAGCTTGTTTGCCCCCAGCCTCCCCCCTCTGCCAGCCTGCTCACCCCTAACTGCCCTCCCCTGCAGGCTTCAGTGCCCCCAACTGCCCTCCATTGCAGGCCTGCTTCTTCCCAACTGCCCTCCCCTGCTGGTCATCTTGTGGTGGCCATCTTGTAACCACATGGGGACAGGATATTTGACCACATGGGGGCAGCCCTCGTGTGTTGGAGTGATGGTCAATCTGCAAATTTCTCTTTTATTAGATAGGATAGAGGCCTGGTGCATGGTGGGGCCAAATTTTTTTGCCCTGAAGGTTGTCCTGGATCAGGGTTGGGGTTTACCTTGGGGCATGGGGCAGTCTGGGTGACGGGCCTGTGGTAGTTTTCAGGCTCCCCCCCCCCCCCCGCCCCAGTGACCCAAGAGGAGGCCCTAAGATCTTTGATTTATTTATTTTCTACAGTTGAAACTTTGTAGCCTGGAGAGAGTCAAGTCTTCTGCTTGCTCAATTTCTGTTTGAAATTTTGTAGCCTAGAGTAGAGACCTAGGCTAGGGCTGTAGAAGTTTGGCTTCCTCCATCACCCCAGCAACCCTAAGCCTCTTCTCTCTCCAGCTCTGTGGCAGCTGCCATTTCTGTTGGGATTATGTATCTTGTATAATTGAAACATTGTAGTATTGAGTGGAGGCCTAGGCCACCAAGGGCAGGCAGAAAGCTTGACTTCCTCCGTTGCCAAAGAAACCCAAGCCTCCCTCCTGCTCTCAGTGGCCACAGCCATCTTGGTTGGGGTTTATTTGCATAATTTGCTCCTGATTGGCTGATGGGTATGGTTGTGGGTGTGGCTTGTTTGGAGATATGGTCAATTTGCATAACACTCTTTTATTAGACAGGATAATACATTCCTAATTTCTGAATGCATAGTTTCTATCCAGAGAATATATATATTTTATCTAGGGAGGGGGTCATCTCAAAGTTTGAAAGTAATTTTGAGTATCTATATTATTGCTGGGAAAAAAACAAGGACATCTTGAAAAATTTTCTGGATGGTGAGAATATTGTTGGCATCATCTTTTTAAAAAAATATATTTTATTGATTTTTTTACAGAGCAGAAGGGAGAGGGATAGAAAGTCAGAAACATCGATGAGAGAGAGACATCGATCAGCTACCTCTTGCACGCTCCCTACTGGGGATGTGCCTGTAGCCAAGGTATATGCCCTTGCCAGAATCGAACCTGGGACCCTTCAGTCCGCTGTCCGACACTCTAGCCACTGAGCCAAACCGGTCTCGGCGGCATCATCTTTTAATGGCAAAAATTTTATTATCATTAATTTATTTAAATAATGAATGGTAAAATTTCTTCAGACAATTTTTATATACTAGTATACATACATACATATACACATACTTGTTGACTGGCTTACATAAAAGTAATAATAGTAAAATTTAGGGAGCTTTGTAAAACTTAAATAAGATAATACAAATAATAGGAAGCAAAACAGTTTCTGTGACATGATCATATTCAATAAATGTTAGCTATTATTATTTTAATAAGAAGTGTATAATAATATCATTTTTAACTAATGAAGTTGAGTTTTCAATACTGTGTTTCCTAACTTGGTTCTAAACACCTTGTATAAGAGCTGGAGAGTATTTTTATTTTCTAGTAATATTCCAAAATGCAAAATTAATTTTCTTTTTTGCAAACACAGTTTTATTCTAAACTGAAACATCAGAAGGAAGAATTGTATGACTGACAAATTATGATTTAACAAAGTATATTACAGATTAATCAAGCATTTTTTTATTCTTTTAGTCTAATTGTACTTTTTCTGTGTAATTTGCATTTAATGAAAATTTGTTTTGAACTCATATTACTAAATTTCATAATTATACTATCTGGCACTACTTTGGGCATTTTTGACATAGAACTGGTAGGGAAAATAATATTTTGGTTCATAGAGTGTTTAATTTTTTCTCATTATCTTGAATCTTCTGTATTATTTTTATTATGGGTAATATAGGTTATGAATGAGTGAAAATAAGAAAGAATAAATTCAATTAAATAATACTTCAAAGGATTTTTTGAACTTGAAAAATTTACTTAAGTTAATTTAAATATGAACATAATTATCTAGGAAAAATTAAGGGAAATATGTCATTGTTAAAGAACTGGCAAATGTGATGATATAAGAGAAAGAATTGTCATAGGTCTTAGCTGAGTGAACCTGAGAGCTGAAGATGATATGAATACAAACTAAGAAATGACATGTAAGGATCTTTTCTTTACAAGATGAGTTGGAAGGAAGGTTAATTACAGGAGAGGCAATGAGTCTAAAATAGCACGTGTAGAGCCTAACCAGGTGGGCGCAGTGGATAGAGTGTGGGCATGGAGACGGAAGGGTCCCAAGTGCAATCTGGGTCAAGGGTAAATACCTTAATTGCAGGCTTAATCCAATCCTCAGCCCTGGTCAGGGCGTGCAACAGGCAACTAATCAATGTGTTTCTCTCACATTGACATTTCTCTCTGTATTTCCCTCTCTTTTTCCCCTCTCTCTAAAAAATCAATAGAAAAATATCCTCAGGTGAGGATGAAAAAATAATAAAAATAAAATTGTACATTTACAAATAGTGAAATGTCACATTCATATAGCGCTTTAAATTTCCATAATTTTAGGATTAAATCCAGTATCTGGAGTTAGTCAGGTGGACATTTGGGATTATTCTCCCCATTTTATAATTGGGAAAGTTGAGATTTATAGAGGGTAAGACTTTTTAAGATCATTCGATATGAATTGTCAGAGCTAAAATTAAGACCCTAGAATTTCAGGACTAAAGCAGCTCTTTTCATCATACCCAACTGCCTCCTAGAAAAACTAAATCTCCTGTCCTTGTGTTCAAATTGGAGTGTCAGTGGGAGTATGGACTCCTAGCCATTTTGCAATCTCTGGTGTGTGAAATAAGGCAGGGGTTGATATAAGAAAATCAAGGAAATTAATGGCCAATTTTCTCAGTGTGGCATACTGTAAACAGTTTCTTAAGGTAGATTAATGTATATAATTTATATTTATACCAAAAACTTTAAGAAAGAAAAAAAAATAACAAGCTTTTACAGCATGAGCAATTTTTATTCCTTTCTACTTTTCTTTCTCATATGTCATCTTACCTTGAAAATCAATAAAAATGATTCTCTTTTAAATCCATTTATGTTCAGATTCAACTCTGAATTCAACAAGTGCTTCAAAAAGACAAACTAACCTAGATTTCTAGACCCCATGAATTTGCTCTGCTGGATATAGATGCCATTTTAGATTCTTGTATGTCCCAAAGCTTATTTCTGATCAGAGTTTCTCTTTTCAATACAATCTCCATCTTTCCTCTCTTATCCTTGCTGACATTTCATTTCAATCAGGGTTCAGACCTCTTCTTCAATCTTTTTGAATCAACTTTTGATGGATATAGGTGGTTTGTTAACAGCAGTGTCACCTATTAGGAGCAGTGGTGCCTGTCACTCTTTGATTTTCACCCTACAGGTCATTGTTTATCTATTCCTGTCTATTTTAAAGACTTCATTGAATTTTAAAAATATATTTAAAAGCCAATTTGCCATTTTGAAAGTGAAAGTTTTCTTTTGTTTTTATTATATTCAAGGGCATATTTTGATGGAAGTTTTCCTGCTTTATTATCTACAAACATGATCAGAGAAATGAAGCAGAATGTCCACAATATGTAAGCTATACCGTGGACTTGCGTTAACATTTTTGGAATTGGTATTATTATTAAAGTTCAATAATAAAGCTTTGTATATATTAGTGCTTTTTAATAACTATATTTTCATAAATAATTACATTAAAAATGACAAAGTTCAGTATGTTGCATTGTTTCTGACATTATGGAATAAATAAATTAATGAATTATAACCTTTTCTCAACTAAGAATTTATTAGCAGAAGCCCTTATATAAGAACAATGTTAACTTCCCATTTTTGAAGAAATAATGAAATCACAGATTTCAGAAATTTAAAAACAAATTTTGGGGCAATTTTATTATGGAAAATAAATACACAAAAATAAAATATAATCTCATAATAAGGATTAGACTAGGTAACATGAAGAGTAGACTATGATCACAGTCTGGGACTCACAAGTCTTTTCTTGGAAATTATAACTAAAGAGAGAAAAAAAGCAAAGGTGTACAGAGTTTTCCTTGATGGCATTTTTTGGTGGGTGGTAAAATTATAAAATTGACTGGATTAAAGCAGATGTTACATCTTGAGTCATAATTTGAATGAATACTCAGAGGTTAGTGGAAGCTGATTAATGTAAAAGATAAGCAAGTACAGCTTGCTCATTAGCCAACATAGAATCTAAGTTTTTATTATAAACATCATGCACTAAAATCCAGAAAAAATAATGTAGCATTCAAAATAGGAAACTGAGGGAATGTGAAATGAAAGTAAAATAACCAAAATTAATGTTTTTGTTTTAGAATTTTTCTATCTACTTATCTGTTCACCCTCATTATCATATACTAATTGTTAAGTAATGTTCAGAGTTAAGAAATAACATAAAGCCCTAACCGGTTTGGCTCAGTGGATAGAGTTTCAGACTGCAGACTGAAGGGTCCCAGGTTTAATTCCAGTCAAGGGCATGCACCTTGGTTGCGGGCACATCCCCAGTAGAAGGTATGCAGGAGGCAGCTGAGCAATGTTTCTCTCTCATTTATGTTTTAACTCTCTACCTTTCTCCCTTCCTCTGTAAAAAATAAATAAATAAATAATCAATAAAATATATTTTAAAAAAAGAAATAACGTATTAAGACAATTTAAAAATATTAACTTAATAAGCAAATGATAAAATTACATATAATATAAAGAAAACTATATTAATATAGAAGATTACGTCAGAAGGCTTGGGGTAAGGCACACATTCAGAGCAACATTGTTAAATAAAAACCATTTTGCTAAATATAATGCAAATCTGTAACCGATACTGCTCCTAGGGCAATGGAAACTAAAGAGAAAATAGACAAAAAGGACTACATCAAAATAAAAAGCTTCTGGACAGCAAAAGAAACCATCAATCAAACAATAAGAAAGATCACTGCATGGGAGAAATTATTTGCCAATGTTATTTCTAATAAGGATTTAATCTCCACTTACAGGTAACTCATACAACTTAACAAAAGGAAAATAAACAACCCAATCAAAAAATGGGCAACAGACCTGAATAGATTCTTTTCTTTCTTTTTTTAATATATTTTATTGATTTTTCATAAAGTGGAAATGAGAGAGGGATAGAAAGTCAGAAACATCTATGAGAGAGATACATCGATCAGTTGCCTCCTGCACACCACCTACTGGGGATGTGCCCGCAACCAAGGTACATGCCCTTGACCGGAATCGAACCTGGGACCCTTCAGTCCGCAGGCCGACACTCTATCCACTGAGCCAAACTGGTTTGGCCTAAATAGATACTTTTCAAAAGAAGACAGAAGAAAGGCCAAGAGACATACAGAAACATGCTCAAAGTCACTAATTATCCAAGGGATGCAAATCAAAATGACAATGTGGTACCATCTCACACCTCTCAGGATGGCTATCATCAACAAATCAACAAATGACAAGTGCTGGCGAGGATGCAGAGAAAAAAGTACCCTCTTTCACTGCTGGTGGGAATGCAGACTGGTACAGCCACTATGGAGAACAGTATGGAGTTTCCACAAAAAAAAAAAAAAATGGAACTCCCTTTGACCCAGTGATCCCACTTCTAGTGATATATCCCAAGAAACTAGAAACATGAATCAGAAAGCATATATGCACCCCTATGTTCACAGCAGCACAATTCACCACAGCCAAGATTTGGAAACAGCCTAAGTGCCCATCAGCAGATGAGGTGATTAAAAAACTGTGGTACCTCTACACAACGGAATATTATGCTACAGTAAAAAAAGAGGAATTCTTACCATTTGCAATGCATGAATGGATCTGGAGAGCATTATGCTAAGTGAAATAAGCCAGTCAGAGAAAGATAAAAATCACATTATTTCACTCAGAATATAATGAACAACATAAACTATGGACAAAAACAGATTCAAAGACAGAGAAGCATTGATCAGACCACCAAACTTCAGAGGGAAGGTGGGGGTAAAGGTGAGAGAGCAACCAAAGGACTTGTTTGCATGCATATAAGCCTAACCAATGGACACAGACAACAGAGGGGTGAGTACATGAGTGGGGGGGGGGGTGAGAGGGCAATGGGGGGATAAGGACACATATGTAATACCTTAATCAATAAAGAAATAAAATAAATAAATAAATAAATAAATAAATAAATAAATAAAATGAAAATTATATCAAAATTTAAGTTTTAAGAAAATTATTATGCCAGGGGGGGAAAAATGGTGGCAGAACAGAGGGATGCGATCTGAATCTGGTCCCAGGGTAGAAGGCAGGAGCAGCTGAAGGTCGTGGTGGGAGTGTTTGTTGGCAAGTAGGGGGACAGCTGTGCTCCGGTAGAAGATCGGGGACTGCTGGACTGGCCTCCACAGTCTGAGCAGCCCCGGTACTGCTGGCTTCTCTCACTGAGCCAACTGTGCAGAGGCGGACCATGCCATCTTGAAGGGGAAGGATCTGAAAATATACAGCTGCAGTACCTGCTGGACGGCTGAGACCCCCAGAACACTGCCACCCAGTTGGCGCAGATGCACAGAGTCTAAGGACCGCTGTGCTCCAGAACAGAAAGGTCAGATTTCCCCTGGGGGTACTTTGGGAGTGAAACTGAGGGGGCTGGCAGAATGGGAGATCTGGGCCTTGGAACTCAAAGCCTGGAGATCTGCGCCTAAAATAAAATCTGTGACTGTTGGAGCTCATAAATGTGGAAGAGGGTCCTTGGAGCTGGTGGCAGAGTTAATCCCTGGAGTGCAACCAATTTGGACCTGACAGAGAAGTGAAACCTGGAAGATTTTGGGAGGGTCCTGGTTGCTAAAACAGCAGTCACTATTAGAGAGGCAGTATTGAATACCACAGGGACAGTGAGATTTTAGTTCAGGCTAGAAAGGACCAATAGACCCAGAGGTCAATCTAGAAACACTGCCACCCAGGGGCCGAATCACAAATTGACTCTTGTGTAACACAAGGAATTGGTTTTATTTTCTCTTTATTCAACTTTGGGAATACAGTCTATTTTCATCTACTCTTTAGTATCTTTTACTCTACCTCAACTTCACCTTTATAAAACCACTTGCTTGCTAACCTTTCCCTATTTAGTGCCTTGTTTCCCTTACTTCTTTCCTGCTTTAGATTTACCTTAATTCTTTCTTTTTACTACCTGTTAAAATTTCACCCCACTTATATATCTAATCTCCAACCACCTATTCCAAGTCCATATATAGCTCTAGCTTCTCGGACTATACTATCTTAAATTGTTTTTATCCCTGTCCTATTGTTGTTGTTTACTTGACTATTGATTATACCGATTTTTTATGCAGGTTTATGAGACTGATTTGCTTATTCTTTTATTTTGGTTTGTTTTGTAGGTGTTTGTTTTTTGTGTGTGTGTGTGTGTGTGTGTTGTTTCTTGTTTTGTTGTCCTCATTTGCATTGTTATTTAGGTAGATTTTTGCTTCTGTGTTCCCTCACCTCCCTTGATATTAGTAGTTGTATGTAATTTGTATCAATCTCCAGGTCCTTGTTGCTAGTTTTGGTTTGGATTAGGGGCTGTCCTACATGAGTTTTCACCCCACATTTATAGTTTACTCCTCCCCCCCTTTTTCACTTCTTCCCCTTTTCCCATTATCATTTTGGCATTCCTGTCTTCCTTTTGTGAGTGTGTGTGTGGGGGGGGGGGTCTCTTTGTTTTTGTGTGAGTGTGGGTGTGTGAGTGTCTGTGTGTGTCTGGGGGGGAGTTCTCTTTCTTTTTTCTCACCTATCACCAAATTTGCCTTTCTCTGGCGATCACCTTTATTTGGAATTACCAGTATGGTGATTACATTCCTGTTCAGTGCCGGGTGCGTTGCACCTGGTTGTGTTGTATTTTATGCCTTTAAATCAACGCAGGAGGATGAGAACTACATAACCAAATACACAGAGAAGAGCGACCATGGGGAGAAAAAGAAACAGCCCACATATGAAAGAAAAACAAGCCTCACCAGAAAAGAAGGTAAACAAAATGGAAGTTAACAACCTGTCAGAGAAAGAATTCAGAGAAATGGTCATAAGGTGGCTGAAAAGAATGGAAGACAAATTTGACAATATGAGTAAGAACTAAGAGGAATTGAAGAAGAACCAAGAGGAAATGAGGAAGACCCAGGAAGAAATGAGGAAGGGCCAAGAAGAAATGAATAAGAGCCAAGAAGAAATGAAAAGTGACATTGCTGAAGTACTCAATATAAAGTAGTAAGAAAGTATTATGCCAGGGGGAAAAAATGGAAGAAGCAGAGGACTGCATCAGTGAGCTAGAAGATCAGGTAGGAAAAAATAACCAAGTAGAGCAGCTTCTAGAAAAAAAAAAATTAAAAAGCAAGAGGAGAGCCTAAGGGAACTTTGGGACAACATGAAACAAAACAACATCCATATAATTGGGCTTCCAGAAGGACAGGAAACTGAGCAAGGAATAAAAAACCTGTTGGAAGAAATAATCACAGAAAACTTCCCTTATATAAGAAAGAAAAAACCCACACAAATTCAAAAAGCTCAGAGTCCCAAGGAAAATGAACCCCAAAAGACCAATGACAAGGCACCTTATAATTAAACTGGCAAACACCAATGACAAAGTAAGAATCTTAAAAGCTGCCAGAGAGAGACAGAATGTCACCTACAAAGGAACCCCCATCAGATTAACAAGTGATCTCTCAAAAGAAAGGTATCAGGCCAGAAGGCAGTGGAATGAAATTTACAAAGTCATGCAAAGGAAGGGGCTGAATCCTAGAATACTATACTCAGCAAGGCTATCAATCAAAATTGAAGGTCAAATCAGGAGCTTCACAGATAAAAAAAGGACTAAGGGAATTCATTACCACCAAAGCAGCAATGCAAGAAATGCTAAAGGGTCTGCTGTAAAAAGAAATAGGAAGAGAAGAAGGAACACAGGGGTAAAGAACAAAAATGGCAACATATAAGTACCTATCAATAAAAACTTTAAATATAAATGTTTTAAATGCTCTAATCAAAATACATAGGGTAATAGACTGGATAAGAAAAGATGACCCATGTATCTGCTGTCTACAAGAAACCCACCTCCAAAAATAAAGACAAACACAGACTGAGGATGAAAGGTTGTAAAAAAGATATTCAGGAGAATGGAAATGAAAAAAAGCTGGGGTAGCAATACTTGTATCTGACAAATTAGATCTCAAAGTGAAGGACATAACAAGAGATAAAGAAGGTCACTTCATAATACTAAAGGGGGCAATCCAACAAGAAGAAATAACTCTGGTAACATATACGCATCCAATACAGGAGCACCCAAATACATACAAAAACTCCTAGAGGATATCAAGGGAGAGATAGACAGCAATACAATCATAGTAGGAAACATATAGACCAATGGAATAGAATAGAGAATCCAGATATCAACCCAAATCACTATGCTCAATTAATATTTGACAAAGGAGGCATGAACATAAAATGGAGTCAAGACAGTCTGTTCAATAAATGGTGTTGGGAAAATTGGACAGATACATGCAACAAAATGAAACTAGACCACCAACTTACACCATACAGAAAAATAAATTCAAAATGGATACAGGACTTAAACATAAGACGGGAAACCATAATAACATTAGAGGAATCCACAGGAAGAAAAATCTCAGACATATGCCGAAAGAACTTCTTCAGTGATACTGCTCCTAGGGCAATGGAAGCTAAAGACAAAATAAACAAATGGGACTACATAAAATAAAAAGCTTTTGCACAGCTAAAGAAACCATCAACAAAACAACAAGAAAACAACTGTATGGGAGAACATATTTGCAAATGTTATCAGTGATAAAGGTTTAATCTCAAGCATCTAAAGGTAACTCACACAACTCAATAAAAGGAGGACAAATGATCCAATAAAAAAAATGGGCAACAGACCTAAATAGAATCTTTTCTAAAGAGAACAAAAGGAAGGCCCAGAGACATATGAAAACTTGCTCAAAGTCACCAATTATCCGAGAGATGTAAATCAAAACGACTATGTGGTACCATCTCACACCTGTCAGAATGGCTTACATCAACAAATCAACAAACGACAAGTGCTGGCGAGGATGTGGATAAAAAGGAACTCTCGAGCACTGCTGGTGGGATTGTAGACTAGTGCAGCCACTGTGGAGAACAGTATGGAGTTTCCTCAAAAAAACTAAAAATGGAGCTCCCATTGGACCTAGTGATTCCACTTCTAGGAATATACCCCAAGAAACTAGAAACACTAATTAGAAAGGATATATGTACCCCTATGTTCATAGCAGCATAATTTACCATAGCTAAGATTTGGAAACAGCCTAAGTGCCCATCAGCAGATGAGTGGATTAAAAAACTATGGTACATTTACACAATGGAATACTATGCTGCGGTAAAGAAGAAGGAGCTCATACCATTTGTAACAACATGGATGGATTTGGAGAGTGTTATGCTAAGTGAAATTAGCCAGACAGAGAAAGACAAATATCACATGATCTCACTCATTTGAGGAATACAATCAATGACATAGACTGATGAACAAGAATGGATCCAGAGACTGAGAAAAGTCCATCAGAATGTCAAACCTCAGTTTAAGTGGCAGGTGGTGGAAGTAAGGAGGAAAGTCAATATATTTGAACTCTTGAACTAAGGTAAGTAATTTGTGTTTTTACATCCCCAACAAAGTTTATGTGAAATTATAAAAAAAATTGGCAGCTAGTTTGAGATTTAATTGACATGGCCTAGAGCTTGTTATCTCCTATGGACACCAGTCCTTAGGCTAGGCCCCACTTAACCTCCCGTGACACCATAATACCCTTACATGATATTATTCTACAATGTCATTATAATTTTTGATATTTGACAATAGCATATTATATAATTATCCCAAATAAACTTACAAACTAATTCTTTGAATGTTGGCCAGCAATTTAAAAAAAGATAGGAAAGGAATTAATCTCTTTCAGAAGGAATTAAGGCACTGGGAAGGCATCCGAGCATTCTATATTGGCCCATCTTGCCCTTTTTGTCAAGAGGGACCCTCTTCTTACTATCCAAATGCACACAGCTGTTGCCTGAGCTTTCAATTCAAGCTGTGGCTGAAGCCTCTGGGCATCTGGCACCATGGATCTGTCTATCGACCAATGGTGTGAGCTGGGCCCTCCCTGGAGAAGAAACCTGGGTCACCCGAGATATGTGATCAGTACTGGGACCCCAAGGCAGGTGCTGGATGTGGAGGTCACGGGGGCATAGACTACAAAGGAGACAGAACTGAACCTCACATCACCCTGTTTGGCCCCGGAGGATGGCTGGTTAGCCAGAGACGGGTAAGATTCCTCAGGGAAGGAACAACCTAAGACAGGCACAGTCGCAGAGGGGCCAACACGACAGAACTAAAATGTCAACATAGGTGGGGCACATACCCTCACTCACAAACCTTGCAGGGGCTTGAATTCTCACCCCTCCTGAGGGAGGTCTCCTACCCCCACGGCTGCTTCGCCTCCCACTCACAACTCATACTGGGACCCAGGTTGCAGACAGAGACTCCGCCAGCAATAGCTGCTCTATATCTAAATTCAGTTTATTACCAGGAATGCTCAGGACCTACTCAAAAATGCAAATATTCCTTTCCGCTAGTATTTACAGGGTAAACTAAGATTTCTGCTTGAGTATTAAAATTGACAGTAAAATAGTAATCAAGTTTTTAGATTAATTTAAATTGGCCAAGTGAAATAAGTGAATACTCAAGAAAATTTTAGTGTACTGGACAAAAAGCTTTTCCTAAAACATTAACTAAAATATCTATTAGGAGTTCATCTCACTGTAAAATTGCCTAACATCCAAAGAACCTGAAGTAGTCATATTTGCATGCAAAAATTAAAATTTAAAATTACCAAGACTGCAATATAAAATTTCCAAAAGCCCCCATTAATCAAAAGGGGGGGGGGCAGTGGGGTAATATCATGTAAGGAAAAATATCCTGTAAGTAAAATACATCTAGAAAATTCTTACTCTTGAAAAGTAAATTCCATTTGTAAAGCCAACTGCAGGACACCCATGAAAAAACACACATGGTGTCAAAATAAGCCAAAGGAAAATAATTTAGACAAAAATAAAAAGTATCCCAAGTTTATTTTGCAGAGAGGATTCCTTTGTTAACTTTTGGTTGAGAATGTGTTTGTGTGTTTTCAGAGAACAACTCCAAGACCATGTGGGTTCCTGCGACAGTGAAGAACTGTTGGGTCTGTTCTAGTCATGAGGATGGTCCAGAGATGGGACACCCTGAAAAAACCTTGCCATGCTAGCAGTTGGCAGCTGTGCATGGCTGCAGGTGGTCCAGGACCAAACCAGAGAGGATGAATCTTGCATTGCCACGTTGTGTCCACCATCTGGATACCATTGCTGACATGTACATATAAAGAACTATTTGACACTGAGACTGGGACTCAGAACAGTTGGACATTGAAACTGAGACTCAAACATTTTTTGTTCTTATACAAAGATATTTTTGAAGAAAAGAAACAGGGGAGAGTGATTGCTATAGAGGCAGGGAGGCATTGAACAGGCTGTCAAGCTACAAGCCTTCCCCCTGTGGATGGGTGGTGGATGCTGGGGGAGATCAACCGAAGGACTTGTATGTATGCATATGAGCATAACCAATGAATGAAAGACACTGGGGCGGGGAGGGAGGTGGGTAGTTACATGTGCTGGGGTGTAAATGGAGGCTGGGGGGAGGATAATGGGGACGAAAGGAAAACATATGTACTACTATTAAATATAAGTAATACTGAAAAAATCAATAAAAATATATTTTAAAAAAGAAAATTATTAGAAGGGATACCCACAATGGTAGTAAAATAAAAATATTCTGGACAACCAAGAGGTCTTGGGCTGCCTGTCCCTACTTCAGCCAATTAAGAAGATATAGCATTAAATTATATATGAGTGTTTATTCCAATAATGCTGGCAGTATGGAAGAGCAGCAGGTCATCCACAAAAATCTGCTCTACCGCACCATAAACCAGGTTCTTATATTGGGTAGAAAGAAAAAGATTGTGTGGGAAAGTAAGAGTTACAGGTATGGGGAAGTGAGCACAGGATAATCATTACAGGTTATAAGTCAGGCAGGCTAGGGGGAAGGGTTTCCACAGAGGGTGGACACCTCTTGGCGCCACAGGACCAGATTACAGGTAATAGTGGCTGCAGGTTGTAAAGAGCAGGTGTCTCTGGGACTAAATTGTTTCAACCACGAGGTTTTAAATCTTTCTATATGATAGGCAATTCTTTTGACAGGAGGATAGACTGCATTCCAATGTTAGCTCCAGTGTCCCATGGTATACAACTGCCAGCCAGGTGAAAAGGTGCTTTCTCCAATCAGAAAAGAACAATCGTGGCTAACAGAGCATGACTAATATTTCTTATAATTATAGTTAGTTTCCAATATTCTATTTCTACCCCTAACAGATACTCCCAGTAACATTCTACTTAAAACTAAGAAATATGGATCAACATCATTAAAAGTTTTTGGTTGAATTATTTAACCACACACAGATAATTACAGTTTTCCTATATAGTCTTTTATAAATTCCAACTTTTCACTTTTAAGAATTAATTAATCTGTAAGTTATTTAGTCATTTATTCTTTTACTCACTCTCCCATATTTTACTGACTGCTTCCTAAGCGTTGTATTAGGAGTTGGGGCTTAAATGGAGAGGGGGGAAAAAAAACAGCAAAAGTTTTCTACACCAAGAGAGTTTGATTTTTATGTAGTTCTAGAGGCTCAGTGCAGGAAATTTGTGCATGGGTGGGGGGGAGGGTCTGTCCCTAAGCCTTGCCTGCACCAGTGGGATTGGACCTAAAAAGGCAGTCAAACATTTCTCTTACAATCCAGGACTGCTGGCTCCCAACTGATTGTCCATAACTACTTCTGCCTGCCAGCCTGATCACTGCCTAACCACTCCCCTGCCAGCCTGGTTGATACCTAACTGCTCCTCTGCCAGCCTGCTTGCTACTAACTGCCCTCCCCTGCAGGCCTGGTCCCCCCTCAACTGCTCTTCCCTGTAGACCTGGGTCCCCCACAATTGCCCTTCCCTGCAGACCAGTCACCCCAACTTGCCTTCTCAGCCAGCCTGGTCACCCCCAACTGCCCTCCCTTGCAGGACTGGTCCCTCCTGACTGTCTTCCCCTACTGGCCTGATTGCCCACAACTGCCCTCATTTGCTGGCCATCTTGTGTTGACAATATTGTGTCCATATGGGGGAAGGATCTTTGACCACATGGGGGCAGCCATCTTGTCTGTTGGAGTGATGGTCAATCTGCATATTACTATTTTATGAGATAGGATAGAGGCCTGGTGCATGGGTGGGGGCCAAGTGGTTTGCCCTGAAGGGTGTCCTGGATCAGAGTGGGGGTTCCCTTGGGGTGTGAGGCTGCCTGGGCGAGGGGCCTGTGGTGGTTTTCAGGCTGGCCACACACCCCGGTGACCCAATGAAGGCCCTGGTATCTGGGATTTATTTACATTCTACAAGTGAATCTTTGTAGCCTGGAGCGGAGCCAAGCCTTCTGCTCACTCAGTGGCAGCAGCCATTTCTGTTGGATTTATTTATCTTCTGTAATTTAAACTTTGTAGCATTGAGTGGAGGCCTAGGCCAGCAAGGGTTACAGGGAAGCTTGGCTTCCTCCATCACTGGGGGCAATCCTACCCTCCTGCTCACTCCACCTCCATGGTTGCCACAATTTTGAAGGGGATTTATTTAACTTCTCTCATTGAAACTTTGCAGCATTGAGTGGATGCCTGGGTCGGCAATGGCAGGTGGAAAGCTTGGCTTCCTTCATTGCCAGGGAAACCCAAGCCTCCCTCCTGCCTCTGTGGCCTCAGCTATCTTGGTTGGATTTATTTGCATATTCTCTACTGCTTGGCTAGTGGGTGTAGCAGAGTGATGGTTATTTTGCATATTACTATTTTATTAGATAGGATTTTATAAATAATGAAGATACAGTGGTTACAATGTAACTATTCTCAAGACGATGGAAATGCAATACTCTCTGAAGTAGTTAATCAGCAATTCAGAGAGCTTTAACTTTTGCTTGAGTTTTGGAAAGCTTTTCCCAAAGTACATTTAATGCAATTGTCATTCAAAAGGATTTTTAAAAAGAAAAAAAACAAGAAGGGGGGAGAGAAGAAAGAAGGAAAGAAAGAGAAGCAGGAAAGAAGCAATGTAAATATGAAAAATCACTGCTTACATAAATTTGGTAATTAGAAAGTGATATTTATTTTCTTGTATGAATTACCAAATTTGACATGCTAATTTATGTTACCAGACTTAGACCATGGAACTTAATTTGATAGCTTCTATGTCTATTGTTCTGTATAATACACTGTAGGAAATAGTCATTTAGGAATTACTTGTTTTAATGGAAAGCCTATCATTTACTATTAAATAATCTTGTCTACTACTTTTAATCAAGCCAACACAAGAATGTTTCTGGAAAAACTTATGTTAAAATCCTTTACTACTATAGCAATTGAGTGGGGAAATCTCTCAGGTATAAAATGGCGAACATCAAAACTATTTTCATTTACATAAGTGAAAATATATTATCATATTTAAACACTTTCTGAATTATAGTTCAGTTCCAAAGGTTGTGAAAATAAAAAAATTTAGTGTACTTACATAGTGATTTTGAAATATGACTTATATTTCTGTAACAAACTAATAAAAATTAACATTTGAAAACAATAATCTGCTCAGAATAGTGCTCTGTAGAACAAAGAGAGGAAAACTGACCTCCGTTTATCAGTATACACATATAGATACAATGCTATGGAACATAGAAGTAACATATTAATTAATGGAGGATAGAAAGTCCAGATACTGATCTATATATTAATAAAAAAAATTATATATGTTAAAATCATGGCATTTCAAATCAGAGGGAATATAATTGACTATTTTATACTCATACTGGTATAATTTACTAGCTATTTGAACTTCATATTAAAAAATATTATATCTTCTCATACTATATGAGTACAAAAATTCCAGATGATTTAACACTTTCCATTTGAAACTTGAAATAACTAAAAATACCAAATAAAATATTAGAAAATGTTTGGTGAAGGCATTTTTACTAAACTAAATGTAGAAAAAAATATACTAATAATATTTGGCTCTTTTATATATTATAAATTTATGATTTGAAACTTTTAATTGAACACTGTTAAAAATAATAGGTATCAGATTTGCAATAAAAGCGGTATGTATAACATGCATAAAATAATATATAGAATACTTACATATATAGCTATATATTAGAAGATTATATATATAAAGATTACACCAAAAATCCTCATATATATATGAGCTGAAGCAAAATTTAAATTACTATTCTTTACAGTTATGAATTACTTGAAGTTTACATAGTAAGTTTTTATTATTTTGGAAGTTTTAAATTAAAAATGTTTTTTATACTTTAAATTTTAAAAAAAGTATTTGTTTCATATATCCCAGAATGTTGACATTAACATATTTCAGATAACTTCAATCACATTTGAGAATATAGAGGCATTTATCAAGTGAATTCTCAATTTCAGCATTACAGCTTTGGTTAGTATTAAATACATTTTTGTTTTACTTCCCCGAATGTCTAAACCTAATTTTAAATTGTTAATAGATGTTTTCAGAAAGAATTGTAAGTTGGAATAAAATAAATTATTTAAACACTGCTAGAGGGAAATAAAAATATAAAATATAACTTTACTACATTATTCTGATCTTTCAAGTAATTTCAGGAAGTGAGTATCAAGTTAAACAAATTGCCCTCTCTTGTTCTGGTCACAGACTGTCCAAGAACATTCCTTGTATTTCTGGTCAGGAGTGTGAAAAATACAAAATAAAAGAAGGTAGTGCTTCTTCAGTGAAGGACTTTATGTCTTTTTTCTACTCAGAATAACAAAATGGTGATTTATTAAAAGGTAGGCTGGAAGAATCACTATGGAGAAAGAAAAGATAGAAAGCGTCCAGAGGAAAAAAACACTTGTGTCCTGATCAGACTCTGTCCTAGAGCAAAATTACGTTTTTACTTGCTTTTGCCAAATAACCAACATTATGCACTAACTTTTGTTGCTATCAGTGCAGCAGGTGTGCAGATGGATACTGCGAATGACTTGACAGACACTGAGTTTAGTAAGAACAGGCAGCTGCTCTGAGCCATACTCACACCAGGTGAGGCCTTCAGGGGAGATAACAATGACTGCACAGGGCTTTCTTTCTTGGCTAGAACTGTTATTTGGCACGGAAAAAGCAATTGCAATATGCTGTGTGATGACAACATTGGAAGCACATACTTATTCCAAAGGTGTGCTCTACCCAATAGATTTCCAGAAGTCTTCATATATTTTCCTCAATAGACAAATTTGTTCAGCAAGTTTTGACCTCTTATATTTGCCCCGTATATCCTCAATTATCTTTCTTGTAATCAGTGTGACAATGTGAGAGTGTAGATAATTAAAATACTTAAAAAAAAAACTGGTAACATTTTAGTCACTTAATTTTCTGCTTATGGTGCTAAATTTAAACTTGAGAACCTAGGTATCATTGCGTTCTGGTGAGCCACCTCAATTATAATTGTCATTTAGTATTACTTTTATTACACACTGTCCACAATTCTAGAAAAGTATATTGAAAAAAAACACAAAAAACCAACAACACAAACTGTCCCTATTTTGTGGAGCATTTAAAAAGAGGAAGATACATGAAAACGTATACTAAAAGCTTTTTCATAGTTAAGGCTTTTATTTTTATTTTATTTTTATTTATATATATATATTTTATTGATTTTTTACAGAACAGAAGGGAGAGGGATAGAAAGTCTGAAACGTTGATGAGAGAGAAACATAGATCACCTGCCTCTTGCACGCCCCCTATTGGAGATGTGCCCGCAGCCACGGTACATGCCCTTGACCGGAATCGAACCCAGGACCCTTCAGTCCACAGTCCGATGCTCTATCCACTGAGCCAAACCGGTCTCGGCCATAGTTAAGGCTTTTAAAAGTCAGTGTTCGAAGTCAAATGCTCAGAATCTCAAAGGGCCACTCAATAATAAAAGTAAGGGAATTATAGATAAGCATTGTGAAAATTTAAAATGTTTAAGGGAAAATGAAAATAAAGAAATATGCCATATATTTAAATGACATACACAATTCAAATTATTTCAATTTAAAGTACTATATTATTTTTAAAATGTGATATTCTTATATTAAAAATTAAAGTGACTTAATTTTCCATCTCCACTATTTTAATAAAATCATTCTTGTTAAAATCATCAAAACTTCCTCTTCCTTTTAGTCCTCTTCCTAACTTCTTACCCAAAGCAATTGACAGGGTTCATCTACCTTCTTTCTGAAAAGTTAACAGAAAGCAGTTAGTACAATGGAGAGAATGTCAAAACATGGAGAAAAATATGCCAGAAATGTTTCCTTGTTATCCCCTTACCTCATTTATCTCACAACTTTGGCCTGAAGGCCTCATCATTGGACCACATGGCAGAACAGTGTGGGCAGCTAAAATTCTAAAAGAGTCTGATCTTCCTGACCAAAGATTACCAGTAAATGTAAGTCTTCTTTTATATAATACTAGAGGCCTGGTGCACAAAATTCATGCGCGGGGGGGGGGGGGGGGGGTGGCGGATATCCCTCAGCCCAGCCTCACCCTTGCCAATTTTGGACCCCTAGAGGGTATTCAACTGCCTGGTGGGATTGGGCCTACTGGCAGTCGGACATCCTTCTCACAATCCAGGACTGCTGGCTCTAAACTGCTCACCTGCCTGCCTCCCTGATTGCCCGTAACTGCTTCTGCCTGCCAGCCTGATAACCTCCTAATCACTCCCCTGCTAACCTGATGTCTAACAACTCCCCTGCCAGCCTGTTTGCCCCCAACTTCCCTCCTATGCTGGCCTGATCACCCCTAATTGCCCTCCCCTGCAGGCTTGATTGCCCCCAGTTGCCCTCCCTTACAGACCTGGTCCCTCCCAAGTGCCCTCCACTGTTGGCCACCTTTTTGTGGCCATCTTGTGTCCACATGGGGGCAGGATCTTTGACTACATGGGGGCAACCAACTTGTGTGTTGGAGTGATGGTCAATCTGCATATTATTCTTTTATTAGATAGGATAGAGGCCTGGTGCATGGGTAGGGACCAGCTGGTTTGTCCTGAAGGGTGTCCCAGATCAGGGTGGGGGTTCCCTTGGGGCATGGGGCAGCCTGGGTGAGGGGCCTATGATGATGGGTTGGTCACACCCCCCAGCAACCCAAGTGTAGGCACTAGTATCTGGAATTCATTTATGTTCTACAATTGAAACTTTGTAGCCTGGATCGGAGCCCAGCCTTCTGCTCCCTCCTTGGTGACAACCATTTCTGTTGAGGTTTATTTAAATTCTATAATTGAAACTTTTTGGTCTGGAGTAGAGGCCTAGACCTGCTAGGGCTACAGAAGCTCAGCTTCCTCCATTGCAAGGGCAACCCTAGCCTCTGTTCTCTCCAGCTCCATGGTTGCCGCCATTTCTGGTTGGGGTTATGTATCTTCTGTAATTGAAACTTTATAGCATTGAGTGGAGGCCTAGACCAATAAGGCAGGTGGAAAGCTTGGCTTCCTTCATTGCCAGGGAAACCCTACCCTCCCTCCTGCTCTTAGTGGCCACAGCCATCTTGGTTGGGGTTTATTTGCATATTTGCTCCTGATTGTCTGATGAGCATGGCTGGTGGGCATGAACTGTGGGTGTAGCAGAGGTGTGGTCAATTTGCATATTACTCTTTTATTAGATAATATTAGATACTCAGTGCATGACATTTGTGTACTGGGAGGTAGGGGTTCCTCAACCCAACCTTTACCCTCTTAAAGTCTGGGACCCCTTGGGGGATGTCCACATGCTGGCTTAGGCCCCCTCCCCAGGGATGGACATCCCCTTAGGGTTCCTTAGTGCTGCTATGGAGACAGAAGAGGCTCCTGCCACTGCTGCTGCGCTTGACAGCTGTGAGCCTGGCTTCTGGCTGAGTGGGGGAGCGCACTGACCATCAGGGGGCAGCTCCTGCATTGAGCATCTGCCCCTTCGTGGTCAATACATGTCATAGTGACCTGTCGTTCTGCCATTCAGTGATTTGCATATTAGCCTTTTATTATATAGGATATATATATTATATTTCAGAGAAGAAGATAGAGCAAGATAGAAATATCAGTGATGAGAATCCTTGATTGGCTGCTTCCTGCCTGCCCCCTACTGGGGATTGAGCCCACAACCCAGGCATGTCCCATTGACTGGAATTGTATTCGAGACCCTTTAATCTGTAGGCTGATGCTCTATCCATGGAGCCAAACCAGCTAGGGTTAATGTAGGTTTTAAGGACCATAGAGTATTGGGAAAATCTCAGAGAAGAGAGATCTGAAGAAGGAGATTCCTTGGTTTTGTACATTTTCTAAAAAAAAAAGCCTCAGCCTCACTTCTGAGTTGTACATGTGAGGGATAGGCCCAAGGAGGCATACCAAGGCTTTGAAACTGAGTGGAGAATGTGCTGGGCAGATCCAAAGCAGCATAGCAAGGGCTTGGTAACAACCACTTCTCACAAAAAGCAAGACAGAATTTGTGATCTGAAGGTAAATTGCTTAAGTAAGTGAAGAAACAAAACAAAGCCAATATTTTAGAAATACATATTTTAATTGCTTTCAGAGAGGAAGGGATAGGGAGAGAGATAGAAACATCAACGATGAGAGAGAATCAATCATCAGCTGCCTCCTGCATACCCTTCATGGGGGACTGAGCCTACAACCAGGGCATGTGCCCTGACCAGGAATTGAACTGTGACCTCCTAGTTCATAGGTTGATGCTCAGCCAGTAAGCCACACCAGCTGGGCAAAACCACACATTATACACATATATAATTTATTGATTGATTTCAGAGAGGAAGGGAGGAGAGAAAGACAGAAATATCAATGATGAGAGAGAATCATTGATTGGCTGCCTCCTGCACACTCCCTACTGGGGATTGAGCCAGCAAACCAGGCATGTGCCATTGGCTGGAATTGAACCTGGACCCTTCAGTCTGCAGGCTGATGCTCTAACCACTGAGAAAAACCAGATAGGGTAAAATAAATATTTTGTTTTTTACAAAATTATGACAGGACCCAGATTCCATGAGTCCTAATAGTTGAAATATCATTTCTTGAGATACAAAGAACCAGGAAAATGTGAGCAATTTTGAAGGGAAAAGACAATAAATATCAATATTTGCTTAGATGACTCAGAAATTAAAATTACCACAAAAATATTCAAAATTTTTATTTATTGATTGATTTTTAGAGAGAGAAACAATGATTTGTTGTTCCACTTATTTATGCATTCATTGTGTTTCTTTTAATTTTAGAGAGAAAGCAGGAAGAAGAGAGAGAGAAATGCATTGAAATATTGTTCCATCTACATATGCATTCATTGGTTTCTTCTTATATTTGTCCTGAACTGGGATTGAAACCACAATTACAAAGATAAATTCTAATAAAATATTTTTGTTGGCATATTTTCCAGATAAACTCTAGATTGGTCTTTCCAGATTTTCTCACCAAAAACTTCCATTAAAATTTTAATTGTAATTACATTAAACTTAGGAATGGTTTAGATTTAATTGACAAATTCACTGTAATGTCCACTTTTTAATGTCTATTTTTTAAGATCTAACTCAGAAAAGTTTCCATTTGTGTGCCTAGAAGAGTCTGCATTTTTGTATCTGTTTACTCATAGTGTGTGTATTTCATGCTTTATATTCACACATGCCATCCCGGGACTCCAACTCCAGAAATAGTGTAAGGTATTTTATATAAAAACACTTTCAACAAAGATGAAATAAAATACTTTAAAAGTACAAATTATGAAATTTATGTTTCATTCTAAAGTACCACATGTACAATGCGTCATGTCTTTATGATACATAACAATTCTTAATAAGAAGGAGTACAGTACAGTCATTGAAGATTCAGGCCCTGGGATATTCAGGGGAATTTTAAACCCACCCCTGCTATTCATTGTTCTGTAATGTTTATCAAAATATTTAAATTCTCTAAGGCTTTTTTATTTATAAAGCAGAAATAATAAAAGTTGTGAGACTTATTGTGGCATGAGGATTAAATGAAATAAAAAATGTAAAATGTTAGAGAAGGAGCAGTCAATAAAATTTAGTTATTGATAACATTACTGGTTTATTTCTCTAAGTATTACCCTTTGCCTCTGCATTTTCTGTTAGAACATGAGCCTCACTCACTCCCTTTCAGATACCATCACTTAATCCTACTTGACAATTGCAAAGCCCTTTACTCCTTAGAGTGAAATAAAGCTAACTTGCAATTGGGCTTTTTTTATTTTCCTGACTGAATCACGAAAATTTCTCTTGAATAAAACCAATGCAACAAGGTCTTGGCTGTTGGTTGGAAAGAGATTACAATTTATACTTTTTGCCTGAAACTGCCTGGAGAAAATTATATTACGTAATGTGAATTAAAAGTTATGGAAGATGATTATATATCAGTTTTCAGGGGAAGCCAACTATTGCTATGGCTAAAGGCATATTGTGTGTGTGTGTGTGTGTGTGTGTGTGTGTGTGTGTGTGTGTGTGTAAGACAATGTAGAACATAGCTTACAACTTGCGAAACAATATCTTCAACAATATCTATTCATTCTCCAGCATAGCAAAAGGCTTATTAGACCTGCTTCTGAAAAATTCCATCTATGTAGACTGATATGATGACAATAGAAAACTCTCTAAATATAATTCTAAAATAACCATATAACTTAGTTTAGAGTAGATTTGTCCTCCTTTCAATGAAGTGTCAAACATTTTTGTTAAACTTCTTTCTTAAGAATTTATGTGTATTTATTAAATTTAGATATAATTTATATAAAACATTTAATTAGTTTCAGGTGTACAACATAATAATTAGATACTTGTATATGCTGTGATATGATCACCATAGTTATTCTAGTTAGCATCCATTACCATAAAAAATTATGTTTTTGTGATAAGAAATTTAAAGATTTACTCTTTTATCAACTCTCAAATATGCAATGCAATATTTTTTACTGTGATTACTATGCAGTAAATTATCCTATCTAATAAAAGAATAATATGAAAATTGACTATCACACCAACACACAAGAGGGCTGCATCCATGTGGTCAAAGATGGCTGCCCCCATGTGCACACAAGAAGGTGGCCACAAGATGGCCAGCAGGGGTAGGCAGTTGAGAGGAACCAGGCCTGCAAGGGAGGGCAGTTGAGGGTGATCAAGCCTGCAGGGGAGGGTAGTTAGGGATGACTAGGCTGGCAGAGGGGTGAAGTTGGGGGTGACCGGGCCTACAGGGAAGGCCAATTGAAGGGAACCCAGACCTACAGGGGAGAGCAGTTAGAGGTGACCAGGCCGGCAGGGGAGCATTAGGCATCAATCAGGCTGGCAGAGGAGTGGTTAGGCAGTGATCAGGCTGTCAGGCAGAAGCAGTTAGGGGCAATCAGGAAGGCAGGCAGGTGAGCAGTTGGGAGCCAGAAGTCCTGTATTGTGAGAAGAATGTCCAACTGCAGTCAGACATCCCTTGTGGGGTCTCAGATTAGGCAGGGTACAGTCGTGGCTTAGAGAAATCTTCCCCTCTGGGCACAAATTTCAAGCACTGGGCCTCTAGTATCCCTATAACTAATTTATAACTGGAAGTTTATACTGCTTGAACTCCTCATTCATTTCACACATTCTCCAAACCTCTTCCACTCTGACAACTACCAATCTCTTCTATGTATTTATTGGTTTCATTTTATTTTATTTGCTCATTTGCTTGCTTGCTTGTTTATTTATTTATCTATCTATTTATTTATTTATTTAGATGAAAGAGAGAGAGAGAGTTAAGAGGGAAACATGGAAACATCCATCTGTTGCCTCCTACATAGAGATTGAGCGGAAACCTGGATCTATGCTCTGACTGGAAAAATTGAACCTGACACCTTTTGGTATATGGAAGTTAGCCAGGACTGTTTTGTCTTTTAGATTCCACATAAAGAGAAATCATATGGCTTTGTCTTTCTTTGAGCTAGGTTTTCATAGATGAGTGATTTAGGCAGAGAAAAATTATAAGCCCCTTGGCATATAGTGGTATTTTACTTAATCATCTAAAAAAATCAAACATAGATTTCATATGGAACATGTGAGAATTCTATGCAGTTAATGATATGACAGATATAGTAGCTATAGATTTGACATGTACTTTGAAATAGAGAAAAAAAATTAAGGTGTTGTATAATTTTGCTATATTTGATCAAAGTAAACTTTGGAGAGATTTTATTGGAATATTAGAAGCCCAGTGCATGAATTCATACACAGGTGGGATCACTAAGGGTGGCCTGCAGAGATCGGGCCCCAGCTCACTCACCAAGCCTTGCAACCCTGCAGCCCCCTCTGGCACCCCACCTTGACCTGGTGCTGCCCCTTCACCTGCTCCACTGTCTTGCCTGTGGAGTAATTGATCAGGGCCAGATCCCCTGCCTGGCTCCTTCAGTGCCTGGGAGCTGGGCAGCAACCCCGCCTCCCACCTTCACTGCTGGTTGCCCTCTGCAGGGCAATCATCAGGGCAAGCGGTCTCCTGTTCTCACCCGCCTTGACCTGTCCTTGCCCACTGGGTTCCACCATCCTACTGTGGTTTTGCTCTCATAGGGGCCCATCAAGGCCAACAACACTTTCACTGCTGCCTGCTGCCAATGCTGTGTTGCCAATATCCACCATGATCTGTGCCACCCCTGTGGTCAGTTTATGTCATAGCAAGCAGTCAAACTCCTGCATATTAGACTTTTATTATATAGAATTAGAGAACCGGTGCACAAAATTCATGCATGGGGGGGTTGTATCTCAGCCCAGCCTGCTCCCTCTTCAATCTGGGACCCCTTAAAGGATGTCTGACTGTCAGACATCCCTCTCATAATCCAGGACTGCTGGCTGCCAACTGCTCACCTGCCTGTCTTCTTGATTGCCTCTAACTGTTTCTGCCTGCCAGCCTGATTGCCCCTAACAGGCCTCCTCTGCAGGCCTGGTCACCCCTAATTGCCCTCTTCTTCAGACTTGATTGCCCCCAACTCCCTCTCTTGCAGACTTGGTCACTTCCAACTACCCTCCCCTGCTGGCCATCTTGTGGTGGCCATCTTGTGTCCACATAGGGGCAACCATCTCTGACCACATGGGGGCAGCCATCTTGTGTGTTGGAGTGATGGTAAATTTGCATATTACTCTTTTATTAGATAGGATAGAGGTCTAGTGCACAAGTGAGGGTTGGCTAGTTTGCCCTGAAGTGTGTCCCGGATCAGGGTGTGGGTTCCCTTGGGGTATGGGGTGCCTGAACAAGTGTCTTTTGGTGGTTTTCAGGCTGGCCATGCCCACTGTACAGCTGCCTGCCCAAGTGGAGGCCCTGTTATCTGGGATTTATTTATCTTTTATAATTGAAATTTTGTAGCTTTCAGTGGAAGCCAGGACTAGGGTAGGTGGGAAGCTGGGCTTCCTCTGTCACTAGGGGGCAAACCAAACCTCCAGCTCTGTGGCCGTCACCATTTTTATTGGGATTTATTTACCTTCTATAATTGAAACTTTGTAGTCTTGAACAGAGGGCCATGACCGGCTAGGGCGGGTTGGAAGCTTGGCTTCCTCCATCGCCAGGGGCAACCAAAGCATCTGGCTGGCTCTATCTTCATATTTGTTGGGTTAATTTGCATACTGTTTTCTGATTGGCTGGTGGGCATGGCTTGTGGACATAGTGGAGGTATGGTCAATTCTCTTTTATTAGATAGGATACTTTTACATGATAATTATTAGCTAATTAAAAATTTTTTATTAAAATATAATATCCATGTAGAAGTATACATATATCATTATTGCAAAAGTTGATAACTTTTGCCAAAACCGGTTTGGCTCAGTGGTAGAGCGTCGGCCTTTGGACTGAAAGGTCCTGGGTTTGATTCCGGTCAAGGGTATGTACCTTGGCTGCGGGCACATGTCCAGTAGGGGGTGTGCAAGAGGCAGCTGGTCGATGTTTCTCTCTCATCGATATTTCTGACTTTCTATCCCTCTCTCTTCCTCTCTGTAAAAAATCAATAAAATATATATTTAAAAAAGTTTATAACTTTTCACTAACTGAACATACTTGCATAACCAGCACTCGGATCAAGAGTATATCACTCTCTGCATATCTGAAACATATCAGGAGCCTTTTCGTTGTTCCTTAAAGTCATTATGCAATTCCCCATGTGCAATTCTCCAGGCTTCTCATATAAGCTGGTTGTACATTATATTTTGACTTAATACAAAGGAAATAAAACAATATATATATGTATTCTGTGTGTGATGAGTTTCACAAAACATTTGTTTTTTTTTTAATTAAACCATGTTATCAGGCATAGCAGCAGATGGTTTACCTGTATTGTTGTATAGTATTTCATTCTATAATTTATTCACTAGCTCCATTCTCAATAGGAATTTACATAGTTTTAAGCTTGAAGCTACTTTGAGTAGTGCTGCTATAAACATTTAGAACTTATATTTTGGTTAACATATGTATGCATATCTGTTGGAAATATACCTAAGAGTGGAATTGCTATATTATGGGATGTACATATGGTCAGATTAATTTGACCTTTTCTTTCAGGTTCAAGTTCAGTTTGTGGAAATGGAGGTTATAAGAGTTTAGACAGAAGGTGGTCAGGAGATCAATACCGACCGACACTTCACTCTCCACTCTAATTTTCTTGCTAAATGAAGTAACTATTTCTGCATGTTGAATTATCTTCCAAGGGACTACTTAGCCTACACAAAATTAGTCTTCTGACTGGTCCATTTTAGATGTGCCGTTTATACTATCAGATAGATCTCAAATGGGATAAGCCCACTCTCTCCTCACTCCATCTGCCACTATACCAAAAACCATGCTGTTTATACAGATCTAATAAAAATGAACCCAGATGTGGATCTCTATCTCAATGTGCACTGGGAAATAAACTGTGCAGAGAAATAAAAGTAATATGAAAATATTGTTGAACTTAAACTGAGAAAAATAAGCACCATATTGCTTTCTTCTAAAGTATAATGAAGCATTCATTTAGAAATGAGCTGACTCATTTGTACATAGGACATACACACATTTGCAGGTCATATTTTAAACTAAGCCTCAGTTTGTACTTATTCTGTATAAGAAGACAAATGTTCAGGAGTACCTTTACAGGCATGTGATGTTTTATGTGGCCACATTGGTAAATAACTAGCAAGACAACAGATGTGAGGGAAGGGAAGGATAAGGCCAGATAAAGCAGAGGTGCAAAGATGAAGTGAACTGGAAAAGTGTCATAGAGTCTTCGAAAAATCGCGTGTCCTTAGAATTAATCATTGTTGCTCACCCACTACTTTCAAGATTGTGTATTGATAGATTTTATTAACAAACAGAAGCAACATCTGCTCTGAAAAATTGCAAAATCAGTTGAGGAAACTAAATTGCAATAAATGGCTGGGATACAAAATAGCATGTGATGTGCTTTAGAAAGGAGGAATAAAGTGCAGAAGGATAGGAGGTAATTTAAAATCCCAGGGGTGGGAGTAAATATATTTACAACTTTGCAGGAAAGTGCATAAAACATCGATGGGAACCATGTCATGGGCAGCTGAGACACACAATGTAGAGAGAGAAGATTTTATCTTTATCCTACAGGAGAAGAAGTCTTGGGTTTAGACTCTAAGGAGGACACTGTAAGATATAAAAATATTTCCAAGAGTAAATCTGGAATTCATTTTCAAAGTGTGACCTCCAGTGGTGGGGAAAGAATACGGAAAACCTGAAGCTAGAAGAGGAGAAACTGAGGTGAAGGTCATGTCAACCATAAAACAATCACATACTATGAAACAAACTGGTAAGTGATCTGTTTTTTTTTAATGTATATGAAGTCAATATTACTATGATAGTTATTGTCAATATAAATTGATTAGATGCTGAGCATGAAGATGATGATATGGAATAGGAATTATATGTTGTGGTAATGAAGTAAGAAAATGATTTTTCACAGTCACCAACTATTTAATGAGGAAATTAATCAAATATAGAAAACCTAATTGGAAAACTGATGAGTGAACATGACTGACTATACTACTTGAGGGATAAGTTAAGGCACAAAATAAGAGATTTTTACATGTTAAGTATTAGAAGTTTATCCTGAATGTTTGCCTTCAGGAAGAAAGGATAGGAAAAGGACAATTGCCAAGGACTAAATGGTGATTATCTGAATAATTTCAAGATTTATTGCTAGTGGCCTAACATAAACTGATAAATGCCTTTTTCTTTATTTTATATAAAATATTGACTTTTTCTCTGTGTTTTAATCAACTGCACCAGAATATAAGCACTCTAACGGAAGGAAAGGTGAATTATTATGTTTAGGATCTGGAGTAATATTTCATAAAAACATGATTATCTTGCAAGAAACACAACTGCCCTGAGGCTGACTTAAGTAAAATGTTGTTACATAGCCAGAAGAGCATCTCAAAGAATAGAAGGGAAAGGACATCATAGCAATATTGACTAATATTGTGTATGTTAGTAACAGGCTACAAACAGAGCCTGACAAAATTCTAATATTCTCTGTATCTGTCAACATTGTTTATTTACATTTATAGCTAATTCTTTTCTTAACTCTGCAAAAACAGCCTTCTCTAGCTCTCTAATCTTCAGAGTGAAACATACTGCTGCCGAGTGCCTCTGAGTTCTCACGTTTCAGAAGCCTTCCACCCAGGGGAGCTGAAGTGCGCCTTTGCTAATACCAATTTGAATTTCCAGGAAGGAGTAACTATATGAATAAATTCAATACAGGTGCCCAATTCTGAACCAATCAACTGCAGCCAGGGGTGCAGCAACAGATGGTTACAGCATGGTGCCTGCCCAAAGGACAAACATTTACAAAAGAAAGGACAATTGTTCTGAGCTCCCTACAGTGACCTACAGTTCTCATTGTAGATGTGTTAAATGAATAATAAGAATGTCACATCCAGTTCTTCTCTAGTGACTCCTGTGTGTATTCCTCCTGGCCAGACACTCTCTGTAGCTGAGCTATTTTAAGAAAAAACTATTAGATGTGTAAAAGAGCGAAAATTATTTAGGATTAGAAGAGACCACTAGAATTTTCTTTTATTTTTGAACTATACTATGTGAGATAGAATATTCAATGTTTATGTGTTCAGATTCCACCTCTTTTATTTATTAATTTTACATGCTTTAGATAGTCTTTTTTATTTAAAAAGATACATTTGAGCCCTGGCTGGTTTGGCTCACTGGATAGAGCACTGGCCTATGGACTGAAGGGTTCTGGGTTCAATTCTGGTCAAGAGCACATGCCTGGGTTGTAGGCTCAATCCCCAGGGTAGGGTCAACTGGAGACAGCCGATCAATGATTCTCTCTCATCATTGATGTTTCTATTTATCTCTCCTTCTCTGAAATCAATAAAAATATATTTTAAAAAGATATATTTGACTCACTTGTAAAATGAGAATGATAATATGAAGTATTGCGTAGCTCTATATGTAGATAAAACAATATATTTTCTGAAAAATGCCTCATATAGTGCCTATCATATAGTAAGAATGCCAGTTATATTGTATTGCTCTTATTTCTTTTAGTCTTTTTATTAGGTAGTTATCTTAGTTATCCTTTGGTGCTGTAGCAGATACCACAAACTTTGTGGCTTAAAACAACACAAATTCATTTTCTCACCGGAGATCAGAAGTCTGAAATAGGTTTTATTGAGTTAAAACCAAACTGTCAGAGGGGCTGCTGAGGGCTTTAGGAAAGACTCTGTTTTCCAGCTCCGAGAGGCCAGAGAATGAGTTGCATTTCTTGACTCATGGCTGCTTTCTCTATCATCAAAGCCAGCAGTGAAGCATCTTCAGATTTCTTTTCCTGACTCTGACTTGCCTGCCCTCCTCTTAGACAAAACTTTGTGATTAAATTAGGCCCACCTGGATAACTTAGGCTAAGCCCCAGGGTTCTTCTAAGATTCTTAACTTAATCCCTTTCGCTGTGTAAGGTAAAAGCATTTGCAGATACAAACATTCAGATGTGGACATCTTTGGACAGCTATTATCTTGTCAACCGTAACAACAATGCTCTTTCTCAAAAGTAGAACTGTATTTTACAAAACTTACTCTATGAATATGTCATTCAGTTCTAAATCAATTTTCGATCTACAAATTCATTTCCTAACTCTAAAAAGAATATAGCAACTGAAGAAAAATACTAACAAAGTCATGTCTACAGAATGAAAAAGGGATAGAATTATTGATGCTGGCATTAGACTATTATAAAAATATTTCTCATATATATTCATGAGAAACTTTGATATTATGTTAATATATACAAAACAAGTTATAGGGAGGTATATCACGTTGCAGAAAATATTATTCCAAACAAAGTACTTCTCAGATACCAAGTTGTTTTTTATGACCTACTTGTGTATGGAATTAAATTGCCAGTGATCCATATCGCTTAAAGCAGATCAAATTTCTTGACCAGATACAAACAATAAAAAAGTATTCTAGGCATATTGCCAACACATGATTTTAAATTTTACTTAATTCCATGAAAAATGCATTTAAGTTGAAAAAGAGAATATTTAAAAACCCTAGCTCATTAGTTTCAGAATTACCTAGACCAGTGGTGAGCTCATTAGTCAACAGAGCCAAATATCAATAGTACAACAATTGAAATTTCTTTTTGCGAGCCGAAAACCGACTGCTGCGCATGGGCCCTGAAGTTTCAATCGCACTGTGCACGTGCGCCCACATGTGGTATTTTGTGGAAGAGCCACGCTCACGGGGCCAAAGACCTGCATGTGACACAAGCTGCATGCACAAATGTGTAGCTTCTAACAATGTTTTTTTCTTCCTATCATTTTATGTCAGATGCAGATCAATTTTGCTCTTGAGAAAAGAAAACTGAAACTGCCTGGTCCTATACAACAGAGGCAATCCTTTCTAACTGCTTTGAGATTCCAAAGCAAGGTTTTGTTTGTTTGTTTGTTTGTTTTTTAATTGATTAGTGAAAATAAAACATATAGTCCTATAATAAATTGTTAGTTTGTTCTGAAATTTTTTCAATGTTTTATGAGCTGATTCTAAATATTCATTCAGACTTTGGAAAAAAAGCATTATTAGTCAAAGGATACTTCTTATTATACCACAAGAGCCTAGAATTTAGTCTTTATTGGGCCTCTCATGTTAGACAAATTCTAATTGGTTTTAAAGTTTACTCTTAAAGCTAGTTTGACTTCAGTTAATCTTGAATTATTTGAAAGATCATTGATTTTTCTGACTGTGTGACTTTTGTCTTTTTTCCAATTTTGACCATGCTTTGGATGACTTTTCCCAAAAAAGCAGTCCATAATATAAAGTTATGGCAAGAAAGCCTTGCTTTAAGGTTACCTGGCATTATCCTCACATGACATTTGCTTTAAAAGAACTCTGTGAGAAATAAACAACCTTGCCAAAAGAAAAATAGCACTTGAAAAAAGGGGAAAAAAAAACCTGCCACTGAAGATAAGCAAAAAAGGATAATGAATGCTATAATCTCCCAAAATTACTGTTCCATTTGTTAATGTTTAGATGTCAGGTGAAGGAATAGTAGATTAAAACTACCTTCTTGTTTATATGCACAAAGATGCCAAATTAAGTCCCCATTTTCTGGTGCTGAAACTTGATTAAGTTGTTCTGGACATACTCCTTTTTGAAGATTAGAGAGGTAAATAAGTAGTGAGTGAAAGGGTTTTGTTTGATGATCTGGACAATTGCAAGGAATGAATACACAGTAACACATCATCTATTAAATCCACTGATATAAAATATGAAAACACATTTTGATTATGAGGCCAAATAATAATGTTTAACTAAGAATTTAATTTCTGAGTGGGCAATTTAATCACATAGTTAACAAAAGATTACAAATTATACTTTGCTGATAATTCAATTCACAATTTTTGGCAGACACAATGCTAGGTCCTGGGAATAAATTTGTAAAGGAGATTGAGTGGCTCCCTTTCCATACAAACTATACATTTTATTGGGAAAAATGGGCAATACTCGCTCATTTCGAATACTATGGGACCATCTGGATAAACAACCTAACCTACTATTGCTACTTTACTGTCATTTATATTCTTTAGCATGATCTGACACCATCCCTCAAAGAAGTAGGATGGCAATTGCTTCCTTCCTGCCTTTCTCCCTTCTTTTCCTTTTTCTCTCCATCTTCATTTTAAATCTATCCTCCCTCTTTTACATAAATATCTAAGGAAAGTATATGCACAACTTTCTCTGCTATAACAGTGAATATAAGCACATAACCCTACCCTCCTAAGGTTTAAAATAAATATTGAAGAAGCAACTACTTGAATTATTAGTTAGTTAATTACCACCAGTAACTTCTTTGAATGAGAAGTACAAATTTCTATAAGAGAGGCACCTGATTATTGTTTTTTAGGAGGAGATGCTTAAATTGAGATATTTAAAGAACAGGTAAAAAAAATATTTTCCAAGCAGATGGAACATCAGTGTATGTGAAGGCTTTCACACAGGAATGATTTGGAAAAAAACCTGCCACTGAAGATAAGCAAAAAAGGAGCCTAATTTATATTAAAGAAGCCTAATATAAAGTAGGTTTGGATTGCTCTAACTGGTCTGGCTCAGTTGAAAGAGCATCAGCCTGGGTATGGAAAGGTCCCAGTTTCAATTCCAGTCAAGGGCATGTACCTTGGTTGTGGGCACATCCTCAGTAGGAGATGTGCAGGCGTCAGCTGATTGATGTTTCTAACTCTATCCTTCTCTCTTCCTCCCTGTAAAAAATTAATAAAATATATTTTTTAAAACGTTCGGATCAAGAAACAAGAAGCAAGATGCTTCAGAGATACATGAACATTTTATAGATGAGAACACTAAGCCTTAGGAGCCAATTAAATATAGCATTTTATTGTGGGGTAATAACTGAAAGGCTAGAGATGAAGTCTAGAGTTTGATTATAGAGAATGTAGTGAATATTAATATGTAATACTTATTCCTATGGGAAGGCACTCAGGCAGTTAGGATCTGACTCTTCTTCAAACATAGATCTTTATAAATATAAATATCATTCCCCTTGCCAGTGAATGATTAAGGGTTCCTGACCAAAGCCAATCACTGCATAGCTTTCCTCTGTAAATAAAGCGTGCACATTTGACCCAAATTGACCCAATAAAACATGAAGGCATGGACTTTTTATGTGCTGATATAAGGCCTATAACTATTTCAGCCATCACAGAGAGGATGCCAAATGAAGAGAACCTCAAAGAAATGAGATTGGAGAAATGTAATTAAATCAGTCTCACACCCACAATAGATCTGGGCTCTCAGGTATGTGAGCCAGTATCTAGAAGTATTTTCAGTTATTGGAAGCATAGAAACTAGAGATGACATGAAGAAAATTATGCTTTAGGAGGCTAATCTGGTGACAATAAGAAAATATTAAGGTTTATTGTGCCTATGTATTTAGTGTTTATAAGCTTCTGATATGTTAAATAATATAAAAATGGTATATATTTTCATAGATTTCTTATTATTTAAAGTTTTTTTAGTTTTCCTGTATTTTTGTAGAGTTCAATTTGTCTAGGGAGGGCCTCATAGGGGAGTATAGGCTTGGTGGGATTATCAAGAATAATTATCTTTTTTTGAAAGGTATTCAATTTTATTAGTTTATCATAACCTGATAGCTAAATATAATCATATGTCACTAAATCACAAGAATAAAATAGGACCCATATATAACATCACATATAAAAATCAACTCAAATAAATTAAAAGCTAAAATATAAAACCTAAAACCATGAAACTCCTAGAAGAAAAATAGGAAAAAGATTTTCTGACATCGATCTTTGTAAAAATTTTTGGATATAACACCAAAGCATAGGCAACAAAAGCAAAATAAACAAATGCAACTACATCAAACTAAAAAGCTTCTTTATAGCAAAGGAAACAATAAACAAAATTTTAAAAGGTAACCTGTGAAATGAGAGAAAATATTTGCAAGCCATATATATGATAAGGGGTTAATATTTAAAATATTTAAGGAATGCCTATAGCTTCATAGCAATAAAAACAAATAACCCAATAAAAATGAAAAAAGAAACTGAATAGACATTTCTCCAAAGAAGATAGACAATAGCTAACAGGTGCTCAACAAAGGTAATCATCAGAGCAATACAAATCAAAACCACAACAAGATATCACCTACTATGTCATGAAAAAGAGCCACCCCCAAAACAACAAGTTTTGTAGAATATGTGGAGAAAATGCAATTTGATACACTATTGATGGGAATGTAAATTGGTGCAGCCACTATGGAAAACATACATTAAGAAAATAGAGAATGTATTGTTGTGAAAACATGGATGAACCTGGAAAATACTATGTTAAACATAAAAAGCCAGATACAGGAGAATTTTATGTGTAATTCATTTAAAATATTAAAAATCATAGGATCAGAAAGTGTAATGGCAGGGGCAGGTGCTGGAGGGAGGAGAAAATGAGGAGTTATTCAAAGGGTACAAATTTTACATTATGCAAGATGAATTAGTTCTGGAGATATATAGTACAGCATATTGCCTATAGTTAATACTGATTACTTGAGAAACTTGCTAGGAGATGGATCTTATGCTTAGTGTTCTTATCATCATCTTCCTATCTAATAAAAGAGTAATATGCAAATTAACCATACCTCCAATTAGGCCACACCCACAGTCATGCCCATCAACCAATCAGGAGCAAATTATGCAAATAAGTCCCAACCAAGATGGCTGCCACCACTGAGAGCTAGAGGGAGGCTTGGGTTTCCCTGGCAATGGAGGAAGCCAAGCTTTCTGCTTGCCATTGCCAGCTGAGGCCTCCACTCAATGCTACAAAGTTTCAAATTATAGAAGCTACATAATCCCAAAAGAAACAGCCACCATGGAACTAGAGAGAGCAGAGGCTAGATATGGAGGAAGCCAAGCTTCTATAGCCCTAGTGCCTTAGCCTCCAATCTATGTTTCAAAGTTTCAATTATAAAATTTGAACAGAAATGGCTGTCACCATGAAGAAAGTAGAAGGCTTGGCTCCCCTCCAAGCTACAAAGTTTCAATTGTAGAACATAAATTAATTCCAGATACCAGGGCCTCCACTTGGGTCACTGGGGGGGTGTGGCTGGCCTGCAAACCACCACAGGCCCCTCACCCAGGCTGCCCCATGCCCCAAAGGAAACCCCAACCCTGATCTGAGACACCCCTCAGAGCAAACCAGCTGGCCCCCACCCATGTACCAGGCCTCTATCCTATCTAATAAAAGAGTAATATGCAGATTGACCATCACTCCAACACTCAAGAGGGTTGCCCCCATGTGATCAAAGATCCTGCCCCCATATCGACACAAGATGGCCACCACAAGATGGCCAGCAGGGGAAGGCTCTTGGGAGATTCCAGGCCTGCAAGAGAGGGCAGTTGTGGGCCATCAGGCCAACAGGGGAGGGCAGTTGGGAGGGAGCATGCCTACAAGAAAGGGCAGTTCGGGACTATCAAGCCTGCAAGGGAAGGCAGTTAGGCATGACCAGGCAGGCAGAGGAGGGAAGTTGGGACAAACAGGCTGGCAGGGGAGCAGTTAGACATCAATTAGGGTGGCAGGGTAGTGGTTAGGAGTTGGGGGTAATCAGGCTGGCAGGCAGAAGTGGTTAGGGGCAATCAGGGAGGCAGGCAGGTGAGCAGTTTGGAGCCAGCAGTCCTGGATTGTGAGAAAAATGTCCAACTTTCCATTTAGGCCTGATCCTACTGGTATCGGTCCTAAACAGGCATTGGGACATCCCTTAAGGGGTCCCAGTTTGAAGAGGGTGCAGGCTGGGCTGAGGGACATCCCTCCAACCCCTGTGCATGAATTTTGTGCACTGTGCCTCTAGTCATTATAAATAAGAGGGTGGCAGAAAACTTTTGCAAATGACAAATAGGTTTATCATGTAAGTGATGTTGATGTCATAGGTATATTATCTCCAAATTAATAAAGTTGTATACATTTAATATGTACAGATTTTTTATCTTAAAAATATTTTTCTTATTTATTCTTCTGCTTCCCTAAGTGATATTCACAACTATGCACATTTCTTCTGCTAGAATTAAACTTTAATATTTTCAGTTTCTTGAACTCATTTCTGGCCATCTGCTCTAATTTCACTTTCTCTCCAGGAAAGTTCATTTAAATTGATTTAGTATTAAATTTGTTCATTAAAGCTTATCATTTTCCCAGACATGTTGAATTATATTATGATCAGTAACTATCTATGTTTTATAGGTATATCAGCTTTCACAAATCTCAAATGATTTTTGATATTTTAACTTAAACATCATCTAGGCTTCCTAGGTCAGATATTCTGCTGATTTGCACATTAACAATAAAACACAGACACACACACTCAAGCATTCTCCAAATTGCATTGTTCTGATATGCACAAATTTCAGTTATGATAGTACATTAACTGAGTAATTGCATAAAGTACACATTTTGCTCCTAGTTCTTTAGTCCACCAATTGCAATATAAATAATAGATGTGAATCATTCATGATAACTAACCAATCATGTAACTGTGCACAGTTTGTGGGTGATTGGTCAACACATATTTTTAGTCATTTTATGTACAGGCAGCACAGTATATAGTTGTGTTGCCTGCTTATCACCTCCCAATATGACAGAAGAAGAAGAAGAAGAAGAAGAAGAAGAAGAAGAAGAAGAAGAAGAAGAAGGAGAAGGAGAAGGAGAAGGAGAAGGAGAAGGAGAAGGAGAAGGAGAAGGAGAAGGAGAAGGAGAAGGAGAAGGAGAAGGAGAAGGAGAAGGAGAAGGAGAAGGAGAAGGAGAAGGAGAAGGAGAAGGAGAAGGAGAAGGAGAAGGAGAAGGAGAAGGAGAAGGAGAAGAATGGAAGAAAGGCACTGCTAAAAGAGTTAAAAATGCAGCAAAGTAATGAAGATGCTGAAGGTGATATTCAAATATAATCTACTAGAATTATAGAAGAGATAGCTGACCATAGAAATATTGACCTTGCCATTGTTGGAAAGACTCTATATGTGTGCACCAGAGGAACTTAGTGAAGATGAGATTGTTGACTTAAATGAGAAAAGCAGTTGAGGTGAAAATATCCCAGAGTAAGTGACACCATAAAAAAATCACCCTTACTTGATTTTACCTTTTTAACTATTGAATTTTTACTCGAGGCCCAGTGCACAACATTCGTGCATGGGGGGATGGGGGGCTGTCTCTCAGCCCAGCTTGCACCATCTCCAATATGAGACCCCTTGAGGGATGTCTGACTGCCTGTTTAGGTCCGATCCCAGTAAAATCGGGCCTAAACAAGCAGTTGGACATCCTTCTCACAACCCAGGACTGCTGGCTCAAAACTACTCCCCTGCCTGCCTCCCTGGTTTCCCCTAACGGCTTCTGCCTACCAGTCTGATCACCTTCTAATCACTACCCTTCCAGCTTAATTGATGTCTAACTGCTCCCCTGCCAACCTGTTTGCCCCCAACTTCTCTCCTCTGCCAGCCTGGTCACCCCTAACTGCCCTCCCCTGCAGGCTTGATCGCCCACAACTGCCCCACCCTTGCAGGCTGGGAACCTCCAAACTGTCCTCCCCTGCTGGCCATCTTGTAGTGGCCATCTTATGCTCATGTGGGGGCAGGATATTTGACCACATAGGGGCAGCTATCTTGTGTGTTGGAGTGCTGGTCCATCTGCATATTACTCTTTTATTAGATAGGATAGAGGCCTGGTGCATGTGTGGGGGCTGGCTGGTTTGCCATGAAGAGTGTCCTGGATCAGGATTGGGGTTCCCTTGGAGTGTGGGGTGGCCTGGGCATGGGGCCTGTGGTGGTTTGCAGGCTGGCCACTCCCTCCAGCAACCCAAGTGGAGGCCCTGGGATCTGGGATTAATTTATGTTCTACAATTTAAACTTTATAGCCTAGAGCAGAGTCAAGCCTTCTGCTCACCCTGTGGTAACAGCCATTTCTGTTTAAAACTTTGTAGCCTAGAGTAGAGGCCTAGGTGCTAGGGCTGCAGAAGTTCAGCTTCCTCCATCTCCCTGGCAACCATAGCCACTGCTCTCTCCAGCTCAATGGCTGCTGCCATTTCAGTTGGGATTATGTATCTTCTATAATTGAAACTTTATAGCATTGAGTAGAGACCTAAGCCTACAAGGGCAGGTGGAAAGCTTGGCTTCCTCCATTGCCAGGGAAACACGAGCCTCCCTTCTTCTTTCAGTGGCTGCAGCCATCTTGGTTGGGGCTTATTTGCATAATATGCTCCTGATTGGCTGATGGGTTTGGCTTTGGGCATGGCTTGATTGGAGGTATGGTCAATTTGCATATTACCATTTTATTAGATAGGATTTTTAATCAGTATTATTACTACTACTATTTTACCTTTTTTTTAAAAAAAAAAAGTATCATTTTATTTTATTTTGGAATTAATGTTCTACATTCTATTTTCATTTTTTCCTTTAGCATCATTTTACTTTATCTTCCCTTTACTATCATGCCAACACTCTCTTCCTCATTTTTCCCATTTTGTTGTCCTGTTCCTCTTACCTTATTCCTGCATTAGATTTTCCTATTCTTTTTTTTTTACCCCCTGTTAAAAATTGATCCTATTTAAATATCTAATTTCTGATCCCCTGCACACCCCTCTCTTCTCTTTCTTCATTATCCAAATTTTTTCTCTCTTTTCTTTTTTCATTTGTTTGTTTTTGTTGTTGTTATTGTTTTCTGGCTTTTTTTCTTGTTCTAGGTTTTATTTTGTTTTGTTTTTCCTTGCTTTCTTTCTGTCCTTATTGTTGTTTGCTTTATTATTGGTTAGATTGGTATTTTGTGCTTGTTTGTGAGATTGTTTCTCTCTTTGTGTGTTTATTTTTGTTTTTTGTTTTGTTTGTTTTTCATTTCTGTTTTCCCTCTCCTCATTTGTTATTAGTTGTTGTTTGTAGTTTGCATTCATCTCTAGGTATGAATTATTTGCATTTTTTGGGATTGAGGTTTTCTCTCCATATAAATAGTTTTTACCCACTTATTATTTTACTCTTTCTTTTCTCACTTTTTTTCCTTTTCTCAATATCATTTTTCTTCTTCTTTTTTTTTTTCTTATCTGCTAACTCTCTTTTCTCTGGTGGTTACCTTTATTTGGGGTTATTAGTATCGTGAATACATTTGTGTTCAGTGCCCTGTACATTGTGCCATGTTGTATTGTATTTTATTCCTTAAAATCAATGCAGGAGAGAGAGAGCTACATAACCAGACACACAGGGAAAAGTGATTATAGGGAGACAAAAAAATAGCCCACATATGAAAAAAGGAGGCATCACCAGAAAAGGGAGTAAATGAAATGGAGGAAAGCAATATGTCAGAGAAATAATTCAGAGAAATGGTCATAAAGTGGATAAAAAATGAAAGTAAAATTGAACCATATGTGTAAAAATCAATAAGAAATGAAGAAGAATAAAGGAAAAATGAAAAATGATATCACTTCTATAAAGAACTCAATAGAAAGCATCAACAGTAGACTGGAAGAAGCAGAGGACTGCATCAGTGAGCTATAAGAAAAAGTAGAAAAAAATACCCAAACAGAGCAAAATCTAGAAAAAAAATTTTAAAAAGAGGAGGAGAGCCTAAGGGAACTATGGGACAACATGCAACAAAACAACATCTACATAACAAGGGTGCCAGAAGGAGAGGGAATTGATGAAGGAATAGGAAACCTGTTTGAAGAAATAATGACAGAAAACTTCACTAATATAGGGAAGAAAAAAACTCACACAAATCCACAGAGTCCCAAACAAAATGAACCCCAAAGACCAACACCAAAGCATATTATAATTAAATTGGCAAATACCAATGACAGAGTAAGAATTTTAAAAGCAGCCAAAGAGAGACAGAAAGTTACCTACAAAGTATCCCCTATCAGACCAGTTACTGATTTCTCAACAGAAATACACCAGGCTAGAAAGGAATGAAATGAAATATACAAAGTCATTCAAAGGAAGGGTCTGAATCCAAAAATACTGTACCCAGCAAGGCTATCAATCAAAATTGAGGGTGAAATCAGGATCTTAACAGATAAAAAGGACTAAGTGAGTTTATTACCATCAAACCAGCAATATAAGAAATGCTAAAGAATATTCTATAAAAAGATGAAATAGGAAGTGAAGAAGGAACACAGGTGTAAAGAATAAAAATGGTGACAAACAAGTACCTATTAATAATAACTTTACATGTAAATGCATTAAATTCCCCAATCAAAAGACATAAGGTAGCTGAGTGGATAAGAAAATGTGACCCATATATCTGCTGTCTACAGGAAATCCACCTCATAAAAAAGGACTTACATATACTGATGGTGAAAGGATGAAAAAGATTTTTTAGGTTAACGGAAATGAAAATAAAAACTGGGGTAGTAATACTTATATCTGACAAATTATATCTCAAAGTGAAGGACATAGCAAGAGATAAGAAATTCCACTTCATAATTCTAAAGGGAGCAATCTAACAAGAAGAAATAACTCTGATACATATACAAACCCAATACAGGAACATCCAAATACATAAAAAAAGTTGGGAGGTTATCAAGGGAGAGATTGACAGCAATACAGTCATAGTAGTGGACTTTAATACCTCACTGACATCACTGGATAAATCCTTTAAACAAAAGAATTGGTAAAGAAATATCAATCCTAAATGATTCACAAGATCAGAAGGAATCAGTTGACATTTTCAGAACATTTCACCCCAAAGCAACAGAATATACATTCTTCTCAAGTGCACATGAGTCTATTGAAAGATAGACCACAAAGTCTCTTCAAGAAGATAGAAATCATATCAAGCATCTTCTCAGATTACAATGACATAAAATAGAAATGAAATACAATAAAAACAATTAACAAAATCAAACACCTGGAGGCTAAATAGCATGCTATTAAACAATGATTGGGTTACCAGAGAGATCAGAGAAGAAATAAAAAGCATCATGGTAGCAAATTACAATGAAAACACAACAACTCAAAATCTATGGGACACAGTGAAAGCAATCTTGAGGGGGAAGTTTATAACTCTACAAGCCTACCACAAAAAAACAAGAAACAATGATAATAAATTGCCTAACCCTACAACTCAAAAAGTTAGAAAGAGAGAAACAAGAAAAGCCCAGTGTAATCAGAAGAAAGGAAATAGTAAAGATCAGAGCAGAGATAAATTAAATAGAGACACCCCCCCCCAAAAAAAAAATACAAACAATCAACAAAACCAAGAGGTGGTTCTATGAAAGAATAAACAAGATTGATGAACCTCTAGCCAGGCTCACCAAGAAGCAAAGAGAGAGGAACAAAAAAAATAAACAAAATCAGAAATGAAAGAGGTGAAGTAACAACTGATGCCACATAAATACAAACAATTATGAAAAATAATATGAACAACTCTATTCCAACAAAAAGGACAACCAAGATGAAATGGATATATTCTCAGAAAAATACAAGCTTCCAAAACTCAACCAAGAAGAATAAAAAAAGCTGAATAGGCTGATAACTACTGAAGAAATTGAAACAGCAATCAAAAATCTTCCAGCAAACAAAAGCCCTGGTCTGAATGGCTTTACAGGGGAGTTTTACCAAACATTCAAAGAAGAACTAAAACTTAGCCTTCTCAGACTATTCCAAAAAGTTCAAGAGGAAGGCACACTTCCAAGTGCTTTCTATGAAGCCAGCCTTACCCTAATCCCAAAACCAGATAAAGACACCACAAAAAAAGAGAACTACAGGCTAATATCTTTGATGAACATAGATGCTAAAATCCTCAACCAAATTTTAGCAAATTGGATTCAGCAATACATTAGAAAGATCATACACCATGATGAAATGAGATTTATTCCAGGGATGCAAGGATGATACATATCTGCAAATCAATAAATGTGAGATATCACATAAACAAACTGAGAGATAAAAATCATATAACCATATCAATTGAAAAAAAGCATTTAACAAGATCCAACACCCTTTCCTGATAAAAATTCTCAGCAAAGTGGGAATAGAGGGATCATACCTCAACATAACAAAAGCCCTATTTACCAAACTTTAGCCAACATCATACTGAATGGGCAAAAACTAAACCCATTTTCCCTAGGTACAGGAACAAGACAAGGATGCCCACTTTCACCACTCCTGTTCAACATAGTACTAGATGTACTAGCATAGTGATCAGACAAGAAGAAAAAAATAAAAGGCTTCCAAACTGGCAAAGAAGTAAAACTATTCTTATTTGCACATGACATGATACTATACATAGAAAATCCCAAATACTTCACCCAAAAACTACTCGACCTAATAAATGAGTTTGGCAATGTAGCAGGATTCAAAATTAACACCCAGAAATTTATGGCTTTTTTATACACCAATAATGAACTTACAGAAAGAGAAATGAAAAGAAAATCCCATTTACCATTGTACCCCCCCCCAAAAAAAAACAACAACAAAGATACCTAGGAATAAATTTAACCAAGGACATAAAAGACCTATATTCATATAACTATAGGACATTGAAAAAAGAGATGGAGAAATACATAAACAAATGGAAGAACATACCTTGTTCATGGATTGGTAGAATTAATATCATTATAACATCCATATTATTTAAAGCAATCTATAGATTCAATGCAATAGCTATTAAAATACCAATGGCATATTTTAAAGATCTAGAACAAAATCTCCAAAAATTCATCTGGAATAAAAAAGGCCCTTAATAGCCACAGCTATCCTGAGAAAGTAGAACAAAGTTGGAGGGATCACAATAGCAGACATCAAACTATATTACCAGGCCATTATGCTCAAAACTTCCTGGAACTGGTACAAAAATAGATATATAGACCAATGGAATAGAATAAAGAACCCCGAAATTGACCCAAGCCATTACACTCAATTAATATTTAACAAAGGAGTCAAGTGCATACAGCCTCTTTAATAAATGGTGATGGGAAATTTGGTCAGATACATGCAAAAAAGTGAAAGAAGATCACCAACTTACACCATACACAAAAACAAACTCAGAATGGATGAAAGACTTAAATGTAAGACGGGAAACCATAAGAATGCTACAAGACTCCATAGGAAGCAAAATCAGACATATGTCTTAGCAATATGTTTACATACACAGATCCTAGGGCAAGAGAGACTAAGGAGAAAATAAACAAATGGGACTATATCAAAAATAAAAAGCTTCTGCACAGCAAAATAAATCATCAACAAAACAGCAAGAAATCCCATTGCATGGGAGAACATATTTGCCAATGTTATCTCTGATAAGGTTTTAATCTCCAACATTTACAGGGAACTCATACAACTTAACAAAAGAAAGATAAACAATTCAATCAAAAAATAGGTAAAGAATCTAAATAGACACTTTTCAAAAGAGGACATTCAGAAAGCCAAGAGATACATGAAAACATGCTCAAAGTCACTAGTCATCCCAGAGATGCAAATCGAAACAACAATGAGGTATTACTTCACACCAGTCAGAATGGCTATCATCAACAAATCAACAAAAGACAAGTGCTGAAGAGGATGTGGAGAAAAAGGAAGCCTCCTTCACTGCTGGTGGGAATGCAGACTGGTAAGCCTCTTTGTAAAACAGTATCGTGTTTCCTCAAAAATTTAAAAATGGAACTCTCATTTGACCCAGTAATACCACTTCTAGAAATATATCCGAAGAAAACAGGAACACCAATCAGAAAGGATATATGCACTCCTATGTTCACAGCAGCACAATTCACCATAGCTAAAATGTGGAAAGAGCCTAAGTGCCCATGAGAAGATGACTCGATTAGAAAACTGTGGTATATCTACACAACGGAATACTGTCCTATCTTATAAAAGAGTAATATGCAAATTGACCTTACACAAGCCATGCCCACCAGCCAATCAGAAGCAGATATACCCCAACCAAGATGGCTGCAGCCACTGAGAGCAGGAGGGAGGGTTGAATTTTCTCAGCAATGGAGGAAGCCAAACTTTCCTGCACTTGCCAGCCTAGGCCTCCACTCAATGCTACAAAGTTTCAATTATAGAAGATACATAAATTGCAACAGAAATGGTGGCAGCCTCAGAGCTGGAGAGAGCAGAAGCTAGGGTTGCCCCCAGCAATGGAGAAAGCCAAGATTCTGCAACCTTTGCCAGCCTATACCTCCACTTCAGGCTACAAAGTTTCAATTATAGAAGGTAAATAAATCCCAACACAAATGGCTGCCACCACGGAGCAAGCAGAAGTTCCAGACTGGAGGATGCAGGCTGGGATGAGGGACACCCCCCACCCTCATGTACAAATTTCATGCACTCGACCTCTAGTGCTGCTATAAAAAAGAAGGAATTCTTACTATTTTGCATTAGCATGGGTGGAACTGAAGAGCATTATGTTAAGTGAAATAAGCTAGGTAGTGAAAGAAAAATACCACATGATTTTACTCATTTATGGATAATAAAGAACATTATAACCTGATGAACAAAAAGATAGATACAGAGGCACAAGAACATTGAGCAAACCATCAAACTACAGCTAGAAAGCTGGGGAGTGTTGTGTGTGTGTGTGGGAGGGTGGTAAGATATCAACTGAAGGACTTGTATGCATGCATATAAGCATAACCAATGAACAAAAACACTGGGGGTGGGGGTGGGGTAAGGACATGTACTGGGGGTAGAAGAGGTTAGGGGAAGGTCAATGGGGAAAAAAGGAGACATATGTACTATTATTTATAATACTTTAAACAATTATATAAACAAATATATGTCAATAAATACAAATTGAAAAATTAATTTAAAAAATAAACCTTCACATTTGAAGACTCACTTGGAGATAATTCATGACAATGAAGTGAAAAGTATAAAACTCTAAATGCTGATCCAAACTTAGTAGTGAGTATGATAATTTGATAAGCTATAGAAAGATGCACACTTAGTTTAAGTTATAGAATGAGAAGGCAATCGTTATTCAAACTACTATTGGTAAGTTTCTTTTAATAAATGAAACACTTGAATTTTCAATGTTTCTAATGCTTTAAATTATTAAACATATGTTAATTTTTCTATTTAAAAATTTCCCCATTTAACTATATAAAACCCTAATATACAAATCAAGCAAATGGTGGAATGACCTCCGAATGGCTGGTCTCCCCACAGATCAGCCCTGATTGCTGGCCAGACTGAGGTACCTCCCCAAGAGGTTGCCAGGCAGGCTGAGAAACCTCCTCCCCCCATTTCTCCCACAAGAATGTTGTGAACTGGGCTTCTGGTACATATATAATTGACATTGTGAGAGGTTTTTGGGGTTTTTATTTTGACAAACATTTTTAAAACATTCTTAAAGTTTACAGAACAATAATTTTCTCCATTGATTATTAAAATTATTTTATACAGTTTCAACTTACATGACTATTTACAATCAATCCATTATTTTCCTTTTTTGTTTGTTTTAGCACCCTAAAATAAGCCATCACATCTCTAATTTAAACACAATGATCTCTCTCCATCCTCTTCTTTCTTACTGGGTTTCAGCTCACAAATTCATTCTCCACAGGGCAGCCAAATTGAGGTTCAGAAAAAAATAAATCAGTTGATATTAAACTTACAACACTGGGACTAAAACTATGGTATTCCCTTCATTTAGAGGTCAGTAGGATGCCCCATAGTCTTGGTATAACTCCAGACTTCTTCCCACACTTCTCAACTCCACCCACATTGATCAGTGTCCATATACAGTAGGGTAAGACCACTCCTCCTTCCATATGCATCCAAAGAGAACCCCAAACATTCAGACTAAAACTGTATATCCTCAGGATGCCCACCCTCTATTGACATACACAGTCAGGAAGGAGTTCTAGACTTTCACATGCTCTGGCACTCACAGCTTTGCTACCTGTATCTGCCTTGAGTTCACCAGAACTTATTTTTTTTAATCAGCCCACAATTGATACTACTGGTTTTGTAATTATTCTATATCTCTTGCACTCTAATCACTTCTCTACTTCCTGTTGAAACTCTCCTATCTTTCTTGCAAAACTTCCAATATGTCCTTTGGAGAAAAATCTCCTAGATCCTCAACTTTTCCTCTACAGACTTCACCTTCTTCCTCATACAGAAAACACTATCTGCAGTCTTCTCAATCAATAGAGTTGTCTCCTCCCTTAATTCACTAGGTTGGTGTCTTATGTAGTCTTCAATTCAATTTTCAGATTATTCTCTTTTTCCCTAAAAGCTAACTTAGCGTCTATGATCACTGAGCCTCTAAGATACTACTTCTAATTCTTGTCTATTACCAATCTTTTCATAAACTCTTCCATTTTTTAATCACTTAACCTTTTGGCTAATGGGCTATTCAACACTATTCTGGTAACTTTTCTCAGTGATCTTATCAGTTTCTATTTCTGATTCCATGGACATTCAGTTTCCTGAGTTACTCTCTTTATTTATGCCATGCTTCACCCTAACTCAATCACTCCCAGAAGTACAATCTATAATCTGTCATCACCTATGGCGTCAGACCCTTTATAATTTAAATTATAACCACTAAACTCTGTTTCTACCTCATTCCATCAAATATTTCAACAATCTTTTCAACCCTATCGAAACTTTTCACTTTCCCTTATTTCCTTCATTTTCTTCTTTCCTGCTTACCCAGATTATATTCAATAATCAATCAGGACAACCATTACCTTTCATATACACTGTACTTTTTACTGCCTCTTTGATTTTTTGTACTTTTTCTGCAAATCACTAACCAATTAAAATAATCTTTTTATTTATTCCATGTTTGTACCAATGAAGCTGAAGGTGTGAATAAAAACACAACCACTGTGACTGTCTTATTTTATAGTTGTGATTGTAAACATTAAGTAGATTCTTAAGGTTGCTCGCAGTCATACTTTAATTCCTTATGCCATTAACTTGATTAATTTCCTACATGTTCATGTCATAACTACTCCTCTTTCCTTGAACTTCAGATAGCTTTTCCATGGACTCATTCTTTTACTAATGACTTTTTATTAAATTTTTATTAACATTTTCTCTGTAAAAAAGTGCCTGAGCAAAAATTTCCCTCAACTCTTAGTATTATATCTCCCTACCTACACATATTATCTGTACACACCACTTGTTAATCTCTCTAAACCTAATCAGGTGGTCAGCTGGCACTGAATGTCATCTGTTCCCCTTGTTCTAAAACATGGCTCCAATAATTTTCCTCACTTTTGTAACATCAATTTTTACCTATTAGATTCATTTTAATTATCACACAAATTTTCCATCTTTACAAAAGGAAACAAACAAAAAACTTCACAATTTTTTTTACTGATTTATCTTTTTCCATCTGCTATTTTCACATTTACTTTTTGCATTCCTTTAAAGCAAAATTCCTTGAAATATTATTCTTCATCACTGTGTCATTTTAGATTTTCCTTTGTTTAATTGATTTCTTGGAGGGAGGGAGGGAGGGAGAGAGAGAGAGAGAGAGAGAGAGAGAGAGAGAGAGAGAGAGAGAGAGAGAGAGAGAAAAGAAAGGATGAGAGAGAGAGAGAGAAACATCAAGGTGAGATTAAAACATGGATTAGCTGTCTCCTGCACACCCCCTAGTGGGGGTCAAGCCCAAAATGGGAATTGAACCAGCAACTTTTCAGCACACAGGATGATGCCCAAACAACTGAGCCACATCAGCCAGGACCAATCGGACTTTCACTCCAACTACTTCATCAATATGATTCTCATGGCCACCAAGGTCCTCCATACTACTGAATCTGATGGTCTGTTTCTAATCTATTTGTTTGATCTTTCAATCTGCTTTTTACATCCTTGGTGAGATATTATCTTCAAATTTCTTCTATGATCTTACTTTCCTTTGATTTCCTCCTTACTTCACGGATTACTCCTTTCAGTTTCTTTGCTGGTCTCTTCTCTTTCATTTTGGAGTGTCCAGGATCTTCTTTTCGTCTTTATCTGAAATCACTCACTTAGAGATACATCTGATTCATTGTGTAGCTTTCAATAGCACCTGCATGTCATCAACTCTCAGATTTATATATCTACTCAGAAGTAATCACCTGAATTTATAAATCCACTAGCTTATTTTACACTTACCTGAGGTAGTAGATATCTTATAATTAGCATTTCCCTGGAATGTCTAATAAATATCTCAAAATTGACATGCCCAAACATGAATTGATTTTTCACAGTCTAACCATTAGACTCTAATGCAACCATGTTTGTGGAAACTATCCTTTCAGTTTTCAACCTAAAAACCTACACTTCTACTTTTTTCTTATACTCTACATTTAATTCAGACAAAATACTGTTGATACTATTTTTCAAGTCCCATTAAATATTGAACCATCCATAATATTTTTTATTGAAATCAGATTCGCAAGTGGATTATTAAAATAGCTCCCTAACAGGTCTCCCTTCTCCATCTCCTCCCTTTAGCAGAAGTCAGCATAACCTTTTAAAAATGTAAATCAAATAATTCTACTTATCTCCTCTAACCTTGCTAAAAGAGCTCCATGTCAAAGTAAAAGTCTAAGCCTTTTTAATTGCTTACAAAGCTCTACATGATCTGCTTTTCCTCATCCTTCCTTCTCTCTACAGCTTCTGAGCTCTTATGTTTTGCCCCTTCCACTGTGATCCAGCAATACAAGCTTCTAAGCTTGTCTGAAAATACAACAATTTCCTCCCATTTGCACTGGCATTTTCTACTGCCCAGAATGCTCTCTCCAGCCCATCTCCGAATATCAATATGGCTTTCTCCCAACTTAGTTTTAAGGTTTTATTCAAATCACAATAAGGCCCATTCAGAAAAAAATATTTGAAATTTTTATTCTTGCCCCTTACCAACATTTTAAACCCTTCTCATAACTTGGACTCTGTGAGAAAGGATGGGGTTCTTCTACTGAAGTGTGAGAGGGAAGTGTGTAGGCATCGCCTGCATAAGCTGCTGTAGGGGAGCCATTGGCTCCGGTGGGCTGTTACCCACTGCTGAAGCTGATCTTGCTGTATCCTTTACTATGCAAGTCATGCATTTGCTTCATCCAGGACTTGACTTGTGTTATTTTGGTGACTCTGTTCCCAAGATGCAGTGGGTAAAAGTATCCAGACTTCTATTCTTGGTAGTTTCCATAGTGATCATCTTTGCTCCTCCATGTACACGGAGTCCTCTCCTGACATTGGTAACAGATACACATTGTCTACTGGACAGAACAGAACACAAGGTGTGTGATTCATAAGCTAATGACATCAGTTTGGAGGCAGTTAGAATATTGTTTAAGAGTGTAGTTATGCTGTCAGGAAGTTTGGGTTTTGGTTCCAGTTTTGTCATGTACTTATTGTATGTTCCTATGAACATGGGTGTCCTAGAACAGAGGGATTATGCTTGCAGAACATTTTTTTCCCTATTCTAAACCCACTTTCTCTCTCAAAAGTGCCCTGACTGGAAGGAAAAGTATATGTCCTTCCACATCAAAGTAAGCATTTTTCCTTGGCACAGGTTTTCTTACTCCAATTTCTTCATTTATAAAGCAAACATAAAAATGATGGCTAACTCATATAGATGTTAAGAGAATTAAATAACCATGCATTGTTTATATGAAGAGCACATAGTTTGCCTGTGTATTTATTTATATGTATACACATATGCACAGAGAATACAGAAGTCAAAGAGCTCAGACCAATATTGTAATATATTAACACATTTTGTCTTTTAAAAAATGTTGTTAGCTCATTTAATTTAAAAGTTATAGAAATACAGAAATATATGTACTAAATAACTAAGCTTCATCTGAGAAGCTAATTTCAAATAATTCCCCTTAAAAAGGATGAACATATAATTCATTTATATTGGAGGTTTAATAATATACTTCCCAATGACTATCTACTTGGTTATGGATAGAGACAAAATGAGGAAAACTATTGAAGTATTTCTAATAATATTGTCAATTACAATGAGCATGATTTTTCTCTGGTATATAGTATATATAATAGAAAAATAGTTTGGATATACAAAAATACATTTAAATATCCATTATAAGAAATATATTTATTATATAATCCTATTTTACTTACTTTTCTTTTCATTACTTAAAAATTCCTTCCTTATTTGAACTTTTGTGACTTTTTCAATTCTTATCATTTAATTAAAAAAAATACAAGATCTTTTTTACTTAGTATAATCATTTGAATCCAGTAGTACAACTATCATCAGACATTAAGAATGACAGAAATAAAAAAAGTTACCATTCATTCATTAGTGAGGATTATGAGCTAAAAAAATAAATTAATATCTAAAGTAGAACACAATTCATTTTAATAAGCTAAAGTGCAACAGTAAGGCCAAAAGACAAGATATGTGATAAGCAGCTGTGGGACCTAAAGGTCATCACTAAACATGATTCTCATTTACCCTTTTACTTTCAGTGTCAGAATCTTGTTCTGGCAACATAAGCCCTCGAGATTTCTCAACCCTACCCTGTGTATTGAGCTACCTTGCTAATTCAAAAAGCTTTGGTGATTATACTATGTTATGATATCAATGGAAAGGTCAATGAATTCCTGAAAAATACTTTTTTTTTCACTTTTATGACATTCTGAACCTTTTCTCCTTTTATAATTTTCAACAAGAAATGGATCATCTGGATCATTTTGCATAATAAACAACCATTCACAGTCACCATTTGTGATGTCGCTTTCTTTGTCACACACTGAATATACAGAATGAGGACCTCTGGATTGTTTGATACATTTTCTTGTTTTTTTTTTTTTTTTAAATGAGAACTTTAATAGGAAAAGAGAAAGGAAAGACAGTGCTTTTAATAAGACAAGATACAATTTAGAAGATGAAAAGGTTAAATTTACCTTCAAAATCTTAAGAGCTAACTTAGTGACTGCTAATATCTATCTAAAATACTTTTAAATAGTGTTTTCCACTGAAATTGGTTTCTGTGTATGGTGTTTGAAGTAAAATAGCAGAAGCAAAGTCTAGAGAATCTTGAGTTAATAAAAGAATGGAAATGTTGAATAAAATAAAATAGAAAATAATAATAACATGCAATGCCATTTTTTATATGCATCCAAATCTGTAAGCCATAATAATGCTTATGCTTTCCAAACTATTGCAGTCATATATTAACAAGTATTAATATCAACATGTTTCCCATTATGTGCCAACAGAAATGCCTGTGACATTGAATCAAGACAAACTGCTTTTAAGCATGAATCATGAAGAGAACTAAGATGGCGGCAAAGGTGAAACACCTATCTTGCAGTCATAATCAGCAATTTTAATACTACAACTTAACGAAGGAACAAACACCTTCCAGAATCACCAGAACGCTTGCCGAGTGAAAATTCCACAAATAGAAGTAAAGATAAGACACTGTGACTCGGTGAACAGCATTGAAAGATTCGCGTGCAGAGAGAGGTTTGGAGTGCACACCGCGGAGAGGGCGGGCGGCTGGAAACCGGCCAGTTTTCTCAAACGGGGAGACAAAGGCGTCCCACTGGACTGATTCTCCAGCTCTGGGCGAAGTCCAGAGAACCCACTATCCCACGGGGTGAAATCTGGACAGTGGGAGGGCACGCCGAAGCTCGGGTGCTGCTGGGTCTCCCGGCTTGTGGAGAAGGCAGCTTGCGCGAACAGCTCGCTGCGTGACGGCGCAGAGAGCGCACCGCGACTTGCCTCTCATTTGGAAAACCGTCAGACTGCTTTGTTTTACGACCCTGAGGGAGACATTGCACATGCAGACTCATTTTGGGAAAGTCTGAATTCCCCGGCAACCGGCAGCCGGTGGAGCTCTGCAGCGGCTCTCTCTCAGAGGTGCTGGCAGCCATTGCCCCCGGCACAGAGCCCCTGGGGCTGCATAGGGCGGAGCTAACGCTGTCTGCTTGGCCCGGAGACTCCGCCCACCCAACCTGAGCACAGCTGAGCTTCACAGACAATTGGCCTGGAGGTCAAACCCTCCTAGGGCTAACAACAAAAAGCTGGGTTTAAATTCAAAAACACTGAATACAACCCATAAAGGATTGCAGTAAGAGTACCCACCTCAGGTAACTGGGGAGACTGAGCCACTGTCCCTTTGAGGATAGCCACCACATAAAGCAGCCACCATGCAGAGACATGGAAAGAAATCAGGTGTGAAAGAAATGGAGGAGAAAAGACGACAAGACATAGAGTTCAAAACCATGGTTATAAGGCTTTTCAAGAGGCTCCTACAAAAGGCCGATCAACTTAATGAGAATTACCAGGAAATAAACAAGACCAACCAGGAAATAAACAAGACCAACCAGCAAATGAATGAGACTTACAAGGAGATGAATGATACTTACAAAGAAATGAATGAGACCCTCAGGGAAATGTACAAGACCTCTGAGGATACGAACCAGACCCTCACAGATTAAAAAAAGGACCAACTAGAAATCAAGCATACACAGACTGAAATAAAAAATATTACACAAAGTCCTAAAAGCAGTCCAGAGGGCCACAAGAACCAAGTCAAAGATTTGAAATACAAAGAACCAAAATCCACTCAGCTGGAAAAGCAAGAAACAAAAAGAATTCAGATAATTGAAGATAGCGTAAGGGGCCTCTGGGACAACCTCAAGCAAGCCAACATCTGAATTATTGGGGTGCCAGAAAAAGAGAGAGAGCAAGTTAATGAAAACCTACTTGAAGAAATAGTGACTGAAAACTTTCCCCACCTGGTGAAAGAAACTGACTTAAAAGCCCAAGAAGTATACAGAACCCCAAAATATAGGAATCTAAAGAGGACCACACCAAGACATATCATAATTAAAATGCCAAGAGCAAAAGATAAAGAGAGAATATTAAAAGCAGCAAGAGAAAAACAGTTGGTTACCTACAGGGGAGCACCCATAGGATTGTCAGCGGATTTCTCAACAGAAACGATGCAGGCCAGACGCGAGTGGCAAGAAATATTCAAAATAATGAAGAGCAAGAATCTACAACCAAGATTACTCTATCCAGCAAAGCTATCATTCAGAATTGAGGATCAGATAAAGTGCTTCACAGATAAGAAAAAGCTAAAGGAGTTCATCACCACCAAACCAGTATTATATGAAATGCTGAAAGATATTCTTTAAGAAGAGGAAGAAGAAAAAGGTAAAAATATAAATTATGAACAACAAATACACATCTATCAACAAATGAACATAAAAATCAAGTGAACTGATAGGCTGATGAACAAGATAAACTGGTGACTATAACAGAAACATGGACATAGAGAGGGAATGGACTGACAATTCTTGGGGAGAAAAGTGTTGTTGGAAGTACAGCAAGAGATTGGACAAAAATCTTGCAACAATGGGAGAGGACATTGGGGATGAGGAGGTGAGGGCGGAGGGTGGGATAGGTACAGGGTGGAGGGAAGATATAGGGGGATAAAAAAAGGGGAAACAATGTAATTAATAAACTGAACAATAAAAAAAATTTTAAAAAAGAAGAAAAAAAATAAAAATAAGATGATCAAAAAAAAAAAAGCATGAATCATGTAAAACAGTGGCACCTTCCTCTCATTTGTGCCAATAATAATAACTCACTTAAAGACTTGGCTTGAATAGTTTGTAATTTTTCGTATAGATTAATTATTTTTAAAGTAGGGCTGTGAATTAAGTGAATTTTGAAGACTCAGTTTGCACTATAATAATGTTCCTCATTTCACTCTGTATAGATCCAAGAGCAAATTAAGTTGTTTTCTAGTAAGGTTGAAGGACATCTAAAAACAAGTTCTGACTAAGCACGTTTGTTGGCCAATCCTCAAAGAGACCAAGATTTTTATACACATTTTATCTTTTATCCATCAAATGATCACATGCAATAATTTACCACGTTTCATAATATGTTAAGTCCTAACTCTGGACATAGGTTAACACTGTTTGAGAGCTTTGATATCACTCTAGCAGGCTGGTGGGAATTTTTTAACACTACCGAGGCCGTAGACTATGCCCCAGATAGAGTTGTCAGTGCTGACATCAGGCCAGGTCCTGAGTTATGGTCTTATGGCCCCTTTTCAGCTCGCAGGCCTTATAAGATAAAACACTGTCAGCTTTCTGAAGAACAGGATGACTCTGTGGGTGGCATGGTTGTCAATGACATGACTCTGACGTTGCTTAGGAAAAACTGTTTTATTTTGGGTTGCTTATATTACAAAAACAGGATATGGTTAATGTGCTTAAAAATGGTCTTGCACAAAGGGTTGGGGCTACTCTCTGGTCTCCCTGCGTCAGGATGGCAGAGCAGTCCCCAGGCAGGCTAATAAAGTCTCCCGAAATTTTAATTTGGTCTGGGCTCCAGTGGTCTTTCACTCCCCTCTGCTCCGCAACAGTGGGGGCCCTAGAAACAGATTAAAATCTATTGCAAATCAACCATAGAAGAGCCCACTACACACTCTTACCTGACAGGGGAAATAACATGATCAGGTAGGTGGTTTTCTCAGGATGAGGTTTATATATTTCCTTAGAATGTGCTTGACCTCTGCCTCTTGCCAAAATATAATTTATGGTAGTGAGGGGACTGTGTGCATGCTCTCCCCTGGCATAAAAACAAAAAGAAACCAACACAATCAGGCTTTGTCAATCCCACATATTCATTTCCCAAAAGCTATGAACACATTCAGTACACACACACACACACACAAGCGCTCGTGCACGCGCCAAAACACAAAGAACCATACTGAGAAATGAAGCATCTTGACAAATAAAGGAGCACAGGTACAGAGACTTGATTAACATTCCACTGGAAGTCACAAATAAATAATTAAAAAGAATGACAAAGGAAACAGAAGTAAAACACTATAAGAAATAAAAAAATAGCCAAAGCCGGTTTAGCCTTGTGGCTAGAGCATCAGCTTGTGGACTGAAAGGTCCCAGGTTTGATTCCGGTCAAGGGTATGTACCTTGGTTGTGGGCACATCCCCACCCCAGTAGAGGGTATGCAAGAGGCAGCTGATCGATGTTTCTCTCTCATCTATGTTTATGACTTTCTATCCCTTTCCCTTCCTCTCTATGAAAAATCAATAAAATATATTTAAAAAAGAAATAAAAATAACTATAAGACATTATGTTCAACTTTTTCATAATAAACTTTAAAACCTTCAAAAAAGATAAATTGCTAGAAAAAAATAATTGTAATTCAAATGCACCTAGTTAGATATATAAAATATCTTAATAGGTTTTATTGAATAAAAATTTAAAAATAAGCTACAAATTGACAAATAATATTTGTACCACACACAAGAAGAAGAGAATTTGTATCTAAAATATATAAAGAACTTCTATAAGTACAACAAAATAAAAACTAAATTGTAAAAAAAAAAAAACACATAAAAAATGATTAACAGACATGAGGACATTCTTCAGAAAAGAGGAAATCAGAATTGTTTGTGGTTATAATTCTATCATTTACATTTGTCATATATATTTGGATTTACATTAATAATCAAGAAAATACAATAACATTAATATCATAATTTATATTAATAATACAGAAAATGAAAAACACATTCAGAGTGAGAAACTATTTATACATTTAAGTCTGACAAAAGTTTGACCTTATCAAGTATTAGTTAAAGAAGAAACAAAGAAAAAATCTCTAAAGGGCTGCTTTTTGCTATAATTATTTAGAAAAATTATTAGTTTAAATATACATATGCCACTTTCACCTGTAGTTAGTAATCTAGAGAAAATCTTGCATATGTACCCCAGATATAGGGATAAAAAGAAAACTATGGAAACAATCCTATATACATAAACAGAAAAATAAAAAAACTAAATCACAAAGCATTAATCCTATAAAATAATATTCTAAAAATACAGTTTGAAATAGTAGTAAATTAATCAATCTGTTATCTGCAACATTAATTGATGGATTTCATGATTATAAAAGTGAGGGGGAAAACAAAATTGTGGAAAATACAGGATTGCATTGTAGATAATTTAGGTAATTTTTTAAAAGTAAGCAGAATAGCCCTAACTGGTTTGGCTCAGTAGATAGAGCATTGGCCTGCAGACTGAAGGCTCTCAGATTCAATTCCAGCCAAGGGCACATGCCTGGGTTGAAGTCTGGGTCCCCAGTAGGGGTGTACAAGAGGCAGCCAATAATGATTCTCTCCTATCATTGATGTTTCTATCTCTCTCTCCCTCTCCCTCTCCCTTCCTCTCTGAAATCAATAAAGAAATATATTTTTTAAAGTAAGCAAAATAAAACAATAGATTATGTATAGATAATAAAACATATGTAGAGAGACTGAAGAAAATAAAGTTCACAGATTTTGAAAGTGACGTTTCCTGTGAGAAGATAGAGCTCAAAGGGAACTTCAAAGAGAACAGTGTTTGTATTTGTCGTTGTTCTCATTTAAAAAAATGTTTGTATTGATTTTGAGAGAGAGGTAGAGATAGAGAGAGAGAGAGAGAACATTGGTTAGAGAGAAACATCTATTGGTTGCCTCCTGCATGCACCCTTACAGAGCCTGCAATCTGGGCATGTGCTCTGACTGTGAATCTAACTGATAACCATTCAGGCATGGGACAATTCCCAGCTAATTGAGCCACATAGGCCAGGACTGTTTTTTTTTCAACAAGTCAATACAATAGATTTTAAAATATTTTTACTTTTAAAACTAAAATATATTTTAAAGTATTTTCTATCAAAACTATGAAAAATGCTAAATATTTTTTCTTTTTATCTTAGAAATTAAAAAAGAACAAGTTATTAATTTTTTATTTAAATGTAAAATATCAGTGTATGTCCACATATATATACACAATACTAATACTGTTAGAGACACATAGATAAAGTATCTAAGGTTATATTTTACTTTGTAGAATGTAAAATTAAAAAGTAATAGTTCGTGGATTTTATTGGTATGATAATGTGTAAATATTTTTATACTTGGAGACATTTAGAAAAAATGTTATTAATTGTAACTGTTAGTATGATAATCTTAAAGAACACTGAATATTTTGCTCAGTTTTGTAAACATTTAGATTTTGTTTTGATAATAGAAAATTTGATATTTATTTTCATTTATTAGTTCTTTGGGTTATTGTTAAATTATATTTCAATAATGTAATCTTTGCCAATTTTATTTTTTGCAAATATGTTTTTAACAAATATTAGGTAGAAAAGGAGCCACAATAATAAGAGTCATTGAGAAAAAAATTCATCAATATTTAACTTTTAAAATATAAAATAATTGCTTTGAATTTGATATCTTAGAAACTTTTGAAACTTTCATCAGCTTATTTTTATTTTTATTGAATTTGTTGGAGTGACAATGATTAAAAAGATTATATAACTTTTACATTAGCCTGGTATTGCATTCCACCACTCAAAGTCAAATCATCCTCCACGACCATTTAATTGATCTTCCTTAATCTTTATTAAATCCACCACCTATGGTATTTAAAGGTATAATCTTTAAAAAAAATGATCTCCTTCCTTTGTGCATTCTGATATACAGGTAATTAAAAGTTCATCAAACCTTGCCCTACCTGGTTTGGCCCCATGAACACAGGGACAGTCTACAGATTGAAGGGTTCTGATTAGATTAAGGCCAAGGGCACCTGCTCCAGTTGTGGGTTTGTTCCCTAGTGGGGAGCGAGCAAGAGGCAGCCAATAAATGATTCTCTCTCATCATTGAGATTTCTATCTCTCTATCCCTCTCCCTTCCTCTCTGAAATCAAACTAAAATAATCTATAATAATAAAAGCATAATATGCTAATTAGACTGGACAGCCGAACATCCTTCCAGATGTTCTTCCAGACAAAGCTGTAGCTCTGAGGGCCAGGGCAGGTTGATAGGGACACTGCCTCCCCTGATAGGCCCAGTCGCCTCCTGTCAGTAGGACATCCTCTGAGTGCTCCTGGATTGTGAAAGGGGGCACTCAGGGCTGAGGAATTCCTCCCAGTGCACCACAAATTGTCATGCACCAGGCCTCTAGTAAAAATACATTTTTTAAAAAGTTCTTCAAACCTTGACTCATATATCAATTAAATACTTAAAAAAAAATGAACTCCTAAGAAATTCTTTCCATTATCTACATTTTCAAATATTTCAATTCTAAGCAAATGATGATATATAAATTACATATACTACTCTAAGACAAAAATGACCTTGCATAAAGAGATTATTTTCTATTTCTTAAATTTCATGTTTTTTTTCTACATAACTTTTAACTAAAAATAGTATGGAAATGAGACAATAGTATGTAATGAGAGGACATGTACACCAAAAACATTTAATTTCCTTCTGCTTAACTTGTATTTGAAAGGGTGCATATCTTTAATTTCCAATGACATTGAAGGTATACTTTAAAAAAAGATAAATTGGAGAGAACTAAGATGGCGGCAAAGGTGGAACACCTATCTTGCAGTCATAATCAGCAATTTTAATACGACAACTTAACGAAAGAACAAACACCTTCCAGAATCAACAAAAAGCTCGCCGAGTGAAAATTCCACAAATAAAAGTGAAGATAAGACACTGTGACTCGGAGGTGCGGAAGCGAACAGCGTTGAAAGATTCGCACGGAGAGAGGTTTGGAGTGCGCGCCGCGGAGAGGGCGGGCGGCTGAAAACCGGCCAGTTTTCTCGAACGGGGACAAAGGCGTCCCACTGGTCTGATTCTCCAGCTCTGGGCGAAGTCCAGAGAACCCACTATCCCACGGGGTGAAATCTGGACAGTGGGAGGGCACGCCGAAGCTCGGGTGCTGCCGGGTCTGCTGGCTTGTGGAGAAGGCAGCCTGAGCGCGAACAACTAGGCTTCGTGAGGGCGCAGAGAGTGCACCGCGACTTGCCTCTCATTCAGAAAACCGTCAGACTGCTTTGTTTTATGACCCTGGGTGAGACATTGCGCATTCAGACTCATTTTGGGAAAGCCTGAATTCCTTGGCAGCCGGTGGAGCTCCACAGTGGCTCTCTCTCAGAGGTGCTGGCGGCCATTGCCCCCGGCACAGAGTCCCTGGGGCCGCATAGGGTGGAGCTAACGCTGTCTGCTTGGCCCGGAGACTCCGCCCATCCAACCTGAGCACAGCTGAGCTTCACAGACAATTGGCCTGGAGGTCAACCCTCCAAGTGCTAACAATGATTAACTGAGCTTAACTTCAGCAAGACTGTGCAGCCCATATCCATCTCAGGTAACTGGGGAGGCTGAGCCACTGTCCTTAGTAGGAAGTCTACCACACAAAGCTAATTGACCAACTCAGGGAAGCAGCCACCATGCAGCAACATGGAAAGAAATCAGATGTGAAAGAAATGGAGGAAAAAAAACGACTGGACATGGAATTCAGAACCATGGTTATAGGGTTTTTTAAGAGGCTCCAACAAAAGATCGAGGCCTATAAGGAAATAAGCAAGACCACAAAGGAAATGAATGAGTCCTACAAGAAAATGAACAACACCCTCCAAGATATAAACGAGAGCTGCAAAGAAATTATCAAGACCAACGTAGAAATGAATGAGTCCTACAAGGAAATGAAAGAAACCCTCAAGGATATAAAGCAGACTCTCAAGGATATGAAAAAGGACCAACCAGAAATTAAGCATACACTGACTGAAACAAAAAATATTATACAAAGACCTGAAAGTGCCCTGGAGCACCCCAAGAACCAAGTTAAAGATTTGAAATACAAAGAGGTTAAATCCACTCAGCTGAAAAAGCAAGAAACCAAAAGAATCCAAAAAATTGAAGATAGTGTAAGGGGCCTTTGGGACAACCTCAAGCATACCAACATCCGAATTATAGGGGTGCCAGAAAAAGCGAGAGGCCAAGACAATGAAAACCTATTTGAAGAAATAGTGACTGAAAACTTCCCACACCTGGTGAAAGAAATTGACTTAGGAGTTCAAGAAGTGCACCGAACCCCAATATATAGGAACCCTAAGAGGACCACACCAAGGCACATCATAATTAAAATGCCAAGAGCAAAAGACAAAGAGAGAATATTAAAAGCAGCAAGAGAAAAACAGTTGGTTACCTATAAAGGAGCACCCATATGACTGTCAGCGGATTTCTCAACAGGAACGATGCAGGCCAGACGGGAGTGGCAAGACATATTCAAAGTGATGAACAGCAAGAATCTACAACCAAGATTACTCTATCCAGCAAAGCTATCATGCAGAATTGAAGGTCAGATGAAGTGCTTCGCAGATAAGAAAAAGCTAAAGGAGTTCATCACCACCAAACCAACATTATATGAAATGCTGAAAAATATTCTTTAGGAAGAGGAAGAAGAAAAAGGTAAAGATGAAAACTATGAACAACAAATACACATCTATCAACAAATGAACATAAAAATCAAGTGAATTGATAGACAGTTGAACAGAATAGACTGGTGAATATAACAGAGACATGGACATAGAGAGGGAATGGACTGACAATTCTTGGGGAGAAAAGGGTTGTGGGAAGTGCAGCAAGAGACTGGACAAAAATCTAGCAACAATGGGAGAGGACAGTGGGGAGGGGGAGTTGAGGGTGGAGGGTGGGATAGGTACAGGGTGGAGGGGAGCTATAGGGGGATAAAAAGGGGAAACAATGTAATTAATAAACTGAACAATAAAGATAAAAAAAGGAAAAAAAAAGATAAATTGAAGAGCAATATAATCATTGTGTTATAAATTAATAAAACTCTCAAAGTTTACCATCTTCCTGAATTTATGATAAACACTAAATTTGATCTATTCATTTTATTTCATCTGCAAAATCTTTAAACACAAAAACCAATAGAATTACAATCTATTATTATGCAAAAAGTTATAACAAATAAATAGAGAATATTAGTACTGGAGATTCACCTAGTGAGATGCTGCATCAATGTTGGCAAATGACTTGCAATGTACAATACGAAATTATACAATATTTTGTGAAAAATTATAGTGGCAAGACACTGAAATGTCTTTACTCAGTTCAAATTTCTAATCCTGAACCTTCCTGACAATATGATATAAGTACATATGTCAAAATTAGGCACAAATTATGCTCTACCATCTGATATTTTTCAAGTAAAAATTTGAGAAAACAAAATTTGGAATACTGTTTATAATGTGATTCTGAGGCTGCTCTGTAAATTGCTAAGATTTATTTTGACAAAAAGCTCCAAATCAGACTTTATTTTTTACCTTTCTTAGTCTAATTGGGTAGTAAAAAAGAAATAATAGGCTTGGTTCTTATTCTACAGTAAAAGTATATAGGACTTTTATAAAAATATAAAGTAGATTAGTCTGTGTTACTCCCTTCAGTTTAAGCTTCAAATCATTATAATTACTTCATTTGCATTAATCAGTTTATGTTTCTATAGCTAAAGGGAAGAATTTTTGCTTAATCCGATCTTGACACTTACATCTTGATATGATTTAAAGGCTCTCAGTGATGAAAAATTGTACTTTTATTTCCATTAAGAGAGTATGACTATCAGTAACCTAAATAGTTAAAAAGGCTGAGAGTAACTCCCTTTGGTAGTTAAACCAACACCTACAAGTAGTTTAATGTAAATTTTCATACTCACAACTTTAACTCTATTTTGATGTTTATTTGCTCATTTTTAAAAAATATATGAAGAATCTACTCATTAAGTGGATAGCTGTTAAAAAGAATGGCAACTTGCATTTTCCATGTTTAGAAAAATTCAATTATGTTTAAATTTTGTTCTTACTTATTTAAAACTATAACATAACATTATAAACACTACATTTTAACTTAATGTTTCTTATTTAAATGCACTTTGTACATCTATAAAAAAGAAACAACTCTTACTATTTGCAACAGCATGGAAGGACCTGGAGAGCATTATGCTAGGCAAATTAAGTGAGTCAGATAAAGACAAGTATCACATGATCTCACTCATATGTGGAATCTAATGAAAAAAGTAAACTGATGGACAAAATAGATCCAGAGACACAGGAGCATGGAACAGACTATTGAACTTCAGAGGGAAGACAAGGGATGGTGTGTGGGTGGGAAGAGATCAACCAAAGAACTTTGCCTTTATATATAATCCATGGACACTGACAATAGGGTGGCAAAGGCCGGCCGGGGCAGAGAATGGGGCAGGCTAGAAAGGGTCAAAATGGGGGGAAGGGGGACATATGTAACACTTCCAACTATAAAGTTTTAAAAATATAAATAAAATAAAATGCACATTGTACACAAATGCCATAGGCTCTAACTTATTCAATTAGACAACTACTTAATATTCCAGTGTGAGTTTCCCATTCTCTGTCCACCCTTCCTTCTACAGTTGGTATTTATACTGTTTTCAAGATTTCTTCCCAATGGCAAAATCATTGCTATATAGCCTTGATTATATTATTTTCATTTTATTGTATGATTACTTTATTATTTTATTGTTATATTTTATATGATAAAATACCAAATGAGGGATTGCTTTTGCTTTACTTGTGCTTTAGTTGTAATGATTTTTGCCAATTTTTTTAAGTTATTTTCATAGCTTTAGCAGATTTTTATTAAAACATTTAAATATTTATATAATTCTGAGATAGTCTATATTTTTATTATTTAAATACTAGAGACCTGGTGCATGAAATTCATGCATGGGTGGGGGGTGTCTCTTAGTCTAGCCTGCACCCTCTCCAATCTGGGACCACTCGAGGGATGTCCAACTGCCTGTTTAGGCTCAATCCTACCAGGACAGCCAGGATTGGGCCTAACTGGGCAGTCGGACATCCTTCTCACAATCCAGGACTGCTGGCTCCAAACTGCCCACCTGCCTGCCTCCCTGATTGCCCCTACCCGCTTCTGCCTGCCAACCTGATCACCCCCTAACCACAACCCTGCCAGTCTAATTGATGTTTAACTGCTTCCCTGTCAGCCTGTTTGCCCCCAACTTCCCTCCTCTGCTGGCCTGGTCACCCCTAACTGTCCTTCCCTGCAGGCTTGATTGCCCCCAACTGCCCTCCTTTGCAGGCCTGGAACCTCCCAAAGGCTCTTCCCTGCTGGCCATCTTGTGGTAGCCATTTTGTGTCCACATGGGGGCAGGAACTTTGACCACATAGGGCAGCCCTCTTCTGTGTTGGAGTGATGGTCAAACTGCATATTACTCTTTTATTAGATAGGATAGAGGCCTGATGCATGGGTGGGGGGCAGCTGTTTTGCCCTGAAGAGTGTCCTGGATCAGGATGGAGGTTCCCTTGGAGCAAGGGGCGGCATGGGCGAGGGGCCTGTGGAGGTTTGCAGGCTGGCCACGCCCCCCAGGACCTAAATGGAGGCCCTGGAATCTGGGATTAATTTATGTCTACAATTGAAACTTTGTAGCTTAGAGCAGAGCCGAACCTTCTGCTCACTCTGCTCCGTGGAGGCAGCCATTTCTGTCTGAAACATTGTAGCCTAGAGTGGAGGCCTATGGTAGCAACAGCAGACTGAAAGCTTGGCTTCCTCCATTGCCAGGGAAACCCAAGCCTCTGTTCTCTCCAGCTCAGTGTCTGCCACCATCTCTGTATCTTTTGTAATTGAAACGTTGTAACATTGAGTGGAGGCCTGGCAGGCAGAAAGCTTGGCTTTCTCTGTTGCTGGGGAAACCCAAGCCTTCCCCCTGTTCTCAGTGGTGGCAGCCATCTTGGTTGGGGTTTATTTGCATAATCTGTTCCTGATTGGCTAGTGGGTGTGGCTTGTGGGTGTGGAGAAGGTATGATTAAATTTGCATAGTACTCTTTTATTAGATAGGATTCTCATCCAGAAACATGAAAAGTCCCACCATTTTTCCAGAGTTTTTGTATGTTGATTTAGTGGTAATAAAATATGTATCTTTTGTTAAATTTATATTTTAGTTTCTGCTACTATTGTTGATAGGGTTTTATGTTTTTCTTTTCATTTAAAAGTTGTTACTACAATTAAGTGAAAACTCAATAACAATTTTTGCAATTAAGTTTTCTTTACCTCACCACAAATAATATGAGACGTTGTTTTTTTCTTTGTATGATTAATGTTTTTGGCCTGAAAAATAAAAAGAATCCCAAGTCTATTTTGCAGAGAGGACCCCTTTGTTAACTTTTGGTCGAGAATGTGTTTGTGTGTTTGCAGAGAACAACTCCAAGACCATGTGGGTTCCTGCGACAGTGAGGAACTGACGGGTCTGTTCCATCCACGAGGACGGTCCAGAGATGGTGGACGCTGACGACACCTTGCCATGCTAGCAGTCGGCAGCTGTGCATGGTTGCAAGCGGCCCAGGACCATACCAGAGAGGATGGATCTTGCATTGCCACGATGTGTCCACCATCTGGATACCATTGCTGACATGTACACATGAAGAACTATTTGACATTGAAACTGGGACTCAGAACAGTTGGATATTGAAACTGACACTCAAACTTTTTTTTTGCTCTTATACATTTGTTTCTAGTATGCAGAGGCAAGATATTTTTGAAGAAAAGAAACAGGGGGAAGCGATTGATATAGAGGCAGGGTGGCCTCGAACAGGCTGTCAAGCTACAGGGGGAAGGCTGGAGTGGATGGGAGGCAGATGCAGGGCAAGATCAACCGAAGGACTTGTATGCATACATATGAGCATAACCAATGAATGAAAGACACTGGGGTGGGGAGGGGGGTGGGTGAGGACTTGTGCTGGGGGGGTAAGGGAGGCTGGGGGGAAGATATTGGGGGGGAAACGGAAAACATATGTACTACTATTAAATATAAGTTATATTGTAAATAAAAATAAATAAATAAAAACAAATAAAAGAGAAAAAATGTTTTTGGCCTGTCTTAGGTGGAAAATATTTTGTCATTTACATTTATTTAATTAACTTTATGGATACCCATGTTTTTGTTTATTATGGATCCACTTTCTGAAGAATCACCTTACACTCTGTCTAACCGTTGCTTCTCCACTTCTCCTTGTTGCCTCGGACCCACTCCTTATTTTCTTTTTCCAAATAAAGTACTGGTTTAAAATAGAGTCGGATTTGATTCTTTTTTTTTCAATTCCAGTTGACATTCAATATGTTTTATATTAGTTTCAGGTGTACAGAATAGAAGTTAGATAATTATATATTTTATGAAATGATCCCCTGTGATAGATAATTCTAGTACCTGCCTGGTACTATACAGTTACTACAATATTATGGATTATATTCCTTATGCTCTATTTTACATCCCTGTGGCTATTTTGCAACAACATATTTGTACTTTTTAATCTCTTCACATTTTTCACCCACCCTCCACCTGCCTCCCTGCTGGCAACCCTCAGTCGGTTCTCTGTATCTAGGAGGGTGACTGCATTTTTCATGTTTTCCTTCAGACAATTTTCACCTCTCTTTTGCTCCACATCAGGGGAGGTGTATAAATATTGGCTTGCACATGAACCCTGATCTAGTCTCAACCCATAATGAAGCCCAGGAAACCCAACCATGCTCTCTTTTTTTCTGTTTTACCTCGTATGGAAACTGAGCCCCACGTAGAATGCTTGCAAAATTATCTTTGCTGTTTACTAAATGAATAACACGCTTTATTTCTGATCCACTGGTACCATTCTGTCATTTATCCCAGCATCCATAATTTCCTTGTGGTGGGGAAAGGCTGCCTGAACTCCAGCAGAGTGTTGAGCCCAATTTAAGCAATTTTGTTTTAGTCTTATTGGGCTGCTATAACAAAATACCACAGACCGAGTAGCTTATAAGCAACAGACATTAGTTTCTGAGAATTCTGGTAGTTGGAAGTGCAAGCTCAGAGTGCCAGTTTGGTTAGATGAGGGCCCTGTTTTTGGTTGCCCACTTCTTGTATCCTCATGTGGTGGAAGGGGCAAGGAATCTCTCTGAGGTCTCTTTCAAAAATCACCAATCTATTTTATGAGAGTCCCTCCCTCATGACCTGATTATCTTCCAAAGGCCCTTCTAATACCATCACATTGAATGTTGACATTTAACATGGATTTTGTAGTGACACAACATTCACATTATAGCAATGTCCTACCTAGGGAAATATTTACTACAGTTTTAGGACAAAATATCATTTTCCTTTTTGTTATGTACATGATACAGGATGATGTAACCAACACAAAATCTTAGAACTCAAGAACATAAAAAAATGCTAAAAAATAATAGTTTAAAAGCTTATCACACTACTCTATTGAAGTAGTTTTCTTACTTTTTATTCATGGTTCAGGCTTTAAGCACTCATCAAATTAGATTTTACTACTAAATGCATATATTTTGGCTCATTTAATACTCAACAAATAACACACCAGTATTAGTTATTAGTAAAAGTGCACAGATAAATACATTGAAGCACCAGGTATGGCCAATTAAGGACATACCTAGAATCTCATTCTAGATGGTCTTAAATCACACCTGGAGCCCTAACTGGTTTGGCTCAATGGATAAAGTGTTGGCTTACAGACTGAAGGGTCACAGGTTCAATTCCAGTCAAAGGCACTTGCCAGGGTTGCAGGCCTGATTCCCAATAGTGGGCAAGAGGCAACCGATCAATGATTCTCATCACTGATTTTTTTTATCTCTCTCCCCCTTTCTCTCTGAAATCAATAACAATATTTTTAAAATTTAAAATAAAGAAAGAAAATCACAGCTGGAAAAAATTATAGAAGTCATGTTTGGTATTAAATTATGCTGTATTCTCACCAACTTTTAAAGTTATAAACATTAACACACATGTGGTAAGTAGTGTAATGTACATAGAAAAATAACAAGATAGGAATATTAACAGCCAATGTGTGCCCTGAAACAAAACCAAAGAAAGACACTAAATAAAATTTTAGTTTAAAAACTTTTTAAATAAATAAAACAAATAAGCATCAAAAAGGAAATATTTTATGAAAATTCAATTGCTGGTATATCTTAAAGTGATCTCACTATCTGTGAAAGTTTAGTCCAAATGTTTCATTTATTTTAAGGCACTAAATCATATTACCAAATTATAATAAATGCAAAATAGCCTAATTTAAGTGCTTAAAAGCACAAAATGAATGCTTTCCCTTTTCTTCTAGGTATCATGGTTAAATTTCCTGAAATTTCAGAAGGAATATTTATAGATGTCAATAATTCAGCTAACATTTTAATTATTTCTTATTACCCAGAGCTGAAAAAAATAAAATGCTCCTAAACTATTTTGAACCCGGTAATATCAACAAAACTTTCCATATTAGTGTCCTTTCATCTCTAGAAATATAACAATATAGTTTCATTAATCAAAAACAAAACCTTGGCCACACATTAAACAAAAAGTCACATTGTAAGTAGCATATAATTTTTGTGATGAATGGAATCACTTCTGTATCAGTACAAATTGAAATAAAACTGATAGACTATTAAATCATTAGGGTTTAAATATATTTGAGAGATCCATTTACAGCTAATAAAGTTCAAATAATTCAAGATGTATCTTTAATCACAGAGATGGTAGTCAGAGTATTACAAAACTGGTTTCTATACCAGGTCCTAAGACAACTGTCTACTACTGATGGAGCGCAGGCTAAGTATCATGATTTGTGCCCAGAATAGGGAGTATAAAGTGATGAGAACATATTCCCTTTGCATAATACAAAGTGTTTTTGGAAGATTCCAATAATTGACTAGATGAATGATTATCAGTTGGATTGAGCGTCCATCCTATGAAGACAGAGTAATAGAATGATCAAGTAAAATAAAATAAAAAGGTATTGTGGCAGTCCACAGATCCAGATTTTGCCTCTCTTTTTTTTTAAAGAACTTGCTCCTCTACTGAATTTGGTTGATGGTTTGGTGATACCATTGAAAAATTATATCTATGGAAGAACAAAGTTAGTGCAGTTAAATATGATAAATTAACTGCCTGGCAACCATAGCTCAGTGGTTGAGTGTCAACCTCTGAACTAAGAGGTCAAGGTTTGATTCTGTGTCAGGGCACATGCCAAGGTTTTGGGCTCAATCACTGGTAGGGGGCCTTTATATATATATATATATATATATATATATATATATATATATGATAAATTAACTGAAGTGACATTCAACATTGTTCATCATTTCAAACTCTATGTTTTTTCCATTAACTATTTACCAAGTAGGTTGGATAAAGTCTCAGAGATCAAATTGTCTGAGTTAATTCTAAGGATAGTAGGTAATCACATTTTATTTATCTTGAAAGATTTTAATAGTTTAGTTAACCTCATGTCACTGTGCATCATTATGCATATGTCATCTTCAATATATATGTATACATATATTCATTAATTAGAAAAATACATAGGAAATATAAAAAAGAGCTAATATTTTTGTTAGTGTAGAAGACTTAAAAATAGATCTTCAGAATAGTACTCTATGTTTGCATTTGGGAACATTCAATATAAATACCAGGTAATTGGCAGTTTTTATTTATTCTGATTACCAAGGTAGGTTTGACTTGAAACTTGTCTTTGTATGAGGAGATGAAGAGGTATAGTGGGAAAACTGCATAAGGATTCAGACCAACTGGGTATCAGAATGTTTATGTTAATTGAACAAATGTGGGTCAGTCATTACCACATTATTATTGCTATGTTCTTTCATCTGTAAAAATAAAGGTATTTTGACATAATCTTTCCAGCCTGTTTTTTTCAATATTTTGGCAGAAAGCAACTGCAAATTTTTTAAAAGTAAAATGCAAATTGATTGTACATTACTACCTAAGAGAAGAGCTCTACCCTTCCTATTGCAGCAGAGCAGACAGGTAAAACTTTAAATAACCATTTGATATTTAAGTGCAAGTGGGATTTAGCTTTCTTGACATGATTTAATTGCCAATAACCTAGCACTGTTAGGTTATTGTGTTAATTTACTGGGTTCCAGAGTGCAAAATGTCTCCATAAGCTACCTGGCCTGTCTGTGGTTTAATTTCAATGATGCCTATATATTTAAATAGAAAATAATAAACTCCTTTACTGAATATGAAAGTAGGTCTTATGCTTTGGTTTTATCAAATTGTTTAAAGCTAGTTTCTACTATACATGAAACCATGTTGATATCTGCTTGTCCTCATTCATTCACTGTCATGTAACAAATTTTATGAAATTATATTAATACAATAAAAATAGCAGTTTACATTTATTGTATCTGAAATTTGAATAGTGATGTAAGGACAGAAAAACTTAATTTACTTTAAAGTTTGAGGTAGAAAATTATTGCTTATTCTATACAATGGAGATATCGTGCACGTATGAAGCCAGTGTACATCAGTGGTAAAACACAACAACTACATACATCTAAAACACTAAAAAGTAATAAATTAAAATGCTGATTATCCTTAATGTTTAAAAGAAATAACTATGTTCTAATTTTTTCATAAAGAACTTTAATGTTGAATAATTTGCATTCCAGATAACTTTATTGACCATCATCTGAGAGCAGGGTGAGTCAGTTGGGCAGCTGCTTGAGATATCCAAACTAAGAAATAATTGAAATAACTATGCTAGTTAACTCAGCTATCTACATAGGGTGTTTTATATAAACTGTGAACTCAAAATTGCAACTTACTCCCACATATTATACAACCACATTTAGTGAGACCAGAGGTAGGAAAACAACCCTCATTGGCACAGAAGTCACCAACAAAACTTTGAAAGTTATATGAAGACTACAGAAAAAAGAAGCAGCCAAATATTAGCAAGTATGCTCATGGTCATGGATTAAATCAGCAAAATTAACCTAAATTTTTTCACATAAAATGGTAACAAACAATGCCTTTGGATATTATATAATTACAATATATTTCTTAAATTATAAGATGGAAATTGGCTCAAATAATAATCTTCATCTTCAAAAAATTGAAATCATCAAATAAGATTTTACCTATCCTCTCTTTCAGCCAGTTTATACAATTTCTCCACATGTTTAGGTTTATGTTTTCTATAGTAGAGAGTTGATAATTTGTTGAATTAGAAATTGAAATTTGAATACTCATCATTATATTGTTTAAAAGCCAATAGAATGTGCAATGAATGTAGAACATATAAGCATATATGATTTTAAACTTATTGATGTAATTCAATTTAGCTTAAATAAATAATAACTTGGTCAAATTAGGTACTTACCTAAGTTACTGGTAAGATTAGATTTATAGGCAATGAGACATGAAACAGCAAAAACAATAAATTTCAACAGAAACAGGAATTTAGGGAATGAAGGCTGATTTCTCAGCAAATTATAGTCAGAATAAAAGGATACTAGATACTAAGCTTTAGACAGTGCATGCTTTGGAAGTACATATGGGATTTTGATAGAAATACTGTAAAAAAAAAGTAAAAATCCTGAACAGATAGTATATATATATGGAAATACAAAGCCTACTGCTGAACCCAACTCTAAATAACCTCATAGAAAGATCCACCTTAGGAAACAGTTGAATTAAATGCAACAAAAACTGAACAGGATTACTGGTTTCAGTTTCAACATATCAAGAGTGTAAAATGTGTAACTCCCATATTTATAGCAAAAAAATAGTTTTGACAAACTGGAAAAAAAAACACACACAACTTATTATAGGCCCATTGAAACTGAAGTCACAGGGCAAATGTCTTTCTGAATTCTGGGAGACAGGTGCAGCCAACATCCGTTTAGATGGCAAATGCCACAGGAAGCATCCACTGTTAGGAACATTCAAAAGGTAATTTAATGAGCTAGAGGCTGAGTTTAAACTAGTGTAAGACTGAAATATCCATTGGGGGCTGCAATATTAATGGAGTCCCCAGACATTCAAGGATTCCTCCTGGAATACCATTAGTTTTTTGTTTTGTTTTTAATATATTTTTATTGATTTGAGAGAGAAAAGTAGAGGAAGAGAGAGATAGAAACATCAATGATGAGAGATAATAATTGTTTGGCTTTATCCTGCATGTCCCCTAATGGGGATTGAGCCCATAGTCTGGACCTATGTCCTTGACCAAAATCGAACCTCGGACCCTTCAGTCCACGGACCGATGCTCTACCCACTGAGCAAAACCATCTGGGGCTTATTTTTCAAATTTTAATGTAGCTATACAAAAATGTAAAATTACTTAAACAACTTACATTATATTTCTATTGAATTACACTGTTCTAAATTACTGACTTATCTCCACTACCTCTTTCTCTTGTACTTCATTCCCTGATCCAGGTGAGGGGGAGCAAAAGGTGCCCTCCACTCAAATGTCTCACTTTGGCATATTGATTGTTTTAAATTACAGGCAATTAAAACACTGCCGACCTAGGAAACTCTTTTATTTTATTTTTATTTTTTAAACTATTTTTCTATTTTTTACTGATTTTAGAGGAAGAGTAAGGGGGAGGGAGAGAGAGAGAGAGAGAGAGAGAGAGAGAGAGAGAGAGAGAGAGAGAAATATGGTATTCCATTTATTCATGCACTCATTGGTTGATTCTTTTATGTGCCCTGACTAGGGATTGAACCCACAACCTTGGCATACCAGGACAGTGTTCCAACCTGGTCATGCAGGAAAAGCTTTTAACCTCTTTCTTAAATGCCTAAAAGAATTTTGAAAGAAGGCCTGAACCAGGAAGAGAGCTACTACCAGAGATAAATTTTTATAGCAGAAGACTTATCTGCATGGCATAGGAAACATTTATTTATTGGACATTTGCTTTTCTCATCTTGCTATGAATTAACTTCCTTCCCTTTGAAGCCCTAACCCCTTCTTCTTAGCTCAGGCTGGAATATATAAGCTTCAATTTCCTGACTGCTTTGTAGTTTAATATTTTTTTCAGGGGCTCCTGTACATATGATATTAAATTGTTTTTAGCTATTAATCTGTCTTGTGTCAATTTAATTATTTCGTCAGATAAAGACTCTAGAAGGAAAGAAAGGTTTCCCTCTTCTAAACAGGAGGGCATTATCTTTACCCTGGATTTCAATTCTGGCCTCTTATTTTTTCTCTGCCTCACACACATTAATGTATTCTTTCCTTCATCTCTCTACATTTCCTCCTTCATAGAGTTGAGATCATCAAACTCCTTATCGCGTAGCACATGCAAGTTTCCAATTTGATTTATTTTATACAGTGACCTTTCTTACATGGAAATCATATTACACTGTTGATTAAAACCCTTTCATCTCTAAACTTTATAGCTTGCTATTTTTCTCATAATTTTGTCCTGGCTCACTGCACCAGTCTAATTTCTAACACCTGCCTCCAACCCACATTCTGTGCTCCAACCAAATTGACCTTATTGGTTTCATCAAATGTTCTATGCATTTGCATTTGGATCTTTTCATATTCTATTATTTCTAATGTACTGTTCATAGTTTCACCCCCAATGCCAAAGCAATCACTGGCATAAAGCAGTACTCAGGATAAATTGAATGAATGAATGAATGAATGAATGAATACTGTTCTATGAATAAATTATTACAGAAGTTTAGTTAGTTTATAAATATATTTCCTGAAGCAGAAGATAGAAAAACTTAAGCCATATTTTTGCAAAGATTAATAATTATATTAAACATCTTTATAACTGCCAATTGTGATTCTAAGCAGTTTCACTGAAGTCAAATTGCTAATCTTTTCCCTCCCAAATGATTTTAATTTTGAACTTTCAATTGTTACTTTGTAAAATATTCATAGCATAACCTAGAAAATATTCAAAATATCTCAGCAGTTTGCTTTAGCATCTAGGGGTGAGACAAAAATTAACTTCAAAACAAATTAGCAGTTTTTCTTTTCTATTCTCATCAAAGAAAGTGTAGGAGGATTTTAGGTCTTCTGAGAGCATATATTATAGTTCATTATACAAAAGAAAAAGAGGTAAAAATGAATCCAGGAACAATTAATATGTAAAGTTAGTATGCTACAATACAGTATTACCACTGCTATATAGAAAGGTATTGTTTTTTTTAAGTGAAGACATATTAACAATTAAAATGTAATGCACATATATTATTAGTAGAATTTTTATTATTATATAATTGCCATAATTCAAGTTCCTATGATCTGTTCCCAAGAACATGAATAGAGGTATTCCTTCCTACTCCACTAGGTTTTTTTTTTTGAGGGGGGGGGGTTTAAAGGTAATAAAATATATGTGGTAGCATTAGAATAAATGGGTTAATTGTATTGTAGGTGAAAATACCAAGATTAAAAATTATTATAGAAGCTTCTAAGATCAAAAGAGCTTTAAGAGTCTCCTTTCTCAATGTATTAATATTCTAGTTCCTCAAAAATTAAGAATAATATAATCCTATATAATAAAACCCTAACATGCCAATCGACCGAACTGTGGAAAGACTGGTTGCTATGACCTACACTGACCACTAAGGAGCAGATGCTCAACTCAGGAGCTGCCCCCTGGGGGTCAGTGCTCCACAGGATGAGCACTGCTCAGCCAGAAGCCAGGCTCACAGGACAAGTGAGTGCAGCAGCATTGGGGGGAGTCTCTTCCCCTTCTGCTCCTGCCACTGCAGCAGTGCTAAGGACCCCTTGGGAGTTGACCACTGAGGGGACCCGGACCCCAAGAGGCTGCAAGCCAGGCTGAGGGATTCCACCACCTAGTGCACAAATGTCGTGCACTGGGCTTCTAGCTATAAAATAATAAAATTAAAAATAATTTTGCAGGTCATCTAGCACAATCTCCAACCTAATGAAATAGCCTCTTTACAATGGCAGAATATAATTGTTTTCTTTTGATTTTTTTTCAGTGATAAAGCTTCCTACATTAAAAAGCAGATGATTTTGTGTAGGGTCATTCTAGTGGTCAAAAATTACACATATTTTTCTATTTGAAAGGAAATAGAATAAATCTAATCTTTCTTCCACATGACAGGTTTTTTGTTTGTTTATGTGTTTTATTTTATTGTTTTTGTTGTTTTGTGTTTCCAGTCTAAAGGTTGCTCCTTTCTTTTAGGATTTTTAAAAATACATTATCTTTGCAATCTTCATAATGTTGGCACTCATTTTTTTAAATAAATTTCAGTTTATCATAATTACTAAATGTGACATTGAAATGTTTATTCATCCTGGATATTAACATGTTCTTTAAAAAAAAAACACACGTGTTTTTATTGATTTCAGAAAGGAAGAGAGAGGACAAGAGAGATAGAAACATCAATGATGAGTGAGAATCATTGATCAGCTGCCTCCTGCACACCCCCTACTAGGAGTCAAGCCCACAATCCTGGCATGTGCCCTTGACTGGAATTGAACTGGGGACCCTTTAGTCTGTAGGCCAATGCTCCATTCACTGAGCCAAACCAGCTAGGGCTAACATGTTATTTAATCTGGGTTCTAAATTTATTACTATGACCTTTTTTCCCTTACAATTAATATTTTAAAAATACCTATTTACTACAAAATATTGTAGTATATTTCAAATTGGATGTAAAAATTCAAAAAGAAGACTAAGATACTTAAAGCTTTAGGTACTTCTCATCTAATAGTATCCTTACATACACTGGACTTTTGCACCAGAATTATAATTCAAATGCATACTAGTATTTCTAAACCATAGTTCACATTTTGTATAAAAATTGATGTCATTAGCTACTGCCTGCCAGTTCTGCCTTCAGACTTGCCCTCCTTGAGTGTTAGTTACAAACTTAACCAACCTGGTCAGAACTGGCCACAAGGCCCACCAGCATCCAGTCCTCATATAGTCAGGCCAAAGCCTAGCCCTGGGAGATGGTGTATTGCGGGTGGTGGACTGTGTAGGGGACAGATTAGAGCCCAGACTGTTGCAAAGGAATGAAACTGGAGCTCTGATTAATTGATGAGCTCTTATTACTATTATACATCACAAATCTTAAAAAGGATCTCGCCTCCATCAAGCCAAATAATGCTATTCATTATAGCCATGAAATATTTTCTAGTCGAAGAGACACAGTTTGCACAGGTATTTGAATTTCTGCATAAGATCCTAGCTCCAAGCAACCTGGAACATCTCATAACCCTATTGGTTACTTTTGGTAGCATTGTTCTTGCACCTGAGCGATTTGCTGCTCTTTTAAAGTCTTTGGTAGCAACTTTGTGAAACTTCTCATAAATGATCAGGTTCCAGGAAACAAGACAGCTAAGCTTTGGGTTTCAGATGAAGTCCTCCTCAGACATTGGTCAAGAGTCTCTTTTCTCAGTGTATTAATACTTTAGATTATTAAGATGATGGTTTGATGGCTACTTGAAATGAAGAATAATTAAAGTAAATCAGGAACTTCTGCCTTAAGATTTCTATCAACAATATTGCATAGTGACGGAGATTGCTGGAACCAGGGAAAATCAGTAAAAGCAATCCTCAGAAAAAAGCCAGAGGTATCAAACCCCCTGAATTTAAATTATTGTACAAAGCAACAATAATCAAATTAGCATGATAGTTTAAACAAGCAAAAAACAAATAAACAAACAAAAAAGGAGACACACCGAAGGAACATAATTGAGAACCCAGAAATGAACCCACACGCATATGGGCAAATAATTTTCAGCAAAGGAACCAAAAACATACAATGGAGTAAAGAAAGCCTCTACAGTGTATTTTTCTTAAAAATAATAATTAGTAGTGCTTTGTAGGTGTGCATATATTTTATTATAATGAGTTTTTGTACAGTAGTTATTTCAAGAAGAGAGTTACATGTTTGGTGCAAGATACTACTATAAATTTATATTAAAATATGTAATATATATATATATATATATATATATATATATATATATATGTAACCTTAATATGCAAGTAGACCAGATGGTAGAACAAAGGAACAACTGAACAGCAGATCGCTATGACAATGTGCTGACCACCAGGGGGCATGTGTGGAACATGGTGGATGTCGACAGCAGGCAGCGGAGCATGGAACATGGCAGGCATTGACTGTGGCAGGATGATGGAGCAGGTGAGTGAGGACACTAGACTAAGTCAGGGCTCCAGTCACTGTCATTGGGGTGAGCCTCTTGTGGTTACTGAAAATTCTTTGCTCCATGTGCCAAAGTCCTGTCCTGCACTCACAGCTGCTGCCAGTACCAGCACCTCCCCCTGTTCCTGAGGGGTGATTGGGGCAACAGCCGCCTCTCGCACCCCCTGCTGGCGCCAGCCCCAATCTCTCTGCACCATCAGGGGATATGAGCAGGGCATGGGAGTGGCAGCAGCAGGAGCAGGGCTTCCAGCAGAAAGGGGACTAGGGGCTGTGGCAGGAAGGGCTGGATGGAGACATGGAGGATGGGCCGACACCCACCCCTCCCCATGCCCACTGCAGCCTCGCAGCCTACAGTTCCTTTCAAGGTGCATGATTTCTTGCACTGGGCCCCTAGTATGAAGAAATTAGTGTACCAATAAGTATCTGATATATTATGTTCTTGTTAATATTCAAAGGAAAATAACAGACTGGGTAGAATATAATTTATTCAGTGTATTTCCAAAAGTATAAATATATAATTTTTTTAACAAATCAATATCATCAGTTTTAAGCTATGTCTAGTGTTCTAATTATACACTTAAAACTTGAATCTACCTTATCATATTAGCAAGTATTTGCTAGCTTTATTGTCATCAGCACGTTGGCTAAGTGTACATTGCATATTATTTTAGCTATGCTTTTGTTTCTTTGAAGCTAACATTGATATTACATTTTTAATAAAGGTGCTAGATAATAAATTTATAAATAGAAAATTCAGTGGTATATTTTTCTAAGTTTAAGCCACATTGCTATTGAATTTATGCTCTTTAGATATAGAGTTTATTCACTATCTCGATGGAGTTCATATAGTTATTTTGTAAAAGAGTTAACATTAACATAAAGGGGTTTATCATAGCAAATAAGTCTGTGTGTTTGTGGTGTGTGTGTATGTGTGTGTGTGTGTGTGTGTGTGTGTGTATGTGTACAGTAATGCTCCAAAGGCCATCAGTCTAATAACTAAAAAGAAAAAAAAATGGTTTATTGGGATTTTTATTCTAAATGAAAATCTGCTGATTCCCAGTAATAACTGTTTCTGAATGAGACAATTCTTCTATTTGACAGTGCAATTTAGAATTGTGTCAATATTTCAACAAACCTTGTATTCACTATGCTTCCTTGAATATGATAGAAAGCCATTGTATTGCCTTAAAGTTTATCAAAATTTAATACAATCCTCTGCTATGTGTAAGACATTGTACTAAATATAAACTTCTATTGATTTGGCATGCAATGTGTTTCAGCTTGAAAAGTTAGTCATTTAATTAAGCTGGTATCTTGGTTCATATTTTTATACATACCATGAGTTTCCATTATACTTAGGATAGTTACTTTTCATATTTTCTGATTATTATTTGAATTCTCCAATCCCAATGGATTTTAGTTTGTTTGAAGGAAAGAACTGACATATAATAGGCACTCAACAATTATTTCTTGTTTCGTTATTGACAGTGAACTATTTTCACTTCCTCCATGTGTAGGTGTCTATGTGTATTTTGTATCCCCTTGCTTCTCATTATTTCTCCTCAGGGCTGTCTATTTGCTCTTTTTTTCTTTGCTACATATAAATTAAGAACCACAGAATATAGAAAACTAATGATAAAGGTTTAGATTAAAGGTAAATTATATTTAACTTTTATTTTAAAGGTTTGGGTGTGTTTTTAAGGACTAGTATATATCCATTGGTATATACCTATTTATGAACACAAAGGGCAAAGATCCTGCATTGTAAAGTGCCTGGAGAGTTTAATATGGAGAAGCAGAGTGACTGAGGGGAAAGGACTAGAAGGTCAGGTCAGGCAGCAGGTGGTTGTCTATGGCTTGATGAGAATTTTGGATATTTTCCATGTGAGAGGGAAAACCATTAGTGGATGGTTTACTTATACTTTCAAACAATCACTCTAGCTTCTGTGTATAACATTCATAAGATGGGAGCAGGGATGGAGTCCGATAATATGGAGTCAATACATATGCTATTACAATAACCTGATAGAGCTACAATGATGGCTTTGAAAATATTAGGTTTTATCTGAACCTTGTGCTCCCCAAAAGTGACAGCAATCACTTAAGAAATCATCTCAATCCAAACATATGCCTATTTCCCTGGAAATGGATATATACAAAGGACCATCCTGCCCTCACATAGGCCTTCCTCAGGGCTCCCACAAGACTCAGCAAGGACTCTTTGGTTAAAGGCCTCTATTCAATCCTTATCACCCATTTTTTTCTTTGAGCGTTCTCCTTATTGTAATAGACTTTATTAAGTTAACTCCTTAATTGTACAGTGTATTTATTCTTTTAATGATGGGGAGTGTGGTTGTATGGCAAAATGGATTACTCAGAAAACTGGGTGATAGATATGCTACTGGGATATGAAAGAGAAACTCACAATGGATCCAAAAGATTTGGCTTGAGAAAGGGAAAGAACAACAATAACAAAGAAATGACTAAGGAGCACAGTGAGAGGAACTATTTGGAAAGTCAGGAATGAATTTAGGATTGATTTTAGATGTGTGAATTATAAGGAACCTGTGGACCATCCCAATTATACTTTTAATTAGACAGTTAAATGTTCTAATCTGAAGACATCAAGGGGGAATATGGCCCTGAAGATATTAAATGGTAGAGTCACCAGCCTGTTTCCAGCAATAGGCCTGTATGCTTTTTCCTAGGGCAGGCCTTCTCAAATTTCAGCATGTATAAGAATCACCCAGAGAGATTGTGGAACACAGATTCTTGGGCCTCACACCAGATTCTGATTCTGTAAATCTTGGGTGGACCTGAGAAACTTGCCTTTCTAGCAAGTTCTCAAGTGGTGTTGATGTTGAGAATATGATGACCATACTGGAAAAAATGAGTGCATCTGGGAAAGGAAGAGATTGTAAGACAAAGAGGTGGCATGCCAATGTTGAGGCTGAAAAGATAAGGTTAAACTATCAAAGGAGTCTGCAAAAGGAGTATTCAGGAACTTAAGAGAAGAACAAAGAGACAGTGGTGTAATTCTGTGCATACTATTATAGTTATACACCTCTGTTCTTTTTTTTAAAAAAGGTAAATAGCCTTTATTGGTTTGGAAAAGGAATCTCAAAACAATTAAAGGCTAGGTAGACAGTTCCTCTTTTGGTCTATTGTTTTTCTTAGTCTAACCTGCTTGGGGTCATGCTGTCATGATCTACCATTTCTGTTGTGCAAAATAAGCTTCTATTATCTGATGACTCACTTTCCTTTTTAAGAAAAGCTACAAATTAAAATGCCCGCTCAGTAAGGGAGGCAAAGTGCATATGACCCCGAATTACAGGTCTTAAGTAAATGCTGATTTTTCTAAACAGAACATGCCCATTATGATCTTGTGCCCTGTTTAATTTCATTCTCACAGAAAATTGCTTTCTTAATTGAAGTAGCAAATATATGTAAATAATGCCTCGGTAAAACAGACACACAATTTATTTAATTCAATATTACTATTATTTACTTGAAATTGCATGAAGCAACATCTTATATTTGTAAGAAAAATGATCATGTTAATAAATAGACGAAAAGAAAACAGAAAGTAAATAATATTAATATAATTAATATAATTAAAAGATACTTATTTTTCCCTTTGCCAAAAAGTGAATTAATGCGAGCCCATGGGGACACCAAGGTATTGAAGGGGAATTTAGTTTTTCCTAATGATTTCCTTAAAACCATCCTAAATAAACAAAGATGAAATAAAAGCAGATTCTTGCTGAACCGGCTGAGTGGATAGAGCGTTGGTCTGCGGACTGAAAGGTCCCAGGTTCGATTCAGGTCAAGGCATGTACCTTGGCTGCAGGCACATCCCCAGTTGGAGGTGTGCAAGAGGCAGCTGATCGATGTTTCTCTTCCATCGATGTTTCTGACTTTCTATCCCTCTTTCTTCCTCTCTGTGAAAAATCAATAAAATATATTTTTTTAAAAAGGAAAAAAAAAGAAATAAAAGCAGATTCTCTGCCTAAGAAACCTTGCTATGATGCTTATCCCTGACCTTTCAATAATAATCAAGGCTTTAAACGCCCCTCCCCCCTACATAAACAGTATAGAACCTCCACGGAACATGACAGTGGTGGCAATGATGCCCTTTTCAAGGACTACCAGGTTAATATTCTGAACAGAGCACTGTGGTGGAGGGGCTCTACTGTTATTATATCATACTGAAGCAGCTGTGGGATAAAAGTTTGAAATCTGTATTAATAAACAAAAACATAACTTAAATAATTCACTAATTGCAAAGCCAATGTGCCAAAGTGGTATGTCATGGACATTAGCATCAGACAGATCTGGACACGATGGTATCTGATGCCTTTAACTGGTGAAATGGGACAAAATCCTTAAAAACTTGGAGCTGAAATTGTCCATGTATGTTTTTATTTGCTAGAGCTGTCGTAAAAATATATATATATATATATATATCACACACACCACAGATTGGGTGGTTTAAATAAAAGACATTTATTTTCTCACAGGCTGGAATCTGAAGTCCATGATCAAAGTGTCAGCTGATTTGATTCCTTGTGAGGGATCTCTTTCTTACTTGGAGATCATCACCTTCTTACTGTGTGCTCAGGTGGCCTTTCCTCTATCATGCAAGAGAGAGCTCTCATTTATTTGCCTCTTCTTTTTTTTTTTTTTTTAGTATATATTTTTTTATTTCAGAGTGGAAGAGAGAGAGAGAAAGATAGAAACATCAGTAATGTCAGAGAATAATTGGTTGGCTCTCTTCCGCAAGCCCCACAATGGTGATTGAGCCCGAAATCCGGGAATTGGCCCCTACCAGGAATCAAACTATGGCTTCCTAGGTAATAGGTTGACACTCAACTACTACTGAGTCACTCCCACCAGGCCCTTTCTTTTCTTGTAAGGACAGCAGTCCCATCCCCATAACCTTATTTAAGTGTAGTTACTTCTTTGTGGCTCTGTCTCCAAATAGTCACATTGAAGGTTATGGTCTCAACACATAAATTTTGGGAAAATACAATTCAATTCTAACAATCTTAAAAGAATTTTAGAAAGTGAACACATGTTCAGAATTGCCCATTGCTGACCCTCTGTTTTGCCTTTTCTGGACTTCAGCCAGGTTGCTCTTTTCCCTACAGACCCCTGAAGTCTACTTGCCCCCAATCAGAGTAAGTAAAGCAAAAAGGAGGCATTCCCCATATCAGCTTCCCCAGGGCTCCAGCTGATTGCAGAGACCCTTTTCCTATCAGACTCTACTGGTCATTTCCAGTTTTCCCACTAAAGATCCTGTTTATGTCTCTTGGTCCCTGCTTTACACTATAAAAGAAAACTCTTGCTCTCTTTGAATTTGAGGTATTCATAGATATCTGAGATTAAATTAGTCTCTCTATTGAAATATGCAGTTTTCTAATTAAAGTCTCTCAAAGTCCAAATTTGTTTTAATTTAACAAAAGTTAAAAACGTATATCTTATTGACTTATTTTGAGAATGCCTAAAATAGTTGGGTTAGTGTCTATTATATTATCAGGTGAATAATTATGTGTTCTTGTTATTTAACTAACAAAAGTCGATGTATTTTGTTAGTTAAATAATAATTTAAAATAGATATATTGCTCTATTTTTATCCTCTCAAATAATAGACAGCCTTTGGAAATTGTATCTTAAGAGGTCACATCCCAAAGACTTTATGGAAAATTATCATACTTAAATTTGTAGTTGCATACCAATGCACTGAGTCAACTAACATCAAAATTTCCTAGGGCAACAAATATACACATGGAATTTAAATGTCTGATTTTATTACTTTGACTTCTAAGGCCTGTCAAAAAATCTTTACCATATGTACAATGATGAATATGAAATGAATGAATAATATTTCCCCAAAATGTCACTACACTGATTTTTTTCACCAGAAAAGCTCCTGCTTTATCTTAGGAGAACTTGTTACACAGTAATAGGATGGAGGTATTAAATAAATTCATATTTGTGAAGGGCTCACTGCCGATTTGCTCTCTGCCAGATACTTTAATTATGTCACATCATTTATCTTGGGAACAACACTTTGGGGTAGGTGTTATTATCTCTATTTGCATATCTGGAAAGTCAAATTGTTCACCCAGAGTCACACTGTTCTTAAAAGGAGGAGTCAGGATTTAATTAGTTTTAGTAATATATCCCATAAAGTGTTATATTTTTACTATAACATCCCATATTCTTACGAAGAAATAACTCATAATCCCAGCAGCACCAGTGAGCAGGCTTATGTTTAAGGAAATTAAGATATGAAGCCCGAAAATAGAGATTTCAGAAGATAGAAAACTTTTGCTTTTTGTTATGATTACATGAAAGGTAGTTTTACATACTAGTAGCTCAAAAGAAGTGATATTGCATGTCTATGAGAAACCATAAATGAAAGAGAAAAAATTGAGAGACCCTACTTCAAAATATTCATAGTGTAGGTTCTATGCTTAGTCTCACAGAGATACCACTCTGTTAGTTTTTAAAACTAAAATGTGTGAAATTGAAATTCTTCTATATTAATAAAAGGGTAATATGTTAATTAGACTGGATAGACTCAATATCTTTTTGGGCAAATCCATGATGGTGGGGCCAAGGCGGAAGCAGTTATGGGCATCAGGCAAGCAGGCAGAGTGGTTAAGGGTGATCAGGCAGGCAGGCAGATGAGCGATTAGGAGCCAGCGGTCCCAGATTGTGAGAGGAATGTCCAACTGCCTGTTTAGGCCTGAACTAGCAGTCGGACATCCCCCGAGGGGTACCGGATTGGAGAGAGTGCAGACCGGGTTGAGAGATAACTTCCCCCCCTGCACAAATTATGTGTACCTGGCCTATAGTATGTTAATATGATCAAAACTATTTTAACTAATTAGGAGAAAACTTTTGTGTTATTATGTTCACCATGGAAACGTCAACATTAAAAAACGTTAACAATAAATTTAAATTTCACTTTCAAATTTGGTATAAATAAAAGAGGGGCAAAAACCTTTTAGCAGTAAATGTAAAAAATAAAATGAAAATAAATGTGTTACATGGGAGGAATAACAGTTAGAACATTTAACTGTAAGCCTGATATTTTATAGAATGGTTCATTTAATGTCAAATAGGAACAAAGTTTTGTTCTTTAGTTAATTAATTCATTATTTTTTGATGTACAGTCCTTCATAATGATATATTGTTCTTGGCACATAGATTAGATCATAAACAAATGTTTAAATTTTCAGAGTTCCTCTTATATTTAGAGCAGAGTCTGAATGGATTTTTTCTCTATTTACAGATTTAGCCTATAAAAAGGGGTAGGGAATAACAATTAATGTTTTTATGTTCTTCAAAAGAAACATCAAACTATGATTTATTTTATTCCTGAAAAATTAACATTTAAAATCTTGACTTTACTTAAAAAATAGATTATGGAGTATTTTTTTTGGAAATAGATTAAACTGGAGAGCTTTACCTTTTTGTAATTTGTTTCTACTTTTGCTTGATCACAATAATTGGCAACATGAATGTGATAGTGCTGCATTTCATTTAAAATCAATAATATCCTCATTGCCTAGTAAGTCACTTATTATCCTAATAATGATTCTATTGCAATAATTTTGCTTTTGATTCATAATGTTATTTTATTTTTACTAGATTCACTGCCTACATCAAGTGAAATAATAAAGATATTATGAATGTAGAATTCCTTCTCCTATATTTCTTATCTTTTTGTTAAGCCTTCTTCTCACAATAATTCTCCTTTTGCTTCCTCATTGCCCATCTTTCAGTGGGAGGATATCAGTAGCCTCTTTTGAGCATGCCAGCAATTCAACCGTCCTCTGTGAGTGACATCTCAAGTGTTCCTCTTTCTTTTGTATATTACATCGATGTGGATCCCTGGAGGCCCAGTTAAAGTTTATCCTTACTGGAGCACAGTAAGAGTGTTATCTGCAAGTCAAAGCCCATAAACTTCAACTGAAAATAAATTAAAAGGATTTCAACTTTCCTTACTTGCCCAATAACTTAGTGCCCAAATGTCAATGATTATATGTCTAAATAGCACTCACATGTGGCAAGCTACTTGACAGCAGAAAGAAACAACATATAAATATTTCAGTACCATGAAATAAAACCAACTTAAAACATTAAATTGTGCCTGTTTAAAATCTTTCCCAAAGTGTATCACTTTTAATTCTTTACCAAGCCTGGCTATGTCTATAATAGTTTAATGAAGTCAAGAGTTACCCATTGAATTTCATCTACGTCAGGAGAATCTAGGCACCTCAATTATAGTAGGATTTTTCTCTCTCTGATAACTAAATTTTATTCCTTGAAACAAAACATTTCCCATTACCTTTGTGTCTGTTTGCAAAGAAGAACAGAGAGTATTATGAGTATATATAATGCACAGTGGTTTTAAAGAAAACCAGAAAACAGCTTATTATTCTTGATAACTAGCATTACATTGCAGAAAAAAACATTTTAAAACCCTCAAAAAAAGTGATAAAAATATGAAATAAATGAAGAATAAGTTATCCTATTAAGAGACTAACATTCACACACACAAAAAGTATTTTTCCACTGATAAACATAGGCACTAGTTCTAGCTACATCTGGAGGTAATGTATATAAAGTATCTAGTATAGAGCCAGTTCCATGATATATACTTATACCCAGTACTTATTCTGTGAACTGATAATAAGTTGTTAATGTTCATTCATATCCATATAAACTGCATCCACACTTTTAAAATATGTTAAAAGAAAAATTAGAGTTGACTATGTAATATACATAATTAGATAATGATTTATAACAGTGGACACTAATTTATATAACACAGTACATAAATAAAAATAAAATTCTCAGGACATTAGATTTACACAGGACATTACTTTCTTTTTTCTGAATTAATACTTCCTGATTTACTTTTTATTGATATATAAATCAATTATATTTTATGGAAATAATTAGAGCAAATAGAGATTCTTTTAAAAAATATATCATCTACATTTACAAATATATACCTCAAAATAGACATGCATTCTTTTAATAGATATAATTTTCCACATATTTGGTAGTTTTGATAATGAGACACAGTAAAATTAATATCAGAGGATGAAAACCATGTAAATTTATAGCACTAATGTTCAAATACTTAGTCTTTTTTAGATTTAAAACACATTAAAAGCATTGCTGAGTACCAATATGTTTGATAAAGAATAAAACATTTTTTGCCTTTTTTGAATATCACTTATAAAAGCCATCTTTTTACAGTCTAGCAACTATTTGAATAGAAGAAATTTAAATGTGGTTTGTTCATCCTATCTGATAAAGAGGGAAGATGCTAATTGGCCCTCACACCATTGCAAAAATGGAGGCACCCGTAGCCAATAAGAAAGGAATATGCCAATTACTGTCCCACCCTCAAAGATGGTGGTGCCCAGAGCCACAAGATGTTGGCAGCAGGCATGCAGCAAAGCTGGACCCACCCCCAGGTGGGCCCTGCTCTTTCTGCACCTGCCTCCAGAGTCCCCCAGTCCCCTCAACTCCCCAGCTGCCCAGGGCCGCCCAAGGCTCAGGTAATCAGGGTTGGCTGAGGTTTGTGCTTCCAGCAGTGATGGGGCGCTGCCTTCCCCTGATCGCTGGATTGCCTCCTGCCCCTGAGTGCTCCAAGACTGTGAGAGGGGGCAGGCTGAGTTGAGGAATCCCCCCTCCAGTGCATGAATTTTCATGTACCAGGCTTCTAGTGTTTTAATAAATGAATGTGAATTCAGATGTTTGGTTTACTCTGATGGAAAAGTCACTAAATGATAAGTCAGGCCACATAGCAAGTTTTGGGGCTGAGAGCAGTAAGTGGCTTTGTTGAAATAAAGGTTTTATTTGTGGATTGTTAAAATAAAGTTTATAGAACAAATTTATATATATCAAACTTGAAGCACTATGCTAAGAACATAGGTTACATTTTCTTTTAAGAGATTTTAATTATGTGGCACAGACTGCTAAGGAGGGGTTCACAGAGTGTTAGATGATGACCATTGAGAAGAAAAGCATGAATTCTGTAGGCTGTATTAATAAGGGATACTATTTTTCTTTATAATTTTTTGTTTCTTTATTTTCGTTATTAAAATGATTGGGGTGACATTGGTCAACATGATCATATAGGTTTTAGGAGTGAATTTGTTATAAGATCTGTATATAGCACCATGTGCCCACCACCCAAAGTCAGATTCTCTCCTGTCACCATATATCAGCACCCCCTTCTCACTCCCTTTCCTTTGGCAACTGCTATTTGTGTTCACAAGTTTCAGATGAGTGAAATCATATGATTATTAGATTTTTCTGACTGACTTATTTCACTTAGCATAAGGTTCCTTCCATGTTGTTGTAAATGGCACTATTTCATCCTTCTTTATGGCTCGGTAGTGTTCCGTTGTGCATATGCACCACATCTCTTCACCCAGCCCTCTGTCGCCGGACACGTTGGCTGTTGCCATGTCTTGGCTCGTATGAATGATACTGCAATGAACATAGGGGTGCATATTTCTTTATGAATACGTGATTAGAGTTTTTCAGGTGTATACCCAAATGAGGGACTACTGGATCTTATGGTAGCTCCGTGTTTAAGGAATTGCCAGATAGCTTTCCATAGTAGTTGTACCAGTCTATATTTCCACCAGCAATGAATGAGGGTCCTTTTTTCCCACAACCTCTCCAACACTTGTTATTGCTTGTCTAGTTGATAATGGCCACTCTAACAGGTATCACATTGTTTTTTTTAAGGTTATTTTTTTTCTTTTAAATCTTTATTGTTAAAAGTATTACATATGTTGCCTCTTTTCTTTCATTGACTCCTTCTATTCCACCCCCACCCCTGTTCCAAGCTTTCACCACTCTATTGTCTGTGTTCCTGGGTTATGCACATATGCATACAAGTTCTTTAGTTGATGTCTTTCCACCATCCCATTCACCCCACCTTTCCTCTGAGATTCCAGAGTCTGTTCCATGCTTCTATGTCTCTGGATCTATTTTGTGCATCAGTTTATTTTATTCATTATATTCCACATACGAGTGAAATCATGTGATACTTTTCTTTCTCTGACTGGCTTATTTTGCTTAGCATAATACTCTCCAGGTTGCTCCTGGCTTTCTCAAAGGATAAGATATTCTTCTTTTTTACTGCTGCATATTATTCCAGGTGTAGATGTACCACAGCTTTTTTATCCACTCATCTACTGATGGACACTTGGGCTGTTTCCAAATCGTAGGTATTATAAATTACACTGCTATGAACATAGGAGCGCATACATTCTTTCTGATTGTAGTGTTGGGTCTCAGGATATAATCCTAGAAGTGGGATCACTGGGTCATATCGCAGTTTCATATTTAATTTTTTGTGGAAACTCCATTTTTTTCCATAACGCTATACCAGTCTGCATTCCCACCAGCAGTGTTCTAGGGTTCCTTTTTCTCCACATCCTCACCAGCATTTGTCATTTGTTGATTTTTTATGATAGCCATTCTGACAAGTGTGAGGTGATATCTCATTGTTTTTTTAATTTGCGTCTTTCTGATGATCAATGACTTTGAGCCTTTCTTCATACGTCTCTTGGCCATCTGAATGTCCCCTTCAGAGAAATGTCTATTTAAATCATTTGCCCTTTTTTCTTTTTTGTATTTTTTTGTTAATTGGTATGAGTTCGTTATATGCTTTATATATTAACTCTATAAGGGAAAATCTTGAAACATATGTCCAGGGCTACTGTCCTTCAGGCTGATACTGGCTGTGCACCATACCTTCTAGTTTGGTGATCAGAGAGCAGCCAGGATTCCAGCTGCCACATGTTCTTTTGACATCAAACACCCTACAAAACTGATGGGATTTAAATCCATACATTTTAATGCTAACATTCAAATAACGGTTCTACCTTTTATTGAGTTAGAGTTATTTAACTTTGGGCAACTTAGCTAACCTCTCTGAAAACCATTTTCCTTGTATATCATGAGAATATCTTCCACATAGGGTTGTGAAGAAAATAAAAATAAATATCTAATATCTAATGGTGCTGAATTAATGTTACTTATTATTTTCTTCTGTATGATAATGTCAACTCTATGATGATGTTTGCATGGATTTATAAGGTTCAGTGATATATAATAATTATTATATGGTATATCCTGAAGTGATGGGTAAAAATTATGTAAATGATTTCCATTGATGGGCAGTTGTGGAAAGACATAAAGTAAATATTTTGTGGTTTAATGTTTTAAAAGAGGGATTGAGCCTGGTCAATGTGGCCCGGTTCTTGGTTTCAACTTTGAACTAAGAGGTCATGGTTTGATTCCCAGCCAGGGCATATACCTGGGTTGCGGGATCAATCCCCATTGTGGGGCATGCAGGAGGCAGCCGATCAATGATTCTCTCTCATCACTGATGTTCCTATTTCTCTCTCCGTCTCCCTTCCTTCCTGAAGTCAATACAAATATTTTTTAAATAACAATAAAATAAAAAGAGCTATTGAAACCCCTTTAAGGCTCACTACTGTAATAGGATTAGAAGATGTGCTCTTTGTTCCTGACAAGGAAATTCAATTATCTCCCTAAAGCTCATCCTATATAATAAAAGCCTATGTGGTCGTGACACCCTCATGCTGTAATGACTGATCACCAGGGGGCTGCATGTATGGGTGGGCGGGCCTGCGTGCCTGACGAGGTGCACATAGGGGTGCAGCATCAAGCCCCTGCCCATCCATGTGTGCCTGCAGCTGCATCTCTGTGGGCACCCGCAGGAGCTTAATATGTCCCCACAGGCGCCCGTGGGTCTGAATCTGCATGAGTAGCAGCTGCAAGCACACAGTTGGGCAGGGCTGCATGTGCAGTGAGGTGCATGTGGGTGGGCAGGAGCTTGATGCTACATACCCACAAGTGCTGGCGGGACTTAATGCTGGGTCCCTGTGGGTGCCGGGTGGGTTCCCATGGGCACTGGTCTAGATTCTGACAGGAGGGAGGAGGGAGCCAGATACCCGCACCCAGGACTTGACTTTAAATGGAGGCCAGTGTCAGATGGGGAAAAATCAATTCTATTATAGAGGGATTGACGTTGTATGGGCACCGGTGGGTCTGGATCTCATGCGATTTCAAGGCACTCGTGGGTGGGTAGGGCTGGGTGGTGGGCGGTGCGTGGGTGGGCCAGGATTTGACTCTGAGTCTCATGGCGCTGGTGGGACTTGACACTGTGTCCCCATGGGCATTGGCCCAGACTCTGACAGGAGGGAGGAGAGAGCCAGATACCTCCACCCAGGACTTGACTTTAAATGGGAGACCAGTGTCAGATGGAGAAAATTCAATTCTTCTATTATAGAGAAAGGTCAAATAACAATATTAAAATATTTCCTCTAATTAATTTCCTTTTAATGTGTATGAATTTTGTGCACTGGGCCACTAGTCTCTAGGTAAGCGTTGAGGGAATAAGACATTCCTCATTCACAGTGTATCAGCAGGGTGGGAAAAATATACCTCCACAAGCTAAATCAGTGTATACTGAGGAAAATCATAAAGAAGGGAGATTATATCTCAAGGACTTAAATTCAGTAACACTGGAGGTTCATCAATAGGATTATGATCAGAACAATTGGCTTTTCAGAGGTCAGAGGGATAAAGGACTTTGAAAACTATAACTTTTCACAAACAACAAGGGGATGAGGGCATGAATGGGGAGAGTTGGGGGATAATGGGAAGATGAGGACACATATGTAATATCTTAAACAATAAAGAAATTTTTAAAAAGTTTAAGATGCAAATCTTACTGAATACTGTATTTCTCATTTTAATATACATGTTAGTTGTTCTCTAAAAAAAACACTATAACTTTAAATTAATTTGAACTAAAAATAAGCTGCTATTAAGCATATGTACTTTTAGTGGTAAGCTTGACACACAATCAAGAAGATAGTTTCAATTTTTAAGATTTGCTTGATGAGTTTTGTAATGTGTAGGTGGAAAATATGTTATGTGCCAGATAGAGCAAAGTTAAGTTTCTAGGATGTGTTACAATCATGCTGACATTATTGACAAGAGACAGTTTCAATGATCTGTAAGGCATATATAAAATTACCAGGCTTTTTGTGATTTCAAAGTGATAACTATTGGAAATATTTAATTTTTAACAAAAAGCATAGAGCTTAATTCAATTTAAGGATAATGTTCACTTGCATGTTAACAGTTACTTAATTATATAAGATAATTATTCCAAGGTTGAGAAAAGGATATATATTTTAACTATGACTTCTTCCAAAGAAAACCCATTTACACAAGTGAGCCAAAATAATAAAACAGGAAAAATGGTACATTACATACTCTCTAGAATTCAAGGAATCAAAAACTCAATGAAAAACTCACATTTTCTTTTCAAGAAAATATTGGCTTCTTAATTATTATTTCTATTATGAGCTGTAAATTAGTTTTTCCTACAGGTATAATGAAATCAATCAAAAGAAGGGATTAATTATTCAGTTATTTTTTTCACACACATATTTAGCAATAGTTCTAAGGTTTAGTTACAATTTTCTTTTTAACACAAAGAAAATTTTATTAAATACAATAAGGAATAATTTATTTTCTTATGTTTTAACTTTTTATGGTTTATGACTACAATAATTTCAATACTCACAATTTTATTTTAAAAATCACAAAAGTGGTAAGAACATTACAAAGTAAGAATTAAGCTAATTCATTTACTTTTCCTGTTTCTGTTCCCTATTTTTTACCATTTGAAAATGCACCTCAACTTTCTTTTCAGAGGAGCACTTCCATTCCCTCGTTATGCAATCATACATTTAACAATACTAACCGAGCATCAAGTCAATCACTCTGCCAGAAAAAGCAGTAAACATTTCCTCCTTGAGGTTGGAATTATGGATATAGTAAATAAAAGCTGTTGGCTTTAATATTCAAAACACATAAATAAAAGTTGCTACTATAAATCTATAAATTCTCTAGTAAAAAGAACTTAAGAAGATGATATAAAACTTAAGTTGTGTGGCAAGGAAAGGATCAACATAGATCATAATTATTAATTTAGCATATTTGAAAGTGGTATAGCTTATAAGAAAAGTGTTGAAAAAAATTAGAATTTTTTAAAATTTATTTTTAAAACAGCAATTTTGCATAGCTTGTGGAATAGGTTAGCAATTTAAGAAAATATAATTTTATGGCTATAAAAACTGCTCTGGGTTAATGCTGTCCTAAATTATGGCAACATACAATCACAAGGACTTTCATGGATTGGAAACAAAAAAGTGAATAAAACAGCATGCAGAGAATTTGGATGTGCTGCCCGTGCTGGGTTCATTCTGCTCTCTCGTTCCCCTGTGCCACCTCTGCCCACGTTCACCCTGCCACACCTGCTCCAAAGAACACTCACCTCCCCCCAGCAAGCTGACTCTGGCCCCCAGAGGAGGGCAGCCTTCAGCTCCGCTTCCTGAGGCTCTGGGACCCCGCCCCCGCCCCCACCAAGGGGTCCGCGCCCTCCCTTGGCTGAGGCCTGTACAGTGCCTGTGATTACCCAATACCACCCATGGAGAAAACCCTTGTAAAAACCCACATTCAGGTAGCCCTTCCTTCTGGGTGCTATGGAAGAGTAGCTGCAAGTTCCCGCTGGGCAGCCAAACACTTCATAGACATAGAAGCTGATGTTTTAGTTGAAGTTTATAGAGGAAATCTTGTTGTTGTACTGTTTCATTTTGGCAAAGAAAAATTAGAAGGAAAAAAGGGTGACCAAATTGCACAATTCATTTGTGAACGTTTTTTTTTTGTTTGTTTGTTTTTTATCCAGAAATAGAGGAAATTCAAGTCTTGGATGATACTGAAAGGGGCTCAGGAGATTTTGGTTTCTCCTGGAAAAAAAATAAAATTTATGCCAAGAATAGAAAATGAGAGTTTTTCTTTGGTGTTTTGCACTTCTGTAAACTTAACAGCTTTATATTCTAAAAATATTTGGTTCTCCTATGATCAAGGAAAAAGATACTCTGTTGGGATCACATTGAACTTTTTTGTGTTTTTCTACATTTGTTGTTGTATAAATATTCATGGTAACCTAATAGTTTTTTTTCAATCAAATGTACATCAATTATAGATCCCCAGAACCGCATTATTTAAGTCACTAAATGCTACCCATTCAACAACTTATTCTTTGGTTTGCTTTACAAATCATAAGAAAAGCCTTTTATTCCATAAATTTGAATTCTTTCACAGATACAAATTATTATGTAAACTGAACTAAAAGATAATAAAAGTTATTCCTTGTTCTTTAAAAAAAAAAGAATGGCATACATAACATATTTGCTTCAAGGCATTAAAATTTTGGATGTCTATCTCACTATCATCTATATCTATCATCTATCTACCTATCTATCTATCTATCATCTATCATCTATCTATCTAATGAACTTTCAGAGCCTGAGAACTTGGAAAGCACACAGAAATGGCTAGGTGGAAAGACCAGATAGGATAAAATAAATCAAATACCCCTATCTCTGCAGACTTGCTAGCCATCTCTCTTATTATATTCTATACAACACTCAAAACCACATAGCATGTGTAAGACTTGGGAAAAGATTCTCTTTACTCAATTCAGCCAACTGACAGAACTATGACTTTTTGAGCTGCTATGTTAAATGCAGAATCTGAGTGTGTGTGAGGATGAACATATACGTACACATGTATAAGCATGCATACCTATCGTAATGAAATAAGCCAAAAATTGCATGCTCTTTATTAAGAAACTTCAAAATTGCACTTGCAAAATCCCATGTAAATTGGGAAAGTCTTATAAATCCTTTTTGAATATTATCTTCTTCTTCCTTCTGAGTACTATATTGAATTATAATTTTGATCAAAGCCCAGTGAAAATGAGTATTGAAGAATGGAGCAAATTGCTTGTTTTCCATTAAGGTAGAGCTGCAGTGATAATTTCAGAATACTAATATAGGAAAGGAATGGGACTGCGAAAGTTTCTGATCCTATACATCATCTATACCATAACTCAATTTTCCATCTTTTCCAGAATAATGTTCTAACATCATGAGAGAGAAATAAAACCTTTGTGAATTTAGCTGACGGTGTACTGTGTTGAAATTTTATTTTCTGAAATGGTTTTTGGCAGTCTTAGCCCCAAGACTATAAGCAGTAAGAAATTCCTTCAGGAGTACATGAAAGCTTTACATTTTATTCTTTACTTGAGGTAAACTTTTCAGAATAGAAATAGTCATACTATTATTTTCAGCTGTTTAGAAATATCAAAAGCAACAATCTAACCCTGAAATCTGTTGTTTTTCATCTCACACAGATCTCTGGCAGCAGGCTCTTTGTGTTTGCTAGCAATAACAACTGACCTTGGCTCACTTTAGTGAAAAAGAAGAGGGGAAAAAAAGGACTTTATGAGAAGGTGACAGGAGTGACTGAAAACTTAAAAGTGAACAAACATACACTTAGATAGATCTTAAGACCTCAGCCACATGAGCTCCTGAGAGTTTCTGTAAGGCTCTTCAAAACCAACTGTTTTCTTTGTATCTATCAGCTGAAGAATCAATATTATAGGAAAAAGAATCTGCTCTGTGTTAGGATTTTGCCCTTTTGTCCATCATCTCAAACCAGAAGAAAACGTGAGGGGCTTGCAGTTAATCACTGAGAGTTCAGTGAGCATGACAATTCTCAGTGTGGGGGTTTCCAAAACAGAGACAAAAATCACAAATTAAATAGCAAACGCAACCAGTTTTCTTCATTCTCCCTGTATATATTGATATATAACATTATAAAAAAACTTAGAGAGCAACCAAAGGACTTGATCGCATGCATATTAATATAGCCAATGGACACAGACACTGGGGCAGCAGGGCTCATCCGGGTGGGAATGGGGGGAGGAGGGGTCAATTGGGGAAAAAGGTGACATACGTAAAACTTAAAAAAAAACTATATATATATATATATATATATATATATATATATATATATATAGATACACACACACACACACACACACACACACACACATATATATATATGAAAGTAAACTTCATTATCCAAAAATTTTCCACCTTTAAATTTCTAAAACACCTTATGTTATCTTTTTTAATTTTCTTCTTTGAACAGACTGCCAATTGTGATCTAGACTATCATTTTTAAACAATCATGCTTTTATTTCATAATATAATTTGAAATTTATGCTTTTAAAATTCTTTTTAAATTAATTTCTTATTGTATATAATAAAATAAAAGCCTAATATGCTAAGTGTCTGGTCATCCATTCAACCAATCAAAGCATAATATGCTAATGATATACTAAGGTCTCTCAACTGTCCGCTATAATGTGCATTGATCACCAGGGGGCAGACAGTCGACAGGTCAAACAGTCACTATGATGTGCACTGACCACCAGGTGGCAAACACTCTGCCTGGTAGGTTAGCTTGCTGCTGGAGTCTGGCTGATCAGGACTGAGTGAGAGGGGCTGGACAAACCCTGGAGCATGCCCACCATCCCTCCCTGGCTGACCAACCTCCTGCAACCCTCCCCAGCACCATTAGCACTAATGCAGTGGTCAGCAAACTCATTAGTCAACAGAGCCAAATATCAACAGTACAATGATTGAAATTTCTTTTGAGAGACACATTTTTAAACTTAAACTTCTTCTAATGCCACTTCTTCAAAATAGACTCGCCCAGGCCGTGGTATTTTGTGGAAGAGCCACACTCAAGGGACCAAAGAGCTGCATGTTGCTTGCAAGCCACAGTTTGCTGACCATGGCACTAGTGGGATCCCTTGACCTGGTCTGCTCCCTATCGCAACCTGGGACCCCTCAGGGGATGTCGGAGAGCCGGTCATGGCCCAATAGTGGAACTACTGCTCTCTATGATGCAGACTGACCACCAGGAAGCAGACACTCAATGCAGGAGCTGCCCTCTGGTGGTCAGTGTGCTCCCACAGGAAACATGCCAGTCAGCCAGAAGCTGGGTTGATGGCTGGCAAGCGCAGCGGGGGTGGTGGGAGCCTCTCCGTCTCTGTAGCAGAACAAAGGATGTCCAGATGATTGCTTAGGTCTGCTCCCAGCAGTTAGACATCCCCTGACGGCTCCCAGACTGTGAGAGGGCACAGGTCAGGCTGAGGGACTCCCTCCCAAGTGCATGAATTTCATGCACCAGGCCTTTAGTAATATTTTATCTTTTGTTTTACTTCATTTACTATATAGAGATTTACTTGTGTTATTCAGTTAACTTTTATTTTAAATCACTTCTCATATTTAAATAAAGTTACTTGATTCCAAGTAGAAAAAACTCTGGGAGTGCATTTTTGTAGTTCTCTGGTTTTCATGATCAATTTACAATTTCAACTTTGACATCTTTTCCCATATGCTTTGGAATATTTTCAAGGAAGACTGAATTAAGGGAAGAGTGGAAAAAGTATATTTTCATAATGTTATTTGGGTAAATGTTTTATGATGCTTTGTTGAGAGAAAGTGGTTGAATGTAACATTTTGTGTTCGGGATTTGTTGAGATTTTCTTTTGGCCTAATAAATATTTTATAATGACTTGTTACAAATTCACTTTCTTTATTATTAGAATAAGTATGTGTGTGTGTGTGTGTGTGTGTGTGTGTGTATTTATAGATATATCTATATATTTTTTTATCCCAAACATCCTTAAACTTAAACTTATATAAGTTCACTTCTAAACAAAAATTTAGTCCACTATTTATTTCTTCTATTATTTCAGCAACCTTTAAAAAAATTTCAACCATATTGATTATATGTTTTACATAGTAACTTATTCTTTTTAATAGTATTTTCCATATTCCTTCATCCATCTAAGAATACTTAGGTTGTTTCTATATTTTGTTATTATGAAATATGCTGCAATAAAAACGGGAGGAAAATTATCTCTTTGAGATAGTGATTTTATATTCTTTGGATATCAATCTCAAAATGGGATTGCTAACTTATATGGTAGTTTTATTTTTAACTTTTTAAACACTATACTGTTTCTATAATTGCTGTACCAAATTACATTCTCACCAACTGTGTTTTCCACATCCTTGTCAGCACTTATTATATTTTTATATATGACTAGAGGCCCAATGCACAAAAATTCGTGCAAGAGTAGGCCTTCCTTACCTTGGCTGCCATCACCAGCTTCCCTCCAACACTTTGGACCAGGGTTGCTTTCCTCCCCTGCTTCCAGCAGGCACCCAGGACCCAGGCTGCTTCCTTTCAGCTGCCTGCAGGCACCTGGGACCTGGGTTCCCTTTCCTCCAACTCTGGCTTTGTCAGGAAGGTCTTCTTCTATAATTAGCATATTATCCTTTTATTATTATATACTAAGGGCCCAGTGCATGAAATTCATGAAATGGAGGGAGGGTCCATAAGCCCAGGTAGCTCCCTCTCACAGACTAGGAGCCCTCAGGGGGTGTCCTACTGATAGCTTAGGCCCTCTTCTCTACAGGCACAAGCTCCATCATCCATACTGCAGCCACTGCCAGTCACCACAGCTTCCAAGGTGTTTTCATCAACATGGACTCCAGTCCCTTCACCATGAAAAAATGACAACTTTCTTTAGGCATTTTCAAGATATGCCTTTCATAGGATATGAAATTACTTTTTTATTATTATTATCCTCACGTGAGGATATGTTTTCATTGATTTTTAGAGAGTGTAGTAGAGAGAGAGAGAGAGAGAGAGAGAGAGAGAGAGAGAGAGACATCAAAGTGAGAGAAACACTTTGATTGTTTGCCTCGTACATGAGCCCTGACCTGGGCCCCAGCCAGGGATGAGCTTGCAACCTAGGTACATGCCTTTGATCAGAATTGAACCCAGACCCTGTAGTCAGCAGGCTGAGGCATTCTCCACTGAGCCAAACTGACTAGGGCAGGATATGACATTTCTTAGCCCTCCAGCAGCAGTCCTTCACTTTATCCTCCAGGAGTGTGATGGAAAAACCCTAGATCACCTCTTTGAATTCTTATTACCCAAGTTACCAAGAATAGTAACAGTGGCACACTGGGAGCTTAGTCAGTGAGTGGTCAGAAAAGTGTTTCCTCTGCAGCTCATGCGCAGAGGCAGGACTGCTGGCAAGCCAAGGCTGGCACACCCCTCATCTCTGGTCCTGCTCAAGCCTCTGCTGCAGCTAGGGCAGGGTAACTCAGCTCTGCTCAAGCCTCTACTTGGGCAGAGCCCCCTGGCTCTGCTCTGGCCCTGCTCAAGCCTTTGCCATGGCTTGGACAGGCTCTCCCAGCTCTGTTCAAGCCTCTGCCGCCACTTGGGCAGGGACCCCAGGTCTGCTCAGGCCCTGCTAAAGCCTCCACAGGCTCCACAAGCTCTGATCAAGCCTGTGCTGTGGCTTGGGCAGGGCCCCCCTGGCTCTACTCCAGCCCTTCTCAAGCCTCTGCTGCCCCACCCCCAGTCACTTGGCACCAAGGCCTGTAGGCTAGGAGTGGCCAGGAGTATTCTGGCCTACAGTCTCTGAGCAGCTTGGGTCCTGAGAATGTGCCTGGAACCCAGGCTGCTGGGTGCCTGTGTATGCAAATCAACACACCATCTTTGTCGGGTTAATTTGCATATTCACTCCTGATGGCTGGTGGGTGTCGCAAAGGTATGGTCAGTTTCCATGTTTCTCTTTTATTAGTTTAGATAACAGTAATCCTAACAGGTGTGACTTATCTCATTGTATTTTGATTTGCTTTCCCTGATAATTAATGGTATTAAGAATCTTTTCATGTAAAAGTTGCCCAATTACATGTATTTTTAAAGGAAATGTAGATTTAGATCCTTTGCCCATTTTATTCGATTATTTATATGTTGCTATAGGGTTGTTTGAGTTCTTTGTATGTTTTAGATATTATCTCCTTATTGAATATATGGTTTTCACATATTTTCTCCAACCCAAGTTTGCCTTTTCAGTTTGTCAATTTTTTTTTGTTGTTGTGCAGAAATTTTAGGTTGATTCCATCCTACTTGTTTATTTTTACTTTTGTTGCCTATGCTTTAGGTTGATATTTCCAAAAATCTCTGCCAAAACCAAAGTCAAGAAGTTTTCCACCTATGTTTCCTCTTAGGAGTGTCAGTTTTAGGTCTTCCAATCCATTTTGACTTGATTTTGGTCAGTGGTATAAGTCCAATTTCTTACTTTTACGTGTGGCTATCCAGTTTTCTCAGTATCATTTATTGATGATACTATCCTTTTCTCATTTTGTATTCTTGGCACTAATGTTGAAAATTTGTTGAACATATATGTGTAGATTTATTTCTTGGCTCGCTGTTCTATTTTATTGATCTCTGTGTTTGTTTCTATGCCAGTATTATATTGTTTTGATTAATATAGTTTTTTTTAATATTGTGTGAATCAGGATATGTGATGTCCCAGCTTTGTCCTTCTTGTTCAAGATTGCATTAGCTATTGGGGTCTTCTGAGGTAGAATTAATCTTTTTTAAAAATACAGTGACATAATTAAATTATTTTATTTTAGAATATTCAACTTTCACAGTTAAATGACCTCAATATTACATTATTATATTATATTATTTTAACATTTTATTTTTTATTTTATTTTATTTTATACCAGAAGTAATATTGGACCATGTAAAACTTGTTTTAAAAATTAATAGGTAAGTAAAAACTCTTCTGTAAGTAAATAATGTTAGTGAGCCTGCCAGGAGCTCTGTCAGTATATTTATGACATGACACTGGACCTTCTGATATTCCCCCATGCCCCTGAAATGAGGGTTTTTATTAATATTTTCATACAGGTTTAGAAGTCTAATATTTTCTTTTCATCTAATATATTTGCCTTATTTTCTTTCCCAGATTATACTGGCCTCATAAAGTAATTAGGTATTATTTTTTTAATTCTTTATTTTTAAGATTTTGTGAAAGATTGGCTTTAGTTTTGTTGTTGTTGTTGATGTTATTGTTAATGCTCACTTAAGGATAGTTTTCCATTGATCTTTGAAAAAGAGGAAGAGAAAGGGAAAGACAGAGAGAAACATCAATGTGAGAGAAACACATCAATTGGTTGCTTCCTGCACAAGCTCTGACCAAGGGCCCAGAACAGGGAGTATCCTTCAACTATGGCACATGCTCTTGACCAGAACTGAACCCAGTACCCTTTGGCCCACAAGTCAATGCTCTATCCACTGAGCCAAACTGGCTAGGGAAGTTCTTCGCGCCCCCCCCCCCCTTAAATATCTAGTAGAATTACCAGTAAAACCATCAAGGCCTCGGAGCTAATAACTTTAACATTATAGATAATTCAATTCAGATCTGGGTTCTGTAATCTTCCTCTGAAAAATGTCATTTAAATAAGTTAGCTAAACTTAGTCTAAATTTTTATCCTTTTGTGGTGGGCAGAAGTTACATTCTCTGCTCTGTTATTTTAGTCTTCCAGCCACTGCTCTCTGCTGAGTACCCTACAGCATCCTCAAAACAAAAATAGAGCTCAGAGAAGAATGAGGGCAGAGTTTATATGCAAATGTGTATCTCTTCCTCAATAGCTCTTTATTTTTGGTACTTTCCATCTTACTTTCCAGCCAATTCTCCTGGAAACCCACAAACACCACCTTCTGGCCCCTCCAGTCAGTAAGATTAATATTTTCTGATAGCTTTTTAACTCGCCTGGTCAGAACCACTAGGGAGTGCCCTCAGAACAAACGCACATCATTACTAATTGCAACCAACTTGTTATCCTTTTCAAAAGATAGACAATTAGATTTTGTCTGCTTGAGGTCACATGACCAGTGCATTTAAAAAGTTATATTATTAAAAATATTTTGTCCAGATTCATCTGAAAGGTCATTTAGAAGGACACCCCCTCTAATTATCATATCACACTTTTATTATTATAGATTCTTCATTATCATAAATGGAACTCCCTTCTGTGAAACATTTTGAAATGCATAATCTTCCTGGACTCCACCTCAGAGCTGACAAGGATTAGCATTCTCTATTAAGATTTATTTCTATGTATTGCTTAAGATTTCTACAGTTTATTATATCCATCAGCCCACATTAGAAACTTTTCCATTTAAGCCCAGAAAACTCTAGACTATTTTTAATAAATCCTTGAGTCTACCAAGAAAAACTTAATAGATATAAAATTCCTACTTATTTATATTTAGAATTTTAATAAGTAAGTAATGCTTATCTATAATTTTGAAAACTATAATTTGAGGTAAAAAAAAGAATAAAGGTTCTTTAAACATATGTAGGAGAGACTTGAGGCAGTAATTATCACTATATTAACATTTGCTAACTGTCTCAAAGACTTCTGACTCTAAGATATACTCATTATGTTGAATAACAGTACAGATTTTATTTTCCCAACCCATGAAATTCAATTGTGTATTTGCCTCAGATCTTGGCTCAGGAAAACAAACAAACAAACAAATAAACAAAACAAAAAACATTTAGGGGACAGGAAAGGAAATTTCCAAAACAAAACAAAAATGCTCAAGAAACAATACTTAAATGTTGAAAGAGCAATTCCAAGCCCACGTTAGCCTGATTATTTGTAACACAGAGCCATTTCAGGAAAGCTTAACCTGGTTTGAGACTGCTAAAGCTCACACTTAAGGAAGCAAAGATTCAAAATATAATTTAGCATCCATTAAAATATGTCTGAAAATGAAGTTATCAGAGACATTTATTACATAAGACTAAATTATTACCATCTTTTAACATAATTATTCTTAAATTGAATGTAATAAAGTTAGAATAATTTTGTTAGAATTTGGGAACTATCTAAAAACAGCTAATTTTCATAAGGATATGTATTTTAATCTCATAAGATATCATCTGTCATTAGGATCTCAGTGAATTACACCTTTCTGCAACTGTGCAATGCATTCCTATGATACAGGAATTCTAAGGTGATAAACACAGGTCTGTAAAGCCAATAATTAGAGAACTAAGTAAGGTTAAAGTATGACAAAAATAAAGTCTCTGCTTAACTGAAAACTTACTTCAAATATTAAACCTTTCAACAATAAAACTGAAAAAGAAAAACATCACAATAAATATTTTTGCTTTTCAATCAGTAAACAAACTTGGAAAACAAATTCAAGAGTTATGGATAAGTACATTGCTAAACTTCAATATAATAAATACCTAATCATGTGTCATTATGAAAGAGAGCAATGATGAATAATTTATATTGTCTCATTGTCAGGAGAAAAATGTTGTCTTTATCATACATATTTTTATTATTAACCATTAGTATTTTCATCTATAAACTGGAGATGACAATAGCAATACATGTCTTTTCATAGCACTGGGGTAAAAAGAAGTGTGATAATGCAAATATTTAACTGGGTCTCTGGCACAGAGTACCAGATCATAACTAACCAAAATTACAATTAGTTTTCATTTATTGTTACTATTGTTTTTCTTTTTATTATATTGGAACTTGACTGGGAATCCTCAACCATTAGAAAAAATCTCTATGCTCCAAAGACCTGAATCAGAAAAAAAGCTACATATTAAAATTTAATTTCCTCTCAAAACTTCAAATTATATATTGATATTGTTACTTTTATGCTGATGATAAAGATCAGTCTACATTTAGTGTCTTCCTAGAAGTTGGTATCTTTTTTTCCCCATTGACTTAAAAGGGCCACAGTATAAACAGGGTAAATAAAGGGCTTATTTTGGGAGGGCTCCAGTTTGAAACCAAGTGCTTCTTTGAAAAGGAAAGCAATTAATGAGTAAAGGACTCTTTCACTACAGATTTGTTTATATATATATATATGCAATCATGGTGGCCAGGATTTAAGAATATTTTCCCTTCAAATTTTAATAATGAGAAAATAATAATATTTTTACATATATATTTGTTTTATTTATTTCAGAGAGGAAGGGAGATGGAGAGGGAGAGAGAAGGAGAAAGCGGGAAAGAGGGGGAAAGAGAGGGAGAGAGAGAGAGAGAGAGCACTTAATGATGAGAGAATCATTGATCAGCTGCTTTCTGGACCCCTGCTCTAGGGATTGAGCTCACAATTTAGGCATGTGCCTTGACTGTGAATTAAAGCCTGACCTCCTGGTTCATAGGTTGATGTTCAACCACTGAGCCATGCCACCAGGCAGTAGTTGATTTCTAATTTCACTTTATTGAAATCTGAAAAGATGCTTGATATGATTTCAGTCTTCTTGCACTTTTAGAGACTTGCTTTGTGTCCTAACATGTGGTTTATCTTTGACAATCACCCATGTGCACTTGAGAAGATTGTATATTCTATAGCTTTGGGATAAAATGTTCTATAAATTTCAATTAAATCCATCTGATCCAGTGTATGATTTAGAGTCACCATTTCCTTGTTAATTTTTTGTCTGGAAGATGTAAGCAATAAAGTCAGCCAGCTGATAAAATCACCTACTAACTCTGTATTACTGTCAATTGCTCCCTTAAAGTCCTCCAGAAGTGTTTTTTGTATTTTGTTTATTTTTAATTTATATTGGGTGCAAATATATTTACCAGTGTTATATCCTCTTGTTGGATTGATCCCTTTAGTATTATGTAGAGACCTTTATTGTCTCTTATGATAACTTTCAGTTTGAAGTTTATTTTGTCAGATACAACAAAATCCAGCTTTTTTTTTTCATTTCCATTTGCATGGACATTTTTTTCCCATCTCTTCATTCTCATCTTCTGTTATTTTATTTATTTATTTTTAATTCTGAGGTGGGTCTCTTGTAGACAGCATATAGTTGAGTCATGTTTTTTGTATCTATTCAAGTATCCGTCTTTTTATTGGAGCATTTAATCCATTTACATTTAAAGTTATTATTGATAGGTACTTATTTATTGCCATTTTAATTCTGATGCTCAACCACTGAGTCGTGTCACCAGGCAGTAGTTGATTCCTAATCTCACTTTGTTGGAATGTGAAAAGATGCTTGATATGATTTCAGTCTTCTTGCACTTTTAGAGACTTGCTTTCTCTCTATATATATTTCTTCTAATTATAGCAGTTCTTTTAGCATTTCTTACAGTACTGGTTGTGTGGTGATAAACCCCTTTAGACTTTTGTCTGAGAGCATTGCTGGATATAGTAATTTTGGTTTTAGAAACTTGCTTTTCATTGTCTTGAGTACTTCATGCCATTCACTTCTGGCCTGTAGAGTTTCTGATGAGAAATCAGGTTTCAGCCTTATGGGAATGCCTTTGTAGATAACAGTTTTCTTTTCTCTCGCTGCCTTTAAGATTCTCTTTTTGTCTTTAATTTTTGGCATTTTAATTATGTTGTGTCTGGACATGGGCCTGTTTGGGTTCTTCTTGGTTGGGACTCTCTGTGCATCCTGAACTTGTGTTTCTTTCCCTTCACCAGGTTAGGGAAGTTTTCTGTCATTATATCCTCAAACATATTCTCTATCCCTTGTTCACTTTCAGCCCCTTCTGTTACTCCTATTGAAACAGGAAAATTGGACTGGAATGCATGGTGTTCCCTGAGCAGGATGGTTCTAGGGCTCTTGTCCAGAGGTATAGAATAAGAAACAAGTATAGACTCTCACATGGGGAGGCGGAAAGATTCCCACTGAGTCCCTTTTTTCAAAAGATTATAAAGGCTGCAGTTCTTTGTGCCTTGGTATCCCCTCTGATTGGTCACTATCTTTTCTGATTTGGTCACTACGGCAACTTCAGAGCTTAAACCTTACATGAGATATGTGAGCTTCTCCCTTCTTCTCCTTTAGTGTTTTCTTATTCCCTTTAGGCTTCCCTCCTTCCTCTCTGGTTGAGAGACTTCCTTTGCTCCATTTTGTCAATGTATATTTTTTGAAGCACCCAGATTGCTTATTCTATGGAAATGTACCTTCTGCTGTTCTATAGCCCTGTGCTTTTTTCATGGACTCCTTAATTTCTAAAATTTCCTAAACCTGCTTATTTCACCCCTAAAAACTCCTTTCACTATGACGTGAATATTATTATGTTCCATGTTGGTCCACAGTTCCCTTAGTCTGACCTCTTGTTTTTTTATTTTATTTTATTTTATTTTTGTTCTCTGATTCAGTGATGTTCTCTACTCTGTCCTCTAACTCACTGATCTAAACCTTGACTTCCCCTAATATGCTGTGTATTCATTCTAATATGGTCTTTGTTGCTGCTAGGTTATTCTTCATTTCTGACTGCACTTACTATATCTTTTTTCATGCTATAGAGGATCCTTGTAATCATTATTCTGAATACTACTAGTATATCTGATCAATTCTTATTTCCATTTCATTTAACTCTTACTCTTCTGTAGAATTCTTTTTTCTTTTCTTTCTTTCATTTGTGGCTTGTTATTTTATCTCTCCATTTTGGCTGCTAACTTGGGATTGTGTCTATATATTAGGTAGATCTGTTATGATTCCAAATATCTAATGAAGGACACTAACAGATGCTGTTTGTGACTGGCCTTGTGTACCAAACTGTGCACCAAGATCTGCTTTTCCTAATCCTAGGCCCCTGTGTAGATCAGGCAAAGACTGGAAGCCTCCAGAGACCTGCCTCTGCCTGAAGTTTACTTGTTATTCAGTCTTGATTAGCCTCAGGCTACAGACCACAGGGTAGGATGAGAGGTTTTCCAATAGGATGGGGCAATTGCTTCTGCCTGCAGGCTAATTGTTATTTTCAGTCTCTTAATGGGCCTCAGAAACTCCACAGGGTTGGGCAAGGGGTTTTCCTATAGGGTGGGGAAATTGTCTCCACCCCCTACTCCAGTGGAAAGCTCTGCAGATAAGTCTGCCAGAAAAAGATGACCTCTGGAGTATGAGGAACTGACTCAGCACAGGAGACCACAGTGATTGCCTTCCGAGCTCTAATCCCAGATGTCCCAAACCTGGCTTCTGCTCACACAGCTCCAGCACACTCTGCGCTCTCTCTGCTGGAGCCCAAGGCGAGTAGCTGCACACAAAACTTTGTATATAGGCTCTTTAAGAGGATGCCCGAATTTCCAGCTATCTCTCTCAAGCAGACAGAAACCCTGCTGCTTTTCACATCCAGATGGTATGTAGGCACCTTTCTCAGTTCTGGGGCTCTGGGCAAGGGAGCTCAGCTTGGGGTTTAGGCCCCAGAGTTCTCAGTGGAACCCTCAAGTTCAGCTAATTCTCTGGAACTTCAGCTGCTGACTGTGGGAGCCCAGGCAGGACTTTTGCGTCTCCACACTTCCTATCAGCTTCGATGTGGTCTTCACCTTCTGACCTTGGATATCAGGGTTCTCTCCGGGTAATCTTCAGTTGATTATTCAGGTTGATTTTTCATTGTAATTCCAGTTTGGTCCTCAGACTGTGTCAGTGTAACTTCTACTCACTTTGCCACCATTTTAGTACTCCGTTTCCATTGATTTTTAGAGAGACTGGAATGGAGGCAGAAAGACACAGAGAGAGAAACGTCAATGTGTCACACATGATTGGTTCCCTCCTGTACCACCCTGACTAGGGCCGAGGATGTAGCCCACAACCAAGGTCTGAACATGCACTTGACTGGTATGGAACTGGGGACCCTTCAGTCCTCAGGTCGATTCTCTACCCACTGAGCAAAACTCCTTGGGGTGATGTTTGAATTATTATAAAATGAAATTTAGGTCTATAAAAGAGGGTATTTTTTTAATATGTTTGACACATTATTATATAGTCTTAGTGAACCAATTTTAAATTATTGGTTTCCAAGTTGGATAAAATCTCATGTTTTAAGATGCTAGAAAAGAACTTCCACAGGAAAAGACATGAGAAATGATTTCCCTCCAGCCAAACACTCAGCATACAACTTTTACTTGGAACTAACTGCATTCTACTTCTGGCTCCCCATCACCCTGCTTCATGTAGGTACAACAGCAATCCATAGAGCAAGAGATTAAATTCTAGGTCCTGGGATTCAAGTTGGGAAGTGAAATTTCAAGTTACATACATTTAGATTACACTGGAGTGTTTCATAAGAATACAATGGAAGGCAGCCTTTTGCATTTTATAAAACCATAGTAACCAAGAGGGGAAAGGATATGCTGTTATTAGATAGAAATAATATTCCCTAGATATGGATTATTTACCAAATATTAAAGTACTATCTATAAAAAATAAAGAAGAGACATTTATGGGATTTTTTTTCTATAAACACACTTGAGTGAGAAGTTAATTTGTTAAATAAAGAAAAGAGATACTATTGTAGCAAAGTTGATTTAATAACAGAGTAATAACTATCATAGCCATGTTTGTTAATTTAAATCAGAGAAAATGTAGTTAGGCTTCCAAGGTACTTTAGTATTCCTTTAAAGATTACTAATTTAATCTTTAAAGATGAGTAATTCTAAATAGGAGACTTTAAACAAAATCTAAAATAAACCTAAATATTGTATTTCTTTAAAAAATAAGTTACAAATATAATTTTATGCATTTCTTATCTATTAATAGATTATTAATAACTTTATACATCTTGATATCTGTCTTTGTCAAAATGGGAGAGACTATGATTCAGTAACAAATAAACCTCCAGCTTTCAGTGGCTTAATGCAACAAGATTTATATGTGAGTTATTAAATAACGAATATGATTCTCAGGGACAACCTTCTTCATTCAGTGTCTCAGGACATTGGGCTGGGAAGTATAACAGGATGGATGTTTACTAGGTCCTAAATATTGATTCAATGCAATCAGGCTTTAAAATCCATATTTTAAGAGGGTTTTGTTGTTGTTGTTGTTGTTGTTGTTGTTGTTGTTACTAATCTCAGAGGCTCAAATATGCTTATAGTGATTTATATATCCAGTTAGTGAAATTTTTTATTGTTTATATGTATAGAGACTGGGTAGACACATACAATGATGAACAAAACAGACTTCTCTTATGTTCTCAGGAAGCTTACAATCAGGGGTATGCTTGAGAAGCAGAGGATGAACAAACATCAATCATAAAATCACTCCAAAATGTAAGGGTCTATGTGAAAAGTCTATGCTATATACTGCCATTTTTATTTCTCAAAATAGATTCTAAAATGTTGGGTATAGAGCAGGTGTTCAAAAATATTAGTGACTGATTATTCAATATGACAATAGAAACATTGTGGAAATCCTTTTCACGTCCCGCGTGTCCAGGTTTCCAATGCCAGGGTTCAGCGTCTGGAGGAGGCCGCACACAATGAATAGAGACTTAGAAAAGCATAAATTTGGGAAATGGGGGGCCAGGCGGCAGCCTATCTCTAGTGGAAGGACTGCACCTTGCTCTGGCCTGGCCATCCCTTTTATTAAGGCTATGGGATCCACCCATAGCCCCCAGGCAGGAAATTCCAACAACAGAAATACACAAGGAACAAACAGAGGTGTTTCAGTTAACAATGTTTTTAGCTCTGTCCTTTCAGAGCAATTAAGGTTGTTTACCAGGCTCCTAGACTTCCTGTCCACATCTTTCTATTAGTGAGATAAGACTGGTTTCCTACATCTCACCCCTTTCTTTTCTTTAAAAAAATCTTGCATTTGCAGACTAGAAATAAACAGTTAAGAATAAAAAATGAGACAAGCAACAATGGCCATACTGAGAAGCAAATCAATCAATCTGTAGTAAGTTTCTTTCTGGGCAAACATTTTTGAGTCCCAATTTCAATGTCCAAACAGTTCCTTATATGTACATGTCAGCCATGATATTTCAGTTCTGGATGGTGGACATATGGTGGCAATGCAGGTCCAGTCCTCTCTGGATTGGTCCTGGGCAACCTGCAGCGACGCACAGCCGCTGACTGCCAGCATGGCAAGGCGTTGTCAGCGTCTTCCATCTCTGGACTGTTTTCTTCCTGTCTTCATGGTTGAAGCATACATGTCAATTCCTCTGTTTCAGGAATCCACATGGTTTTGAAGTTGTTTTCTGAAAATACACAAGCATAGTCTCGACCAAAAGTTAATAAAGAAATCTTTTGACTTGAGAGCCTATTTATTTTTTCCCAAACAATTTTCCTTTGGGTTACTTTGATATTTTGTGTGTTTTTTATGGGTGTCTTACTGTTAGGATAATTTTTAAAATAAAAAAAAACTTTAATGTACTTATAGGAATAATTTTTTCTTACATGATATTGCTCCACTATCCCCCTTTTTTTGTGAATTAAATGGAGGCATTTGGAAATTTTATAATGCAGTTTTGATAACTTTATAATAATAGGTTCATTGCATGTTAAGCAATCTTACCATGAAATGAAATACCAATATAAATTTTAGTTAATACTTTAAGAACAGCTTTTTATCCAGTACAATTAAATTTCCTAGAATTTTCACCTATTTTCTTTTAGCCAAATGAAATTAATCTGAAAAACTTGACTGCTAATTTTCTGTCAAATTTAATACTCAAACAACAATCTTAGTTTACCCTGTAAATATTAATGGAAAGGATTGTTTGCATTTTTGAGTAGGCCCTGAGCATCCCTGGTGCTAGATATAGGGTAGCTGCTGTTAGCCAAGTTTCTGTTTGTTGCCTTGGTTCTTATCTGGGCTGGTCCAAATCTTTGTCTGTTACCTGGGTCCCGATATGGGCTGGGCATGGGAAGTGAAGCAGCCAGAGGGCAGGAGACCTCCCTCAAAAGGGGTGGGTGTTCAAGCCCCTGCAATGCTGGGGGGGTGAGGTTCTATGCCCCACCTCTGTTGGCCCCCATGTTCTCTCCTGATGGCCCCTCTGCGACTGTGCCTGTCTTAGGTTGTCCCTCCCATGAGGAATCTTACCCGTCTCTGGCTAACCAGCCATCCTTAGGGGCCAAGCAGGGTGATGTGAGGTTCATTTCTGTCTCCTTGGTAGCAGCCTGTGCTCCCATGGCCTCCACGCCCAGTGCCTGCCTTGGGATCCCTTTGCCTGCTGGCGGGGTCCCAGCACTTGGTCACATATCTTGGGGAATCCAGGTTTTTTCTCCATAGAGGGCTCAGTTCACTCCATTGAGTGAGAGACAGATCCATGGTACCAGCCACAAGACTTCCACCTCAGCATGTACAGAAAACTCAGGCAACAGCTGTGGGCAATTAGATTGTGAGAAAAGGATCCCTTCATGGCAAAAAGGTCCAACATAGAATGCTTAGGTACCTATCCAAAAAGGCCATCCACACAGTGGAAGGGATTAAGTCCTTTCATGTCCTTTTTAAATTACTGCCAATCATTCAAATATTTAGTTTACAAGTAAGTTTGAATTAATTCTACAATATGCTATTGTAAAATATCAAAAATTATAATGACATTGTAGAATAATATCATGCAAGAATATTCTTCCCGCAAGCCAGTACAAATAAATTTCCAAACTGGCTGTCTATTTCTTTTTGTATAGACAAAGTCTAATTACATGTTTCTGCACCTCTCCTAGGAGCAAGTGGTGATAGTAGATGTGTTATAACTTTTGTCTACCCTCCTTTGGTGTCCATGCAAGGCAGAAGCCTTTCTTTAATTTTGCACACAAAGGAGTAGTTTTAATTAGTGTCATTAAAAAAAGGAGAAACTGGGTAGCAACACCTATGTAATTATGCTTCCTTGCCCCACCCCTGTTGCTCTTGGATGAACCAAGGTGTTTGGTACATAGGTGATTATCCTACATAAGGGTTCTTACCCATGAAAGGTCAGGAACATAAGTCCAAAATACTTTCCCATTTTGCCCCAGGTAATATTACGGTACAGTTGATCACTGCTATTATGGCCAGAAAGATGTCCTCGGGCATCTGTACCATCTTCTTTACCATGCTCTGGGTGGTCTCTGGGCTGTTTGTTGTCCTCCTGCTGTTCATCTTCAGTGGATTGCTTGGAGTCGCTGCTCTCTGTGTCTGAGGTAGCTGATTATCTGCAGCTGCATGGTGTGGCTCCAGGCGTAAGGTTCTCTTAATTTTGACTAGTTTCCCTTTTGGACCCCTGATGCAGTTTAATATTTCTAGCAGGGATCCACACGGGTTCGGAAAAATTCTCTGGAAATATGCAAGCATATCCTCTGCCAAAGGTTAATAAAGGATCAGGTCCCTTTCATAAACTGGATTCAGGATCCTTCCATTTAACTAGACCATTTCCTTTTGTTATATTCTGATGCCAATAGTTCTCCATAGGCGTTTTCCCATTTTCACCACAAGTGAAAAAAAATTTAAAGTAATTAAGGCTTGGTGCAGCCTACCCACCGGTGATTTCTCTATAATCCCTCCTTTTTGTTTTTCAAGTTGGGATTTTAACCTTTGATGTTGTCATTCAATAATAGCCTGACCTTGGGAATTATAAGGTATCCCTGTAATATGCTGAAATTTCCACCTTTTACAAAATTCCTGGAATTGGCAGCTTATATAAGCAGGACCATTATCAGTTTTAATAATTTTTGGAACTCCCATGACAGCAAAAGCAGCTAGGCAATCATTAATAAACTGTTTTGCCGTCTCTCCTGTAGATGCAGTAGCCCATAGGACCTTGGAAAAGGTGTCTACAGAGACATGTAATGCTCCAAGGCATCCAAAGGGAGTATAATGTGTTACATCCATTTGCCATATATGATCTCTTAATAAACCTCTAGGGTTGATTCCCGTATTAGGTCCTTGAGGTAGATGTAACATGTAAGTGGGACATTCCTTAATAATCTGTTTTGAAAATTGTTTAGACAACATTTTGGCAGGCTGATGTAAAAGCTGATGAGATTCTGGGGCTTCTTTTAATAAAGCAACCAATTGATCAGCATGTGCATTTCCTTTAGTTAAAGGACCAGGCAGGACACTGTGAGCCCTAATGTGAGTGATATAAAAAGGATACTGCCTCTGTTAACTTGTTTAAATAATAAAAATAAACTTTGATCACTAAGCCATTTCAACCAGGCAGTTTTAATTCTATCCACTAAGTTTGCAGTGTAAAAGGAATCAGAGACAATATTTAGAGACTCTTGGAAGTCCTGCAATGTAGCCTTAATAACTTTAAGTTCAATTCTTTGTACAGAAGTATGACTGGTCAATATGACTCGATCTGAATTTATTGTATGATAGGCAGCTTTCCCATTAGATGATCCATCAGTAAAAACAGTTAAAGCTCCAGGAATAGGTTCCTGTCTAGTATTTTTTGGTATAATGATGGTGGTATTATATAAAACTTGTAGTAACTTATCTTTTAATAGATGACAGCTAAATTCCCCTGAATATCCACTTAACGTAATTTGCCAATTTTAATCAGTTTGAAATAACATTTCTAATTGCTTCCCAGTGAAGGGGAGGTAGAGACACTGGGGCTCTTCCCCTCTAAGCTGTTTACAGCGTTTTCTAATTTGAAATAATAATTGGGCTATTATAGTTCTACATATGTAACTGCAGTTTTAGAGGATTGATGTCCTAGGTGGACCCATTCTATAATGGCAGGAGAATTATTATATTGAAAAATGACTCTAGTGGGACTATATATCCAGTAGGATTAATTTGTCCCAATAAAGGTAATTCGGGCTGGATCTGTGCTACCTGGGCTAAGGAGATTGCCTGCTCAGCTCTTAGCAACTCCTTCCTAGCTTCCTCTGTTAAAGTTCGGGGAGAGGAAAAAGACTAGAGTCACCTCTAAGTAATTTAAATAAAATTGTCATTTCTCCTGTAGAGATTTTCAAATAAGGTCTTAACCAGTTAATGTCCCCTAATAATTCCTGAAAGTCAAAGTTTTAAGACAATCTTTCCTTATTTCCACCTTCTGAGGCCTAAAAAGGTCGATATCTTAATCCTCCTCTTCCTGAGTTTCCCTTGGCTTGGATGGGTTCCTTAATTTCCCTGATCATCCTTTTCCAAGCCTTGATTAGTCTGATATTCCTTCTGAGTTTTTAACTGCTGTCCCTTGCCGGTAATAATACATGCCTGTAAACCTTCTAAGACATCCCGGCCCCATAAATTGGTTGCAATTCCAGAGATTATGTAGGGCTGAAACCATTTTGTCTGTCCTTCATCTTGCCACCTTAACACTGCAGCACTACGCTGTGTATCATTAGGGACTCCTATCCCCTTAACTGAGCCCATAGCTTCTGTTGTGGACCAACTTGGAGGCCAGAATTCTTTGCTGATAACACTAACATCAACTCCAGTGTCCCCTAAATTGTTTTCCTTCTATTCTTAAATTAATCATAGTACGGGTTTTGCTAACTTCATGTATCCAATAAATGTCCAGACCCTTGCATTTCTTTTTTTTTTTTTTTTTTTTTTATAGCCTCACCTTGCTCAACATAAGGTAGTAGTAGTATCTGAGCAATACTGTGCCCTGGGGTAATTTGCATAACATGATTACATAATTTCTCCTTCATAATCTGAATCAATGACTCCAGGCATAACAGTTAATCCTTTTAGAGTACTTCCATTCCTCCCTAAGATTAATCCTAAAGTTCCCTGTGGCACAGGTCCACAAATTCCTGTAGGAATAGCTTGCCGAGCATTATCTGGGGTCAAAGTGACCGCTACAGTGCTGTTAAGATCCAGGCCTGTGCTTCCCGGAGTTGCTCGCATGAGGGAATTCACTGGGCCTTGCAGGGCAGATTTCCCCTATTAATGACTAAGCTGGGGGGGGGGGGGGGGGGCACCCCTCCGGCCGTTTCCCTGCCGTTCACTATGCCTTCTATCTTGATCTAGAGGATGCCCGTCTCTGTGAAATTTTGATCTACAATGACTGGCCCAATGGTTCCCTTTCTTACGTCTAGGACAGGGATTGAATCTGGAGATTGAATGTTTACGCCTTTCCCTGGAGCACTACCTTGTGTCCTTCTCGGTTGTCCACATTCCTTTTGGAAATGTCCTGTTTTTCCACACTTATAACACTTATTTCCTACTGTTACTGTAGCAGCCAATAGACTTGCTTGAAAAATTCCTGATCCCACATTCTGACAAGCTCAAATCATCTCTGTAATGGAGCTATCTTTTCTCAGTGGCATCAAGCATTTCTTACAATCAGCAAATGTTGCCCTGCCTATAGCTCAATTAAGAATGTAGACGGCTACCAAACTCAGGCAGCAAATAAATGGTGGCTTCTAATCTGTTTTATGAGACCTTGATTATATTTCAAAAAGCTAATTTATAAAGTAACTTAAGTAGGTATCTTTAATTTAAAAAAAGCAAAGAAACTTTATTCAGTAAACTTAGTTTAGGTATCTCACTTATTGGTTCTTAAAGATTCTGCTGTTCAAAATTTGGCTATATGTAATAAATATTTTGTTGCTCCACTTTGCCCCTTCCAGAGGCAAAACCTCCACAACACTTAATATATGTATATAAGTAAAATATATGCTGTTACTTTATTTTGTCCTTCTTAGAGGCAAAACTTTCTTAACAATTTGAAAAAACTTTCTATGCCATTTCAAGTATAACTTAAAAATATTTAAGAGAGAATAGACTTTTTGAAAACATTTCTGGGCCCTTGAAATGTCCAAAAGCCATGCTCACAGTCTTGAAATATACTTGGAAAGATCAAATATACATATATGTATATATATGATTTAAAGATTACATATTTAGATTACTTTTAAATTACTTTTAAAGAATATCAATTAAATTTAAACTGGATCATAGAATTCTCCTTTTTAAATTTAGACCAACAAGTAAAATATCTTGAATTTCTAATTACCAAGGAAACTAACCCTTTTTAAAAAAAATAAAAAGTTATATTAGGCATTTAATTACCACATTTAACATAATTTCTCTCAATTTAATTTACACTTTGAACTTCTAAAGCTGGAAAGTTAAACATTTAGGAGTTCCTAGATTAATAATATTTCACATTTAAGACATTATCAATTAATAACTAAACTTTTGATATTTATTAGCCAGTGGCTCTGGAAAACCAATTTTGATTTTTTCAAATGTAAATTACCATTCCTTAACGATGGCTGCTGGCAGGAAACCGGTTCTAGCTTTGTGCTGGGGGAAGGGCAACTACCCTTCTTCCTCCGTTAACAAAGGGCATAGCTAGTTACCTGGACTATTTAGGTCTTTATAATTATACATTATCTATATTTTGACAAATTTTTGAGTTTCAAATCCAATTCCAATTATTTTAAGACATTTACTTTGAATAAATTCTTTTGTAATACAATTTACTGATTTTCTTAAAGGCCTTAGCTTAGCCTTTTAACACCCTTAATTAGCATTTTAAAAAGCCACTCTTCATTATGGACATGCTAGTCTGTTCCTGGAACTAGCTTGAGCTGTTTTCTGCTGGTTCATATCCGCCATCTTCCGTGGATTGAAAACACTCAGGTTTTTATTCTGTACATAGCAAAAGGTTAAGTTCAGCTTTAAAAAACTCTATCTAAAATGTCTCAATTTGGACAATTGCGCGCGTCTTAGTTTTAAAACTGTCCTTTCCCTTTACAAGTGTACAGAAATCCCCGGTGCATTTAGATTTTGTAAAAGTTTTAAGTCACTAAAACGGGAAAAAACATGGCAAAGATGAGACCCTTTTGTAATGGCCTCTGGGGCTTGTGTCCATATCGGATCGCCACGTGGCTCCCTTCCCCACATCCTGCTTACTTCAGGGGAAGCATCAGCAACAGATCTGGCTGAATTTCTTTTCATACTTAAAAGAGAAAGACAGATCTTAAACCTTTTCTTTCTTTTTTGCTTTCTAATGTAATAACTAACACCCAATTTGGCCAAAATTTGCATTTCCCTGCGAGTTCTTTTATAATTTTTAAATACCTTAAGCAATCTCATTGTGGGAGAGCAGATAGCCCTGCCCTTTTTTGCCACCTTTGAAATTCTCAGCACCAGAGGTGGTTTCAGCAATGGAATTTCAGTTCTCTTTACAGTTTTTAGATTCCAAATACAAACTAAGATTTTAATTTGAACAAGAAACCACATTCTTTAAGCATACAAGCCAAAAGTCTATAATAAAGATTACTTTATAACCTAATTCTTCCCCATTAGCCTGGCTGAAAAAGACGTTCCCACCCTACTTACAGACCGCGGCTCTGCAGTTAGTCCGTGGGCTTTGTGTACGGTGAAATTTCCACACCTTCCTCGGTGTATTTCCTCCTTCGCTCTTTTAGGCGAAAAAAATATGATTACCTCCAGACGTTTCCAGGTCGGGCGCCAGATGTGGAAATCCTTTTCACGTCCCGCGTGTCCAGGTTTCCAGTGTCAGGGTTCAGCGTCTGGAGGAGGCCGCACACAATGAATAGAGACTTAGAAAAGCATAAATTTGGGAAATGGGGGGCCAGGCGGCAGCCTATCTCTAGTGGAAGGACTGCACCTTGCTCTGGCCTGGCCATCCCTTTTATTAAGGCTATGGGATCCACCCATAGCCCCCAGGCAGGAAATTCCAACAACAGAAATACACAAGGAACAAACAGAGGTGTTTCAGTTAACAATGTTTTTAGCTCTGTCCTTTCAGAGCAATTAAGGTTGTTTACCAGACCCCTGGACTTCCTGTCCACATCTTTCTATTAGTGACATAAGACTGGTTTCCTACAAAACATCTCACATTTCCCCAAATTTCAAGGATTAAAATTATTTACTTCATATTTTGGCCAGTCATATGCTAGGGAAGAAAAGGTTATCTTGAGGATGAGGTTCTTGTTTGCCCAGGTTTGCTCCTTGCTAGGCATCTGGGGCTTTCTGCTCTTGTGAGTTTCTTCTGTACCTGGCCCATTATCCTTCCTCTATACCACATGTTTAACATACTGGAGAAGGTAGGACAGACACAGCCTGCTAGAACATTAACAGTTTAAGATACGGAAAAATAAACACAGTTTTTTGCCCCTTTATGTTGCTTCTGGATATCTTCCTTAACTTATTTTGAATCAAATTCATTCACTCTTTTTTTTGTCCCCATTTATACCAATATTTTTCTTGTGTGTATATACTATTAATCAGATTCTGCTCATTTCTCTACAAATAAGTGTGAAATTTATAGACACTAAAAGCAAGTAGTAAGTTGTGTGACACAAAACAAGTATCCAATATATAATGGTCTCGTCTTCCTTTTCTAATATATTTTGTTTACACTTAAAAATATTCTATGAAATAGTCAATATTTACTTAGAGAAAGCAATAAACAAATAAAAGTAATATATATATATATTTATATTGTAAGGTCTGGGGCTGAGAAAATAGGAACTTCCCCTGTCCCATCTGCTGAGGATGTAAGGTTTGGGGCTGGGAAGATAGGGACTTCCCCTATCCCACCCGCTGAGTTAAACAATAGCTACCCCCAAGGACATACCATCCTGCTGACATCTTGCTGGACAATAAACCACCCTGACTTATCAGAGGTGGCCGGGTTGGAGTTGTATGAATTTCCCGCTCATAAATCACCTGCCACAAATTCCCTCAGAGTTAGCCACCATCCTGTGCATTGCAGACTTGAAAAAGCCTTTTTTACGCACTCCTTCCTAGTTATTCCCTCTTGCTCCATTCCCCTACTGGGCCACTACATTCTGCACCGCCTGGGAGCCAGTTTACACCTACCTTACCTCCCACATTCCACTTTTTTGTCACTCCTCTCTGCCATGACACTCCCTTCTCAAACCTGGCAGCCACCCATCTCCCCTACGGTGGTAAATCCCCATTGTATGGGACACTTCCTCCCCCATTGTGGCGGTGCATCACCCTCTGGTCCGGATTCGGTTATGCGACTCCAATTCTTTCCCTAGCCGTCCCCAATTCCCAATTTCCCTCAAACACAGAAAGGGCCTAAAACCCATAATTTCCCTCTGCGGGAGCACGCGGACCGAGCACTCCCCCAGGTCTCAGGCACAGAGAAGGCTGAATCTCTGCATGCCCAGGACGCTGTTCTTCTCAAAGGACTCGCTCCCAAGGCTTTGGAACCTTGCTGGATGGGGCCCCACATAGTTATCCTAACCACCCCAATGGCTGCCAAACTTCTGGGTAAGCCCCAACGGTATCATGTTTCCAGACTTAAACGGGCCCCTCCTCAATCTGACTGGCAAGTCCATACAGTTGGCCCTACCAAATTTACAAGGCCTAAATAATTCCTCTATCTGGCCCTGTTGGACTAAACCCTACACAGCAATCCTAACCTTCTTAGGAGCCGGTGAGTTCCTCCTCTTCTCCTTCTGTGCCTTGTGCATTCTCTGCTGGCTACCTCAGCCCAAACAATGGTTGGGACCTTCTTTTGTGTTAACACTCCTCCTTATAGCCCTGACAGGGCTAGCCCTTCAGTCTAATCCTTTTATATGGAGATTCTATGCCAAGAACCCAAAAACAGGCCTCCTCACGTATACAAGAGACTGCCAACTTGGAGGCTGCCAGGCCTTGATCACCATTAAGCTTAACCAGAATCTACCACTCAAGGTTGGTTCTAGCCCTATCCCCAGAAATCTGTTTTCAGTATGACCAGACTGACCCAATCTGCAAGAGACATAAGGTACCGATTTATGGAGGGTGCCCATATGCCCGACGCAGGATTCACAAGAACAAACTAGACATAGTGGGGATCCAGTACCGTAATGACAGACTGACCTCTAATGGAAGGGGAACCTATACCCTGAGTATACCTGACCCCTGGAATGACCACTGGGTTGAGGGGGTAGAAGGGAAAATATACAGCTGGTACCATGCTGCAACCCCAGTGGGAAGTATTCGAATATACTGGACATACATTCGAATCCTACCTGAAACAATCCAGGCCTTAGGGAACATGACAAAAACCATTATTGTACAGGAAACCTCTCTGCAAAAGCAGGTCCCCACCCCAACCAAATCGGCTCACCCTTTCTCCTGGCTGACAGTCATTAGGGTAGAAATAACCCTCCTAAATAACATATCTATAGGATATGCAGCCAACTGCTTTCTGTGTGCTGGCCTTGGACGCCCTCCGCTAATAGCAGTTCTCCTATCCACTCCCTTTAACCTCTCGAGCACTACATCTCCAGATCCTTGAAATCTTACAGAAGTACCCATATACACTGGAGCGGATTTCCCGTGGGTTTGCTACTCCTCGCAGCCAAGCCTGGCCTCCTGCAACATCACGGTTTGAGTCAACATGACCATCCAGGCACACCCCAGGAGGGTTTTTCTGGTGTAACAGTACCCTAACAAAGGCTATGTCACCTTCAACACAGGTCTGCTACCCAGCTTCCCTGGTTCCCCAGCTAACCATGTATGGAAAAGGGGAGTTCCTACAAAAGCTCTTGCCAGCCCCCTCCAACTTAAAACGCCCTGTTTTTCTCCCCATAGTGGTCGGTCTCTCTCTAGTCTCCTCTCTGGCAGCAGGAGGCCTAGGTGTCAATGCCTTAGGCCACAGTATCTCCTCCTCTTGGGATCTAGAGGGAAGACTGCAGATAGCCCTAGAAGCCTCCACTGCCTCTTTAGCCTCCCTGCAATGCCAAATAACATCAGTAGCCAGTGTCACCCTGCAAAACAGGCGGGCCCTCGACTTGCTTACAGCAGAAGAGGGTGGCGCCTGCCTATTCCTGCGAGAGGAACGCTGCTACTACATCAATGAAACAGGGCTAATCGAAGAAAACATTGGCGTCCTCAGTAAACTGGGGGAGGAACCAAGGCAAGACCAACAGGAGGAAGGCCCCTTTGGGGAATGGTGGGAGGGAGGAATGATGCAATGGATACTCCCTGTACTTACCCCCTTATTAACCCTAAGCCTAATCCTAATGCTTGTTCCCTGCATTTTTAAATTTTTGCAGTCCTGCATGCAAGAAATCTCTCAGATGATGGTCAATCAGCTCCTCTTACACCCTCACTGCCCCCTGCCCCTGCATCCCCCAGATCTCGACCTCATTTAAACTCCGCCCCTGTTCAGATTGAAGCAGTCAGATCGGTCATCTAGAGGTCAGGATGTAAGGTCTATGGCTGGGAAAATAGGGCCTTCCCCCATCCCATCTACTGAGGATTTAAGGTTTGGGCCTGGGAAGATAGGGATTTTCCCTATCCCATCCGCTGAGTTAAACAATAGTGACCGCCAAGGACATACATCCTGTTGACATCCTGCTGGACAATAAATGACCACCCTGACTTATAAAGGGTGGCCAGGTTGGAGTTGTATGAATTTCCAGATAATAAATCACCTGCCACAAACTCTTTCAGAACGTGCCAACAGCAGCATTAAAGAAACCCTGACAGGCAAAGACGAGTATGACTCCCTTGGCCCATATAGTCGGACCGTGGGACCTCACCAGAGGGCATTTAATAAATGCAAACTTTCGCTGGTACCCTGCATGTCTTGGTCAATTATTGGCTTCAGTCAGATTCAATCGTACTTCTCAGACTAAAACCTTACATATATATAGAGAGAGAGTTGGAAATGCAGAAATCATTTTAGGTACTGACTTAAGAACCAATAGCATTGTGGTCAGATAGCTGTTTTGTGTAGGAGAAGGCAAAAGCAAAATAGTATTAGAGTTAGAATTACAAAATCAGGTATGTTGAAGACTAAACAATAAATAGTGTGAAACATTACTCTAGGTTAAGGTCATATTAACCTACTGTTACATGACATTTAAGTGGTAGTAATGTAATTCTACAAAAAACTAAAAGCATGTATATTAACTGAATAAAGAGAATTAAAATTTGTTAAATATTTGGTATACAGCATATCTTTCCATAATAGTACCTTTGTTCAAATACATACATATTAAAATTTTTGTTTTGTTTGATTTGTTTCATTTAAAAAATGTAAGATTATATTTAAAACATTTCTACCTTTTTTCATTTAGAATATGGATATTCTTCCAAATTGATAAAATGCATATAATTATTTAATATACATTACACTTGTCATCTTACCTAATAATAGACAAACATGCAAATTGATTGTACCTCTGCTACACTACCAGCCAATAAGGACTGATATGCAAATTAACCCAATAAAGATGGCAGTTAACTTGCATACACAGGTGCCATGGCAATGATGCAGATATTCTGCCCCACCCCTGGTCTCTTAGGGCCTCTGGGCAGCATGGAAAGGTGGGGCCAGAATAGAAAGATGTGGTTCCAGGGTTTGAGTGGAAAGGGACTGGGCCGGAGTAGAAAAGCAGAGTCAGCAGCCAGAGAAAGGAAAGCCCATTCTAGCATGAATCTTCCTGCATCAGACTTCTAGTCTTGTTTATAGTTTCTATCAATCAATAGTCAACCATTATTCTCTACTTGGGAATCCACTGTTACTGAATTTTTCTAATTGTAGTCATGCCAATATCTCAGTTACTGATACTTCCATATCTTTAAAGAAATTTCACCAAAGAAAAAGGCTGTTTTTAAATGCACACATATTTTAAATTTTAATAAATACTATAATTTATTAAAATTTCTGTAATTTACAGTTGTACCAACAATGTGTAAGAATATTTATTCCTCTATACCTTTCAGGGTACAGTAAAATATGATATCTAATTTTTAGTTCAATTTACATTTTCCTGGCTTCTAGTAATGTGAGATATATTACAGAATGTCAATAGTCCTTTTGTATTTCTATTCTGTGAATTATTGGAACCTTTAATATTTTTAATTGAATTATTTTACTTATAAATGTATAGGAGTTGTTTGCATTAATTTAAAATTGTTATTTGTGTTTCTCTATCAAGTACACTAATAATATTTATCCTAGTGATCTGTTATTTTTGTTTCAATGTTTATTATGTCTTTTACCAAATCAACACTTTCATTTTAACTTATTCAGTTCCTTAGTCTTTTTATTTATGTTTTTGGCTATATGTCCTATTTACTTGGAAGGATAATCTAGTGTTTATTGATATATCAATGTTTATATTTCTATGAAAAACTAGAGTGAATAAGAGGTACTATTCCTTTGTCATCTCAAAATGGTAGCTGAACTTTTACATTTTTTTTTACTTCTTATGTGTAAGCTTTGAATTATAAAACCAAGAGATGAAACTGCCTAGTGCCTAGTAATCAACCTCAATAAAATTTTGTTGGGACCAATGTGAGAAAAAAATATGTGATAACATTATGTTAAATAAGATACTATCTTGCAGGACTGTGAGAAATTATCCTTTTGGCATTAAAAAAGGTCAATATTGCTTTTCTCTGAAGGCCACATGTGCGAGGATCTGAGGATGGCAAGAAAGTTGGCACCTTAGTTTTACAGTCAAGAGCAACTGAATGAGTCAACAACCTGGCTGAGCTTGGAATAGCACCCCAAGCTCCAAACACAGTATTAGAGAGATCCTTACTTTTAAGATCCTGGCAAGAAAGAGGCTTATTTCTTCCCTCTAATCACTGACATTGGATTTCCTAGCACTCTGAATAGAGTTTCTGAATAGATTAAATTTGACTTATAAATATTAGGAATTTTAGCATTCCTTGAATCCTAATATGTAGGGAGCAACTATAGGGTTAAGACTCGGACTGACCTGTTGGCAAAGCAACAAACAAATCCCAGTTTAGGGGGCACAGGCCTCTAAGCATAATTAAGCTTGATCTTGTGACTGCTCCCTAGATCTTTCCTGGGTAGCTAATGGGCTGTGGGAGGTGCAGCAAGTGCTGCTGAAACAATTGAAACTTACAAGAACATTGTAAACTACCCTGTTTACCTCTGACTATAAAATAAAGCATCAGCTTGCAGTCTGGATCTCTTCTGTGGTCTCCGTCACACTCAGAAGATCCACGTAGATCCAGCTTATTCTCTTTGTCTGTCTTTTCTTCATCTTTCGCCAGCCCTCCCTCAGGCTCGCTAAAACCTTGGCTATGCTGGTGCAGCACACTAATATTCAAAGCAATAACTATTTCTACTACATTAAAGATATTAAAATATTTATACCATTATTATTTTTATAGTTTTGTAATAAAAATAATTATTAAATATAAAATATCTGTTGTTTGAAAATTTAGCTTTATTCTTACCAGCAAGTATTTAGTTTTTCTGTATCTTAGTTCCATTATATGTAAACTAAAGATGGTTGAAAAATTACTTGGCTCAGTTGCAATGGTGCTTTACAACAGCACCTGAAAAAATATAATCATAATGATTATTTGTTACTAGAGGCCCGGTGAATGAAATTCGTGCAACGGGAGGGGGGGTGGGTTGTCCCTCATCCCAGCCTGCACCATCTCCAATCTTGGACATCCCTCTTACAATCCAGGATTGCTGTCTCCCAACTGCTCACATGCCTGCCTTCCTGATTGCCCCTAACTGCTTCTGCTGGCCAGCTTGATCATTCCCTAATCAGTCCCTGCCAGCCTGATTGATGTCTAACTGCTCTCATGCCAGCTTCTTTGTCCCCAACTTCCCTCCTCTGCCAGTCTGGTCACCCCTAACTACCCTCCCCTTCAGGCTTGATCACCCCATCTGCCCTCCTTGGCAGGCCTGGTCCCTCCCAACTTTCCTCCCTTGGTAGCCATCTTGTAGTGGCCATCTTGTGTCCACATAGAGGCAGGATCTTTGATCACATGGAGGCAGCTATCTGGTGTGTTAGAGTGATGGTCAATCTGCATATTACTCTTTTATTAGATAGGATAGAGCCCTGGTACACAGGTAGGGGCTGGATGGTTTGCCCTGAAGGGTTTACCTTGGGGTGTGGGGCAGCCTGGGTGAGGGGCCTGTGGTTTTTTGCAGGCTGACCATGGCCCCCGGCAACCCAAGTGGAGGCCCTGGTATCTGGGATTTATTTATCTTCTACAATTGAAACTTTGTATCCTGGAGCAGAGGCAAGTCTTCTGCTCCCTCCATGGCAGCAGCCATTTCTGTTGAGATTTAGGTATCTCCTCTCATTGAAACTTTGTAGCCTTAAGCAGAGGCCTGGGACTTCCAGGGTATGAGGAAAGCTTGGCTTCCTTCATTGCCAGGGGCAACCTAAGCCTCCTACTCTCTCCAGCTCCGTGGTTGCCACCTTTTTTGTTGGAATTTATTTATCTTCTATAATTGAAACTTTGTAGCATTGAGTGGAGGCCTGGCTGGCCAGGGTGTGGGAAAGCTTGGCTTCCTCCATCACCTGGGAAACCCAAGCCTCCCTCCTGCTCTCTGGAGCTGCAGCCATCTTGGTTGAGGTTAATTTGCACACTCACTCCTGATTGGCTAGTGGGCATGGTTAGTGAGTATAGCGGAGTGCTGTTTAATTTGCATATTACCTTTTTATTAGGATAGTCATAATATTAATTATTCTTATATTAAAATATTCAATTTATATAGAATTTATTTTGGAATGCTGTGGAAAGCAAGAATATAATGTATATTCTTGCAACTGATTAACCTGTTGGCCTTTTTCATTTTCCTGTGTGAGCCCTTCCTTTAATTGTCATATTAACTCCCTTATTTATATCTTAGTTGGATCTATTTTTAGACTCTGTTCCAAATACCTATTTGCCTATCCTTCCACAAATACCACACTATTTTTGTTCTGGTGCTTATAACTTTTCTTTAAGCATCACAAATTTTTACTCAGTATTCCATTTATCACAATTTTCTTATTTACATTTATTCTCTGTATAAGTGGGAAACATTTAACCCAATTAAAATGTCATAAATTTAATATATCATTAGTCCACTTGGTATTTTAATGATAAAAACTTTGAACTCTTAGAGAATAGTTTATTTACCATTTGTTATAAATTTTTATTTATAATTAAATTTAATGTCACAATGGGTGTCTATATTATGCATTTTCAGTGTATGTAGTTGTCATAAATTTGACTTTTTTCCAGGCTCCAGGAATAGAGCATCTAACCTATACCTAACCTTAGCCATGATGCTGGCTAAGTGTTTTTCATGTCACCAAAAGCAGACCAATCAGGTTTCACTGAACTTCAAATTTAAGAATGTGTGGTGCTAGAGCTGATGTTAGGTTCCCTTTTATTCTATGGACTCTTGTTTTACAATCAAATTTAGAAAACCCAATAACTTTAACCAGATGATGTTTATAACTATCAATAGATTGATAAGATGCTTGGATGCTCTATAACTACTATTTGCTTTTAAGGGTCAATATACTGGGTATCCCTTAACTTGCTTTGTTCATCTTATCTCCACCATAGGATCCTATAGCTTCCTGAAGCTTTTGGCTATTTTGGGCATTAGAGAGTCCACTTGGGTTATATATATAGAAAGACCAAACAATATAAGGGTGATAGAGATGCAACTCCTATCTGATAGACAGGAAGTAAGCAAATTAATGGATGAAATTGGAGGGGAGTCACCATTGGACATTGATAGGAAGTCACCTGGCAGAGGTTCTTGAAACAAGTAGTTAGAAATTCTCAGTCAAGTCAGTATCAATGCATTAGTGAATGAAGTTTTGGCTCTCAGGGCTAATGGTCATATGGACCATTTTCCTAGAAAGAGTCCTTTTGTATTTCCTTACCTGGCAACTGACCCTCTTTCCTGGGCAACTTCTGTATTAACAGCAAGGTTCCCCCGTTTGAGAAATACTGCTATTAATGTAGTTCACTTCTTTTTCTTCTCCTCAGTAGTCAGGTTTTCTCTCAGATTTTTTTTTCACTGCCTCACTCACTAAATACCCATTCTCTATTTTTGTCTTCTGCTCAAGTATATTTTTATACATCTTTATGGCTTATTAAAACAATGCTCTTAAATCATTAATGAACAAAAACTTAATAGTTTTTCTTTTCCTTGAAGATAGAAATAATGTTTGCAACTTGTTAAGAGGTGAAAAGAAAATGCCATTATTTTAGTGTAAAAATAAATAAAAATAAAAATAATATAGTTTAGTTTTCATTAAAACTTCCTGAATATTCTTAGACAGTTACATCAACAATAACCAACTAAAACAAAAATGACAAAACAAATGTCCTGATAAAATTTATATAATTGTCAAGAATGCATTTAGCAAAAAAGTACAAGATCTATATAAAAAGAAATTTATAAATTTTAATGCATTTTCTAAAGACAGAATCTCATATTCCAGAGCCAAAACTATTAAGAAACTATTGCCCTTATTATTATTTTTAATAATAAAGGAATAATATGCTAATTACACTGGCTGTCCTTTCGGATGGCCTTCTGGAGGAAGCCGTGTTGGCAGGGGAGAGGCGGCAGAGGCTCCCGCGGCGGTAGGGGCCAAGCCCTTTGCATGAATTTCGTGCATCTGGCCTCTAGTAAACTTGATAAAATAAGAAAAACACAAGATACAGTATATAAACAGATGTCTGTACATTATACATAGCTAAGAGGATGGAGACTATACGCTGCTATCTTAAAATACTGTGATGTCTGTAGCCTCATACCTGCTTTTTGACCATGTTGACTTCTCTCTGCCTAGTGATGTGCCTCCCTGTGTTAACCCTATGTTCTGGAACTGTAGATACCATCTTCTGCCAAACCTTTGCATTTCTATCAGGCATTTATTATTCAATCTATTTCCTTGATCTCATTTCATTTCTGTAAATTTACTTCTCTTGGTGAGGGAGATCTTTCACTTCTTCCATATGTGTGGAGCATTTCTTGACTTGAGTCTTAACCAGACACATGAAAACTCTCTCTCTCTCTCTCTCCCTCTCTCTCCCTCTCTCTCTCTCTCTCTCTCTCTCTCTTTCTCTCTCTCTCTCTTTCCCAAAAGCTACCCACCACTACCAAAAGTAAATAAGAAGAGCCATAGTTTCATGTTTTCTCTTTCTTTAATCTTCAAATGAGTCTGTGTGTGTATATGAGAGAAAGATAGAGCGCATGCTATCTCTTTGGTATGTATTTGAGAAAAAGAATGTCAACCACTCATGTAAAATTACCCCAGAGTGATATTGATTTTTTTGTATAAAGAATGGAATTAGATCTTCTCTATATTCCCATTTTTAATATTTATGACACCTAACAATAAATCAATCTTACTATCATCTGAGTTCCACCAGGGCTGTGATCTTTTAATGTTTATTTCCCTAAAGTACCTCAAAGCCTAGAATCGTGCTTCTTGTAGTAGTTGAACTAAAATATATATTTTAAAAATATGCTAAATGAACAAACAAATGATATCTGACTCTACAAGCAGAATTCCAAATTTGAACACAATCACAAAAAATAATTGTTATTTAATCTGAAAGATCTGTGAAATGTAGAAATCTAAAGTGAGCTGCACTGAGGTATTATATAAGGTGACAACTTTTAGACTTTTTTAGGGAGAATTGGGGGGAAAGCTGGATCTATAATAGGTAAAATTAAAACTTAAAATAACTTATTATTTAATGAGAGTATGTCATGTTGCAGTTTGAATTATTTACATATATGTTCTGTATGTTTTAAAAAATACGTTTTTACACGGACTCTGCAGACTATTTCCCAGTTTTAGAAATGAAAAAAAAATCAATTCCGTAATTTTTTTCATGATCAAATAATAAATAGAAGAACCAGAATTAAAAATCTTTCTCTATCTACTATAAAGAATATTTTGACCCCAAGGTTACTCTGGCTCTTCAAAGATAATTATTTCCTAGGAAACATTTTATGCGCTAATTGCTTCATATAAAGATTAGTTAATTCTCACAACAACAAATTTAAAATATTCATTCTTCAAGTAGAAGAGAAATCTCGTCCTTTTGCAGCCTCATGGAAGCTCAGGTAATTTGCTTTGAGATTCAATAGACACAAACACTGAAAAGAAGTGTGAATACACTCAAGTCTCTTTAGAAGATAGGACACTCCACTTTAGGGAAAGCAGTACAAGAACCTTCAGCTCTCTCTGTTCCTCTATATGCTCTAATACCTTCCCACTGAGGGCAATTTAGCTAATTGATGAGCTGTGGGGGAAAACAGTTCTTATATTTCTTAGTCCATTTAGGCTGGTATAACAGACTGTGTGGCTTACAAACAACAGAAATTTATTTCCTACAGTTTATGAACCTGAGAAGTCCAATGTCAAGGCACTGGCAGATTCAGAGTCTAGTGAGGCCTGCCTGCTGGTTTATGGACTGCCACCTTTCCCCTATAATCACACATGGCAGAAGGGGCGAGGAATTCTCAGAGGTCTGTTTATAAGGGCACTAATGCCACTGCGGAGGCCTCTGCCCTCATGACCTAACCACTTCCCAAGACCCACCATCTAATAGCATCACATTGGGGATTAGGTTTCAACACATGACTTTTGGGGGATGTAAACATTCAGTCTATAGCGTACAGCATTTAAAACTTTCTATGCCCTCATTCTTTGGGGTGGCCTGTTCTGTGGATTCATGTACTAGTACTCTCTCTTCCAGGATGAGGCCGTGGCCTACACTGACAGGGACAGCTGAGTTTAGGCTGTGCCAGTGATTCTGGGTAAAATCTGTTCCTTGACCAGTAGTGAAGTGTTAAGATCTCCCCTTGTGTCTCGATACTAAGACATATTTTCCAGTTCAGTTTTTGTCAAAATTGTAACTCTTTTGATTTTGATTTGTGTAACACTCCTATCAGTTCAAACATCAGAGAAGGAACAGTGAACTCCCTACACCTCGTTATTGCCTCTTTCTTTAAGTAGGCAATTCTAAACTCAGGTTTTCACCAATTCTTTGAATATTTTTATTACATAAAAATGAGTCAATTTAAGATTTGTGAAAGTGTTCTATAAACAAGAGTGACTTTAAAAATGTTAGCTATTTTACATTGCATTTAAGTGAAGACAGGCACTTAGAAATAATGACGTACAGGCTACATTTTTTACTCCCCCCAAAAGAGATTTATTTATTTATTTATTTATTTATTTATTTATTTATTACCACACACTTTTTTTTATTCTTTAAAGTACTACAAATAGTAGTACATATGTCTCCCCCTCTTCCCCCCATGGACCTCCCACCAGTCCCCCTCACTCCCCAGCACACGTCCTCACCTGCCACCGCCCGCCCCAGTGTCCTGTATCTACCAGCTATGCCTACAAGCATGCACACAAGTCCTTCGGTTGATGTCCCACAGCCCCTGCCCCACACCCTCCCCAGCTTTCCCCCAGCAGTTTGACAGTCTGTTCAATGCTTCTCTATCAATCTTTTCCCCCTGTTTCTTTTCTTTAAAAAGATCCTGCATCTGCATACTGGAAATAAATGTATAAGAACAAAAAATGTTTGAGTCTCAGATTCAATGTCCAAATGTTCTGAGTCCCAGTTTCAACGTCAAATAGTTCCTTATGTGTACATGTCAGCAATGTATCTGGATGGTGGACAAATGGTGGCAATGCAGGTTTCCCCCCTCTCTGGTTGGGTCCTGGGCAGCCTACAGCTACACACAGCTGCTGACTGCTAGCATGGCAAGGTGTTGTGTGTGTCTTCCATCTCTGTACTGTCTTAGCGGTTGGAACAGATCTGTCAGTTCCTCATTATTGCAGGAACCCATATGGTCTTGGAGTTGTTTTCTGAAAATATACAAACATATTCTGGACCAAAAGTTAATAAAGGGATCTTTCCTGTAAATTAGACTTGGGATTCTTTCTATTTTTGCCTAAATGATTTTCATTTGGCTTATTTGACACCATTTGTGTTTTTCATAGGTATCCTGCTGTTGGCATTACAAATGGAAGTTACTTTTCTGGAGTAAGAATTTTCTAGATATAATTTACTTACAGGATATTTTTCTTTACATGATATTACCCCACTATCTCTCCCCCACTCCCTTTTTTAATGGGAGCTTTTGGAAATTTTATATTGCAGTCTTGGTAACTTTAAATTTTAATTTTTGCATGCAAATATGACTGTTTTAGGTTCTTTAGATGTTAGGCAATTTTACAATGAGATGAACTACTAATAGAAATTTTAGTTAATATTTTAGGAAAAGCTTTTTGTCCAGTACACTTAAATTTTCTTGAGTGTTCACTTATTTCACTTGGCCAATTTAAATTAATCTGAAAACTTGATTACTATTTTACTGTCAAATTTAATACTCAAGAAGAAATCTTAGTTTACCCTGTGAATATTAGTGGAAAGGATTTAAAATGAAATATAAGAAAAATAAATGTTGGAAAGTTAAAACCTGCCAAAGAAAAGGCATCTGAGCAGGTGCTGTCATAGACTGTAACAGTCATAATAATATCATTGGGTCAATAAAAGTATAATATTAAAAAGTTTTCAGTTACTCCTATATAGTGACATACATTCAGTCTGTACAGTGGGTGTAGGAGAGCCGATGCACAATGAAGACACTACACAAGAAATAAGGTTAAAGCATGGTGGCCATGTGGAACTTTCCTTAGGAAGAGGAGGGAGCACGAGTCTTGTCTTGCCTGCTTTTACTCAATTTGGTTACACCTTTGCCCTTAGCAAAGCACGTAGGCAGAGCACCTAGTAAGCAGATAGTATCAAAGCTCAGTAAAGCTCAGTTAAGTTCACTAAGCATTTACTCATTACCAGGTCAGGATATTGCTTTAAAACCCCGAAATCTCAGCAAGAGCAATCTGCGCTGGTATCAGTCCAAGGTTTATGGCGTTCCAAATTCCTTGTTGCACTTTCATACCAATGCTGCTATGCAGTGGTCTCTGGAAGTCTGGGAATGAAAATATAAATAATCCAGTTAAAGGCTAATTTAAATGGACATAGCTTTAAGACAGGACAATCACCTGGAGGTTGCATTTCTGCTTGTCCCAATGGCAAGAATAAAACCTGGGCCTGCTTACGTGAGAGTTTGTATAAATCACACCTATTATAGGATCTAGTACAGTGATGGGCAACCTTTTGAGCTTGGTGTTCAAAATTTGCCAAAAAAACAAGCATAACTAGGGTGGTATGTCACTTTGAGAAAAAAAAACCATAATTTTGCGATATTTATAGTTTAAATAACAAAAATGTATAATTATAATATATAGCTGTATTTTAATAAACCAAAAACTAATTATTTAACTTACTTGCAATGTTTCATCTGCGGCTACTGCAACCGGCCGTGCAGTAGCCGAGGATGAAACATCTTTCTCAGCATGCGGCCCCATACTTCTCTGTATGTGTCATCGAAAATGGCTATGCATGTCAGTGCTGACAAGCATTGTCTTAGGTTCGCTATCATGGATCTAGTACAATGCCTACATCTTAGTAAGTATTAGTGTATGCTTTTCAATTTAAATATTAGAATTCTTATATTCCATTTGCATCTACTTCTGTTAGTTAAGGGATCCAATCCTTTCCATGTGGTCAGTGGAAATGTATCAGGTGAATAATTTTCAGAAAGAGGGGAATAAGTTTTTATTTTTAAAGTTGATAATGTCTCATTTTGCTCAGTTGTAAAGCTACCTCATTTTGATGGGTAATTGTGTTCTAAATAAGCTGAGTTTGGCCAAATTTGGAAAATGGAATTGTATTCCCTATGGAAGGGAATGGCTCAATATAGAATGAAAAATGTTGGTAGATACTGTAATTGAAAAGCTCTCAAAATGTAAATATTAACTCCATAACCTATCTGCTGGTAATTAAACATTTTGCCTTTTGTGTTATTTTTTAATGTGAAAACTATTTTTAATTTCTATGAGATTTAGATATACTAGCATAAGAGTGGGAGTGTGTTTAAACCTGGGTATGAGTGTGGGTTAGTAAATGTAAGTGAAAGTGTGCATGTGTCAGAATGTAAGAGCACATGTGAACCAAACTGCAGGCCAGTGTGTGAGTGTAAATGATCAGGTCCTCATTGAACTGAAGTGAAAGCTTATATATACACTAGAGGCTTGGTACACGAAATTCGTGCATGGGAAGGGGGGTCCACTCAGCCCAGCCTAAACCCTCTCCAATCTGGGACTCCTCGGGGGATGCCCTCAGGATTGAGCCTAAACTGGCAGTCAGACATCGCTCTCACAAACCTGGACTGCTGGCTCCTAATTGCTCACCTGCCTGCTTTCCTGGTTGCCCCTAACTGGCTCCTGTGCTGGACTGGTCACCACTTACTGCCCCTTCTGCCAGCCTGGTCGCCCCCAACTGCCCGTTCCCTGTTGGCCTGGTTGATGCTCATGACCCCCTCACCAGCCTGGTCACCCCATGCAGCCTGATTGTTCAGTCGTTTGGTTGTCCCTCACTAACCCCTCTGTAGGCCTAGTTGTAGGTAGCCATCCTGTAAGGGTGTGAGGATTAATTTGCATATTACCTCTTTATTATATAAGATAGGGAACATGTTTAATATTCTAGTGCTAATTAGAATCTCTGAGCTTGCTTTACCTCTGCCAGCAAGTCTGCTGAGGCCTCTTGGATGAATATCACCTTTATTCATAAGGTTTGAGAAAGTTTCCAATGTGTTCCTGACACTCCTCCGCTCTCTCCATGTGAGGCCTCTTATAGATTATTATTTTCATGAGATCGTACCACTGCTGTGCTTATTTTTTTCCTCTCCTTTTCCTCTCTATAATCAGATACTAAGGTTGCTAATATGTTCTCAGTTGTGCAAATGTTGCCTAAAAGACAGATCTGACTCACAGTTAGGTGACATTATACATATGCAAAAGACTCAACTTTGGGTTTTTGATCTTGCAGCACTTTTGTTCAAAGTGACAGCCTATTTTGGAATGTAACTGCTGAGTTAGTCAAGGTTCTGTCCTTTTCCTTAGCCTTCACTATTGTTCAGAATCAATAATATTTTCTTCTAAGTAAAGAAGAAAAGGACAGAAGCTAATATTCAGTCTTTTTGTGAAAATACATTTTTTCACTTAATTTTTTCTTACTTAAGATATTCAAATAGGTAATGTTTTGCCATTTTTTTCTATCCTGAAAATCAATCCAGAATTTATTAAATAAGATTATTTTTTTGTTTGTTTTGAACTACAATGCAACTACATTGATTAAAAGATAACTTCAACTGGAAAGTTTAAGTTTTTAATGTAAGCCAACTAGTGGCTTTGTTCATTTTTCTACTTTTAATTGTGCATGGCTCTATTTGTTCCTCTACATGTTACTTTACATCAGCATTTTATACTTGATAATGGTCTCTATGTTCAATTTGACTGGCATAGTGTTTTTTAGGAATTTTAAATTGAATAATTTTAGAAAAGGCATCAAGCTCTAATTATTTAGGTTTTTAATGACTATGTATTTCATAAGCTTTTATATACATAAATTTATTCATTTGGCCACTCAAAACACTTAAGACTCTCTAAGTAAAGGAACATTAATGTCTTGTTAAAAAAATAGAAGTTCAGTGGATGCAGAACAAGTTGAGCACTAAGAACAACTTGTAAAGCTTAAATAAAACAAATTAAAAAAAATTGTTGAACACATGTAGATGGCCAACAGATATATGAAAAGATGCTCAACTTTATTAGCCATTAGGAAAATGCAAATCAAAACTGCAGTGAGATACCACATCACATCTGTTAGAATGACTATTATCAACAAGACAATGTAAAATAAATATTGGAGAGGATATAGAGAAAAAGGAACCCCACTCACTGCTGGTGGGAGTGTAAACTGGTACAGCGACTATGGAAAAGAGTATAGATATTCCTCAAAAAATTAAAAATAAAGCTACCATATAACCCAGCAAACCCTCTCTGGGTATCTTTCTGCAAAATGTGAAAAATGTATTTGAAAAAATATATGCACCCTTATGCTCATTGAAACATTTTTCACAGTGATCAAGATATGGATACAACTGAAGTGCCCTTTAATAGATGGTTTGGATAAAGAAGGTGTGCCACATACATACAATGGAATACTACTCAGCTATAAGAAAAGATGAAATCCTGCATTTGCAAAACATAGGTGGATATTGAGACTAATGTGCTAAGTGAAATAAGTCAGATAGAAAAAGTCAAGAACCATATGATTTAACTCATACATGGGCTATAAATCTGAAACAAGAAATAAACAAATTTGACAAACAAACAAAAATTCATAGATACAGATAACAATATGTGATTACCAGAGGGAAAGAAGAGTTGGGAGTGGTGAAGGGTAGAGGGACTTAAGTTTGTGATGACAGAAGGAGACTTGATTTTGAGTGGTAAACATACAAAGCAGTATACAGACGATATATTATAGCATGGTATACTTGAAACCTATATAAATTTATTAAATAACTAGAGGCCCAGTGCATGAAAATTCATGCAGGGGGGAAGGGGATTTCTCAGCCTGGCCTGCTCCCCTCACAGTCTGGGAGTCCTCAGGGGATGTCTGCTTAGTACCCATGGTGAGCGGGCCTAAGCTGGAGTCTGGCCTCCTTCTGTGGGAGGTGACAGGCTGATCAGTTATATAGATACTTTCTGCAGTCAGCACAGGCTCCTTCCTTATTTCTTTCCTCTGTGGTTAGAGAACAGGGGACTAAAAGGTGGAGAGAAGGAGAGGGTGGGGGAAAGTCTAGACAGATTTACTTTCATTGTCTTCCCTTCCTCTGGGCTCCTCCCTCTGTTTTTTCCTTCTCATGGTGGATGCTTGTCCCTGACCAACCGGAGCCCAGTGACTTTGGCGTTCAGCCCCCTCAGTTCTCAGATGAATGTACAACCACCTTGAATTCCAAGCGGGGCTGTTTTCAAGTGAGTAAAGCACTGGGAATCCACAACTCCTGGCCTCTCACCTCTAGTTTTACTCCTTGGGGTCAGTTGCAAAGTTCACGGAGACACTGAAGCAGCTGTGCACTTGGTTCGGAGGAGGAGAGAGGGGATGCTCGCAGGCAGCACCATGTCCCAGCTCAGGGACACATGCAGACAGGGTCATATCTCTAGCCAGTTTCACCTCATGGGGGCAGGACATTAGCGCTGGGAAGGCCTGGGTATGCCTCTACTGGGGGCAGAAGTCCCCATCCTCATCACCGCCCCCCAGCTACTATGCATGCACAACCCATGACTGGGTCTGACTCGGACACATGAATCAACAAATTAGCATATTACCACTTTATTAGATAGAATGTCATCCCAATATATTTACTAAAGATAAATAAAATAGATATAATATTTGATGAGTTCAACAGATTGTAATACAGCTGGATACTTAGGAAAAGTGAAAGAAAAAAGTACAATTTTTTTCCTATCTAGGAAGGTTCCTCGAAGAACTGGGACTTTAAAATATACAGTTACAAAAAGAAGATATTAAAAACAAAAAAACATGCTATTCCCAAAAGTTACTTATATAAACTGGAAAAAAATGCACAAAAATAAAATCTTGGGAGGAAGTTATGGGAAGAGGACACAGAATATAAAATCCAGGAAAGCCTGAATAACCTTATTGAAGGTAAGGACATAATTCTCTGCTTTATGTATATTTTCAGTTTTCAATGTAGTTAATCTGATCCTATAATTCTTACTAGTATATATTTTTGTAACATTTCCCTCCAGTAAATATGAATTTTACTTTTACTGAAATAGGGATCACCTCCTATTTTTGCCACTGCATAGCTGCTATATGTCAGGCCAGGCCCATCCTTCTGGTTTTCCATATTTTACTTGGTAAAATGTGAGGACACAACATTTTTAAAACTTTACATACCAGAATACTAGAAAATGCAAAGCAAAATCCATAACCCATGTGTACTTAAGTGCAGGGCACAATAATATGTATCTATTTTGAAATGAAATAGACCAATAAAAATACAATCTAAGGATAAAATTACTCATTAACTTTTTTTTTTCATTTAAGCCAAATGATACTTACTGAGTTCTCAGAGGTGCAATGTGTCTCTTTATCTGATGATAGGAAAAGCCTATGCTTGCTATGTTAGCTCTCAAAATGGTGGTTAGAGAGACGGTTATAATGAGTTTAGGTATATTACTTGGCTTTACCAGATTAGGACATACTACTACAATTGTTGCAATTAGAAAAATATTTGAGTGAATTTAAATCTAATTCTGAATATGCTTCCAGTGAGTTAGCAGATGCAAATAAGATCTAATAAACAGAGCAGTTAGTGAAAATACATCTGATATTGAAGTCTTTCTTAAAATTGCACTATTTTCCATTTTATTTTGAGTTAAGAGGTTTTATATTTCCTTACATCCGTTTGGGTAGTGATCTAACCTTTAATAAGCTAACCTTCTGAGTTCAAATTCAGTTCATAAAATGGCATTTCCAAAGAGCAGGAGAAGTCATATTTAGAAAATAAGAGGACATTAGCCAAAAGTCAATTTGTGCATTTGTTATTCATTTTCCTCAATGTTCTCAAATCATCCAAAAACATATTTCTATGTGTTGAAACCAAAACAATGTTTTCCTTCATATATTAACAACATATTCCTGCTGGATAAGAATATTCAAGGTTTCTTTCTTCAAAACACCTTAAAATTTAGTTGGCATTTCATACTTTTTTATAAGCTTGTTCAAAATATCTCGAGAAAAGTATACTGTGGATGAAATTTGATTATTAATCTTTTGAAGCAAGTACAACAGAAAACCTAGCAAAAAAAAAAATAAAGGATGGCGAAAATCTGTTGAAATGGATCCTTGAACCTGTTTGATTTCTAAGTTAAATTAAGATAATTTTCTAGTGAAAGTTTAGAGAGATCTAATAATGCTCAGCACTGCAGTGTTCTCAGAGAACTAGACCAGCCTCTGCAACTTTACCAAACACATGATTTGCAGGTATTTTACCTCTGAGAAATGGTGCTCCTGAGTCTATAGACATTGAGTAAATGAAGCCAACATAAGGTTTAGCAAATGCATCTTATTGCCATTGGAATCTATTTAATATGAACAACTTATCTAACTCTCTGCCAGGTACATGTGGATTGAGATTGAGAGAAAAACTAAATAAAAAATAGACAAACCAAAAACCACCAAAAATAACTTCTGAGAACCACAGAGCAATAAACTGCCAGAAAATAAGAGCCCTTGTTGATTTTCACTTGGTTTCTGGGTCTCAGAGATGAGGTTGTGTTTTGAGAATCATGAAAACAGCCAAAGACACAAATAGCCATATTATTGTTTAGTAGGAACATACATAATAAAAAGCAAACATAATTATGACAGCCTGCTTATATATGAGCTCCTTATTTTCCTTATTCATAGCTTTAGTATATTATGTACATCTCTTTTATTGTAAGCTTCAATAATAAATTATTTTAGTACTGTTTTGAAAAAAAGTTTAAGAAGACCACTTTCTACAGAAATTGCCAAACTTTATCTAAACAGCATTTTCCCTCCTTTTTTATTTTTATTATGATTTGTAATGTTTTCTCTCCTCCTGCACTCTTTTCTGTACATATGTTCCAAAAGACTCATAAATATACTATGTACATGGAAGTGAGTGACAGGCCTTTCAGGCCACTCTGTCTGTTAAGGTGCTGGCTAGTCAGGGCAGGCCAGCAACAAACATCAAGCGATCCTCTTGTGGGCCTTGCCACACACCAGCAAGGTGCTGTATTCTGGGGAGAAAATAATCTATAATAATAAAAGTGTAATATGCTAATTAGACTGGACAGCTGAACGACCTTCCAGACATCCTTCTGCATGAACCAGGATTGCAAGGGCTGAGCCCCTTGCACGAATTTAATGCTCTAGTATGCTAGTAAAATAATCCTCTGCTTTGTTCATATAATCCATGTTCATATATAAACAACATATGTATGTATATACAACATATGTATGTATATCTATTTCTCATTTTTAAAAACACTCCATGTGTATGTATGTGTGTATATAAATACAAATATGTGTATATATATGTATATGTATATATATATATATATATATATATATATACATGTGTGCATATGTGTAGTGTATGTATGGTTAAAATAAGAACTTGCTACTTAGAGGGTTGTTTGCTGAGCTCTGTTGTAGGTTTGGGTATACACATTTTTAAAAAATATATATATTTTTTACTTCAGAGAAGAAGGGAGAGAGAGAGAGAGAGAGATCAATTGACTGGTTGCTTCCTATATAGCCCCAACTGGGGATCAAGCCCACAACTTGGGCATGTTCTCCAACTAGGAATCAAATTGTAATCTCCTGGTTCGTAGGCTAAACTTAGTTTTGAAGTATTACACATTTTGCCAGTGGGTGTACACATTTTGAAGTAGGGACAGAGACAGAGCTGAACATCGCTGCATCATTAAGGCATAAGGAATATGAAGAACCTGAAGAAGGTAATCAGGAAAGCTGCTTAAACAGAAAGGGAAAGCAAAAGAACAAAGGAACCCTTTGTTAGGTTTGACCACGGAACTACTTTTGGAAAATTACATTTACTGAAGATGGAAGTTGTTTGTTATGGGTATTTCACTTAAAACTGATATTCCTCAGTATATTATTTGTCATTACTGTGTTTATGCATATTTCAAACATACAAAACTTATGGCAAATTATATAATAAGCACATGTGAGCCACCACCTAGTAGAAGAAATTTCATCTTTATAGTTATGATTGAAACACATTTTATATCCTTTGATCCCCAGTGATAGCCACTGTTCCAACTTTTATTTATGATACAATTACATGTTTATATACAATGTAGCATGTTGTTTGGATGAATATATTATACATCTTAGAATAGTTATTCTTTTCTGTACTTTTTAATAGGCTATCTTTTATAGCAATTTTAGGTTCAGAGTAAACTTGTGTGGAAAGATACAGAGATTTTTGATATACCCCTCACTTCCACACATGCATAACCTGCCCCTTTTCAACATCTACCACCAGAATAGTATATTTGAACCTACATTGACACATTCATATCACCCAAAAGTCCATAGTTTACATTAGAGTTCACTTTTGATGTTGTACATTCTATGGGTTTGGACACATCTATACTGAGTGGCCAGATTATTATGATCTCTGAATGCATAATAATCTGGCCACTCGGTGTATATCCTATATAATAAAAGGCCACTATGCGAATTGTCCCCTCAACCAGGAGTTTGACCAACAGGCAGGCCAACTGCCCATGTCTCCTCCCCCTGGCCAGGCTGGCTGGACCCCCCTATGCATGAATTCATGCACTGGGCCTCTAATACACACACACACACACACACACACACACACACACACACACACACACACACTGATCACTGAGAGGCCAGATTATTATGCATTCAGAGAACATAATAATCTGCCCACTCAGTATATAATGACATGTATTCACCATTTATAGTATACAGAGCTGTTTCACTGTCTGAAAAATCCTGTTTTCCACCTATTCATATCATCCCTCTTCCCTAACCTCTGGAAACTACTGATCTTTTTACTGTCTCCATAATTTTACCTTCTTTGGAATATCAAATAGTTAAAATAATACAGAATATACCCTCTTTAGATTGTCCTCCTTCACTTAGTAATATGTATTTCAGATTCCTCCATGTATTTTCATGGCTTGACAGCTCATTTCTTTGTAGCACTGAATAATATTCCATTTTCTGGATGTACCACGGTTAATCCATTCACCTATCAAAAGGCATCTTAGTTGTTTCAAGTTATGGCAATTACGAATAAAGCTGCTATAAATAGCCATGTGCATGTTTTTGTGTGGACATGTTCTCATGGGTAATTATCTTTTGGGTAATTATCCAGGTGTGAGATTTCTGGATTGTACAGTAAGACTATATTTATTCTTGTAAGAAACTAAACTGTTTTCCAAAGTGCTTGTGCATTTCCACCAGCAATGAATGAGAGTTCATTTTGCTCCATATCTTTGCCAACATTTGGGGTTTTTAGTGTTCTAGAATTTTTGCCATGCTAATAAGTCTGTAAGGTTATCTGATTGTTGTTTCAATTTTCACTTTCCTGATTACCTATAATTATAAAGGCAAAATATGCAAATTGACCAAATGGGCAAACAGCAGAATGACCATTTGGACATCATGTTATGACACCCATTGGTGCCAGGCCAGCCAAGGTGTGTGCAATGCAATTGGATGGAGACCAGGCCATCACCCCATTATTGCCCTTCAGAGGAGGCCCAGGCCACCAATCAGCAGGCTGCATCCGGTGGGTGTGGCCTCCCTCTGTGGAGCTATCTATTGTGGAGCTCCTAGACTGTGAGAGGGCATAAGCCAGGCTGAGGACCAACCCCACCACCAGTGTACAAATTTTATTCACCAGGCCTCTAGTCTATGATATGGTACATCTTTTCATATGCTTATTTGCCATCTGCGCATCTTCTTCAGTGAGATACAGTTACCTGTTCAGGTCTTTAGCCCATTTTTTAATAGTGCACTTATTTTTCAATTTGTTATGTGCTCCATACTTTTTTTGGAGATATATTTTGGAGAGTCAGTTGATTCATATAAATAATTTATATAAATTCACTTATTTTATTGGCTTAATCACTTTTCATAATTTCTCCTTTCTTGATTATTAGTTTGAGAATCATTTAAGTTTATTTCTATCTTGTAGAAGTTACCTTAAAAAAAGTTAACATGAATACTTCCTCTAATAAAGTCTGAAGTTATTGAACATTTTGACTTTATTCCTAAAATAATTACAGAGTCATAGTAGTGAGCACTGCCCTGACCCTCTTGACCCCAACAACTATTCTTCTCTGCATCACACACACAACTGTGTAATCTCTCTTTTATGGATAAGAGATTATTTTCTAGACTATTTGATTGCTGACTCTATAGGCCACAGAACACTCCAGCCTTATACAGGGACTCAGTGCAGCTCTTCCCTCTCCTGCAGGACTGTCTGTCTCCTGTCCATGAGTTGTCATTTCTGCCCTCTGAGATCCTGAGAACTGTTACTCCTTTACTCTTCAGTCACCCATGAAGAGTGCTACTTTTCAGCTCAAGTTTACTACTATGATTTTTGTTCCCACTTTATTTATGGCTACTAGGACATTTTTTGCTTTCTAAAAAGTGAAGGTATATATTCATATAGTCAACCACAATTTATTGAGCACTTACTCTATGCCAGATATTAATTCTTGACACAAGGCAGACAGCATTGAACAAGACAGACAAAATTCTTTTGCTTTAGAATGTTTGCTAAATGTCATCCATCATTTCTAGATGGTTTATGGCAAAATATTTTGTTCTTTTAGGTATAGCTACTCCATTGTATTTCTGGAAATGATTCCCTTGATTATCTATTCAGTACAAATATGCACACACAATTATGACAAAATAAATTAGTATGGTCAATGAACATTCTTAAATTAGTTATAGGCTCAGAATTCCCAAGTTTCCACTTGCCTTTTTTTTTTTTTGTCTCTGCTGGGTTATTACCTGCAGTAATGACCTACATTAACTTTAAAGATCATAGTGACTCTCTGGAATGTAAAAATACTTAGCATATTGCTTGGTGTGATATAGTTGCTCCATAAATAATAATTACCTATTTCTTTGTTCTCTACCAGGAAATGGGGCAGATTATTTTCTATCTTCTTTCTTTACAAAATAATAAGACTTAACTATACAAGGAATAAATGGGTCATTAAATATTGCCCGATAGATTGTCTTGTCCTCTAGGTACTGATGTTTCTTTTAAGTCTCATCTCCATATTGGAAGGTGGATACCCAATCTACTAATTGCCATGGAGTCAATTACTGCCTGTCATTATAGTGCTATGCATCCTGCTACCTATATATTCTTCCGTTAAATGCCATGACCACAGTTAGATTTTTCTTCTGTCTTATTAGCAACTCAGAAAGAACCTCAAAGAGTCATCAAAGAATTAGCACAGAGACTGATATCAATGCTTGTGGAATAATTAATGTTAATATGATAATTTTGATTGTTTATTATTAACATAATGTGACTTATAAAATGTGTTATATGCCAGAACTTGACATTTTACATGTGACCTATTTTTCTTTAGAGGTTTCTTTTTCTTTTTTCTTCCCTGTCTACCCCTCCCCACCCCCATCAATTAAGCTGTAATGGGTAACTACTCTGGCCCTACTGTGTTCAATTTAGATGACACATTTTATTCTCACCTGGTTTCTTCTTGTCACTTCTGAACACCTGCACAGGTTAAAGCAGCCTTAAGTTATTATAGTAGACTGCTTTTGCTGCCATAAGAGAATACCACAGATGGCTTAAACAATAGTCATTTAGTTTCTAACAGTTTGGGAGACTGGAAATTAAAAATCAAGGTGCCAGCAGGATTTGTGTCTGGTGAGACCATCCTTCCTGCTTTGCAGAGGATTGCTATCTCATTGTTGCATATTATGCTTTTATTATATAGGTTAAACACAAAAGTAGAAAGTAACAGATTATTAAGGGAATTCAACTATTGGTAGCAGAGTTCCATGTACTGAAATTTTAGGAAAAGATGGTATAATTTAATCAACAGTGGGGTTTTCTTACTTTCAAAATCTTGGTGTCTAACCAGAGAGTGAGCTCACTGGTACTCATCTTCTACTTCTAAAAACAGGAGTTTTTTTCAAACTAGGGTACTAACCTTATGGTCTTATGTAACCTCCATCACCTCCTAACAGGCCTTGCCTCCAAATAGTTCCAGTGGTGTTAGGGCTTCAACAGCATTTGGGGGCAGTTAAATCCAAACAGGTGTATTTCATTACATAAAAATCTTTTTGTGATTACATACCTATAAGACAATATCTATAAGTTAATCTTAGTGCTTGTTTATCTGATCACATTTTGTTTCTACATGTTTGCTATCAAATAAGACATTTCTATAAAAATACTATTTCTATAAAATCTTGGAGCAGTGATGCTTAACTGGGATAATTGTGAGCCAGGAACTTTAGGGGAACGTATGCAGGTTTAGGGATTTTTTTAATTTTTTTTAAAAATTGGGTCCAGTGGAAAAACACAGGGCCATAGACTGGGAGAAGGCACATTTCCATAACACAAGGAAGCCATGTACAATTACATCTCCATAAGACAAGGAAGCAGCAACAGGTATATTTCCATAAGACAAGGTACTAGAAGTAGCCTAAAAAGGTCTATATTTACAAAATAAAGAGAAGGAAGCCCTTCATTCATTCAGAAGAAAGAAGCACAAAGGGGAATAGGAAGACAATAAGGAAGGTGGGGAGAGAACCTCACTTGTCCCATCAGTTACTATAGTAACCAGACTAAGGGAATAGTGACCAATCAGAGGGAATAACAAGGCACCAGAATCTGCAGCCTATATAAGCCATAGGGAAAAGGAACCCAGTGAGACCCTTTCCCCCCCTCCCAATGTGAGAGTTCATTCTGTGGGACTCTTTTCACATTCTGTGGGAGTCTGTACTTGTTCTTCAATAAATCTCCACCTTTGCTCCACCACTTTCTTTATATGGATACATTCTTTGATTCTGGTGGAAAAAGAACCCAGGTTCCAGTTAAAAAATTCCGTATCAATTGGAATCACTCAACTTCACTTTTAAAGCATATATGCCACCAGCGAGTCTACCCAGTAGGTTTGAAAATAAACTTGAAGAACCTACTCTTCAAAAGTCTAATAGATCATTCAAAAATACCTGGGAATTTAAAGCAACAATCTAAATTGTATATTTCAATCTATTGGGTGGCCAATAGTTTTCCTGCAAGTGATCACTTTTTCCAGGTAAATTATGTGGTGATTCCTTTATCAGAAGATGTTACTCATGTATAATACTTTTGTTGCTTGGCACAGAACAGTGAACATATCAGGCATCAAAGGTGGGTTTTTTTGTTTTTGTTTTTGTTTTTGTGGACTGAATTAGCGGATGAACTAAACAAATGATAGGGGACAGTGATGAAAACCTGTGAGGAGTAAAGATGTACTTCTAAAATGTGGCATGACAGAGTAAATTCTGTGAATGAGCATTTTTGATAGACATTTTGAGAGAGGAAAGTAAAGGTAAAAGGAAATCTGAGGCTGAGTAGGGAAAAATCATATTTAAGAATCCCAGAAAACTTAGAAAATTGGAATGATAACTTAATAGAGCAAGAAAGTGACTGGTACAGATGCTTTATTGTCCTTAGCATGAGTCACACATTGTTGGCTTATTTATAACTCTGCTGCCATGTTCTGCAGTCATGTAAACCCTTATGGTAAAATAGAGTGAGGGTACATTCAACAGGGCTGGCTCTACTTTTCCACACATTTTCTTTAATGAGACCTGGGGACTTGCAGAGGCTGACTGCCTATCAAAGAGCTGACTGTTGACCAGGCACAGCACAGCATTCTTCTTTAAACTACTTTTTCAGTGATTACTGACATCAGCAACATATTCTTTCTTATTACAGAGCAGGAAGCCACATTAGTGATTAGCTCCTTAATGCTTCAAGGAAAAGAAAAAGAATGCAAAAACTTTTGAACCCTACAGAGACTAAGAAATAAAAGGAAGGAAATCGCAGTATCTCTATGATACCAGGGGCAATTTCAGTGCTGTTGAAAGGGAAGTTCTTTCTCAAAAAAGCCAACACCATGAGATTGCACTTAGAGCAGGATTGGTTCTAAAAAGAGGCTTTCTGCTTGACCAACTATATTTTCACACTTAAATGTCACAGTAAGAAAGCCAAGAAGCAGCCATTAGAAAACTTTTTTTTTAAATGTAAGAATCAATGTTTGTCTTTAATCAGGAACAAATGACCCCTTTGAATCTAAAATGGGGAAATAAACAAGTCTGGCTTTCTCGGGAGATTAGTGATAGGATACAAAGATGTTAACTTCGAGCTCAAAGATGCATTAAATTCAAACCAAACCACTAGTGACTAAACATTGTAATATCTAATAGCTTTTTCAATGGCCTAAGTGAAATTACTTGATATCCCTGTTCAATTTCTAAACATAGATGAAACATAAATACAAAACATGGCTCAATTAGTGATTTCAATCTTTAGCTTCAGCCACACTTTAAAGAAGCATTTTTGTTTCTTGAATCTGTAAAGGAGACCTGTAATGCAGTTGGAAAACATTCATTTGTGATTCAAATAATGATATCAGAGCAAGAACTTTAAAATCAGAAAATAAAAGTTAGCAGTAAGAATTTGAACATTCTTTCTAAACCTGAAGTTGTCCTACCCAGTTTTGAACACTCCAGATGATTCTTTTATGAGGTCTTTTTTCCTAGGAGTGAATATAATTTCTCTCTGAGTAAATTGTTCTTTGTCTTGTGAAATTAACAATAACTTTCATAGCAGAAGTATAACATTACAAAATAACTCCCGCCAAGCATAAAACAGGATAATGTTAACTAGAAAAGTTAATCCCTTCATTTTAGGAACTTACTTATTCTGGGGATAGTTATTTCTTTTGTTTGTTTGTTTAAAGTATTACAAATAGTAGTACATATGTTTCCTTTTTTCCCCATTGACCTTCCCCTGGCCTCCCTTACCCATCCATCCCTCCTTCCCTCCCTCCCACCCTCACACATGCTCTCACCCCACCTCCCAGTGTCTTGTGTCCATTGGTTATGCTTATATGCTTGCATACAAGTCCTTCTGTTAATCTCTTATCCCCCGCCCCCTGCCCGTCCCCAACCTTCTTGCTGTAATTTGACAATCTGTTCAATGCTTCTCTGCCTCTGTATCCATCTTTTTGTTCATCAGGTTACAATGTTCTTTATTATCCATAAATGAGTGAGATCATGTGTTATTTTTCTTTCACTGACTGGCTTACTTAACTTAGCATATAGTTGGTCTCCATTTCCATCAATGTTGCTTCAAATGGTAAGAATTACTTCAGGATATTTATTTCAAAATACTCTATAAATGTCTGCTGGATATCATATACATTTCATTATCTAATTATTTACTTTTTTACTTATTTGCTATCTTCAAGTCCTCTTCATATGAAAAAAAAGATGAAAAATTATTGCATAGCAATTGATCCTAATCTTAAAACTTGGTATAGTTATATTAAAATCTATGACATACATTTATTTTCTAAGTGTATTTCTATTTAACATTTCAGTCTGCAAACTCTGAAATGCTCTACAAGTACCAATGTATTCAATTGAACACAATAATTATTTAAAATTTTATCATAAAAACCAGTATTTCTCTTGATATTTATGTCTAGTCGCTCTAAATTTACAGCCTCTGTGTCAGTGCAGTTCAATAAGCCACATGTTGGTATAAAATTAAAATTTTACTTGTATAGTCTCATTCCCCATATTTCAAGTACTCAAAGCAAGATATAATCAATAGCTTCCTACCTGGACTGTGAAAAAAAACCCAGCATTTATATAAGATCAGTAAATTCTATTGGAAAGCACATACTAGATTATAATGTATTGATTCATGTGAAACATGTAGTATATCACATATGATGTATGTGATTATATTTAGTTCATGTATTGACCTTCCTGTTACTCATGTGTAATTTATGTTTGCTTCAATGCATTAAAATTGCCTTCAGTTTAGTATACTTATTCTATATAATAATAAAAGGGTAATATGCAAATTAAACAAATGGCAGAGCAACCAAAGTGTAATATGCTCATGATATGTTAAGGCTACTCAATTCTTCACTATGATGTGCACTGACCACCAGGGGATAGATGCTCTGACCAGCAGGTTTGTTTGCTGCTGGGGTCCAGCTAATCAGGACTTAGTGAGATGGGCTGGACATGCCCTAGAGTCCTCTCGCAGTCCCTCCCCGGCCCAATAGAGTACCCGTGGGGTCCTCAGCCTAGCCTGTGCCCTCTCACAATCCAGGACCCCTTGGGGTATGTTAAAGAGTATTTTTCAGCCAAATCCCGCAGGTCACTCCCCTTGGGAGGGCCCCAGATGCAGGGCTCATGGCTGGCGAGCCTCTCCTGATTGGGACTGATTGGGCATGAACCTATGGCAGGCACAGTGGGGCCAGGATGAGTGGGAGTGCCAGTTAGGAGCTGAAGGTGGTGTTGGACTGCTGGTTTTTGCCCAATCCCTGCAGACTACAGAGGGACACCACCTGTGCAAGAATTTGTGCAGTGGGCCTCTAATCTATAACCCATCTAATAAAAGAATAATATGCAGATTGACCATCACTCCAACATACAAGATAGATGCCCCCAGTGGTCAAAGATCCTGCCCCCATGTAGACACAAGATGGCCAGCAGGGGAAGGCCGTTGGGAGGGACCAAGCCTGCAAGGGAGGGCAGTTAGAGGCAATCAAGCCTGCAGGGGAGGGCAGTTAGGGGTGACCAGGCCAGCAGAGGAGGGAAGTTGGGAGTGACTGGGCTTGTAAGGAAGGGTAGTTGGGGAGGACCAGGCCTGCAGGGGAGGGCAGTTAGGACCCTTGAGGGGTCCCAGATTGGAGAGGGTGCAGCCTGGTCTGAAGGACAAGTCACACCTCCCATGCATGAATTTTGTGCACCAGGCTTCAAGTATATATATAAACCTAAGTGACCATTTAACTATCCCACCATTCGACCAGTAACTATGAAGCACAATGACAACCAGGGAGCAGACTGGTGAATCTCAGAGGGAAGGGAGAGGGAGGGTGGGAGGGAGGGTGGGAAATTAGCCAAAAATATTATATGCATATTAGAGGTCTGGTGCACAAACTATGCACTGGTGGAGTTCCTCAGACTGAGACTGGCAGTCCAACGTCCCCCACGTGGTCCCAGATTGTGCGAGGGCCTCTAGTCTATACTAATAAAAGGGTAATATGCTAATTAGACCAATATGCATGTTTAACCAGTTAAAAAGTATTATTAACTGGTTAATAGTCAATTTGTGTCATTAACCAATTAACAGTAAATCCACATTATTAGTCAGTTAACAATTAATCTGGACTTTAAACCAGTTAATATTGTAGATTTCATAATAAAAGAAAAATCAGTAATTGCAAGAGAAACATCAAAGTGCTTTAGTCAAAGAAATGTCCCTCCCTAGTTACACATTTCCTACATCTTTCAGGTAATTTGTAGACACTGTCCCAATAGAACTTTTCTTGTTTTGAGGCAGAACATTCAGAGACCCAATTTTCTACTTCTTTGTATATTTTGAAGTGTATGTGCCATCCATTAGAACAAGTGGTAATCTGAAGGAGCAAGGTCTGGTGAATACAGCAGGTGGGTTAATACTTCCAGACAAGATCTCTTAATGTGTCTTTAACTGGTTTTGAAGTGCATGATGGCATGTCATTTTGAAGCAAAATTACTTTGCCATGTCTTCTAGCACATTCTGATTATTTCACAATCAAAGGATGATTCAAATTAATCACTTGTTGTTGGTAGCAATCAGTATTAATGGTTTCACCTGGTTTTAGAAGCTCATAATACACCACACCTTCCTCATCCCACCAAATGCAGAGCATTGTCTTCTTTTCGAAGCTATTTGGCCTTGCAATCAATGTTGATGGTTGATCTGGATCAACACATGATTTTGTGCATTTGTGTTTCTCAAATCCACTTTTCATCGCCAGTCACAATGTGATGCAAAAAAGACTTTCATGCCTTTGAAGCAACATTTTACTGATGATTTTTCTGTTTTCCATTTGTCTTTCGTTCAGATGTGGCACCCATTTTACTTCTTTTAAAATCCTTCCCATTGCTTGTAAATGATTGGAAATTGTTTGCTGAGCAACGTTTAATCTTTCTGCAAGTTGTTTTTGAATTTGACGGGCATCTTCAAACTTTTTGATTGACCTGGATGCTCTTTATCTTTTGAAATCATCACTTTTAAAGTGTTTAAAGCAGTGTTCACAAGTATCCTGAAATGGAGCATGTTCACCATAAACATCCCAAAGAATACTTAAGTTTTTCTTCAAAACAATGAATGAAAACTACCCTCAAATGCTCCTTTTTTTTTCATGAAATTCAACATTTTTAAGCGTAAAAATAGCTGATTTTAACATCTTCAGAAAATTTGAGATATGAAGTATGTCAAACATATGTATAACTTCATCTATTGAAAAAAATCACATTATTAACCATTGGGCTAATAGTAGTTGGGGGTCATTATTCAGCCTACCATAATGTGCAATAATTCTCATGTATAATTTTTATGTATCTAGTCTTTAAGTTTCCTGTTGAATATCATTCATGGAGTCATATTTCTTATAATATTTAATGTAATTAAATTTGATTTCTAATTCTTTCTTCTTTCTTCTTCTTTTTCTTCCTCTCCTTCTCCTCCTCCTCCTCCTCCTTCTTCTTCTTCCTCTTCTTCTTCTTCCTCCTCTTCTTCTTCCTCCTCTTCTTCTTCCTCCTCTTCTTCTTCTTCCTCTTCTTCTTCTTCCTCTTCTTCTTTTTCCTCTCTGTGGCATCTAATATACCTGGTTCCAGAATCAGTTCTCTACAGTGGATGATTTTCCTTTTCTGCTTGAGACTGGAAGGAAATACAAATCCAGCCTACTTAAATTGGTTTTCCTTGTATTTTTTTTAACCAGACAAATAGTACAAATTTAATTCTCATACCTACTCAGTTGCCATAAAATCTCAGAAGTAATTGCTTCTTTATTTCCACCTAGAGCCTGGAATGAGAGAAATACATTTTTCTTGTTTGCTGTCTTTAATATTATTTTTCAGTTAAACTATTTTTCCTATAGAGTAGGTCTTTGTCTGTTTCTAACTATATATGTGGTGGATTCTTAGTTCCACACCCTGAACAGTAGAGGTTCACAGACTCCCAACAGACCTCCTCAGAAGTATACAGATTCCAGGCATACCACAGCTCTAGCAATCACTTATTTCCTTAGCTTTTTCTTACCAATTTGTTTTGACCTCAAAGAAATCCCATTTATCTATGGCATATACTGCTGCTCTTTAAGACATATTATTTTTATTTTGTCTAGCAATTTTAGATATTCTGTAGCCATTGGTTCATATAAAAATAAGTATGCCTTAGTTTTTTGTAAATATTAATTTATTTAATAGTTTAAAAATGATTTTTTGTCAGATGGTAATTTAATTGTACTTCAGAGTTATTTTAAATAATTAGAGCTTGCAAAAAAGGCTATAGCAATTCACTTTCATGTCCTAAGTCTTATTGTAGTAATTACGACTTATTGAAAGTTTGTCAGTATGCATTTAATTATTACTGATAGTTATCCTTTTTGAAGTAATATACTACATGCTTTCAGGATACAGTTTTCTTCTTGATATTTTGAAGTTAAAAAGAGTTCAAAGTAGTTTTTAGATTAAACATTTAGGATGGCAATATTCTGTAGCACAATGCTAGGCATGGTGTTGATAAAGAAAAGAAGCTATACAGGGTAAAGAAAGGTTATAGTTGTTAATATGAAAACAGCATAAAAATTAATAAATAATAATACAAGAATCTGTGTTTCACTTCACATACTCACAATTGTCGTAGTAAATCTACTTTTGCCCCACCCTATAAATTCCTTTCTCAAACCTAAATGCTAATTATTAGTATTATTCCTATTCTTCAAAAATAATTTGCTACACAATTTCTTTTTAAAAAATATATTTTATTGATTTTTTTACAGAGAGAAACATCAGCAAGAGAAACATGGATCAGCTGCCTCCTATAAACTTCCCACTGAGGATGTGCCTGCAACCAAAGTACATGTTCTTGACCAGAATTGAACCTGGGACCCTTCAGTCTGCAGGCTGACGCTCTATCCACTGAGCCAAACTGGTTAGGGCATGCTATACAATTTCTAATTCTAAAAATGCCTAGTAAAATTATGAACTTTACTAAATGAATTTATTTGTGTTCTCATTCATTCATATTATTTTCAGTATATATAAACAAAGTACCTCCATTATTCTTCTGTGTTACAAAACATACCTCATGTTAATAAAATCAACTTCATATTCATTAATTAGTAAATATCCATGAGTTTTCTTATATTTCATATTTAGTGTTTTTTTTATATATCCTCAAAATGATAAGCTAAAAAGATATGAATTGACTCTTGGATAAATGACTGATCCAAGGGTAAGTAAGGAAAACATAAAATGATCCTGGAGCATCCTGCCATGTCAGAAATAGAAAATGCTACCAATTTATCATGCTGTACACATTAAATATCTACAACTTTTACTTGTCAACTAGACCTCAAAGCATGGTCAGAGATCCCATAAAAAAATATTCTGCCTAATTCAATATTTACCAACATCTTTTGATCACACCTCATTGACAGCAAAATGCACCCCCTCCATATTTACTCATTCTGTTTTTAAGTGAAATATAAATAAATCATATTTTTAAAATTAAAAAAATATATTAATTGGCAAAATGCAATTTTGATTTCAGATGTAATAATAATTACAAAAGGTCTACTTCCGGTGTATTTGGAATTGCATTTTCTGGAAAATTTAGAAAAATAATTGATTTAATATATTTTCATTTCTAATCACAAAGGCAAGTATTGAATTTACTAACATTTTCAACATGGAGTCTCTACTATAATACACAGGTGCTATGCTATTCTTGTCACTGACATCAAAGCAAATAGAATTTTAATATTTATATACTATAAACCTGAGCAAAAACCAGTATGAATTAATATCTGACAAAACAGCAATATTCTTCTAGTATAACAAAGCAAATTGTATATTGTGAATTTCCATACAATATATCAATAATCACATTTTAAATAAAAACACAGGGATTAAATTTGTATTTTTTCTGTTACTACTCATTTTAGTAAAATGCTATTTGTTATTTTATTTTCACACGTAATTTTAATTTGTACACACAATTTGTCTATAAATTTGAGCAAATATTTCTTTCAGGATCTGTAATCTATAAAGTTTGTAAAAATTTGAGGTAAAGAACATGACAGCACTTGTCTGATAGATCTTAAGCTGCAATTTCAATCTAAAGATTATAGAATTAAATAATTCTATAAAAATTATATGATGTGGCATTTATTATTTTATTTTTCTGTACTTGATTTTCTATATACACTAACCTAAATATCTATTTAATTATTTTTTGTTAGGAATTCAACATGAAATTATTATTTTTTAAATAGATTTTTATTGATTTCAGAGAGGATGAAAGAGAGAGAGATACAGGGGGAGAGAGAGACAGAGAAGAGAGAGAGAGAGAGAGAGAGAGAGAGAGAGAGAGAGAGAGAAGCATTATGATGAGAGACAATCATTGATTGTCTGACCTCCTACATTTTCCACTCTGGGGATAGAGCCCTCAACCCAGGCATATACACTGCCTGGGAATTGAACCATGACCTTATGGTTCATAAATCAACCCTCAGCCACTGAGCCATACCAGCAAGGCTATGACATTATTTTTACAGCATACTAGAGGCTCGGTGCACAAAATTTATTCACAGGGGTGGGGGGTGACCTTCAAACCAGCCTGTGCCCTCTCCAATCTGGGATCCCTCAAGTGATGTCTGACTGCCTGTTTAGGTTGATCCTGGTGGGCAGTTGGACATGCCTCTCACAATCCAAGACTGCTGTATCCCAATTGCTTGCTTGCCTGCCTTCCTGATTGGCCATAACTGCTTCTGCCTGTCAGCCTGATCACTCCCTAACCACTCCTCTGCCAGCCTGATTGATGCCTAATTGCTCCCTTGCCAGCCTGTTTGTTCCTAACTGCCCTCCCCTGAAGGCCTGGTCACCCCTCACTGCCCTCCCCTGAAGGCCTATCCCCCCCACCTGCTCTTCCCTGCAGACCTGGGTCCCCCCCAACTCCCCTGCCCTGCAAGTTTGATCACCCCCAACTGCCCTCCTGTGCTGGCCATCTTGTGGTACTCATTTTGTGTCCACATGGGTGCAGGATCTTTGAGCATATGGGGGCAGCCATATTGTGTGTTGGAGTGATGGTCAATCTGCATATTACTCTTTTATTAGCTAGGATAGAGGCCTGGTGCAGGGGTGGGGGGCAGCTAGTTTGCCTTGAAGGGTGTCCTAAATTAGGGTGGGGTTCCCTTGAGGTGTGGGGCGGCCTGAGTGAGAAGCTTGTTGTGGTTTGCAGGCAGGCCACACCCCCTGGCAGAGGCCCTGGGGTCTGGGATTAATTTTTGTTCTACAATTGAAACTTTGTAGTCTGGTGCAGAGCCAAGCCTTCTGCTTGCTTGTAGCAGCATCCATTTCTGTTGTGATTAATTTATCTTCTATAATTGAAACATTGTGGTCTTATGTGAAGTCCTTGGCCTGCCAGGGTTTGTGGAAATCTTGGCTTCCTCCATTGATGGGGAAACCCAAGCCTTCCTCCTGCTCACTCTGTGCCAGTAGCCATCTTTGTTCAGTTAATTTGAATACTCAATCCTGATTGGCTTATGAGTGTAGTGGAGTGATGTTTAATTTGCATATTACTCTTTTATTAGCTAGGATAGTTTAACCTAGCAGAATTAGTCTTACTAAAATTTTAAACAATTCATATACGTATTGTTAACACATTACTTTTATATCTACTCATGTGCAATACTATTCTGAGGTTGTATGTAAGTGTGCTCATGTAAGTCTGTGTCTATATTGATATGTGCACACAAAACCACATATAGGTGCATAAGGTATATGATTTGGCCAAACATGATCATATAAAAAAAGTTTAACTTAAAATACTAAGATAATCAAAATTGAAAGTAATCTCTTATTCTTTAACTTAACCAGTATCAAAAATAAATATTTTAGCCTTATCAGGTTAGACTCAGTGGAGAGCATCAGCCTATGGACTGAAGGTTCCCAAGTTCAATTCCAATCAAGGGCACATGCCTGAGTTTTGGGCTCTCTCCCCAGTAGGGGCCATGCAGGACACAGCTGATCAATGATTCTCCTTCCTCTCTCCTTCCCCCTTCCTATCTGAAACTAGAAAAAAAAATCTATTTTAAAAATAAATAAATAAGTCTTTCACATTATTAATGTTCAATGAATTTTTGTTCAAAAGACTTAAGGAGCCCTAGCCACTTTGGCTCACTGGATAGAGCATTGGCCTGCGGACTGAAGGGTCCCAGGTTTGATTCCAGTCAAAGGCATGTACCTTGGTTGCAGGCATATCCCCAGTACAGGGTGTGCAGGAGGCAGCTGATCGATGTTTCTCTCTCATCGATGTTTCTAACTCTCCATCCCTCTCCCTTCCTCTCTGTAAAATATCAATATATATATATATATATATATATATAAAAAGATTTAAGGAACTCTTAATTTCTTTGTCAAGTATTCTAATACCTGTAAGTTTAAAATATTAAAACAAGTCAAGGGATAAAGAACAATTTTCAGAGTGATAAATCAATGATCTAGCCCCAGAAATACCTTTAAAATTTGCATTGAAGCTGTTTTAGTGTTGTTCTTCCTAGATTCTGCCTCATTACTCATTTGTAAAAACAAACATTTGTTATGAAGACATAACTGCCAATTTAGTCTAAATAAGACAAATGAGATAATGAGATCAGTGTCAGATTCTAGTTGACAAACTCTGCAGAATGCCCAGTCTCCAAGTAAAGAGCTTTCTTTTTCTGCCAAAAGGTCTATAAGCTAACACTAACTAATTTGGCAACCTTGGCCCTACATTATTTGACAATAGCTGAGCATCCCAATTCCTTACAGCTGTGACATTAATTTGGATGTAAAATGTAGCTTGATCTAGTAATCTATGCAACCTTTTAACCCAGGAAGGAATCACACAGATGCTTTCTTTGTACTGAAAGGTTTAGAAAAGCACACATATATATTAAAATATCAGAAAATTTTAACATTTAGAAGGAAATACTATGGAAACCATAACTTTCACTTTCACCTTCTCATATTGTTAGAGCAATAGAGGTGAAATAATGTTTTTTACTTTAATATTATAAGGTCACTCAGAATATTTAGAGTATGAAATCATACTCTAAATATTCTGAGTGAGCATATATCCTATCTAATAAAAGCATTACATGCAAATTGACCTTACCTCTGCTATGCTACCAGCCAATTAGGAACAGGGCGCATGTCCAGCAGGTGTGGCCAGCAGACAGGGGGGTGGCCACAGTGCCAAGTAAGCAAGCACCACACTAAAAGCTCTGCCCACATGGTACATAAGGGCTGGCAAGTTCCCTCTCTCCTTACACTTACTGTTGACTGAGTTGTGACCTTTCGTGGTGACCTTGGGACGGTTAGGGGAACTTGATGCCATGATATCCCCTCACGAGGCTCACATGCAGGTTGTTCTGATATTTAGGCTGTCACTGAGGTGTGGGGTTTTCCTGTTGCTTGGGACATGCAAATGAGTGCCAGGGGCACCTTGGGTAATGAGCACTAGGTGCAAGGTGAGGCTGTGAGTCGTCAAGGTCTCGTGCTCTGGCCCCAAGTGGTGGGGCACCAGGAATGCTGGGAAATGTAGTTCTGATGGCAGACACACTACTCCTTCAAAGTGAGTGTGGAAGAAGTTACTGTTGTGAGTGGGGGATGGAGAGAAAGCAAAGATTGGAGTCTCAAACAATTTGCTCATGTGATTGTAAAGACAGACAGCCAAGGTGGGGCTGTGAGTCATCAGGGTAGCATGTTCTGGCCCCAAGCAGCGGAGCACCAGGAATGCTGGGAATTTTAGTTCTGGTGGCAGATGCACTGATCAAAGTGAGTCTGGAAGAAGTTACTGTTGCGGGTGGGGGATGGAGGGAAAGCAAAGGTTGGGTCTCAGACAATTCACTCATGTGATTGAAAAAGACAGAGAGAAACTCCCAGAGGGGGTCCCCTGAGGGTTCCCAGATTAGAGAGGGTGCAGGTCAGGCTGAGGGACCCATGGTGCCTGCTGCTGTGTATGGCGAAGTTGCTAAAACCATTAAAAAGGCCCAACTTCTTATTATTGATGAATGCACCATGGCATCCAGTCATGCTATAAACACCATAGACAGATTACTAAAAGAAATTATGAATCTGAATGTGGCATTTGGTGGAAAAGTTCACCTTCTCAGAGGAGATTTTCTACGTGTCGGTATCGTGCCACATGCTATGCAATCAGCCATAGTACAAACAAGTTTAAAGTACTGTGATTTTTGGAGATGTTTCAGAAAGTTGTCTCTTAAAACAAATAAGAAATCAGAGGATTGTGCTTATAAAGAATGGTTAATAAAACTTGGAGATGGCAAAGTTGATAGTGGTTTTCATTTAGGAATGGATATTATTGAAATTCTCCATGAAATGATTTGTAATAGATCTGTTATTGAAGCCTCATTTGAAAATAGTATATCCTCTATAGATAATGTTAAAAATATATCTAAATGTGCAATTCTTTGTCCAAAAAATGAGCATGTTCAAAAATTAAATGAAGAAATTTTGGATATACTTGATGGAGATTTCCACACCTATTTGAGTGATGATTCCATTGACTCAATAGATGATGCTGAAAAGGAAAATTTTCCCATTGAATTTCTTAATAGTATTACTCCTTCAGGAATGCCGTGTCATAAATTAAAATTGAAAGTGGGTGCAATCATCATGCTATTGAGAAATCTTAATAGTAAATGGGGTCTTTGTAATGGTACCAGATTTATTCTCAAAACATCACTACCTAATATTTTCGAAGCTGAAGTATTAAGAGGATCTGCAGAGGGAGATGTTGTTCTGATTCCAAGAATTGATTTGTCCCCATCTGACACTGACCTCTCATTTAAATTAATTCGACGACAGTTTCCCGTGATGTCAGCATTTGCAATGACTATTAGTAAATCACAAGGACAAACTCTAAACAGAGTAGGAATATTCCTACCTGCACCTGTTTTCACACATGGTCAGTTATTATGTTGTTTTCATTCAAGTTTGAAGAGCATGTGATGTTAAAGTCAAAGTTGTAAATACTTTATCCCAAGGGAAATTAGTCAAGCACTCTGAAAGTGTTTTCACTGTTAATGTGGTATACAGGGAGATATTAGAATAAGTTTAATCACTTTATCAGTCATTGTTTGCATCAATGTTGTTTTTATATCATGAGTTTGTTATTGTTGTTATATCATTTTTGTTATTATTTATTTATTAATGAAATTATTTATTATTTTCATATACATTGCACTCATTACCTTTTAGCTGTCACACTTTTATTATAGAGAAAGGGCAAATAGTACTATTAAAATATTTCCTCTAATACACTTTTAATGTGCACGAATTTTGTGCACCAGGCCACTAGTGTGTGTGTGTGTGTGTGTGTGTGTGTGTGTGTGTATTTTTTTTTAAATTCCAGATTTCTCCAAACTGAAAATTTGACTTCATTTTATTCTAATACACAAAATTATGTTGTATTAGTAATGCAAACACATAGGAACATTTTTTCTTTTAATCATATGAGAAACTGATTGAAATATATATGAGATTTTAATACCTGTGATTATTTTGAAAAAAATTGATTAAAGAAATGATTTCTTCTTTTCTTTAAAAATTATCTTAGACTCTCCCAGAGGAAAGATGGAAGTCAGTGGGTAGGTGGGTGGGAAGTGATCAACCAAAGAACTTGTATGCAAATATGCATAATCCATGGACCCAGATAATAGAGTGTTAAAGGCCTGGGGTAAGAGACAGGGAGGGCTAGAAAGGGTTAATGGAGGAAAAAAGGAGACATATGTAATATTTAAATGATAAAGATTTAACTAAAAATATCTTAGGTTAATCATTAAGAGTACTATATTGAATACAGAAAGAATGGATATTATTGAAAATGTTTATTTTGAATAAGTATAAATTGGTGTGATAATCATTTAAGAAATAAACTGTAATATTAGGGTTTTAATTCAGAATTTTTAAACTGCAGATAGCTAAAAATAAACATAAAACATTTTGTAATTCAAAATATTTAATAATCCTACCATTATAAAATCAATTAAAGAAAAAAATATTTGCCATATTTGGGAAAAGAAAAACCTATCAAGCAAATAGATATTTGGACGAATATGTTGACAATACCGATAATACTTAAAAATCTATTTAAATAGAAATTCTTTTAAATTTCATTTATAATAGATATAAAAGGTTAAATAGTTTAAAATTACAAAAATAGAATTTTGACTAAGTATTTTGAATTTTTATCTTCTGTGTCTGTTTTATTATTAAAGGAAAAATAACCTATGAAACTCCATTCAATTTTTCCAAATGTACTCCAAATGTTTCCATAATTTCTTTATCCTATCATTAAATTACAAAATTATAGAAATATAGAGGTAAAAGTAATGTGGAAGTCAATATGAACTCCCTTCCAGACAAATGTGAATTTGGTGCTTGAATATTTTCTATCATAAGTGTGGTAAGCAACCTTTAAGATGGCTCCCTGTGATTGCCCCCCTCGCCCCACCCACACAACTCATACTCTTAGATAATTTTCTTTCCTTGATTGTGTGCTAGATCTAATGACACACTTCTAACAAACAGAATATGGCAAAAGTATGGGATGTCACCTTTTGAATTAGGTTGCTAAACACTGTGACTTCTGTCTGACTTGCCCTTCTGTACGTTCTTCTTCATTAGGAAGCAGGAAATACATCACCATCACACAATAAGACAGCATTTGATAGTATTTGCATTCATGGGTTTCAAAATAGCCAAGGCTCTCTGGGGTCTCTACTACACAGGGCATGTTTGAATGCAAAAGAAGTGCAGAGGGCACAGACACAGCCCTTCAGGGAAACAATCACTTTCATTCCTCGCCTATCATTTACACTGCTTTCCCAGGAAGTCCTCCTAGCCATATGTGCCAAGGTGCATTAGTCTCAGGGCAGCAGCAACTTACCCACGGAGTTTAACAATGAACAATTGTGGTAACCACCTACAATATGCTTGATACATCTTTAACACATTCCAGTGGACAGAGTTACAAGACTGTAAATCCAGGGTTACATTTTTAACTGTCCCTAGGTATGGAATATGAATTCAGACCCACTGTTTAACAATAGTCTATCCTTGAATTCTGAACACAGTCATATTTTAACACACTTTTCCATCCCTTTTGAAAGATGTAAATTTGATATTGCAAACAAAAAGGAAGATTAATTTTCTATAGCCAATAAGATATGTAAAATGTATTCATTTGCATGAGTGTTAGATGATTAACTAGATATGTTAGTCTTGATCACATTTGTTCATGTTTTAATATTTTAACCAATTTGGTTTACTTTTAACCTTTAATTAATTACTAATTGTGCTTTTTAAAAATCAGTATGAAAGATATACACCGAGTGGCCAGATTATTATAATCTCTTAATGCATAATAATCGGGCCTCTCAGTGTGTGTGTGTGTGTGTGTGTGTGTGTGTATATACATATATATATATATATATATATATATATATATATATATATATTTATTACAGGCCCAGGCCCAGTTTATAAATTCATGCATGGGTGGGATCCGACCAGCCTGGCCATCTGGAGGGGACATGAACAGTTGGCCAACCTGCCTGCTGGTCGAACTCCTGGTTGAGGGCACAATTTGCATATTAGCCTTTTATTATATAAAATATACACTGAGTGGCCAGATTATTATGATCTCTGAATGCATAATAATCTGGCCACTCAGTGTATATCTAGTTATTATGAAACTGAATTTACTTCCTCTTCAGTCAAATCAGTTTCAATGGGACCTACTTCAATTGTTGAATAAAATTTTTCCCGAATGACATTCTGAGATTTTTTACTGGAATATATCCTTTTCTACTCAGTATCTTTCAAACAATCAAAAAATCTTTTATATACCAAATACCAGATGTGTTAATAAAGTAATATTTTGCACACCAAATATATACGCACATGCACAATATATTAATGATGTCTTATTCATAGTATATACTTCTAATAGAAAAAGTAATTATTACAATTTACTGTTGATTAAATTTGGGGCCTATCAAGTCTATGTTTCAGTCTTAACTCCGTTACAATCAGTTTGACAAATACTAAATTTTAAATATTACTGTGAACTATGGTCTATTCAGTTTCTAATGGTATGATTTACTGCAGATTATATTTGACCAGTTCTCATCAATTATGTTATCAGGAAGCTCCTAGTCAATGTTGCTCTGTGACACTCTTCACAATTTGGAATTTTCAGACTGTTTACTTCCATAAGTGAGCTACTCTATGCTGTACTTCCATTATATTCAGTTATTCTTTTCACAATATATTTGGCTCCATGGTTATCAACACATAACACAGCCAGCCCATCCTAAGTAAGGGGTCATGCTTATTCCCAAGGTTTCACTCAAGAAAATTGTCTCATCATTTTATGGATATAAGTGCTCCACACACCTTTCCAAGTCTTGCCAAATTTGGCTAGTTTCTTGACAAAGCAATCCCCTTGAAATTTCTATATTGGATAATATGTACTTCTCAAATGTGTGGCATACTTCCAAAAATGTTATTTCTGTTTGGCTCAAAACACCTAGTTACAAATCAATAGTTTCTAAATCCCCTTAAGACCAAGGGGGTTGGTGTTGACTTCACCACTACACTTGCCATTGCTACAATGAAACGTGAATTTAATCTAGAAAGGTTGTATTGTGCATACATATCATATCATGGTTATAAGGATACTAGAGGCCTGGTGCACAAAATTCATGCATGGGAGGTGGGGGATGTCCTTCAGCCCAGCCTGCACCCTCTCCAATCTGGGACCACTCAAGGGATGTCAGTCTGCCCATTTAAGCCATCCTGGTAGGATCAGGCCTAACAGGCAATTGAACATCCTTCTCACAATCCAGGACTGCTGGCTCCAAACTGTTCACCTGCCTGCCTCCCTGATTGCCCCTAACTGCTTCTGCCTGCCAACCTGATCACCCCCTAACCACTACCCTGCCAGCCTAATTGATGTCTAACTGCTCCTCTGCCAGCCTGTTTGCCTCCAACTTCCTTCCTCTGCTGGCCTGGTTACCCCTAACTACCCTCGCCTGATTGCCTCCAACTGCCCTGCCTTGCAGGCCTTCTCTCTCCCAACTGCCCCCCCCCCCCTGTTCGCCTGATCACCCACAAGTGCCCTCCTTTATAGGCCTGGAACCTCCCAATGGCCCTCCCCTGCTGGCCATCTTGTGGTGGCCATTTTAGGTCCATATGGGGGCAGGATCTTTGACCACATGGGAGCAGCCATTTTGTATGTTGGAATGATGGTCAATCTGCATATTCTCTTTTATTAGCTAGGATAGAGGCCTGGTGCATGGGTGGGGGGCAGCTGGTTTGCCATGAAGAATGTCTTGGATAAGGGTGGGGTTTTTTTTGAGCATGGGGCGGCCTGGGCAAGGGGCCTGTGGTGGTTTGCAGGCTGGCCACACCCCCCAGAGACCCAAGCGGATTCCCTGAGATCTGGGATTAAATTATGTTCTACAATTGAAACTTTGTAGCCTAGAGCAGAGCCAAGCCTGCTCTCTCTGTGGCGACAGCCATTTCTGTTTAGTTTTATTTAAATTTTATAATTGAAACTTTGTAGCCTAAAGTGAAGTCCTAGGTGCTAGCGCTGCAAAAGCTTGACTTCCTCCATTGCCCAGGCAGCCCTAGCCTCTGCTCTCTCCAGCTTCATGGCTGATGCCATTTCTGTTGGGATTATGTATCTTCTGTAATTGAATCTTTGTAACATTGAGTGGAGGCCTAGGCCAGCAAGTGCATGTGGAAAGCTTGGCTTCCTTCATTGCCGGGGAAACCCAAGCCTCCCTCCTGCTCTCAGTGGCCGCAGCCATCTTGGTTGGGGTTTATTTGCATAATTTGCTCCAGATTGGATGATGGGCATAGCTGTGGGTGTGGTTTGATCATAGGTACAGTCAATTTGCATATTACTCTTTTATTAGATAGGATTATTAATTTGCACATTCTGTTTCTAAAATCTACTTAGTCTCTGTGTACCATAAGTACAGCTGAAGAGGGTTTCTTTGGAGTTTTAGAAGAGAATATCAGTGAATGTGGACCTTGCATCTTCCCTGACTAGCCTGCTCATTATCATCAACCTCTTTTCAAGTCTCATTCTTGAGTTCATCATATTTACATTTAGTATATTCGGATCAGTAGAGCCCAGACTCTGGCAAAAAAAGCAAGTAATAGCAATGCAACATCCCTTCTATTCTAGCAACTGCTTCAGCAGTGCCTCAGCCTGGTTTGCAAGTTATCTTATTGTATACTGATAAAATATTGTTCAGTTTCTGATCTGTGCAGGTCAAAAGTAATATCTCCTTGAGATTGTTTCTTAAGAATGTGACTAGTGAACACAGTCTGTAAACCTTAAACTAAATGAAGAGTCCAAATGACCAAGGTTCAGTAGGGTCATTAGAAAGTGCTGCATCACCTTTTTCCCTCTGAATTCCACAGGAAGACATTTTTAGTAAAGTTCCTACCTCTTCTTTAGTGTAATCAACATATCCTAGAAGGAAACTGTGCTGGTGTTCTTCCCCAGGGAACAAAAACTAACTTAGGTAATTATCTTTTTAAAAAAAAATATATTTTATTTATTTTTCACAGAGAGGAAGGGAGAGGGATAGAAAGTCTGAAACGTTGATGAGAGAGAAACATCGACCAGCTGCCTCCTGCACACCCCCAACTGGGGATGTGCCTGCAACCAAGGTACATGCCCTTGACCGGAATCGAACCCAGAACCTTTCAGTCCTCAGGCAGACACTCTATCCACTGAACCAAACCAGTCTCAGCATAGGTAATTATCTCGACTTGAGACATTTTCAAGGGAACAAACATGATCAGTTATTCTGGTGTTATCACTCACTTAAAATTGCCTTTACATTAACTACCACTTCCCCTGTTTTTACTTATTCCTGGATTTACCCTGACTCTTTCTACCTGGATTAGGTTAAAGATTTCAGGTACAGTCCTCAACCATGTCCACTAAATGCTGACATTGTTATATTCAAAGCAGAGGCCAGGTGTACAAAATCCGCACACTCGGGGGTGATCCGTATGCCTGGCCGGCGATTGAAGTGTGAATGTCTGGCATGGAAGGCCAGGTCCCAGCTGCCCTCTGGGCCCAGGGCAGCACCTTGATCCCTGGGCCTCCATGCACTACCCTCCACCTGAGTCATTGGGACCCCACCCAGCTCCCTCAGCACTTGGGAGTTGGGCAGTGACCCCACCCCTGGTCCCCACAGCTGGTCACCATCTGAGGGGCAATCGGGTTCCACTTACAACTGCCTTGGCCTGGAGCTACCCACTCACCTGCTCCACCATCCTGTTGCAATCCCACTCTCATTGGGGGCCATCAGGGCCCATCGGTGCTGGCAGCACCAGTGTCATGTTGCTGATGCCCACCATATTTCACACCATCCCCTGGTGGTCAGCACATATCATAGCGAGTGGTCAAACTTTGGATTGAACTCCCAATCGAGGGGACAATTTGCATAGAAGGCTTTTAATTACACAGAATTCTGCAGATATAGTAATCTAGTTCTAACTTTAGAAAGATCTCTGAAGCAAATGACTCCCAAATTCCATATTGTTAGCCAGTTTGAATTTTCAAATTTTATCAACCATTATTTACAAGACTTATGTGTAACTTGTTGTCAATTATTTTTCCCTCCTTTCTCCATTATGCTACTATTATAACATCAAGAGCACAATGATTCTGCTTCTTTCCTCCAATATTATGCCCATACTAAGGGTCCAGTGCACGAATTTGTGCACCTTGAAAGGAACTGTGGGCTGCATGGCAGCCAAGGCACAGGGGGCAGGACTCAGCCCATCCTCCACGCCCTCATCTGGCCCCTCCCACCTCAGCCCCAGTCCCTTTTCTGACTACAGACCCTGCTCCTGTCGCTGCAGCTCCCATGCACTGACAGCACAAAGCAATAGGGACTGGCACCAGCAGATGATGTGAGTGGGGCTGGTGGTGTCAGCAGGTGCGAGAGCCTGGTAGGACCATGGTGTGCAGGAGCAAAGAATTTTTGGTAACTACCAGATGCTCTCCCCAATGACAGCCTTGGTCTGGCACTCCCACTCATCTGCCCCACCATCCTGCCTGCCATGTTCTGCTCTCTGCCACTTGCTGTTGATGCCTACCATGTTCCACGCAGGGCCCCTGGTGGTCAGTGCATGTCATAGCAACCAGTTGTTTGGTTGTTCTCCCATTTGGCCTATTTGCATATTAGGATTTTATATATATACTAGTGGCCTGGTGCACGAAATTTGTGCACTGGGGGTGAGTGATCCCTCAGCCCAACCTGCCACCTCACACGTACTGGGAGCCCTCAGGGGATGTCCTACTGTCCCCTCACCCTTGGCCGAAGCTTTAGGCCTTGGGCACCCAGCCATCATCCTGGAATGGGGCTATTGGTTGGCTCTGCCCTGGCCCACCCACCGAGCCCTAGCCTTAGCCCCAGTGGCAACTGCCCAGCCCCAGGGGCACCCACACTCAGCAGCTGCACGTGCTGGCCTCGCCTGCCTCCTGTCCGTGCAGCTCCTGTCCTGCCCAGCACGCAGGCTGGCCCCTTCTGTTCTGCCCATCCTGTCCTGTACAGCTTTCTTCCCATGTCACTCCCAGCCCATGCAGTGCACTGGCCGGCCCCACCCATTTCGCCCCTGCCGTCCCAAGTGGCTGCTGTTCCGCGCAGCTCCCATCCCACCTCTCCTGTCCCACGTGGCTCCCATCCCGCCCAGCGTGCTGGCCGACCCCTCCCATCCCACCCCTTCCATCCCTCATGGCTGCGATCTCGCAGGGCTTTTATCCTGCCCCTCCTGTCCTGTGCAGCTCCCATCCCACTCAGCGTACTGGCCAGTCCCTCCCATTCTACCCCTTCTGTACTGCATGGCTCCTGTCCCATCCAGTGCACAGGCTGGCCCCTCCCTTTGTCGGCAGGCCCTTCCCGTCCCACATGGCTCCCATCCCAAGAAGCGTGCAGGTTGGACCCTCCCATCCCACATGTTGCACCCCCCCACCCCCCGCTGGCCTCCCATGTGCCTCGGCCCTGCCCCCCTGTCTTGTCACTTGGCCCCACCCCCTGCTCCTGATTGGCTGGTAGCATAGCCAATCAGGAGCCAAGGTAAGTCACATTTGCACGTTACTCTTTTATTAGATAGGATAGATAAGTATGCTAGTACTTGGTAGAATTTTAATACCATAGGCAATGTTGTAAACAGGTATTCAATTTATATCCATATAAAGGCAACATGAGTTTTATTTTTGCTACTATAAGGATGAAAATAAAGCACTAGCACAATCTGTTGTATCAGTCTCCATTAGCCTATTGCATCTTTTGGATAATTTATATCAGACACTGCTGTCAAGTGCACTACATTATTCATTTCTTGTGAGTTTATCATCATTCTCAACAACCTTCTTACCTTTCTTATTAGTCAAGTTCAAATTGTTATGAGGTGCTTTGATATTCTGACCCCTTTTCTACCATTTTTAAAGTCAAAGTGGACATTTTCTGCTGCCCTTTTAGAATTCTAAATTGCTGAATATGCACCACCAAATCGATCTACTAGAAGTTTCACTTTGTATGTCCAATTTATTGTGAATGAGGATAGACTTGGCTGAAATGTGACTAAGATATCAGCCATGTTTGCTATTTATGTCACATTCATTGCAAACATGAATTTAGATAAATATTTTGTTGCTTCTATTATATTGATCTGAAATTTTATTTCATTTATGAATAATTCATTCGTTGTTTTACAAGAAGAATCTCTTTAAGTCCCCAATCCCACTGAAGTCCCTGCAGTGTCTTTTTACTGTCATAGGCAGGGATGTTGGTCTATTACAGACTTGTATCCAACAACCAAGAAGAATGCTCTGCACACCCTGTAATTTAACCTAAAATGTTTTACATAATCTTAGAGAGCCTTTGTGGAGATGCATGTACAACTTCCTCCAGTAAACCACATATCATAGATCAGATAAATTTTGCACCATGTTTCAGCTCTCATATTTAGTTCTTTTATTTTATCTACTTTAAATGCACCTAGGCAAGGATAAATTGAATGTGACAAGACTCAAGGAGGAGACTTGTAAAGTAAAGTAGATGCTTGCTGGTACTAGTCTATTCTTTTTTATTTTAATTCTTCTCCTTTAAAATATATAGCAGAACAACCCTACCCTGACTTGATCGCTTTTCTTTTTTCAACCTTAGGCTCAATTTTCTTTTCCTTTACTTTGCTTTTTATTTTTAATTGCTTGAATCTTTTATATACTGTCAAACTCCATGAAAGATAATTGAAGAAGTTAATCTACTACTATATTACAATTTCTCTGAATTACTGTATCCAATTGGAATTTCTCTTGATTATTGTACCCAATAATATTTGGGGAATAAGTATGTGAGTAAGGATTATTCTATTTTAATTAAGTTATAACTAGAGGCCCTTTGCATGAAGAGATTCATGCAATAGGCTTTCCTTCCCTTGGCATTCAGCACTGGTTTTCCTCCAGCACCCGGGACCTAGGCCTTAGCTCTGGCCAGAGTCTGCCTTTTTCATATATGCTGCAACTCAGGCCAGAGTCTGCCATCTTCGTCTTTGCTGCTGTCTTAGTCTTCACTGCACATTCTGGAGTCTGCAGTCTTCATCTTCGCTGTGGGGCCAGAGTGCCTCTCCTATAAATCTCCTTGCCCCCCGCCCTCTCTCTCATTCTCTCATTGCAGGTGTCCTGCCCCACCAGCCACTCTGCGCTTGGAGCTGCTGGGCAGCCACCAACTTTGTCCTTCTAATTTGCATGTTCCCTCCTGATTGGCTGGTGGGCATAGTGGAGGTATACTTAATTTATATGTTTGTCTATTATTAGGTAAGATAAATCCATGGGGTTGCCACTTTTATTATTTTATTGTTCAACAGGCAAGTTCTATTTTAACATGGAATAAGAAGTCGGACACTTCACTCTTTTGGTTTTATTTTGTGAACACTCACATAACTGGTTTTCTCTACATGAACAGGCTGCTGCACTATTGTCATTAATGGGTTAAATCATTCTAAACAGATCTCTTTATTCTGTAATATCTAAGCATCAAACTATTAGCTAAATGAGAAAATTCAGAGTACTAAAATATTAATATGAACCACATTTTCAAATACTGATATTAATTGTTTTTAATGTTAGTCTCTAGTTAATGGTTTCATGGTTGGGATGTAGTCAAATGTAGTCACTATTTTTTGGAGGGAGGGTAATTTTCACTGTTTGACTCCTTTTTTTCTGTTTAACTGTACTTAAATTTACATCTTATAATTTCTATGGCAAAATTTTTTACCATCTCAGACCATAAATGGATTGACCATCAGGGATTAAAGTCCTTTCAATTCTTTTTTCCCCATATTATCTCATTCCTCTTAAATCATTTACTATATTGGAGTCTTTGTGTCAGTAACACTTCTGCTCCAATATTCCTGCTATACAACCATTAATTGAACATCAGGTAATATTAACTTTAGAATTTGTTAAGATTCACAAGAGCCTGGCCAGAGTGGTTCAGTGGTTTAGCATTGACCTATGAACCAGGAGATCATGGTTTGATTACCTGGAGTGGGCATATGCCCTGGATGCAGGGTCGATCCCCAGTAGGGGACATGCAGGAGGCAGCCAATCAATGATTCTCTCTCATCATTGATATTTCTATCTCTCTTTCCTTCTCCCTTCCTCTCTGAAATTAGTAAAAGTATTATATTTAAAAAAGAATTCTGACAGCTGAATGCAATTACTCAGCTTGGTGGAACAGAAGGTATCATTTCACATTTATTTCTGGAGTAGTAGTCCTGGATCATACTTCCAGGATTTCCTGAATCTAGACTAATATCTGAGCAGCTATCATCTTTTCTTCTGCATGTGTATCTGAACATGTCGGCATTATAGTTATCATTCTTTATCATCTTGTCAAAGGTAGTTTTAATTGTGGATTTGAGAAATAGACTCCATACCCAAGATGTATCTGACTAGCAAAATCACAGAGGCTTTATTACATTTTCAGGAAAATTTTTCTTCATTACAAGCCACTCTAAAACCTAGTAGTAGCTCTAAACAACCACCATTTGATTGTTCAAATTTCTACTAGCTGAAAGTTTGATGATATGGGCTCAGCAAGGCAGTGTTTTTGTTGGTCTGGCCTGTGGTGATTCATAGTTATAGTTATCTGGGGCAGGATGGTCCTAGATGCCCTCAATTCCATGTCTTGGGCTTGTCCTGGATGGCTAAATGTTCTTTGTCCATGTGATATCTCTCTTCACATGATTTCTTATCTTCAAAGAGGCTAAACTGTACTTACTTGTAGAATGAGGGTCTCAGGGTTCCAAGAATGCATATCTCGTTGGTGAAAGCAAGCATCAGGACAATCTGAGATTCCACAGGAAAGACCATAGACCCACCTTCTGAGGAAGGAACAGGTGACATTTTAGCCTACCAAAATCCACTCAGCACACTATATTTCTAGTAAATCAGAAGGATATTATAGAATGAAAGATAATGCAGTGGTAAAGAGTGAGGTTGCTAGAGCCTGGTCTTTAATCCTATTTAATGAAATAGCAATATGCAAATAGACCATCACTCCAACACACAAGATAGTTTCCCCCATGTGATCAAAGATGGCTCCCCCGATGTGGACACAAGATGTCTGCCACAAGCTGGCCAGCAGGGGAGGGCAGTTGGGAGGAATCAGGCCTGCAAGGGAGGGCAGCTGGGGGTGATTAAGCCTGCAAGGGAGGGCAGTTAGGGGTGACCAGGCCAGCAGAGAAGGGAAGATGGAGGCAAACAGGCTGACAGGGGAGCAGTTAGGCATCAATCAGGCTGGCAGGGGAGTGGTTAAGGGGTGATCAGGCTGGCAGGCAGAAACAGTTAGGGGCAATCAGGAAGGCACACAGGTGAGCAGTTGAGAGCCAGCAGTCCTGGATTGTGAGAGGGATATCTGACTGCGCGTTTAGGCCCGATCCTACCTGGGTTGGCCCTAACCGGGCAGTTGGATATCTCTTGAGGGGTCTTAGATTGGAGAGGGTGCAGGCTGGGCTGAGGGACACCACCCCCCTCGCCATGCACAAATTTTGCACACCGTGCCTCTAGTGAGAGATAATAATATATAAGGCAGTAGATCCATGGGGTTAAAATTAAAGACTTTGGAACCAATCTGCCTAAATTTGATTCTTGGTTCATTCACCTAATATATCTGTACCTTAGTTAGGTTACTTTAACACCATGACTTGGTTTTTCCTTTGAAAAACAGAAATAATAATTATAATAACACATGTCCTCTAGTTCCTATTAGGATTGAATGACCTAATTATATGAAATACTTGGTCTAGTTCCTAAATCATTTCAAGAGCAGAATAAATGTCATAAATTCTTTGTTACTTAATTTACATTTTATATGGCTCATTACATAGTTATTTCTTTTAAACATTTTATGAATGGTTATTTGGCTTGTGGTCAGCTATACCTCACAGTATCTTTTTGTTACATTTTTTACAGTTAATTCAGGTTGACCTAGATGCAATTGCCCATCTTGGTAGAACATAAATAAGGTGTTTCAATTATTTGAAACTTAAAACTTTTTCACTATTTTGTTCTAATGACTGGTTTTATGCCCTCAATTTAGTTTATAACTATATTTTTGATTTATAATTATTATTTTAAATTATAAAACACTTTATTTTTTCTAGTTTTTTAGTCTTTATGTTTGTGATATTTAGCAGTATATTTTCATTCTAATGTATATTTGTTGTCAATTACAGAATATTTTGAACCACTCTCTATTTTAATTTGAATGCTTTCCCAATTATTCCATTCTCTTTTACTGAAACTTCCACTGAATATTATTCAGAATTACTCAAACTTTTTATTTTTTTATTTCACAATGTCTTAGATGACTATCTTTATTCTATTGACTCAGTCTCTCTTCCCCAGTTTCCAGACTATTTATATTTTTCTTTTATTTTTATTTCAAAAACTCTATTTCCCCATTTCTACAGCTTTTATTTGTTTGTCATATCTTCTGGTCTTGTTTTATGAGTATTATTTCATTCATAGTCACTCTGAGCATTAAAAACACATTTATTTAAATATTTTTAGGTCACTTTGCTATTTTCAAGTCACATATTTCTTCTGTGTTTATTTGCTTTTCTCTGTGGCTTTGGGCTTCCTTTTGTGCATTGTAATTTGTTCTCAGGGTCTATATTTCATATTAGTTTTTCTTTCTCTACTCATTCAACCACTCAAGCATTTTTATAGTTGTCTCATACCTCAACTATTTCCTAGGGACCACAATTCAGAGGAAATATTGCTTGTGGATACTTTTAAGGGAACTGTATAATAACCTTAACAGTGCAAACACTCAATACACTTTGGGGCTTAAAGTCAGTTCTATTTTCTCCCTTTTTTAAAAAGACAAATTATGAGTTATACATCCAAGTGTGAGGAGATAGTTGGATCTTCTATTATTTTTTTCTTTCACTTGTAAGCAAACATGGTAATAGTCCCAGACTTCACCTGAAGTGCATTTGCCCCTAGTCCTCAGTATATGTGAAACCTTTTTCATCCCGATTCTTTGCCAAGATTGATCTTCTGGGTTCCATTATTAGTTCACAGTACCCAGACATCTGCATCAGCTCCCATTCACTAATGTGAGTTTTCTTTTGATCCATAAACTCACTTCTATGTGATGAATACATTGGGAACCTGAATGTCACATGTTGAGGATGGCAGTCTGTCAACTAGGTTCACAGAATAACTGTGAAGAAGAGCTGCTCTGTGGACTTGTTTATCTGCTCACTAATGTTACACGAGTAAGGGGAAGGCTTCCCTTGTTTTGAGCCTTTACATTTTTAGACTTATTGTTACCAGAAACTCAGCCAACCTGACTAATGAACTGTCTGAATTGAGTGTTTTATGTCTTCTGGAAAATGCATACTTTTATTAAGTGATAAACAAGAGAATTGTGCTTTTAATGTTGCTTTTTTCCCTTTTCAATAGTCATTTGTCTGTTGCAGTCTACCACCACGCCCTCAAAAAAATCAAATTCATTAATGTATGAAAATGTAAAAGTAATTTATTTTCTGTATAATGTTATTAAATAACTTTATGAAATTAATTCAAAATTAAATCAGTCATTAATGTTAATTAACTTTCTTCTCCAAAATGTATAAGTTTGGCTTTGCACACATAACAACCTGAAAATCTTTTTTCTGACATCATATTTCTGAAAGATTTCTTGCTATCCTTATCATCCACCCACAGGTCACAATTCCTTATCATTCCCCTCTAAATATATGCATTTCTAAATTAGAAGCCATGAACTCCAGATGGAGAGCCTATTATTGTTTTTACGTGCATATAAAAATTGTATGTTTGGTGAAAACATAATACTGTTGTGTTACCATAAAAGAAAATGAGCCAGAATTCATACAGTTCACAGACTTTGAGGGATGGTGATATAATGGGGAAGTCTTATAAGGATGCTAAAATATAATATTTGATTTTTCCTGAATACTGAGATAACATTACAATTAGTCTAAAGAAGAAATTAACTTCATTCAGAAAAGACTATAACTGACAAGACTTCATGCGTCCTTTTTGGGGAAGATAAGTACTTCATTAGCATCTGGACAGTCACATCCTATAGGGTCTAAGTACGATGTTGATATTGTTGTTGTATGGAAGCTTGACAGGGTAAAGAGATTGATATAGTTACTGATGGGCCATAAGATGAGGTGGCTAACAGTCTCTATTGCATCTTATCTCCATCCATTCATCCATCTATATTCTTTTTTAAGTTGTTAACACAAAGTTGACTGTGTGTGTGTGTGTGTGTGTGTGTGTGTGTGTGTGTGTGTGTGTGTATACACTAACCATATGCACCAAATACTGGAGAATTCAAAGTTAAAAATAAATCATCATAGCTTTAATACAGTAATATTTAAAACAGTATTTAACACTTCTTGGAGACTCTGGAAATGTTTTAATAACAAATACTTAACCAGAAACATAAAATATTGTAGGAGGTTTACCAGGTAAACAAGAGGAAAGGGGACTAACATTCATTACAGAAAAAAGAGAGAATCTGAATTATTAGGAATAATCTCTGTACCCACTGTACTTATACGGAGCACTATGGCATGACTAGTATACCTTTTTGTCAGTAAGCACCCATGCCAAAAAATGGAATTTATCTTTTTTTACCTGTCTGCTGCTCACTTACTGATGAGCACATAGCACCTAAACTGTAATTTTAAAATATCCCCATCACATGGATACTCTTAAAATCATTTTATTGGTAAAAGAAGAACTAAGATGACTTGATATGAAATAATATAACTCTCTAATAAGCTTTATTTCCTTTCTGATTTTAGCTTTTAGAGTTAAGTCACTTCTGTTCATCAGCAAATCAAAATAGTGTATTTTTGATAAAGTGTATTTCTGATACACTTTAATCTGACATCAAGGAGCAACTCCCTGATACTATAGGACAGGCATTCAATATACCTCTCAGTCTTAGGAGCTTCAGTATTATCACATAATTAGGCATTCAGAAAATTCTTGTTCAGGTTTAGAAATATTTCATTTTTGAAATTTTCTAAAGGTGCAGAGACTTTTCTGAGCTTTTAATTGTATGGTCATGCATTCTGATTCTAAGCCCTAAGAATAAGGGCTTAGATAATCACAAATGCATATGGTGGCACTTTAATAATTGACATTGCCCAACTATTCAAATTTTAATTCTAAAAGCTAACATTTTACATAATTAAAAACCAAATTCCTTTTAAAAACCATCCAGATCCCCTGTAAAGATGATATGCAACCTGCAGTTCTTAATCTAAACTATGCTTAAGCAGTTATCAAAGATGAGAATCACAAAGGAGTGACAGTTACTTTTATTTACCATTATGGTCCCCATGAAAGGGGACAACTTCATCTAGACTGTTTATAAATTATTTAACATAAATCTTCTCAATCAAATAATTTTAAATTAATACATTATCACTATTAGAATTAAAACCTACAAATAAAATGCTGCATTTGGTTCACTAACATACAAATGGTAATGACTAAGAAATATGAAGTAGCTTGATTTTTCTTTTACAGTTCCATAAAAAAGGAGAATTAGTTAAATTTCAACAAAAGAGCAAATTATATTTATTACTTCTGCCTTGCATTCATTGTCTACTGCAAACATGTGAATAAAAACACCCAGGTGTAATGGAAAAGAATCTTTAGTTCAATTGTCAAATGCTTGTCAAATACAGAAGAGCAGAGGACAGTTTCCTAAGGCCTACCTGAGGGTGTCCAAATGCAATTCTATTAAAGACTACTTCAGTCATCATTTTCTCAAACCAGGTTCAACAGGGCCAAGTCTGTTTTAAGAAAATTAATCATTGTACATGTCCTTTCAAGCTAGTGAAAAGCATCACCTTTCATCTCATCAAGAAATTGCCTTTTATGTCCACAGAGGACACTAAATTCCAATAGTTCTACCTGATATGTAGACAAGTAATGCTGCTGTTGAATGATGTTCTTATTTTGGATGGGTCAAGGCCAAAATAGCATGCTTCATTTACACATATAGCAAGGCATCAGTTTGTTTTTATTTTAAAATAGAGTTACCAAATTGAACACCTTCTCTATAATAAAACCTCTAAAACAAATTGAGAGCCAGTTCCTAAACTTTAACTTGATTAATCTTGCTCTTAGCAATTGTGTCATATATGATCCTTGGTTATTCAATGAAGGGATGAACAGGTGTTTTCATAAGTGAATTTCAGATCCATATTAAGCTTTGTAACAGATTGGTGGTATTTAGATATTATATGTGCAACATGTGTTATGTTATTGTATTTGTCATATCTAAAAACAAGATATTGTGAACATTCTCATGGTTATATAACCCTAATTTTAAAAGGTAGAAATAAGTAACCTAATTGTATCATGAGTGATCAAAAAGATCTTTATTTTTAAAATGATTAACTAATGATTCCATACTATTGCTACTGTAGATTAGTAAGTAAATTGAATTAGCAATAACAAGTAAAATAATCTTAACAAGTAAATAAAAATCTAATTGTTTTTAAGTGATCAGTGACTTTAATTTAAAAAAATAACAGCTTTTAACCTAATCATGTTATATAGCCTGCTTTATGATTGATAGTGATAAAAAACAAAAATATAAGTAATCTCACAATACAATTGTGATATTTATCTTAATTGCATTCATGATAATTAATATTAATAATATTCTATGCATTGTGAACAAACCAAGTATTCTTTTGGAATATTATATTAATGATATATTTAGTTTGATAAATACAATGTTTATACATCTTTGTAAAGTACTATCTATTCAGAAAAATTAAATTTTGTAGCATAAAGACTAAGGGTAATTCTATCAACATGAATATTTTCAACTTCAGAGCAATGATGTTGACAGATTAAAGGACTAAATTCCTATAACAGAATGTCATCCTAGCTAATAAAAGAGTAATATGCAAATTGACTGTATCTCTGATCAAGCCATTCCCACAACTATGCCCACCAACCAATCAGGAGCAAATATGCAAATAAATCCCAATCAAGATGGCTGCCACTGAGAGCATGAAGGAGGCTTGAGTTTCCCTGAAAATAGAGGAAGCCAAGCTTTCTGCCTGCCATTGCTGGCCTAGGCCTCCAGTTAATGCTACAAAGTTTCAATTATAGGAGATATATCCCAACAGAAATGGCCACAGCCTCAGAGCTGGAGAGAGCAGAGGCTAGGGTTGACCAGGTGATGGAGCTTCTGCACCTCTGGCTGGCCTAGGCCTCTAGTCCAGGCTACAATATTTCAATTATAGAATTTAAATGACTCAAACAGAAATGGCTGTCACCACAGAGCCAGCAGAAGGCTTGGCTCTGCTCCAGGCTACAAAGTTTCAATTGTAGAACATAAAATAATCCCAGATCCCATGGCCTCTGCTTGGTTCGCTGGGGGCATGACCACAGGCCTCTTGCCCAGGCTGTCCTATGCCCCAAGAGAACCTCAACCCTTCAGGCAAACCAGCTGGCCCCCACCCATGCACCAGGCCACTGTCCTATCTAATAAAAGAGTAATATGCAGATTGACCATCACTCCAACACACAAGAGGGCTGCCCCATGTGGGCATAAGATGGCCACCACAAGATTGCCTGCAGGGGAAGGCATTTGGGAGGGACCAGGCCTGCAAGGGAGGGGAGTTGGGGGTGATCAAGCCTGCAACGGAGGGCAGTTAGGGATGACCAGACTGCCAGAGGAGGGAAATTAGGGGAAAATAGGCTGGCAGGGGAGTGGTTAGGGGGTGATCATGCTGGAGGTAGAAACAGTGAGGGGCAATCATTAAGGCAGGCATGTGAGCAGTTGGGAGCCAGCAGTCCTGGATTGTGAGAAGGATGTCTGACTGCCAATTTAGACCTGATTCCTCAAGGGGTTCCTGATTGGAGAGATACAGGTTGGGCTGAAGGACAACCCCCCTCCCCCAACCCCATGCACAAATTTCATGCACCGGGCCTCTAGTAGTCTAAATAAAATCTAATCAACTAAGGTAAAATTATATCCAATCTGTGGAAGAAAGACTAGATGGGTAAAACAGGATTCATAGGAAAGTTAAATTAATTTCAGGATGATTTTTACATTTATCCTAGAGGCCCTGTGCACAGGGGTGTGTGTCCCTCAGCCCAGCCTGCACCCTCTTCAATCTGGGACCCCTCAAGGGCAGTTGGAAATCCCTCTCACAATACAGGACTGCTGGCTCCCAAATGTATGCCTGCTTGCCTTCCTTATTGCCCCTAACTGCTTCTGCCTGCCAGCTTAATTGCCCCCTAATCACTCTCCTGTCAGCCTGATTGCCCCTAACTTCCCTCTTCTGTAGGCCTGGCCACCCCTAACAGCCTTCCCCTGAAGCCCTGGTCACCCCTAACCCCTAACTGCCCTCCCCTTCAGGCTTGATTACCACCAACTGCCCTCCCTTGCAGGCCTGGTCCCTCCCAACTTCCCTCCCCTGCTGGCCATCTTGTCATGGCCATCTTGCGTCCACCTGAGGGCAGCCATCTGTGACCACATGAGGGTAGCCATCTTGTGTGTTGGAGTGATGGTCCATTTGCATATTACTCTTTTATTAGATAAAATTTTATCATATTTCTTAACTAATTGGAAGCAAAATTTGTCTCCAAAAACAGGGCCAGATGCATGAGATGATTAGTTATGTGTTTACATTTGCCTTCAAATTATGGATCTTTGAAAAAATAGACTTGTACACAAACTGATTTTCATGTTTTTTGGCATCTTTTATTTAGTAATTTGTGTTTTCTGTTGCTTTATGATTTTGTTAATTAAATTACTTAGTTTTAAATGAATAGGCATATTTTTAAAAAAGGAGAAGAAAATGAACACATGTTTGAATTAACATTGTTTGTTTCTGTTTTCTCTTGCTTTTATCAAACTCAGCTCCTCCTATTAGAGCAAAATAATATGATATATTCTGAACTTACTAAAATAAAGATATAAGTAAAGAAGCTTAAAGGTGTTTCTTTTTTTAAATAAGTTTTTTTATTAATTTCAGGGAATGGAAGGGCAAGGGAGAGAGATAAATATCAATGATGAGAAGTATCATTCGTCGGCTGCCTCCTACATGTCCCTTACTCCCCTGATCAGAAATCAGACTATGACCTCCTGGTTCATGGGTCCATGCTCAACCACTGAACAATATCAGCCAGGCTAAAGGTGTTTCTTAATTATTCTTAAGATAGTTAAAAAAAAATCTTACAATAGAGACAGATAAATGATAGATTGACAGATATGGATAGAAATAAATAGATATATTTAAAATGACAATAAACTATAGCTTAAGCTCTTTCAATACTAGAGGCCTAGTGCATGAATTCATGCATGGGTGGTGTCTGGCCAGCCTGGCCTTGATCCCAATTGGGGCTGGGCCTGTCAGGAGGAGGAGATGGCAGGACGTTGGCCAGCTGACCTGGCCCAGATCAGGGCAAATCCAGGCCAGGATGGTTGGGGGGAGGAGCCATGGGCAATTGGCAGTGAGACTCTGCCTCTAATTAGGGTTGGTGGGCCGATTAGGAATAGTGCCAGCCCTGCCCCTGAATGGGGCCTTGGGGAGGGGCTGTGTGCTGTTAACCTGCCAGCCCCATTACTGATAGGTGCCGGGGGCTGATTGGAGGTGGAGCTGGCTAGGGGGAGGGCCTTTGGGCCAAACCATGTGGTAGGGAATGATCAGGGTGGGGCCAGCTGTGGGGAGTGGTTATGGGTGGTGGGTTGGTCAACCTTGTCCCTGAATGGGATTACAGAGCTGTTCAGGGGCCAGCAGCCTGGGGAAGGGACCATGGGTGGTTGACCAGCCAGCCCTGCCCTTGATCAGACTGGGGGGAGGGGGTGATCAGGAGTAGAGCTGGCTGAGGGAAGGGCTGCAGGAGGTTGGCCAGCTGGACCTGCCCCCTATTGGAGTAGGAGGGGTGATCAGTGGTGGAGTTGGTTAGTGGAAGAGGCTGTGGGACAAATGGGGTGGTGCGGGCCCATTGGGGGAAGGGCGGGCTGGGAGGAGGGGCTACAGGAGGTTGGCTGGATGGTCCCTCAATCTATTGCAGTGTGAGGTGCAATCAGGGGCAGGGCCAGCTGGCAGGAGGGGCTGCAGGCCAATTGCGGTGGAGCAGGATGATCAAGGAAAGAACTGGCCAGCGGGAAGGGCCATGGGAGGTTGGCTGGCTGGCCCTATCCCCCCATCAGACCAGTTTGCTGGATGCAGTGGGGGTCATAGTGACTAGTCATTCCAGTCGTTATGGCATTCCAGCTGCTCACTTTTAATAAATATAGATATTATAGATATTCTTCTAATAAATATTTATATTTACTAAAGGAAGATTTTTAGATGAAGAGAAGAAATGAGGCTAAATCAAAATAAGAGCAAATATTTAAAAGTACCAAATTATTGGTAATCTATCCTTGAAATGTAAACAAAGTGAATGTGGAAGCCTGATCAAGATAGTCTACCTAGTTTTATCATGGGTATAGTTTAACTGATTTCCAATGCATAGGAAATCTATGTGCATGCACAAAGTGTATTTCTAATGAATTGAGTCAAATAATAAATATTAGGAAAGTTTAGAGAATATTTTTCTGAAGTGTTTATTCTACACTTCGTTTCTTTTTCTTTGGGAGGTTGGTAATACAAAGAGTGATAATTAAGAATAAGTGCCTAACCCAGACTTTGGCAAATACATATATCTATATCTATATCTATATCTATATCTATATCTATATCTATATCTATATCTATATCTACCCTAATATGCAAATAGACCAACCAGCAGAACAACCAAACAACAGTTAGCTATGATGTGTACTGATCACCAGGGGGAGTGTGCTGAACATGGTGAGCATTGGCCATGGCCAGATGGTAGAGCAGGTAAACAAGGGTGCTAGACCAAGGCAGGTGCCAGTCACTGTCACTGAGGTGAGACTCTGGTGGTTACTGAAAATTAGTTGCTCCCATGAACCACAGTTCTGTTCAGCACTTGCACCTAATGCCAGTGTTGGACCTGTTCATACCCACTGATAGAGCCTGAGCTAGCTGACCTGTGTGGCACTGGCCCAGATGGTTTGGTGCTGTCAGTGGGTGCAAGTGGAACCAGTACTGTCAATGCATGGGAGTGGTGGGAGCAGGGCCACAGCAGGAGGGGCCAGGTGGAGGCATGGAGGATGGGCTGAGACCCACCTCTATGCCCACCACAGCCTCAAAGCCCATAGTTCCTTTCAAAGCGTGCACATTCTTGCACCAGGCCCCTAGTCCTATATAATAAAAGTATAGTATGCAAATTGTCCCCTCAACCAGGAGTTGATCTGGGAGTTCAATTAGGGGGCAGGGCCAGCCAAGGGAAGTGAAGGAGGCCCTGGCCCGTGGCAGGAGCATAGGCAGTAGCAGACGACATGGGAAAGGAGGGAAGTCCCAGTAGCGCCAGGTGGCCTGATGAAGGGATGGAGTACATGGCCAGCAGCCAGCAGCCTCTAGGGATCCTACCAGTGCAAGAATTTCCTGTACTGGGACTCTAGTTATCATGTGATTGCACAGTTGACTACATCATTTTACTAATTCCTAGACATGTTTGGCCCTTTGTTTTCAAGTTTATAAGTATGGCCCACTCAGTTTATACATACACCTAAATATCATATACAAAATCTCAAACAGAGCTTTTGATGTGTTAGGTGACAGACTTTTCAAATGAGCACCTTCATCCCACTTTATAGTGAATGTTCAATTCATAAGAACTTGACTTGTGTGATTTCTATATTATGAACATTCTATTCCTTTTGGAAATAAATTGATCTTTCTTATAAATGACCAAACAGAGTGTCAATCTGTTACAATGAAGGGCAACTTGAAAGACAATTTTTTTTAGTATATTGGAATTTTCATTTTAGTAGCAAAACTGAGAATTATTACTAATAGCATCAAGGAGTAGTCTTTTTTTCCTAAAATTATTGTTCTCAATTTTTATAGGCTCTGCCATCAAAATTTTTTGTAAATGACATGTAGCACAATTTTGTGCATGTTAAATTAACAAAATTACTCTAAATCAAAGTAGAAGAAAGATTATATAAACAGACATTCCAAGAAATCAAACAAGTAATATTTAAACTATCAAATATTGATATTTGATACCTAAATCAAAGCTCTAAGGAAAGTTACTAATAGGATTTTTAAACTTTTAAAAAAATTTTTTGTTTACTGCATTGACATTTATGTTTACATTTGGTACAATGTGTGGGATGACTCTGTAATGCATTATCATCTTATAAAACACAAATTATTTTTATATAAACAAGTAAATTAAAAAGATTTATACTAACACTACTAATCTAATGAACACTGTCTTAGTGTTAAGATTTGTTCAAACTTGGTAAAACATTTTTAATAAATACCATCTGTCATAACACCTTTATACTACATATGGGGAATTCTGTATGTAACTTTGCCTGATTAAAAAAAATATGTGAAGGAGAATAATATTATCCATAATCAATTGCTTTAGTAAGAATATATAAACTACTTTGAAATAAATAAAGAAGAAGAAAGCTTTTCACATTATGTCCCTGCTTCTTCAAAACTCATTCTGCAGGATCATGGGTTCGTTGTTCTGACCTAGGTGTTATGTGCTATGTCACTGATACTATTCTGAACCCCAAGAATCATCCTATATAAACAACACAAAAATAAATGGACAAAATTTAAAATAAATAAAAACATGTTTGATGAGATCATTGGGCATCTTTCTTAATTCAACTCTGCTTAAGGTGATCTAAAACAATAGTGTGATCCATATTACATTCAGATCCTATCTAATAAAAGGGTAATATGCAAATTAACCATCACTCCATCACAAAGATGGTGACCCCCATAGCGGCCAGGGAGCTGGATGCTGGTGGCATTGCCCTGGTGATGGCCCCCAGCTGGCCTATGGAGGGAGGGAGGGTTGGTGAGTGGACCTCTGGCTAGAGGCTGGCTGGGGCACTTGCGATGCTGACCCCAGCATCCTACGCACCCCAGCCCACAGCGGGTGGGTGGGGGGGCCTCTAGCCAGATGCCAGCCAGAGCATGGGACACTGGCATTGTTTCAGGCTGGGTTGAGGGACCTACCTGCCCCCCCAGCCCCATGCACAAATTTTGTGTACCAGGCCTCTAGTATATTTATAAATTGCACAGTTTTGTGTGCTGTCTTCTTTGTAAGATGCTCACTAATTTTATTTTGATAAGAATTATTTCGTTGTTGGCATATGTTTGTTTTACATTGTGTTAATGATTTTACATTGAATGTGTCAGAAAGAAGGTAATTCTTTTTAATTGAGGAAAAATTATGTGCTTGATGCTAAGGGGGTAGGAGAAAATGGGGAAAACATATTTTGTTTGCAGTAGATTTATTTATTTTTAATTTTTTTTCTTTTAAAAAAATACTGTATTTTTTATTGATTTCAGAGAGGAAGGGAGAAGGAGAAAGAGACAGAAACATGGGAGTGAGATAGAAATAGCAATTGGCTGTCTTCTGCATGCCCCCAACTGGGGATTGAATCTGCAATCTCAGTATATGCTCTGACTGGGAATTGAAACATGACCTCCTGGTCCATAGGTTGATGCTCAACCACTCCACCACATGGGCAGGGTCATTTTGTTATTTTCATGGAAAAATTCAGAACAAGTACAAGGTAAAGAATACAAATGATTTAAATTAAGTAGATTTGAGAACTTTCAATTACTAAGTTGAGAATTATGTCCTAAATGTGATAGGAAGTTTTTTTTTTTAAGCCAAATTAACATTGGGTTTCTAAGAAATAAGGAAAAAAGTATGCAGGAGGGTGCAGGAAAACTGAAGAGAATTAAAGGAAGTAATGCAATAGCTCCTGAAGGTTTGAGGTGTTCCAGATGGGGAACCAAGGTGCCCAAAGACAGAAACTATGAAAGTGAAACATTCCTGCTGGCCATTGCAGGAAATCCCAGAAGGTGCATTAACATGGGAGAAGGCAGACCTGGCATTATTAATAAGTTTAAACACAGATTTAAATGGACCTCCTTAGGTTATGTGATATGTTTTTTATATTCTAGTCTCTCCCTTGTGTTTAGTGTCATTGAGTTTTAATCAGTTTACTTTGAAATGTTCTGAATCCAGGTTAGAATTTATCATGAAAACAACAGAAGAAGAGAAAAGGAGATTTACTTTTTTGAGTATTTCAAGTAACTCACCACAATTATATTGATGAGGACTCCTGAAGGGCACAAAAGTAGGAGAAACGCATACGCTTGATGGAAGAAAAGCTGAGTAGCCAGAAGACTTAGTTAGAGAGAAGGCACTGGGGATAAAAGGCTGGCCACAGCTCCCTTAAGAATTGCACTCTAAAGGTTTGATACAAGCTTCTTTCATTAGTCTAAGTGTTTCTTCACAAATAACTTGTCATGACAATTTGGTTTAATCTTAGAAATTGGAGGGGCAGCAGACCTGTTAGGTCACAGGGCTTGTCACTTGAGTGCAAAATAGAAATAATGGCTCTCACATATAAGATTTTATAAATTAAATGGAACATATGGAACTATTGTTTTCTATAATAAGATTGAGGAGGTACTACAATATTTTTTTTTCTTTTCGATTTGTTTTTAAACTGAGGTATTAGGGCATAGGGCTCTTCCATTAGGGAAGAGGCTGGGCAAGTGTTTGAGGACTTTAGGACAAGCTAGCAGGACTAGTAAATGACATCATGGTGTAAGGACCCATGGAGAAGATGCTGACTTATTTACACTGTATCTTTGATAATGATGCTTATTCCCACTCTGCCAGACTTGCAATTAAATATAGCAGTGGGGCACTATCTCAGATCATTGTTATGGAAAGCATTAAATTATAAACTATACTTTAAACTAATCTTTCAGTTTGTTCTGTTCAGAGAAATCCAGATGGTGTAATTTATTTTCCTTCATATACAGTGGAAAACAATTGGTGTAACTGATTAACAAACATGATTGATTGATGGGCATATTTAGGTATGCTGATCCAAAATGGTTTGATTTTACCATAGCTTTTGTTTGTTGTTTTACAGTCAGAGAAAAAAATCAAGAGTGTTAAATCACTAACAACAAATGTCTCAGTTCCCAAACTGCATAAATATTATAGACAAGTGAAGATATAAATTATCTGGAAATTGTTTCTATGCATTAGACTGTAAAAATAATGTGGCATTCATAAATAATTTTACCCTCAGCATTGCTGTCTTTGAAACTTTAAGTTGTAGAATCTCTTTTCATCTTTAATTTCAGATTTCATTCATTTCACTTACCTATTCATTTAGCTGACAGTGATAATATGCCTGTAAAATATCATTTTTTGATCCCATCTATTTGACAGACAGGTCTTTGTTTCTTTTTCCTGTTTCTCTAGGCTAGCACTCTGTCTAGTGATCTACCCCGGCTCATGATGTCAGTCATCACTCTAGCAAATGATGGGAGATCAAAGGAAGTAGGAGATGGTTTAAGTGATCAATCAATTTAATGGGTAGGTTGTTGAGGCATGAAAACATTTCAACCAAATGTAACTTTCCTAGCAAGATTTGGATGTATGTATTGCATGCATATAACCTTCACTGGGAAATATGATTTGATGATTTATATACCATTTTTTTTCTTTGAATGACAGCTTAATTCAACTACTATCCTACTGAGATTTCTGAAGCTTTTCCCTTGGGAGATTTAGGGATGGCCCCATAAGCTACTCTTTCCATGGTCTATTGAAGAGGATGAGAAAGCCCAAAGTTTTTGTTTGTTAGTCTAGAAAATATTTTATGGTGACAATAGCTTCTTTCTTTCCTTTTTTTTTTTTTAACAAAAAGTACAAATCTCAAAAACACCACCATTCAATTTCTCAGCAAATGAACTACATGAATCTAAGAGGCAAGGCTACAAGGAAAACCATACAAGAGACGTATTCACAAACCACTATGTTGAATATTCGTAAAAGGAGTACAAGCAACAGGGAATTTTAACTTTAGAGAAATAATAGCAATTTCTAAGGGAAGTAGAACATTATAATTACAAATGGAACAAGTGTTTATCAGCAAAGTTTGAGAATAATTGTGATTTTAAGTGATTAGGCTCCATAAATAGCAACTTTAGTTGCATAAGGAAAAACAAGTACAAACTATGCTCAGTTTGAGATGAGCTATTAGTAATTTTTTAGTTGTTTTCATTTTCACAGATAGAATGATCTTCATTTTAAGTATTCTAGTTGTATTTGAATAGCTGAAATGCATAAAATAGGTATGTACATTTAAAAGTATTTTGTAATAATTGCTTAATTTAAGTGTTGTTTTTATTTTGGGTTGGGCTCAAGCTTCTCCCTTAACCTACTGAGATCTCCATCTAAAAAGATTTATACATTTATTTACTATTTGTATTAGGCTCTTTGTGTGGAATACCTTGAAGTCTGATCCAGGTCCTAGTTGTCCTTCCCTGCTTTATCCACTTAAGAATTATTATGTAGCAGAACACTTACCTGTGAGGCTTGAGAAGGCATACAGAGCCTCAATGCTTTCTGTCTAAATCTCTGGAATTTTCTGGATGTGGCTATGAGATCTTCTGCCTTTTACAGTTGAGTGAGCTTGGAGTAATATCACTAGAAATGTTCTCCTCTATACCCTGCCAACAGTGAACCTGAAACCAGAATCAATAGATTTACCAAGTTAGTTCCACACAGACCAGAAGACAAACTTACACTATAAATATTTAAATACTATTTAAAATTATCTAGCCATTTTCCACTTTATCTGACAACTGTAAAGTCAAATACAAATTAAAAAGAAGTGGCTTGCCCAGAAGGTCAAGGTTCAATTCCCAGTTAGGACACATCCCTGGGTCACAGGCTCGATCCCCAGTACCAGGTGGGCAGGAGGCAGCCGATCAATGATTTTTTCTCATCATTTATGTTTATATCTCTCTCTCTTTCCCCCTTCCTCTCAGGAAAAAAAATACAAAAGGGAGATATTTTCCTCCCCTCTTTTATCTTCAAGCATTTTCCTTAGAAAACATGTAATTTGTAAGCACTTTCACATCACTTTAAAATACATATAATTTCTTTTAAAAACTACAAAGGCCCTTTTTCCCCACTGGCATTTTGTCACCTTCATGACCCAAAAATGTCTTTTTCAAGAACCTGGGAGCCTTCTCTTTGAAAAGCAAATGTCAAGGAAGATAGGTCATTCTTTTCCCAGTTTCTGGAAGAGGGTAGGAGCCTACCTTCAGTGGACTCCTTGACTTACATGCCAAAACTGCCTCCTCTGATGAAGACATAAAAAGTTTGTTTTTTCACAAGATAAAGACAATAAGTTAACACAGACTCTCACCTCAATTACCAGATGAGACTAACATGAACTATGATTTTTGTCAAATCCTCTTACTTGAGGACTAGTTAAGGGAAAGACCAAGTCAGGAATTAATTTAGAGCTAAGATTGCCAGATTTACCAAAATTGTCCCATATATGGCATAGTACATATTCATACTAATACTATATATATACTAGAGGCCTTGTGCATGAATTTGTGCATGGGTGGGATCCATCAGCCTGGCTGGTGATTGGGGCTGATTGGGGTGGAACAGGGCTGATCAGGGCTGATCAGGACAGCCCGCCAGAGGAGGAACTGCAGAAGGCTGGCCAGCTGGCTGGGGTGGAGGGATTGTGGGAGGTTGGCTATGGGAGCACACTGACCACCAGAGGGCAGCTTCTTCATTGAGTGCCTGCTCTCTGCTGGTAAGTGCATGTAATAGTGACTGGTAGACTGATTGTTCAGTCATTCTGTTACTTAATTTTTCATATATACATATATATATATATATATATATATATATATATATCTTTCTCATATATTACTTGTCCATTATTATATGTTGAGATTAATCTATGTTCAAATGGGTAATTGAAGTTTATACTTTTCACTATCAAATAGGGAAATTAATCGAATGAATAAGCCTCAATATTTTAGTGTCCTATAGTAGTGATAAATAAAGAGTTGAGATATTGGTCCAACTTATCAGTTTATTTACATTTTGAATATTCTAATATTAAAGAAAATCCATGAAAATATATGATATTTATAGATAAGGTTATTAAACATTATAAGGCACTAGTTCTCCTAATATGGATTCATAGATTCAATTTAACTTCATTAAAATTCCAAAAAGAGTTATTTATGGTGCTCATCCAACTAATGCTAACCCTTCTTCAAAAGTGCAAGGCATTAAAAAGAATCAAAAGAATTTTAAAAAAGGGAGGGAGGAAAAAGCAGAACAACTTACTTCATCACATAACATGATTTGTCATAAAGACTTTAAATGTGTGATAATATTATTGTGAATAATATGAAATTAAAGTATTAATGTAGAAATATGAAATAGAAATGAATCAATTAAATAAAATAGGGAATTCAGAACACATTCATACTCATATAGAACTGTGAGATACAACCAATTTGCTTTGCAGAACATTGAAAGGAATGGCTATTTCATAAATTATATTGACAAAAATTATTGTTGGGTGACAATGCACCATGAATATTTTCACATTTAAGCACAGTCTAAGTTTTATTATGGAATGACAAACATGACTTAGAAATTAGAGGAAATGAATTGTTCAGGAGAAATTTAAAGTGTAATCTCTCCTATATCTGTTGGCACAATTTCCAAAAGTAATAGGCCTAGAACTATTCCCCTATTTCCAAAAATGATTTGTTTATATTCTAGAGAAAAGGTCTCTACTTTTTTCTCTCTGTATCAGAGCTGAGTCTCTGAAAATATTATTGATTGTTTTATAACTTCACCCTGTCATGTTTCCTTTGAGTACTGATTATCCATAAGCCTGAAGTAACTCTGCAGTAACATGGAAAACTAAAGAATATCCTAAACAGCTTTCGAGAGAGAAAGAGGGGGAGAGACAGAGAGAGAGAGAGACAGAGAGAAGAAGAGAAGAAGAAGAAGAAGAAGAAGAAGAAGAAGAAGAAGAAGAAGGAGAAGGAGAAGGAGAAGGAGAAGGAGAAGGAGAAGGAGAAGGAGAAGGAGAAGGAGAAGGAGAAGGAGAAGGAGAAGGAGAAGGAGAAGGAGAAGGAGAAGGAGAAGAAGGAGGAGAAGAAGGAGGAGAAGAAGGAGGAGGAGAAAAAGAAGAAGAAAAAGAAAAAGGAGGAGGAAGAAGAAGAGGAGGAGGAGAAGGAGGAGGAAAGAAAAGAGAGAAAGGAAGAAAGAAAGAAAGAGAGAGAAAGAGAGAGAGAGAGAAAGGAAGGAAGGAAAAGAGGGAGAAGAGAGATGAAGGAAACCTATATAATAAAAGCCTAGGTGGCATTGCACAACATTATCACAAGATGGCCACTGGGACATTGTCACAAGATGGCTGCCGCAAGATGGCCTGCAGGAGAGGGCAGGTGGGGGCAAACAGGATAGCAGGGGAGGGTAGTTGGGGCTGATTGAGCTGGCAGGGGATCAGTTAGGGGCAATCGGGCAGGCAGGAAGGCAAGCATTTAGGAGCCAGCAGTCACAGATTGTGAGAGGGATGTCCAAATGCATGCCAGGCTGAAGGACACACCCTCCCGTGCATGAAATTTGCACACCGGGTCTCTAGTAACTAAAAAAAAAAAAAAAAAAAAAAGAAGAAGAAAGAAAGAATAGAGGAAAAGATCTGAGCCTCATTATTAGTGGCTAGAGACCTGGTGCACAAAATTTGTGCACTTGGTGGGGGGCGACTGGTCCCCCAGCCTAGCCTGTGCCCTGTCACAGTGCAGGAGCCCTTCGATTGATCACCCCAAACAGGCAGGCCCCGCCCATCTCTCTGGGACTCCTTAATGAATTACCCCAAAGAGGTAGGCCGGAGCTGAGGATCCTGCTTCTGCTCCAGATGGGTCTGGGAGGCAGGACACCTAGGACCCCCAGGCAAGCCTCTCCATGTGGAGCGGAGGGATCCCCCCACTCCCCAGGCAGGCCTTGCCATGTGGAGCTGAGGGACCCCTATGCAGGCCTTGCCATGTAGAACCAGGGGACTCCCAGGCAGTCCATGCTGGACACCCAGGCAGGTCTTGCTTGTAGAGCCAGGGGACCTCCAGGCAGACCTCACCATAACCACAAGCAGGCCTCGCTCTTAGAGTCAGGGGACCTGCCTCCTCCCAGCTCCATATAGCCAGGAGGAGGCGGGAATACTAGGCAGGCTCCATGTTATGCACACAGCATCAAGCCAAGCCCTGCCACCTGCATGTGCCTGCTGTGTGCACAGCCATCTTGTGAGGGTATGAGGGCATCACAGCATGACCAATAGTGATTGTAAAGTCCCTTTTCTCTGGTACAAACCCTACACTCCATGTATAGCAAGTACATCTGAATCTCACTCATTACCTAGCTTTGTGGGGCAATTAGTGTAATGAATATATGCTATTAAGATGCTTTGTGAGTAAATGGTGTGGGCTGTGTGTGTGTGTGTGTGTGTGTGTGTGTGTGTGTGTGTGTGTTTGTGTATTTAACTGTAGCAGGATAACTGTTAACTTGCAAGTCGTAACTTGCAAGTAGGGTATCTCAGTCCCTTCATAATTTTGGACTTACTACTTTCCTTTCAGTTTAAAAAAAAAAAAAACACAGTAAAACTAACATTTTTCATATAAAAATAAAGACACATGATAAATAATAAGAAAAGGAATTGAGATACAGTAAATCTACAATTCTAAAATGGTCAATCATTAGCCTTTTATTTAATCTTGTCAATTAAACTATTAGTTCATTTAAAATATTATTTTAAATCGTTAACAAGGAAGTGGGGAGAGAGTGAGAATAACTGGAGATGGATATGATTACTTTTTATTTTAATTACAATTGTAGTATTTTTTTTTACCATATAAAATATTTTAAGTTTTTAAGGAAATTAGAAGTAGAATGAGTGATTCAGCAAAAGATGGCAAAAAACATAAGGTCTGAGCATAATTTATTGGAAATAAAGGTGGGGGGACTTTTTCTAGAATAGGAAGTTATTTTCTGCCTAATCCTACAAGAATAATTGCCTTCTTAGAAAAACATTCTTGCCTGTGTTTATAGCTCCTTGGCATTCCTGTGGCCATCATGCCAAGAAGCTGTCAGATTACAAAGCTTTATGTATCTCAGAGTGACACTTAGCTGAACTTCCTTTATATTTCCTAGGCTGCAATTAATTCTTCACTTGGACTAATTTCTTTTGGAGCTCCCATTCCTCTTCTTTCATAGATAAAATGATTACATATCTCATGAAGTCCCTTATTTCAGGATTTTGAGTATTTTGGTATGGTGCCTGTATACTTTCTAATTAAAGAAGATCTAATATTATAGCAACTTAATATCACATAATAGCAAATTTTAAAATGAAAGTAAATATAATTTATCTAACTAAAACTAATCTTGAAATCTTTGAATATTTTCTGTGAGATAAAGGAGTAATAATTAAAATTTATTCACCATTGTATATGATTAAAATATTAGAAATATATTCAAGACATGGATAATATTAATAATAATAATAATAATAATAATAATAATTCTCATTTTATTGAGAGCTTACCATGTTCCAGGAGCTGATATAAATAATTTACTATATGTGTAGAACTCCATTCTCTAACCTCATGAATTAATAGTAATTTTATATTCAATTTACAGAAGAAGAAACTAAAATACAAAAAGGTTATTTATCTTGCAGGAGGCACAAATACTTACTAAATTGAAGAACCAGGATTTTAAACCCAGGTCACCAGGTTGCTACTATATAAATGACCATGTGAATTACCTTGTATCTAGATAAAATTTCAGTTCTGATACAGTAAGTGTGAGGTACATCTTGGAATTTTGAGATTTTAATAAGCCACCATGGATTACTGTTGTTGCTATGATAGGTCCAGGTACAGCCTCTCTCAATCCAGGTTCCTCAGGAGATGAGGAATCACTGAGCTGATTATTCATGACTATTTTCTCCATTTTCCCAAGAATGACATATGGCTAGTATATTTTAGATACACAGGAGATGTTAATTCATTCTATAGGTAGGGCAAAAGAAGGTTTGCAGTTGTTCATATGAAAAATAATATAATGATTAATACATAATAATACAAGAATAAACTCTGTGCTTCATGTACTCACAGCTGTAAACTGATTTTTGACCACTCTGTATACAAGAGTGACTTCAGGGAACCATAATCGAAAGAAACATCATTACTAATTCAATTGCAACAGAATTCTAACAGTGCTCCAAACACACTGAGTTAAAATGGTAAAATAAAAATGGAAAATGGAATAAGATGGTGGATTTAGATCTAATCAATCAGCATTAAGTTATTACTGTTTTGGCTGTAGGGGAATATCATCATTAACCATCTATGAGTAGGTCATGGGGAAGTGAAAATTCAGCTTTATTTCGTGCCTAGAAAAGCAGGAAAATTTAATTTGGTTTTCCACAAAGCATATAAACAAACAAATAAAATAATAAATTAACATGTACAGAATATGTTTTTTGTGTGAATTTCCCCCTTTATTTATTTATTTTTCTTTTTATTATGGAAAACTTCAAATGTGCAAAAGTAGACTAAGAGTATAACAAATCCTCATGTTCTCCAAGAACTGTTTGTAAGAGCTTCAAATACATTATCCAATAGAATCTTTCCAACCGTAAGTGGGAAACATAATCTGAAACATGGAAATAGGCAAAAAATGAATGGGTAATTTTACAGTGTAGTGCTGAAATGGACTTTGTGTTTATTGGAGTATTTTACAGCTTGGCAGGATTTATCTTAACCATTTTTTTTTCTGGTAGAGAATCAAAGTTATGGTTTCTATTCCAATTTAATATTAACTAGTTTTGTATCCAACCAAGTAATTTTATTTTGCATAAATAATCTAGGTTCTCAGATGCTCTTTGAAGGAGTCACAGTAAGTTACCCATTATCTTATTAATCAAATAATTAAAGAACATCTTTGTCACATGTTCACTTTATATTGGTGCATGAGTCACATTACTTACCAGTAAACTTTTTAAATGTATGTTTTATCAGTTTTGGAGATCATCTCTGTGGATGAAAAGGGGGTGCTGTAATAAATTATAAATTCTTTACTGGTCAGGTCATAGAGGGTAGTCACGGTTGAGGTCTATAACTTTTTTAGTGAGTAGTTTTAAAGTAGGTCTTATCCATGGGTCTTCTGCATCTAGATCTTAATCCACCTTTGAAATCCCAGAAGAAATAATACTCCTTAGAGTAACAACCCTTCAAAAAGTATATATATATATTTTTGAAATTCAATCCTTATCTTGTTTTCTGCCACCCTCATGTAATCTTCCTTAAGCTCTTTTCTTAATTTCTAATGTATTAAAAAAAACCTGCAAAACTTATTACCTGGAACATTTTAGAGCTTATTTCTTGGCAATTATCATCAGTTTTGGCTTAAGTAAACTCTTATAAAACTTCTCCACAAGTTTGGACATTTCTTATGTTGACATCCATGAAGATACCCAAGTAGGGGTAGCTCTAAGGTTCAGAAACCGAGTGGTTAAAAATGTCAAGAATTGTGAAGGGTGCCAGATTTTACCATGCAAGCTGACAAGTTAGTCTGCGTTAGTTTCATTGACACTGGCAGAGATCAAAGGACTTGATTACAGCACAGCCGGCAATATCAACTTCATATTTGCTTAGGTCTCCTTACATCCCCATGGCCTTGAGACACTGCCAAAACAGGCCCAGCTAACTCCCAGACACAGTGAGTTTGGATCGCATCTGAGGAAGCACAATTTTATATAGTTCTCATCTTTATAGTAACTCCTAGGAAATCTGGCCAAACTTTTACATGAAAAGAGGTATTTTCTTTATCCTCAGTGATAAAGAACAAATCTCTTTCCTGATTTGGGGTGAGGAAGACACTCTGTCTCCAAAGCCTTTGTATCCTGGTGTTAGTCCAGAGAAAACAATGCTGCTTTTGCTGAAGAGCTCTGATATTCACATGGAGAACTATTTCCCAACATGAACCTCATGAGCTGTTTAGCCCAGGCAAATTTTTGTATGCTTGTTTTTCTTTCATGGCGCCCAGAGACCCATAAGAGGATTTCAGAAAATTTCAGGAAGTAATAAAAATGGAACATTGCCCCTTCCCAGCCCCCCTTTTATTTGTTTTATTTTTGATTGTTTGTGTATTTAATTATTTGTTTGTTTGTTTTGTTTTGAGACACACTTTGTTAATACCTTTTTCTCACTGATGGAAGCAATGAATGGGTTTTAGTTTTAGGATCTGATCATTTAGTGATTTGGGTAGGACAAACAATGGAGAACAATTCTCAATTGAGTAAGAGATGACAAAGAATTCAGTTCATTAGTCTTTTTGTTTGATTTTTTATGGGATGAGATGAATGAATTGTTTTATAATCCCTAGGAAAGAAAACAGCCCTTCAGAAATGAACAGTTGTTGCATTTCAGCATAATCTGTGGGTAATATTGTAGAACTAAAAATATAAACTATGCGTCTGTGACTCTGCATGTTTGTACATGAGAAAAGATTTGCTATTTTTGTGTGTTTGTGAGATACTTTTCTACTTAAATAAAAGGAGCTTTGTTTTTATTCATTTATAGATATTAATTAGGGGTCCAGTGCACAAATTTGTGCACCTTGAAAGGAACTGTGGCCTGCAAGGCTGTGGTGGGCACAGGGACAGGTCTCGACTCATCCTCTGCATCCCCACCAGGCTCCTCCTGCCCTGACCCCCTGTCTGCTGGCAGCCCTGATCCTGCCGCCACCACTCCCAAGGGCTAAAGGCACCGGCCCCGCTCACGCCCGCTGACAGCATGGAGCGATTGGGGCCAGCACCAGCAGCAAGTGCGAGCAGGGCTGGAGCCATCAGTGGGTGCAAGCAGCAGCTGCTGCCCTGATCACCCCGCAGAAGCGATCAAGGCCAGCAGTTGCTACTCAAACTCGCTAATGGCACCAAGTGATCAGGACCAACACCGGGTGCCAGCAGTGAGTGCTAGTAGTGGCTCTGGCACCAGCAGCAGGTGAGAGTGCCCAGTAGGACCATGGGAGCAAATAATCTTCAGTAACTATAGGAGGCTTGTCCTGATGACAACAGACATCCTGTCATAGACTGGTGATACCTGATTCACTGTCCCACCAGGGCCAATCCTGCCATGTTCCGCATTCTGCCACCAACTTTCAATACACATGCCCCTGTTGGTCAGCTCATGTCATAGCAACCAGTTGTTTGTTCCACTGTTTGCTGTTTGGTCTATTTACAAATTAGGGATATATATATATATATATATGCATACTAGAGGCCCTATGCATAAAATTCATGCACCGGAGGATGTGTCCCACAGCCCAGCCTGCACCCTCTCCAATCTGGGACCCCTCCAGGGATGTGTGACTATCCTCTCACAATCCAGGACTGCTGGCTCCCAACAGTTCTCATGCCTGCCTTCCTGATTGCCCCTAACTGAGTCTGCCTGCCAGCCTGATCACCCCCTAACTACTCCCCTATCAGCCTGATTGATGTCTAACTGCTCCCTTGCCAGCCTGATTGCCCCTAACTGGCTCCCCTGCAGGCTTGATCACCCCCAACTGCCCTCTCTTGCAGGTCTGGTCCCTCCCAACTGCCCTCCCCTGATGGCCATCTTGTGGTGGCCATCTTGTGTCTTCATGGGGGCAGCCATTTTTGACCACATGGGGGCAGCCATCTTGTGTGTTGGGGTGATGGTCAATTTGCATATTACTTTTATTTGATAGGATAGATAAGTGAGTATGTAAATATAATATTCCCAAATTCTCATAGAATAAAGATATCAAATCTCAGTACTTTAAATGTATAGGATTTTAAGAAAAAACAATTCTTAGAGAAATTACTAGCTTAGAAACATTTGCAGAATCTATATTCATAGTTAAGGTAACTCTTTTGCTTAGTGTAATAATTTTGGATGTTTTTAAAATATTAAATAGCTACATGTCTTATTCTTGATGCTAATACACATGTACATTTTATTTATTTATTTATATATTTGTGTTTCTTTTAAATGAAGAGACTAATTATAATATAATCATTTAATCTTTACAATAAAAGTTTTTATATCACCATTTTTTGTCAGCTTAAACTATTTTCAAAATTTTTAGGTAGCTTAAAATTTTGGTTTATTAAATTGAGTTAATAATAATGTTGGTTATTTGAATACTTATAAAAATTGAATAATAAAATTGATTACAAAACACATATTTAAAATTTACATATTATCTTATTTGTATATGCTATAGAGTAGTTTTCTCTTTTAGTCATTTAATGAGTCTGTTCATTTTTTGCATATTTAAAAGTTTTAAAGGAGAAATTTGTGTTCAAGTGTATTCTTAAGCTTTGCTAATCTTTTAAAACATTTGATTATTATAGAGTTCTGAGCTTTCTATCTCCCACTTTTCACTGTGAATTAAAAGTTAGCTATTTTATTTAGAAGTTATTCATATGGGTAGTTTCTCTGTAGTGACAGAGAAACAGAATCATACATGGAAGATAATAGGATATATTTTAATTTTTTGGGGGGTAGGATAAATGATTTTGTCTGAAAGTGTAGAAATAGATTGTCTCAGAATATGAAAAAAATATAATGAAAGACCAAACTTGAGGGAGTATAGCTGTAGTAGGCAATTAGACAGACATGAACAGAGCAAGGTTGATGGGCCAGGTACCGAAGGTCACCAGGGCAGAAAGCCCCAGGTACCCAGCAAAGGACAACTGTAGGATGGCATCTCACCCCCAGGGTGACCTTTCCTCCCGTAGCATATTGCTGGTCATATAACAGAACTCCTTGATCTCTAGGCCTCAGTTGTATTTCAGCTTCACACCCAGAAAAGCAACAAAACCAGCCAGGGCTGACCTCAGGACCAGCTGCATTGAATAATGAACCCTTGACCCTCTGCCCTGACTCTGGTGGCCAATTAATCAGTGAAGGTCATAACCCTGAGAGGAGACACATATTGAAATCTGCAGGATATTCTATTGAGATCTTCCCCTGGGACCATCCCTAAAATCTTCACCTTTAAAACCCTTAGGATGTGGACCAGTGCTGCTGTCCTTCCCGGTAGCATGCACAGGTCTTTCCCTTTCCCTTCCTCTTCTCTCTTCCCCTCCCCCCATTAACTTCCTCATACCCAAGCTCCAAAGTTCCCTTTTTACCTCTATAACTGTTTTCTTAAAGCCATTTCTTCTACAAATTACTTTTTCTACCTCTGTGATTTTCCAATTAAGTATTCTCTTATTGTTGAGTATTGGCTCTTAATTCTTTCCTAGTCAGAACTCAAGTACAGAGGTGGCTGAACCCAGGTCCAGTCTGACCACACCACTCTAACCCCTTTCCTAGTGCTTACAACATAGCAAGTTATCAAAGAGTAAGTGGAGAGTGAATATTATTTGCCTTAGTCCGCAATGCTTATATTAGTGTTCTCTTACTGTTGAACAATTTACTACAATCTTAGTGGCTTAAAACACTCCCCATTTACATTCTTACAATATTGGAAGTCCAAATTAAGTCTCACTGGCTTAAAGATGTCAGCAGGGCAGCATGCCTACTGGGGGCTCCAGGGAGATTTCTGTTAACTTGTAGTAGATTCTAAATTCTACAACCATTCCTTGGCTTCTTGCAGCAAGCAATCATATCACTCTGACCTCTCCTGCTGTAGTCACATCTCCACATTCTAGAAAGTCATTGTGTCAGCTATAATTAGAACATTCATTATGTTATAGCATAGTAAGAAGCTAGGAAAATTCCAGGACAAGTTGAAGAGGGAAACTGAGACAGATAGTAAAACAGCAATTTGTAGCCACCTAATAAATATTATCTTCCCTAAACCAAAGGTAAATGGTTTGCATTTCTCCTCACCAACCAGAGAGTAAATAGCTTAAATCACCCTACACAGGAAGACAGCTGACAGAAACAAAATTAGTGCCATTTGCTAAACATACTCAAGGACCGACAAATTAAGAAAATAAACCTCATTTTGGTACCACAGCCTAAAGCAGGTGAATATTCTATTGATCCTCCCTTAAGACCTCCCCTAAACACCCAGCCTGTAAAACCCCTGAAAATTAAGGTCCCAGTGTGCTCTTCCTCAAGGGAGATGCCCTTTCCTTCCCCTCCTCCTTCCCCCTGAGGCACATACCCCCTTACCTCTAAAGGACCCCATCAGAATTGAAACCAGGGGAGCAATGGGCAGTGGTAGCTCATCCTGGTTAACCCTCTGGACCTATCTATCTCCAAGGCCCCCTTGTCCCTTTTTCTCTTACTTTCCAGTGAGCCAAAGCAGCCCAGCCTAGCTAGGTTCCCCTGGTGCTTCCTCAATGCCCTTCCTTGTTTTACTGTCCTAAGTATATTTTTTGCTGAGGTCAGTAAATTCTTGCTTGTATAGTATTCCAGTCTGTAAATGTACCACAGGTTTTTGTTATTGTTGTTTGTTTATTTATTTTTTTATTAACTCATCGACTGATGGGTAAAGGGTAAGATTTCTTACCCTTTGAGACAGCATGGAGGGACCTGGAGAGTATTATGCTAAGTGAAATAAGCCAGTCAGAGAAAGGCAAGTATCACATGACCTCACTTATAAAATCTAAGGAACAAAATAAACTGAAGAACAAAATAGATCCAGAGACATTGAAGCATGCAATAGATGGAGGTATTTCAGAAGGAAAAAAGGGCTTGGGGGTTGGGGGCGAGGTGAAGGGGAAGAGATAACCAAAGAATTTACATGCATATATGCATAATCTCTGGACACACAATAATGAAAGTTTTGGGAGGGAGCAGGAGTGGAGTGAAGGGGGTCAAAGAGGGGGATAAAAAGGGAACATCTGTAATACTTTCAATAATAACAATAAATTAAAAAAATAAATAAATTACTGCTTGCTCTTCTATACTTTTTCTTTTGATTGAAATCTTTCCTTCAAAAAGATAAGAACCAAGGTCTTCTTGTTTCACTGATAACAATAGAGTTCATCATATGTGCTGTTCCTTGATTGGGGATCAATGCCTTGAGCTGCCAATTGTTCGAGTGCTAAAACTATTTTTGGAAACATTCTGTACTTTTGAGTGTTTCATGTGGGAGGATAAACCCAGGCCCTGGTTTTCTGTTTTGTTCAGAAGTGAAACTCAAAATTCTGTTGGCATTTTTTAAATCTTTGTTTTACATGGTATATGAAGAAGCTCTTTTCCTTTTTAAGTTATCTCTAATTCACAATTTAGTAGATTATGCTTTTTAAAGATAAATATCACATGATTTCACTCATTTGTGGAATATAATGGACAACATAAACTGATGAACAAAAACAGATCAGAGACAGAGAAGTATTGATCAGACGTCAGAGGGAAGGTAGGAGAGGCTGGTGTAAGAGGGGGAGATCAACCAAAGAACTTGTATGCATGCATATAAGCCTAACCAATGGACACAGACACCAAGGAGGTGAGGACAATGAGTGGGGGGATGAGGGGGACAATGTAGGGATAAGGTCACTATGTAATACCTTAATCAATCAATTATTCAATCAATAAATAAAAAGAAACAAATAGCAGATGAAACTCTTATCAGTAATGCATTAAAGATAAAAAGATGAAATGAACCATTCTACATTAATATCTGATATTCACTATCTTCTCAAAAATTAAACACAAATATTTTTGCTGAGTCTTCCTACTTTATAATAGTACTTATTTACACAGATACAGTATGACTCTGTCCTCTGTCTTGCCAGGATATAATTGGGCAAAATCAATAGTGTAACCCTGGCTATACTTGGAGTGTTACACTTAAGAAAAATCTAATTTGATTAGGTCTGAGAAACTCATATTAAGGTATAGAAATAGACAATATTTGAAGCAAATATTGGAGTAGGATTTGAATTCAGGAATCTGGATTCATAGGATATATTCCTCTGTGTGTGTCTGTGCCTGTGTGTGTCTATGTGTTTGTTTGTTTTTTAATCTTTTTGTTTGCTTCACCTTTTTTACCCAGGATTCTATATGAATAATGTCACCTTAAAAATTGATTCCATTTCATGATACTACCCTTAGGGGGGAAATGGGGTTAAAAATGTTTGGAAATGTTTCTCCCATGTAAATGATTAGAATATTCTATATTCTCAATAGAATGTTGTGAGCTTAGCTTTTTTTTCTTTTAGTCTTATTAATCCTTGCATTTTAATATTCTTTAATCTAATTATAGTCTGAGTTGGAGCTTTACCAATGAGTGTTTGTACCAATGTTCAGGAATTCCTTTTTTTTGTTGTTGTTAATGCTCACCCAAAGATATTTTTCCATTGATTTTTAGAAAGAGTGGAAGAATGGGGGAAAGACAGAGGACAAAAAAAACATTGATGTAAGAGATACACATTGATTGATTACCAAGGCCGGGACAGAGCCTGAAACCAAGGCATTTGTCCCTTTCCAGAACTGAATCTGGAACACTTTAGTCCACAGGCTGATGTCAAACCAGTTATGGCTGAGCTTAGCCTCTAATGTGATTCTGAAAGCTATTTGCAAGAGAAATTATAAGAGCATAAATCTGATTTGATGACTGTTTGGTACTTGACTTCATATAACACTCTTTTATATATTTGACTATAAAGTCCTCTTCAAAAATTATATTTGGGATTAAGCACATCTTTCTGCTGCAATCAACAGGATTTGAGTATTTTTACTATCTTAGATCAGCATGTATCTGACATAGATAATCAATATTAACTATACCAAACAAATTTTTATATTTGGCACTACATTGAGTGAATAATTAACATTTAATTATCAAATCAATCATCAAGATTATTCATGCCCTAAAATCATCATGATAATCCCATGAAGATATTACAATATATTTAAAATCAAACATTATTAACTTTTAAGGGAAAACTCCATTAATTAATAACAAATTCCCTTTAATAAAATTAATATTTATTAGGATATTTCTGTATTGTATTTTTAATAAGATTAGCATATAACACTGGTATATAAACCTAACTTCAATAACAAAGCTACATAAAATTGAAATAAATGTATATACACATTTTTTTCTATTTACTATTCTATACATGAGAATACAATTATGAGTCCACAGTTTAATATTTATTAAAAAATAAAAACGCATACAAAAACTCAAATTGCCTTCTGTTCTAGATGAATTGGAGGAGTTTTGCAACTCTGATAGCCCATGTTGCCAAAACAGTAAACGCATATTACATTGATTTGCTGAATGTGCTCTGAAGTAACAGTAACATCTGAATGGCCTCTGCAGTGCTTTTTCATATTTGAAGTGAATGGGATATAAACTGTTCTTGTACTACATCACAAGAATTAGTTTCTTGGGATTAGCATAATGCAATTCTCTGAATCCTCCTTTCCACTTTACTGTTTCTATGTGCCTGTTAGTTTATAAGAAAGCACTATCACTCACTCCAATTCATTAAAGAAATGCCTAAGCAGCATAGCTCTGTATAATTTTGAGCATCGTTTTAAAAATTGTGCATGATAAAACTGGATCTGTGCAATTTTTTACTCAGCTTTTAACACTTTTCATTGAGACATATACTAGATTTATTTCAGCACTGATTATGCTAAAATATGATCAAACTGCAATAAAAATGTGTAAAAGAAGCTACGCTTTTTATTCAATAGGTTCATTTTGATATGAATATTGTTTGTTATGGGCTAACAGGAAAGATGTTGTGCCATTTCTATTATGGAAAAATTATAGCCAACTGTTACCTAGCATTTCATCACAAAATATAGCTCAAAATGACAAAATATGGTACCAACAAGAGTATACACCATGCCTTACCTTAATATTTTGATTAATTATAGACATTGATGGGATCAATTTTAATGTCGCTTTTTAAGTGTTCAGGACATCACTCTTCATTGGTCAATTATCTGGATCAACTTGAAACATTCACTATATTATATTGAGTTTATAATTCTTTTAAAATTTTATTTTTCAATTATAATTCAGAATATTGTATTAGTTTTAGGTGTACAACATAGATGTATATACCTTACAAGGTGATTACTCAAATAAATCTAGTACCCATCTCAAATGATACTTAGTTATTACAATACTAGAGGCCTGGTACAAGAAAATTCATGCACTAGATGGGGGGGGGGGGCTGCATCCCTTAGCCCGGCCTGCCCATCTCACAGTCCAGGAGCCCTCATGGGTGGGAGGAAACCCAGCAATCAGGGAAAGGTGATGCCCCATTACACCTCTGCTGCTGCCACTGCCAGCAGTGCAAGCTTTGGCTGGCACTGGTTACCTGAGCCTTGGGAGGCCTTGGGCAGCTGGACAGCCACCATCCAAGGCTTGCCTGCAACTCAGGCTGGTCCTGAGAAGCTGGGGGGCTGAGGACACTGGGGGACTCTACAGGGGACTGGGAACAACCATCTTGTGGCTGTGGGTAGTGTCATCTTTGAGGGCATGGGAGTCAATTAGCATTATTCTCTCCTTATTGGCTGTGGGTGCTTTCATCTTTGTGATGGCATTAGGATCATTTAGCATATTACCTCTTCATTATATAGGATTATTGACTATATTCTCTATGCTGTACTTTACATCCCTGTGACTATTTCTATAACAGGCAATTTATTTATAGAGTATATCTTTGATAATGTGTTTGTCATTAAATTAACTTTATTGTTTTCTATACCTAATCTAATTTTGCCTAAAGCTATCTAAATCTTATCTTAGAGCAATATAAATCTTTTATAATGTAAGGCTAGTATGAAAATTGTCCCCACTTGTGAGGGTTCAACCAACAGGGACCACAAGGGGACAGCATGGGACATGGTGGGTGTTGGTGACCCAGCGTTGGCAGTGGGCAGCAGTAGAGGTTCTGCCAGTCTTAATGAGACACAAGAAGAGTGGGATTGCAGCAGAATGGTGGAGCAGGTGAGGGGGCGGTGCCAGGCCAAGGCAAGTGTAAGCAGAGGCCCCGATTGCCCTGCGGTTGGCTCAAGGATGGTGACTGGTGGTGATGGCAGGGGCCAGGCCAATGAGTGAACAGCACCAGGCCAAGGCAGGTGAGCAGGGATCCTGATTGCCCTGCCAGTTACCCCACAGATTGGCCCCTATCACCAGCCAGGCCTAGTGACCCTACCTATGCATGAATGTTGTGCAACAAGCCTTAAATCTTACCTAATAATAGAGAAACATGTAAACTGACTGTACCTCTGCTACATTCACAGCCAATCAGAGTGAGTATGCAAATTAACCCAATAAAGATGGTGGTTAATTTGGTTACAAACCTGGGTCCTGGGAAACCTCTTAGGCACCCAGGTCACTCCCAGCCTGCCATTGGATGGGGACTGGGGAGGCCCTTCCCAACCCTAAAGCCTGGGGTGGAGGCTTTAGGGTTGGGAAGGGGCCAAGCCTGAGACCAAACACAGACCATCTGGAAGTCAGTGCTGCGTTGCCCAGCTACAACCTGGTGACCCAGCACTCACTGCCCAGGTGGCTGAGTCCCAGAAAGTGACTCAGGGTCTGATCTGCAGTCTCAGTGGAAGCTGTTGATCAGTGTGCTTATCTCTCTCTTTCTCTCCCTCTTTCTTTCTGATCTTAGCCAGGCTTCTCTTTCTCTCCTGGCCTCTGTGGAGCTGCTGTTAAGTCCTGCCTCTTTGATCAGGCCCAGAGAGAGACCTGGAGATGCTGACTGGCATAGGAACTGATCAATCAGAACCAAAGGTGGGTGCTGTGGGGAACCAATGGTTGCCTAGGAGGTGGAGCTTCTGACACTGACTATCATAGGAACTGACCAATGAGAACCAAATATGGGTGCTGTGGGGAGCCAATGGCTGTCTAGGAGGCAGAGCTTTTGACACTTGGCATAGGAGCCAACCAATCAGAACCATATTGGCCAGCAGAAGAGGGCAGTTGGGAACAACATCAGGCCTATAGGAGAAGGCAGTTAGGGATGATCAGGCAGGCAGTCGGGTGAGCACTTAGGAGTCAGTAGTCCCAGATTATGAGAGAGATATCTGACTGCCAGGCCTAAAATAGCAGTCAGACATCCCACAAGGGGTCCCCAATTGGGGAGGGTACAGGCTGAGTTGAGGGAACCCCCTTCATAATCTGTGTCTGAAACTACACACATTTTCAGATAAAGGGGCCTTTAAGTTCATTTGTTAGATTGCCAGTGGACTCATGTTAGCTACTTCAAAAAGTAATAGAGAATTAGCCTTGACCAGTGTGGCTCAGTGGTAGAGCATTTGCCCATGTACTGAAGAGTTGATGATTCCAGGTCAACGACATGTACTTGGGTTACAAATTTGATACTTTTCTTGGTCTGGTCACATGCTGGAAATGACCAATTCATCTGTCTCTGTCACACTGATGTCTCTCTCTCTCTCTCTCTCTCTCTCTCTCTCTCTCTCTCTCTCTCTCTCTCTCTCCCCTCTCTTACCCCTCCTCTTTTCCCTCTCTTTCACTCTTTCTAAAACCAATTGGAAAAATATCCCTGGTGAGGATAAACAACAAAACAGTAGTAGAGAATTTGAAAAAAATCAACGAAGTAGGTTCAAAATAGGTAATATTACTTGCTAGCTTTTTGTTCCAATATTTTTATTTATTACTGACCAAGAGTTATCTAAAAATCTAGTTTTCAACCAATTAAAGATGACTTGATTTTGTCCCATTTTATCTCTAGTTTCAGATATTTTGTCTGGATTTGTTATTTCTTTCATGATCTGCTTACTTTGAGTGACTAACCCCAACATTAGCTTACCTGTATCACAGGTTGATTATGCATGTGTCTGTCTTTGTGTTAGGTAGAAACATGTATTATATGCACTATATAAAAAACAACTGATCCTTATCTATACTAAAAGGGTAATATGCTAATTAGACCAGATAGACTGTACATCTTCCAGATGTCATTCTGGACATCCTTCCTGATGGGCAGCCTGGAAACTGCTGTTGGCCTCTCACCCAGGCCACCCTGTCCCCCAGAGGGGACCCTCACCGCAATCAGGAGCCCCTTCAAAGCAAGCCAGGTGGCCCTCACCATGCATTAAACCTCTATCTTATATAATAAAAGGGTAATATGCAATTTGACACTAACAGCAGAATGACCAGAATGACAACTGGACCAGTCACTATAAGGCACACTGACCACCTCTTGGTTCTATCCAGCAGGCTCCAATCTCCTGATGGCCACCCATGGTAGAGGTGGGGCTGGTGAGCGGCGGGAACAGCTGAGCTCTCTGTCCCTTCCCCCAGCCATCAGGCACCAATCACCCGATGGTGAATGGGGAACCAGGGGTGGGTGGCAGTGGGGAGTGGGCCCAGCTATGGGCAGCTGGAAAAGATGGCCCTGAGTGCAGGCCAGGCCCAGGGATGATACCGCACATGAATTTTGTGTGCTGGGACTCAAATGTTTAATAAACTTACAATCTAAAATTTAAAGTGCTTATTTATATTTTGTAGGTAATATAAACACACAAACACAGTTGCAAATAATACAACTACAAAAGTTTATACCACACTTTATAAATTAATCTATTCTAAAAATCATTAACAAATATTCCATGACAGGCTTTGTTCTCAGCACAGGAACTCAAGAAAAAAAAAAAAAAATGAAATCACAGAAGAGGCATCTGCTCTGGATTAAAGAAATGAATAGAGATGTTATTATGTTAATATGTAACTGGAATATTAATTTACTCCAGAAGATAAAGTAGGATTTTTCCCAAAATTCGAATGGTAAGAGCAAGGTTCTAGCAAGCAGATAAAGAGATATAGGAAAGACAAAAAGAAAAATCATACTCACTTGGATTTTAATAAATTATGGGGATGAGCAGTAAGAGTTGTAAAGTAATGGTGACATTATTGAGAGAGCATTGTTTGAAAATGAGCACTAGAAAGCCAGGGGATTTTGAGCAGTGCTTTCTGACCTTTTAGCACATGAATAACAGAATAGAGATTGAAACCATCAACAGAAAAAAAAGGTTCAATTGGAAATAAACTCACAGGGTTATTGATCATAAAGTCCTAACTGAGCAGGTCATAGTGGGTAGTTCTTTCCTAGCCCTATCACTTCTTCAGTAAAAGGGTTTAAATAATCCCTATTCATTCCTATGCATCGAGATTAACACACCTTTGAAAAACAAGAAAGAATATCCCTGGAAGGGGGCATTAACTCTCAAGAGCACATAATCTTGTTAATCATTTTGTAACCCAATCCTTGCCTTGCTTTCCCAGTCTTCCTTAAATCTCCTCTTTAATTTCAAATTAAAAGTAGCAGCAAAACTGTATTCTTGTGAGCATTGAGATCTTGCTTCCCCACATTGTCATCAGTTTGGCTAAAAAAAACCACAAAAACAAAAACAAAAAACAAAAACCCCAAAAAACAAAAACAAAAACAAAACAAAAAACAAAAAACCAACAAAAAAACACACAACCAAAAGCTCTAACAGGTTTGTACATTTCTTACATCAACACTTGTCATTTATTGTTTTGTAAAAAGCATATAAATCTGTAGAAAAAAAGTTGTATAAGTTTATTTGAGCCAAACTGACAACATATGCTGGGGAGCCAGATCTCAAATGCTCCTGAGAATAGCAGTTTCAGCTTCTTTTATGCATTTGAAATGAAAGAGGGAATTTAAGGAAAATTGCATGTAAGTGGGAGAAGCAAGTCAGGGATTGGGTTGCAGAATATTTAACAAGATCAATTGCTCTCTTGACAGTTAATATTTCCTTCCAGGGATATTATGTCTGGTATTTTAAAGGTGTATTAACCTAGATGCATAAGAATGTACAGGATTGGCTTAAAACCCTTTATTAACGAAGTTATAGGCCTGGGAATGAATACCCATCTGATCTGCCCAGCTAGAAATTTATGATCAGTAATCCTGTGAGGTTACTTCCTATTAACTCCTTTTTTTCCATCCACAAAATCATTATTGTATTATGTCTCCATAATGCATAACCAATAACATGGTATGCATTAGTTATGTATATAAATAGTATGTACTAATAGTATATAGTTCTGATACATCACAGTTTTTTTAATTAATAGAAAAAAAGCAACATTTATTCAACAAATAGATTAACCACTCCAATTTTATATCAAAAAGTTAAAATTCAATTCACTATTTATAGATTTTATTTTTTTCTATCATGGATACACATAATGATAAAATATTAACTTACATGGGCAAATATTTGAGGTAAAATTTTAATTTCTATTTCTGAAACATCCCGGAAATTTAAAAGATTTGTCCCACTCATTCAGTTTTTGTTCTGTATTATGTGTAGGGAGGCGATGATTTGCACAGGGAATTTAAAAATAAATTACACCTGAGAAACCAAGATGGCAGCATAGGTAAACACCTATCTTGCTGCACCACACAACAATTTCAAAACTACAACTTAATGACAGAACGAATATCATCCAGAATCACCGGAAAACTGGCTGAGTGGAAATTCCACAAATAAAAGTAAAGATAGGACACTGTGACTCAGAGGAGCAGTGGAGGACAGAGTTGAGGATATGTGTGGAGTCAGAGGTTCAGAGCCATGCACAAGCAAGCAGATAGGGTGGGCGGCTGGATACCCAGCTGGTTTTCTTGAACTGAGAGGGAGACAAAGGCATCCCATTGCACTGATTCCCAAGTTCAGGCGAGGTCTGAGGAACTCACACCCATAAGGGGTGAAACTGGACAGGAAGGAGGAAGCACGCTGAAACTTGGGTGCTGCAGAGGTCTACAAGCTTATGGAGAGGGCGTGTAAACTTGGGAACTGCAGAAGAGCACGATTGTGCAGAGAGGACTCATGACTTGCTCTCTCTTTCGGGAGAAAAAAAAAGAAAGAAGGGATACCACCAGACTGCATTGTTTTACATCCCTGGGTGAGACTTTGGGTGTGCAGACTCATTTGGGGAGAGGCTGAATTGTCCGGCAGCAGGTAGAACTCACCAGCAGCATCCCTGGGTGAGACTTTGGGTGTGCAGACTCATTTGGGGAGAGGCTGAATTGTCCGGCAGCAGGTAGAACTCACCAGCAGCTTTCTCTCAGAGGTGCATGCAGCCATTACCATCAGGCACAGAGACCCATAGGGTGGAGCTGACAGGAAATCAAGGCTGTCTGCTCAGCCCAGAGACTCCACCCATCCAACCTTAGCACAGCTGATCCTCATAGCCAATTGGCCTGGAGGTCAAACCCTCTTAGTGCTAACAACAATAATCTAGGCTTAACTTCAACAAGACTGTGAAACCCATAAAGGGCTGCACCAAGAGTATCCACCTCAGGTAACTAGGGAGGCTGAGCCACTGTCCCTTAGAGGACATCTACCACACAAAGATAATTGACCAACTCAGGGAAGCAGCCACAATGCAGAGACATGGAAAGAAATCAAATGTGAAAGAAATGGAGGAGCGGAACTGGTTTGGCTCAGTGGATAGAGCGTCAGCCTACAGACTGAAGTGTCCCGGGTTCAATTCTGGTCAAGGGCATGTACCTTGGCTGTGGGCACATCCCCAGTTGGATGTGTGTAAGAGGCAGCTGATCGATGTTTCTTTCCCTTCGATGTTTCTGACTTTCTATCCCTCTCCCTTCCTCTCTGTGAAAAATCAATAAAATAAAGTTTTTTTACAAAAAGATATATTCGGAAATAATATATATATATATATATATATATAAATAAGAAATGGAGGGGAAAAAAGGACAAAACCACAGTAATAAGGTTTTTCAAGAAGCTCCTAGAAAAGGCCGATGAACTTAATGAGACCTTCAAGGATATGAACAAGACCGTCGAGGATATGAATGAGACCCTCGAGGATATGAAAAAGGACCAACTAGAAATTAAGCATACACTGACTGAAATAAAAAATACTATACAAATACCTAAAAGCAGTCTAGAGGACTGCAAGAACCAAGTCAAAGATTTGAGATACAAAGAAGCAAAATCCACTCAGCTGGAAAAACAAGAAGCAAAAAGAATCCAAAAAATTGAAGATAGTGTAAGGAGCCTCTGGGACAACCTCAAGCATACCAATATATAAACTTTAGGGGTGCCAGAAAAAAAGAGAGCAAGATAATGAAAACTTATTTGAAGAAATAGTGACCAAAAAATTTTCCCACCTCTTGAAAGAAATTGACTTAAAAGCCCAAGAAGCACACAGAACCCCAAAATATAGGAATCCAAAGAGGACCACAACAAGACACATCATAATTAAAATGCCAAGAGCAAAAGACAAAGAGAGAATATTAAAAGCAGCAAGAGAAAAACAGTTGGTTACCTATAAGGGAGCACCCATACGATTGTCAGCAGATTTCTCAACAGAAACTATGCAGGCGAGATGGGAGTGGCAAGAAATATTCAAAGTGATGAATAGCAAGAATCTACAACCAAGATTACTCTACCTAGCAAAGCTATCATTCAGAATTGAAGGTCAGATAAAGTGCTTTGTAGATAAGAAAAAGCTAAAGGAGTTAATCACCACCAAACCAATATTATATGAATTGCTGAAAGGTATTCTTTAAGAAGAAGAAAAGGTAAAAATAAAAATTATGAACAACAAATATACATCTATCAACAAATGAATCTAAAAATCAAGTGAATTAAAAATCTGATGAACAGGATAAACTGGTGAATATAACAGAATCATGGGCATAGAGAGAGAATGGACTGACAATTCTTGGGGAGAAAAGAGGTGTGAAAGGTATAGCAAGAGACTGAACAAAAATCATACACCTATGGAAGAGGACAGTGGAAGGGGAGGTGAGGGCAGAGGGTGGGATGGGTACTGGGTGAAGGAAAGCTATAGGGGGGGAAAAGGGAACAATGTAATTAATAAACTGAACAATAAAGATTAAAATAAAATAAAAAATAAAAATAAAAATGAATTATACCTGACACCTGCCTCGGAGGAGCAGATATAATTTTGAGAGAGAGAGAAACATGTGTAAGCCTGTAATCACAATGCAGGGAGAACAAGGCTTTGAAGCCAATAAACTGGAGCGCACATTTACATTCGGAAAGTTAAAGGTTCAATCTAGCTCACAGGTTGTTGTCTTGCTAAGACTGAGACTCCTAATCTGTACAATGGGGATGATAGGAAATAGCAGGACACCTACTATAGTATTGCTCTGATTGGTACAATGTGATAAATATCCTACAGGAACACTAAAATAAAGGGTATAGGAACAAAGAGAAGGACCCAATTGCTTTTGTCTGAGAAGGTTTACTAAATACATTTTTATTAATCTGGACCTTGAAGGTTCAGATGGAAATAAAATTTCCAGGTCAGAAAATGGAGAAAAAGCAACAAATGAACAATTTTGTAAAAGCATTTGTCAGACTCAAAAATATTCAGGTTCTTGGGTATATGGATCAGTAGAAGCTGTGGAAAATGGGCTGAACCAGGATAAAAAGAGTCTGTTATACTGTTCGGATTTATTGTGTATTGAACACAAAATTCACTGTATATTTTCAAGCAAATTGAATGTTTTAGAAATAGAACTTTAATGGATTGGAGATTGATAGATTGGAGTAGGGGAAAATTGAAATCAGATACACAAGTCAGGCATATATTACAATTGTCTGTCCAAGAGATAGTTAAAACCTAGACTAAGGCACTGCAAATAAAAAAATCAAGAAACAAAGGGAGCAGTCTGGTACCTGGCAATTAAGCATAAGTAAGAAAGTATTTTCTAGGTATAAATGTAAATAGTTCAGCTGTTTGTTTTAAGATGCTCTTGAAATATCCTAAGTTTCTGAGAGATTGAATATACAAAAGGAGAATGGAGTTCTAACCAATAACTTCTACAACAACCAGACCAGAAGAGTCAATGACTTACAGCTTCCCTAATTTTCCCCTGACTTCCAATTCAGGACCATCTGAACTCTAGAGAAAGGCAAATATGCTCTCCAAAGCAATCCCTAGAAAGTCCACTTCTAGTTTTCCTACCCCCATCTTCTCCATGCAAACCAAGTTCAATCAGGATACTTGAAACATTCCTTTTTATTTTTCCACTATTATTTTTCTCTATTCCTATCTGAAACTCAAGTGAAAATTTAACATTTAATTTATTTTTATAAAAGAACATGAGCAAATATACATTCTAACATAATTAATGACATTATTTCAACTTATAAATCCATACTGTATAAAGATTGATAGGATATGATAAACAGATTTAAACTTTTAACTTGTAAGGGGACATTTTCTTTTTGAGATAGATATTTTGGCATAAGGATTTTTGCTTCAGGTGTTTTTGTTTTGTTAGAAGAGAGTTTGGGTTATAATGTTTTTAACATTCTAACAATCTTGTCTTCATCAAAATAAAACATTTATTAAATTCAAGGATGTGTAAACTTTTAGTAATGATAATAAGAATCTGAAAGGGAAAGTCACCTTTAAATAACAAGGAAACATTGCTTTTTTATAGCCCAAACCTGAATCTATTTATGCATTCATTGTGAGTATTTAGCATTGTAAAGTAAAAAAGCTTACTGGTGATTCAGAGTTTCTCCTCTCATCTTATTGATTGTGGAGAAAACTTAAAATGACTACCAAGCTGCCAAAATAATATTATTGTTAACGATAATTTGTTAGCATAATAAAACATGAATATGGCAAGGTCTAATTTCCAGAATAAACATAAAAGATGATTGAATACAAAAAGACAACTAAATGGAAAGATACACACCTTGATAATTAGAGAAAACACTGGGCTTAAAAACATATGCACTTCAGAATGAAAATAAAAATCTTATAAAGTTATACTGTTTCAGTTTCAAAGGGACTAATTTTAATGGAACATTGTATATCATAAAACAACCTTGAGATGTACTCCTTATGCCATTCTAAAGTGTCTGATGCATGCCCTAGTCAAAATAACAACGATCTATAGATATCGCTACAGATCATTTACCCTCTTAAAGGGTTTGATCTCCTTCAAGAGTTTCATATATCACTCTTATTAACACCTATTTTATTCTATCAATCTCCTTGTGCCTAATCAGAGGTGTGATGCAGGGAGAAAAAAGCAACCATCATCAACAATAATAAAACTTGCTTTGTGTGAGTTAACCATGTTGAAATAATAAATACAATCTTTCCTCTGTCTAAAGCATTTTTAACTAGACTGGCTACTAGATCTATTATTTGTTTTACAGAATACAATCTTTATTTTTTTAAATATGTTTTTATTGGTTTTCAGACAGAGTGAAAATCATCAATTTAAGAAAGAAACTTTGATCCGCTGCCTCCCTCACATACCTGGTCTGGGAATTAAGCCTGCAATCTGGACATGTGCCCTGCCCTTGAATCAAACCAGCAAACTTTCAGTGCATGGGACAACACTCAACCAACTGAGCCATACCAGCCAAGGGCAAAATATATTATTTTTAAAAATTTATTTTTATTGAGTTCAGAGGGAAAGGGAGAGGTAAGAAAAATAGAAACATCAGTGATGACAGAGAATCATTGATTGGCTGCCTCCTGCACACCCTCAACTGGGATGGAGCCAGAAACTTTGGCATGTGCCGTGACTGGGAATCGAACCATGACTTCCTGGTTCTTAAGTCGATGCTCAACTACTGAGCCTGCCAGCTGGCAAAAATATATATTATTTTATATGTTGACTTTCTTTTTCAAATGTTACCATTTTATTTTCAAGTAAATTTCAGCTTTATGTTGATGATGATGATTCTGAAATTAGTGTCATATTTGGATATGAAATAAAAACACACCAAAACACCGGTTTCAGTGATAGGTCTTATATGAGTTCTAAAAATGTTTGAATATCAAGTTGTATTTGAATTATCAATTTGAGAATCATTCTATGCAACATTGTCTCTACAACTCATTTATTGATATTGATATATTATGTCAATAGTAAATAATTCATCCAAGGATAATTATATATGAACCAAACACTTCTATGAAGACAGGACATTTTTTAATTTTTTTTTTGTGGCATGTTATATCTCTGGAAAATATTCCCTTGTGCTTAAAAGTGAAGAATACTTCTCAAATATGAAATCCACAAAGGCAGGGAATTTCTTGTATGATATTTTCACATAGTTGATTTTTATTAAATTTTGTGTTTATAAAGAGATTTAAAGCAGAAAGTGTGGATACAAAACCTTTAGGGAAGTACATGAAGATTCATTATGCATTAATAATCCCAGAAATAATTGATGTAATATATAAACCCATTTTCATAACTCAGATCAGAAAACTTAAATAATTTCCTCAACCTGAAATGGCTAATGGGTGAAAGAGACAGGATTTAAGAGCAGAACAAATTCTTTTTAACCATTTTATGAGAGTTTTGTTTGTCCAGTATTCTGAAATCAAACTACTGTTTCATGAGAAAATGTGTTTTGAATTCTAAACATTCAATATGGAAATACTTATTGGGTACAATCCATAGGTATGACATGGTATATGGTCTCATTAAAAGATGGATCCAGTATAAAATGTTTAATATGGGAAATCAAATAACCCTGAAAATTACATCATTTGTGAGTGAGTCATCAGCAGATATGTTTCACAGGGAATGGGTTTTAAACCTTTGAGCTATAACTTGTTTTATGACAAGTTGTTAATACTGGAAGCACATCAGAGACAATATGATGTTATTATAAATAAAATCTTGGCAGAGCCTCAGCATTCAAATCTCCTGTTCTGAAGTCAGTGAAAGATATTTTTCTTTAATGTGTATTAAAGAGAAAGAAGACAGCAGAGCCATTTATACAGAAAGTAAAAGGATGTTAAAACAGGGAAAATAGGGATAATGCCTAATGAGATCGGGAAAATCTAATCTAGCCTGTTTTGCAACAATATCTTTTGAGTATAATTTGCAATTTTACCCAAGTTAAATTTGTTGTTACAAATATTTAGTTTGGCTACAGAATTATGTCTCAAATCCCACCATAAACAACACAAAGGCAAGTTTAAGGCACATAATTTTAAAACATATGTGTTGTTTATGTTTTCTGAGACAAATTTATGTAAAACAATTTTTTTCATATTAACTTGTTTAAATTTTATTTGAATAAATTTTTCTGAATATTTTTGTGTGCATTGGAATAATTTCTAGAATTAGAACTAAAAATTAAGAAACCTGATTTATTATCAGTTGATAAATTATAGTTTAGATTGTCAAAAGCTATTAGCTATAGCCTGGCTGGCATGGCTCAGAGGTTGAGTGTCAATCAGTTAACCAGGAGGTCAGGTTCCATCCCTGTCAGGGCACATCCTCAACTGGTGGGCTTGATCCCCAGTGCGGGGCATGCAGGAGACAGACCATAGATGATGATTCTGTCTCATCAGTGATGTTTCTCTCTCGCCTGCTCCTTTCCTCTCTGAAATCATTAAAAATAAATAAAACATGCTTTAAACATAAATAACGCTATTAACTATAAAAGTTATAGCCAAAATTAGAAAATATTTAACATTCATTTTCAATTTCTTTTATACGCCTACATACATCTCATATATTGACACCCCCAAACCTCATTATATTTATTTTGTAATTTTCTATTAGAATTATGAACCTACATAATACATTTAATTGATACCAAAGCAATATTATAGATAGATAGATAGATAGATAGATAGATAGATATGGCATTGATTAAAATTTTTAAATACTAAAATTTACATCACTAACCAGTAGTGTTTCAGGGTTAATTTTAGAATAAATATTGGACAATAGGTAGGTTTAATAACAAAAGTAGTTAGGAGTATAATTAAACAGAACTGTTAAATTAGTAATTGCAAGTCCACCTAAAATAAATTTAGTCCATCATCAAATGAAGAAAAAGCTATTTTTAAACCTGTCATTAAGAAAATTTCCCTGATTTTAAGAAACCACTTGAATTCATGTATTATCATTACAGATATCTTCAGCCTACCTGGTACTGATATTTAGGCTTTAGGAAGAAATATGTAGTTTGTTCAATGTTAACCAAAACAATATGCTAAAATACCACATTGATAAAATATATATATATATATATATATATATATATATAAACTTACTTCCCCTTCCAGCTTTATTGAGCTATAATTTACATATAACATTATATAAGTTTATACATCCTGATAATTTGAATATGTATATATTGTGAAATAACTATCACACTAATTATTAGTTAATCTGCTACCTTATATGGCATATTTTATTTTACTTCAAAAATATTTTTTAAATGCATTTTATTTATTTTTTACAGAGAGGTAGGGAGAGGGAGAGAGAGTTAGAAACATTGATAAGAGAGAAACATCAATCAGCTGCCTCCTGCACAACCCCCACTGGGGATGTACCCACAACCAAGGTATATGAGCCTGACTGGAACCAAACCTGGGACCCTTGAGTCTGCAGGCCAGTGGTCCATCCACTGAACCAAATCAGTCAGGGCTCAAAAATATTTTTATAATTTTAATTATCCTATCTAATAAAAGAGTAATATGCAAATTAACCATCACTCCTGTGAAAAAATGGGAATGCCCATAGCCGGAAGATGGTGGTGCACAATTCTCTCAGCTCCACTGGAGTCCCCAATCTCAGGGAGGGCTGCCAATGAGAGCTGGGAGAGTAAGCAGCCTGGTGGGATTCTTCCCAGAGGCCCTCTTGACCCTTTATAAAAATAAAAAACAAATTCACTCCCTGTGGAATGTTTCACACACACAAACCTGCAGCCTTGGTTCTCCCCTATGGAGTGATCCCCTGCCAGCAGCAGCCTGGGGTCACAGCCTGGGAGGCGCCCGCACCTCCACCAAATGATCCCCTCCGAGTGGTGGCAGCCTGGGCTAGGGTCTCAGCCTGGGAGGGACACACACAATCCCCTCCCAGTGGCCACAGCCTGGAGTCTTAGCCTAGAAGGAGTGTGCACCCCCACAGCTCAATTCCCTCCCAGCGACGGCAGCCTGGGGTCTCAACCACTGAGTCACACCAGTAAGGCAGATATGAAGGAATCTTAAATGTTTCTTCATATATATATATATATATATATATATATATATATATATATATATATATTACATATATATATATATTATTGATTTTTTATAGAGAGGAAGGAAAAGAGATAGAGAGCTAGAAACATTGATCAGCTGGCTCCTGCATACTGGATATGTGCCCACAACCAAGGTACATGCCCTTGACTGGAATCGAACCTGGGATCCTTGAATCCAATACTCCATCCACTGAGCCAAACCAGTCAGGCTTGTCCAATATGTTAAAGATAAAACCTTATCTAATAAAGAGGAAATATGCAGGGGAGGGTATTTGAGATAACCGAGTTGTCAGGGGAGGGCAGCTCAGGATGATCAGTCTGGCAGGGGAGCAGTTAGGCATATATCAGGCTGGCAGGAAATTGGTTAGAGGATGATTAGGCTGGTAGGCAGAAGTGGTTAGGGGCAATCAGGCAGGCAGGTGAGGTGTTGGGAGCCAGCAGTCCTGGATTGTGAAAGGGATGTTTGACTGCCAGTTTAGGCCCGATCCAGGAATCAGGCCTAAACAGGCAGTTGGACAACCCCCAAGGGGTTTGAGATTGGAGAGGGTGCAGGTTGGGCTGAAGGACACCCTCCCCCCCCCCCGCCCTTGTGCATGAATTTCATTCACTGGGCCTCTAGTAATATAATAATTTTTGATAATTGTAGAACATCTATAAATATATAGAAAGAAAAAAATTAAGTATCTCACTTTTCTCAAAATCAAACATCTCCTCATAAAGCAAGAATTTAAATAATTTGATACATATCTTTCTGGACATTTAAAAAATATATTTAGGTTTCTGTGTGTGTTTTTGTGTTTACAAGTTTAAAAAAGATAAGTAAAATTACATATGCTATACAGATCTTTTCTATTTTAAACAAAATTTCTTATGATTATTCTTCATTTCAGCATATATATATATATATATTTCATTATTTTTAGTCTAGTATAACATTCTATATCATACTTATGTTTTTCATTTTTTGTGTAATAAACAATGCTACAACTAAAATCCTTAAATATATATGCAGATCTGTCTACAAGATAGATATCTAGATGGATAATTTCTAGAATCAGAGGCATATGCATTTACATAGATGTCTAGATGGATAATTTCTAGAATCAGAGGCATATGCATTTACATGCATATGCCTACCAGCCTAATCATCCTCAGCCATTAGGTATGTCTAATATGGCTATACTAGAGGCATATGCATTTACATAGATGTCTAGATGGATAATTTCTAGAATCAGAGGCATATGCATTTATATGCATATGCCTACCAGCCTAATCATCCTCAGCCATTAGGTATGTCTAATATGGCTATACTAGATCTTTGACTATACTGCCTTACATGTCCATCAGCAACATTTGATAGAGCCAATTCTCATGCCCACAACAGGGTAAGGTACAACCAACTAATCGGCTTGTAAGTTCTGCCAATAGGATAGAATCAAATCATTGTTCAAATAATAATTATTATTTTACATACTCTCATATAAATGATGTGAATTTCAATGCATTTTAAGGTTCACATGTCATGTTTATTTATTGTTCTTGGACTGCATTTTTATCTGATTTGTTCATGTTTCTTTAAGTTGTTTTATTTATGTTAAGACTGTTTAAGTTTTATATATTATAATTCTTATTTATATTATCTCATGAATGTGCTGGGTTTTGTTTGTATGGCTTATGTTTTGTTTTGTTTTTCCTCTTATTTATCAGACAAATAGATATTACCTGACTCCTAATTTCTATTAAAATTTCTGGAAAACAGATGGTTCAGTTTCATGATATTTTATGCCAATAATGAATTTATTTAGTTAGTTATTTTTCTTTAAATATTTTTAAATTACATTATTATATTAGTTTTCAGTGTATATCCCAGTGTTTAGACATTATATATATAAATTATCATCCCAATAAATTTTGCACCCCATCTGATACCATACATAGTTATTATAATATTATTTATTATGTTCCTTATTTTATATCCCCTTGACTATTCTGTACCAATTTGTACTTATTAATCTCTTCACCTTTTTCACCCATTCCCTTAAACTCCTTTTCATATAGCAACTGGAAAAATGTTCTCTATATTATGAGTTTGTTTCTGTACTGTTTGTACACTGATTTTTAGATTCAATTGTTGATAGATGTATATTTATTGCCATTTTATTGTCCATATTTTTAACCTTTTTCTTTTACCCTTCCTCTTCTTAAAAAATACTCTTTAACATTTCATGTAATACTGGTTTGGTGGTGATAAATCCCTTTAGCTTTTTCTTCTTTGTGAAGCTCTTTATCTGTCCTTCATTTCTAAATAATATTTCACTGGTTAGCGTAACCTTGGTAATAGGTCCTTGCTTTTCATCACTTTGAATATTTCTTGCTAATCCCTTTTGACCTACAAAGTTCCTTTTCAGAAAATAGCTGACAGTTTTATGGGAGCTCCCTTGTAGGTAACTAACTGCCTTTATCTTTCTAATTTTAAGATTCTCTGTCTTTAACCTTTGGGATTTTAATTATGATGTATCCTGTTGTGGGTCTCTTTGGAGTCACCCAGTTTGGGACTCTCTACACTTCCTGAACTTGTATGTCTGTTTCCTTTACTAGGTTAGGGAAGTTTTCCATCATTATTTTTTTCATGTAGATTTTCAAATCCTTGTTCTCTCTATTCCTCTCACACTCCCAAGATGTGAATGTTGGTACCATTGAAGTTATTCACAGGTTCCTCATACTACCTTCAACTTTTTGAATTTTTATTGTTTTCTGATTGGGTGTTTTCTGAGTCCTTAACCCTAAATCTCTGAGTTGACCATCTATTTCATCTATTCTACTGTTGATTCCTTGTAATATATTTTTCATTTCAGGTTATGTATTCTTCATTTCTGACTGGTTCTTTATTATATTTCTTAGTTCCATTTTTATGTTTTCTATTGCTTTGTTGAAATTCTCACTAAACTCATCTACTCTTTTCCTAAGTTTACTGAGAATCCTTATAACCATTTTTTTTTTAACTCTACATCTAATAGATTGCTTGTCTCCATTTTCTTTAGTTCTTTTTATGGTGTTTTGTTCTGTTCTTTCATTTGGGGCATATTCCCTTATCTCATCATACTGGCAGCCTCGCTGTGTTGAATTCTTTGTATTAGGTAGAGCTACTATGGCTTGGTAGAGTGGCCTTATATGGGAAGGTGTCTTATACATCCAGTGGCACTGACTCCTCTTTGATCCATACTGGGCACTCCAGGTTTCCTCCCCTTTCCATGTGGATTGTGTACATCCTCCAATTGTAGTTGAGTCTTGATTGCTGTTGGTTCATCAATGTAAGAGATTTACCCCCAGGATGATCAGCTGCATGTTTGGGAATTATCATGCAATATCATCTGTGCAAGGGCTTTATCCATGGAGAAGGACTTACTTCAGTGGGGATTTGGTGCCCACTGAGTCTGGGTTGAATTGGGTCTCTCTTTTTCTGGCCGGTTGATTTTTTTTTAGCTTTAGTTTTTGTTTTTATTCTTTTTAGACAGGGAAGGGGACAGAGAGATAGAAGCATCAGTGATGAGAGAGAATCATTGATTGGCTGCCTCCTGAACACCCCACATTGGTGATTGCATGCATAAACCAGGCACATGCCCTTATTAAGAATTGAACAGTGATCTCCTATTTCATAGGTTGATGCTCATTCATTGAGCCATGCTGGCTGGGCCTGGCCAGTATTGTGTAGGTTCTTGATTTTATGCAAGAAAGATTTCACCATGTGAGTCCAAGTGGTTTTGAAACTACATTTATTAAAGCTGGGCAGAGTGAAACGAAAGAAGGGCTTATGGTAGAAGAAGCAATAGAAGAGCATTTAGGCTTTTGCTCTCTGGAAATGTTATAACACAGAAGTGAGCCCTCGGGGTTTCATGAATTCACTGACAAGTAAAAGTCACAGTGACAAAATTGAGTCTTTGCAGAGCTACTTTTAGCTCACTGGAAAGTTTAGAATAAAAGGAGCATCAGGAAAAAGCCTAGGTGGTACTTTGCTTTGACTCTAGTAACATTATAGGAAACAGCCATGGTGGGGCATCTGTTAGCTCACTGAAAACTCAGGGCAAAGGAGCTTTGCAGACAGAATCAGGGTATAAACCTAGGATAAGCTGCCGCTGTCCATTGCTCCCCTGGTTATAAGTCTCATAGAGACCCTTAGAGTTTAGGAGACAAAGGTAAAAATGCACACCTGAGAGGGAAGAAAGGTATGAGCATGCTCCAAAGAGAGCTCCCTCTAGATCTTTGTCTTCATGGTTCTTTTTTTTTTTTTTAAAAAGATGAGAATTTAAGGGGAAATCTTAAAGGAGGATTTCAAGAGAATACTCATGGAATATATGCTGATATGCCAAAATGAGATTTATTCCCCTGACTTCATTTGTTATTTGGTGTGATCAGTATAAATGGTACTAATTAGATTTCTGTTATCTATCTGGTTAGGGTGATATAAACTATTTACTCTGGGAAGGAAAAATGTAAACTATTTACTCTTTTGTGCTTTACTAGATAGCTAGGACAGCTTGGCTATTTAACTGTCTGTGCCCCATTTCCACTTGTTCTGGATTACTAACTCATCTCAGTCTTTTTTATTTCATTTTAAATAAATCTTTATTGTTCAGATTATTACAGTTGTTCCTCTTTTGTTCCCCCTCATAGCTCTCCTCCACCCGGTGCCCACCCCACCCTCTGCACTTATCCCCCCCCCCACTGTCCAGATACATAGGTATATGATTTTTGTCCAGTCTCTTCGTGCACCCCCCTAATCCCTCTTCCCCCCAAGAATTATCAGTCCACTCCCTTTCTATGCCCCTGATTCTATTAGATTCACCAGTTTATTCTGTTCATCAGATTTTTTATTCACTTGATTTTTAGATTCACTTGTTGATAGACATGTATTTGTTATTCATAATTTTTATCTTTACCTTTTTCTTCTTCTTCTTCTCCTTCTTCTTCTTCTTCTTCTTCTTCTTCTTCTTCTTCTTCTTCTTCTTATTATTATTATTATTATTCTTATTCTTATTCTCCTTCTTCTTTTTCTTCTTCTCCTTCTTCTCCTTCTTCTCCTTCTTCTTCTTCTTCTCCTTCTTCTTCTTCTTCTTCTTCTTCTTCTTCTTCTTCTTCTTCTTCTTCTTCTTCTTCTTCTTCTTCTTCTCCTTCTTCTTCTCCTTCTTCTTCTTCTTCTTCTTCTTCTTCTTCTTCTTCTTCTTCTTCTTCTTCTTCTTCTTCTTCTTCTTCTTCTCCTTCTTCTTCTTCTTCTTCTTCTTCTTCTTCTTCTTCTTCTTCTTCTTCTTCTTCTTCTTCTTCTTCTTCTCCTTCTTCTTCTCCTTCTTCTTCTTCTTCTTCTTCTTCTTCTTCTTCTTCTTCTTCTCCTTCTTCTTCTTCTTCTTCTTCTTCTTCTTCTTCTTCTTCTTCTTCTTCTTCTTCTTCTTCTTCTTCTTCTTCTAGAATACCCTTCAGTATTTCATATAATACTGGTTTGGCAGTGATGAACACCTTTAGCTTTTTCTTATATATGAAGCTCTTTATCTGACCTTCAATTCTGAAGAACAGATTTGCTGGGTAGAGTAATATTGGTTGTAGGTTCTTGCTATTTGTCACTTTGAATATTTCTTGCCACTCCCTTCTGGCCTGCATAGTTTCTGTTGAGAAATCTGCTGACAATCATATGGGTTCTCCCTTATAGGTAACTAACTGTTTTTTCCTTTCTGCTTTTAATATTCTCTATTTATCTTTTGCTCTTGGCATTTTAATTATGATGTGTCTTGTTGTGGTCCTCTTTGGATTCTTGTTTAGGGGTTTCTGTGCTTCCTGGACTTGTAAGTCTATTTCTTTCACCAGGTAGGGAGAGTTTTCTGTCATTATTTCTTTAAATAGGTTTTCAATATCTTGCTCTCTCTCTTCTTCTGGTACCCCCATAATTCAGATATTGTCTTGAAGTTGTCCCAGAGGCTCCTTACACTATCTTCATATTTTTGGATTCTTTTTTCTTTTTTCTTTTCCAGTTGAGTGGGGTTTTTTTGTTTGTTTGTTTCTTTATATTTCAAATTTTTTACTTGATTTTTGTGATCCTCTAGTTTGTTGTTGGATCTCTGTATATTATTCTTTATTTCAGTTAGTGTATGCTTAATTTCTAGTTGGTCCTTTTTCATACCCTTGAGGGACTCACTAAATTTATTGGCAGTTTCTAGAAAATTTTTGACAAACCTTATAACCATGGTTTTGAACTCTATATATAGTTGTTTGCTTTCCTCAATTTCTCTCATTTTTTATCTGTTCTTTGTCTCTACATTTTGGCTGCTTCCCTGTGTTGATAGAGTCGCTTTGTGTGTTAGGTGTCCTATAGGGCCCAGTGGCTCAGCCTCCCCATTTAACTGAGATGGACACTATTGGTGCACTCTTTGTGGGCTGTATGCACAGTGTTGTTGTAGTTAAGCCTTGATTGTTATTGATATCACTGGGAGGAATTGACCTCCAGGCCAATTAGCTGTGAGAATCAGTTGAGTCTATGATGGGAGAACTTCTGTGCTGGAGACACCCTTATGGGGCAGGACTTGCTTCAGTAGGTCTTTGGTGCTCACTCTGTCTGCCCCCTGAGTGTGTCCTTTATTGATGTGAGGAGTTGTAATCTGGATGTTCCTACTCTGACCACTGGTACACTGGTTCTTTGATCTCCAAGGAGGTGTAAATTTAGTTCTGCCTGAGGCCACCCAGCAGGAGCTAAGGAGAGATCTACAGATTCCTGTTCTTTGTTTTGGGTTTGTAGATTCCCAGACGAGACCTCACTGTGATGCAATGCAAGCTGCTGTGGAGTGTGGGGCCTTCTTTTGGAGGTTCTGGGGCTCTCTGACCCAGCTATAGTTTGTTAGGTAATTTTAGATTGCAAAGCGCCAGATCATTTTGCAAAAACCTCTGCTCACAGCTGAGGTGGGGTTGTAAATCAGGTGGGGTGAGGTCTCAGGGTGGAGCAAATAGCAATGGCTACCCTTAAGCCCTTCCTTAAGAGTCCCCTGGGTCTCAGTGTTCCAAGGTATTCACTGCAAGCACTTCTGAGAAAAAACTACCCTTGTGTTCCAGCCTCATGCAAGACAGTCCAATTTCCCCCGTATTAGTCTGGATCCCCAAAGTCTCTGGAGTTCAGAGCAGTCGGGAGCTTGTGTCTCCCTCCCAATTGAAAAAGGACAACCACATCCTCAGTTGCCAACCCTTTCTGCATGTGTGCCTCTGTACCTCTGCACCTTACATCTGCACCTCCACTGAGTCTCAGTGTGCTTTTCTCTCCCCTTCTAGTTGTAGAATTTCCACTTAGCCAGCCTTCCTGTGGTTCTGGATGATGTTCATTTTGTCTTTTAGTTGTAGTTTTGAAGTGGTTGTGTAAGGCAGCAAGTTCAGGTATTTACCTCTGCCACCATCTTGGTTTCTCCTCATCTTAGTCTTAAGCTGTCCACCAGTGTGCTGGTTCTGGGGCCTCCCATGACATGCAGACCACAGTCAGCCACAGCTTATGACCTGACTGGGCCACTCAGCATACGCTACAAAGAGATCTGTAGATGGCTTCTATTTGTGCTGGGCTTGGAAGGTGCTCAGGAAAGGCAAAGATGGGAACCAAGGCCAACTGCTACTAGTGTCAGGCCTGGGACCATTTATTGAGAGGTACAGGGCACCCTGAGACTAGATGCTACTTGTTTGAGAGATTTTAGAAAACTAGGAAGCATAAGCCAAAACAGACCATTTATTTGTATGGAAAAGCCACTAGAGGCAGCGGTCTCAAAAATTGGGTAGTGGGGTTTCAAGAAATCATCAGATAGGGGAAACCAGTGATAGCCAGGTTGATGGAGACTCAGATATGGTGCTGGCTTGCTGGCTTTGTGAGGGAGGGTTCAAAAATTAACCGTAGCTTCTGCCAACACTTCTATCTGGCGGAAAACTGCCTTCCATCTCTTGCATGAATACCAGGCAATTCAGTTCCCCTCCTTGTGTTCCTGGTGTCTTTTGAGTTGTCTCATTCTTTGTCTCCACCCCTTTTACCAGTCTTTATGAGACTTCTTTATATCATTAGTTTTAGGAATTCTGTTTAGCTAGATTTCAGTTAGTTCTGAATAATGGTTGTTCTATAGTTTAGGTGTAATTTTGATGTGGTTGTGGAATGACGTAAGTACCACATTTACCTATACTGCCATTTTCTATAGAATCCCCGAATTTATTCTGAAACAGATATACACAGATATTTATCATCTCACTAAGATTTGATGAGGGGAAAGAGTTATACACATGTTCCGAAATACATGTTTAGACTTATTCTGTCATTAATGATTTACTTAGAGTGATACACTTTTCTGTTGAATTGAGGACATTCACATGGGCTCTTTGAAACTTTCTATATAACAATTCCATGGATTAGCAGTTTCATTATTTAATAGCACAAGTCCAAATTCACTTCTCCAGGACTTATTTTTTATATGCATGAAGGAGAGAATGATTCTACTTCATAAGGTTGTGAGGACTATGTGAAATTAAATAATGTTAAAGTTCTAGGAATAGGTAAATTATTTACAAGTTATTGTTTTTCTTGTATATGTTTGATGGTTTGTACATAAAGGAAATATCTGTGTTTGTGTTACTTGTTTTATTAAGCACCAGATACAAAAATTACATTTGAATTCAACTCCAGGGGTGAAGACATTTTAATAATAGTCAATTTATGATCATATACATATTTCTTAATGAAATAGTAATGTCTCAAGAAAAACTTATCTATTATTTATTTACAGCTATACCACACCTTCCCTTCTTACCAAATATTTACATCTTAAACCTCTACTGTGAACCAAGGAGGATATATGCTTTAAAGAGATATACAGAGGGATGGGCATGAAAGAAAATTCATGTGAATATATCTTTGATTTCTGGGAATACAAAAAGTTAGGTCTATATTTTTATTGCAAAAAGATGATTTTATTGCAAGGAGAAAAAGACACCATACATCTTTAATTACAGCTTTGTTTTAAAAAGAAGTATTAATTATGTGTTATTATTCATCTTGGGCTTATTTTTTCTAACTCATTAGCATCTCTATTAGTCCATAAATGCACATAAAATAATATTAATTGTCAAGTAAGTTATGAACTTTGTACAATTGCATTTAACTTTATACATTTCAAATTCAGAAATAAGGACATATTCACAAAATGGGCCTAGGAGGAAATGATTCCATTAACTGTGCCTGTTTTTCTTGGATAGAAGAAAAAACAATAATTTTGTATGTGTTTTTTTACATGGAAACTTGACTTTGATATGTATACTTTTCTATGAATTGTTATGTTCCCAGAATAATGGGAAAAGACTCCAGTAAAGAACAGTAGTATTTATCTATGTAAGACATACATTTCATCTTCTAGAATTGGGGAAAATGCTAATTGTATAACAAATATTTAAATAGATGAAGTGATGAATATTGAGACTGTACTCAATTCACCACTGAATGTTTGACCAGAACTATCCAGTTAATTATGAATTTTAGAAGAATGATGATAAATTTATACAATCAACCAGATAATTTTTTCTGAATATCTGTATTTTTAAAACTCATTGCTGTAGCATATGCATCTCAAGTGGGACAATATCATTCCAAAGAGAAAGAACATTTTGGGAGTGATTTGATTTTTATTGAGGTTTATGGCCCTCCAGAAGGCAACAGTGCATAAACAGATATAGAGTATATATGTGACATAAAAATTTCATGATTTTAGACAGTCAAAAAAATGTTTAATGTAGTAATTGTAGATTAAAGTTTGATGTATTAATTATTGTTTCAAAATGTGTTCTAAGGCTTGAAAATATATGTGTAATAAAGCAAATTCTCATAAAATCATTAATAAAAGTTATAAAAAATGTTTCCCATTTTAGGTCAGTTGTATAAAATATAAATTATTAAATATATTTTTCTGTCCATCATTCGTATTAAATCAAAGATATTTGCTCATTTGCCTTCTTAGTTTGTCCATTTTATTCTAATTAATACTATGTAAAACAATATGTTTTATTCTTCCTTAAACACTTTGACCTTTTAATAAATATGAATATTTTCGTACTTTAAGATTCCATTATGTCCTCCTGGGACACAACCTGATGCATGAGAAATGTTGGTACTCATTCCTGCTCTGCATGTTCTTAGTTACTATGAAATTGTGTTGAGCTTGAACTACAGAAATAATTCCTTTTTATTTTCCCAATTATAAATTGCCTTATTCTAGTGAATATGCCTTTTTATCTAAACCATCCAGGTCAACACAAAGGTTTAAATTCTCTCTCCTTGCTCTGCTTATTGTATAAATCATTATGGAAAACAAGGATATTGGTCAGCACTTTGTCACTAACTATGCTTTATACTAAGCCACTTAATCTTCATGAGTCTCAATCATCTCAAAAAGTAAAATATAAATAGGTCATTATTCAGTTTTGTATCTTGTGGGACTATTTTTAGGAACTATATAAATTAATGTCCTTTGAAATAATTTTAAATATTAGATTTAAATCTCCAAAATATTGGAGTACCAATAGTTCTATTTACACTATAGGAAACCATGATTAGTAGTGGCAATGGTACTTTGTTCCTAACTCATAGGATCAGCATCTCATCATTAAGTTGTCTAAAATCACATGGCTAAAAGTTTTAAATATATTTAATAGTACTGTTTAAATTAATCTTTTCATGGACAGGGAGGTATTCATGTTTGTTACTTAAAGACTCCACTGTAGAAGGTATTTATTAAATATTTGCTGAATCTAAAAAAGTCATTCTACCTCAGTTTTATAAAATTTTGGAAATATATGTGACATATAAAACACTGAAATATTTTTCAGATTTAAGGGGATAGAAATTTAACATCAATGTAGTTTTATTTGATTATCCTAGTATTATGATAAAAGTTGAACAACTATTAGATAACTTCCAAAATTTATTCTGTACAAAAATCCAGCATAATCCTGTCTAATAAAAGAGAAACATGAAAATTGACCATATCTTCACTACACTACCAGCCAATAGGAGCAATATGCAAATTAACCCCCAAGCAAAATGGTGGTGGGTGGGCCCCCTCTCCCCCCAGCTGACCACGGCCCTGGCAGTGCTTTGGTGACGGCACCAGGGGTCCCAGATCACAGCTCAATGCCAGCCCCAGTGGGCGATTCAGCTCCCTCGCAGCCCATAGCCACCATTACAGTTCACCATGGGCATCAGGGGTCCCAGATTGCAAAGGCCGGCCATGCGGGCACTTTACCACGGGTGCCGGGGGTCCCAGATCTCACCCCAATGCCAGCCCCAGTGAGCAATCTGGCTCCCCCATGGCCCGCAGCGAAAGCTGGCCATGTAGGCGCTTAGGCGATGGGAGTCCCTGATCACAGCCCAGCCCCAGAGGACAAAGCCATGGTGGTGGGGCCAATGCAGAGGCCATTAGGGGTGATCAAGCCAGGAGGGGAAGGCAGTTGGGGGTGATCAGGCCAGTAGGGGAGGGTAATTAAGGGTGCTCAGGCTGGTGGTAGGGGGTAGTTAGGGCCAAGTAGGCCAGCAGGCAGAATGGTTAGGGGTAATCAAGCAGTCAGGCAGATGAGCGATTGGAGCGGATTGCGAGGGGATTGTCCAAGTGCCAGTTTAGACCCAATCCCATAGGGGTCTCAGATTGGAGAGGATGCAGGCCAGACTGAGAGACAACCTCCCCAGCCCCCATGTGCACAAATTTCATGCAGTGGGCCACTAGTTATTTATAATATACTAGAAACCAGTTGAAGGAAGATTCCTGCAAGAATAGGGCTTTTTGCGGCCTGACCAAAGCTCTCTCCCTTCTTCGCTGCCTCACTCCCTCACTTCTCCACTACCTCACTCCCTCCCATCTCTGCTGCATTGCTCACTCCCATTTCCTATGCCTCGCTCCCTCCCTTCTCCCCTGCCCCTTCTACTTCCCTTCCTTCTCCTCAGGCTGCCTGCATCCCTCCCTTCTCCCCCGCCTGGCTTGCTTACTTCTCTGCAGCTTTGCTCCCTTTTGCAGTGGCCTTTCTTCTGTGCCTGGATATGCAAATCAACCACCATCTTGGTTGGGTTAATTTGCATACTCACTCTGATTGGCTGGTGGGCATGGCTTGTGGTATAACAAAGGTATAGTCAATTTGCATATTACTCTTTTATTAGATAGGATTAAAATCCTATCTATGAAGGAGGAAATATGCTAATTGACCCTCATGCTGTCACAAAGATGATGGCACTGACAGCCAATAAGAAGGAAATATGCCGATTGACTATCTCACCTTCAAAGATTGTGGCGTTCACAGCCACAAGATGGCAGTGCCAAGTCTTCTCAGCCCCTCTGGGCGGAAGGCTCATGGCAAGGCTGGACTCACCTCCAGGCAGGCCTGGTCACTCCATACACTTGCCTCTGGAGTCCCCTAGTCCCCTCAGGCCTTCAGCTGCCCAGGGCCAGTCCGAGGAGCAGGCAAGCCTCGGATGGTGGGTTCCCAGCCACCCAGGGCCAGCCGGAGGCACAGGCAAGCCTTGGATGGTGGCTGCCCAGCCATTCAAAGCTGCCCAAGGCTCAGGTAACCAGGGCTGCCTGAGGCTTGCGCTGCCAGCAGTGGCAGCAGTAGAGGTATGATGGGGCATCGCCTTCCCCTAATCAGCAGGTCAACTCCTGCCCCTGAGGGCTTCTGGACTGTGAGAAGGGGCAGGCCGGGCTATCATCAACAAAGCAACAAATGATAATGCATGAATTTTCATGCACCAGGCTTCTAGTAATTTAATATTGGTCATCAGGCTGCAATGTAAGCTTAGAAAAGTTAAAATTTTCAGTATTTAAAATGCTTTATAAGTAATATTGATAAAGTACTTAAGAAGTCATTGTGCTTATGATATCTTGCAGGTAACTAAAAGACTCATTTTTTAAGTTATCTTTATTTTTTAAAAATTATTTATTGTTTAGAGTATTAAATAATACTTAATGACTTCTTTTCCCCCCATTGACCCGTACCTGGGCCATTCCTACCTGCCACCAGCACATGGCCTCATACCTACTGTCTGTGCCCATAGGTTATGCTTATATGCTTCCATTATTTCACTTAGCATAATGCTCTCCAGGTCCATCCATGTTTTTGAAAATAGTAAGAATTCCTTCTTTGTTGCTGCAATGTGCATGGTATTCCATTGTGTAGATGTACCACAGTTTTTGAATCCACTCATCTGCTGATGGGCATTTAGGCTGTTTCCAAATCTTAGCTATGGTAAATTGTGCTGCTATGAACATAGGGATGTATATATCCTTTCTGATTGATGTTTCTAGTTTCTTGAGATATATTCCTAGAAGTGGGATCACTGGGTCAAATAGAAGTTCCATTTTTAGTTTTTTGAGGAAACTCCATACAGTTCTTCCCAGTGGCTGCACCAGTCTGCATTCCCACCAGCAGTGCACAAGGGTTCCTTTTTCTCCGCATCCTAGGCAGCACTTGTCATTTGTTGCTTTGTTGATGATAACCATTCTTACAGGTGTGAGATGGTACAACATTGTCATTTTGATTTTCATCTCTTGGATAATTAGTGACTTTGAATATGTTTTCATATGTCTCTTGGCCTTCTGTAATTCCTCTTTCAAAAAGTGTTTATTTAGGTCCTTTGCCCATTTTTAGATTGGATTGTTTAACTTCCTTTTGTTAAGCTGTATGAATTCCCTATAAATTTTGCAGATCAAACCCCTGTCATATATAACATTGGCAAATATATTCTTCCATGCAGAGGCTTTTCTTATTGTTTTGTTGATGGTTTCTTTTGCTGTGCAGATGCTTTTTATTTTGATGTTGTGTGAAAGTATTACAGATGTCCCCCTTTTCCTCCATTGACCCCTTCTAGCCTGTCCTCACCCAAAAAACCTCAAGCCTTGACCCATCTTGAATCTCATCCATCTTGGAGTAGTCTAAGGATCATTGGTTAGCATTTGGTATATCAAATGATAATCAGGCAAATAGGCTTTTTTTGAGGAAAAAATAATTTTACTCATAGATATTTTTAAAATGTGCTACTAAAGATAATTGGTAAATTCTTAAAGGTTGTGTCTGAGATAAAAAGAGCGTGTAGGTTAATATTAACAATATGTGGTTCATTTCAGCTAAATCATTTCCATGTTATTTGTACACATTGAATATGTTTAATGTCTCTTTTTGGTAGTTTTCTATAATGTGACTTTATTTTCTCAACTTACAGAAATGGATCAATGCTTTAATATTGACCCATATAAGTCTGGAAATAAGTATGCAAATTATAAAATAAGTAGAGCAATTTACAGATGCAAATTATAAGCCAAATCCTTCTGAAGATTTCTATTTGCTGAGACAAAAAAATGTATGACTATTTTCATAAGCATCACCCCAATAAGAAATGAGGAAAAGTAAAGTTGTATTTAGAAAATTTGATAAAATATGATATATTTATATTCTGCTCCCTAGTAGGTTATCTATTAAAAAACTATGTCACATGTTGTCATAAACCCAGCAAAGATTTCACATAATTTTCTAACCAAAAAAGATTGAATTCACTAGCAAAAATTACTATAAATTTTCTGAAATAACTTTGCTACTATGCATACTTACTATATTTTGCTTTTAAGTTTATAAGAACATATATGAACATATTAGTCACTGCTCCTCTGTTATTTGATACATGCACAGATAGAAACACATGCACTTTGTTGCCTCCTTTTACCTTAGTGAAAACCAAGGTGGTATTTCACAAAAATAAATAATTAATAAAGGGAAGGCGGCACCAAGGATAAAAGTACAGCAATTAAACCAAATGTCAGAATGCTAAGAGTAAAATTTGAATCAAATGTAAATTGAGCTATAGAAGAAATCAATGACCATGCAAATGCTGACATTGCCACTGTCTGAGAAACTCTAAATTTGTAGTCAGATAAATTTAGTGAAGGCAAAATTATCTATAACTGAAAAAGTGGTTGCAGCAAAAGGAAGAAGATTCACCAGAGGCAATTACAGATGCAAAAACTTTACATAAAAAGAAGCCCTGTAGATAGTTCATAAGATGAAAAGTGAAAAAGGATAAATGTTGGAAGAGATCCCAAATTTATGTTTGACAAGAAGGCAAACACTTCAAGTTGTATAAATTACTCATTTCTTTTTACAAAGAAATAAGATACTTTATTCCCCAGTGTCACTCATGATTTATGTTTTAGTGTACAAAATAAATATTGATTTTGCTGAATTTAAAAATTTTTCCTTAATTGATAATTGAGAGTACCAGAGTTTTTAATGTTTGACAAAATTTTTATTTTATTTATGGGTATACCATTTGTTAATAAAATTATAAAGGTTTCAAGTATACAATTCTATAATATGTCATCTGTATATTATACTAGTATTATGTGTTCACCATCCAAAGTCAGGTCTCCCTCTGTCACCACTTATCCCTCCTTTACCCTTTATTACCCTCCACCTCCCCCATTTCTCTCTGATAATCACCAGATTTTTGTCTTGTTTCTGAGGTTTTTTTTCTCTTATTTTTTGCTTACTTCCTTCACCTTTTTAAATCCAGCTCCCCAGCCACCTTCCCTTTGAGAGCTGTCAGTCAGCTCTCCATATCTATGATTCTGTTTCTCTTTTGTTGTTTGTTTATTTTGTTCATTAGATTCCATATGTAAGTGAAATTATTTGGTATTTATCTAGCTCTGACTTATTTCACTGAGTCTAATATTTCCCAGGTCTATTCATGCTCATGCAAAAAGTAAGATTTCCTTCTTTTTATGGGTGAGTAGTATTCTATTGTGGAAATGTACCATACCTTTTTAATCCATTCATTTACCAATGATACCTTAGACTGCTATCAAATCTTGGCTATTATAAATAATGCTGCAATGAACATAGGGGTATACATATTCTTTTAAATTAGAGTTTTGTGTTTCCTCGGATATATTTCCAAAAGTGGAACTGCAGGGTCATAAAGGAGTTCCATCTTTATTTTTTTTGAGGAAATTCGATACTGTTTTCCACAGTGGCTCCACCAACCTGCATTTCCATCAGCATAAGGGTTCTCTTTACAACATTCATTATTTTATTTAATATTTAAAAAATAATTCATGGTTATACTGCTTCTGATATTCTTAGAGATAATATATTACATCTCTATTTTTCTTATTTTACTTATACTATACAATAAACATATTTTTTAGATTTCCATTGTGATGAGAACACAATGTGAAATGAGAATTCAATGAAATGACCTTTTCAATGTACTTTTGAATCAAGTTTGGGAATATTTTATTGAATATTTGAGCATCTATGTTCATCAGGGATATTAGCCTATAATTGTTTTCCTTTGCAGTGTCTGTTTGGTTTTGGAATCAGTATAATGCCAATTTTATAAAACGAACTTAGGAGCCTTCCCCACTCAAGGTTCTTTTTTTGTTTGTTTGCTTTTTTCTCATCATCTTTATTCAATTCCATTGACATATATGTCTGTTTTTATGCCAGTATCATGCTGGGTTTTTTTTGCAGTATAACTTATATTTAATAGTAGTACATATGTTTTCCTTTTCCCCCTCATTATCTTCCCCCCAGCCTCCCTTACCCCCAGCACATGTCCCCACCTGTCCCCCTCCCTGCCCCAATGTCTTTCATTCATTGGTTATGCTCATATGTATGCATACAAGTCCTTCAGTTGATCTCCCCCAGCATCCGCCTCCCCTCCACTCCAGCCTTCCCCCTGTAGCTTGACAGCCTGTTCAATGCCTTCCTGCCTCTATATCAATCACTCCCCCCTGTTTCTTTTCTTCAAAAATATCTTGTCTCTGCATACTAGAAATAAATGTATAAGAACAAAAAGTGTTTGAGTCTCAATTTCAATGTCCAACTCTTCTGAGTCCCAGTTTCAATGTCAAATAGTTCTTCATGTGTACATGTCAGCAATGGTATCCAGATGGTGGACACATCGTGGCAATGCAAGTTCTATCCTCTCTGGTTTGGTCCTGGGCCGCTTGCAGCCATGCACAGCTGCCGACTGCTAGCATGGCAAGGTGTCATCAGTGTCCCCCATCTCTGGAAGGTCCTCGTGACTGGAACAGACCCGTCAGTTCCTCACTGTCGCAGGAACTCCACTCTTGAGTTTTTTTAGAATAGTTTGAATAAGGATAGATGATAGTTTTTTTGAATGTTTGGTAAAATTCACCTTAAAACCATCCAGTCCAGGCTTTTTGTTGGAAATTATTATTACTATTACTATTATTATTATTATCATTATTATTGTGATTACTATTACTGCTTCAATTTCATTAGCTATAATATGTCTATTTAGATATTCTGATTCTGGCTGGTTTAGTTTTGGAAGATTGCATGTTTCTAAAAAATTAATCATTTTGAATGCATTGTTCAATTTTTTGGCATTATAATATTTTCTTATAACCTTTTATATTTTTTCCACCTGGTGTCAATTGTTACTTCTCCATTTCATTTCTGATTTTATTTGTTGGGTCCTTTTTCCATTTTTTTTTCATGAGTATTTTTAATGGTTTGTCAATCTTGTTTATCTTTGCAAAGTACCATCTTTTGGTTTCATTTACCTTTTGCATTTTTTTGGACTCTATGTTATTTATGTCTCCTCTAATTTTTATTATTTCCTCCTTTTATTCATTTTGGGTTTTGTTTGTTGTTGTTGTTTTCCAGTTCCGTTCGGTGTAAAGCTATATTGGTGTTTGTTTGTTTTGTTTTAGTTTTTTCTTCTTTTCTTGAGGTACAATTGAAAACGGTCTCTGGCCTAACATCACAGAACTCAATCTCTTCCAGATTCTGCTGACAGCCCAAGGTCCACAAGGTGGGCCTGCTGACAGTAAGGATGGTGGAGCTAGTGGATCATATGTGAGGGAAAGGTGCTGTTCAGGCTTGGGTTATGGTGAGGAGATTGGCCTTTGAACCAGATCCACACAACTCAAGTCTGCCTTAGATTCTGCCAAGATCTTTTTGGAAGTCATCGCTTGGTACCGTGAGGCCCCCAGGAGTTGTGCTGATAGATAAGAGGGGACTATTGTATTAGTTTTCCCATACAAGTGAAGATGTATTTTTGTCTTCTGTTTTATACCTTTAACTCTTAAGAATATTTTTAGAATCTTACAGAATTTTTGGAGAAACAGTTATTTCAAATTTATTTGTAGTTCCCTCTTTATAGAACTTAAGAGGCAACAGAGGCTATATCTTAGGTCAGCGTGAAATGTACTGTCATATACTCAAACTAATCCCTGCTTGTCATACCTAGGACATGTCATGCCTAGTGCAATAGTACCCATATTCTGAGCTTCTCTCTCTCTTCCCTTAGCATAATGCTTTTCATAGAAGCAACTTAATTTATGATGCAAATATTTTCCAAAGAGACACATACAACTAGTCCTTTAGATTCCCAGACATATTAGGAATCTAAAAAATACCTCTGGTTAAGCTCAGACTTGAACTGTACATTAAAAGTTGAATTATTTGTTTTTGGTCTGTCAAAAAATGTATCAGACAATGTTAAACAAGTAGGAATCCTTTATTCAAGAATACTGCAAAAGGGGAGGGAGATTTAACTCTGCTGAAACAAAAGACAAGAGGGTTTTTAAGCATTCAAATAAGCTTGTGTAAAGGTAGTGGAGGGCATTAGAAAGGAGGTTGACCAATAAAATTAGGTCTTCTCTGTTTTCCAACTCTTCCTTATTGAAGTTAGTTTACTACATTTCCACGGGAACTAAAAGATAGGAACATTACCTTTCTTGATAATCACACTTTAAAACATGACCCCTAGGTCCTTGAGAAAGACATTTCTGAGTTGTGAAAACTAACAAGATGCTAGGAGAAGATTTACATCCCAAAGGGGCAGAAAAAGAATTTATAATAGCAAGTTTCTAAAGCAAATGCTCTAAGCAAAGAGCAGACATATAGCGAGAAATAAACCTGTCTAAAGTTTAGTTATGCTGAGAGGAACATTAAGGCTGTCTCACTCACAGATAGGATCTTGAAGTTCCAAATTTCATCATATCGAAGCAACCTAAAAAAGGTCATGAATACATATTCAAAGAAAAGTAATAATGACAGAAAAGCTGCTCTACTGATTTTTCCTATCAAGCACTACAATTAGCTCTTTATATGATATTTTAATTAACTATTTAAAATACACCATTAATTGATCATTTTATTCGTTTTCCAATAAAAATTCTGAGTTTTAATCAGTTACACAATTTCACACAAATAGTAGGTGGCAGATTCAAATTGACAATCACCACACATCCAGTTGCTATGAGAGATAAAATAATCTGTATTACCAACTGAAAGTTAGCCATGCATACCTGAAAAACAAAGCTAAATCAAAAGAAGAAGCTACAAGGATTAAATTGAAGTTTATATAATCTAAGTCAATTGGTGTTCTAACTTCACAATTTATGTCATATTAACTTGCAGTTTGTAGTCTCTCTCTCTCAAAAATCTCATCCTAAGCAATAGTACCCAAGAAACCATCTCTAATGTAACATAAAAGCACATCATGAGAGATCCCTTTGCTCTCTCCTTTTGAAGTTTCAAAATTTGAACACTTATAATTCAGCAAAGGATTTCCTGCTAAACACATCTGAAGATCCACATATTGACACATTGAACATAAACAAGTGGGCGTGAACCAGGGAGATGAGAAGGAAGAAGAGCTCAAAGGAGCCAGGGACACAACTCTGTAGCCCAGAGCTCACTGGGGGGCTCAAGCCTAGAGGAGGGAGGAATCATGCTGTAGCTGGAGCTCCTTCCAGCTGGAAGAACAATAAGATTTAGTGAGCATTCCTCCAGGAAGGGGCAATACGAGGTGGGGCTGCACCCAATGACATGGGCAAGAAATAAGCACAGAGATGCAACCATGGCTGTCTGGCAATGCATCTCAGACATAGAAACAAAGCTATGGAGTCTGGATACCTTCCTTAGCTCCCAGAGCCCATCTCTCCTCACCCTTCATGTTGGAGTGTAGAGCACGCTATCTGTAAACCCTAGAATTGGTACTATAGAAACATCTTTTTCCTTGACCTGAGCATGTACTCTGCAATTAATCCCAGAGTTGAGTGAAAGAGCAGTGGGTACGCTGTATAGGTGTGCTGGTCACCGTTGCTGGGAGGAAAAAAACAGCAAAAGAGGTGGCCAGGATCCCCCAGAACACCATACCACCACACATTCAGGCTGAATTGGTGTCAACGTTGGGCTATGGGGAAGCACTTGGATTTCACAAATTTGAAGTCCTATCACCCACCACATTCCTCTAAAAAGTTGGTCCCTGGGATTGAAATAACTGAATCTCAAGAAAGGCATTCACCTTCACAGGAAACATGAGCTATTTTCTACCGGACTGCAGAGATCTGAAAAGCCAAATAAATGAAAGAAACCTTTAAAAAAGTCATGGTAGTTTAGCATCATCTACTGGAAAACAATGAAAAGACCTCTTAACAATCCACTAGAGAAATAACACTCATACACAGATATCATGATAGAGAATGAATACCAAAGCTAGCAAGGCCTCTCAGAAAGAAGACCAATGAAAAAGCAATGAGATCTCAAAAATAAAACCACATATAAATGGGCAATAACTTGTGACAAGGGACCAAAAATATTATAATGGAGTAAATAAAACCTCTTCAATAAATAGTGCTGAGAAAATTGAAAAGCCAAATGCAAATGAATAAAACTATATTATTCTACAAAAAATAATTCAACATGCATCAAAGATGTAAAAATTGGATCTGAAACAATAAATTAGAGAAAACACAGGCATTAAACATTTGAACCTTGCTCTTAGAGAATATTTTATGAATTTGATCCCCAAGACAAGAGAAGTAAAGGTGAAATAAATGAATGGAACTAAAACGCTTCTACACAGCAAAAGAATCTGCCAAGTAAAAAAAAGGCAACCAACTATATGGAAGAAATTTGCAAACAACTATGACAAGGGTTTAATAACCAAATATATGTAAAAAACTCATACAACTCACCAGCAAATAAACAATCCATTTAAAAAAATGAGCAGAAGTATCTTTACTCCTTAAAAAAAAAATACAAATGACCACCAGATATATGAAAAGATGCTCATTTTCACTAGCTCTTCGAGAAATGCAAAGAAAATTACAATGTGATACCAAATCACACCTGTTAGAATGGCTATTATAAACAAGACAAGTGATAAAAAGTGTTGGAGAGGTTGTGAATAAAATGAACTCCCATTCACTGCTATGAGAATGTAAATTGGTATAGCCACTATGGGAAGCACTATGATGGTTTTTCTAAAAAGTAATGCTTGGCTTGCCATGTGACCTAGCAATCCCTCTTCTGGGTATCTACCTATAAAACTTTGGCAACATTTATTTATAAAGATATATGCACCGCTGTGTTCATAGCAGCATTGCTAATGGTGGCCAAGACATGAAAATAGCCAACGTTTTCTTCAATAAATGATTGAATAGAGAAGCAATGATACATATATACAATGGAATACTACTCAGCCATAAGAAAAGATGAAATACTGCCATTTGTAACAACATGGATGGGATTTGGGATTCTTATGCTAAGTGAAATAAACCAGTCGGAAAAGCTAAGAACCAAATTATTTCACTCATATATGAGATATAAAAATGAAACTCACAGACACAAACGACACTATGGTGGTGACCAGAGGAAAGGGGGGTAAGGAGTTGGTAAAAGTTAGACTAAATATATTATGAGGGAAGAATATTTGACTTTGGGTGGTAGGCACACAATTCAATATACAGATAAGGTATCATAGAAATGTACACTGAAATCCTATGTAATCTTATAAACCGATGCCACTGCAATAAAGTTAATTAAAATTTAATTAGAAATTAGGCAAGTAGAAAAAATAAAATAAAAAGCTGCATTAAAAAATAGAAGAATATAGCTAGATTCAACAAAGTTGGGAATTTTTGCATAATTTGTTTCCTGTTTGTACTATTATATATTCTGTACACACAAGGATATATATATATATATACATATATATATATATATATATATATAGAGAGAGAGAGAGAGAGAGAGAGAGAGAGAGAGAATCAAAGAATGAGTAACCAGTGGAAAATACATGACAATGAAAAAGTGGTTTGTCTAGGTTATATCTATAGGAATGAAAGAGGATCTAACAATGATTTTTGTCAGTCTTTCCACACTCACATACTAATTCTAATTCTCTAAATTTTAATAATTTGATATTGAGAAAAATTTAAAATGTGAAGAAAAGCATACATAATTAAAAATGCATTCTATAAGAACTAATAGTATAAATTTTATTAGACCATAAATAAATATAGATGTGATAATATCAAAAATATTTCTGCAGGGAGAACCAAGATGGCGGCACAGGTAAAACACCTATCTTGCTGCCATACACAGCAATTTTAAAACTACAACTTAAATGAAAGAACAAACACCTTCCAGAATCACCAGAAAGCTGGCCGAGTGAAAATTCCACAAATAAAAGTGAAAATAAGACACTGTGACTCGGAGGAGCGGATGAGGACAGCATTGAAGATTTGTGCGGAGAGAGATTTGGAGCACGCGCCAGCAGATAGGGCGGGCGGCTGAAAACCGGTCAGTTTTCTCAAATGGGGAGACAAAGACGACCCATTGTCTTGATAGTCAGAAACTTCTCCATTATTAAAAGTACTCATGAGAGAATTTGACTATAGGATTATAGGATAGAATGAAGAATAGAATAGAGAGTAATATAAATATATACTTTTAGATTTATTATTTGTTTTCTCCGTGATTCTATAATGTGTCACTTCAGTATTGAAGGGCCTTTGGTGTATTTTGTTCTCTCCTGGGATATATCAAACCAGTCAACACTGAACAATCCAAACGTATTCTAAGCAGTACTGGGCCTAGGAAAGAGGGTAAAAGTAAATTGTTGTAGATGCTAGAAACACATTAGAGGAGAGGAGAGTATGGTATTCAGTATCAAAAAATGTAACTGCTCTCTAGAAAGAAAATAAGGCTTAAAATACAATACTACAAATACAACAATTAAAAGGAATTTTAGAATTCAGCTTTAAAAAGGAAATTGTATAATTACAAGTTTTATTTACATTTATTTTTTGAAAGAATGAGATTACATGTGAAATATCAATTTACTCCTCCTTAGAGTAAATTTAAAAGAATGAGTAGAATTTTGTAATACTTGTGCAATTTGGTAGAATATTAACCTGCATAATATGTACTAGTAAGTTTGCTCTAAGATTGAAATTAAATTTTTATGGTCTTTTATATTGTAAAAATAGATATTTTTGGACATTCTTTATCCTGGATAAGAGACTTCCTATGTCTAATGGTTTTTCAAAATACCATCTGCCTTAAGACTCTATTACAGTATATCCAATGACATATTGAAATGGATATTAGTATGCCACCTGGCTTGTGTAGTGTTTGAATGAACTCTCCAGTACTTTTTATGAGGCAAACACAATGGTCTAGTTGTGTCAGACAGCCACAATCCATTATGTTAGTGAATGTGAAATGGCTCTTATACCATCTGCTCTAATTCAACAGAAGAAAACAAAACAAAACAAAAATGATTCTTTTTAGTTCACTGGATCAATACAGTAAAAAGACCACTTGTAGATTCATGTACTAATATCCTATGATTTGTTTTATCCTTTTAATATTTTAATTCCTGCAAGGTATTGAATGAAATAGATTGAATATTCTTTTGAGTTTGCATAGTCTAATAAATTAATGATTATTTAATGTTCTACTCTTTAGTTTTATAATTACACTTATTAAAATTATTTATTTGTTCATATTATCAACCCCAATTAAAATTATTTTAAATAATTTAAATTTTTAATGTGAGTAGGTTAGTAGTGATCTATTATATAATACATTTAAAAATAAATCACATGGCAATGCTTTTAGACAATTAATATACATATATAAGTATTCATTAATTTTATTAAAACATTTTTTAAATCTGTTTTTTATAGATTTTACAGAAAGAAAGAGAGAGAAGGATGTGACAGAGAAACATTGATCAGTTGCCTCCCACAAGCACCTTAACTAGGAATCAAATTTGCAACCTGCGTATGTGCCCTGAATGGCAATCGAACCTGCCGTCTTTTAATATATGGGTTGATGCTAGAACCAACTGAGTCACACAGGACGGGGTTTCTTTACTTTTCTAGAAGTTGCAATGTCATGTGCCTTTTTAAAATGATAAAAAAACCCCACAATATAAATAATTATATAAAGGTACTGTGGCCTGAAATGTTATATTTTAATGAAAATATCTGTTACATCTTTAAACTTACGCTTTTGAGACTTTTTCACTATAGAACAGATATGAAAATATTAAAAAATCTTGAGAAAAATTTAATGTAATGTTAACAGTGACAAAATTGCCCTTTTTGAGACTCTTTGAAAGTTATAATCAAATCGCCATAGTCAATCTTTGAATTTTGTCTTTGACAACATTGCATAGGAATGAAATAGTCACAATTATAACTACCTTTTATTAAGTAATTATTATGTGACAGTTCCTATACATAGCACTTTACATATCATCCTAAATTTTAGGAGTAAATTTAGAAATAATTTATATCATCCCTTGACCTCTTTCCTGTCCCTGCTTTAGATATGTCAGTAATATCAATGTTAAGTCAAGTAAACATAATTATTTTGCTGTTAGATAATAATCCTTATTGCAAATAATTCCAACATAAAGTAAAAGGGTTGAGAGGAGGATAATTAACATAAAATGATCAAGATAGGGAGAGGTAGGTGAGATGAAGGGCTTATATACTATGGTTAAAAATGTCTGATAATGATCTGAGTAATCAAAAACTATTTTAGTACTGAAAAATGGAATTGTAGAATTACATTTTAATGAGCAAGACAGACCAAGTCTTATAATATTACAAAGTGATAAGTACTATGAAGAAAATAAAGCAGGTAATGGGACAGCAAGTGACAAATGGTGATGACATTAGGGGACTTAATTTGGATATTGTAGTCAAAGAAGAATCCTTTATGCAGGTGACATTTGAGCTGAAATCTTCATAATGAAAGACATTAGAGATGAGACCCAAATGTTGAGAATGAATAAGTTATCAGGAAACCTTGTGGAATGATGTTCTAAGTAGAGGTCAGGAAAATATAAAATGTCCTGAGACTGAGAATAGTTGATGTATGTTTTAAGAACATCCAGATGCCCAGATGTGGTTTCTACATTCATGCGTATGTAGAAACCACAATAAGTAGTCTGCATTATCTTATCTAATAAAAGAGTAATATGCAGATGGACCATCACTCCAACACACAAGAGGGCTGCCCCCATGTGGTCAAAGATCCTGTCCCAATGTGGACACAAGATGGCCACCACAGATGACCAGCAGGTGAGGGGACTTGGGAGGGACCAGGACTGCAAGGGAGGGCAGTTGTGGGTGATCAGGCCAGCATGGGAGGGCAGTTGGGGGGGGACCAGGCCTGAAAGGGAGGTCAGTTAGGGGCAATCAAGCCTGCAGGGGAGAGCAGTTAGGGATGACCAGGTTGGTAGAGTAGGAAAGTTGGAGTTGACTGGGCTTACAGGCAAGCACAGTTAGGGGGACCCAGGCCTGCAGGGGAGAGCATTCAGGGGGAACCAGTTAAGCACCTATCATGCTGGTAGGACAGTAGTTAGGCAGTGATCAGGCTGGCAGGCAGAAGCAGTTAGGGGCAATCAGGAAGGCAGGCAGGCAAGCTGTTAGGAGCCAGCAGTCCTGGATTGTGAGAGGGATCTCAGATTAGAGAGGCTACAGGCTAGGCTGAGGTACAGCCCCCCAACCTGTGCACAAATTTTGAGCACCAGGCCTCTAGTATTTTATAATATCAATGAGAGTGAAAAACCTTTGACATATGCCTCTATGTACATTGTAGACCCATCATTCAGAAAAAGTTACACAGGAAGAATAACAGATGTGAACCTGAGTAAGCAAGTAACAGAGAAAATGATGATGACATTGAATGCATGGAGTTTTAAATGCCATTGGGGTGGTTACCTGGAGATTTCCTAAGGAAAAATAACATACTTGGTGAGTTTGTAACACAAGGCATGAAGGTTGAAATCTTAGAAGTACAGGAGTTTAAATCAGTGAATAAATATAAAAGGAATGAGGCCTAAAGGTGAAACTCTCAGGGAATAATTTTAACAGGTGCAAAGAGAAATGGAACATTTATAGTCAAAGAGATAGGAAAGGAAGCTGTTGTGTGTAGAACAGAAGAATACAGAACAAAAGTACCGTAAATTTCAAGAAGAGAAAATGAAAGGTATCAAGACAAAAAAAATTTCAAATTAGATAAGGTATAAACATTTACTGCATTTTTAGCAATTGAGACTTCAAAACTAGGTGAATGTTGTTATCTTAGCATGATACCAGGCATTAATAATGTTCATAAAATACCATCTCTTTAGAACCTTCAGAACATTTCAAAGTTTATAAGAAAATCCCAAGAATTTCTGCCCTTGTTTTAACTGGAACAGAGAGTATGGGGCGGGAATCACGAGAGCTGCTCTCTGCCCTGGATATGTTGTGAGCCTGCTCATACACTATGTATGCCACAGAGATGATGAAAACTGAATAGATGCCAGTTTATGTTTTAAGTATTCTTGATCAATCACTCTCTTAAACTATTAATTTAAGCATTCCTCTCCCCTGTTCTCTCTGTGTCTCTTATTTCTATGATTCTCTCACTTCAAATTTACTGCCAATACAAATACCTGCTAAAGGCTGAATTGTGTCCCCTCAAAATCTATATGTTCAAGTCCTGACACCCCGTTACAAAGTGTGACTGTTTGTGGAAAGAGTGAGCCTTTAAAGAGGTGATTAAGTTAAAATATTTTAATACTTATTAGAGTGTGCCCTACTCCAATTTGAATGCTTTATTAAAAAAGAGGAAACCCACACACAGACACCAGGAATGCATAAGAATGAAGAAAAGACTGTGAAGAGGCAGCAAGAGTGCATCCTTTGAGAAAAGCCTCAAAGGAAATTACTGCCATTGGCAACTTAACCTTGGACTTCAGCCTCCAGACTGTGGAAAAATAAAATTTATGTTCTTTAAGGGACCCAGTCTGTGGTCTTTGTTGATGGTACCTCTGCAAATAACACAGGGTTCACGTGTGACTCTTTAGAACAACATCTAAGCCCATATTTTTCCCCACCTGCCTTCCTCTTTTGAATTTTCTATTCTGTTTGTTCTCTTAATCCTGATAGTCTTAAAAAGTGCACTGATATTTTCAACAATGTAGATTTTAAGATTCCAATGTCATCTGAGAGCAATTATTCATAAATGTTTTAGGTGTTGACTTATAAAACAATGCCATGGTGGTACAAACAAACAACAACAAACAAAATGCCTGTTGATGTAATGAGATGTAGTGACTGAAGGGATATCCAAGAAAAGGTCTGGAAAGAAGCCAAATCCAATGAAACAAAATTTAACACAGATGAATGTAAAACTGTGAATTAAATCAAAAAACTACATTTATAAATATAAAGTGGAGATAACAGGGTCAACAACACTCATGAATTGCCCCCTGAATCCTAATTCTTTTAACAGACTATTACTAAAATATTTATAAGTGCTGTTAAGTTTGTAAAAAAAAAGTTGATGTAAACTTAGATGCAAGAGGAATAATTGCCTCTAGGTTACTCATACTGAGCTTATTCAGTTCTAGAAGTAAGAGCCATATTAACTAACCTAAGTAGGTCATAAGAAAAGAGCCAGGATGTTGACTATAACCGTATCATTGTCTACAATGAAAGACCTGGAGAGATTGAATACCTACAATAAGATAAAGACTGGAGGATCCTTAAAATAGATATCTTAAAGTATATAAAAACTGTCATGTTAAAATTTTTTCAAAGTGGTCACACACAAAAACTTAAATCAATTGTCAGAAAAGACACATTTAAGAACTTATTATAAAATAAATTTGTTTAAAAATAAATTGGTCTAAACAAACAAACAAACAAAAAAGCATAAATTGGTCTAATAAGTTAAGAAGTTCTGTCATTAATGAGACTTAAATTTTGGCTGAGCAAACATTGTTGCTAATATTTTCAATGTAGGCTCCATGATACATTGGGTGATTTAATTAAATTTGTTAATAAACCACACACTACAGCAAGAGCAAGATAAAAGAAGCTAAGTGGTTAAAGTTTTCAACTTTGTCTTATTTCAACATGGAAGGCTTGCTTCTATATATACACTAGAGGCCTGGTGCACAAAATTTGTGCAGGGGGTGCAGAGGATATCCCTCAGCCCAGCTTGCACCCTTTCCAATCTGGGACCCCTCGAGGACCCCGGTAGGACAGGCCTAAACAGGCAGTCAGACATCCTTCTCACAATCCAGGACTGCTGGCTACCAACTGCTCACCTACCTGCCTCCCTGATTGTCCCTAATCGCTTCTGCCTGCCAGCCTGATCACCCCCTAACCACTACCCTACCAGCCTAATTGATGTCTAACTGCTTCCCTGCCAGTGTGTTTGTCCCCAGCTTCCCTCCTCTGCTGGCCTTGTCAAGCCTAACTGCCCTCCCCTGATTGCCCCAACTGCCCTCCCTTGCAGGCCTTCTCCCTCACAACTGCCCTCCCCTGCTGGCCTAATCACCCACAACTGCCCTCCCTTGCAGGCCTGGAACCTCCCAATGACCCTCCCCTGCTGGCCATCTTGTTGTGGCCATCTTGTGTCCACATGGGGGCAGGATCTTTGACCACATGGGGGAAGCCCTCTTGTGTGTTGGAGTGATGGTCAATCTGCATATTACTCTTTTATTAGATAGGATAGAGACCTGGTGCATGGGTGTGGGCTAGCTGGTTTGTCCTGAAGGGTTTCTTGGATCAGGGTGGGGGTTTCCTTGGGTCATGGGACAGCCTGGGTGAGGGGCCGGTGGTGGTTTGCAGGCTGGCCATGCCCCCCAGCAACCCAAGCAGAGGCCCAGGGATCTGGGATTAACTTATGTTCTACAATTGAAACTTTGTAGTCTGGAGCGGAGCCAAGCCTTCTGCTAGCTTCGTGGTGATAGCCATTTCTGTTTCATTTTATTTAAATTCTATAATTGAAACTTTGTAGCCTAGAGTGGAGGCCTAGGCACTAGGGTTGCAGAAGCTTGACTTCCTCCATTGCTTGGGCAACCTTAGCCTCTGCTTTCTCCAGCTCCATGGCTGCTGCTATTTCTGTTGGGGTTATATATCTTCTATAATTAAAACTTTGTAGCATTGAGTGGAGGCCTAGGCTGGCAAGGGCAGGCAGAAAGCTTGGCTTCCTCCATTTCCAGGGAAACCCAAGCCTCAATCCTGCTCTCAGTGGCAGCAGCCATCTTGGTTGGGGTTTATTTGCATAATTTGCTCCTGATTGGCTAATGGGCATGACTTGATAGAAGGTATTGCATATTACTCTTTTATTAGGTAGGACATATATATATACCACCCTTCTAAATATTACTATTTCACAACTTCACTTCCTCAGATTTCATTCAATACTGTACCTGTCAGGATTCAGGTAATAAAACAGAAGCTACCACTCTAGATATTTCAGTCAGGAAAGTGATATTTTATAGGGACTTAGGTTGCAAACTTCTTGCAAGGACTACAATATTTTATAGTGGAGGATAGTATCCAAGAGTCCATAACTGATACCAGCCTTGGAAAACCAATTGCTTGTCTGTTGCCATTGTCATCAGAACTTAAGCTTTGCCTCTTCAAAAGCCCTACTGCTTCCTGCTCTTCTCACCAGCAAGGGGTTTCCCATTGGCAACACATTTGTAAATGTGGAAAGCAAGGAAGCCTAGCAAATGTAAATTATGGAGTTATAGCATCTGTCATTCAGGAGATATTATTACAGGGGTCATGGAGGGTGCTGAAAGGCCAAAAGAGCTCAGCTGATGACACAATCTCATTTACTCTGGTGAAAACTAAAGTAAGCAGATAGGAGCTAGCTCATATGACTACTCACAAAACATCAGCCTATGAACATCCTTATTCCCATCTTCACTTTCTTTACTTTAGCAATGTAATAACCACACTAGCTATAATATTAGACAAACTCCTCATCTGCTACTATATGTACCAGCCTCCCTTTTCTTTTGGAGAGTGTCCATCCTCAGTTATCCCCAATATCAATATTCCAACACCTCTCCACTGGATTATTATAATTTTAACTAGAGGTACGATGCACAAAATTTGTGCATGGGGCTAAGAGGTGTCCCTCAGCACAGCCTGTACTGCCTCTAATCTGGGACCTTTCGAGGGATGCCTAGGCTCCCAAATGCTCACCTGCCTGCCTTCCTGATTTCCCCTAACCACTTTTGCCTGCCAGTCTGATCATCCCCTAACCACTCCCCTGCCAGCCCGATCAATGCCTAACTGCTCCCATGCCAGCCTGGTCACCCCTAACTGTCTTCCCCTGCTGGCCTGGTCACTCCTAACTGCCCTTCCCTGCAGACCTGATCGCCCTCAACTTCCCTCCCTTGTAGTCCTGGTCCCTCCCAACTGTCCTCCCCTGCTGGCCTGATTGCTCATAACTGCCCTCTTCTACCACCCATTTTGTAGTGGCCATCTTGTGTCCACATGGGGACAGCCATCTTTGACCATATGGGGGCAGCCATCTTGTGTGTTGGAGTGATGGTCAATTTGCCAATTACTCTTTTATTATATAGGACATTTCTTACATTAGCTCTATCCCTTTGTTACAGAAAGTAGGTTCTCGTGGGGTGGTGGGAAAAGCATTTCAGGGACACTTACATACAAGGGATACTGACAAGATTTATTAGAGAGCAAAAGTACAGTCTGATAGAAGAAAGGACATGCAGGGTCCAGATTCCCTTTGCAAGGCTGCTGCACTCAATGATGTTAGATTCACACTTCCCTGGTGAGTCTAGCATTAGAGGCTGGTTGATGTGGTGGCTCTGCCTCAAATAAACGATGGGCAATGTCTCATCCACAACCAGGTGGCACAGTTCTGTTTCACTGTGGAAGAAGTCTAGCTCAGGCCCTCCCTCATGCCTACCAGGCCCAATCTCTTTCCTGAGTTTTCCAGAGGCTTATGCCTTTCTCCAATTCAGTTCTATTCCCAGACTTTCCCAGGATAGTCCTTCTCCTTTATCATCACATTTTGGCCCTTACTGCGTGTTCTTCATAGTTCTGCTTTATCATGTTGTTTCTACAGGGCATGCACTCAGTAAAAGGAATGTCCCTTTGTGATTTTTCCCTGTCCTCATTAATTGACGAAATGTTGCTGGTTCCTCCCTGGGATGACTGAAAAGTGTCTTTTCTATCTACTTGGATGTCTGAGGTGACTGTGAAACTGTCCTTTCCTAGTTAATCTGGATTAATCAGGAATCTGGATCCCTTCTTTCCCTCCCCTTTGGTTAATACGAGTATCTAACTGCCTACTGTAATATCCTCCCCCTTCTCCGCAGGAATTCTAGATTCTTGTGATCTCACAAGTGTAAATGAATGGAGATCCCATCTTCTGTAGCTTCTTCCAGATGTATGTGTGTGTGTGGTGGCGGGGGAGGTAAGTAAGGGGAGGAGGTAGTCCTGCCTATGCCTGGGCCCAGAGATTTTTGCAGGGGATAAGGATTCTGTAAAGTCAGGATGAGTCTGTTGCTGTCCTTGGAAGGTAACATATATGGTATCTAGAAGATGACCCTGCAGGACAAGTTGTTATCCTAGAGGTGACAAATTTACAAGAAGGTTAAAAAGTCATGGTCCAAAAGTGAGAAGAGAATTATAGCAACTAAAGAAGGTCCAATGAGAGGTAAGAACTAGGTGATAAAGGGAGGGACAAACTTCACAGTGTCCTAGAGCAGTGGTCGGCAAACTCATTAGTCAATAGAGGCGAATATCAACAGTATAACGATTGAAATTTCTTTTGAGGGCCACATTTTTTAACCTTAAGCTTCTAACACCACTTCTTCAAAATAGACTTGCCTAGATTGTGGTATTTTGTGGAAGAGTCAGACTCAAGGGGCCAAAGAGCCGCATGTGGCTCACGAGCTGCGGTTTGCTGTCCGCTGTCCACTCTCCTAGATGAAGTAGGAGTAGGGGCTTTTCTGATGAAGGTATGTCACCTGCCTGAAGCCCTCTTGTTTACCAAATATGCAATCCAAATTAGACTAAGAGGAACATTCCAAGATTTCCTTCCTGAAACAGGCTTTTTTTTTTCTGAATCTCTTGGGCAGGAAAATGGAAGAGTCAAAGCCTCCCTCCTACCTCAAGTCTTTTGTTTCTGAACAAACATTCCCCCCCCCCAAATTTCCAAAGTGATAGAATTTTGATCCCTTTAATTCCACCTTTTAAATAATTAAGTCTTACATTTCAGTAGTGAAGTTGAGAGATGGCTCCACACTTCATGGACTCAACCATCTAGTCTTGATAACAAATCAGTTCAGCCAAACTACTGGGCATCATTTGGGGAGATGGTGATGCAGATAGGCTTCCAAAGTGAGGCTTACGTTGTGTAAAGAAGCAATCAGGTATTTAATAAGGGGTATGCCTGTGAAAACTGAAGAAAAAAAGAAATATAAAGCAAAGGATAATAATCAGAGCAAATTATAAACAGTTTCTGAGTCTGTAAGACTGCCAGTTGAGAAGGTTTTTAGAGGTAAGGCTGTTGCTGGAATGAAAGTGAACAGTGAAAACCTGGTATATTTTTCTTGTCTGCAGTTTCAATATCTCTGTTGATGTCATCAGGTGCTCAGATTAATGGTGTGCACAGCCTCAGGAAACAAATTTTAGTGATCAATAATTCCAAGTCTAAGGATCGGAGAAAAATGAAACACTAGTTTGGATAGCCAAATATTTAAGAGAACTATAAAAATGCAGGATTCAATTCTATTAATAGGTGAAAAATAAAATGCTTATTTATTTTTAACTGTACTAGAATCTAATATCCATAAGTGAATATTACAATTTATATTAAAACATAGTTTCTCCCCCTAAAAGAAGCTTCATGTTGTTGTTGTTAATCCTTATGCAAGGATATTTTTCCATTGATTTTTTTTCCCTTAGAGAGAGAAAAAGTGTAAGAGAGAGTGAAAGATAGAAACATCGATGTGAGAGAAACACATCAATTGGTTGCGTCCTGCACATGCTCTGACCAATCCCTGGGCTGGGGAGGAGCTGGTAACCAAGGTATGTGCCCTTGACTGGAATCAGACCCAAAAACCCTTTGGTTCACCAGCCAACTTTCTATCCACTGAGCTAAACCAGCTTCATTTTTATTAAAGATTCAAATTAAGACCAATTTATTCACTGCATTAAGTCTAGTTGTAATTCTGCCTGATTATTTGCATAAACACAAGAACAGCAATTGATCACATAGGCTCTTTTAAATCTAATCTCTAGAATTTCATAAGGAATCTCCAGATTGAGCTTTAATTAGCCACTCAGAGCAAAGAAGCCAAGCTGCATGGTTGTCAACAGGTTTTGCCTTGCAATACCAATAGTTTTGGGTACATTTCTCAAGTTCACTAAATTAGTTTTGTCAAAATCATTAAAGCTATCATTTGTTCACTTATATTTCTCATGTGTAATTCATTCCATTAGCAAATCCTATTATCTCCAGTTCCTTAAAAAATAACTGGAATTAGTTCAAAATTTTCCATCTCTGCTATATTTCACCTAAATCCACGTAACGTTTAACACTGGCCTGGAAGTCACAGTAGCCTTCTAACTTGTCTTCAGTCTTCTGCTCCCGGTGCTTATAGTCTGTTCTCCACCTAAATCCCTACAGCTCTACAGGGAAGCCAGAGTGATTTACTTCAAACTAAGTCAGACCACTTGGCTTACTTACTTTAGATAATTCAGGGGATTTCCATTTTAATTGAAATAAGTTTCATTTTGCTCTCCCAATTTGCAAAGTGTTGCATAAACTATCAAGCTTGTTGTAGCTTTAGGAGCTATAGTTTGCCAATGCCAGATTGAGATTTAATATTTACAATACAATAATATGCAAAATTATGTCGGATTAATTTAAGGGGAGCACTTGCAAAATTGTCTTTTATATTTTTCAAATACATTTATTTTCATTTTGTATCTTTAGCAATTACTACCTTGTTTATATAATCATTTGTTTTATTCTCCTGAGTATATACATTTATTATCTATTCTGACATTCTTGTTTATAATTCTCACCCTTCCAATGTACATACCAACTACTTTTGTTGAAATGTGATTTCTTTCTTGCTTTTGTTGAAGAAATACCTCCTCTTCTCTCCTCTTCTTTTTAAAAAATATATCTTTATTGATTTTTTTTTACAGAGAGAGGAAGAGATAGATAGAAACATTGATGAGAGAGAAACATCGATTGGCTGCATTCTGCACATCCCCTTCTAAAGATTGAGCTCACAACCCAAGCATGTGACCTGGCCAGGAATTGAACCAGTGACCTCCTGGTTCACGGACCAGGACTCAATCACTGAACCACACTGGCTGGGCCAGGCTACTTTCTCTTCTTATGTGAAAAAGAAGCACGTTTATTTTTTATTAAAGTTCTAACTATGGATGACTTCAGTCCTCTAGACCTCAATAACTAAACCAGAAAGCTGAATAAACTTAGAAAAAACAACACTTTCTTCCTTGAACATTAGGCTCCATAAAAGAGAATGGTGATTAATATTTATTGGACTTTCATTATTTCCAATCAATTTTACTCCTTTTCTCTTGTCAGCTTTTTTCCTACTGAATAACAATATCCAAACTTTTTCAAGCTTTTCGTATATCTCACCTTTTATTTTCACTTTTGTGAGATAAATTTTGATTCCATCATTAAAAAAAAGAAGGCTTCAAATGAAAATTTTCTATCCTTCTCAACACCAAACTTGCTATTTGTGTTCATCTTTCTATCCTGACATAATTAGACAGACATATCCCCTCAAGGTCTAGATGCTTTACCAGTTGTTTTATTTTCTTCCTTCCCACTTACTAAACCTCATACTGTTGTTTATTTTCTCTCCATCTTCAACATTTTCCTTTCTACTGAATTTTTCCCCATATGCTTATTTATCACATCTATACATAAATAATAGCATTAATAAATAAATAATATATTGATCATAAATTATAATAAATAATAAATAATAAAACACAAAGCATTCATTTGTACACATTCTTCCATCTGTTCCACATATTTCTAAAAATTCCGCTCACCTTTTATATACAGTTAAGTTTCTCAAGCAAGTTTTCTAAGCTTCTAATAAAATTTTCTCTTCTTTAGTTTACTTCCCAACATATTTCAATATGAATTTTTCCTTCAAGTCACCGATGGCATCCATGCTGATGTGTTCAATTAATACATTTCAATTGAAAGACTATTTTTCTAAAATCACTAGAAAATTTCTATTCTTAGAATAACCTGTTGATAATCTATTCTCATTAACAGGCCCAACTTACCCAGGATGGAAAATTACACTCCACATCAAAGTCAAAGCAAAGTTACTAAAAATAACACCCTGTACCTTTCTCAAGGAACATGCGGGGTCTTTTGTTCTTGTTCACACCAAGTGGCATCCTATTTTGCTGAAAGCTTGCATGTCAGAACCCTTAAAGCTTTGCAGTTTATTTTCCCAGAATCATTCCTACTTGTCCTTAGCATGGCTGCATCTGCAAAAGCCCTATAAATCCCCTGCCCTGTTTAATCTCTTTGAAGCAGTTTCTTAGGAGGCTGCCATCCCTGCTGTGTGTCAGTTTATAAAGAGAAAACTTTGTTCTTGCAGACATGCTTGTTTCTTTCAACATGGGCATATTTACTTATGCATTTATTGTATTTCACTTGTTTCATATATTCATATCATTGATCACTACTAGGCACTCCTTTCCTGAAGCATTTGCTTATGGAAGAAACAAAATTCCACTTTTATGGTTTCCATTTTATCTCTTGTGGCTACTCTCTTGGCCTCTTTTTCAGTTTTCCCTCTTTTATCTGACACATATTTTGAGTATCTCTGAGTTTGGCTTTACAATTGCTATATTCCCCTAAAAAGCCTTATCCATTTTCATAACTCCAAATACAAAATATATCTCAGTGAACTAAAAAAGTACATTCTAGTAATTTGTATTGAGCATCAGACTCATGTAGCTATTTTCTTTATTAATCCTTTTTCTTTCCAAAAAACAAATCACAGAAAATCAACATCTACAACTTGAACTATTATTCTCGGCAACATACTTTCCCTCCAGTTCAGCGATTTTAGTAAATAAACTACCCTTCCCTGCCCCCAGATTTTACTAACAGCAAGTATGACATCTGGCTCTCTTTGTCCAGTCTGTCAGTTTCACTTCTGTCCATTCTCCATGCCACTTCTCTAGACTCTGATACTATCATGTCTACCCAAGTGCAGAACAAAATGCTCTTCCCTGGTCTCTGTGTGACTTTCTGTTTCTTCTCACGCCCATCTTCAGACATCTTTCTCTCTTACAATCAATGTTTCTTTGTCTGCTTTATTTATGCTGAATTTTCCCACAATAAACACGACTTGATACAGAGTAGACAATCAATTATTAAAATAATTGTTAAACTCAATGAATATATGAAAATGCATTTCTTAGTTCTTGGGAATGCAGAGACAATTTTAATACTTAGATGCTAATGAGGGAGATGCATTATGGAACCAGTGGGTAAAGTTCCCAGCGATCAGAATATATACTATTTACAAGGATGACTTCTGTGCTCATTTAGGAAATAAAATCTGGGAGAGTAGAAAACTATACCTATGATAAGAAAACAAAGCTTTTGTTATAGATGCCATTCTCTACCTGAATGAACACAGTAATAAAATAAAATGAAATAATAAAATAAAACAACCACTGAGAACCATAATGAAACTTGTTAAAGACTTTAGATTTCATTACATTCAGATATAATGTTTTCAAACAAAGGAAGAGATTTTGCACATAAAGTTGACTTAGGGTCATTGTGGTTACATGATCAAGCCATCAATTTCCCATTGAGTCAAACCTTTTGCTTTCACCAGGAAGGGCATTGCCAGACTACTGATAGTGAATAGCAGCAGGTTAGTGGCCTGAATTTAATGTTGGTCAAAATATATTTGCTATTTTCAGAACTGTATATTTCTTCAGCAGCTCCTACTGAAAAGCCAAGCTGTCTCTAAGCAAAGAAGGGGCACAAAACCCGTTCAATTTAAGTAAGATGGAATGAAACCTTATCCTGCCACAAGGAAGTGCTTAGTTTTTTTGTGGGTGACATTATATCACTGATTCTCTGCATTACCCATTAATAAAATCCCTGCACTATCAAGGATATTATGCATTATTTGAATACCGAGTTTTTCTCATGCATAAAACTAGGGTATGGAGGGGAGGGAAAATGGTTTTTACTATGAATGCCCTGAGCCACTTAAGTGGCTGTCAGGTATCCCTCAGGTCAACAAAATCTTTTCTCAGTATCCCTGGGGAAGTTCAGAACATTCTTTTGGAAATAAAAATGTTTTTCTTCCTACTCCTACTGCATTTCTTTGAAGCCCACATACACACCTTTATTCAAAGAATGAATAATCTCTAAAATTCTCTGGGGAGTATCATCATGATGCATACTGATACAATGCAAGAAAGGAGACAGAATTAGATTAAAAAAATAGCTGGTGCAGTTAACAACAAAAAGAAAAAGTAAAAAATGTTATAATTTAAAAAGTTTTGCTTCAGAGTATATCTCTGTGTTAATTTCACCATTAGAGAGCCAAGTTTTGTGTTTTTTTTTTAATTTGAGGGCTAGATTAATCTTTACTGTATTTTTTAAGCAACATAACCTATACCACATTTCATCCTGACATTTCCACCATCCTATCTATGCCATTTAGCTGTTTTATGAGGTTTTATAAAGTATATAAAAATAATTGAAACTAACTGGATGAGAAGAGACCGTGTTTATAGGAAGGAAAATAATGTTTTCAAATCAAATATAAAATATGCTATATTACAAAATTGATTTTTAGCAATTTAAACCTCATGTGAATTATAACAAAATAGAGAAGATCTACCAATTCTTAATCAATAACTTGACTAATATAGATTTTGCTGAATTTAACCATGTGTTTTTTACAGAAAAATATGAGAAAAAAATTCTAATATGTTTGAGAATAAGTCAAGGTTGCAGTAGTGATAACAACTAACAACTAATATTGAATTTATTTCTTTATTAAAAAGTATTTGAAAATGTAAAAAAAAGTTCTTTCACAAATAGCTCTTTTAAGTTTTTGCTATGTCATTAAAAATTGATTACACCCCAGGTAGGCCCTTTCTATGCATCTTACCTGCTTTATTTTTTAATCACAAAAATTATCTTAATGTGACATACTATTGTTTATTGGCTGTATCTTCAGGCTGAAAAATGTACAAGTTTTGCATTCTGAGAAAGGTAACTATAAGAGTTAGAGTCATAAGGACAAAATATGAACATACTGGAACTAACTGGGGGTTCCAAGGCAGGTTAGATTTAGAAAACATAATGCAATAATAAGTTAACGTATAGAGAATTTTTTGTAACTCCTTTTATGATAATTACTAGAGGCTCGGTGATGAAATTCGTGCATGGGCAGGGGCGGGGGAGGGTTTCCTCAGCCCAGCCTGCAACCTCTCCAATCTGGGATCCTTCTCACAATTCAGGACTGCTGGCTACCAAATGCTCATCTGCCTGCCTTCCTGATTTCCCCTAACTGCTTCTGCCTGCCAGCCTGATTGTCCCCTAACCCCTCCCATGCAAGCCTATTTTCCCCTAACTGCCCTCCCCTGCAGGCCTGGTCACCCCTAACTTCCCTCACCTACAGACCTTGTACTCCCCACCTGCTCTCCCCTGCAGGACTGGGTCCCCCACAACTCCCCTTCTCTGCAGGCCTGGTCATCCCTAACTGCTCTCTCCTACAGACTTGATTACCTCCAACTGCCCTCCCTTGCAGGCCTGGTCCCTCCCAACTGTCCTCCCCTGCTGGCCTAATCACCCACAACTGCCCTCCCTTGCAGGCCTAGAACCTCCCCATGACTCTCCCCTGCTGGCCATATTGTTGTGGCCATCTTGTGTCCACATGGGGACAGCCATCTTTGACCACATGAGGACAGCCCTCTTGTGTGTTGGAGTGATGGTCAATCTGCATATTACTCTTTATATTAGATAAGATAGAGGCCTAGTGCATGGGTGAGGGCCAGCTGGTTTGCCCTGAAGGGTGACCTGTATCAGGGAGGGGATTCCCTTGGGGTGTGGAGAGGTCTGGGTGAGGGGCCAGTGGTGGTTTGCAGCCTGGCCAAGCCCCTCCCCCCCCCAGCAACCCAAGCAGAGGCCCTGGTATCTGGGATGTATGTATCTTCTACAATTGAAACTGGAGTGGAGCCAAGCCTTCTGCTCGCTCTTTGTCTGCTGCCATTTCTATTGGGATTCCATAATTAAAACTTTGTAGCCTGGTGTGGAGACCTGAGCTGTCAAGGGCAGGCAGAGAGCTTGGCTTCCTCTATTGCCAGAGAAACCCAAGCTTCCTCCTACTCTCTAGCCACAGCCATCTTGGTTGGGCTTATTTGCATATTCCCTCTTGATTAGATGGTGGGAGTGGCTTGTGGGCTGGCTTGTGGTATAGTCAATTTGAATATTATTCTTTTATTAGATGGGAATAGGGGCCTGGTCCATCAGCCCAACCTGTGCCCTGTCACATACTGGGACCCCTCAGGGAATATTCTACTGATGGCTTACCCGCTGCCTGCCCAAGGCCGAAAGCTTCTGGCCAAGGCTTTCAGCCTTGGGGACCCAGTGATCCATCGCCTTGTGATCAGGCCCAATCCCTGGCTCCTGGCTCCACCCCGGCCCTGGCCTTGGACACCCAGCGATTGGGGCCAATCACTGTCTCCTGGCTCTGCCCCAGCTCCAGCCTTGGCCACCCACCAAATGCTGGCTCTGTCTCCACCCCAGCCCTGGCCTTGGGCACCCAGCGATCACCCTGTGATCAGCACCCAGTGATTGCCCTGTGATCGGAGTGATGGCTGGCTCCTGGCTCTGCCCCAGTCCCAGCCTGCCCAAGGCTGGGAAAAGCCTCTGGGTCAGGCTTTTTTCGGCCTTGGGCACCCAGCAATCACCTTGTGATGGGGCCAATGGTTGGCTGTTTCTGCCTCAGCTCTGGCCTGCCCAAGGCCTGAAAAAGCCTCTGGCTGAAGCTTTTTCCAGACGTGAGCAGCAGCCATCTTGGTTGGGTGTTAATTTTCATATTGCTCCTGATTGGCAAGTGGGCGTGACTGGTGGGTGTGGCTTGTGGTATAGTGAAGGTATGGTCAATTTGCATTTTATTAGATAGGCTATGACTTATTTGGTAGGATTGTGTAGGTCTATCACATAACCTCTGATTTTGGCAAGCAGCGTGGTTAATGAAAGTGTCAATGACCTGAATACTAAGATACCAGGATTTTAGATAGACATATAATATTAATTACTTTTGTAATTTTGGGAAAGTTACTTTATTGCCTCATCTCTTGAATTATGGGATATATCCCTTACTTTCTTTGATTCTTGATTTCTTCTATTCATTTGTTCATCTATTTTCTCCTTCAATAAATATTTAGTTAGAGCATGCATCTTATCAAAGAACTAGAAATAAGAAAGATAAAAATTTGATATATATTCAAGTGGAAAGTTAAATGTAAATAAATATATAAGCTGAAGTCTAAAAAATAAAACAGAATAAGGGAGTAGGGTGTGTGGAGATTACTTTAATGTGGATAATATCAGAAGACATTTCTCAGAAGGTAATGTTTGATCTGAGACTGAAATGATGAGGTAGCCAGTCATGTGAAGATTTTAGGGAAAAACATTTCAGGTTAAAAAAACAGCAAATCCTAAATCTCTGGGACTGAAATAAGCTTAGAATATTCAAAGAACAATAAAAATGTCTATATGGCTAAAGCAGAGCACAGTAATTGTAATATGAAAGGTGGACAGAGTTGGGCCATGTTGGACTTTATACCCTAGAATAAAGAGCTTGAGATTTATTTTAAGTGTGAAGGGAAGCCATTGAACATGTTTTCATAGATGAAGAATCACTTTTGATATGTGCAGAAAAAGGATTGCATATGAAACAAGAGTAGAAGCAGAGGGCTTAGTTAGGTTGTTGCAATGAAATCTGAACTAAGGAGGTAGCAGTGAAGAGGTGAGAAGTGATCCAATTTAGAATGTATTGTATAGGCAGAATCGATAGAATTATCTGTATTATATGTGAAGTATAATGGGAAGAAAAGATTCAAGAACAATAGAGTGTGACATTCTGGATAGTGGTTTTGGTTCTGAGATTAGAAAAGAAGCAAGCTGTGTAGGGAGGTAGTGAGGGTATTCAAAAATCATTGACACTGTATAATAAAAAGGTGTTTCATTGCCAGCTAACAAACTATAGGCAAGGTACTTGCGTAAGTCTAATGACAGTTCCTGTTATACATGCATCATTATGGGACAGTTAAATGTGACATTTCCTGTCACAGTCACTAATTATTTCACCTTCTGTTTGCTTTTGTTCCTTGCTTTTTATTGTTTTGTTTTGTAGTACAAATTCTAATTTTTTTTTGAAATTGTGATCTTAAAAGTCAGGAACACTTTCCCTGCCCTGGCAGTTCTTATGATACCTTTCCTCTTGGGGCTGGCTAGGAAGTCCAAAGCCAGAGGATTCTCTGGGAAACTACCTTAGTCTGCCGTTGTAAGATTTTAAGAAAAAATCCAATAGGAAGGTAAATGACTACCTCTGGAGGACACTATATTAAGCACGTGGGCTCTAGATGAAAGTCTTCTCTACCAACCAAAAGCAAAAAGGTATAGTATTGATGAGCACTAATTCTCAAGGTTACTTTGACATATGAACTTTCAAAGAATCACAGCTGACATATTCTTGAGCTCAGGTCTCAGGTGTTTGTTTGTGGTTTTTTTTTTTCTCCTTTTTAAGCAAAGAAGAAGTCTGAATTTTTAGGAAACCCATAAACCCAGCGACTGGGAAGAGGTATTTTGTATAGGATTCAGATTATACGCATCATTCAGAATCTTCAACATCAGTTTAATTCCTATGAATGTGGTAGTTTTTGCTTTTTATTTTGGGAGAGGGGAAAGCCAGAGAGATCTGCTTTAAAGAAAGGAGAGACTCAGGAGCTAGTCATACCTTCTACAGAGACAAAAATGGTTAGCAATGATAGGATCTAATTATGACCTGATAACATCACTGAAAGTAAAATGAACAAGCAAGACTTTATTACTAATAATAGTTTACACTTGTGCAGCATTTAATAGTTTTTAGGGATTTGGATATGAGTTGTGCATATACTGACGCATTTAGTCCTCATGATAACCATATGAGGTAGGTATTATAATTGTTATAAGTTCATAGAAGAAACTCAGGCACAGAGAGGTTAAATAACCTGTGCACAGTTACAAGGCTCCCAAGTATTAGAATTGTGACTAAAACTCAGGCTAGACCTAGCCGATGTTGCTCAGTAGTTAGAGTGTTGGCCTGCCCACCGAAGGGTCTCTAGTTCGATTCCTGGTCGGTCAGGAGAATGTACCTGGGTTGCATGTGGGAGGCAACTAGTAGATGTGTCTCTCATATTGATGCTTCTCTCTCTCTGGTCTCTCTCTTTCTCTCTCTCCCTTCCTCCCTTCCACTCTCTCTAGAGAGGTATGTGCTTTGACCGGGTATCAATCCCTCAACTCTTTGGTCCTTGGGAACAATGCTCTAACCACTGAGAAAACCGGACATGGTATGACTTTGTTTTTCACAATAATTTTCATGTTATTTTAGTCAGTTAACAAATATTTCAATATCTATTGAAATCTTTGTTGTAGGCTTTTGGGATTCATCAGTGAACAAAAAGATTCTCCCCCTCACTAAATTTTCTGAGAGAGGAAATAGCTGAGAGGCAAGATTTGCTTATTTCCATCTTTTTCATAAGAGATAAGAGAACAAACATAGACTTTACAGTGAATGCTGGATGGATCCAGGCCTGTAAGGAAAGATTCGACCAAATATGTGTCAGAATACTAAGGCATACTCATTCTATGGGCTCTGAGATATCTTCCCCACACCTGCAGGTAAAGATTGTTCTTCAATGCCTGCAGGGGTGAGTTAAGGTTTAATCCAAGGGAAATCTATGAGGACTGCATGGAGGAGGCCATTCTCTAAAAACATCAATGTTGTTTTGTGGAAACAGATTCTTGTTATTGTTGTTTCGCTTTCACTAACTCTTTGCGGTGTCTATAAGGCATTAAATCAGCCAAAAATTCCTGCAGCTCTTACTTGGTTATGCTTCAGAGGACAAAATCATTAATGACAATAATCTGAGATCTATTTGGAATGAAAAAAGCTACCTTTCAGCACTTCTTTGAATTTTTCCCATTTTGACCTAAGCAATATAAATGGGCTGCTGAATGATGTAATTGCATCTTCAGCTACCGAGAAAATGGATTCTGTGCTGCCCACTTTAGATAGAATACTGGGATACCAAATAATTAGACACTGTATGTGTCTAGAATACCTTCCTTCTGATTTTACACAATGAGCAACTTGCTGTGTAGATTATTATATAGTGGGTTCACATAATGTTTACCTGTTGTCTTGAAGTGATAACTTTTTAATGTGCTTGTTATTTGTCTTGTTTGGATGAGGATGCTTATTTATGAATGGTTTCCAAGACTAGACAGAGGAAGGAGGCTCTGCGTTTTAGACAAATCAATAAAAATATACATGCATAAATAAATGAAGCACATCTGTCAAGCAGTTTTACTATGATCTAGTTAAGACTTTTGTTTTAGCACCTTTAAAATGTTTTCAAAACATTTACAACCATTAGAATTTGATATTTGAAGTTTGCAGGTTTTTATGTTGCTGCTTGGCTGAGAAGAATAGTGTGAGATCTTAGCAGCACAAACTCAGACATTTCAGAGAGCCATTTTTAGTGCTATTTTCTTCTCTATTTTTATTAGTAACCTTGTGACTCAGTATGAGATCTCCTCTGTGTAAATTGACAGTGTGCCAATGCTGTGGTGTGAAATTGTAGTATGCAACTTTGCCCCAAGGAATTGAGCAGTCTGGAGTTGAACTTTGATAAAAATGAGTGGATTATTTCTCCCCAATGGGAAAAAGCTGCATGGCCTGGTGTGCAAGACATTAGATGGTGAGTCAGAAGTCATAGCCTTGTCACTTACTTGCTGTGTGACCTTGGGCAAATCAATTAACTTCTCTGTGCCTCAGGCTCTCCATCTGTATAATGAGAACCATGATACCTACCTTAAAAGGAAGGTGAAAGTATTAATGAGGCAATGTCCGAAAAACACATTAAGCTCCATGGAAGAGAGGTGCTCTATAATTACAAGCCATTATTACTGAATTTAAAAGACAGTAAAATGGAACCATTATTTTATTTTATCTTCACCTGTAGAAGTTATTTCAACTGAAAAGTATTAGAGAATCTTAAGGCTGAATGGCTTATTCAAAATGCTTGAATTAAAAAAAAATAAATTATACAAAATACCAGATTTTCAATTTAATAGACCTAAGAATTAAGAGAGTTCTGTACACTGAGAGAATATAATCATTAAATGTTGCACTTCAGATGGCTCTATATTTATTCCACTGGGTAGACAGCGATGAGCCTATTTCATCTCAGGGAGATTATTATCTATTTGATCTTTAGAGTCTTAAAAGAGTGTTTCTAAGGCCGCCCCTACTAAACAGCTCTAGTATTTAGTGAAACAGGCTTGCACATTTGACTAAAGAACTTTTTGCTCAATTTAATTGCAACTTTTAAAATTCTCAATGGAAAAGAGAATAGTCATTTTATACATCACATTAAATTTTTATATGCTTAAGGAGAGCTATTAGTTATATTTGTGTCTCAATGCTAAATAACTATAATTTCCCATTAGTCTTCAGTGGTCCAATTTTTGGGATACTGCTGTCTCTTTCAACACTGAACCTCCTTTAGTGTTTCACAGGACTTTACTAATGCAAAGTCCAAGCTGTGAAGAAATACAGCTTCTCTTAGTTTTGCCACCAATTAGTTGTTTGAGCCCTTTGTAAATTACTTAATCTACCAGTTAGTTAGTTTACTTATTGGCAACCTGAATAGGTGGGACCACATCACAAAGGTGAATTCCAGCACTCATATCCTACATTGCTACATATTTTTTTTTATTCTTTTCCCACTAACTTGTTGCATGTCAATCAGATGTTCCAGACCTTTCATATGATTTGACTTATTAAATCATTTCAACAACCCTGTTAAATATAATTATCTCTTTTTATTGATAAGAGAGCTGATTCAAACAGGAACCACCATGTTGCTTATAGTTAAGTATCTGGTATATAATTAAGTGTTTTGGTATTAAATATAATTAGTTCAGTTGCCTAGGTTTCATTTTGTCCATGTGATCTAATAATACTTATTTCAAAGATATAATGAGGACTAAATAAGAGAATATGTTATAAGCACTTAACATATGCTCGGTATACTCAACAATTGGTAACTGGTAGTTTTCTGGTTTTGATTTTGATTGGAGTTGTGGTTAATATTACTGAGTCATTATCTTATGTAATACATAATTTTGATGCAAATTTGTACATAGCCTAAAACCAGTGATTATTCAGAGTCTTTAGGTATTTTTTAAGGTGTCAAGAACAAAAATCATGTTAGAAATAATAGATAATTTCTCAATTTCTTTGTGCCTTTCTTCAAAGTAGCTGAGACTATATAAATCAGGTATTGGACAAAATTCCTGTTGAGAAATTTGCTCTATTCATGTATATATTCCAAAAGATATTTTTAAAAGCTTGATATTATTACTCAACAGTCAGTTGGTAAAATGTATAAAGTTAATGACTAAAATAAACTAAACAACCAATTTCATTATTATTATTATTATTATTATTATTATTATTATTATTATTATTTGTCTTCATAGTAGCATTTCAATGATTTGTTATCACTGACATTGTGCTGGGAGTATGGAGGCTATAAAGTCATTCCTTTCTTACCAGACTATGAATAATTTTTGCTCCCCCCCACCCCTCAGTTTCAATGACATATGAATTCTGGACCTTAAAAGGTGCACCTTGAAATTTGAACAAAACTGAATTTTCTTGAGAAGTAGATAGCCAAGTAGGACAGTGATACATGTGGCAATCTGACTTGGATACAAAGTAAAAATGTTACATTTGCCATAAAGGATGTGGAGAAAATGGCTTTTCAGATTTAGCAATGGATGAGAGCTCTGCCAGAATATAGAAACAGAATTTTGTGGGGGCGTGGCGGGGGGAGAAAGAATTTAAGTACAACCTTGAATAAGGATATGTAGGACACAGAAATGGAGAGAGAAAATCTTACTCATTTTTTCCTTTTTGCACATTTCTGAATTCTGCCACATCTATGAAGTAAGCATCATTTTACAAAGGGAAATGGAATTCAGAGAGGATAAGGCACTTGTCAAGTAATGATAAAGCAGGATTATCAGTCTGACCATCCAAAACTGTACCTTAGATCCAGAGGGAATAGGAATTGAGTGGGAGACAATGCTAATTAGCAGTTCACTTTGGAGAAGTTATCTAGGTCTCTTTAATCTTACCTCATTCATAAAGGATCAGACTGAAACTGACTTGACTGCTCAGATAATATAGCCTGATTCCCATGGTTTGCATTTTATGAATCACTGTGTGGCCACAATCTCTAGCCATTACTCTTGCTTTATTTTCTCTCTGCAAAACAATTTATAGTCAAATTTAGTTATAAAATCAAAGATATCTTGGTTCACATTGTGATGACAATTTGAGACGTGTATCCATGAGCAATTTTTAAAAACTTTCTTAATATAATTACAATATTCATATAATTTTATTTATCTTTTACTATTTTATAAAGATTTAAAATAATATGTGATAAAATTTAATGAACATTCTGTCAAGCAGGAAAACATTAGTTATTATTAGCATTATTTTAAAAATTAAATAGATAAAGTAAATAAGAGATGACAGTGTTTTATAGCAGATGAGAATTTGGATAGAGAAAAAAGTTTGTTATATATATAAATATATATAAATACTAACATATAACATACTATATAATGTACATTTGTATAATATTTATATAGTACACATATAAGCATATAATATTTATCTAATATATGATACATTTAAATATATAATGTATATAGGGCTATATAGCTTCTGCACGCTATCTAGTATATAGTAGCTGCTTAATAAATATTAACTCATAGTCCATACAGCTCTATATTAGTAATTCTATAAATAAGGAAATATCTACCAGTTTGGATATACTGTTTTAAATATAATACATATATAATCAATTCATAACTTCTACAGAATTTATAGAAAATACAAATGACACCCTATTATTCTGACATATAATGATATTGTAGTATAGCTGAAACACACAAACTCATATGTACAGAAACATACATATACAATTGTTGTCACATTTCATTTAATTATTTGATTGCTTTTTACTTATCATTTTATAGTATTTACTAGGGGCCTATGCATGAAATTCGTGCACTGGGGGTGGGTGGTCCCTCAGCCCAACCTGCCCCCTCTCACATACTGGGGGCCCTCAAGGGATGTCTTACTGATGGCTCACCCCGGCCCAAGACCAAAAGCCTCTGGCCGAGGCTTTTGTCCTTGGGCAAGGGACCCCAGCCAGCGATCACCCTGGGGGTGGATTGCTGATCGCTGGCTGGCTCCACCCTGGCCCAGGCCTTGGGCAGCAGCCATCTTGGTTGGGTGTTAATTTGCATATTACTCCTAATTGGCTGGTGGGTGTGGCTTATGAGCATGGCTTATTGGGTGTAGCTAAGGTACACTCAATTTGCATATTACTATTTTATTAGATAGGATTTCTTTTGTCATTAAATTATTATATATGACATATCACCATAATCTAATTAAGTGATCATTTATTCTTGAGAATTTGAGTTATTTAAATTTTTTTTCTGTACAAATAATGTTTTCATGCGTAAATCTTTGACTTCTTCCCTGATTGTTTACTTTTTAAAGGAAAGTTGACATTTTTAAAACTGAAATTGCTAGACTTGAAGAGTCTAAAATATGTATATATTTTAAAAGCTATTCATACATCATTTTGGACTGTCTTTTGGAAATACTGACCATCTCATTAGTCAGTATTCTTCATCTTTTCTGCACTATTTGACAAAGAACTTCAGTTTCCTTTCTTTTGTTCTTTCTCTAACTGGCAGCTACTCTGGAATCTCATGTGAAACTTTTCTACTGAATGTCAAAGCTCTGAATATCTTTCACATAATATTCTGTGTATGATGAAAGTCTTGTTATTTATTAGAGCAGAAAAATGATTTTTATTTACTTATATTCTTTATTTTCATGATATTATGAATTTAAAGTATGAGGGAAGTTTCTGTAGAATTGAGAGATTTAAAACCATCTTTCTAAATCTAGAGGGATTCAGCGTGCCAAATTTAGCAAAGTATACACATTGATTTATATTCCCTTTTATTGAGCTTAGATTAAAAATGTTTCTGCCACTAAAATGCCTATCAATATTAGTGCAAAAAGCCTAACATTGCTACAGCAAGAGTACTTTGCAATTTGAAACTCCTGGATCCCTTAAATCTCTTTCAGCAATGACTTAAATTTAGTCTTTTGGGATACAATTACTGTGTGTGCTTGTGTCACTCTTCTAAAATCAGCTACTTTTATCTATAGCTCTCCAAAATTAACTTTGCATTAGGAGCTAAGAAAAACAAAAAAGAATAACACCCCTACCAGTTCATTGAAAGCAAAATTATTAAAATGTGGGCATCACTCATATGTAGTGGTACTTTTAAAAAAATATATGGGTTTGTATTTTTTATTTTAGTAACTAATTGCCTATAATTGTATATGTTAAAGAAATCAAGGATAGCATGGAGATATAATGATTCTATAGAAGGAATTTTTATATTCACCTCCCACTACATTGGTTGAAACCTAATCCTCAATGTGAAAGTACTTAAGGTGGGACTTTTGGGAAGTGGTTTAGTCATGATGGTTCTGCCCTCATGAATGGCATTAATGCCCTTATAACCAGGTCCCATGGAGCTCCCTTGACTCTTCCTGCATGTGAGGACACTGTGAGAACAGCAAGCTATGAACCGGGAAGTGAGCTGTCACCAGAAATCAGATCTGCTGGTGCCTTGATGTTGGACTTCTCAGAGGCCTTCTAAACTTCAAGAAATAAATTTCTGTTGTTCATAAGCCACTCCGTCTATGGTATTTTGTTATAGCAGCCTGAATGGATAAGGGAAGTAATGATTTCACATTTGGGGAGCAAGATTTACTTTTACATAATTTAGTATGATAAGGAAAGTGGAATTGGTTACTAAACAAAGATAAACTATGCTAGAATATTTCTAGTTTGTAGCAATGATGTTGACAACATTTCTCTTTTAGTTGTAAACACTAAAAGTTACCTAATTTAAGAATTTGTTGCATTTTATTTTCAATATAATAGTCAGGTAAGATATCCTATCTAATAAAGAGGGAATATACTAATTGACCATCACACCTTCAAAGATGGTAGCACCCATAGCCAGAAGATGGTGGTGCCCAGTCCCCTCAGCCCTGCAAGGGTGGCAGGTGTGTGGCACAGCTGGGCCCACCCCGGGAGGGTCTGAGTATTCTGCACACCTGCCTCCAGAGTCCCCCAGTCCGTTCATACCCCCAGCCATGCAGGGCCAACCAGAGGTGCAGGCAAACCTCAAATGATGGCTACCCAGCCACCCAGAGCTGGCCCAAGGTGCAGGTAAGCCTCGGATGGCAGCTGCCCAGCTGTCCAGGGCCACCCAAGGCTCAGGTAACTAGGGCCAGCCAAGGCTTGCACTACAGGCAGTGGCAGCAGCAGAGGTGTGATGGGGACATTGACTTCCTCTCATCTCTGGGTCACCTCTTGTCCCTGAGGGCTCCTGGACTGTGAGAAGGGGCAGGCTAGGCTGAGGGACCATCCCCCTCCAGTGCATGAATTTTCATGCATGAGGTCTCTAGTATTTCTTATAAGACTCTTTGACCTCATTATTAACTTATCCTATAAGAGATAACTATTGCATGATAAAATTCATACTTCCTGAAGTCAGGTTTACATTCCTTCTGGAGAAAAAGACCATCTCTTAAAAACAAAATAATTTTATGGGCTATAGGGGTATGAAAAATTAGGACAATGGGCAGGTTCATGTAGGGCAGAGTTTATAAAATAGAGCTAGAATCAAACTACTTGAAAATAATGTAAAATTGTGCGTCTCTGCCCCCCCCCCCCGCATTCAATATGAGACCATCTGTGGCTCAAAAGTATTAGAGGGGTCAAGGAGAAGAGCTCAGCAAGGGACAGAGATTGGAGAAACTGAGAAAGGCAACATTTAGCTGTTATCAATGCAAAGTTGACAAGTGTGCTGTATTCAATATAGGCATCTCTAATATCCACCACTCCTCATTATTCAAGTAAAAATCAGGCAAACACAATCATTGTTAATACTATTTTATAAGGAAACATTTCTAGAAGAATCTTCGGGGAGGGGTAAAATGTGTGGAAGGGAAGTGACATACAAAAGACTGAATCATAAATGCAGAAAATGAGAATTCAGAAACAACATGAACATGGAAACAGACATTCAGGGTTAATGTCAGTCCTCCAAGAACCCCCATATTCACTTGAAAGGGCAGTAAGTTTCTATTAAATGCATTGGATGAGGCTGGCATAATCTTATTTAAATCCTAAACAACAATATGACCCCAATCATTTTGAAAATTGAGCTGATATTTGAATTTTGTCCTAAAATGATACCTTATACCAACTTTAGCCTTACAGAATATCATCATATCTGTTTCTAGCATACATGACTTCCTACTTAGAATGTTAAAAGATATCATGTCTCTTTATAATATTAGTATTTACTAGTTCAAAGTCTAATTTGGCTTTTGTTAATCTATTTACTTGATTTTTCCCATTTATTAAAAATAGGCAATAAGTACATACTTATTATTAAATTATTGAACAGAGAATTTGATAAATATTTAAGACTTACTAATTCCCAGAACTGTTGATAAAATATTTAGGAAAATAGGCATGATTTCACATCTCATCAAGATCACATTCTGCTGAGAGTGCTAAATAAGAGGAGAATAGAAAAGGCAGCCATGCTATGTGACAGAAAACAAATACATGTATGTGTATGGGAACATCAGATTCAGGAGGTCAGAGAAGACTTCCTTAAGTAAATTTTGCCTGAGCTTAAATCTTAATGCTGCACAATATATAACTGATGAAGAGAATCAAGAGCAGTACAAGGGGATGGAATAACAAGTGAAAAGTTGCTACTGCAGGAGGAGTAGGTAGGACTTTCCAGAACAGTAATATATCTGTACAGCTGGAGATTTCAGTGAAAGAGACATAAGATATGACATACACCTGCAGTTGTAAGGGGGGTCTCATTTTATGCTGGGCCTTTCTGGCCTCTTTCAATTGTTTGGGCTTTATTTATTTACTAGGGTCCCAGTGCATGAATTCATGTATCCTGAAAGGAACTGTGAGTTACAAGGCTGTGGTGGGCACAGGGGCGGGTCTTAGCCCATCCTCCATACCCCTACCCAGCCCCTCCTGCTGCGGCCCCTGTTCCCCTGTCTGCCGGCAACCCTGCACCCATTGACACCATCCCCACATGCTGACTGTGCCAGCCCTGCTTGCACCTGCTGATGACATGGAGTGATTGAGGTTGACGCCAGCAGCAGGTGCAATCAAGACCAGCACCATCAGCAGGCATGAGAGACAGCTAATGCCCCTATTGCCCCTCAGGAGCATGGGCAGGTGGACAAGCCCTCAGGGGTGATCAGGACTGGCACCAGCACCAGCAGCAGGCACGAACAATGGTTCTGGCACCAGAAATGTCTGTGATTGGGGCTGGCAATGACAGTGGGTTACAAGCAGGGACATCACTGACAGCAGGTGCAAGAAGTGGCCACTGGCCCCAATGGCCCACCAGGATCAGGGGGATGTAGAGAAGTACTGAGGGGAGATCAGGGCCAGCAGCCACCACTCATACCCACTGACGGTGCTGAGTGAGTGGCACCAGCACTAGGTGCCAGCAGTAGATGTGAGCAGTGGCTACAACATTGGCAGCAGGTGTGAGCACCAGGTGAGACCACAGCATGCAGTATCAAAGAACTTTCAGTAACCACCAGAGGCTGGCCCCAATGTCAGCAACTGGTCTTTTCCTTGGACTGGTGCCCCTGCTCAGCTGCTCCATCATCCTGCCACAGCTGTGCTCTGCTACCTGCTGCTGATGCCTGCCATGTTTCATGTGTACCCTGGTGATCAGCACACGTCATAGCGACTGGTTGTTTGGTTGTTCAGTTATTTGGTTGTTCTGCCATTTAGTCTATTGCATATTAGGGTTATTTATATATATATATAATTTGTATATATATAATTTGTTTATATATTATTTTAAATTCATCTTTATTGTTGAAAGTATTATGGATGTCCCTTCCCTCTCATTGATCCCCTCCTCCCCATTCTCACCCCCTCCTCAGGCCTTCACCACACCATTATCTGTATCCATGGATTATGCATATATGCATATAAGTTCTTTGGTTAATCTCTTTCTGCCCTCCCCCCCAATCCCCTTCCCTCTGAAAATAATCAATTTGTTGTGTGCTTTCATGTCTCTGGATATATTTTGTTTGTCAATGCACCATCATTTGGGCTTTATTTATTTACTAGGGTCCCAGTGCATGAATTCATGTATCTTGAAAGGAACTGTGAGTCACAAAGGGATCATGCATTATTTGTCTTTCTCTGACTGGCTTTATAAAATAAAAAGCTTTTGCACAGAAAAAGAAACCAGCATCAAAATGAAAAGGGAACCCACTCTATGGGAGAACCTATTTGCCAATGATATATCTGATAATGGATTAATTTCCAAAATATACAAAGGACTTACACAACTCAACAAAAGGAAGACAAACTATCTAATAAAAACTGGTCAGAGAACTTAAATAAATATTTCTCCAATGAATACATACAAATATTCAGGAGGCATATGAAAAAATGTTAATTGTCACTAATCATCTGAGAGATGCAAATTAAAACCATTATGAAGTACCACCTCACACCTGCCAGAATGGCTGCCATCAATAAATCAACAAACAACAAGTGCTGGCTAGGATATGGTTAAATAGTAACCCTAATACACCTAATACACTGCTGATGAGAATGCAGACTGGTAAAACCACTATGAAAATAGTACGGGATTTCCTCAAAAAAAAAATTAAATATGGAACTGCCATTTGACCCATTGATCCCATTTCTAAGAATTTAGCCTAAAAAGCCTGAAACACCAATCAGGATGAAAATATGCACCTCTACATTCATAGCAGTGTTATTGTAACTAAGATCTGGAAACAGCTCAAATGCCCATCAGTAGGTTAGTAAATAAAAAAGCTGTGCCACATTTACACAATAAAATACTACGCAGCTATAAAAAAGAAAGATCTCCTACCCTTTGAGGTAGTACTGAGGGACCTAGAGAGTATTATGCTAAGTTTTGGCTTTATTTTAGGAGCAATTATATATTAAAGAATTTAAGTGTGACTAAAAGAGGCAAGAGAGTTGATAAGATTATATTTCAATTTCAAACACAATCCCTATTTCTAACCGTAGGATTTAGATTGGCAGTTTGAGGAAACAAGATCATCTAGGAATCTATTACAGACATTCAGATGAGTTTTAAGAGTAATGTAGGTTATTATCATCACTGGTGAAAATGGCTACAGTGAATAAATTTGAGATAAATAGCCAAACTTCAAAACAAAAGTAAATTGGATACTTGGAGGATTGGCAAAAGAATGGAAATGCTTATGAACGACTATTTTTCTTCCTTGCAGTACTCAATAGGTGGTAATAATACAGAATAATCCAGAAGCTCTGAAGAAGGAAAAATATGGGAAGAAATGTTTATGGATTTATTTATACAAGTTGAACAACTTATTACTGTTAAGTAGTTAACAGGAACTATAATAAGGAGTTATACATAATAGTCTGAAATAGAAGAAAAAGTCTAAACTAGTTGTAATGACTTCTGACATCAATTACCCAAATTTAGGCCAAACCTCATAAGTTTCCACAAGACTACACTCACTTCCAACACAAGCTACAAGTGTTGGGGTTCCCAGGCCACCCTCATTGTTGAACAGTTGACTTCTAACTTGGGGGATTCCACTATTTCTTAAGGTTTAATAATTCACTAAAACAGCCCATATCACTCAGGAAAACGCTATATTTATCACTTTAGTTTTATTATAGCAAGTGGATTCAAATCAGAGCCAGCCAAAGAGAAAGCTGCATAGTACAAGACTGGAACAGTTCCAAAAGTGAAACTTCTACTGCTTTTCCTCCTGGAGTCAGAACATGTGAACCTCCCAGCTCACTTATGTGTGACAGAGTATTGCCAACAAAAGAAGTTGACCTAAGCTCAGCATCCAGGGTTTTTATTGACATCTCATTACATAGGCAGGATTGATTAAATCACTGGCCACATGACTCAAACTCAAAATTATCCCTCCTTTCTTCCCCAGCGGTCAAACTGATATCACTTGGCTCAAAATCCCATTCCTCTAATCATATAATTGGGCTTTCTGGCATGGTCAGCCCCAGCTTGTCATCTCATTAGCCCAAACTCTCTAAGGGCCCAGGCTGAGTCACCTTGTTAGCATATACCATCAGTTGTGGCATGAGAGGTCCACCATGAATATCAAAAGCACTCCTATCACTCAAGAAATTCCAAGGATTTACAGGTTACCATTCTGGAACCAGGGACAAAAGTCAATTATTTTATTACATATTAACAATGCAACTTTGTGAGAACTCTACATCTAGACCTTTTACAACTGTGGCTATAGATAAGCTTATCCAAGGATTTGAATGTTGAATTTGGGAATAGTTTTAAGGCTACACTGATATTTTAGAATCTCCCACATTTAATGCTTAGGTTGAGGAAAGTGAGCCAATAAAAATGGAAATAAAGAGTATCTAAAGATGTAAGAGGGATCTAGGGTAGATATCCAAATATTCGAAGACATCAAACATGCAACTGATGTTGAGACATCTTATAAGAGGAGGCCTAAGAATTTTTCTTTTTATTTACCCTCTTGGATGTAATGTTGATGTTGGTTTTGGTGGCTGGATGGGTGCTGACTGAGTATGATTCAGCAAGTATAGACAAAAACTTAAGGACATGTGACTATGAAGGGAAAGAATTCTGGTTCTCTAATAGTTGTAAGAATGTAAAGAGTTTAGGGTATAGATCTTCTTTGGTTTGGTTTGTTTTCACCTGAGGAAAGTAAAAAGGTTTTAAAAGTGAACAGGAAAAAAGAAAATATTAAAGAATGTGATATTAATTTGAAAGAAAAGCTGTGTTTGGTTCTAGAGGATTTGGAAGAGAAGAAAGTGAATTGCAGATAGAGAGTTTTACTTAAAGGGAGGGACAGGAGGAGAAGGAACTATCATAGGTAAAGATAGAATTATTCCAGGACAGGCTTTATTGTGGACCTTTAGCACAGAGCAATGAACAAAGCTTAAGTAACTCTGCTTAATGAAGCTTATAGTCTAGTTAAAAAACTAACATTAAAGAGGAAAATAACCAAATGCACACAAAAATGAACAATGAGAACAGTGTATCTGAGGAAACAAATAGTGTCTACAAGTAGAAAACAAACACATGAACAAAACAAACAATAAGTGGGCTTATAGAGAGGACTTTGAGAGATTCTTAAAGCTGACATTTAGCTTAAAAGTTGAAAGGGCTATCCTTGCAAAGACATGGGAGTGAGAGAAACAAGAGGAAGAATATCTCTTATACCAAGCATGTCAAACTCAAAGGCTAACACAGGCCAAATAAACAAGGTTTAAGTTTATGTGGGCACGAAAAAACCAAAAGCTTCAATTTTCATAGAAATGTAGTTTTATTTCAATAGAGACATGCTGAATACAGAGGGATGAAATAAATGAGTAATCAATAACATAAAATAATAGAACATTTTAATAAAAATAATATTTTTTCTTGAACATTAACTTACCAGACACTGGATAACTGCACAAATTAATAAGCATAATGCAAATAAACCTATCTTTCTTGTTCTCTGAAAGCAAAATATTTCCTGTTGCGTACACCAAACAATTCAGTCCAAGAGTAATGACGTGGCAAATGGCTGCTAAAATATACGCTGCTAGTATTAGTGGAGAGAAATGGTGCCCCTGCACTTAAGGCACATAAGGAAAATGAACGCAACACGATTATAGTAATCAGTCATTAGCAAATGTTGTAGTTCATTATTAATAATTATGTATAACAGGACATTATAAAAATTAAGTTATGCAATTTTTATTAAAATGTTTCTTACATACCATTATATTGGCTGGGCCACAAAAATATTCCTTGTGGACCACATGCAGCATGCGGGCCGTGAGTTTGACATGCTTGTCTTACACTATTGCAAAATTTTACCTGACTATGTTTTTTAATCTATGAAACTACAATGAAAGTTTGTAAGTATATTTATCTCCTCATAAAGATATGAAAATATGATATTGACAAGGTATTTTTAGTGTTTGAAAAACAATAACTGAAGTCATTTTTCAAAAATACATGAATGTAAATATCAAATGCATATATGAGTTATGGAGTCTGAATCAGTTTCATGATGTTATTAAGATAATAGAGTTAATTAGTTATTTCAAGAAATACCCAAGTGCTTAATATTAACTGGTTTCCATTCTATGTCTAAGTTACAATGAATAAAACAGATAAAACCCTTTGCCTCATTGAGAGAGGAGCAATTTTTAATCTCTGTTCAAAATGTCAGTGACTAAATCTGCAGTGTCATTTTAAGGTTATTTAAATTCATCAAGTTTACATTTAAAATAACCTAGTCAGATTCTGAATTTTGCTAATTTTTTACTCTTTAATTTAAAATTTCTGTTGTCTATACAAACCTTAATTTTATTTTCAATTAACTTCTCTTAAATTTTATCATTGTATTGTTTTAACAAAGACTCTATATGACAATTACTTACCAAATCTTAGTATCATGAGCTAGTCAAGTGCAGTATATTTGTATTACATGTGTGCCTAAATATGAACTTGAAAGACCAGCCTTACAGAATTATTTTTTCACAGATGTTTTAAATTCTTTCGTATTTTATTTTCAAATAAAATTGTTTGAATTCTTCTCTGGTGATGTAGCATGAGTCAGGTGTACAAATGATATAATTTATAGAGAGAGAATAGATAAACAACTAATATTAGATAAATAATAAAGACACAGTTAGCTTTGTCCTATAGTGTAAACCCTACTAGCAAAGATGCAAACCTCATGCTTGTGAGCAAAAATAAATAAACAAACAAACAAACAAACAAACAAATAAATAAATAAATAAATGTAGTTCAGGAGAATTTGATTTTGTATTGGCACATCTACTTGCTGTCTCCTGTGTATGCCAGACACTAGCTATTGCCTTCAACACCATAATTTAACACTAGGAACTCACTCTTTCTTAATGACACCATCCTTTGAGCAATGTACTAATAGATCATGGGCTGATGATGTTCATTAGTGATGAATCACAATAATATATCATTTTCTCTGTCACACAGGTGTTTTATCAGATTAATTTCATAGGTGCAATGACCTGTGATAATGATGCATTGCTTAAGGATGGTGCAATTCTGAAAGAAATGAAATTTGAAATTAAACCTGCATTCAGTGGCTTTCAGGCTCTATTTAAAATGTTTATAGAGTCCTGGCTGGTATGGAGCATCATTCAGTACACCAGAAGGTGGCAGGTTCAATTTCCCATTCAGGACACGTACCCAGGTTGAGGATTCAGTCCCCAGTTTGGGTGCCTGTGAGAGGCAACCAATTGATGCTTCCCTTTTACATTGATGTTTCCTCTCTCTCTCTCTCTCTCTCTCTCTCTCTCTCTCTCTCTCTCTCTCTCTCTCTCTCTCTCTCTCTCCATTCCTCTTTCTAAAATAAATTTAAGAAACTGGTTATTTAAAAAAAATCTAGAAACAATAGATGTAAAATGAAATGTAAACTTAAATATCCACCATTCTAGTATTTATAATGAACAGAGTAAAGCAGCTTATATTTCTACTAGAGGCCTGGTGCATAAAAAATTTATGCACTGCAGCGGGGGGGGGGGGGGGGATTCCTTCAACCCAGCCTGCCCCCTTTACAGTCTGGAAGGCCTCAGGGGTGGGAGGTGACCTGATGACCAGGGGAAGATGACGCCTCCATCACACCTCTGCTGCTGCCATTGCCAGTAGCACAAGCCTCAGCTGGCCCTGGTTAACTGAGCCATGGGTGGCTCTGAGAGGCTGGGCAGCTGCCATCCGAGGTTTGCCTGTATGTGGGGCCAGGCCTGGGTGGCTGGGAGGCTGAGGGGATTGGGAGACTCTGGAGGCAGGTGTGTGGAGTGGCCAGACCCGTCTGAGAGCAGGCCCGGCTGTGCTGCATGTCTGCCACCATGGCAGAGCTGAGGGGACTGGGCACTGCCATCTTGTAGCTGTGGATACTGCCATTCTTGAAGGCATGGCATTTAATTAGCATATTCCTTCCTTATTGGCTGTGGTCACCACCATCCTTGTGAGGGCATGATGGTCAATTATATTCCCTCTTTATTAGATAGGATTTACAAATGATTTAAAACATACACACACATTTAAATCTTAAAACTAAAGCTGCTGACTTTTTGAGAAGAGGTCTATCTGTGTAGCAAACCATCAAACTCATATAAGGTAGTTTTATGTAAAATTTAAAAGACTAAATCTTCTTCTTCGTACTGAAGTAAAATTTTTAAAAGTTAGTTTAATTTCTTTTTTTAAATTTTGACATTAAGCAAAGCATATATTTAGTGACTTACATATTAAGTCAATAACAAAATGTTTTATAGAGTGAATTTGGATCAATTTAAACTGCTTTTTGAAAGTTTACAATATATATCTAGGAAAAAAGAATATATTAAAATGATATGTTCTCTTATTATATGTGAATACAATTTTTAAAACATCATTAAGAGTTTTAATTAGACTTCCCATGCTGATAATGAAAAAAAGTGTTAACTATATTCTTATTACATTTTCATTTTCAATTATAAAATTGAATCTCAATTAGTATCCTATTAAATTACTTTTGTATGATTATTACCTATATATAATTGAAACCATTTTCCCTCTTTATTACCCTTCCCAAGTTCCTTCCCTCTGGTAACCACCATACTATTATCTGTGTCTATGAGTTTCAGTTTTTAATCTCACACTAGAGGCCTGATTCATGAAGATTCATGCAAGAATGAGCCTTTCTTACCCTGGCTCCCAGCATCACCTTTGCTCCAGCCTGCGCCACCCCAGAGCCATCTTTCCACCATCCCATGCTGCCCAGAGGCCCTGAGTGGCTGAGGTGGTGCAGAACACCTCTGTTGTTTCCATGGTGATAACACAGGCATTCCAACCCATCCCTGACTGCTTGGCACCGCATATGCAAATTAATCCGCCATTTTTTGTTGGGTTAATTTGCATCCTCGCTCCTGGTTGGCTGGTGTTGTGAAGGTACAGCCAATTTGCATCTTACTCTGTAATTAGTGTAGATATGAGTAAAATTATATGGTTCTTAGTCTTTTCTGACTGACGTACTTTGCTTAACATAATATTCTCAAGGTTCACCCATGCTGTCTAAAATGGCAGGATTTTATCTTTTCTTAAGGCTGAGTACTATTTTGTTGTATATATGTACCAGGCTTTCATTAGTCAATCTTCTCTGATGGACACTTTGGTTGTCTCCATGTGTTGGCCAACATAAATAATGTTGCAATGAACATAGGGGTACATATATCTTCGTGAAAAAATCTGTTAGAGTTTTGGGGATACTCAGAATTACTATATTGTTTTCCTTAGTGGCTATACCAGTTTACATTTCCAACAGCAATGAATGAGGTCCTTTATCTCCATAGTCTCTCCAACACTTTTTATTACCTGTCTTATTCATTCTAACAGGTGTGAGGTGTATTCCATTGAAGTTTTGATGTGCATCTCTTAATACCTAGTGAAGTTGAGCATCTTTTTATATATCTGTTGGCCATTTGTATGTCTTCTTGGGAGAAATGTCTATTCAGATCCTTTGACCATTTTTTAATTGGATTGTTTGCTTATTTGGTGTTACATTATATGAGTTCTTTATATATTTTCCATATTAATCCCCCTGTTGGAGCTGGTGTCTTGCAAATATCATTTCATTTTCGGTTGGTTGCCTTTTGTTTTGTTGTTGTTGTTGGGTTTTTTTTGTTTGTTTTTTGTTTTTTTCTGTTCAGAAGCTTTTAATTTGATATAGTCTCATTTATTTATTTTTTGCCTTTATTTCTCTTGTCTTAGGGATCAAATTCATAAATATTATCTATAACCAAGAACTTATGTTTTCTTGTATGTAATTCATTGTTCCAGAGCCTATATTTAGGTCTTTGATCCATTTTGAATTAATTTTTGTATACAAACTAATCTAGTTTTGTTCTTTTACATGTGGTTTTCCAATTTTCTCAGCAATATGTATTAAAGAGGCTCTTTTCTCTATTGTGTGTTTTTTGGCTTCTTTGTCAAAATTACTTGCCCATTTACATGTGGTTTTATTTTTGGGCTCTAATTCTGTTCCATTGGTCTGTGTTTTTGTTTTTCTGCTAATATCATGCTGTTTTAATTATTATTACTCTGTATTATAACCTAAAGTCAGGTAGTGTGATACTTCTGGATTTCATTCTTATTTAGCAAGATTGCTCTTGCTATTTGTGGTCTTTTGTGGTTCCATAAAAATTATAAATTTTTGTTCTATTTTTTTAGATGACATTGGGCTTTTGATGGGTATTACATCAAATCTGTATATTGCTTTGGGTAATATGACATTTTAACTATATTGATTCTTCCAATCCATGGACATGGGTATATTTCCATGTCATCATGTTTTTTTTCATTATCTTTTAATAATGCTTTATAGTTTTTAGTATATAGGTTATTCACAGCTTTTGTTAAATTTATTCTCAGATATTTTATTCTCTCCATTGCCATTGCAAAAGGAATTGATTTTTTTCTTTTATTTTTCTGAAATTTCATTGTTAGTATACAGGAAAGCAGTTGATTTTTGCATTTTGACTTTGTAACTTGAAACTTTATTGTTTCTAGTACTTTTTTGGTTGAGTCTTTAAGGTGAAGGTATGTGCTGAGGGGTAGGAGAGTGTGGGGGAAGGTCAATGGGGGAAAAGTGAGACATATGTACTACTATTTGTAATACCTTAAACAATAAAATAAAATTAAAAAAACAATACAGAATTATGTCATTTGCAAAGAGTGACTTATACTTCTTCGTTCTTAATGTAAATATACTTTTATTGATTTTAGAAAGAGGAAGGGAAAAGGATAGAGATATAGAAATATTAATGAGAGACAGGCATCAATTGGCTGCCTCCTGCATACCCCTAGATCGAGCCCACAACCTAGGCATGTGCACTGGCCAAGAATCAAACCATGACCTCCTGGTTCATGGGCCGATGCTCAAATAGTAATCCATACCAGCTGGGCTTCATTCTCAATTTTAATGCCTTTTATTTACTTCTTTTGCCTGATTATTCTGGCTAGGACTTCCAGAACTGTGTGGAATAAGAGTGGTGAGATTAGGCATCCTTGTCTTTTTTCTGATTTTAGAGAAAATGTTTTGTTTTTTATCACTGAGTATGATATTAGTTGAGGGCATGTCATATATGGCCTTTATTACTTTGAGATACTTTTCTTTTATACCCAATTTATTGAGAGTTTTAATTATAAATAGATATTATGTCTTATCAAATTGTTTCTTGCATCTTTGATATGATCATAACATTTTTATCCTTTGTTTTGTTAATATGGTGTATTACATTGATCAATTTGCTTATGTTCAAAGATCTTTATATCCTTGGAATGAACCCCACTTAGTTCTCGTGTATTATTTTTGTAATGTACTGTTATATTCAATTTACTAGTATTTTGTTTAGGATTTTTACTTTTGTATTCATCAGAAATAATTTTTTGCATGTTTCTGTGTAATACTTGTAAGATTTTGGTTGTGGGGTTATTTTTGCCTCATAAAATGTGTTAGGAAATATTGACTCTTTTTCAATGTTTTAGAAAAGTTTAAAAAGGATAAATGTTAAATCTTTGAATGTTCAGTATAATTTACTAAGGAAGCCATCTGTTTTTTTTACTTTTATTTTAAAAGAGGTTTTAATAGTTGTTTTAAATTCCTCACTCATGATTAGTCTATTTATATTTTCCAATTCTTCATGATTCAGTCTAGGAAGGTTATATATTTCTAAAACTTGTCCATTTCTTATAGGTTACTAAATTTAGGGACATATAGTTTCATAGTATTCTAGCATGATTCTTTGTATATCTGTAATTTCTGTGGCTTTTATATAACTAGAGGCTTGGCACACAAAATTCATGCGTGGGTATGGTCCCTAGGCTTGGCCAGCAATCAGGGCCATCTTTCACAGCTGCCATCTTTCACCCCCTGCCACCACCCACCCCCTGTTCCCCCTTCACCATTGGGTGATTGGTGCCTGCCAGCCAGGGAAAGGGAACAAGAAGTGGTCAGTGAGCCTTATAGTGACTGGACTAGTGGTTGTTCTGCAATTAGGGTCAATTTGCATATTACTCTTTATTATATAGAATGTGCCTGCTGCCTGACACCAAGGGCAAAGGGAGGCAAGCTCTGGGAGGTTAAGAGGTGGCCAATGCCCATTGTTTTGATTCTCTGTCTGGAATGCCAACCATGAGACAACTGTGGTCACGCCTCTGTGATGTGTCCCTGCCTAGGTCACTGGACTCATCTGCACCTGGTACTGAACACTCCTGTGGGAATGCTCACTGAATCTCATTGCTCCTCCCAGCTGCATTAAATGCCTGATGCTTCCCCTCTGTAGGCTGAGCCCCTCGTGAGGTCCTCGCTGAAGGGCTGCATCCACTGCTTGTCTCCCTTCTTACCCGCCCAATTTGATCCCACTTTTCCATCTTTGTATGTTTCAGTGTGCATATCTCTCAGGTGTGTTGTGCACTGAGCAGGAAATCCTTTCTTAAATTATAAATTATAAAGCTGTTCAAATTGTTGAAAATTCAAGTGGAGAGGCCAAGGGGTTCTCTCAACACTGCCATTCTTCTAACATCTCTCTTTTTTTGTAGATATATTTTTTTTAATTTTTATTTATTTATTTATTTTTTAATATATTTTTATTGATTTTTTTGCAGTATAACTTATAATTAATAGTAGTACATGTTTTCCTTTCCCCCCCTTATCCTCCCCTCAGCCTCCCCTACCCCCCAGCACATGTCCCCACCCTCCACCCTCCCTGCCACAGTGTCTTTCATTCATTGGTTATGCTCATATGCATACATACAAGTCCTTCAGTTGATCTCCCCCAGCATCTACCTCCCACCCACCCAAGCCTTCCCCCTGTAGCTTGAGAGCCTGTTCAAGGCCACCCTGCTTCTATATCAATCACTCTCCCCTGTTTCTTTTCTTCAAAAAATACCTTGCCTCTGCATACTAGAAATAAATGTATAAGAACAAAAAATGTTTGAGTCTCAGTTTCAATGTCCAACTGTTCTGAGTCCCAGTTTCAGTGTCAAATAATTCTTTATGTGTACATGTCAGCAATGGTATCCAGATGGTGGACACATAGTGGCAATGCAAGATCCATCCTCTCTGGTTTGGTCCTGGGCTGCCTGCAGACATGCACAGCTGCCGACTGCTAGCATGGCAAGGTGTCATCAGTGTCCCCCATCTCTGGACCATCCTCATGACTGGAACAGATCAGTCATTTCCTCACAGTCGCAGGAACCCACATGGTCTTGGAGTTGTTCTCTGAAAACACATAAACACATTCTTGACCAAAAGTAAACAAAGGGATCCTCTCTGCAAAATAGATTTGGGATTCTTTTTAATTTTTGCCTAAATGATTTTCCTTTGGCTTATTTTGACACCATGTGTGTTTTTTCATGGGTGTCCTGCAGTTGGTTTTACAAATGGAATTTACTTTACTGGAGTAAGAATTTTTTTCATTCAGTTTATTAATTACATTGTTTCCCCTTTTTTTATCCCCCTATATCTTCCCTCCACCCTGTACCTATCCTCCCCTCCGCCCTCCCCTTCCCCTCCCCAATGTCCTCTCCCATTGTTGCATGATTCTTGTACAATCTCTTGCTGTACTTCCAACAACACCCTTCTCCCCAAGAATTGTCAGTCCATTCCCTCTCCATGTCCATGTTTCTGTTATAGTCACCAGTTTATCCTGTTCATCAGCCTATCAGTTCACTTGATTTTTATGTTCATTTGTTGATAGATGTGTATTTGTTGTTCATAATTTATATTTTTACCTTTTTCTTCTTCCTCTTCTTAAAGAATATCTTTCAGCATTTCATATAATACTGGTTTGGTGGTGATGAACTCCTTTAGCTTTTTCTTATCTGCAAAGCACTTTATCTGATCCTCAATTCTGAATGATAGCTTTGCTGGATAGAGTAATCTTGGTTGTAGATTCTTTCGCTTCATTATTTTGAATATTTCTTGCCACTCGTGTCTGGCCTGCATCGTTACTGTTGAGAAATCCGCTGACAATCGTATGGGTGCTCCCCTGTAGGTAACCAACTGTTTTTCTCTTGCTGCTTTTAATATTCTCTCTATATCTTTTGCTCTTGGCATTTTAATTATGATATGTCTTGGTGTGGTCCTCTTTAGATTCCTATATTTTGGGGTTCTGTGTACTTCTTGGGCTTTTAAGTCAATTTCTTTCACCAGGTAGGGGAAGTTTTCAGTCACTATTTCTTCAAGTAGGTTTTCATTAACTTGCTCTCTCTCTTTTTCTGGCACCCCAATAATTTGGATGTTGGCTTGCTTGAGGTTGTCCCAGAGGCCCCTTACGCTATCTTCAATTATCTGAATTCTTTTTGTTTCTTGCTTTTCCAGTAGAGTGGATTTTGGTTCTTTGTATTTCAAATCTTTGACTTGGTTCTTGTGGCCCTCTGGACTGCTTTTAGGACTTTGTGTAATATTTTTTATTTCAGTCTGTGTATGCTTGATTTCTAGTTGGTCCTTTTCTTTATCTGTGAGGGTCTGGTTCGTATCCTCAGAGGTCTTGTTCATTTCCCTGAGGGTCTCATTCATTTCCTTGTAAGTATCATTCATTTCCTTGTAAGTCTCATTCATTTGCTGGTTGGTCTTGTTTATTTCCTGGTAATTCTCATTAAGTTGATCAGGCCTTTTGTAGGAGCCTCTTGAAAAGCCTTATAACCGTGGTTTTGAACTCTATGTCTTGTCGTCTTTTCTCCTCCATTTCTTTCACACCTGATTTCTTTCCATGTCTCTGCATGGTGGCTGCTTTATGTGGTGGATATCCTCAAAGGGACAGTGGCTCAGTCTCCCCAGTTACCTGAGGTGGGTACTCTTACTGCAATCCTTTATGGGTTGTATTCAGTGTTTTTTAATTTAAACCCAGTTTGTTGTTGTTAGCCCTAGGAGGGTTTGACCTCCAGACCAATTGGCTGTGAAGGGAGACTGTGTTCAGGTTGGATGGGCGGAGTCTCTGAGCTGCGCTGCAGCGGCAGCGGCAGCTGGGTCCTATGCAGCGCTCGCGCGCGTGGGTCTCTGTTGGATTGGGATGGCTGCAGACTCCTCCAAGAGAAAGCCGCTAGTCTCTTCCCCTTGCCAGACAGCTCTGCCTTTCCCCAAATGTGCCTGCACACCAAAAGTCCAGACCAGGGCTGTAAAATAGATGGTTTCCGGAACCAGGAGTCAAGTTTCCAGGGGGCAAGTGGCGGGTTTGCGTGACCCTTGGCACTAGGAGCCTCTGCCTTGCCCCACTTTTCTTTTACAAAATAAGTGTTTATTTTCCTCAAAATAAAAACTGAGCACTTTAGAGTACATGGAAATATATAATTTATATTACAATTCCTGAAGACAATATTAATTCTTCAGTATTTAACATCATGTTTCAAACTAAACTAGATCCATGCCTGATATGCATGGTTTTCTTTTTTTCTGATATGCATGGTTTTCTAAGATCAATATCCAATAAATATTATCAGATTGTCATAGTCATATTTAATGTAAAAATACTCTGATATATTTAAGTCATTGAGTCAATTTATTGATTTTGGACACATTTCAAATAACTTTGAGTGTTGAATGGTACATAGAAAGTATGTTATCCTTTTCTACTTCGCACTTGATCTCACCAAGAAAGGAACTAAAGTGATACCAAATCTAGCATTATGAAGAGATGATTTTTTCTCTTCTATTTTCATTCTTAAATCTTTACTGGCAGACAAATGTGGCCATCTCATATTTTATACTTCTATCACATTGGTTACCTAACCTGTGGAATAAGAATTATAACAGTAGGAAAGGCAGGTGGAAGCACCAACATTTTCCAACTCATGAAAAATAGAGTAATACAATGTAATTTTGTATCTTGTAGAGACTGAAGAAATTAGTATTTCAATTAAATATTGAAAGTATGCAAAGATTGCTATTATTTATTTATTTATTTATTTATTTATTTATTTATTTATTGGTTTGGCTTTTAAAAAAACTAACTGGGTTGTGGCAGATGATGATGAATTACCACAAATTTTTCCAAATGGCTGTCTAAACCACAGCTGCTACCGGTTAGTAGGACATTTTCTGGAGAAGAAAAACATAACCTTTTACCCTTGCTATATAACTATTGACCTGGAGAATTTATTCTTCTCAAGCTTTAGCAGTAATGAGAATCAAAAGTAGTAGATGTACTGCTGTCACAAAGTCTTGCTCAGGAGTGGCCCTAAAAGAAGCAAAAAAGAATATCTCCCAGAGATTGTGGTTGAAACATATATTCTTATTTGTTTACTTTGTATAGAGACAGAAGTATAGTGGTAGCCAGAGGTCCAGATATACATGGACTCCTGTTACTTGCAAGTGGCTTGGTATATTAGTGAGTGATAGAGGGAACAAAGTTTAGAAAATGGAAGTAGAAGTCTAAGGAAAAGACATGTAGATGGTATGGAAGTAAAAACAATATGTGTTTATCGTTTCATTGTTGTTGTTGTTTTGTTTTGTTTTGTCAATGACTTCTAGATGAGGAACTCTAAGTGGCCAGGATGAGTCATTCTGTAAAAGTCAGTCTACCTCATGCAGCCACTCAGTATTGGCACAATGAGCATATAAACAGATTGGCCATGGTACTGATGGCCATCCATGGGCTCAGCAACATGGTTGCCTCTTATCAAGGTTGTTCCAATTATTTACATTGAAGAATGTATTGTAGGCGTCCACCAAGTGAGACTAATGCCAACTTCTTAGCATTCACTATCATTTGATGTGGTAAGTGAGTCACTTGGTGACATATAGATTACCCTTGAGGAATATTTTTCATCCTCCAGGGAGCAGTGATTTGTCTTTTATAGGACTGATAGCATCTCCAAATATAAGTTTGTTTTTCCTGTTCATAATGCCTATCCCATACAAACATTTGCATTGTTCTGATCAATTGGCAGGACTTCATATAATGTTGACTCAGATTGTTGAATACATTTTGCTGCAAAGAAGAGTATCTATGAGCATATGATCATAATTTGGTCTTAAAATATATCCCAATATATGAAAGAATTAGTCCAATAGAAGAGTTAAATACTAGTAGCTTGTTAAAGGCTCAGGTGAGACTCTAGATTCAAAATATCAATTCATAGATATTTGATATATTGCCAATTGTAGATAAATGGTGATATGTCCCTAACAGCCAGAATGTAAGAGTCTGGTATTGGGATATGGGAGTGGTATTGGTTCCTTCTAAAACAACTTTAAAAAATTAACTTGGAAAATTTTGTGCTTTCTGTCCCTAATTCTTCAGGCTCTTCTGGATTAGTGTTCCTTGCTCCCACTGTAAAAATATTTCCCCAAGTAGCTCAGTAAGGGTTTAATAGAAATTGAAGCTATGGCTACTACTTGGCCATTTTAGACTCCTCCTTCCAGTCACCATCTGTCCAATCAAAGAGTTACTGTACTGAGGAGATAATGGCCAATTAACAAAGTAGCCATTGGCTACATGGTGGGCAAAGATGAGAATATATCTAGTAACTGGGGAATTAACTGGATTTCTCTTGGTTCTTTTCTATTTTGTAGTAACTACAAACAGACAATTGCAACAATCACAGAAGGACAATGGTAAGACAAATAAGGGTCATAACTTCTGAGGAAGAGTATATGGGTCAACCCACCTGGTAAACAAACTTGACCAGCAAAAATAAAGGCTAAGAGTGAGAAAAATCTAGATTGGGTGGTAGAAAAAGCAAATGGAAAGTATTAATCATTGCCTTGGAGAAAAAAACAAAAACAAAAAAACAACAACCTGTTAAACAACCTGTTTTCTTTTAATTGACAGGTATTATATGTCCTGTAAGAGACTGGGTTTCTACTTTGAGGAGGTTTTATGGCTGATGGATCTAATATAGCTGAGTAAGTGGTACTCATAGTTGGCTTCATGGGACAGCTTTTGGTATCACTGTAAATCTCAAGGACCTTTCCTTGGTCCTAACACTGCTGAGTCAACTACTTCCAAGAAGCTTTCTGAGAAGTTTTGCAGATAAAATAGTGCCTGGTGTAAAATAAATCTTTTTTCTGCCTATTACTTCTAGGCCAGAAATTCTAATTTTTGTTATCTATCTACATGGAATGTCTGTGGGAAACAACTTAACACCAACACATATGTAATCTTGAACATTAGACGCTTACAATGCATAGGAGTGCCATCAACCACTCAGAGAACAAAGGCAGCAGGTAAATATTTCTTTTGTGTCCCAAAGTGGGATAATTATAATATTCATTTTAAAGATACCAAGAATGTCAAACCCCCGTCTTCCACACCAATAGTCAACCATAGGTATTTTTGAATTAGTTGTCTGTCCTTCCATCTTCCAATCTTACTGCAGCTCCCTGGAATTAAAGCCAACTTAATTACTCAAATACAATGCTCCTATATTTCAGTTTTCTCCTATCTTGCATACAAAATAAATTTCACATATTGGTTGCTTTTTAAGTGTCTGTGACTTATACTTGGAACTACTGTACATATTTTATATCATTTATATAGCCTATAAGAATTGTACATAAGGAAATAATTTTTAACTGTCACATCACAGTGTATTTCTAATCATATTCCAACAGTGACACATGTTTTAAGTTGTTAAGAAATCATGTCTGAAAAACAAAACTCTGGAATGGAATGTAAAAAGCCCTTTCTTTTAGACTGTTTGAATTATTCATGAGCACAACACCTTGTCGGCACTTAGAATATAATCAAAATATAAATGATGCATGTGCATGTCGTATCCAAATTCCACACTGGATGTTTCTAAGTTATACGTAAGTATCACTATCATTTTAAATAGCAAAGTAAACTTGCAACTGTGTGAGATAGTTTTGACAAATATAATTAATTAAAATATGTTTATATTTAAATTTATCTATCATAGTTTTAAATATGAACTATTCACAATGACTGCATTTAAACTCAAATATGTTATCTAGTAAACAATGAACTACTTCACACCCTTTTAGAAAAAAATATTATACTAGCTTGTGTTTTTCTGGTGGGTTTACTGAAATTTCACTTTATATTAATATGTCACACAAAGAATATGTTATTCTATTTTGCTAAGTCTAAGATATTTAAATAGGGAAATTCAGTACTTGGATTGTGAGATATGAAGGCATAATTTCACATTAATTTATCTGTAACAGAAGGCAGTATATGTTAAAAGGTTTATTATGTAGTACAATTAGTAAGTAGATTTTATGACTATATGAAGCTAAACTCCACTTCCTGAATCTGGAGCTAGATAGGCATCTAAAATAGAAATAGGGGTATGCACATATATCAATATATGGATATATACATATATATGTATGTATAGATAGATAATAGATAGATATTGGGCTCAATATTACATAGAATGAAGAAGAATCATTTAACACAATAGTTCCTTTATGAATGGAGACAGATGGAGAAAGTTGATTATCATCTATGGTGGGGGGGAGAAACTATGAATAAAGGAAGTTATAATTGATGCTAAAAATAACTAGAATGGGAGTTCACGATTCATTTATTTAGCCATTAATTCAATAACAACTAGCATTCCTTATATATAACGTATGTTGCTAGATACAGACTATTTTATGAAAAAGACAGATATATCTCTGACCTTTAAAAGAAGCTTCAACACTAATATTGTTGGGTTGGGTTAAATAATAAACAAATTGCTTATGAGGAGACATGCCTTATAAGTATACTTAAATGTCAAAAGTAAAATGAGAGAAAAATATACTCTGCAAACAATAACCAAAGAAAGATGAGATAACTATATTAAGAACAGCAAAATTAGACTTTGAATAAGAATTATCTCTATATAGAGGAGAACCAAGATGGCGGCATAGGTAAAACACCTATCTTGCAGTCATACTAAACAATTTTAATACTACAACCTAACGAAAGAACAAACACCTTCCAGAATCACCAGAAAACTCGCTGAGTGAAAATTCCACTAATAAAAGTGAAAAGAAGACACTGTGACTCGGAGGAGCAGCAGCAAACAGCGTTGAAAGATTCACGCGGAGAGAGGTTTGGAGTGCGCGCCAGCAGAGAGGGCGGGCGGCTGAAAACTGGCCAGTTTTCTCGAAGGGGGAGACAAAGACGTCCCACTGGACTGATTCTCCAACTCTGGGCGAAGTCCAGGGAACCCACTATCATACGGGGTGAAAACTGGACAGTGGGAGGGCACGCCGAAGCTCGGGCGCTGCCGGGTCTGCCGGCTTGTGGAGAAGGCAGCTTGCGTGTGACCTTGGGAACAGCGCAGCTGCGTGACTGCATAGAGAGTGCTCTGCGACTTGCTATCTCATTCGGAAAACCATCAGACTGCTTTGTTTTACGACCCTGGGTGAGACATTGGGTGTGCAGACTCATTTGGGGAGAGTCTGAATTCCCCGGCAGCCGGTGGAGCTTGGCAGCGGCTCTCTCTCAGAGGTGCTGGCAGCCATTGCCCCAGGCACAGAGTCCCTGGGGCTGCATAGGGTGGAGCTGATGCTGTCTGCTTGGCCCAGAGACTCCACCCATCCAACCTGAGCACAGCTGAGCTTCACAGACAATTGGCCTGGAGGTCAATCCCTCCAAGTGCTAACGATGATTAACTGAGCTTAACTTCAGCAAGACTTTGCAGCACATATCCACCTCAGGTAACTGGGGAGGCTGAGCCACTGTCCCTAGTAGGAAGTCTACCACACAAAGCTAATTGACCAACTCAGGGAAGCAGCCACCATGCAGAGACATGGAAAGAAATCAGATGTGAAAGAAATGGAGGAAAAAAAATGACTGGACATGGAATTCAAAACCACGGTTATAGGGTTTTTCAAGAGGCTCCAACAAAAGGTCGAGGCCTATAAGGAAATAAGTGAGACCGCAAAGGAAATGAATGAGTCCTACAAGGAAATGAAGGAGACCTGCAAGGAAATGAGGGAGACACTCAAGGATATAAAGGAGACTCTCAAGGATATGAAAAAGGACCAACCAGAAATTAAGCATACACTGACTGAAATAAAAAATATTATACAAAGACCTAAAAGTGCTCTGGAGCACCCCAAGAACCAAGTTCAAGATTTGAAATACAAAGAAGCAAAATCCACTCAGCTGAAAAAGCAAGAAACCAAAAGAATCCAAAAAATTGAAGATAGTGTAAGGGGCCTCTGGGACAACCTCAAGCATACCAACATCCGAATTATAGGGGTGCCAGACAAAGAGAGAGAGCAAGACAATGAAAACCTATTTGAAGAAATAGTGACCGAAAACTTCCCACACCTGGTGAAAGAAATTGACTTAGGAGTCCAAGAAGCGCACCGAACCCCAATATATAGGATCCCTAAGAGGACCACACCAAGGCACATCATAATTAAAATGCCAAGAGCAAAAGACAAAGAGAGAATATTAAAAGCAGCAAGAGAGAAACAGTTGGTTACCTATAAGGGAGCACCCATACGATTGTCAGCGGATTTCTCAACAGAAACAATGCAGGCCAGATGGGAGTGGCAAGAAATATTCAAAGTGATGAATAGCCAGAATCTACAACCAAGATTACTCTATCCAGCAAAGCTATCATGCAGAATTGAAGGTCAGATGAAGTGCTTCGCAGATAAGAAAAAGCTAAAGGAGTTCATCACCACCAAACCAATATTATATGAAATGCTGAAAGATATTCTTTAAGAAGAGGAAGAAGAAAAAGATAAAAGTGTAAATTAGGAACAACAAATACACATCTATCAACAAATGAATCTAAAATTCAAGTGAATTAATAAGCTGATGAACAGGATAAACTGGTGAATGTAACAGAATCATGGACATAGAGAGGGAATGGACTGACAACTCTTGGGGAGAAAGGGGGTGTGGGAAGTGCAGCAAGAGACTGGACAAAAATCATGCAACTATGGGAGTGGACAGTGGAGGGGGGTGAGGGCAGAGCGTGGGATGGGTACCAGGTGGAGGGGAACTATAGGGGGAAAAAAAGGGAACAATGTAATTAATACACTGAACAATAAAGATTAAAAAAAAAGAATTATCTCTATATATAAAAGCCCAGAGAGTGGAATGATGAAATGACCAGAATGATCAGAACCACCAGTGGCTATGACATGCACTGTAGCAGCCAATCAACTTGATCCAGGCCCCAACGAGACCTCTCTCTCCCTGACCACCTCAGCCCCCAATTGGCTCCCAACACTCCAATCAGGGTTGGGACCAGCCGGCCAACTGCCCATGGTCCCTGCCCCCTGCTGGCCCAGCGGGCCCCCATCATGGTGGGCCAGCTGAACCCCACCCATGCATGAATTCATGTACTGGGCCTTTAGTTAGAAATAAATAAGATATTTCTTTTTCTTTTATTGCTTCCAAAGAAAAAAAGGGAAAGTGATAGAAATATAAATGATGAAAATCATTATTGGCTGCTTACTACACACCCTCGACAGGTGGCCAAGCCTACAATCTGGCTATGTAACCTGACCAGGAATTGGATATCAACTTCCTGGTTCATAGGTTGATGATCACTGAGCTACACCAGGGCAGGAAGATATTTCATAATTATATAAAGGTACATTCTAAGAATAATAAATCTAAATATCTGTGTAGCTAGTCTCATGCTTTCAAAATATATCAGGTAAACAGTGCCATTTCTAAAAGTATGAATAAATTCACATTCATTCTGTTAGAGACAGAAATAGTAGCAACCAGTTATAGTTATAAGAAATATTAATCATGCTCTGTTACCATGATTGTTTTGTTCTTATTAAAGAAAGCATATTCTGATCTGGCTGGGAGTTGTCTGTCCCAGGACCTGGGAGTTAACCATTGAATGGGGTTCATTCTCATTTGAGAACTACCTATCATCATAAAAAGATTAACTTGTAAAGACAATGGAATACCAATCGTGCCTACCCTTTGTAATCTGAGGTCTCATTGGCTGTAATCTGTAATCATTTTACCCCTTTTTATTCCTTTTGCAGATCCATTCTTATTCTTTTTGCCAACTTCCACATGTAATCGTTGTCCTTCTGCCCAATACAAGTAGCTGGTTTATGAGGGGAGAAGGGCAGAGCAGATTTTCATGGATGACCTGCTGCTCTCCTGTATTGCTGGCATTATTATAATTATTATTATTATAAAAGCTCATACATGATTCAACCCTGTCTCTGCTTAATTGGCTTAAATACTGACAGGCAGCTAGACCCATTTGATGTCTGGTTTCAATGGTGAGATATTTTATGAGGAATTGATAGATTAAGTAGACCTAAAATAATTAGACAGAAAAGATTTCAACATGATTAACAAACTTAATTGAAGCATACAGAGCAATGCATTCAACAACTAGAGAATACATATTATTTTCAAGTTCACTTAAAGCAGTTACCCAAACTGACCACATACTGAGTCAAAGAATAATATTTCAACAAATTTCTAACAATGTAAAATATATAGAGTAAGATCCATGACCATAGTGGAACTAATAAAGCCTAAAAAAGTATAACTAGAAATATTTGAAAATTAAGCAATACATTTGTAATCTAACCATAGTATGATGAGAAATTTTATGTGTCAACTTTACTGGATTGTGGGATTGCCTAGATGTTTGACCAAACATGATTCCTGTGTATGTCCCTGAGGTTTCTCAATGATATTAGCATGTGAATTGGTAGAGTGAATAGAAAGTTTTGCTCTCAATATAGGTGGGCATCATCTGATCTGTTGAGGGCTAGAATAGATAAAAAGGGGGGAGAAAAGAAAATTTGCTCTCTCTGCTTGAGCATTTGAGTTGAGCTACACTGGGATACTGGGATTTACAACATTGGCACACTAGTCCTCAGAAATATACCATCAGTTATTTTGGGTCTCCAGCCTGCAGACAGATCATGGTACTTAGCTTCTATAATTACATGAGATAATTTCTTTTTTAAATTTTTAATATACTTTTATTGATTTCAGAGAAGTAGGAAGAGGGAGAGAAACATAAAAACATCAATGATGAGGGAGAATCACTGACTGGCTGCTTCCTGCATGTTCCCTACTGGGCATCAAAACCACAACCTGGGTATGTGGGTATGTGCCGTTGACCAGAATCAAACCTGGGACCATTCAGTCAGCAGGCCAACACTCTCTCCACTGGTGGGGTCCCTCAGCCTGGCCTGCATCCTCTCACAATTTGGGACCCCTGACGGGATGTTGGAGCTGGTTTCAGCCTGATCCCCACAGGTCAGTTCAAGGGAATCTGTGCACTGGGCCTTTAGTATGCACATAAGATCTTTGGTTAATCTCTTCCCATCCCCCCTCCTCCCTTCCCTCTGAAATTCATCAGTCTGTTCCATGTTTATATACATGTGTTTTCTGTTCCTACATTGTCCTACATTGAGCATCTGCCTCCTTGTGGTCAGTGTGCATCATAGCTACCTGTCAGTCAGCCAGTCGCTTAGACTTTTATACACACACACACACACACACACACACACACACACACACACACACACACTAGGGGCCTGGTACACAAAATTTGTGCACTGGGGGTGGGTGGTCCCACAACCCAATCTGCCCCCTCTCACGTACTGGGGGCCCTCAGGGGATGTCCAACTGATGGCTCACCCCCAGCCTGCACAAGGCCTTAAAGTCTTTGGGGAGGCTTTAAAGCCTTGGGCACCCAGCCATCACTCTGCTCAGCTCAGCCCCGCTGCCTGTGACCACCCTGCCCCAGGGGCTGGGCACTCGCTGCCACTTCCACTCACAATGCCCGGGGGCCGGGTGCTCCCTGCCACCATCACCACCTCTGCTGCTGCTGCCACTTCCCCTCACAGTGCCGGGGGGCTGGGCACTTGCCACCACTATCACCGTTTCATTTCTACCCCTGGAGCCTGGTGCTCGTGCCACTTGGCCCTGACCCTGCTCCTGATTGGCTGGTAGCATAGCCAATCAGGAGCAAAGGAATACTCAAATTTGCATGTTTCTCTTTTATTATATAGGATATATATAGTATAATATATCATAATGCATTATTAAAATGGTTCTCTTTTCCAGAGAACCTGCTTAATATACTAATGCACAAAGGGCAAATATCAGTGAAAATTATTTTAAGCTTGGTGATAATAAAAATACAATCTAGTCATTTGTGCTGGAATTAAACACTTTTACTCCTTTCTCTCTCATTCCACAACTAATTGCCCATTATGCATAGTTTGGCCTCCATTAAATCTCATCTGCTCCATTATTTCCAAGTCACTACTAACAAATCAGCTCAGGTTCTAATTATCTCCAGTGTACTGAAAACTACTGAAAAATAATTCCCATTATGCTCATTCATCCTAAACATAGCTGCCACTATAATCTTCCTGAAACAGTGTTTATATATTTATACATGGCTTCCCTTTTTGCATATACAAGCAATCTCCAACTCCTCCCATGGATATATAACAAATGTCTCAAGCTTTTATTTTACAAGTGTTATGTGATGTTTTCTTTATGTGCTTGGATTTATTCCAATACCCAACTGCCACTGTGACTTTTCTTTTAATTTTCGCTTTTGGTTAATGCCTCTTCTCTCTGTAACATTCCATCTGTACTTCAAGTTTTATTTTACATGTTACCTTTTCAAGAACCCCAGATTAGTTAATATATCCAAAAGCTCTGTTAAAAGGACCTAACTCAATAAACATGTTTAATTTTTATTTTGAAGGGACTAAAAGTCCTTCAGAAATACTAAAACCAAAATGTAGGATGTTTGAGTGTGAGTTCCTTGTCTCCTAAAATTGAAAAATGAAGTTGAGGATAAAAACAGTTAGTGGGAGCAAAGTTTATTGACGGAAGCCAGTCCAGGAAAAGTTGCAGCTGGGGTTCCAGGAGCAGGCCAGTGTCCAGAGCTTTCTTTCCATGTTATAGTCAGGTGTTAAGTCTATTAGTCTATGTGCAGAGTCCCACGTGGCCATGAGCCATGGGGATGTGCTACCTCACCATAGAAACATTTAAACCCAACGTGCTCCCATCAGTGGCTAGGGTGGGGTGGTGAGGCAAGGGGAGGGGAAGAAAGAGAGAGAGAGAGAGACAGAGAGAGAGAGAGAGAGAGAGAGACAGAGACAGAGACAGACAGAGACAGAGACAGAGACAGAGACACGGAGAGAGAGAAAGAGAGCTCACATTTTTTAAACTAGGGGGTGGATACAGCCTTACTAGCTCCTGATTGGTCTTTCCAAAGAATTCTGTTTTAGTGATATCCTTAGGATTAGTTTATATGCCTTACTGCCTTGGGATTGGTTATCAGCAAGCTGCTTGTCTTAGCAACAATCCATACATTTTAAAATTTGTCTCTAAATTCATGCCTTTCTTTCCATGTACAGCTGGGTTGCCTTAGCAATTCCACATAGCTGGGTTCCCGGTTCTATTTCCTCCCACTCCCATGATCCCTGTTCCTGTCTACCTAGCTTCCCTCTGTTTCCTCATTACTATCATACTAGAAACACCCAAAACATATTTTTAAAGTAAAGTTTTGTCAATTTTAATAAAATGGCTTTGTTTTCTTACTGAATACTTTATTTTTAATTAATATTATTTATTCCAGTTGGGTGAGGAAGAATCCTCCATGCAACAACTGAAATTTATTTGCAAAGCAAAACAAATACCTACAGGCATTAGGTATTTTAAATATTTAAATAGGGTGATTCTGCAAAATTGTATCCAAATAAAAATTTTTAAAAATCATTAAATACTTCATTTTTTAATTCCAACAAGAACACTATAGATATAAATTTTATAACAGTTCATATTTTATCACAAAATGTTCTGAGTGTTATCTTCTAGAAATAAATTTCAATTAAATTAAAAGCACACATTTGGCTCCAAACACTATTTCTCAAAGGAATAATACACTATCATGGAAAATAAAAGTAAAAGAAAACAAAAAAAGTAAAGCATATAGCTAATGTTTTCCAGTTTAGATGAATAAGGACCATTTTCAAGGAGAAATATAGGAAATGGCAACAATATTTATAAACAGTTATAATGAATCTGAAAGAGAAATTTTTTTCAAAAATTTTTTTTAATTTGTAATAATTCATTACAGTTTCATAGACTTGACTAATGATATAGAGAGAAATGCTCCATTATCAAAAGAGACAACGTGTAGATTTGAATAGGAAGCATGCTCTGTAATCTCCCACGGGCCCTTTTCAAGTGTAATAAAAACAGTAGAAAAGTCAAGTTAAAGAAAATATGAGTGTGCTAACTGTAAGATTGGAGTTGCTCAAGTGATTAGGTGGACACAGTGAGCAAGCACAAGGGAAGTTTATTAGAGGGAATGGGGGATGGAGCCTCAAGTGGGGAAGGTTAGGACTCAGCTGTAAGCTGCCATTATTATCGTTGGCCTGCTGTCTCATCCTCTGGTGTGGCTTCCTCCTGTTGTGCGGGACAGGGTGACCTTTGGCTCTTCCAGGAAATGAGGCTGGGGCCACTTTCTCAGAACTCTCTAGTCTGCTGAGCCAACTCTCTAGTCTGTTCTCTCCTGGCCTGTTACTAACCAAATGTACATTCCAAAGTTAGTTAATTTATGTAATTTTAATTAAATCCTTCTGCCAGGTTGCTAGATATGTATGACTATTATTTTGTTTAATCATTAAATCCCTTTCAATGCTATCATCATGAGGACTTAGAGATATTCAGAAAGTTATGTCTCAGCCACACAGCTAGTAAGTTCTAATACAAGCTGCAGGCAAACTTGGCATTTACTATAATTCCTTGCAGGAAAAGAAAGCATAGAATTGAATATCATTTAAAACTAAGGGGGAAAAAAGGTAGTATATCCATCAAAGTAAATAGCCTCAGTAAATTTGTGAATTGAAATGAAATTTGCATGAGAACAGAACAATTTGGAGACAATAAAATCAAATTTTAAATATGTATTTTTCTAATTTCCCTAAGAAACAGTATAAGGCTGTTTCTGTTTTTGAGGTTTGTAAGCATTAACAAGAAATATACTTTAACACTCAAATGAAATGATAAATCCAAACTAAATATCTGTGGCAAAGAGAAATCACCTACACAAATCCTTATTAAAATTTATACTTTCCATAGAAACTACAGACATTTGTCAGCTCAAGAATATATCCACTTTGGATGTGCAATGTTTCTTTCAAATATAGAATTCAACTGTATGAAAAATTTCTCTACCCTTGACCTGTATCAAAGATCAGCCTAAATCATTTGTGAAGCATCCCAGAAGTGTAAATGAAACCAGAGTCTCAGTTTTACGACCAGAGCAGAGACTATTATCTATAATTAAATTATGGATTATGATAACTTTATTACCCATCAGCTTGGCATTAAACAGGCTGAATCACAGCATGGGGTCTCTGTCTGCTAATGCTCCTCGGATGAGGATTCTAATAAGGCTATGAGAGCTGAAAATAAAAGCTAGCTTCCAGATCTTTGGCAAGGAGATAATGTCCTTCTGCATTGTTTAAAGAAAATGAGAAGGCCCAGAATATAGGAAACAGTTTTCCCATGGGATGTATGTACTTGAAAATGTTTCTCTACTTACTTAGACATTAAAAATAAAAAATGGTTTCATTGCTAAGTGCTAAGTGTATTTTTGGACATATTTAACATAAAATTTGCCCTCAAAGAAGAGGATGCTATATGATAAATAAGAAAAGAACTGTCGCCGAAACTGGTTTGGCTCAGTAGATAGAGCATCAGCCTGCAGACTGAAGAGTCCCAGGTTCAATTCCGGTCAAGGGCATATACCTTGGTTGCCACATCCCCAGTAGGAAGTGTGCAGGAAGCAGCTGATCAATGTTTCTCTCTCATCGATGTTTCTGACTTTATATCCTTCTACCTTCCTCTCTGTAAAAAATCAATGAAATATATTTAAAAAAAGAAAAGAAAGAAAAGAGCTGTCACCATGTGGTACATGGGAGATGTTTAATGATATAGTGTAAACAAAACAAAGATGATCCTGATTTCCACCACCTGATTTCTTTTTCTATTAAAACTTGTCCTCTTGAGCTGTCAGTGAGTCACTAATTTATCTTTATAAAATTAAAATATCAAATGCTAATTATTTATTAATACTTCTGCCTAAGCATGGTTTTATTATTAATGGCTCTTAAATACTTCATATAATAATTTCATAATGTCTAATAAGATATTCTGAAAAATCCTTGTCCTTCTTTTCACGAGTTAAATGATTATAGAGTCATAAGTCTTATGATTTACTTATTGGTTTCAATTAAAGTGAGGGATTTTTGCATTTTACAGATCAGACTGTAAAAAACACAAAAGAAATAAACTAGTAGGTGTTAAAAATGGAGCTCAAACCTAAGTCTGCACACCAGTGTCTGTACAGTATTAGCTTACTTATAGGTCATTTAGTATGGCTTGATTTGTAATATTCGTGGGTAAAATAACGATGAAAAATACAGAAGCATAGGTTTGACTTTTTTGTTTTGCTCTTTTGTTTTTGACCATAATGTTCTCCGTGATTTTATTTTAAATATTTGAATATGTGAGGGGGACAAATGTTTGAGAAAAGAAAAATTGTAGTGTTGACTCATACTTCTCAGAAAAATAAAACTGCAAAAACCAAATTGCTTTTATCTTTTGACAAGCACAATGCTTAAAATAATAATCATGATGTCAATAACATGCAACACTTCTGGAAAATGCTAGGGAATAGGGAATGTAAGCTGCAGTCAATGCTGCTTTCATACCTCTACATATTGCATCTGTGCAGGATTCAGACCTTCCACATGTGATCCAAGGTGATACAGGCATCCTTATATTCCCACTGTGCCTGGAGCCACAAAAGGAAGTTGTAGAAGGTCAAGTGAAAGAACTTGTTAAGATTTATTATAATCCAGAGCCATCTACATGCAAACAAATTACCTGCTAACTTGTACTTTCACTGAACTGTTTTGCCACAGCAAGAAACCAACGAACATTAATAGCCAATTGATATTAATAATTAATCCAAATATTGCTATATGCCCACCATTTTTCCTGTGATTGACACATGAGTCTGAAGCTTATTAAAATGCACCACAGGCAATTACGATATGTCACCCCGGTGCACTTTCAATTGCCTAAACACCCACTTAATAACCTTTTTAATATCTTTAATACTTTAAGTCTTCTTATGTTAAAGAAAACCCCACAACTTTTATTTAAATGATAAAGGGTCTATGAAGTGTTGAGAGTTGTTCAGTCTCCTTTACTAAAAATGCCCAAACCACATAATGAGAGCTCTACAATAAAAGGTAGGAAGGTGAAGCATTAGTCCATTTTGGATCACGGATCATTAAGATGTTAAGACACTGGAAACAGGATGGCAGAGTAGAAGTGTGCATTTGCCTTTTATTCCTGAGAACTCATTTTAAATATACTTCAAGCAAAATGATTTTGCTAACCTCAGGCTTTCACAAGATCTGATGAAACCTGCTTTATATGACAGAAAGAAATCTCCTTGAGGCAGTATATGAGCCACAGAAAAAAGAAAAATATATAGATGTTAACATCTATATATAAAAAGGAATATGCTATTTAACATTTAAGTTAAAACAAATAAATCAGTTTACTAAGCATGTTAATGAATTTATTAGCACAGAATATATAACAAATTTTATATATTTTTTTCAATTCAGAAGACTAATCATTTAATATTAAATAGTATAAGCAAGTGTTAAGATAATAATCTCATTTATCCTAATCATCAAAATAAGTTCTTTATCATACTGGCTTATTCAGAATTAATTTTTTATTGTGAAAGACCTGATACCTACTTACATAATACTCAGTGATGTCACAAAGAAAAATCCAATTTTTAGAAGCAATTATCTAATAGAAATAACATGAGGTAATACATATTTAATTATTTCATGGCATCACAATTGTAGCTTCACTCAAACATATTTAATTTATTGCCAAATTTTATATAATTATTGCTATTACTTTGTATAATGTAATGAAAACTGAAGTTACTTGTATTATAAAACAACATATTATTAACTATTTAAGCTCTTTATACATGCCAAATCATATCTCCTTAGAAATTTGTTTACAAAATGCAATTAGTTATTGGACTCAGTCTTTCTCTGCAGTTTATACTCAAGATACACTTTTCCAGTTGTCCTTCAGGAGCCAAGCATTCAGCTCTAGCTAATTGATGAAGGTGAGTTCCTCCACATCATTTGAAAAGAAGCTTGTGCTATTCTTAGTTTCTATAACCAGCTGCATTACTGAAAGCAGGCTCTGTCCTTACACATTATAGATGGATAGCTTCAGATAAGAAAAAGCTATCTTGGTGAATAGTGGCCAGGATTTTGATGTTTCTGTCTACTAGGTGATAGGGTTATCATTCACATCTCTAGGTGATTTGGGAAGATGACTCTCTGGAGCGATAGATAAAGACTCACTGAACTGTTGCAGAGGAAAAGAAATCCAAGAGACGTATGTGAATTCATTACCAAAAAAACAAAAACAAAAACAAAAACAAAAGCAAGTACCACAGTTTTCAGGTGAAGAAAAAAAGGAAAGAAAATGTGTAAAAAATCACCTGCATTTTTTTGATAAGCATGTCCTATGTTATTGAATTATATGACAGAGATTAATAGAAAAAGACTATATCAAGCCTCTCGGTTATTTTCCTTTGATCGTGCAGCATGATGGCCTATTTGGCATAAAGTTATAAGGTAGCTCAGTTCAAATGACAAGATTAACTATAAATAATATATTATATGCAACAATCTTCCAAAAGGAATGGAGGTCACAAGTGTTAGAATTTGTCCAGAGAATACTTCTCTCTTTCAATGTATTTCATTTTATTTAATAGAATTATTTTAGAGAAATGAATGATCTAGTGCAAGCACGTCAAACTCAAAGGCTAACACGGGCCAAATAAACAAGATTTAAGCTTATGTGGGCTACAAAAAAATAAAAGCTTCAATTTTCATAGAAACATAGATTTATTTCAATAGAGACATGCTGAATACAGAAGACTGAAATAAATGAGTAATCATTAACATAAAGTAATAGAACATTTGAATAAAATTAGTTTTTCTTGAATATTAACATACTAGACACCAAATAACTGCACAAATTAATAAGCGTAATGCATATAAACCTATTTTTCTTGTTCTCTGAAATAAAAATATTTCCTGCTGCACACATTAAACAAATCAGTCCAAGACTAAGGATGTGGCAATTGGCTGCTAAAATATTCGCTGCTAGTATTAGTGGAGAAATGGTGCTCCTGTGTGTAAGGCACCTAAAGGAAATGAATGGAACATGATTATAGTAATCAGTCATTAGCAAACATTGTAGTTCGTTATTAATAATTATGTCTAACAGGATATTGTAAAATTAAGTTACAACATTTTTATTAAAATGTTTCTTACTTAGCGTTATATTGGCTGGCCACGAAAAATATTTCTTGTGGGCTGCATGTGGCCCGCCAGTACAGAGTTTGTCAAGCTTGATCTAGTGGCCTCTGGGAATGTTTAAATTATATAAAGATAGGTGTACTTGCTATTTCTTGACTAAATATTTTCTAAAATATTTACTAGTAATGGAAAGTTTATTAGATGAGCATAGAAAATGTAATCTTGCTGGGAGTTGTAAAAACAAAACTTTTATGATTGTAATAGAGTGAAAATATTACAAATTTTAAATTTGGACAATTACGGACGTGTCTCAGGACTCATAATAGTAGGGCATCCTAGAAAATGTATATTTCTCACTGATACAATGAACTAAACTTCTGAAGAAAATAATAACTATCAAATAAGATTATAGAAGGAATTATGGTAAATAAAGAACATTTATTGCCAAAACCAGTTTGGCTCAGTGGTAGAGCGTCGGCCTGCGGACTGAAGGGTCCCAGGTTCGATTCTGGTCAAGGGCATGTACCTTGGCTGCGGGCACATCTCCAGTAGGGGGTGTGCAAGAGGCAGTTGATTGATGTTTCTGACTTTCTATCACTCTCTCTTCCTCTCTGTAAAAAATCAATAAAATATATATATTTTAAAAAAGAACATTTATTGCAATGCCTGAAATAGCAAATGCTCAATATCTATTAGTTATTCTCTTTTTTATTTTTGGAGATTTTATAATATCTCCTCTCTCTCATGCTTGCTACTTTGGTAGGATGCAGGTCCTATAGCTTGCTTTAAAGGAAGATTGGCTTTGCCGAGACCGGTTTGGCTTAGTGGATAGAGCCTCGGACTGCGGACTGAAGGGTCCTAGGTTCGATTCCGGCAAGGGCATGTACCTTGGCTGTGGGCACATCCCGGGTAGGGGGCATGCAAGAGGCAGCTGATCGATGTCTCTCTCTCATCAATGTTTCTGACTTTCTATCCCTCTCCCTTCTGCTCTGTAAAAAATCAATAAAATATATTTTTTAAAAAAGGAAGATTGGCTTTGATCTTAGTTATTATTTCAAAGAATCATGAAAGTAAGTAATGGTAAACTAAGTTTTCTAGAAATATGCCTCTAAAATACTTTGTTTTTTGTTTTTTTTCTTAAGTGTGAATTAGCTAATGTTATCTCAAAGTTAACTTGGCACGTGAAATATTAATAGCTGAGTCTTATATATGAGAATTATCACATAAATAGTGGAGCATCTTCTTTTGTTTCTGATAAATCCTATATTTCCTCAAATATATTTTAATATTTTTATATTTTTTCTAATATAATTAAGTAACTACAGTTACAAACATTGAAAATTAGGTAGCATATTTTCTTTCTTATTTTGAGATATTTGATTTTCCACTCTATTTGCACTAGGCTTCTTTAAGAAAGGCAATATTTTGTACAAAAACTTCCTGTTCACTTATACAGAATGTTGTCTAAGGAAATGTGATTTTTTCCAGAATCAAGTTATTATTAATAATGTAATTATTGGTAAGTAGCCATTAAAAGAATGATACTTCATTGAGCAATGTTTGAAGACCTGAGGCTTCCAGTCAAGATGGTAGCAAAGATAAACATTGTACTCACATCCTCCTACAACCACATCAAAATTACAATGACTCTATAGAACAATAATCATTCGGAACAACTGATATCTAGCTGAACCAAATATCTATAACGAAGGATTTAAAGAAGAAGACACACCAACTGGGAGGAGAGATGGAGATGTGGAATGAACTGGTCCCACACTCACAGTGGTGAATAAAAATCAGAAGAAATATATGGTTATGAAGGTACCCCATGAAAAGCAAGTTGTTCCAGCCCCAAACTAGGTTTCCCAACCCAGGGTTCCAGTAGCAGGAAAAAAAATCTCCAGAACTTCTGGCTGTGAAAACAAAGTATTGTGGCTGAATGAGATGAAATGCCTCTGGTGTCCCAGGCATTCATCTTAAAGGACCTGCACATGGCCTTAAACAAACTCCCTCTAAGCTCCAGGGGAGAAACTTAATTGCCAAACACTGGGGGGCTATAAAGGCAGCTTTCTCTCAGACAGATGTGCTATCAGAAGTCTGGTTAATTTTCTGAGCCCTACCCTCATAAAGCCAGCAAGCCAGCACCATTTCTGAGTCTCCATCAACCTGGATATAACTGTTTGCCCCTCCCCTGATGATTTCTTAAAACCCCACCCATCCAACTTGTAGGGCCACTCAAGCCAGTTCTATTGGCTTTTCCATAAAATGAATGGCGTGTTTTAGCTCACGATTCATAGTTTTATGAAATCTCTCAAGCAAGAAGCATCTGATATCAGGGTGACTTGTTCCTCTCAATAAGTGGCCCCAGGCCTGGCACTAGTGGTGATTGGCCTTGGTTTTCAACTTTGCCTTTCCTGGGCATCTCCATACCCAGCAAAATGATCAGATATCTTTGTAGCTCATGTGAGTGGCCCAGACAGATCACAAGCAATGGTTGGCCTTGGCCTGTACCTCCTGAGAGGCCCAAATCTTGTCCTGGTGATTCACTGGAACCTCATTTTATCCAATTTGCAGGCCCACCTACACTGTTTCTTTCCAATGGCTTTTCCATATGATTTAGACTTTGGCTCATGATTTAGACTTTCCTAAAATCTCTCAAATGAATAGCATCTTGCCTTGATGTGCCTTGTATCTTTTGATAAGCGCCCCCCATGCCTAGTGAACTAGTGGCAGCTTGGTTCACAGCTTAGCCTCTCCTGGGTATATCCAAGCCCAGCACAAGTAGCAGCTAAATTTGCTCATGGTGGGTGTCCCACAAGATAGGCAGCGGCTGACTTTAGCCTGCACTTCCAAAGAGGGCCCAGAATCAATATCCTTGGTGGACAACTTTAGAGCACATCAAAGCACCACCCAAAGACCTCCCCAGGCAACATATCCAAGGACAAGACTCAACGGACATCAGAGCCCCACTGAGGTAAATCATGCTCCATGGGTTGGGCACTTGCACAGCTGACCCTCTATGGTGGTTGCAGCCAGTCCTTGCAGGTGATTGGCCTGAAGGTAAATCCCTGCCATTGACATGCCAACACCAATCAAAGATCAACTATAATAGGAGGGTGTACACAGGTCAAACAGGAGTTGTATACCTAAAGCACCAGCTCAGGTGAATGGAGAGGCTGTGCCACTGGATCCCACAGGACACTTAACATATTAGGCTACTCTTCCAAGCCAAGGAAATGTAGCAGAACTACCACACATTGAAATAGACACATGGAGGATGCTAAAATGAGAAGGCAAAAAAACATATCCCTAAATCAAAATCAGAACAAAACACCAGAAAAGGAACTAAACAAAATGGAGATAAGCAATCTACTAAGTGCAGAGATCAAAACACTGGTTGTAAGATGCTCATGGGAACAGTAGGTGAACTCAGTGAGAACTTCAGCAAAGAAATGGGAAACAAAAAATAAAAACTAGAAAATATAAATAAGTATCACAGAAATGAAGGATACATTGAACAGAATCATTCTTGGAGCAGATGAAACAGAAGATCAAATCAGAGACTAGGAAAATAAGTAACCAGAAGACACCTAATCAGAAGAACAAAATAGAAAAAAAATCCAAAAAAGTGATGATAGTATAAGGAACCTCGGTAACAATTTGAAGCACACTGATCTTTTTAAAATTTTTAAAATTTATTAAATTTATTAACTTAATAAATCTTTATTGTTCATATTATTACAGTGTTGCTCTCCCCCCCCCATAGCTCCCTTCCCCCTGGTACCCATCCCACCCTCTGCCCCCACTGTCCTCATCCATAGGTGTATGATTTTTGTCCAGTCTCTTCCTGCATCTCCCAAACCCCTTTCCCCCCTCCCCAAGAATTGCTAGTCCATTCCCTTTCTATGCCCATGATTCTATTATATTCACCAGTTTATTCTGATCATCAGATTTTTAATTCACTTGATTTTTAGACTCATTTGTTGACAGATGTGTATTTGTATTTGTTGTTCATAATTTTTATATTTACCTTTTTCTTCTTCCTCTTCTTAAAGAATACTTTTTAGCATTTCATATAATACTGGTTTGGCAATGATGAACTCCTTTGGCTTTTTCTTATCTGCAAAGCACTTTATCTGACTTTCAATTATGAATGATAGCTTTGCTGGGTAGAGTAATCTTGGTTGTAGGTTTTTTTTATTCATCACTTTGAATATTTCTTGCCATTCACATCTGGCCTTCATAATTTCTGTTGAGAAATCAGCTGACAATCATATGGGTGCTCCCTTGTAGGTAACTAATTTTATTTTCTTGCTGCTTTTAATATTCTCTATCTTTTGCTCTTGGCATTTTAATTATGATGTGTCTCGGTATGGTCCTCTTTGGATTCCTTTTGTTTGGGGTTCAGTGCACTTCCTGGACTTTTAACTCTATTTCTTTCACCAGGTAGGGGAAGTTTTTGTCACTATTTCTTCAAATAGATTTTCAGTATCTTGCTCTCTCTCTTTTTCTGGCATCCCCATAATTTGGATGTTGGTATGCTTGAGGTTGTCCCAGAGGCTCCTTACACTATCTTCAATTATTTGGATTCTTTTTCCTTCTTGCTTTTCTGGCTGAGTGGTTTTTGCTTCTATATTTCAAATCTTTGACTTGATTCTTGTGGCCTTCTAGTCTGCTTTTAGGTCTCTAGATAGTATTTTTTTTTATTTCAGTCAATGTGTGCTTAATATCTAATTGGTCCTTTTTCATATCCTCCAGAGTCTCACTCATATCCTCTAGGATCTCACTCATCCTCAAGGGTCTCGTTAAATTTATTGGCCTTTTTAGGAACCTCTTGAAAAACCTTATAACTGTGGTTTTGAACTCTACGTCCAGTTGTTTTTTTCCTCCATTTCTTTCAAATGTGATTTGTTAACTTGTCTTTGCATTTTGGCTGCTTTCCTGAGTTGGTCCAGTAGGTTTGTGTGGTAGGTGTCCTCTAGGGGACAGTGGCTCAGCCTTCCCAGTTACCTGAGGTGGATACTCTTGGTGCACCCCTTTATGGGCTACACAGTCTTGTTGTGGTTAAGCCTAGATTGTTGTTGGTATCACTGGTAGGGGTTGACCTCCATGCCAATTGGCTATGAGAATCAGCTGTGTTTACTCTGTGAGTGCCTCTGTGCTCAGCTTGGATGGGGCGGAGTTTCTGGGCTGAACAGGCAGCCTTGGTTTCTGGTCAGCCTCACCTTTAACGGCTCCTGGGTCTCTGTACCCTGTGGCAAGGGCTGAATGCACCTCTGAGAGAAAGCTGCTTGGAGATCTGCCTACTGCTGGACAGTCTAGTTTCTCCCCAAATGAGTCTAGACACTCAAACACTCACCCAGAATGGGAAAACAAAGCAGTCAGTGTTTTTGTTTTTGGTTTTGTTTTGTTTTTCCTCCTGTACGATAGAGCCAGCCAACAGCCCTTTCTGATAGTTCGTGTTCCTCTGCAGCACCTGAGTTTCAGCATGTTTCCTCCTTACTCTTCAGTTTTACCCCATATGAGTCTGGGTTCCCCGAGACTTGCCCGGAACTGGGTCTCAGTGCAGTGGGATGCCTTTGTCTCCTTCCCTGTTTGAAAAAACCAGCCGGGTATTCAGCTGCTCACCCTATCCACTTGTGCGTGGCTCCATACCTCAGATTCCACACATATTTGCAACTCTGCCCTCCACAGCTCCCCTGAGTCTAATTGTCCTTTTATCTTTCCTTCTATTTGTGGAATGTCCACTCAGTCAGCCATCTGGTGGTTCTGGATGATGTCAGTTTTGTCTTTTAGTTGTAGTTTTGAAATTGTTATATGGGGCAACAGTATAGGTGTTTATCTATTCCACCATCTTGGTTTCTCTTCAGCATACCAATCTTTACATCATGGGGATGCCAGTGAAGAAGAGAGGGAACAAGGAATTTAAGACTTACGTAAAAAATAAAAATAATGACAATTTTCCAAACAAGAAAAAGCTAAAGGAGTTTATTACCACTAGAGTATTATATGAAATAATAGTTTTCTTTAAAAAGAAGAAGAAAAAAAGATAAACATGTGAATAATGAAATGGTAATAAATACATATCTATCAATAATTGAATCTAAAAAAAAAACCAAAATAAATAAATTAGCAGAGCAAAAACAGACTTAGATACAGAGAACATTTTGGGGGTTGCCAAATGAGAGGTGAAAAAGTTGAAAGAATTAAGAAATGTAAATTGGTTGTTACAGAATAGTCATGGGGACATAAAGGGTAGTAAAAAGGACACAATAATATTGTAATAACTATATACGGTGTCAGGTGGGTATGAAATTTATTGGGTTGGTTACTTAGTAAGTTATATGGTATCTAACCACTGGGCTGTATATCTGAAACCAAATAATATTATGTCACCTGTAATTTAAAAATAAAAATTATAAAAAAGTTTACATTCCAAAATGGACTATAAAACAACCTACTAAACATAATATACTCTTCACACATTCTTGAGAAACTATTAATTACTCAGAATAAAATAATGTGTTTTGCCTATTTCTAGATCACTTATAGTTTTTCTTAATGGTTTTGAAATGTGATTTAAACTTAATCCTCCAGTGTTTTAAGCTGTGAAATATTTTGAGTAATTTTGAAATGCAAAACTTGGAAAAGATAGCATATATATACAAACAGGGCATGGCAAAAGCAGGTTTACAGTTGTTTATATGGAAAATAATACCATATTCTTTCTAATAAAAGAGCAATATGCAAATTGACCATACCTCCGCTACAACCACAAGCCATGCCAACAAACTAATCAGAAGTGAGTATGCAAACTAACCCAATCAAGATGGCTGTGGCTACAGAGAGAACAAGAGGGAGGCTTGAGTTTCCCCAGCAATGGAGGAAGCCAAACTTTCCACACACCCTGGCCTGGCTTAGCCTGCGCTTAAGGCTACAAAGTGTCAATTATAGAAGATAAATAAATCCCAACACAAAAGGCTGCCACCACTGAGCAGAAGGTTTGGGTCCACTCCAGGCTACAAAGTTTCAATTGTAGAAGATAAATAAATCCCAGATCCCAGGGCCTCCACTTGATTTGCAGGGGGTGTGGCCAGCCTGAAAACCACCCCAGATCCCATGCCCAGGCCATCCCCAAGGGAAACCCCATCCTGATCCAGGACACCCTTCAGGGCAAAGCAGCTGGCCCCACCCATGTCCCAGTTCTGTATTCTATCTAGTAAAAGAGTAATATGTGGATTGACCATCACTCCAACACACAAGATGTGTGTCCCATGTGGTCAAATATCCTGCCCCCATGTGAACACAAGATGGCCACCACAAGATGGTCATCAGGCTAGGGCAGTTGGGAGGGACCAGGCTTGCAACGGACAGCAGTTGGGGGCAATCAAGCCTGCTGGGGAGGGCAGTTAGGGGTGACCAGGCTGACAGAGGATGGAAGTTTGGTGTGACTGGGCCTATAGGGAAGGGCAGTTGGAGGGGACCAGGCCTATGGGGGAGGGCAGTTAGAAACAAACAGGCTGGCAGGGGAGCATTATGCATCAATCAGAGGCTGTTACGGGAGTGGTTAGGGGCAAGCAGGAAAGCAGGCAGGTGAGCAGTTGGGAGCCAGCAACCCTGGATTGTAAGAAGGATGTCCAACTGCCCATTTAGGCCCGGTCCTACTAGGATCGGGCCTAAACGGGCAGTCTGACATCCCTCGAGGGATCCCGGATTGGAGAGGGTCCCAGATTGGGCTGAGGGACACACACACAAATTTTGTGCACCAGGCCTCTAGTTAATAAATCCTATCTAATAAAAAGGAATATGCAAATTTACCATACCTCTGATCAAACCACACCCACCAGCCAGTCAGGATCAAATTACGCAAATAACCCCAACAAACACGGCTGCCACCACTGAGAGTAGGAGGCAGGCTTGGGTTTCCCTGGCAATGGAGAAAGCCAAGCTGTCCACCTGCCCTTGCTGGCCTAGGCCTTCAGTCAAGGCTACAAAGTTTCAATTATAGAAGTTACTGGGAGGACACCCTCCAGTCCTCCCCCCATACCCCTGTGCATGAATTTTGTGCCCCAGGCCTCTAGTAATATTATAAGAATAAACTGTGTTTTGTGTACTCAAATCCGTAAACTTATTTTTGTCCCATCATAATCCCAACAGAAATGGCAGCTGCCACGGAGCTGGAGAGAGAAGAGGCTTAGGGTTGCCAGGGTGATGAAGGAAGCCAAACTTCTGCAACCCTAGCCTAGGCCTCCACTCTACGCTACAAAGATTCAAGCAAGTAATGTCTGTAGTCACAGAGCAAGCAGAAGGCTTATCTCTGCTTCAGGCTACAAAGTTTCAGTTTTAGAACATAAATTAATCCCAGATACCAGAGCCTCCATTGGGGTCGCTGATGAGGGGCATGGCTGGCCTGCAAACTACCATAGGCTCCTGGCCTAGGCCACCCCACACCCCAAGATAATCCCCACCCTGATCCAGTACCCCATTCTGGGCAAACCAGCCGGTCTCCACCCATGCACCAGGCCTCTATCCTATCTAATAAAAGATAAATACGCAGATTTACCATCACTCCAACACATAAGAGGGCTGTCCCCATATGGTCAAAGATCCTAACCCTATGTGGACACAAGATGGCCACCACAAGATGGCCAGCAGGGGGAGGGCAGTTGTGGGCAATCAGGGCAGCAGGCGAGGGCAGTTGGGAGAGACCAGGCCTGAAAGGGAGGGCAGTTGGGGGCAATCAAGCCTGCAGGGGAGAGAAGTTAGGGGTGACCAGGCTGGCAGAGGAGGGAAGTTGGGGGCAAACAGGCTGACAGGGGAGCAGTTAGACATCAATTAGGCTGGCAGGGGAGTGGTTAGGAGATGATCAGGCTGGCAGGCAGAAGCAGTTTGGGGCAATCAGGGAGGCAGGCAGGTGAGCAATTTGGAGCTAGTAGTCCTGGATTGTGAGAAGGATGTCCGACCTCCCATTTAGGCCTGATACTGCATCCCTTATTGGGTCCCAGATTGGAGAGGGTGCAGGCTGGGCTAAGGGACACCCACCAGTCCTCCCCCCACACCCCTGTGCATGAATTTTGTGCCCCAGGCCTCTAGTAATATTATAAGAATAAACTGTGTTTTGTGTACTCAAATCCGTAAACTAATTTTTGTCCCATCATCCATGTGGACCAGTGAATAATGATGGATTTTGTAATAAAAGGAAACATGATAATTTTAAAAGAAACATCAAGAGAACTTTATTCAAACTAATGTCCATCTCCAGCTACACATTTCCCCATCTTTCAGGTAATTTGTAGAGATTGTCCCAATAGAACTTTTCTTGTTTTAAGGCAGACCATTCAGGGACCCAATTTTCTACTTTTTTGTATGTTTTGAAGTGATACTCAGAAAGTATGTGTGCCATTGATCAATATAAATGATAATCTGAAGGAGCAAGGTCTGGTGAATACAATAGGTGGGTTAATACTTCCCAGGCAAGATCTTTTAACGTGTCTTTAACTGATTTTGAAGTGTGTGATGGTGCATTATCATGAAGCAAAATTACTTTGCCGTGTCTTCTGGCATATTCTGGTCATTTCACTATCAAATTGATTTTGGTTCAAATTGATTTTTTTTGTCAGCAGTAATCAGTATTAATGGTTTCATCTGGTTTTAGAAGCTCATAATACACCACTCCTTCCTGATCCCACCAAACATAGCATTGGCTTCTTTCCAGAGTGATTTGGCCTTGCAGTCAATGTTGATGGTTGACCTGGATCAACTCATGATTTTGTGCATTTGGGATTCTCAAAATAAATCCACTTTTCATCACCAGTCACAATTCAATGCAAAAAAGACTTTCTTGTGTGCCGTTAAAGCAACATTTTACTGGTGACTTTTTAGTTTTCCATTTGTCTTTCATTCAGTTAAGATGGCACCCATTTTTCTTCCTTTAAAATCATTCTCTTTGCTTGTAAGTGAATGGAAATTGTTTGCTGAGCAATGTTTAATCTTTCTGCAAGTTGTTGAGTTTGACACACATCTTCATCCAATAATGCCTGTAACCTTGGTCTTCAAACTTTTTCATTTGACCTGACATTCTTTGTCTTTCACATTGAAATCATCACTTTTAAAGCATTTAAACCAGGGTTCACATGTGTCTTGAGATGAAGCATGTTCACCTTAAGCTTCCCAAAGTATACAATAATTGTCAGATGCACTGTTTTTATTCAAAATAATGTAATGAGTTAAAACTTCCCACAATGGAAACTTCACATTTTGGCACAAAATTTGAGATTTTAAAGCATAAAATTATCTATGATGGTATCACCTTCAGAAAATTTGACATATGAAGTTTTGAAGCTTGCTTTCAATACAACAAAATAGCATACATATCAAATCACATATATATCAACATATGTGTAACTCCATCTATTGAAAAATCTCCATTAACTGGTACACCATATATATATATATATACACTATTTAATATTTATATTAAACACTTTACATATTTATGCCAAATGATCATTATACAAAACATCTTATTCAAAACTGGGCTTCTGAATCTCTTTGTTAAATTGTGTATGAATATTAATTTGCCAAAATATTAGTAAGTTCTGTAGATCATGCTATTAAAAATGTTTGCAAATGTATACTTTCCTATATTATGACTGTCAGTTTACATGGGTTATAATGAATTATTTTCCAAATTTAAAATCCTACTGTAAAATCCTATGTATTTTTTTGCTGCCAAAAGAATTTTGAACAATTTTGTTATGCTGATTTCACCTGTTAACATTGGAAAAAGTGACTTTTATATGGTGGATAATGTAGAAAATTTACTTATATTAATTCACATTCTAATAAAACATTTTATAATTAAAATTTTTAAATGTTTGCATGTTGTCAAAGTACGTTTTATAGGAACCTTCAATTTTGCTGTTTCTCTTATACAGAGAAATTTCGTCAGAAGTTAAAATATGGTTATGTTTTGCTGAAACTGGTTTGGCTCAGTGGATAGAGAGCCGGCCTGTGGACTGAAAAGACCCAGGTTCAGTTCCGGTCAAGGGCATGTACCTTGTTTGAGGGCACATCCCCAGTAGGAGATGTGCAAGAAGCAGCTGATTTATGTTTCTATCTTACTGATGTTTCTGACTTTCTGTCCCTCTCCCTTCAATCAATAAAACATATTTAAAAATCAATAAAAAATATAAAAAAACATAACTTAAAAAATATATGATTATGTTTTGTAAATTTCTAAAGTATATGATGCATAGCTCTATTTTTTATAGGCTAAACAGGTGAAAAATAGTTGCTTGCAACAAAGCTTCATTTTATCTTTTGTTATGAGCACATGGCTAATTACTGGCTTTAGGGGTGGGGTTAAAAGGATCACCCCAACTTGTTATAATATTATAATTACTGAATATTATGATTGCCAATTTAAATGACACAGTCTACAAAGGTTAATGATACATTTGGGCAGTGTGAGAATGCCAATTAAAGGGTAATGGTCATTCTGAAGGTTAATGGTTGTATCTCTTTAAAGAGAATAAATTGATGCAATATAATCCATTTTAAGAAAAAAATCCCCCTCTATAATGATGTTACTTATTATCCTATTGTCAGTTCAATTATAATATTACTTATAATAATATAATAATTACTTATTACCCTATTGTCAGTTCAGTAGACATATAATCATTTCATCTATTGCCACTAAAGTGTCTTAATATAAGCTTTAGAATATCAAAAGTATGATCCTTTTATTTAACATCCCTAAAAGGTACTTGTTTAGAATATGATGATTTGAATGAGAGAAAAAAAAGAGATGTTCCAAGTTTTAAAGAAATTAAAATGTACCCAATATAAATGCCTCTTTAATTAAAGTGTTAAGCAAATGGCATTGTATGTCCTATTAATATGCATGCATCTATTTATACATAAACACCAATAAGAATTTAGTTTCCATTTGAAAAGCTCAATAATTTATAGAGTGACACAAATCAAAACTGATTGCTTTCTAACTAATAGGTTAGAGGAAATAGCTATCATATATGAGCATTATGAACCTTACCTCATTCTGAAAAGTTGCTGAAGTAAAGTGAGAGAAATGGTCTGCTGACTCCTAATTCATGAGGTGACAATGATGAATGAAGGCAAGTTAGCTCCAGCTGTAGCTGTATTTTAGCTCCTGGATAATTTTTTTTCTTCTTCTGCTATAGGCAGTTAAAAAAAAGCAAAATTTCCAGTTAATAAGGAACAAATACTTTCTTTAAAGAGGTATCTAACAGTGTCTATCAGAGAGTCATTCATTTTTCTGGAAGATAACATTTTAAAAAAACAGCTCCAAAACATCCAATAGCAGGTAACTCACTTGAGGCTACATAATATATCTTGGAAACACTATAATCAGTGGTTTTATTTTTTATTTTTGCAAAGTTAAGTAAGTTCAATGTCTTGTGGAGAGATAAAATAATATTTTAATGGTGTTCATCTGTGCATAAGACCTTGAAAAGGGGAAAATTGCAAAACAAGGCTATATTTAAGGATACAAAAATAAACTGGTGATATTTACCTGTTGCTTTATTTTTCTCAGGATGATTTAGCCCCACTTACACAAAAAAATTGCTGTCTTAAAAAGCCACCAAAATCTTACTGGCAAACCCAAAGATTTTTCTTGATGTATCTCTTCATTCATTTACTCTTGGTTGAAATTAAGCTCTATATTTCAGTCATGAAATCAATGTGTTCCCAGACAATAGAGTAGAAAAATCCATCATACCTGATAATAATAACATGAAACTGCACACCAGAAGAACATTGCTTAATTTTGCTGAATTCAAATTCTGCATCTGTAAAATGGGAATTAAAATACCTAACACAAAAATTTATTATGAATATTAAAGAAAAATGAGATATATTATAAACCTTAATTACATTAATAATTACTTCAACTATATATAACCTTCTATCTCATTATTGTCTTAAAATTTTCATTTCTTTATATTAATTTAACTGAGTATAATAATTCTAATAGTTTAAATAGAATTATGCATATCTACTTTCAAAAGCTTCTCTTTCTGTTTCTGCTCTTCTCTGTTCTCTTATATGTATATTCTTATAATTTCAGAAAAGTATTCTTTCAACTAACAACAAATTACTATCTATTTAAGATGTAATATGTGTACATACACACTGCCCATTTTAAGAAATAAAATATTTTATCAGTGAAATAGAGTCTTCTATACACATCTCAATTCTATTACTCTCTTTTCTATTTTCAACTCCAAAATGTATAACAGCTTTCATTAGCTTAAAAAAGATTATTGACACTGTTTTCTCTTTTAATGTATTCAGAATATATATTAATAATATTATATTTTTGTTTTAAACTTAAAATAAGTAGTACCATAATCATAGTAGACTACCATACTACAGTATATGTTCTCCTAGGACTTTTTTTTCCCCACCTAATATTGTATTGGTGAGAATCATTCATGTTGCTACATAAGCATTTGTTTCTTTTTAATGGCAAAATTGTATTCTGTATTTTTAAATTATATTGCAATTTATTTACTCATCCTTATTTCAGGTCTATTGTTTTCAACTTATTTTGTAATATAGGTGTCTTAGTCTGTTTGGTCTGGTAAAACAAATACCGACTAGGTGATTATAAAACACAGAAATTTATTTCTCACATTTCTGGTGAATTGGAAATCCCAGATTCTTATGCTACCAGATTCAGTGTTTGGTGAGGGTCTACTCTGTAGTTGGCATCTTTTTAAAACATCTTTACTTGGTGAAAAGGGCTAGTGTCTCTTTTATAAGAGCACTAATTTTATTCATGAGGTCTCTAGACTCATCACCTAATTATCTCTCAAATGCTCCACACACCTCTCTAAATCATCAAATTGGGTATAAGGATTCCAATATGTGAAATTTGAGGAAACACAAACATTCATGCCATAGCAATGATATACTTAGCATTAATTGGTTTATATATTCTTATTATATTTGATTTACATTCATATTTATTTTAAAATATTGTGATCAACCATGAAGCAATCATAAAACAATAACTAAACATATATCTATGTTCTCATTATACCTGTCAACTTTTTATGTTAATCATTCTACTGCTTTGTTATATGTATTGTCACATGTATCTGTATATGCCGAAACAATACATTACTTAGAACTGACAGTGTTCTTATTTTATAGAATGGATTTCAGACTTTATTTAGTCTGGGACTTGTTTTCTTCACTCAAAATTATACATATTTCCTTACTGAGAGATATGGGAGATCTTTATGTATTCTGAATGCAATTTTTTTATCAGAGACTAGGGGCCCAGTGCACAAAATTCAATATGGTGGTGCCCAGTCCCCTCAGCCCTGCTGGGGTGGCAGGTGCACAGCCCGGCCAGGCCCACCCCCATGAAGGTCCAGCCACTCCATGTGCCTGCGTTCAGAGTCTCCCAGTCTCCTCAGCCCCCCAGCCACCCAGGGCAGGCCCAAGACACTGGCAAGCCTCGGATGTCAGCTGCCCTGCTGCCCAGGGCCACCTGAGGCTCAGGTAACCAGGGCTGGCCAAGGCTTGTGCAGCTGGCAGTAGCAGCAGCAGAGGTGTGATGGGAGCATCACCTTCCCTTGATAGCCAGGTTGCCTCCTGACCGAGAGCTCCCAGACTGTGAGAGGCGGCAGGCCAGGCTGGGATGAGGGACCCCCTCCAGTGCATTAATTTCCATCCACCAGACCTCTATTCAGATATAAAAGTTTTATAGATCCTACTATATCTCAGAAATACCAATGTAAGTTTTACACATACTGGGTGATTTGATTTTTAAAATCAATCTATGTTATAAGCTAATATTTTTATATGAGCAACTTAAAACACAAAATGATAATTTTTCAAGATACAACAGCTATTTAGGAGATAAAATGACACTAAAATATAAAATAATCTGGAAAACATTTCCAAAAGAAATGTTTAGTAGATACTTTTCATTTCTCATTTTTAATTGGTATGTTTATGTTTTTAGATTGTTTAATATGCCAATCTTCCCTTAGTTATTTTAATATGCTTATTTCTCTAAATTTTACATCTTTAATTTTTCAGTTCTAATAGACTCTTTAGTCATTTTTGTATATGTGTATAAATGTGTATGTGTATGTGTTTCTTTTGAAACAATTGTGCTAATAATCTATCTTGTTACTTCAATCTAGAACTCATTTGTTTCTGAAGATATCAGTTATTTTCTCAGGCAGTATGTATTTGGCAAAGGCCAGAACCCAGTGCTGGAAACAGCCAATTAATTTAGTGGTAGGGAGACCACAAACTCAAATATGAAGACCCCACAGGCACCAGAATTTGTGTGTGTGTGTGTTTAGCAATATAAACGTTTTCCAGTTATTTACATTTTTTCCTCTACAATTTTTATTTTATCTCTCTATAATATGTTGATTTAGCTCCTTGGAAAGAAATGCAAAAAATATGACTCACATGTATAAAATAAAATAATTAAAATGCAGAGTTAGTATTATAAAAATACAGATATAATCTTTTAGTAACATTTTATATTGTAATTTTAATTTAGAAATTGTATACAAACACACTTTAAAAAATTTTCTATTTGTAGTAAAGCAGAAGCTAAAATATGTTAAACTGTCCATAAACAATTTCCCTTGAGAAAGGATCAGAGACCTGTGAAGATTATTTATATCTTCCTCCACAGAAATAGGACACATAAGAAGGTATCCTACACCAGTATATTTTACAGTATAAATAGGTTTTATGTCAAAGTAGTTAATTTAAAAAATCTTATCTACACTAATAAAAGAGAAACATGCAAATTGACTGTCCTTCTGCTACAACCACTAGCCAGTCAAGAGTGAGTATGCACATTAACCCAACAAAGATGGCAGTGGACATGGAGCTGGAGTGAGCAAGAGGCTTGGGTTGCCCCCAGTGACAGAGGAAGCCAATCTTCCCACCCACCTTGGCCTCCACTCAAAGAGGTGCTGGGGAAAAAAAAAAAGGAGGGGCTGAGAGCCTGGGTCACTGGGGGCATGGCCAGCTTGAAAACAGAACTTAGCCCATCACCCAGGATGGCCACACCCCCTTGAGGGTGGGGGGGTTTCTGCTGGGGGCCCTAGACAACCTGGGTGAGGGGCTGAGGGCAATTTTCAGGTGGTCACACTCCCTGGCCACAGCCTTCAGCCCCTTACCCAGGCTGTCCACTCCCCCATGGGTGTCCTCAGCCTGCAAACCACCACAGGCCCCTCACTGAGGCCACCCCACACCTCAACAGAACCCCCACCCTGATCAGGGACACCCTTCTGGGCAAAACAGCCAGCCCCGACTCACGCACCAAACCTCTATCTATACTAATAAAAGGATAATATGCTAATTAGACTGGGAGATCTTCCAGGATACATTCCAGACATTCCTTTGAAAAAAAGTCATGGTGTCAGGGCCAAGGTAGAGGTGGTTAGAGGCCAAGAGGAGAGGGCAATTTTGGGTAATCAGGCCAGAAGGGGATGGCAGTTGTGGGTGATCAGGCTGGTGGAGGGGGGCATTGGGGGTGAGCAGACCTGCAAGGGGGACAGTTCAGGGTGAGCAGGCCATCATTGGGGGTCAGTTGGGGGTGATCAGGGGGGCAGTTTGGAGTAAGCAGGCCAGCACGATGACAGTTGGGCGAGCAGACCAGCAGGGGGGGAAGTTGGAGGGATCACACTGGCACAGGGGATAGTTGGGGGTGATCAGGCATTTGGGAGCAAGCAGGCTGGAGGTGAGGGCCTGTTGGGGGCAAGCAGGACAACAGGAAGAATGGTTAGGGGCAATCAGGCAGGCAGGCAGGAGAGCAGTTAGGAGCCAGCAGTCCCAGATTGTTAGAGGGAAGTCCGACTGTTGGTTTAGTCCTGATCCCTGTAAACCAGCAGTAGGACATCCTTCAAGGAGTCCCAGATTGGAAAGGGTGCAGGCTGGGCTGAGAAACAAACCCTCCCCCCAATGCACAAATTTTGTGCACCAGGCCACTAATAATATTATAAAATCCTTATATATAAATCAACCAAATAGAGGAACTACTGGCCACCATGATGTGCACAGACCACCATGGGACAGATGCTCATTGCAGGACCTGCCCCTTGGTGGTCAGAACGCTCCCACAGAGGGAACGTTGCTCAGCCAGAAGCTGGGCTCATGGCTTGTGAGTGCAGTGGTGGAAGCACTAAGGACCAGTGAGCTGAGTGGCAAGGAAAAGCAGGTGGGTGGTAAGGAGCCAAGGGTCCTAGACTGCCAGAGGGATGTCCAACTGCCAGGTTAGGGCCTAAGCCAGAGGCGGACATCCCTCAAGGGGTTCCAGACTGCAAGCAGGCACAGGCCTGGCTGGCAACCCCCTCCCCCCGCCAGTGCAGGAATTTCATCCACTGGGCCTCTAGTGTAATAATAAAGAGCAAATTATTAGAATATTTTTCTCCAAACAAGTACATAATGGAAAATTCTGTGAATTTTGATCAATGTGTTTTAAACAAATAATAAATGCTTTAAACATCTTTCAATTACCAATGAAATTACCTAATTTATGCTCCTTCCCTAATCTATTTCAAAATTATTAAGATCATTACCAAACTAGAGGCCTGGTTCACGAATTCATGCACAAGTGGAGTCCAGCTGTCCTTCTTGAATCGGGGCCGATTGAGCTTGGCTGGCCAGGTGGAAGGGGTTGTAAGGGGTTGGCTGGATTGCCCCATCCCCTGGCTGAACTGGTCAAACTCCCAGTCGAGGGGACAATTTGCATATTAGCTTTTTTAAAAATAATTTTTATTGATTTCAGAGAGGAAGGGAGAGGGAGACAGAGATAGAAATATCAATGAGCGAGAATCATTGATCAACTGCCTCCCGCATGCCCCACACTGGGGACCAAGCCCTCAACCCGTGCATGTCCCCTTGGCTGGAATCAAATCTGGGACCCTTCAGTCTGCAGGCCAATGCTCTATCCACTGAGCCAAACCAGCTAGGGCAAGCTTTTTATTATATAGGACTAGAGGGCTGGTGTGTGAAATTCATGCATGGGGGGATGGAGAGTCCCTCAGCCTGACTGTACCCTCTCCAATGGGAAAACCTTGGGGATGTCTGGCAGTCAATCTATCTTCTTGCAATCCAGGATCACTGGCTCCTAACCATTTGCCTGACTGCCTGCCTGATCACCCCTAACCACTTTTGCCTGCTGGCCTGATGCCCCTAACTGGTCCCCTGCCAGCCTAATCACCCTTAAGTGCCCTCCCCTGCTGGCCTGGTCACCCCTAACCGCCTCTGCCTCTGGTTCTGCCATCATGGCTTTGTCCAAAAGGATGTCCAGAAGAAGTCCAGTTTAATTAGCATATCATCAGTTTATTTGTATAGATACAACCATAACTTCTCCCCTGCTGGCCTGACCGCCTATAACTGCCCACCCTTGCTGGCCCAATTGCTCTGATCTGTCCTCTACTGTGGCCTGATCACCCCCTAACTGCTCTCTTGCCAATGTGATTGCCCCTAACTGCCTACCCCTACCAACCTGATTGTTCCCAACTGCCCTCCCCTGCCGGCCTGATAACCCCTAACTGATTCTACCTTGGCCTTAGCCACCATAGGTTTGTCCAGAAGGACATCTGGAAGATGTCCATTCTAATTAGCATATTGCCCTTTTATTAATATAGATACTTTTTAGATATATCATTCATCCATGGTATATTCTACATATCTACTTTTAGGTGCAATAATTTATGCATTTTCAGAAACATAGAAAAGTTATTCTCATGTTACTAATTCTATAAATAATAGCAGCAACTTCTATTTTTAATGTATTCTCAATTTCTTTATGCAATAATTATAAAATACTAGTGATGATAACATATAACAATTTTTGGTAGTTTTTAATATGGGAACCTATTTTATCATTGTTATAGATAAGTTTGTATTATAAAAACTTGTTTACATTTTCAAATCTTATAAATATATTTTTATTAATTTCAGAGAGGAAGGGAGATAAGTGAGAGATAGAAACATAAATGATGAGAGAGAATCATTAATTGGTTGCCTCTTGCACACCTCCTACTGGGGTTTGAGACCACAACCTGGGCATGTGCTCTTGACTGGAATCAAACCCAGGATCCTTCAGTCCACAGGTGGACACTCTATCCACTTAACCAAACCTGCTAGGGCAAAACTTGTTTATGGTTTCAAAGATAAATCTAATTCTCCACCTCCAGCTTTTAAATGTTTTCTGTGACTTTGTTGTTTTTTGAGAGTGTGGCAGATATTTCACTCAGCATGCAGTGTAATTGGCATCCTGCCAAGAAGAATAAACCCAGCGATTGATTGTTAGCTCTAGGAAACTTCCAGGATGAAGTAAAGTTTTTTTAAACCCCAAGGAATTAACCGAAATGTTTACAAAAGGGAAAAACTAATGTAATAAACTCTCCTTTTGATCAAGAGCAGATTTGCATTTAGTCTCAATTGGAATATATTAAAAATACCAGTAGCATTCTATTGTAAAAGTACACCTTCTTGTTTTATAAACCTTGTCAACATTCGTTGATTAACAAAACCACATAAATAATATCTAGAAGATACAGAGAATGACATTCAAGAAAATAGTATATTCTGCCTACAAATGTAAGGCAATGTGGATAAGGACAAGAATGATTGAATTAAATGATCCTGGGGACATATATAAACTGCTTAAAGTCATGTGTGGAAGGAATTATTGGGAACAAAATGTACTTTTATTATTTTTTGTCATTTAAGAAATTTTTAGTTACACTTGGCATACATTAGTGTATTGTTATAGGTACACAGCACAGTGATTAGACATTACATAACTTACTAAGCAAACATTCTGCTAAATCTCCCACCCATCTGACACCATATGTAGTTATTACAATATTATTCACTACTAGGGATCCAGTGCACGAAATTCATGCACTGGGGGTGGGTGATCCTTCAGCCCAACCTGCCTCCTCACACATACTGGGAGCCCTCAGGGGATGTTCTACTGAGCTCTCACCCTCGGCCTGCCTAAGGCCTAAAGCCTCTGGCCAGAGGCTTTAGGCCTTGGGCACCCAGCCATCGCCCTGCTCAGTTCAGCCCTGGTTTTAGCCCTGGCCACTGGTGACCACCCAGCCCAAGGGAGCCGCATGCTCGATGCCGGCTGCCTCGGCTCCGCACCCCCAGCCCCAGCCTTAGTCCTGGCTGCCAGCAGCAGTCTGGCCCCAGGAGCTGCATGCTTGTCTCCAGCCACCTCAACTCTGACCCAGGCCTTAGACTGGCTACCTGTGACTGCCCGGCCCCAGGGGCTGCGCACTCACCTCCAACCGCCTCGGGTCCATGCCCCCCCGCCCCACCGCTCTGGCCTTAGCCTTGCCACAAGTGGCCACCTGGTCTGGAGGGGCCACATGCTCGCTGCCGGCCACCTCGGCTCCATCCCCCTGATACCAGCCTTAGCGCGGGCTGGCTCTGCCCCAGCTCCTGATTGGCTGGTGGGTGTGGCTTGATCAGAGGTACAGTCAATTTGCATATTACTCTTTTATTAGATAGGATTTTTCTATGCTGTATTTTGCATCCTCATGACTATTCTGAAACAACCAATTTGTGCTTTTTAATCCCATCCCCTTTTTTACCCATTTACCCAATAGGCTTAAAACTCACTGTTACTTTCCACTAAGTATGTGTATCAGGTAAACAGATGACACCAATCCCTTCAACCTCATAATAATATTTTTATCTTCCTCATTTCACAGAAAAGCATAAGTTATCTGTCAGTTCAGATTTCTCTTTTAGGTAGGTTGACTATAATTAGACACAACACAGGCACACTGTTTAAAATATAATTGATATGACCCTGCTAAGTAAAAAAAAAAAAAAAAACAGTGCTTCATTATTTAAAAAAAATCTTTTTCTGAATTAAAATCAATAGAAGTTTGAAAGTGTTAACAGAGATTTCAAAATATTTAAATGCAAATATGAACTTTCCAGTTTAACCATATATGTAGTAGTTTTTGTTTTAAAGAAACATTTCTCATAAATACCTTAAATCATTTTGAAAAAAATACAGGAGTATTTATTCTTGGTCATTAAATGGAGAGATTTTATAAATGTGAATGCAATCAATGAGAAAACTTTATTAAATTGGGTTCATCGGTAGGCATTCATATATTCAGAAACTAGTAGGAGATCTTTTAAAACAGATTGATATGTATTTAGATAAGTAATAGAAAATAGCTAGGTAGATGATAGTTGAATGATATATACATGATAGATGATAGATAGATAGATAGATAGATAGATAGATAGATGATAGACAATTATGTCAAAATATTTATATGTGGATATAAATTGAATTATTACTCATCTATTAATGGTTCCTTCTCTAGTTAATGTTTCTATGTAGGTTTGAAATGGAAGCTTAGGAGAGAGCAGCACCGATTGTTGCTTTGCCTGCCACACATCTGGCTCAAATCTCCAGCATACTTTGTCTTCTTCAGAGGAAGATTACTTATAGATGGGGAGCTCACCCTGCATTTTTTGGAACTAAAGAAAATTCCAAAAGTCTCCTGAACAGAATGCTAAACCATAAGGAATAACTTGGTATACATACAGAGCAAATTACAAAAGTATATTATCTACATAGCAATACTCTAGTATATGAAATGACACTACTATGAAAATATTTAACCAAGAAAAATGAGACATACTATTGGATTGGGCTTAATTCGTCCACACTGGATCACTTATCTTAATTCAGTGAGTTATTTCTTGCAGAAGTTTGTTCAGTTGGTTAACTTAAAAGACTGGCCCAAGAAAGAAAATTTGAAATAGCAGAAATGCTTGGCATACATTAAGAAAAAACATAAAAAAATCATTGGGATGCAAGAGTGCTAGGTTGAATCTATCAAGAGACATAATAACAGTGATTGAAGAACACAGATTTCAGACTTAGAGTACTTGAATTGAGTTCCTTTTTGGTTCTGTTACACATAAAGTGGGTAATATACTTATCCCTGATTTGAAATTATATGGAAACAATTTGAAGCAGTGTTTGTTAAACTTCAGTCTGATTAAAAGTGACCTAAAGGGGAATGTCAAGAATGCTCATCATTGATTTTGATCACCACATTTTGATTTCATAGATCAAGGTGAATCTAATGCAGTTGGCAACTGTATCAAAATTTGAAGGGTGTTTATTTAAAATGTTATTTTTCTTTTGGACTGTGTAAAAGTCTACTAAGTGAACTGCTGGAGGAATTATTCCTGGTAAAAGTAGATTACTGTACAAGTTTTTGAGTTACTAAAAATAACAAATGCATAACAGATATTCTCTTAGACAATTCATATTGTGATCTATACTAACAAAAGCCTAGGTGGTTCTCATGCTCTCGCATGTGATATCATCACAAGATAGCCACACATGCAGCAAAGGCAGGATGTGGCCATCTTGTGATGATATCGCATGCAAAGAGGTGTGGAGGAAGCTGGTCCCAGCATCTCTGCCACTTTGTGCTGAGGAGGCAGGTCCCAGCAGAGGTGGGACATGGCAGGGGAGGGCAGTTGTGGGCAGTCAGGTTGGCAGGAGAGGGCAGTTGGGGGTGATCAGGCTGGCAGGGGAGCAGTTAGGCATCAATCAGGCCTGCAGGGGAGCAGTTAGAGGGTGATCAGGCTGGCAGGCAGGTGAACAGTTAGGAACTGCAGTCTGGGATTGTCAGAGGGATGTCTGACTGCTCCTGAGGGGTCCCAGATTGAAGAGGGTGGAGGCCAGGGTGAGGGACACCCCTTCATACAAGAATTTCATTCACCGAGCCTCTAGTATTATATAATGTGTATATGCAAGTAACTCAAAATAGACAACTTGGGAGTGTACCTTAACAATTTGTTAGATTAAGTTATCATGCATATTAAATAGAATCTACTTTGTGGAATGCATATTGATACATATTATGTATAATGGGAGATGTTATAAAAAAAGAGGCAAACTCATTATTATTGAGGGATTTGCAATTATGTTATATTTAATATTAGTTCAAAAAGTGTGTTCTAAGTTTAAGATTTTGAAATTATAGCTTTTTTCACTACTCTAGACCAGTGGGTCAGTAATCAGATGCATGCATCTCCAATGTAAAACATGGTGCTAAATATTGAGATATAGAAAAAATATAATCAGATAGACATGATAATGTAAGGATATGAAACTTTAGTAATATTTTATTCATAAATTGATATTGGTGCCATTTCATGTACTTTCCCAAGAAGGTTATATGTCATTTATGGTAAATAGAGAACAGTATATTTCACATTGTGGAGGCATTAGCAGTTGCCCTCATTTATCCATTGGCTTGCCATATTATAGTATATGTTTTTGCATTGAAGACTAACAGATCTACATGAAATTAATCTGACATGTACAAAAACAGCATAAGATAATAATTTTTACAATAAAGTCAAGTTGGAGTGTAAGCACAAGAAAACAAGAAAATTATTGTTAATATTTGTATGATGACTCATGAATATAAAACTAATGATAATGTGTAATATGCTACTTAACATATGTTTTTAACATGTTTTATCTTTCTCTTTAAGAGTCAGTAGTGTTTCAAAATAGGAATGAGCATGTAACAGTTTTGCTTTTTTTTAGTACTAACATTTTATGAAGGGCGATAACTTTTGAAATATAATTTTTTTCTTGCTATTCACTTTATCTGCAATATTTCTCTTATTTGTAAAAGTCCTACTATGGTCACATACTTAAAATACTGTAAACAAATTTTTCTAATAATTTAGAAGTCTTTATGCTATATGAAATAAGCCAGTCAGAGAAAGACAAGTAAGTATGATTGTCTGATTTTGGTGGAAGCCAATTCCAGTATGTCATAATTGCAAGAGTTTCATCAAAAGGTTGATGGAACTTGGAGACTCAACAAGGACTGAGTCACATATGTTATTATCTATTAGGAATGACTAAAGACATTTCCCTAAACCTGAAAAGGATACATAAATTGATTGTTAACTGCCAGGTAGCTCAGGGCATCTTAATTTACATGTTATTGCCTCCTACTGGCCAAACACCTGAACAGCCATAGGCAAATTCTTCCAATCTGACAATGGATTCTGCTAATGAAACCTGGTCCTTTGATGTGTACATCTACCTTGCCTTAGGACAAATTGTGTTAATAAAAAGGAGGGGTCCTGAGACAAGGAGAACTTAGTTTCTTTAGCTAAGTCTTCTATGACTGTCTATAATGCCCTTCAAAATTATGTTTTGTCTCTGGACTCTTATTTAATTTACACACAGCACCTTCTCCAGATTTCTGAATCCTTTTAGATGCTGGATCAAGACCACTGGCATGATTTCACTGACATGTGGAATCTAATGAACAAAATGAACTAACAATCAAAATAGAGGCAGACTCAAAGATAGAGGCTGACAGCTGTCAGAGAGGGGAGGGGAGGTGAAGGGATAGAAAAACAAAAAGAGAAAAAATATTATGAACACAGACAATGATGTGGTAATTGCCAGGAGGTGGGGAGTGGTAAAATGTTGAGAAGTCTATAGGGAGGTAATATGATGGTGGGAGGGAGACTTGACTTGGGGTGGTGAGCACACAATAGAGTATACAGATGATGTGTTGTGGAATTATGCACCTGAAACCTGTATAATTTTGTTAATCAGTGTCACCCCAATAAAAAGAAAAATAAATGTCTTTCAAAGAAAAAAGTGCTTTAATATAAAAATAAACTAAAAAAAACCCTAATACAATCTGCATTAGTTTTTAAGAACAATCAAATGACATTAAGGATAATGAATATTTCAACAATAATGTCTTCATAATGGTTAGATTAATTTTGAACCTGTTCATCATAATTTAGGAAACACAGCTAAATAATGGACTTCCATTTGGATTGACTTATCTATAAAATCTGTTTTTCAGGTATGTTGCACATTAAATACAATTACCAAAATAAAACTCTACAGTGAAAAGTTTTATGCTAAAGCTTTAAAAATAATGAAGCATATTTAATTATGCTTCCAATATTTAATAGTAAAAACAACATGAATTTAGAAGTAATGTGAAATACACCTGCATGGTGATGCATAAAGTGCAATAAGTCATATTTTAAACTACAAATTTAAATTCAACAAGATTTTTATGTAGGAAAAGGGACTTAATATATATTATTATTATAATATATATAACATTATTAAATCTATTATATATGTATAATAGAAAACACTTAAAAGTATGTCACTTTTTTAGCTTATCCATTTTAATTTATTTTTTATCTTTCATAAATATTTCATAAAATCATTTAGCACAACACTTCTAGTATAGAACAAAACATTTACAAATAAGCACATAAATAGAAATATTTTTAGGTCATTCCTTAAGAAATTTTACTAATTAGGTTAAAGCTCAAAACCTTTAAAGAATAATAACTATTAGTATAAACTTCTTTAAGTTATGACAATTTTTGTGGGTTTTTTTGTTGTTGTAAATCTTCACCTGAGGATATTTGTTCATTAATTTTTAGAAAGAGTAGAGGGAAAGAGGTGGAAAGGGAAAAGTGGGCAGAGTGACACAGAGAGAGAGGAAGAGAGAAACATAGATGTGAGAGAGATACATCCATAGATTACCTCTGGCATGCAACCTGACCAGGCTGGGGATCCAACCTGCAACTCCAAGTATGTGCCCCCCCCCCTTTTTTAATTCTCACTCGGATATATTTTTCCATTCATTTTTTTTTTAGAGAGAGTAGAAGAGAGAAGGAAAGGCAGAGAGAAATACTGATGTGAGAGAAACACATCCAATCGGTTGCCTTCTGCATAAGCCCTGACCAGGGAGGAGCCTGCTACCTATGGGGGATGCCCTAGGCAAGACCCATTGAGCATTCCTTAACTGTTTGTGGGCTAAATCCAAGGTGCCTGGCTATCCCTTTTGTTAAGACTATGGGATCTGCTCAAAGCCTTTAGCCAGGAAATTCCAATGACAGAAATATACAAAAACCAAACAGAGATGGAAGTTGCTTTAATTAACAATGTTTTAGCTCTGACCTTTCAGAGCAATTAAGGTTGTTTACCAGCTTTCCAGGCTTCCTATCCACATCTTTCCATTAGTGAGACAGGGATTGGTTTCAGGCACCTTTGTATTTTTGGATTATAAACAAACTGCTGCTATTTGGGTGTCAGATGCTGTCTCTCTGTAAGAGAGAACAGACATCCCACCAGGCCCCAGCTATTTTTTCTATTATTGCATCTTTGTCTTCTATACTTTTATTTCTTAATCTTCAGCTCCTCTACTCAGAAACTGGACCCAATCTCTCTCTCTGTGCTGGACATGGAAAAGAGATAAAAACACCCACAGCTACCCATATTTGTGCCCCTGACCAGAAACAAACCAGGGCCCCTTCAGTCCATAGGCCAATGCTCTATCCACTGACTCAAACCAGCTCAGGCCCAAGTATGGGCCCATACTGGGAATCAAACACATGATCCTTAAGCATGTGGGCCAATGATCTAACCAGTGAAAACACTGGCCAGGTTGGTTGCAATAGTTTTTAATAATCAAAAGTTATTTCTCTAAATTTGAAACTAACACACATGGCCGTGTAATAACACACTATCAATCTACAGCATTTTATAATCATAAACCCTGAGTATATGGTATAAAATAAGTTTTAAAAAATTAAATACGCATCATTCCAAACTAAATTAGCATATCTAGTTGCAAGCATTGAGTACACGATTGAGAAACTATTTGCATACAATGGAAACCTTTTTGAATATTAGTAAATAATGATTACAATGCACTGTAGCATTAAGAGTGAAATGTCACTTTAAAACAAAGTGATTCTGATTTTTGGATATTTCTTACAATCATATTGAAGTGTAAAGAGATATTGACTAAACTTCTTAGTCTTAAATGCCATTATAATCTAACTAGAGGCATGGTACAAGAAATACCTTCATGAAAGTTGTGCACAAGTGCAGTTCCTTGGCCTGGCCAGTGATCTAAGTGTGAGTGTCTGGGGTGGAAGGGCAGGTCCCAGCTGACCTCTGGGCCCTGGGCAGTGCCTGGGCCCCTGGGCCCTCATGCACCCCCCTCCACCTGAGTCTTGGGACCCAAGCCCCCATGCAGAGATGCGATGAGCGTGGTTGGATGCTGCAGGCCAGGGCACAGCATGGGCCTCTGGGCTGCCCAGCAGCACCATCCAGGTGGGCAGCGTGCTCTATCCTGGCTGGCCTTGCTGACCAGCTCCTATGTGAATCCATAAGGACCCCATCTGGCCCCTGTGGTCCTAGGCGGCTGTGGCCCAGCTCACCTGGAAGAGGCTGTGAGGGTTCAGGGTGGGCTCCTTGTGTGTCCTTGGAGCCTGAGTGTGGCGGTCAGTGGGGAGACTGGCTATCCTGGTGCGGGAGCCCTGGAGTCCAGGGGAAGTGAGAGCAAGCTCAGACACCTTACATTTTCACCACCCCTCTGTCGCCATTACCCCCACCCCCAGGTAGCTAATGAGAGGTTGCAGCTCCCCACCTGGGTGCCCTGGGAGGTTGGTTCCCATCATCCACCCCAAGTTCCCTGTCCCTGCCTTGGGCCTGGCCCAGATCAGGTGATCAGGGCCTGCTGGCCACTGCTTAGCGTCTGTGGGGCAATTGGTCAAGGCTAGGCCGCTTGCCCAGCTCCCTCAGCACCTGGGATCCAGGCAGTGGCCCTGCCCACTTCCTGGCTGCTGTCTGAGAGACAATTGGTGGGGCGATTGGGCCCCCACTCGCACCCACTTTGGCCTGGAGCTACCTGTTCACCTCCTCCACCATCCCATTGTGGTCCCAATCTTGTTGGGGCCCATCAGGGCTCCTAGCACCTCCAATGCAGCTCGATGCCAGTGCCATGTCGCTGACACCGACCATGTTCCACATTTCCCCCTTGTCATCAGTACACATCATAGTGAGGAGTTGAACTCCCTGTCACACTCCTGGTCAAGGGGACAATTTGCACATTAGGTTTTTATTATATAGGATTAACACTGATACAAGGAAAAATAGCTATGTGTAGAATGTCTTTAAGCATATAATCAATGTTTTACATGCAAAATATTTTAATAAAGATGTTTCACTGAGAACCTAAATATGAAATACAATCCATATGCCTGCATATTCTTTCTTTAAAGTATATTTTATTGATTTTTCTACAGAGAGGAAGGGAGAGAGATAGAGAGTTAGAAACATCAATGAGAGAGAAACATCGATCAGCTGCCTCCTGCACACACCCCACTGGGGATGAACCTGCAACCAAGATGCATGCCCTCAACTGGAATCGAACCCAGGACCCCTCAATCCACAGGCTGGCATTCTATACACTGAGCTAAACTGGTTTTGGCAAGCCTGCATATTCTAAAACAATAAAGTTAATAAACTTCCATAGGAGTAGCCATACATAAATGTTATAAATCAATTTAGAACACATAGTTCATTACTTAGTTTTAAAATGTCTTTCTATGAACCAAACTATAAGCACCAGCTCTGAATAACACCAACATATTGTATAATATACAAATGTGTATTTTAGTATAATAAAGTATATAATAGTATGGTATTATACATGATATGAAATAAAGAATGAAAAAGTGAGCAAAATGGAGTCATTTAACACAGGGATTGCAAATTCAAGTGTCTATATTTGGAAGCACAAATATGTGGAAATTTTTTATTTCTAGAAAGAAATATGCTCTCCCCAACTCTTCATATGACATCAACCCTGTAGTATACCACTTGTTTTTCAACATATGAATGCATAAAATTCTAATCCAGCATATGACAAACACCTAAAGACGAGATGAAAAATAACAGCAAATGCTGCAAAAAAAAAAACTTACAGAGTTTAAATCTGTTAGACAACAGCACATGTGGGCAGTGTCCCTCTGACACTCAGGGACTTGGAAAAATTTTGACATGTTCACTTTTCAACAGATACAGGGATTTATTTATGAAATCTGCTAATCATTTTTTGTCAGCTCCAATCTAAAGTTGAGGCAGAAGACAAAAAGTGTTTCCTTGGAGTACATTTAGTCCCTGGACATTAATTTGTCTAAATCTATGAAAATACTAATTGATGTCATCATTCTGCTTGTGGGAAAATATCAGATATCATGACCAAATTGCAGTAGACTCTCTCTGCAGAGTAAAGGCTGAATAGCTGTTTATAAAAATGTGAGTATCATAAAGAGATGGTCATCTATTATTGGCCAATTGTCTGGAATAGAAAGTGAAGGACAGTCTTCACAGGAACTCCAGACAAAACCCAGGAATAGAAAAGTTCTCCAAGTGTGGTTGTGAAATTAATATTTATCATGAAGACACACCTCAATTCTACCTATGTGTGCAGTTCTAGTTCCCATAAAATTTATTTATTCTCTGCTTTAACATTTTCAAATCCACAAGAGAGTGACTCCTCATTCTAGAAAGGCTGTAGAATTAAGTGGAAAGAGCATCAGTTCTGAAGCTGTTTATTCTCAGGTTTGAATGTCATTTATTAGTTACACTATAGGTCCAGTGCACAAAATTCATGCACGGAGCTGGGACAGGGGAGAGGGTGGTCCCTCAGCCCAGCCTGTACCTTCTCCAATCCAGGACCCCTCAGGGAATGTCTTACTGGCAGTTTATGCCTGCACTTTTACCAGATGACAGCTCCATTGTTTTTCTTTTCATGCTTAAACCCATTGGAATTAGTAGGTATTCACAGTGTGTATACATTTTGGCGGACACCCTGTATATTTCTAGTCAGCAGTGAAAGGGACCAACAGCAGGTTTGGAACCCCCAGACAGGGATCCTCGTTCACTCCCCACCTTCATGGGTGGTGGGAGAATCAATGTTTTCTCTCATTAACTTAAAAAAGCACATCCTGTTACCCACTGCCTGAGCCTCGAGTGAGTGAGGCTCAGTCAGGCCAGCTTTCCCCTCAATGCACATTCCTCTTCTGCAGTCGCCCCGACTCTCATTGAGAGGATGGACCCCTTCACCTCCTCTGGGTTTCCTATCTCATACACTGACTGAAGGCACCTCAGCAAGGGTTACCCTGTGACCAGCAGGTGTGTCTGTCTGCACCTGCTCCAGCCTCAGCACCTGCATTAGCCCCATCATGGCAATCTCATTGCTGCAATGGCCTCCATGGGAACAGGGCATCACCACTCCACCCTCTCACTGTCATCTCATAGGCACCCACCCCAAGCACCCAGAGCACCCAGACATGTTACAAAGGATGTGAGTGTGCTGAAGGGAACATGCACACTTTGTGTGAGGGATGTAGGCATCCTGGGGTTGATGGAGGTGCAGCAGAGGGGCGGAAGGGGAACATGCATGCACAGTGGTCCAGGACTATTGCAAGCACAAGTGGGTAACAGTGTGCTGGGGGCATTCACATGTGAGGGGGAGGAGAGACCTGCGGCTTTGCAGATCCACAAACCTGCATAGCACAGCCATGGGGACATCAATCTGCCCTCCATGGTGGCTATCCTTGTCATCATGTACCTTCTGGGCCAGGAGGCAGGACTGGCACAGCTGCTCCTCAGCACTGATGGCCCACACAACATGCTTCAGCTCGGCCCACAGGCTCTGCTTGGAGCCACTTACAGCCACCACTGCCATTTGGGGAGTATAGGCTGCCCTCTGCTGGGCCTGCCTCCCCTACCTCCATCACTGCTGCCACTTGCCCAGGGTCAGCCCTGTGTAAGCAGTAGTGGCCATGGGAGTACTCACAGCTGCCACCGCCACCATGTGGTGAGTAATGCCATCCTCTCCCCGCCCCGTCTCCGCTGCTCCAAATCCCCACCCACCCATGACTGCTGCATGAGGGTGTCCTGGACAATTTACATATTCCTCTATTTTTAGTATAGATGGCCTTAAAAATCTTCCTAAGCCTTTGGAAATTCTATTTCATTATTATACCACTAGAGGCCCAGTGCACAAAATTCGTGCACAGGGGATAAGGGTGCGGAGAGGGTGCGGTGTCCCTCAGCCTGGCCGGCAGGGGTCATGCAAGCACAGTGTCCACGCAGCCGGCCCGCCCCCTCCCTCCACACAGCTGAGTGGGCCAACTGGGAGCTCGAATGCTGAGCTCGCTGCCCCGGCCAGACCTTTCTCTCAGTGGCCACAGCCATCTTGGTTGGGGTTTATTTGTTCCTGATTGGCTGGTGGGCATGGCTTGATTGGAAGTATGGTTAATTTGCATAATACTCCTTTATTAGATAGGATGCTTCTATTTCATAAGGTGTTTTATTATGATAAATATAAATATGTGAAGCCTTTTTACCATGCAATCCTATCTAATAAAAGAATAATATGCAAATTTGACTGTACCTTCACCACACTCACAAGCCAGGCCCACAGCCACACCCACCAGCCAATTAGAAGCAAATTATGCAAATAAACCCCAACCAAAATGGCTGCCGCCACTGAGAACAGGGGAAAGGCTTGGGTTTTCCCAGCAACAGAGGAAGCCAAGCTCTCTGCCTCCCTATGCCTCCACTCAATGTTACAAAGTTTTAATTATAAAAGATACAGAAATGGCAGCAGCCACTGAGCTGGAGAGAACAGAGACTTGGGTTTCCCTGGCAACAGAGGAAGCCAAGCTTTAAGTCTGCCCTTGCTGGCCTAGGCCTCCACTCTAGGCTACCTACAATGTTTCAAACAGAAATAGCTGCCATCCTGGAACGAGCAGAAGACTTGGCTGCACTTCAGGCTACAAAGTTTCAGTTGTAGACATAGATTAATCCCAGATCCCAGGGCTCCTCTTGAGTCACTTGGGAGGCATGGCTGGCCTGCAAACCTTCACAGGCCCCTTGCCCAGGCTGCCCCTCACCCCAAGGGAACCCCCCCCCCCAATCTGGGACACTCTTCAGGGCAAACCAGCTGGTCCCCACCCATGCACCAGGCCTCTATCCTATCTAATAAAAGAATAATTTGCAGATTGACCATCACGCCAACACACAAGAGGGCTGCCTCCATGTGGTCAAAGTTCCTGCCCCCATGTGGACACAAGATGGCCACCACAAGATGGCCAGCAGAGGAGGGCTGCTGGAGGTTCCAGGCCCTGCAAGGGAGGGCAGTTGTGGGCGATCAGGCCAGCAGGGGAGGGCAGTTGGGAGGGACCAGGCCTGCAAGGGAGGGCAGTTGGGGGTGATCAAGCCTGCAGGGGAGGGAAGTTGGGGGCAAATAGGCTGGCAGGGAAGCAGTTAAACATCAATTAGGCTGGCAGGGTAGTGGTTAGTGGGTGATCAGGCTGGCAGGCAGAAGTGGTTAGGGGCAATCAGGGAGGCAGGCAGGTGAGCAGTTTGGAGCCAGCAGTCCTGGAATATGTGAAGGATGTCCGATTGCCCATTTAGGCCTGATCCTACCAGGATCGGGCCTATACGCGCAGTCGGACATATCTCGAGGGATTCCAGATTGGAGAGGGTACAGGCTGGGCTAAGGGACATCCCCCACCCCCGTGCATGAATTTCATGCACCGGGCCTCTAGTGTATATAATAATCCTTGATGAATGTGTCTTCTCCTAATACAGATTGTTTAGATCCATCTAGAGATTTAGACTTTGAAAGAACGCATACTTATATAATAATAGAGTATATATTCAAATGTAGATGTTAGGGAGAATAATTCAAATTGTCTATATGACAAAGAGAAAAATGGAAATGATTTTAAGTAACTTGAAAAAACGTAAACTTAATACTTTAATTCTGATAGATTGCTGGTGAAAATGCAATATGGTACAGTCACTATGAAAGATAATTTGTTATTTTCTTACAAAGGTGGATAAAATCTTACCATATGATCCATTTTTTTGTATTATTTTATATTTACACAACTGAAGTAAAGCTTATGTTCACACAAAAATCTGAACACATGTGTTTTTATGAGCTTTATTTATAATTACTAAATATTGGAAACAACCAAGATGTCCTTCAGTAGGTTAACAGATAAACTGTGGTACATCCATACAAGAGTGCTTTTCAGCAGTAAAAAGAAGTGAGCTCTCAAAACCAGTGGAAAACCATGGAGAAGGATGAAATGTATATCACTGAGTGAAAATAGCCCAACTGAAAAGGCTATGTACTATAAGGTTCCAACTATGACATTCTAGAAGAAGCAAAACTAGAGAGATTAAAAAATATCAATGATTGCTGTGTGAAAGGAGTTGGACAGATGATAATTAAATATGTGAGTTTATAAAGTATATGGCCCACTTTTTGATGTTTAATGCTGACAACTTTTAGTCTCCCCTGTTCCTTCTGTTCTCTCTGCCCAACATCTGAGCAGGTTGATAAGACAATTTTGGTGTTCTTCCCTTTAGCACCACAAGAATTTCAAACCATGGAAGACCTTGCCTTTGGGAAAACCTTGTTTCCCTCCTACATCAAACCACTAATTATGGTAACCTCCCCCCCACCCCTGCAACATACACTACATACAGTTTTCCTATCGTGCTTTCTAAAAACCATTTTGGACCAGTTTGGGAACTACCCTACTCTTTCAATAAAACCTCATTATCTGAGTAATTAACGCTTTTGCAATTGCTTAGTAGCTGTGAAGCATCATCATTTCTTATTTGAACCAGGTTTTGGGTAAAGTCCATTTTGTATCTGTTGGCTGTTCACAGCAATTGGTTTGTGAGCAACTACATAAAAGTGGTCTTTCTTATTTTGTTCTGTGTTGCTATCAGGTTTTTCTGCCTACTGGCAAGTATAGTTTTTCAAGCTACTGCTTGGTGGCTACTTTGCATTTGGAGCTGTGTTGCTTTGTATTTCATTTTCCGAGTTTTACAGTTTCTGTCTTATTCATCTATGTAAGGGAAGTTTCAAGAATTGGGATTTAGCAATTGGCTTATGGAGTTAGGCTGCTCTTTACAGTGACCTTGGTTCATGTGTCTTTCCCCAGAGTGATCTCTACGTTTTCGATTGAACCGTGTGTCTTAGTCCTAGCATGACCACTATTAAGGTTAGGGTCAGGGAAACAACTTTGCTCTGTGACTCTGGATTGTATGTGTGGACCAGACATTGGCCTCTGTTCTGTAGTATTCAGGGGAAAGACTGATAACCTGTGTAGTGCAGGTTCCATGAGTGGCTACTCATATGTGGGAAGAAAGGCTCTATTTGGCATAATGGGGTCATATCCCTAAAAGCAGGTGGTTCGTGTCCACATTACCTATTTCTTTGTTTGTTTATACCTCTATCACCAAAAATAATCTTGATTGTCATGGCTACATAGAAGAACTCCCATGGCACTATGGCACAACTACTGGAGAGGCTCTAAACCCTGATGATATTGATTGGAGAGTCTGGAAGGAAAAACAAAAACAACTTATAAATGTGAGCAGCATGGTAGAGAAGAATTTCTGAAATCTATACAGTAACCACCAAACAACATACACAAATACAAACAGAAAATTAAGCAGAAGTTCATAATAGGAAATGATAGATAGTCTAAAGTTTACTTAAATAGTTTATATAACAAAAATATGAACAAGTCACAATACAATATTATTAACTATAGCCAGTAGATCTCTAGGATTTTGTCATTTTACATAACTGACATTTTATTCCCATTGAACAACTATTTCTTATTCTCCCTTCCCCAGACTCTGGCTCTGCTTCTGAGTTTGACTACGTTAGATACCGCATGCTAGTGGAATCATGCAGTATCTGTCTTTCTGTGACTGGTTTATTTCACTTAGAATAATTCTTTAGATTCAGGGTATATATCTCATGTTAAATGTTCTTACCACGCACAAAGAAAATAAACAAATACATAAGTCTACCTGTGACTTAGTGATGAATCACCACTTAGCCACTCGTCTTAGCCACTTAATACTACTGGACACTTTTTGTGATTTCATTTGTTGGCGATCCAACTAAATCTCTGTTCTGCTGAGATCAACTATCTTAGTTGTTAACAAATGGTGAGGACCCCACTCCAAAACAATGATTGACATTCCTCTTTGGAGGGAAGGTGTTTCCAACTTCAACACACGTACAAGAAAACATCTACTCTTCAGTACTGGTGCACCCAGTTCTAATGATGACCCCAAATTGCCTATCAGGAAAAAAACCCAAAAACGAATTAAAAAAAAAAAAAACTGTGTTGCCACTTATTCCTGAATTTACATTAGCATAGTGGTGACAGACGATAGTTTACTTTCTATGGATAAAGACTGTGGCAATCTTTATGTTCAAAAGGAGTAGTTTCAGTTTCTCAGAGAAATGTGAGATAGCCCTTATCCCCAAATTAAATCTTTTTATTTTTCCCCACTCATGATGATTAGCAGTGACAAAAAATTTTCATAAACCAAAATTTCACTCTATCCATTTAAAGTGTTGCATATGGACTAGGGAAAGATCCCAATGATTCCCCGATATTGATTTATTCATTTACAATGAATATATTTTCTTTTCTAGTAAAATAGAAGCATTTTTTTTGCAAAGTAAAATAATATTCTCTTATAGTAATTCTGTCTGGGAACCTGAAAAGGGATTTTCTTTTTTGTATTTGTTGTTGTTGTTGTTGTTGTTGTTTCTGGGCCCACATTTATTTTGTCTCAGGCATTATTAACACTTACACATATAGCAATGCCAAATAGTTGACAGGTCATTCAAGGGTTTACTGTTTTCATGGTAAACTTTCCAAAAGACATATAACATTAGACTTATGCAGACAAGACATAAAACAAGTTTTATTAGAAAAGAAACTTTAAAAACATGTAAGTAGTAGAATACATACTAGATCTTAAACTTAAGATGGGCACTGGACATTCTCTATACAGCATAATCTTTACTCCATTAATGAGCTCCAGTCAAAGTGATGCTCTACATATTTAATAGACAAGGAAGTAGATTATATTATCAGATTATTTACCAGTTGGAGCAGCTTGGTTAGCATTGTGACTCTTAGAAAGTGAGAGCCTTGACAAGGGAGAATCTATTATCCATCCTGGTAGAGAATATCTAGCTTAGGGATAAACCAGCCAAATATTTTCTTTTTCTAGAATGAAGAGACTTAGAGGGATGGATCCAGGAGTCACAATTTCATCATCAGGGAGCAAAAGAAGAGTCTGTGGAACCAGCGTAAGTCATTTTTTAAACTCATGTCTATACATACAAGTGTTCTTGATCTGAGCAATATGAGCTACACATTTTCCCACTGAAGTTATGCAAGCTATCCATCTGCTCAGGCCAACACAACAAAGGTGTGTTGGGAATGGAGTCAGGAAGGAGAGGAAGTAAGAGAGGGAGAGGAAACGGGGAGGGAGAATCCCTAATTCCAACTGACACAATAAGTCTGGGAGCTCATCCAAAGCAAAGAGTGTAGAATCATAAGCAACACCAACATAATTCAGAACTGTTGAAATTTGTGATCCTATGGAGGCTATTGTTTAGGGAAGTTGGTATGGTTGGCAAATGGTATAGTATGTGGGGGAACATGAGTCACACATTTAAATATAATTTGGTGTTTATTCTATCCTACAATAGATTCATTACTATGATAGAATTTTTGTTTGTTTTTAATTATTCCAGTAGTCTTTAAATAGAAATGATAGCCACAGATACTTGATTTGGATTTTTCAGTCCAAATTCTTTTCTTTAAGTGTGGACACTCCACACTGGAATGCTGATGTACAATATTAATAGCCAGGATATAAGAATGTTGTTGAATCTGTTTTCATAGAGAAAAACCGTATAAGGGTGTGTCTTAGTAAGTCAGTGACTGTTGTTGGACCATTAGCTTTCTCATACAGTTGAGCTGTTATATAAGTCTATACAAAGGTAAAGGTCAATATTTCTACAGTATAGTTGTCTAAAGTAGAATGCATGATTAGCCAGCCGTCCATTATAGAAATAATTTCATACTGTTGTTATGATGCAGCATCCTATTGGTTTATCTACTTCAGAAGTGAATTGTTAAAATATTATTTTTCTATTTCTAATGAGTGTTTAGCCACATGTTTATAAAATGACTATAGTTTTAGGGGTCAAATTGGTTTCTTAATTTGAGGCATAATTTTTAAACAAAATGGAACCTTTAGGGATTTGTCCCAAGTTACATGATTTTAAGGTGAGACACTGATTTCAAAGTGTAAGACAGATTAGAAAACAATTACTTCTTTGTTTGTTTATTTGTTTGTTTTTTTCAATAAGACAATAATTCTTCATTAAGATCCCAGAACAAATCATTTTATAAGCTACTCAAGACAGATAGGAAGCCCTGCTGTCTACCGACCCAAAGGCTGAACAAATAACAATTGAAGCTTGTTGAAAAAAAGTTCTATTTAACTCTGAAGTTGGTAACTAATTTCTTAATTTCTGCAAGGGCTAATAAAGTTAAGAGAATCCAGTCAGGAGCTTTATTTATACCACTGACTTGACTATATTTAAGGATTCTTGGTCTAAGAGGTTCCATTTAAATTTATATATGTATCTAGATACTGGGTATAAAGGTAACAAATTCCTAATTATGGTATGTACTATCTCCAATTTTCAAAGAGACCAATTAATTTTGGGCAAGTTTTACTTGTGCTAATAGCTTAAGATCAGCAGTTTATTTTCAAAAGAGTGTTCATACATTCACTAATAGTTCAATGTCCTAGGGTTGGCTCAACTCATTGATAATACTGGAGTACCAAATGCAGCAAATCTTATTTTATTTTTTCTAAGAGCTATAAGAAATAAAACATTGACAATATCCATACCAAAATAGCAACGCCAACATCACACTCACAATAGTCGGGTCAGTCCTGAAAGTATAATGTTGACTACTTTCTTATCTAAACCTTTGCAGTACACAGAAGGCTCTAAAACTATTGGCCTTCAAGGGCCAGATAGTGTTTTTATATTAGGAAACCATACTGAATAGCACAATTACTTTAATAAATCTTGGTGAGAAGATCAAGTTCTATTTTTTTTCCTCTCCCAAATGTGCTATTATTTCAATTTTAGTAATGGGCAGGCTTTATGGAGCCAGAACATTTTTCATGTGTATGTAAGGATGATTTTGGTAGAAGCCAAAGATATTGGTAGCAATGCAGGTATTAAATCAGCGTGTGCAGATGGAGAGCCCTGAAGGTTCACCTCCCCTCTTTTGGTTGCTTATCAGAGTTGGCCCAGAGGGTCTCCTTAGATCAGCAGACAAATAGATTAGTATTAATTACTGAGCTCCAAAGATTTCTGTTTGTAACAAGGCCCTTTCTATGACTAGGTAGTTTCCATTGTGAGGCAGGTAATTTATGATCCCCCCAAACTAAAAATATATGGTGTTAGTTAGATGGGATGGCTTTCTAAGGGAACTTGACTATGAGATTTGTAGTCATCTATGCTCAGCTTAAACCACAGGATAATGAGAGTTTTGGTGTTAGAATGTCACTTGCTAGAATTTTTCTCCCAGTAAGTCCCCTATTTTATATCTGCCCCACTTGGTACTAGTAGTGAGTGTCCATGAACATGTTACATGACAGTATGGCAAACTTTTGATAAGCTGAGGCAGCAAACTCAGACAGGTAAATACATGTTATGCAAATAACTGCTTGTCATTTTTTGTTTGTTTTTTTGTTTTCTATTTTTGCTCCAGAAGGGAAAACCATAGTTCCACTTGTGTTTCTCCTGGTACTTCACTGGATGAAGCAAACATCTCATAGTAAGTAACTAACAAGTTTGAAAAGATTGTTTCTGAGGTTCTATCCTTTTGTTCAATCCCTAATTATTTTTTTTTAGTTATCTTGAATAACAATTTGCTAAAATCTTTGTGGGAAATAATTTAGGATGTTGTAAAATTTTAGAATGAATAAGAGTTCAATCACCAGCTAACACTTATAAATCTACTTAGGGCCAGTGCATGAAAATTCATGCACTGGAGGGGGGGCTGTCCCCTCAGCCTGGACTGCCCCCTCTCACAGTCCAGGGCCACTCAGGGTCAGGAGGTGACCAAGTGATCAAGGGAAGGCAATGTCCCATCAAACCTCTGCTGCTGCCACTGCTAGCAGTGCAAGCCTTGGCCAGTCTTGGTTACCTGAACCTCAGGTGGCCTTGGGTAGCTGGGCAGCCGCCATCCAAGACTTGCCTGCATCTCGGGCCAGTCCTGAGAGGCTGGGAGGCTGAGGGAACTGGGCACCACCATCATGTGGCTGTGGGCACCGCTATCTTTGAGGGCATGGCAGTCAATTAGCATATTCCTTCCTTATTAGATATGATAACTAATATACACTGATAACTATTTTTGCCATTTGGTGTATTAAACTTATTGCAAATAATAATTTAAAAAGATAAGTTACTCAAAAGCTCAGTGAAAATTAGGAAATAAATGATACCTATATGGTACACAAAAATCCAGATATAACTTAAAAGTATAATATAAAAAGTTAATGAATATTAAAAATAAGACATGTATCTGACCTTTATTGGCAAACATATTTTTAAGCATAAGAAAAAATATATTGGATAAGATTAAAAATATTTGTATTCAAATTTTTAAATAATACTGCTTATTATTATTATACATATGACAAACAACTCATTTGCAGAGCATGAAGAATTCTAGTATTTTGATAAGAAAATGAGAAACATCGTAATAGAAAACTATTTGAAATACTTAATACCTAACACATAACACAAGAATTCAACAAATGTACTGACAAAGATAAAAAATACCAAATATCTTTGAGCACTTGCTTTGCAACTGAAAATATTCTTGGCAATTTCTAATTGTTACTGATATTAATCCACACTAAACCTCTTTATGAAGTAGTTATATCAGTCTTTTTAAATGAGGAAATAAGAAAAAGGTTAAATAATTTGACAAAAAACTATGAACTGGTAAAGATTTTTCTGCATAAGAATAAAAAAGGATTTTTTTTACTCTTGCATTGGTTTTATTTTCTAACTAGAGGTTCAGTGCATGAAATTCATGCACAGGGTGTGGTGAGGTGTCACTCAGTCCAGCCTGCATACTCTCCAATCTGGGACATCCCTCTCAAAATCCAGAATTGCTGGCTCCCAACCACTCACTTGCTTGACTTCCTGATTGCCCCTAACTGCTTCTGTCTGCTAGCCTGATCACCCCCTAACCACTTCCCTGCCAGCCTGATTGATGCCTAACTGCTCCTCTGCCAGTGTGTTTGTCCCTAACAGTCTTCTGCAGGCCTAACTGCCCTTCCCTGCAGACTTAGTTCCCCCCAACAACTGCTCTCCTATGCAGCCCTGGGTCCCCCACAACTGCCCTTCCCTGCAAGCCTGGTTACCACCAACTTCCCTCTTCTGCCAGCCTGGTCACCCCTTAATATCCTCCCCTGCAGGCTAGATTGCCCCCAACTGCCCTCCTTTGCAGGCCTGGTCCCTCCCAACTTCCCTCTCCTGCTGGCCATCTTCAGGCAGCAATCTTGTGTCCACATGGGGGCAGGATCTTTGACTAGCTGGGGACAGCCATCTTGTGTGTTGGATTGATGGTCAATCTGCATATTTCTCATTTATTAGACAGGATAGTGGTCTGGTGCATGGGTGGGGGCCAGCTGGTTTGCCCTGAAGGGTGTCCCAGATTAGGGTGGGGGTTCCCCTGGGGCATGGGGCTGCCTGGGTTAGGGGCCTGTGGTGGTTTTGCAGGCTGGCCACACCCATCAGCAACCCAAGCGGAGGCCCTGATATCTGGGATTCATTTATCTTCTACATTTGAAACTTTGTAGCCTTGAGCAGAACCAAGGCTCCTGCTTGCTTTGTGGCAGCAGCCATTTTTGTTGGGATTTATTTATCTCCTATAATTGAAAATTTGTAGCCTTAAGTGGAGGCCAAGAAAGGCTAGGGCTACAGAAGCTTGACTTCCTCCATTGTCAGGGGCAAGCCAGGCCTCCTGCTCTCTCCAGCTCCGTGCTGCTGCCATTTTTATTGGGATTTATTTATCTTCTATAATTGAAACTTTGGGCCTTGGGTGGAGGCCTGGGCCCATCAGGGTGTGTGGAAAATTTGGCTTCCTCCATCGCCAGGGACACCCAAACCTCCCCACTGCTCTCTCTGTGGCTGCAGCCATCTTCATTAGGGTTAATGTGCATACTTGCTCCTGATTGGCTCATGTACATGGCTTGTGGGTGTAGCAGAGTGGTGGTTAATTTGCATATCGCTCTTTTATTATATAGGATACTGTTATTAGAAGAGTAAGTAAGTTGTAAGAGAATTCTCATGAGTAATACCATATTATATGTTAAGAAATTTAGTAACATTTATATTTTAGTCCAATAATCCAACTGCTAGCATATCATTTTGAAAAAATTAGAACTATCCTATATTTATGAATTAGATTACATAATATAGTTTTATTAATAATACTTTAAAATTAGAAATACTTTAAGATCCCAACCAGTAAACATTTTAATAAATGTGGTATTAATTGCGGAAAATTTCAATAATTTTAAATTACGGGGAGAAATGTTTGTCATAATAAGAATACATATGCATGTGTAAGTATGTCTGTTGTGCACACACCAGTACATATATATCTGTGTTCAGATAAGTAATTATATAATATGTAACATATATGTATATATAAACATTATGTACTTATAAATACATTATGTAAACATAAGCATCATAAATATGTTTTACAGTATATTTTCAATTTTTTAACATATAATCATATAAGTAATGTTAAAATTTATATTCACATATTTACAATATGTTCAACATTCTGAATTTCGTATTTGCAAGATTTTTTATGTTTTTAATTTCTTAGGATGAATAATCCTATCTAATAAAAGTGATATGCAAATTGACCACACATGTGCTACACCCACAAGCCATACCCACAAGCCATACACTCCAGCCAATCCAGAGCAAGTAAGTAAATTAATCCCAACCAAGATGGCTGCGGCCATGGAGAGAGCAGGAGGCTTGGGTTTCTCTGGCAATAGAGAAAGCCAAGCTTTCCACCAGCCCTGGCCTGCCTTAGCCTCCATTTAAGGCTACAAAGTTTCAAATACAGAAGATAAATCCCAACAAAAATGGCCACGGCCACGGAGCAAGCAGGAGCCTTGATTCTGCTCAAGGCTACAAAATTTTAATTACAGAAGATAAATAAGTCCTAGATATCAGGGCCTCCTCTTGGATCACTGGGGGGCATGGCAAGCCTGCAAACCACAACAGGTCCCTTGGCCAGGCTACCTCATTCCCCAAGAGAATTCACTCTGATCTGGGACACCCTTCAGAGCAAAACAGCCGGCACCCACCCATGCACCTAGGCTCTATCCTACCTAATAAAAGAGAAATATGCAGATTGACATCACACAAGATGGCTGTTCCCATGTAGTTAAAGATCCTGCCCCCATGTGGACACAAGATGGTCACTGCAAGATGGCTAGCAGGGGAGGGTAATTGGGAGGGACCAGCTCTTCAAGGGAGGGCTGTTGTGGATGATCAGGCCTGCAGGGGAGAGCAGTTGTGGAGACCAGGCCTGTAGGGAAGGTAAGCTAGGGGTGAGCAGACCTGCAGGGGAGGGAAGTTGGGGGCAAACAGGCTGGCAGGGGAGCAGTTAGGCATCAATCAGGCTGGCAGGGGAGTGGTTAGGGGGTGATCAGGCTGGCAGGCAGAAGCGGTTAGGGGCAATCAAGAAGGCAGGCAGGCGAGTGGTTGGGAGCCTGCAGTCATGGATTGTCAGAGGGATGTCCGACTGTTCATTTAGACCTGGTCCAGGTAGGATTGAGCCTAAATGAGCAGTCAGACATCCCTTGATGAGTCCCAGATTGGAGAGGGTGCAGGCTGGGCTGAGGGACATACCCCTGTGCATGAATTTAATGCACCTAGCCCCTAGTTTTATAATCCTATATAATAAAAGCCTAATATGCTAAGTGTCTGGTCATCTGTTCAACCAATCAAAGTGTAATAGGCTAATGATATGCTAATAAGGCCACTCAACTGCTCAATGTGACATGCACTGACCATCAGGACGCAGACAGTATATCAGTCACTATGATGTGCACTAACCACCAGGAGGTAGATGCTCCAACTGATAAGTTAGCTTGCTGCTGGAATCCAGTCAAGCCAGACTGAATGAGATGGGCAGGACACTCCCTGAAGCCCTCTTGTGGTCCCTCCCCAGATGGCCAACTTCCTATATCTCTCCCCGTTCTAGCCTTGCCTATGTCCTCTTACAGTCCAGGACCCATTGATGGATGTCAGAGAGCCGTTTTCAGCCCAATCCCACAGGCCAGGCCGAGGATCCCAGTGGTGCACAAATTTGTGCAGCAGGCCTTCTAGTAAAATATAAAATGAGTATAACTACAATTCATCCTTTTCCATTGATAAGAAGCTAACAAGTTTAATAACTGAGTTTTCTAGAGCACAGGTGTCTCCAAAAATTCTTATAATTCATAGTAACCTTCAGGAACTTTTTAAAAAGTGTATTGTACTAATGCTTCCAATTAAAGGTCTTCCTGTATTCTAATACTGTAATTTTAATGTCTTTTCGTTCTTACCCTGGGCTTGCTTTAAGTAAATTGGGTTTTATTAACTAGAAGGAGAAAAGCATAAGCTTGAAAAGTGTATGCACATGTCCTCTTTCTTCCTGTTGCTTGGCTGGGCTTGCTTCCTCATGGATCCCTGCCATAACCATGAGGCTATTACTACAATGCTGTAAGTATGTGAAAGATACAAGGGAAAGAGCCCAGTGTCCTAGCAGACACAATTTTTGGAGCCAGCCATAATATAGCAACCAACTTCAAATGCATGAACAAGCCCAGATGACCTATCAAAAATGTCCCAAATCATCACAACTTCTCTTTCCACCATACTACCATGAGAAATAATAACGTATTTTATTAAGTAATAAAATCACAGTGATTAAGCGGTTTGTTATTTAGTTTTATCAATGAATAATCAGTTTTCTTTGTATTGGAAATGTATTGGTCAATTCAATAAAGACAGCTGATGCATTGAATTGTTTTGTTTATATGAAACAGACAGGACTGGAGATCTAGGATACTACAGCTAAAAAATTGGAAATATTTACATCTGGAACATATGCAGATACATTAATATATATTCAAAGAATATGTCAACTTCCTATATGTTCAAATAGCAAGGCACTATGAATGTCTCTAGTTTTGAAGACAGCTTTATACAGTTTATTAGATATGTATAAGTCTCTCAATGTAATATAAACACTTGGTCTATTATTTAAGATTTAATGTTTCATAGAGTGTTGATTATTTTAGCCCATCATATACTACCCTACAGTTGAAATTTTTTGTGTTTAAGGTAGAAGAGAAAAGCTATAACTATCTTGCACAAATTTATGTTAAGTCAAAATTTCTCATAATAAAGTCTTGTGAAATAATTTTAATTCTTTACTAAAACACAATATACTTATGAAAATTCAAGATAATTATATAAGAAGATGCAATAAAATAGTTTCAAACAACACATGACTGAATGTAAAAACTTTTAATTTATGTCTACACATTTTCAGTTTTGCATTATTTGTCTGATAATTAAATCACACAGTCTTGGATTAGCAATTCACCTTGTAATTTTCAAAGCAGTGTTTAACCTGTATTTCAAATCACTGACCTGTATCCATAGTAATGGGAATAGCATTGCTAATTCATCAGAAACACTGAATTACACAACACAGAAAATATTTAATTCAACTTAACTTTTTGATTTGAAATAATTTACCTGAAACCACACTGTGGATTCTGGTGAAATTAAATTTTTGGATTGGAACCTAAATTCTTTGTTCCTCCGAGTCAAAGAATGAATCCACAGACAGAGGATAGTATAGCAAAGGTGGAGATTTATTGAAGATCAAGTAAAGACTCCCACGTGGGGAGAGGGAAAGAGTCCCACAGAATGGACTCCACATGTAGAGGAGAAAAGGGTTCCACTGAGTTCCTCTTCCCTACCTTTTCCCTAAGACAAAAAAAGCTGCAGATCCTGGTGCCTTGATATCCTCTCTGATTGGTTATTATAGAAACTCCTGGGCTCAAAGGTACCGTGTGAGGTTCTTTAGACTCCTTTCATATTGTTTTCCTATTCCCTTTGGCTTTCTTCTTCTCCTTCTGGATGAAGGGCTTCCTTCTCTTTATTTTGTAAATATAGACCTTTTGCTGTTCCCAGCTCCCTCATTCTATGGAAATGTACCTGCTACAGCTTTCCAGCTCCCCTATTCTATGGAAATAGACCTTCTGCTGCTCTGCAGCCCTATGCTTCTTCCATGGTCCTCTTAATTTTTAAAATTTCCTAAAGCCTGTCTTTTTTCACCCGCCCCCCCCCAAAAAAAATTCCTGTTTCACTGCTTTAGAGCTTGGATGAGTACTCTTGTTTCTTGGGTACTTATTTAGTACTGTTTGCACTAACCTCCATTCACTGAAGCATTATTTACATTTAAGAAGTAAAACTAAGGCAATTAAATACATATACATATACATATACATATACATATACATATACATATACGTCCTTAAAATGGGCTAAGGTTACATCTATAAGTTGAAAGACCACCAACCAAATACCAAAATTAAATTATATATGTAGATATGTATAGTTGGTATGTGTATTTATTCTCATTTTATTATGATTTGCTTAAAATCATTTTATTCAAAATGACAACTGTGAAGTGTGCTCTTCACATTATTTATCTAGCAAAAGTACTTTCTTCCATAAAGACTGCTTCCCTACACCTTCCCTATTCATCTATTTATAATCAATATTTGAATCTATTTGCCCAACATATTATCTTACAGGGGGAGTGCAGTTAAGTGCTTCGATTGGATTCTGGATGATGATTCATGTGTTTGTGAGTAATAGTTAAAAGAATGTTTGAATGAATGAATGAGTGAGTGATTGGGTGGATGGATGAATAAAGAACTAAAACAAATGATTAGCTACTCAGTGCCCTCATCATATAAAATTGGTCTACAAGAACATGTGTCATGATTTCTCAAATGCAGTTTTATTCAAAGATATAATTAGGACATTTAATTTGATTGTAATTGGACTTATGGAATTGACAAATTGCCAGTGTGTTCTTGTTGGAAAGATAGATACTGAAAGGACAAAGCTGAGCCATCCTCCATCTTGCGGGGCTGGTCAGCCTAACTCCCCTTCTCCCTTGCTGGGAGTGGCCACAAAGGTGCCAGGAATGTCCTAACTCCCCCAACCACAGTCTGAGCAGACCAATGCAGCCCAAGGACATGGCTTAGGTCCTAATAAGGCATAACCAAAGTACTGGTCACTTCCTGATTCTTGTGCTGTGAGACCCCCGCTGAAAAACCCTGACCTAATAAGGCTATCTCTGTAACCCACGTCACTTCTCTGGGACCACCCAAATGACCAACCCTTTATAACCTATTGTTCTTGCTGGGCTCCCTCTCTCGCCTCGCTGCTGTGCCAGATGGAGGCTGAGGGCCAAACCCGGGTTTGAATAAAGATTCTGTTATTGCAGCCGTTTTCGGCTCCCTGGTGGTCTTTGGGGATCTGGGCATAACAATACTGCTGTTTCACTTTTTGTTACTGTCTGAGAGAACACTAAATTCCTCTCTTCAACCCTTTTCCCTGTTAATGAAAAAAACAAACAAACAAAAAAACATTGAAACCTGTAAATATTTGTGAGTTTATTTGAGCCAAACTGTAGACATATGCAAGGAAGCAGAACCTCAATGAATTGAGATAATGCTCTGAAGAATGGCGGGTTACATTTGTATTTATACCTTGCAATAAAAGGAAAGGGACATAGGTGAGTTATATGAAATTCATTGGTGATAGATTAAGGAGGTGGGATAAAGCAAAGTGGGGAAACCTCTGGGTTAGGGTGAAAAGTGTACTGATGGACACATGCTTCTTTTACAGAGATGGATATAAGATGCTTTAAGGTAATTAACAGTTGGCAATTCACTCAACAACAAAGCAGGGAATGTCCAGGTGCCATGGGTTGTGCCCAGAGGGCTTTGGGGTAAAAAGAAAGTTACTAGTTACTCAGACATCTCACAGGTATGTTATCTTAGAGGCAAAAAGACAAATGGCTCAGTAAAGATCTAAGTTGGTATTTGATTGGTGGTCTTTGTCATGGAAAATATCAGCTTAACAATTGACTGCTCACTATAACCTCTTTGTAATTAAGTATTTAATTTTCAGACCATCTTTTGTGATTATTTTAGGTCCCTGAGTTTGCAAGACTGCCACACTGCCTCCCCTGAGCTTGTCAGGTTAGCATGTGGCTCCTTTAGTCCACAACCCCCATCATTGGTCTCTCCTTTCATCCATTTCCTCAGAGTTTAGAGAGCATCTTGATTTCTCAAAGCTGCTCTTTAACCTTCTAATTTAGTTGGTGAGATACTTTTCCCACATTACAAAGGGCAAATGGAATTAGCTATGGAATTGTGATGAAGTGTTGCAAAATATTTTTAAAATAGTTTTTATGTAACAAATACTTAGTTCTCACTATGTACCTGTTCCTGCTCAAAAACTATAATTTATTTATTTCTTATAACAACCATATGAATCAAGTGTAGATTTATTCTAATATTACTGATGTAAAAATTGAGGCACAGACAGGTACTAACTTGCCCAAAGTCATATAACTAAGCAATAGTAGAAGCTGGACAATTCCAGACTATTTACCCCTATTCTCTGAAATCTTACTCATTTTAAGTTAATATTTCTCTAGAGCATCACTTTGCATTTTACTTCAAGGGCTTCAGCGTTGTAAACTGTTTCTTAAAGTTGTTAGGCCAAGTAAATGTATTCTATTTATATTGAGTCTGCAGTGCTAGGGCATTGTTCTATTTATTGAATATTTTAATAATCTGCAGGTTTTTTGTCTTAATTATTAGTCTTCGACAGCTTATTAATTGGTTTTGTTAGTACATTTGTAGATGTTCACAGGCTAATAATAAAAGATGACAGCTTTTCAGAACATTAGTATTGGTATTAGTATTAGTATTTATTAGTATTAGTATTAGTATTAGTATTAGTATTAGTATTGGTATTGGTATTTTAGTGCAAATTATTAGTTTCATTGGCTTCAATAGACACCCCAGAAATCTTTTATAGACTTTAGCTACTATATGTAAACACTTTTGGTTGTCATTGCCACCACCTTAGAGCAAGCCTATGTGAAGACAATTCTTTCTCTAATGTCTATTAGTATTTCTGCACAGCAAAAAGTGAATAGAAATTTACTCATCATTCCTGAAAATTTGTATTTTTCAAAGTATCTTACATTTTTTTAGGAAGAGAGAGGGAGAGAGAGCAAGAAAGTGAGGAGAGAAATAGAGCAGCAATTTGCATCTATATTTATGAAGCAACTATAGTAGGATGAAAATATAGCTTGGCAAAATATCTCACTTAGGTATTATAGAGTATCTGTCTGAGGAATAGCACTGAGGTTATTTAATAAATAAGCTTCTTTTTCTTAGCTGAAATAACTTACACTTTCATTGTGGATACTACTATAAGGAGTGTGGTAATAGGGAATGTAAATTCTTTCATAGGTTCCTAGAAGTTACAACTATATTGGAGGTAAATATCTAAGAATATCATAAATATGTTAATAAAGAACATTAAAATTTGTTTTTCTTATATACTTACATAGAACATAAAAAGTATACACATGTATATCTCTGAATTTAATGTTAGCTGAGAGATTTTGCTTTAATGTAGAAGCTTGTGTATTGAACTTCAAATCAATTTTTGAATTTTAAGTGACTATAAAGTCTTACTATTGGAAGCTTGTAGTCCCATTAGGTTTAGGAAGTGAAAGATTTATATCTATTAGAATGGAAAAGGAGGAATAAAAAATATACAAGAATTAAATAAAACAATCATGGGACTATAGTCTTTAGCTGCTTTAGTTGTTTAAAAATAATTTTACCTACCTTTATGCTCAAAGGAAGATCAGTAGTCTATTAATAAATCTCTATGCTTGCTTGCTGTTAGGTGAAAAAAGGGTACCTTCACATTATTGAGTTGGAAACCAGGGCTATATTTAAAATAGCTTATCAGACTGATATTAGCATTTAATTACCATTGGCTTTATTATAAATAATTACATTATGTCCCATAAATTGTCTTCTGAATCTCTATGTTGTCATCTTTGACATAGCATATGTCCAGAGTTCAAACTTCATCAAGACAATAATCTTATAGAATGAAAGGCTAATATGCAAATTATCACCTGGACAGGGAGTCTGGCCAGGAGTTTGACCAGGGGGCAGGGCTGACCAGCCAACTGCCCTCAGCCCCTCCTACTGGCTGGTCCCACTCCTAATCAGTTCCAGTCAGGGCAGGCCTGCTGGACCCCAACCTTGCACAAATTCATGCATTGGGCCTCTAGTAATTTATAACTAACTTTTTTTTAATAAAGCAAAACTATTTTCTTCATAATCACTATGATATTCTGGAACTAATAAATAAATATTAAAGATAGAAAGAGAAACTCAATGTAATATAACTAATTTTAAAATAGGATAGGATATTTTGTTCAATGATTCCACCATTGACCTACCTAAAGTGGCTATTTACTGAAGTTACCAAAGATCTTTTATTTATTTGTTTATTTATTTATTTATTTATTTATTTATTTATTTATTTATTATTAGGAGGACACAACAAATAGTCTTCAATGGACCTTAGTGACAAAATTAAAGTAAGGTATATTTGTCGTATTATAATTTACACTTTGAAATTCTATTAACTTTTTTAACTGTTCTCTCTGTATTTTATTTATTTATTTATTTATTTATTTATTCTATTAACTTTTATGTCAATCTAAAATTCTTGCTAATGATTACATTATCAAATTTAATCCCATCAAATTTAATTCCAAAAATACAAGTTGTTCCCAATGAAAGCAAACTCAACCCTAGAGAACTAATATTTTCTCATCACACTACTTTACATAACTTGAAAATACAACAGTTTGGGGGAAGAAGACCACTGACTAGTCTTCTTGGCTCCCTCTTATAAGAACTCTTGTAATTCTTTTGGGCCCACCAGTAAAATCCAGGGTAAACTCCCCATAAGCAAAGTTTCCATAACCATGTAAGATGACATATGCCCAGAGAAAGAAAGCCAAATTCTGGGGGACCATTAGTCTGGTCACCACAAATCTAGTGTGAAAAAATCAAATTTTGATCAGCTAAGGCAAAAGAATGAGATGGACTTTGTAGAACAATGAAATAATCTTGATATGTGTGATTAATGAAATCTGTCAATGCCAAATATGAAATAATTTTAAAATACAAAACAGGTATGATGAGGGAGCTAAAACAAAACAATTTAAGATTTAGAACAAATGAATTGGGGGAATGAGTTAGTAAAATTAATAAGAATGTCTTGTCTATGTTTATAATTATATGATGAAATTGATAAGAGTTTGCCCAGTGTCTAATGATGAAATAGGATGGCAATGATGATTGAATGTAAAATTGATATAATAATAATACCTACACTTATAAAATGAAAATAAGATTAATAAATAACATTAAAATATTAGATACAGAGAAGTATTTAATTAATTGTGGTTAATTCATCATTTTATATATTCTGTGACAAAGTTTTATTGTTTTCATTTCTACATAAATCTCAATAAAAATCAGAATTATTACAATTTCCATTTAATAGAATAAAAGCACTTCCACAAATTTATATTTTTATTTCAATTGAAATCAATATAGCTTTATATATTTATTAGAATATACTAACTAATCCTTTGGAAAAGAATCATTACACATGAGTTATTTAAATATTAAAAGCAGAATTCTAAACATTCTACAGAATTTTTTTATAGAGAAAAATGTATTTCAGTAACTATGTTTCTTCAGGTGTATATTAGAGAAGATAAAAAATAGGCTAGGAAAATTTCAATGTTTTAAAAAATGTTGTTTGCCGAAACCGGTTTGGCTCAGTTGATAGAGCGTCAGCCTGCGGACTGAAGGGTCCCAGGTTTGATTCCGGTCAAGAGCATGTACCTTGGCTGCAGACACATCCCCAGTGGGAGGTGTGCAGAGGCAGCTGATTAATGTTTCTCTCTCATCAATGTTTCTAAATTTCTATCCCTCTCTCTTCCTCTCTGTAAAAAAATAAATTAAAATAAAATAAATAAATAAAAAATGTTATGTTTAAAATTTCTTTTAATATTTAATAGTAATATAATAAACATTATAATATATTGTACATTGATATAAGATCTCAGTTTGTGTTTTCCCCTCTACAGTGTAAAAATAAGTAAAAAAAATATTTAAAATAAAACTGTTACATAGTGGGTTCTAAACAAAAATCGACAAAACTTTCCCTAATAATTTAACCTGATAACAGTAACAGAAAACTAAAGGCTTGGTCCACAAAATTCATGCACTGGGCGGAGAAGGGGTTCCTCAGCCTGGCCTATGGCTTCTCACTGTCTAGGCGCCCTCGGGGAATGTCCAACTGACAGACACCCTTAGTGCTGCCATGGAGGCGGGAGGAGCTTCTGCCACTGCAGTTGAGCAAAAGCAGTTTTATTACAGAAAAGCTCCCTATTGCAGAAAGGGGACCCCCACAGGTTGCAGCAGAAGCTTCTTTGTCTAGGGATAAATGTGCCCTGCTAACTTCCCACACGTTGGTCTGAAAAATTCTGCCCTTGTAATATCTATACATTTTAAACTACAGGATTCCCCCTCATTTACCTCACCCTTTGTTTCCAGCCCATGACCAGGCCCAATGTTCTTGTGATCTTACACGGGAGAGGGTGTGACTGATGAACTACCTTCTGTTCACACCACAGGGTCCAGCTGTACCTCCTGAGGTCCTGTCTCTAACTACCTAGCTGCTTCTAACCCCTCACTATTATGCCATCAGTTTTTTTTAAACTCTTTTTCTTTGAAAGTGGGCTGTAGTTTTCACCTCTAAGTTGTAGTCCTGTGCACAAATCCATGTGTGGGTAGCTTGCTGCTCCTTGCCTCAGCTGGCCACCCACCCACTGCTGCTGGTAGCTCTCTTCTGCTTGTAGCTTGCTACCTCACTCTCCTGGAGCTCTCCACCCACTGCCTCTCCCTCTTGGAGCTTTCTGCCTCTCGATTGTAGCCAGCTGCCCACCCTTCTACTGGTATGTGATCTGGTTGTTACACGGTCAGTTGTTACAACTCAGGGCATAACAGATAATTAGCATATTCCTCTCTTATTATATAGGATATTTCATTTTTTAGTAGTTATTAAGGAGAATATATTGCATAGACCCTAGATTCTGCTCTCTTCTTCTAAGGAGTGCTGATTTTTTTGTTTTTGTTTTAGCCAGTAGTTAACTTGACCTAACTTACACACTAAACTCTGTTCAATTCTTTCAAAATTCTGGCTGTTGCTTTTTTGCCTGAAAGATTGGAATCTATTCTGTGAATATACACTTTAGGAGCTAGTCAATGGCTAAAGAAGTGTTTGAGTGGAGAATTTGGCTTTCTTTCTCTGTGCCTCAATTTCTTCCTGAATTTCTTCTTTCATTTTCTAGATGCTGTGTCAATCTTCAAACAAGTAATCGTGTGATGGTTTTTTGGTTAAACCATCCCATGTGGTTTGCTCTGAAGAGTGTCCTCAAGCAAAAATCTGTATAAAAAAACTACTTGGTATAATTTTCCTTTTATTATTATGGTGATTCTTTTCTGGTTTCTCTCCATTTATTCACTCCTTTTTCAAATGGTTGTTTCTATATTTTATTCAGAATTTACAGTTGTGGCCTGCAGATGGGTTAATCTACACAAAATAACGCTTATTATTGGGAGTAAATATTTCTCACTAGTTTTATTATAGACTAGAGGCCCGGTGCACAAAATTTGAGCACAGGGATTGGGGAGGTGTCCCTCAGCCCAGCATGCACCCTCTCCAATCTGGGATCCCTCCCAGGACTGAGCCTAAACAGGCAGTTGGACATTCCTTTCATAATCCAGGACTGATGGCTCCCAACTGCTCACCTGCTTGCCTTTCTGATTGCCCCTATACCATTTCTGCCTGCCAGCCTGATCACCCCCTAACCACTTCGCTGCCAGCCTGATTAATGTCTAACTGCTCTCCTGCCAGCCTGTTTGCCCCTAACTGCCCTCCCCTGCAGCCTGGTGACCCCTAACTGCCCCTCCTCTGCTGGCCTGGTCACCCTTAACTGCCTTCCCTGCCAGGCTTGATCACCCCCAACTTCTGTCCCTTGCAGACCTGGTCCCTCCCAACTGCCCTCCCTGATGGCCATCTTGTGGCAGCCATCTTTGGTCCACATGGCACATCCATCTTTGACCACATAGGGGCAGCCATCTTGTGTGTTGGAATAATGGTCAATTTGCATATTACTCTTTTATTAGATAGGTCAGAAACCTGGTGCATGTGTGGAGGCCAGCTGGTTTGCCCTGAAGGGTTTCCAGATCAGGATTGGGGTTCCCCTGGGGCATGGGGAGGCCTGGGTGAGGGGCCTGTGGTGATTTTCAGGCTGGCCACGCCCCCCAGTGACCCAAGCGGAGGCCCTGGTATCTGAGATTTATTTATCTTCTATAATTGTAATTTTGTAGCCTTGAGCAGAGCCCAGCCTTCTGCTCGCTCTGTGGCCACAGCCATTTTTGTTGGGATTTATGTATCTTCTTCAACTGAAACTTTGTAGCCTTGAGTGGAGGCCTGAACTGGCCAGGTTGTGTGGAAAGCTGGCTTCCTCCATTGCCAGAGGAACCCGTCTTCTGCTCTCTCCATAGCTGCAGCCATCTTGGTTGGGTTAATTTGCATGTTCTCTCCTGATTGGCTGCTGTGTGTGGCTTGTGGGTATAGCAGAATGGTGGTTAATTTGCATATTGCTCTTTTATTAGATAGGAAATGTATGCTGAGGAAGTTATTATGACTAGTAATATTGACAAATATTACTGCACTTTGTTGGCAATCTTTAAAATTTATAGCCCTCCAAGAAATCAAAAGTAGACAAATACAAATTAATCTGTAAATAATTTGGGAATTAAAAGTCATAAATAAGACAAAATGTGATCTATCAAATCAGCCTCAAGTAATAAGGCAGATGAGCTAAGATGTCATCAGGTAATAGCAACTATACTCCCCCATAAATTTATGTTTTAAATCTCCAAATTTAAAACCCCAACAAATACAAGGGCACATCTGCACACAGGTAACATGAAATATGATGCTAATGGAGCCAACAGAAGACAGAAAATATCAGTATATTATTACAGTCACTACCTTCTGTTGTGAGAATTTGCTTTCTATCTTCTTAATGCAAATTCGTAACAAAAAATTAAATTTAGTGAAGTGACAATGGTCAATAAAATTATGCAGGGTGGAACAAAAGTAGGTTTCCATTTGTTTGTATAGAAAATAATACAATCATAAATAATAATAAAAGAATAAACTCTTTCACATACTAACAGCTATAGATCTACTTTAACTTGACTATAGAGGTTTTCAGTGTACAATTCTAACATATATCATATGTATGTCCACCACCCAAAGACAAGCTTTTGATGTTTGGTTCTTTCAACCCCATAATAAACAATTTGAGAAAAATATAACTAGATTTAGTAAGAATTTTCCCACTTGTTAGCTGTGTAAACTTTAAAATACTGATTCCAGGGAATCTCATTTTCATTTAGCCAGAGACTTTGTGATAATAAAATATTATAATTTAAAATAAAATTTTGTGATGCATGTAATTAATAAGTAAAAATAGATGCCTTTTTAAGAATCTAAACCTGTTTCTAACTTATAATGGAGAGTATTTGCTTTTTCTTTCCTTCCCCCACTAAATTATTTACAACTGTAAGTAAAAATAAGAGTACTGATAGCATTTCTTCCTATTAGCAATAAAATGGAAAAAATCTTTTAATAATAGGATTTTCATACTTTTAAAGCTGGTTTTTAGCTGAGACTATCAGGATGAAGAAAGAAGTAAATGATTATATTTTATTTACATTGTCCTCTTTTTTAGATTTTATAGAATGTAATCTTATTATGTATTTTCACAAAATTTTTAAAAAATATATATTTTTATTAATTTCAGAGTGGAAATGAGAGGGAGAGTGAGATAGAAACATCAGTGATGAGAGAGACTCATTGATTGGTTGCCTCCTGCACATTCCCCACTGGGGATTGAGCAGATGACAATCTGATATTGAACCATAACCTTCTGGCTAATAGGCTGACACTCTACCACTGAATCATACCAGTAGGGCTTCCCCTCAAAATTAATTTTAAAGTAACTTACCAAAAGCCATTGTGCACCTGCTCTTTGACCTAAACTTTTAGAATACTGCCAAGTCTTTGAAGCCAGTCTTTGTACTAGGTCATTTAAGAGATACAGTGCTATTGGGTGGCAGGTAAGGAAAACCAAGAAAACCTCTGTGTTAGCCTTATCTATTCCCAATTTATATGATAAAATTGACAACTAACTTAATGATAGTTTGAAAATTTTAAAGTTGTCATAAAAATGCCTATTTCACAAGGTTTATGGTAAGGAAAGATTAAAAACCAGTAAAATTATAAGATCCCATTTTCTACAGGTACAACAAATCATGAAGTATTTTGAGAAAATATCTATTTTACCACTTTTTAATCTAAATCTTGTTTACGGGTAGTGAATAATAACTAATTCTATATTGACAACCCAATACAACAACTTTAACACAAATTTTAGTATTTAGCTTTGGTCAACATTTTAGATGTGTTGAGAGAAAGGCAATTCCATGCAGAGCATTAAAGTTTGGACTTTATTTATTTTCATTATGGACAGTTGGTATCAGAACAGATAATTATGCACTTGTTCTGGCAGAAAACAATTATTATGAAGAAGAAGATAGAAAACAAATAATTATGAAGAAGAAAAAATTGTGTTTTAAATTAAGAAAGCTGGTTAAGACATTATTTGATAATCAACATATTTCTTCAGTAATATTTAAAAGCTACTTTTTATACCATATAAATCAAGATTATTATTCACAAATATTAAGAATGATTGAATTACATTATAATTCTCCTAATTTATTTATTCTTTATTATAATTGTCTCAAAAAGATTCAGGTACATATTGCCCTGAAAATATCTGCATCAAATACAGGGGTTTGAACTTGGTCAATTGATACTTTCAGAAGACAAATACTATGTGTAATTGTTTTATTCTAATATACTTTGAGTTCAGTGTGATTGTATGACCTTCAACTATAGTCTTGTGATTGTTCCCTATTATCAGTTTGAGGCACGAGATTAAAACATGACCTTTAACAATTACCAAAAGAGATCATCTGTGTTTTCTGTATTCAAAGAGTTGTAGGTTCTTTTAACCTTTGGAAGAGAACTTTTATTCATCTGGTGTTATTTAAAACCCAAATGACTTTTTGAGACCCTTTTATTTCTAAAGAGGAAGAATATTTAAAGAAGGAGAGCTAAGTATTAAAATTAAACATCTGGTAATTAGTGTATAGACTGTGCCTCATGTATTCAAAAGCCTGTGAACATTCAGTCAGTGAACACTGTGTTACTGCAAATTGATGTCAACCTTACCGAGAGGACCAAAAGCCCTGAAAATATGTTGTGCTTTTAAATATTGCTGAAGAAGTCTCTAATGAAATATTCAGTTTGCCAGGGAGTGTTTAAAAGTAAAATTCTTGAACTTTTACTTCCCATTTAAATATCCAGAGACTTTTTTATTTAACATTTCCAACATATTAATAGACATAATGTGAGAAAAATGTGTAATATTCTGTTTCAAATCTAAATATTATTAAAAATAAACTAAAATATAATAGATGTCTGCAAAAGATGCCAACAGAATTTACCAGAGAGAAGATTGGCTTTTCAACAACCTTTTATGTATAGCAACTGAATAGACATGTAAAAAGAAAATGTACTGTAACTCCTATTTCACATTATACCATTACACAAAAATAAATGTGATGTAGATTATAGACCTGAATATAAAAGCAAAAACACTTAAACAAAATATAAAAGGTAATATTTTAGAGCAAAATATAAAAGATGATATTTATTACTTTGGGGTAGACAAAGGTTATATAGATAGAATAAAATATCCTCACATAAATGTGATAAATTAAATTATCATCAGAATGAAAACAACCCGCTGTTTAAAAAAAATAGAAAGGTAAGCTAAACATTCTCAAATTTTTGTAGTGTCTTTTAAATTCTAGCACTCAATCTTAGATTTGAAAATTTTAAATATTTAATTATGAGATTTTTAAAAATATTCTGAACATGGTTCCTTTGGCAGACTTTAAAAACACTACAAAAAAGAACATACATTATACACAAATTTCCAATAAACAAACAAAAATATTAAACATAAATTGTCATTAAGGAAATGCAAATTACAAAGCAATGATAGATCACCTGACATTCTTTTGATGGCTAAAATTAAAAATACTGAAGCTACCACAGTTTACTTGCATATTGAATAGTTAGAACCCTTGTCTTTGTAAGAGTAACTACACAGTGATGCAACTATTTTGAAGAACAGTTTATAGATATGATTCAGGAGTTACACTCTAAGATATTTATCAAAATAAATGAAAATATTTGTTCTTAAATTATACATAATTTTACAAGTTTTATTGTTATTAGTTGAAATTAATAGAAACATCCATCAATAGTCAAAGAGATACATATGATATAATCCTATCAGCAATAAAAATATATGAAGTACTGACATATAAAACAATGTGTCTGAATTTCAAGAGCAATATTCTAAGCAAATTAAACCAAGACTGCTATCATGAGATTTTCTTAACATGAATTTATAAAAGACAATATAGTAGAAATCAGATCAATAATATCTTAACCACAGATTGGGAATCAGTGATTTGCTATAAAAGCATGGGGGAATTTTATGGGATTATAGAAACATCCTATATAATAAAAGTCTAATATGCAAATCGACCAAATGGTGGAACAACTGCTCACTATGATGTGCACTGGCCAACAGGGGCAGATGCTCAATGCAGGAGCTGCACCATCCTGCAGGCCCCAGGCCAGCAAAAGTGGGGGGCCCCTCGATCGCCTTGCCAGTTACCCACAGAGGAAGACAGCTGGTGGCAGTGACAGGGGCAGGGCCTGTGAGCAGGTGGTGCCTGGCTGGCCAAGGTGTGTGCTAGTAGAGGCCCCTCATAATCACCCCACTGGTTGCCGCAAAGATTGGCCCTGATCACCAGCAAGGTCTAGGAACTCTACCTGTGCATGAATTTCATGCACCGAGCCTCTAATTTTAAACATAAATGATAATTGTTCTGGTTATAATTTTTTTTCAGACTAACTGAACTGTACATTTAAAATATGTGAATTTCACTTTAGGTAAGTTATGCCTAAGTAAAGTCCATAAAAATGGACCAAAACAAATGTTAATTTCATGAATATTAAGAAACTCACACATTACTACAAAACAAGATGTAATTTACTAATATCAACTAGAATTTATTATCAGAGTACAACTTAGCTGCATAGCTACAAATCAGGATATCTCACTTTGCATCTAACAAATTAAGAGTGAAAATTCATGTTAATAACAATAAATTTTATAATGTTATTTGAAAGAAATCAGCTTTCCTAATGAATTATATATGAAGAATAGTAATAAAATAAGAATAGAAGAATATTGCCTTTCTATAAGATCCAAAAATATTCATAATAAAAAACAAAGCTAAATGATTGTTAAAATCAGGAACTTTAGAAGAATGTCTCTGGTCATAATACCAGTAAATGTTAACTCAGATATTCTAGAAAATCTAGAAAAACTAGAAAATAATCTCTCTTATGCACACACTAGGAGAAATCATTTATGCTGATACTATCCTATCTAATAAAAGAGTAATATGCAAATTTGACCATAACTTTGCCACACCCACAAGCCATGCCCACCAGCCAATCAGGAGCAGATTATGCAAATAAACCCCAACCAAGATGGCTGCTGCCACTGATAGCAGGAGGATGGCTTGGGTTTCCCAGGCAACAGAGGAAGCCAAGCTTTCCATCTGCCATTGTGGGCCTAGGCCTCCACTCAATGTTACAAAGTTTCAATTATAAAAGATACAGAAATGGCGGCAGCCACTGAGCTGGAGGAAACAGAGGCTAGGGTTTCCCTGGCAACAGAAGAAGCCAAGCTTTTAGCCTGCCGTTGCTGGCCTAGGGAATAATTATAATAACGAATAAATAAATTAGGTGGATTATAATGTAATTCAATCATTTTTAATACTGTGAGTAATAATCTTGATTTATATGGTATAAAAAGTAGGTTTCATATATGTTGATTATCAAATAATGTCTTAACCAGCTTTCTTAATTTAAAACACAATTTTTTCTTCTTCATAATATTTGTTTCCTGTTTTCTTCTTCATAATAATTGTTTTCTGCCAGAACAAGTACATAATTATCTGTTCTGATACCAACTGTCCAAAATGAAAATAAATAAAGTCCAAACTTTAATGCTCTGCATGGAATTGCCTTTCTCTCAACACATCTAAAATGTTGACCAAAGCTAAATACTAAAATTTGTGTTAAAGTTGTTGTATTGGGTTGCTAATATAGAATTAGTTATTATTCACTACCTCAGAGGAACCTCAGGTGATATCTGACTGCTGGTTTAGGCCTGATCCCAGCAGTCAGACATCCCTCTTGCAATCTGGGACCTATGGCTCCTAACTGCTCGCCTGCCGGCCTTATCCCCCTAACTGCCCTCCCCTGCCAGCCTGATCCTGTAACTGCTCTCCCCCAATATCATGATCCCCCTAACTGCCTCTGCCTTGGCCCCACCACCATGGCTGTGTATAGAAAGACATCTGGTCTAATTAGCATATTATTCTTTTATTGTTATTGATAGAGGCCTGGTGCACAGGTGGGGCTGGCTGGTCTGTCCTTAAGGGGATCCTGGATCAGGGTAGGAGTCCTTTTTGGGAGAGGCTGGCCTGGGAGAGGAGCCTGGGACTATTTGCAGGCTGGCCATAGCCCCTTTGGGGGCTATGTTAATTTAGCAAAGACACCATATCTGGCATGATGACTGCAATCAGGGATACTATTTGTGTGTGTGTGTGTGTGTGTGTGTGTGTGTGTGTGTGTGTGTGTTTGCTTTTATGGTAATCTATCAGTTTTCAAAATCTGATTAGAGCGTTAGATAGAGATATGAACAAAAATATAATCCTTGCATCCTTTATATCCTTAGTAATATAATATCAGACAAAGATAGTGCTTTTTTTGTTTTGTTTTTAAATATACTCTTTTGGTTAGGGTGGAGGGAAGAAATTATTCAGGCTTCTTTCAATTTCCTTTGCCATGAAAATAACTCTAATCCCATAGGCCAAGAGCCCTGTGCCAACTACCAATTATGTCTATTCCAATTATAAATTTGTAGACGCTAAAAACGACCACTAATTAGATGACAGAACTAATAGAGGCAGTGGGAGTTCAACCTTGGATACAGTTGCATTTATTACTTGTACTCCATATATGTCCATTCTAATAAGGTTGGCATTATGATTCTCCATGTTTTATGTTTTGTTTTTTAATATATTTCAGAGAGAGGAAGGGAGTGGGAGAGACATATGGAAGGGCAATGAGAGAGAAACATTCATCTGCTACCTCCGGCACCCTCCCTACTGGGGATCGATCATGCAACCCAGCATGTGCTCTGAATAGGAATCAGATCAAAATGGTGACCTCCTGGTGCATGGGACAATACTCAATGAACTGAGCCACAACTGGCTATGATTCTCTACATTTTTAGTTATTAAAGAAATTTGGTCCTGAGTCATCTGAGATCTCAAATAATATTTGACACAGTTAGATGACTTAGATATCTGAACTGGTGTTGCAGGGTTCTTTCTCCCGAGATTCAAACTCCTAAAGAATTTTCATCCACAAATAGTCTAGGTCCCAAAATCTAGGAAAGAGATGATTATTTTATTAGGATGACATATTTCAGTCTTCATCATTCAATGCCCTTTCATTGGATGTTAAAACAATGAGTAGAATTCTTGTAGGTGCCCACTTATTTCTCCATGGAATGCTACTTTTCTATAACTACAGGTGCTATCTCTTTTCCCCTCCTTGGAATTTACTTATATGATATGTTTTTTTGTTTCTTTCTCTTCTTTTATTTAAAATCTTTATTGTTTAAAGTATTGCATGAGTCTCCTTTTTTCCCCCACATTGGGCTCTCTCCCTTCCCTCCACTCCCTCCCCCAAGCACAAGCTCTCATCCCCCTACTGTCTTTGTTCATTGGTTTTGCTCATATGCATGCATACAAGTCCTTTGTTTGATCTCCAGGCGCTATTTCTTATACTATCTCCAGGTTAGACTCCTTTTGACCTTGCCTTATATCATAATAATTGTATGTACTTGATTTGTCAGCAAAATAGGGACAATGTTTTAGAGTTCTGTCACTCTAATTGTTACCAGTAAGCCTACCTCCATAATTGTCTCTCATATAGTCAGTAGTAGCCTACATGGAGATATATTATCAAACATTTGTGATGCCAGTGCCCCTCTCACTAGCATATTCCTGAAAAACATGGTAAATGTTTTTCAGGAATATGCTATATTATATTATATTTCTATATAATAACCTTACAATATTTAGCTCCTTACATAGACCAGTAACCCAAGAAAGCCCAATTTCTGAGTATTTTAATCCTCCTTTCACTATATATAATAGCAATTCTGACATTTCAATGTCACTTAAAGCAGAACATGGCTTTTACCATGTCTCTATAAGACATCCTAGTAGCAAGTCTGTACCATGTCTGAGGTCCTTTCAAACATGTTAAGTCTTGTGTTCCAGGTCAGTGCTCTGAAATCAATAAAGCTTCCTGGATAAAGAAATTTCAAAATTTAGGTCCTCGTACTCACCTATTTTCTGGTGGTACATACTAGCTCAATATTACAGATACTTTTGGTTTAAATACCTTTTTTCCTTTTTTCTTATAAGATCCAGTATGTTTTCATCAGGAAATTTTTAAACTTAAATCTAGTTATAGACCTATGGAAAATGGGCACAGACACTGGGGAGAGGAATGTGCTGTCTTCCAGTGAAGAGAACTCTAATTTCTCAGATAGAAGGGAATGATAATGGAGGAGTGGGCCATTTCTGTAGCACCAGTAGATTCAGAGGAACTAGTATATACAAAAATGTTCCAGGGAATCAAGTCAGGTAATCCTATCCCATTTGTCAAGGTCCCATTATATCCCAACCAGGGTCCTGACCCTCACATAGCACATCAGCTTTTGTTTTGGAATTTAACAGTTTCAGAGTCAATGATTTTGACAATTAAACCCTATACTTTTTTTTCTGCTTTTCCATGCAGGATATGAGGAAAATTTTAGATGCTGCTTATAAGGCTGGCATTTGATTATTTAAACCAAGATTTTGACAGTCTTGTTCTCTAAATCTGCCATTATTACTAATAAAAATAATAACTGGAACTTATTGAGCACTTACTGTATGTTAGATACTTCCATAAGTACTTGAATGCAGTTATAGATAATTCTCACACACCCACAAAAGTTATTTTACTATTGCTTACCTCTTAGCAAAGTTTCAGAGAATAACTTTGATTGTTCAGCTTATATCTACTGTCTATCCCTGGACTAATCAACTATGTCTAGGTTGTGTGAGCATTATGACTGCTCCCTGGTGTTACTACATGATCAGACTCAGTATAATGTGAGAAGAAAAAGCAATCCTCAAAGGAAGAAGTTGATAACAGATATAATTTTAATGTATAATTATAAATAAAGGAATATGTGAAGGGTAAATTGAATTGAAAAAAATATATATTTAAACATTTAACTTCTCATAGTAAACATTTATTAATTTAAATATATTAAGAATGAGCACAATTGGGCATGGCTGAGTGGTTGATCTATGAACCAGGAGATCATGATTTCATTCCGGGTCAGGCATAGTACCTGGATTGCAGACTCAGTCCCCAGTGTGAGCATGCTGGAGGCAGCCAATCAATGATTCTCTCTCATCATTGATATTTCTATTTATTTCTCTCTCTCCTTTCCTCTCTGAAATAAATAAAAATACCTTTTAGGAAAGAATCAAACTATTCAGAAAATATAGGAAAAATTATAATATATACTACTAGAGGCCTGATGTATGAAGATTTGTGCAAGAATAGTCTTTCCTTCCCCTGGCTGCTGGCACCTGGGACCCGGGTCTTTGATCTGGCTGCCACCTTCTACCTTCACTCTGGCCCAGAGCCCCCTTCAACCTTCTCGCACTGCCCAGAGACCTCTTTGTTGTATCAATTTGCATAGTCCCTCCTTATTGGCTGTGGGCACTGCCATCTTTGTTGTGAAGTAATGGTCAATTTGCATATTCTGTCTTTATTAGATAGGATAATGAGAAATAGTTATATATTCTGAGAATGTTTAATTTTTTAACAACAAGAAATATCATTTTACTAATTAAACATTAATTTAAATAAGGATATAATTCTTTAAAGTTCATTATAAAATATTTTACCTGTCAATTCTTATTTTCAATAAGTGAGCATCATGAATTATGTATTTTCATTAATGAGTCTATACACACACAAGAAAAACATGCACAAAGTTATTCACAATTCTAACATTGTAATCAATTCAAAATTAAGAATGCTAGACAGGTTTTCATAGAATATTCAACATATATTTACTATAAACCAAAGCCTTAGAACATATGAAGTGCTAAAAGATTCTGCAGTAATTTGGGAAGCATTTGAATATTTCTCTTTTAGTATTGATCAAAAGAAATATAAGAGTATGCGCAGCTGTTACAGTAAACTTTTACCTTCTTAATTATGCCTATTTTTATGTATCATATATAACATGGTCCTTATGTTTACATCAAAACTCAGTTAGTCCCTGGCCACTTAGAGCATAAACCACACTGATGCTCCTGGGTTTGATTTCTGGTCAAGGGCAAGTATCTGGGCACGTGCAAGAGGCAATCCAATCTATATGTCTCTCTCACATCAATGTTTCTCTCTTTCTTTCTCTCTCAAAATATCCTCAGGTGAGGATTAACAAAAAACAAAAACAAACAACAACAAAAAAAGATTCTTGCACTAATCTTCATACATTAGGCCTCTAGTTATTATTTAATAATAACTTATTATTATTAAATGTGACTTCAAGTTAAAATATAAATACACTGCTTTCTTAGTTATCTATAGGAGTTTCTTTAAGATATATTTTGAAACCAATATCATTTTTAAAAAAATGAAAAAAATAAATTCTATATATTCAATAGAATTTAAGATTGCTGTTGAATTTTTTTTTTAGCTATGAATTGAGAGTAATAGATACACTAAATGGTAATGTATAATTCTGAACACTATTGATCAATTTACTAACCTTGACATATGTGAGGATAGCACATCTCTATTTGCATACATATATATAGAAATAGATACATGTATACACACATATGCACAAAGAATATTATACATACTGTTTATATTTACTTTTATACTATTATAATTTCCTCAATTTATATCAACTACTTCCTTGAAAACATTAAAGTTTATGTTATTTATTATAAATCACATTTGAATAAAAACAAATTAAAGTATAACTTCATTTCTAAATATGACTCACCTTTTGTAACTTCTTGACTCTTCTTTGTCCCATGACAGCTAACTCCATGATATCATGCAGCAAATAAAACAGTTATTATACTAACCATTTACAAACTTTTGGATGAAATATGAATAGGGGAAACAAGAAAAATTTGTTTTGCTTTTATTTTTTGGATGAAGTTCAAAAATACAATTTTGAAAGTTAACAGAATTGGTAAACATGTCAAAATGTGGAAAACATTTGACCACATCACCAGAATCCAATGTTTCTAAGCATCCAAGATTGGCCCCAAAGTGCTAAGTTAAGTTAGATAGAAATACTTGATGTCAGTCAAGGGGAATAGCTTGATTGCTCAGCCATCCTTTACAATCTCCCACTGAAACAGGTAGAGGTGAAATGGTGTGTATAGCAAAGTCATGAAGATTGATGGCACCTACTGTTTCCAAATGTGCCCTATCTGCATGCAAACCACTTGACACATGAGCTGATGGAAAGCAAAGCATGTTTGCCCAGGAAAAGTGCTTCAGCAAGCTTAATTTCCATAGCCATTTGCACAGCAAAAGCAAGATCTAATAGGTCCCAGAGAAATCAGTAAAGCCATGATAAGAATTCAAAGCCACAAACTAAATAAAAAGAGATTATTAGCTACATTGCAGTAGGCAAACAGTGAAGTCTTAAGTGATCAATACTTGACAAGAGACATGCCACAAACTTCATGTATAGGTCAGGCACACACACCATTTTTTAAATCAATCGACTGACTCTTGGACAAGGCACATAAAATGTCACTTTTTATCTTTCAGTTGATATTTTCCTCCGAGAAGAAATACCTATCTATTCACCTCCCTGAGAGATTTGATCGAAAAGATAGTCACTCCTGATATAAGGTTTAAAGGGGAAAACTGCAATCAAGTGGAAATTTTTGTCAGTACCTTAATCTCTGATTTGTAGAAGGTTTTGCTTTGGGATATTTGGTGTGTCTGAGGATTGCCACCAAAGAGCCCTTCTGTTCTTTAATGGCTGCGCTAAATCTTAACAAACGTGAGCATGAACACTATTGTACTGCACTTGTGAGGCATATATCAAAGTTATATTTTTTAAAGCTTGGTAAGGCAGTTGAATCATGCATGTTCTTTATGGAGCTCTGATCAGGCTGATAAAGGCAGTTCAGCTTCAATAAATGCGTTTTAAGTGAATGTTTTGGAAAGTGAATAGGAAATTCAAAGCTCAGACTGTTGCCAAACTGTTCCCATAGCCCTTTGATCACTTTGTTTCTGACATTTGGTTGAAAATGTCTTGTTTTTATTAAAATGTTGGCATCTGGAGACCAAAAAAGTTGAACTGTAGTCACTAAAAATATAATGCACAGTAAATCATGAAATGACTTATTAAGTACTTTGTGCACATTTCTTAAAAAGAAAATGCATTCCCTGTGGGGTCACACTCAGCACTGAACGTGTTTGAGAAAAAAAAAAACTTCATATTGTTAAAAGAAAGACAAGTAAAGAAGATAAATCAAATACTAGCACTTTGCCTCAGGCAAAAAATAAAGAAACTTTACAACTTTACTATCTGAAAGAATAGGAATACTAGCAATGTAAAAATTAATAAAATTAAAGTGACATACTGAATTTAAAAAGCATACATTTGCATGTTGCCTTTATTTATTTATATATATACATATATATATATATATAATTTATTTTTTTTTGCAGTATACCTTAGATTTAATAGTAGTATGTATGTTTTCCTTTTTTCCCTCCATTGTCCTCCCCCCAGCCTCCCCTACCCCCAGCACATGTCCCCACTTGTCTCCCCCACCCCAGTGTCTTGCATCTACTGGTTATGCTCACATGCATGCATACAAGTCCTTCGGTTTATCTCCCACAGCACCCGCCCCCCACTCTCCTCAGCCTTCCCCCTGTAGCTTGACAGCCTGTTCAATGCCTCCCTGCCTCTATATCAATCACTTTCCTCTGTTTCTTTTCTTCAAAAATATCTTGCCTCTGCATACTAGAAATAAATGTATAAGAACAAAAAATGTTTGAGTCTCAGTTTCAGTGTCCAACTGCTCTGAGCCCCAGTTTCAATGTCAAATAGTTCTTTATATGTACTTAAAGAACTGTGGTCATTACAAATGGAAGTTACTTTTCTGGAGTAAGAATTTTCTAGATGTATTTTACTTACAGGATATTTTTCCTTACATGATATTACTCCACTACCCCCCCTTTTGTGATTAATGGGGGCCTTTGGAAATTTTAGATTGTAGCAATGGTATTCAGATGGTGGACACATGGTGTCAATGCAAGTTCCATCCTCTCTGATTTGGTCCTGGGCTACCTGCAACAACACAGAGCTGCCAACTACTAGCATGGCAAGGTTTCATCAGTGTCCCCCATCTCTGGACTTTCCTCATGGCTGGAACAGACCCGTCATATACTCACTGTCACAGGAACCCACATGGTCTTAGAGTTATTCTCTCAAAACACACAAACACATTATCAACCGAAAGTTAACAAAGGGATCCTCTCTGCAAATTAGACTTGGGATTCTTTTTATTTTTGCCCAAATGATTTTCCTTTGGCTTATTTTGACACCCTGTGTATTTTTCATGGGTGTCCTGCTGTGGTCATTACAAATGGAAGTTACTTTTCTGGAGTAAGAATTTTCTAGATGTATTTTACTTACAGGATATTTTTCCTTACATGATATTACTACACTACCCCCCCCCCTTTTGTGATTAATGGGGGCCTTTGGAAATTTTAGATTGCAGTCTTGGTAATTTTAAATTTTAATTTTTGCATACAAATATGACTGCTTTAGGTTATTTGAATGGTAGGCAATTTTACGGTGAGATGAACTACTAGAAGTGGGGCACAGACCCTCACCCACTAACCTTGCCTGAACTCTCACCCCTTCTGAGGGAGGTCTCCTGCCCCCACGGCTGCTTCGCCTCCCACGCACGGCTCAGATCAGGACCCAGGTTGCAGACAGAGGCTCGGCCAGCAACAGCTGCTCTATATCTAAATTCAGTCTAGTACCAGGAATGCTCAGGGTCTACTCAAGAATGCAAATAATCCTTTCCACTAATATTTACAGGGTAAACTAAGATTTTCACTTGAGTATTAAAATTGACAGTAAAATAGTAATCAAGTTTTCATTTTAATTTAAATTGGCCAAGTGAAATAAGTGAATACTCAAGAAAATTTAAGTGTACTGGACAAAAAACTGTTCCTAAAACATTAACTAAAATTTCTATTAGTAGTTCATCTCACTGTAAAATTGCATGCTGCCTTTAAGTTATGATCACAGGACATACCTTTAATTCAAACTTTAGAGAAGATAGGATATTGTGGCTCTCTCACATTTTATATGCCAGAAGTGTGCATCTATGATTAGTGATGCATATTTTCCTGATCACAACAACCCAGTTTAAAATGCATGGCTTCTGCAATTTAGGAATTGAGTTTAACTGAAGAGTAAGATATCTGTGTAAACAAAAAATAGTGAGTTAAATGTTACTCAAATAGAGACACACCTCTTAGTATGAGATGAATAACCTAATTCTTTATACATTTAGATATATGTAAAAAGCATAAAATAACATTCTATGTTTTCACCAATAGCAAAATAATACTAATTATAATTTGAAAAATAAGTTATATATTTACTTTTCTTCCAGTTATAAATATATTCTAACATTTACCTAGATGTCACTAGCTAAATTTTTAAATACCTTCTTCACAATTTTAATTTTATTAACTTGCTAACTAATAATGTCCCCCCCAAGACGCTGCATTAATTTATGATAACTGCCATAGTTATCATGTGTTCTGCAGAATCAGGGAGCTTGAAGTAAAATAATACTTCTGAAGAATTGGACAAGCAATAAATTGTATTAATTTCAAATCTTACTAGCAGGGAAGTAAAAAATAAAATGAATAACTATATATTATTATTTATTACTAACCTGCACATTTAGGCCAATGCATTTACATGTTTCACTCTTTTTTCCCTTTATTTATTGATTAAGGTATTACATATATATTCTTATCATTCCATGGCTCTCCCAAGCTCCCCCACTCATGCCCTCACTCCCCTGGTGTTGTGTCCAGTGGTTAGTCTTATATGCATGCATACAAGTCCTTTATGATCTTTTCCCCTTATCACACCCTCCCCTACCTTCCCTCTGAGGTTTGATGGTTCCATTGATGCTTCTCTATCTCTGGATCATTTTTGTTCATCAGTTTATGTTGTTCATTATATTCCATAAATGAGTGAGATCATGTGATATTTATCTTTCTCTGACTGGCTTATTTCACTTATCAAAATGCTCTCCAGTTCCATCCAGGCTGTTACAAATGGTAAGAATTCCTTCTTTTTTACGGCAGCATAGTATTCCATTGTGTAAATGTACCACAGTTTTTATTCCACTCATCTGCTGATGGTCACTTAGGTTGCTTCCAAATCATAACTATGATAAATTGTTCTGCTATAAACATAGGAAGAAACATATCCTATATCCTTTCTGATTGGTATTTCTAGTTTCTTGGGATATATTCCTAGAAGTGGAAACACTGAGTCAAATGGGAGTTTCATTTTTAGTTTTTTGAGGAAATGCCATACTGTTCTCCACAGTGCTGTAGCAGTCTGCATTCCCACCAGCATTGCACAAGGGTTCCTTTTTCTCCACATCCTTGCCAGCACTTCTCATTTGTTGATTTGTTGATGATAGCCATTCTGACAGGTGTGAGATGGTATCCCATTGTCATTTAGGTTTGCATCTCTTGAATGATTCATGACTTTGAGCATGTTTTCATATGTCTCTTGGCCTTCCTTATGTCCTCTTTTGAAAAGTATCTATTAGGTCCATTTCCCATTTTTTATTGGGTTGTTTTATCTTCCTTTTTTTAAGTTGTATGAATTCCCTATAAATTTTAGAGATTAAACCCTTACTGGAGATAATATTGGCAAATAAGTTCTCGCATGCATTGAGTTGTCTTGTTGTTTTGTGGATGGCTTCTTTTGCTGTACAGCAGCTTTCTATTTTGATGTAGTCCCATTTGTTTAATTTATCTTTAGTTTCCATTGCCCTAGGAGCTGTATCAGTGAAATATTGCTTCGGCATATGTCTGAGGTTTTACTGCCTATGGACCTATCTAAGATTTTTATGGTTTCCCGGCTTACATTTAAGTCCTTTATCTATTTTGAGTTTATTTTTGTGTATGGTGTCAATTGGTGATCTATTTTCATTTTTTTTTTGCATGTATCTGTCCAATTTTCCCAATACCATTTATTGAAGAGACTCACTTGAACTGTTGTATGCTCTTGCATCTTTGTCAAATATTAATTGAGCATAGTGGTTTGAGCTGATTTCTGGGTTCTCTATTCTATTCCATTGGTCTATATATCTGTTCTTGTGCCAGTACCAGGCAGTTTTGAAAATAATGGCTTTGTAATACAGCTTAATGTTTGGTACTGAGATCCCTTCTACTTTTATCATCTTTCACAGGACTGCTGCAGCTATGGGGTCTTTTTTCTTTTATTCCCAATGAAATTTTGGAGAGTTTGTTCTAGGTCTGTGAAATATGACATTGGTATTTTATTGGGGAGTACATTGAATCCATAGATTGTTTTGAGTAGTATGGACATTTTAATGATGTTGATTCTATCAATGCATGAACACGTTATGTTCTTTCATGTGTTTAAATCTTCCTCTATATCTTTTTTCAGTGTCCTGTAGTTTTCTTTTTAAAAAAAACATTGTATTGATTTTTTACAGAAATAAAGGGAGAGAGATAGAAAGTCAGAACCATCGATGAGAGAGAAACATCGATCAGCTGCCTCTTGCACAACCCCTACTGGGGATGTGCCCCCAACTAAGGTACATGTCCTTGATCAGAATCAAACCTTGGACCTTTCAGTCCACAGGCTGACGCTTTATCCACTGAGCCAAACTGGTTTCGGCAGTGTCCTACAGTTTTCTGAGTACAGGTTTTTTACCTCCTTAGTTAAGTTTATTGCTAGGTATCTTAATTTTTTTTTGTGTGTGTCTGTGCAGTGATAAATGGGATTGTTTTTTATCCCTCTTTCTGTAAGTTCACTATTGATGTATAAAAATGCCATACATTTCTTGGCGTTAATTTTGTATCCTGCCTCATTGACAAATTCATGTATTAAATCTACTAATTTTTTTATGGAGTCTTTAGGGTTTTCTATGTACAGTATCGTGTCATCTGCAAATAATGATAGTTTTATGTCTTCTTTTCCAATTTGGATTCCTTTTATTACTTTTTCTTACCTAATTGTGATGGCTAACACTTCCAGTACTATGTTGAACAGGAGTGGTGAAAGTGAGCATACCTGTCTTATTCTTGATCATAGATGCAATGGGTTTAGTTTTTCCCCATTATGATGTTGGCTGTAGGTTATTATAAGACTTGTACTATGTTGAGGTATGATCCTTCTATTCCAATTTTGCTGAGGGTTTTTTTTTTCTCAAGAAAGGGTGTTGGATTTTGTCAAATGATTTTTCTGCATCAATTAATATGACTATGTGATTCTTATCTCTCAATTTGTTTATGTGATGTATCATATTTATTGACTTGTGGATAATGTACCATTCTTACATCCCAGGATAAAACCTACTTGGTCATGGTATATGAATTTTCTGATGTAATGCTGGATAGAATTTGCTAGAATTTTGTTAAGGATTTTGGCATCTACTAGGATGTTCATGAGAGATATTGGCTGTAATTTTTTTCATTATGTTTCACTCTAATAAATATCTTATATTAAATTTTCTGATAAAATAATTATAGAAACAAAGATCTCATTGAAAACTTATAGAGACAGCTGTCTCTTGGATGATGGTAGATAAGTAATTTGGAATAAACTTAATCTTATTGAAAAATTCAAGGCACTGGAGTGTTAAGAAGATATCAAAAAATTACCAGGCAGAGAGGCTGGAAGGGAGTAAGATTACATAGGTGAACTTGTCAGTGTAGATTGCTGTTGTCCTTAAAATATGTAATTCTTGTAATTCTAGAAATGGTAGAGGAAAATCAGGAAGTAGAGTAAAGCTTTTGACAACATCCAAAGGAAGGGAGAGGAGAATTTAATTCTAAGTCTTGCCCAGAAAGGACATGGCCTAGTGAATACCTTCACAGTCGGTTGTGACACAATTAATAGAGATTATGTAGAAGAATAACTCAGAAGAATATAGACACTGTAGCAAATTATAAAATCATATTAATTCTTTATATAGGTTTAAGATGATAGAGTAATTGGGCTCTGAGTCTCCTTGAAAGAAAGAAATAAAATTTCCCTGAAGGAAGATATCCTAGTCTTCAAAATATTTTTAAAATCGTTTTTCAACTATAACATCTGGACACAAACATAACTAGGCATATGATGAAATAAAACAATATAAAGAAAAATAATTGAAGAAAAAGAATCTACATAAATTAAATGTACTAAACTAAATATGAATACATATTATAAGAAAATACAATGTTTTACAAAATAATGGAGCTGAAAATTAATAAATACATAAAACATGTAGAACACTATATAACAAGAGGCCCAGTGCACGAAATTCATGCACAATGGGATCAATTATCAGGGCTAATCATGTGCCCTGCCTCCTTTCCCCCTGCCTTCTCCTTCCCTCACCACCCCTGTCTACTGGCACTGACCCCCAGTTCCCCATCCCAGCCCAGGTTCCTGCTCTGATCAGGCGATTGGGGCCTGCCAGCTGAGGGGATGGGAGAAGGCAATTGCCACTGTGGCGGGGGCAGTCCAATTGGGGCCCGCTGGTGGGTAGGGGGAGGAAACAGGGGAGGGACCTGGGAGGTTGGCTACTGGCCATGAGGAGGAAAACAGCTCTCGACCCCTTGGGAAAGGGACCATATCTGCTACCACCCACCACTGGTTCCCTGTCTCAGTCTGGAGGCCCACCCCCAATCAGGTGATCTAGGCCTGACAGCCAGGGGAGGGACCAGAAGGTTGGCCAACAGGCCCCATTAGTGATCAGGGCCTGTGGATTGGGGACAGCTCCTGCCTTGAGTATCTGCCCTCTGATGGTCAGTATGCATTATAGCAACCAGTCATTTTTTGTAATGGTCACTTGGGCTTTTATACATATACTAGTAGCCCGATACACAAAATTTGTGCACATGGGGTTGACTCTCAGCCCAGCCTGCATCCTCTCCAATCTTAGATCCCTGTGGGATCAGGCCTAAACTGACAGTCGGACAACCCCCTCACAATCCAGGACTGCTGGCTCCTAATTGCTCACCTGCCTGACTGCTTGATCACCCCTAACCACTCTGCCTGCTGGCCTGATTGCCCCAACTGGTCCCCTCTGCAGGCCTGCTTGGCCCCAACTGCCCCCCCACCAGCCTGATCTCCCAAAACTGCCCTCCCCTCCTGGCCTGATCACCCCCAACTGCCTTCCCCTCCTGGCCTGATCACCCCTAACTGCCCTCTGCCTTGGCCCCGCCACCATGACTTTGTCCGGAAAGACTTCTGGAAGGTCTCATGGTCTAATTAGCATATTACCCTTTTATTAATATAGATGGGATATGATATACTGCCATAACTATAACATACATACCAGTATTACTCTATGAAAATACATCATGCTGTAGGAAGCATCTAATACATTACATTGTATATGTTGTAAGTAGTGGGAAATACTGTATTCATAGCAATAATATATACTCTGTAATTTCCCTTCCTGATCTGGGAATGGTTCCCCAGTTCTTTGAATGCTTCCTGGCCTCTAATGTATTTTTTTGTAATTCAGTGTAACTTTATTTATTGTTTATTGCACATGATTTGAGGTCTTTAATTTCTAACCACCAAGGATTCAAAGGACTATATTTTCCATGAAGTTTAACATTAACATCAGTGAATTCATGTATTCATGTGTTTTTATTATAAACTGCCAGCCAGCCGGCATCAGTCGAACAGTCCCTGAAAGTGGGGAGAGGCTTACAGAAAGATAGAGATAGAAAGATGAATAGAAATAAAGAAGAAAAAAAAGATATGGAATCAGGAGGTCCGCAAAGCCCTCTTTAGGACTGCGGCCCCGAGTTTATTTCACTCCACTCTTTTAAACAGTTCTGGTTACATATTACACAATTCCATGTTCCACAAGCAGCTAAGCTACATTCCATTGTTAACATGTTTCCCCACTAAACCCCTTATCTTAACTAACTTCCTTAGGCTGTATCTTCACCCAAGATGCCACCTAAATCTTTCCCCACTGACAGCTTGGCTATTTACAATGTCATGTGCTGGGGGACAGTCATGTTTGCTAAACTACAATTAAAGGTAACTATTCTCCAGGGAGCAGAAACCATGACTAATCTTTAGAGCAGACAGGCCAATTTGTGACCTGCCCTCTGGGAGGATCTTTGTCCGCCGAGGATGCTCTCCACAGTAAACATATGAATTATTCACATTATCATAGATCTTGAATCATAAGCATGGACCATCCTCAGGCTGGCAGCCAGCCAGAAAGTCACTCTGAAAGCAAACAGATACTCTGCATAAGGAGAAAAGTCATTGCACAACATTTAATGTCAACCTCAGTCACCTCAGAATGTTATATATACATATATATATATATATATATATATATATATATTTATATAGACTTCTTAATTCATATAGTATCGGGAACTCAACTGCTTGGTTGGTGATGGGGTTGACCAGGTTTCAGGAGGATTACTCCTGAAATAATTAAGGAAAGGGGGGCTCAGTTTTTTCTTGGTTGCTTGCTCCTCCCCAGCACCTTCATCTTTCTTCTCATCCTCTGCTTCTTGGGCATCTTCTTCCTCTTCACCTTCACCTCCTTCTTCTTCCTCCTTTGCATCCTCAAATTCTTCCTTGGCACTTTCTTCCTCTTCCTCTCCTTCCTATTCATCAGCCACTTCCTCTCCTTCTCCTCCTCTTCAGCTTCTCCTTCAGAGGGGGTTTCATCCTTAGCTTCCTTGGCTTTTGCAGTCTCCATGGTCTCCTCCACCTCAATCTGCTCCTTCTGGACGTGGCTGGTGTATTAAGAAGGGAAGGAGCCAGAGGACATCAAGTAGAAGCTGGTCTGTAAACCACCATAGGCAGATGGACCAAAGACCTGGGAACTGAGGGAGTAGCCGCTGGCTATGTTTCCCACACTGGTGCAACTGAGCCTAGTCTCCTCACCTTCCAATAGTTTCCTGTAAGCTGCAATGTCAATGTCCAAAGCCACAATGTGGCAGTCCTGGTACTCTTTTAAATATCATGCCATTTCACTCTTTGTAGTTCTCAACTTGTTTTCTAATTTGTTGATTGTGTCCTGCATAGCACTAACACCTGAGTTCTGCTTATCCTCCAGTTCTCCCAGCTGCTTTCCCAGAGCTTAGTTCATGCCCTGGCATACTTCCATCTCCAGGGTCTTGGCCTTGAGCAGGCAGCAGCTTTCAGACACCTCCTCCTTGGCTTCACCCACCCCATAGGTGTTCTTAACAGTGCTCTCAGTCAGCATGGTGAAGCGGCTCTTGTACCATTCTTGGGGCTTCTGCATGTTTTTGGAAGCCAGCTTCTTGTACTGGGCACAGATGTCCTTGAGCTTGCAGAGAGGTTGGACTTGAAGAACACATCCATCTCTATGGAGATCTGAGCATGCTGGATTTTCACCTGCAGCTCAGGGATCTCCTCCTCATGCACTTTCTTCAGAAAGGCGATTTAGTACATCAGGCTGCCAATGTACTTTTTAAGCTCAGTGCCAGCCAGAGCCACCTCATCTGCACCTTTGCACGCCTCCACCAGCCATCCCTCTGCCTCAACATAGTTCAGCACCTCTTCCTGGTAGCATGCCTGCAGGTTACTCCCAGTCCTAAGCCCTGATGCCTGCTAACTGCCCACTGCCCTCTCCTCCTCAGTGACTGGGCTTGGTGGGTGGGGGCACAGGCATCCCATTTTCATTAAAATGTTCAACCCTGGCCTGCTCCACCCATGTGCACAGGCAGTCCAAGGGCATACAGTGATCCAAGAGACCCTGGCCACCCCTGCCTACTCACATCCCAGATGGCAGCCTAGCCCCAGTGGGCAGAGTCAGGCTCAGTCAGTGCCCTGCCCATCCCCTTTGGCAACCTGGACTCTGAGGTAGGTGTCAGGTGCTGCCACCACCCACTCCCCTGCCTGCTCGGTTACTGATTGTGGCCTCTGCACTGCCCACCTGGCCTGTCCAGTCCTCCATGGTGGGGCTGTAATTTGGACCCCGGTCGCCTGCAGTGAAAAGCACCTCCATGGCCAGGCTTCTCGCTGTGGGCTGGTAGGGGGCCGAGCCAGATCCCCTGATGGGGCTGGGGCTGTGATTGGGGCCCCCAGCCACCTGCAGCAAGAAGTGCCACTTTGGGTCTCCTGCCTGCTCTTCCACCCCTTGGCCACCCACAGCAAGAAACGCTGCCATGGGCCAGCTTCTTGTTGCAGACACCCAGGGGGCCAGGTCAGAGCCCCTGCTTGGGCAGGGGCTGCCATCAGGACCCCCAGCCACCCACAGGGAGAAGTGCTGCCATGGCGTTCTGGCCCAGCCCTGTGGCTACCCGCAGCAAGAAGCACCACTGTGGTGGCACTTCTCACTGTGGGTGTCTGGAGCCACTGCTGGGGCTGGGGCTGTGATCAGGACCCCTGGCCACCTGCTGCAAAAAGTGCCGCCATGGCTGGGCTTCTCGGTGCAGGTGGCGAGGGACCAGGGGGCTGGATCCCCTCCTAGGGCTGGACCTGCAATGAGGATCCTACTGCCTGCAGTGCTGCCATGGCCAGCTCGGGGGCTCGACCACCATCTTTATTGGGGTTAATTTGCATATTGCTCCTATTGACTGGTATTATAGTGAAGGTACGGTCAATTTGCATGTTTCTCTTTTATTAGATAGGATAGATTGAAGATTCAAAAGGAGAGGTGAAAATAGATTGGAAACAATATTTGCAGAAATTATGATTAAGAATATGTTTGATTGAAGATACCCACAGATCCTAGCTTTGCACAACTCAAGCAAGAGAGTAATTCATATGTGGGCATATTATAGTAAACCTTCCAATAAATTAAGGAAAAAAAAGCAAATCTTAAAAGCAACTTCAGAAAAATATGTTACTGAAATCATGTTGACAATTGATGATTCAATAAAATACAAAATGCAAGCCAGGATACAATGCTACCAGACCAGAATTTTAAATTTCTTGAAGTTAAAATAAAGACAGTTGCAGACATATAGTCTAATGAATTGTACCATTTAATGATTTAAACACTATTCATATGCAATGTTATTATAGAATTCTCCTCCATATTTCAAGCAAAAATTTTTTTCCTATAAGCCTTTTTCACTGTTCAACCTTAAGATCTGTACACATATCATATAATAAAGAACTAACATGCTATTTAGGCCCAACAAAGAATTGAAGAAATGATCATCAGGAACCACCTTCTGGAAAAACCACTGGGCGGGGGGCTGGGATGCGAGGCAGCAGCTAAGGCAGCCAGAGCTGTGAAGGCCTACTTCATGCATCGGACAATATATATATATTTCTAGCATATATATATATATATATATATATATATATATAGATAGATAGATAGATAGATATATTGATTTCAGAGAGGAAGGGAGAGGGAAAGATAGATAGCAACATCAATGATGAGAGAGAGTCATTGATGGGCTGCCTCCTGTGGAGCCCACACCTGGGCATATGCTCTTAACTGGAATTGAACTTGGTATCTTCAGTCCACAGGCTGACGCTCTATCCACTGAGCCAAACCAGCTAGGGTGGTACGAATGAGTATGAATTATTTTAGTCTTCTTCTCTAATAATATATCTTTGCTCTTGGTGATCTTTCCTAATTCTTTGGTTCATGCTCTCCCAACTCTCATCCTTTTTCTTTCTCTTAATTTCTTGACTCCAGTCTCCATTTGAATTTATGACTGAACCAAGGTAAACAAAATCTTCAACAATTTCAATGTCTTCATTGTCTATGTTAAAGTTGTGTATTTTTTTTGAGTTTTGTCTTCTTGATGTTCAAATGTAATCATACTTTAACACTTTTTTTCATTTATTAATGATAAATCATTTCAAATCATTGCTGCTTTCTGCCAGTATGATGGTGTCCTTTGCTTGTCTTAAGCTATTGATATTTGTTATACCAATCCTTACTCTTCCTTTCTATGAGTCCAGCTCATTTTTTTCTAAGAGATGTTTCACATACAGATTAAACAAATAGGCTTATATAATACACCCTGTCTGATACCTTTGCTTATAAGATACCACCTGTCTTTCCATATTCTATCTTGGCAGGGGCTCCCTGTCTGCAATACAGGAATTCGATTATCAAGGGCTGAGGCTTGCCTATTTCTTTCAGAATAATCCATAGCTTCTGTGGAACAATATTCAACAATAGAAGAATAATATAAACATAAGGCTAAACATAAGAAAAGAGGCTTACTTGTTTACTAAATCAAAATTAGCCTCTGTGGGTGTTGAATTGAAATCAAATTTCTGTTAGAGCCCCAAGAAATCAATTGTGACCAGCAGTTAATAACTAGTTTGCTAACAGCTTGAGGCAAAGCCAAGGGCAGTTAACACTCTTACAAATTAGTTGTTAACTGTGCTAATGACTGATTTTGCAGGGATTATTGCTGTTTTAAACAGACATCAATTCAGCTTTATCACTGAGTATAGAAAAGTTTACAGCCAAAAACATGATTTTCACTCCCTCAGCTTGACACTCTGGATTCTAGTTAATATGATATTCTAACATCATATGGTGTTTGATTTCTTGCTTTTGTAGGAAGAAAAGTAATACAAGATTTGTTTTCCTCACTCATAGTATAGTTGATTGAAGATTTCTAAGTTTCTTATGAGATCATAGGAAAATATGATACTAGAAATATGTAAATCTTTTCTCATTTTTTGATAATATATTCATCACATTGTTAAAATATGCATGCTAATATTATTAGATACCATTGCAAACATACAGGTAACAACATGAGCCAAACTAAGTAGCAAGCACATCAGCCAACGGTGAGTGCATTGGCACTTGCAGAGAGTCCTTGCTAATGTAAATCATCTTGAACTACTGGTTTATGGCAGTGGAAGTTGTTGTGAGGAATCAGGTTAGAGGTGTGCAGGTACAAATCTGGATGGGGCTAGCTGCTGGTAAGGATGTGGTACAGACTAGTAGCAAGAAAGGAGACTATATTCAGACCCCAGAGCAGCTATGAGAGCCCTGGCTTTGGTCCTGCAAATGTATAGCTGTAAGGACTAGCCCTGAATACATGCAAAATAGTGAGGCTCAGTCAGTTTCAGGAGTCTAGATTGATGACTGGGATTCACAAAGCCAAAAAGTCCTAAGCTGACTGTCTGTGGAGATCTCAGGCTCTGGGTTAGTGGTAAATGAACTCCTTTAGCTTTTTCTTGACTGGGAAGCTTTTTATCTGTCCTTAGGTTTTAAATGATACCATGTAGAAGCCTGAACCAGCATACAAAAAATAAAATAATAATATCTTAAGTTATTGGGGGGAGGATTCTTATATATTTATGAAATTGAATAAAATAATAAATATTTATAGAAATACTAAAAATCCAAAAGGAGAATATAAGTTTTTAAGGAGAACAGTGTAAAAAGCACCTGATCCTAACCTTTCCAGAATTTACTTTAATGACCAAAGACTGGGCCAACTTCTATAGGGACTTTGAGGTTTCATGTCCTCTTTATTTCATCTATCCATCAATATTTTGATTTGTTGTATTCATATATTTAAAATACTATTCCATTTACAACTGTCATTATATCAATTATGCACTAGCATTTAAGTGGGAAGGAGCTTCCTTGCCAGCAGCTCTTTGCTATGAATATGTGATATTATATAATACTACAGGGATTCCTAAAGTGCATTAGTGATTTGACATAATAAATGGAAATTCAATTTTGCTATTCCCTACCTTTTTTGAACATATCTGTTATACTAAAGGCATTTTCATCAAAGGTTCTGAAGATGTAGTTAGGAGAAAAGAGATGAAATACATAGTCATCTTTTAATCTTTTATCATACATATATTAGCATAAGAATATTACCTCATTTTGGTGTATCATTTCATTTTTCAAAAATATATTGCCTTTTTGTGTGTTATACTTATTTTTTAGGAAATAACCGTTCATGATAACATCCTTTAAATGTCATTTTAGGACTAAAGCATAGATTTGGGCACTTAACATCACATGTTGAAAGCACCACTATTGATATATTAGGGCAGATTGTCAATACAGAAAAATGGATTAGCTATCCAGGTAATAGTGTCATTCATATAGATTTGCAGTCTTTTCAGGTGTTCATGAAATAAAAACTATTTTTTTCTACCTGAGACACCAAACATCCAGATTAAAATTAGATAAAAAATGGCCACAGACTCTGATGCTTTTATTTTTATTTTTTAAAATATATTTTTATTGATTTTTTTGCAATATAAATTATAATTAATAGTAGTACACGTTTTCCTTTCCCCCTCCCCCTTATCCTCCCCCCAGCCTCCCCTACCCACCAGCACATATCCCCACCCTCCCCCTCCCCGCCCCAGTGTCTTTCATTCATTGGTTATGCTCATATGCATGCATTTAAGTCCTTCAGTTGATCTCCCCCAGCATCCACCTCCCATCCACCCAAGCCTTCCCCCTGTAGCTTGACAGCCTGTTCAAGGCCACCCTGCCTCTATATCAATCACTCTCCCCTGTTTCTTTTCTTCAAAAATATCTTGCCTCTGCATACAAGAAATAAGTGTATAAGAACAAAAAATGTTTGAGTCTCAGTTTCAATGTCCAACTGTTCTGAGTCCCAGTTTCAGTGTCAAATAATTCTTTATGTGTACATGTCAGCAATGGTATCCAGATGGTGGACACATCGTGGTAATGCAAGATCCATCCTCTCTGGTTTGGTCCTGGGCTGCCCGCAGACATGCACAGCTGCCGACTGCTAGCATGGCAAGGTGTCGTCAATGTCCCCCATTTCTGGACCATCCTCGTGGCTGGAACAGACCCGCCAGTTCCTCACTGTCGCAGGAACCCACATGGTCTTGGAGTTGTTCTCTGCAAACACACAAACACATTCTCGACCAAATGTTAACAAAGGGATCCTCTCTGCAAAATAGACTTGGGATTCTTTTTAATTTTTGCCTAAATGATTTTCCTTTGGCTTATTTTGACACCCTGTTTGTTTTTCATGGGTGTCCTGCAGTTGGTTTTACAAATGGAATTTCATTTACTGGAGTAAGAATTTTCTAGATGTATTTTACTTACTCCATATTTTTTTCCTTACATGATATTACCCCACTGCCCCCTCCCCTTTTTTGATTAGTGGGGGCTTTTGGAACTTTTATGTTGCAGTCTTGGTAATTTTAAATTTTAATTTTGCACACAAATATGACTGCTTTAGGTTCTTTGGATGTTAGGCAATTTTACAGTGAGATGAACTACTAATAGATTTTTTAGTTAATGTTTTAGGAAAAGCTTTTTGTCCAGTACACTAAAATTTTCTTGAGTATTCACTTATTTCACTTGGCCAATTTAAATTAATCTGAAAATTTGATTACTATTTTCCTCTCAATTTTAATGCTCAAGCAGAAATCTTAGTTTACGCTGTAAATACTAGTGGAAAGGAATATTTGCAATTTTGAGTAGGTCCTGAGCATTCCTGGTAATAGACTGAATTTAGATATAGAGCAGCTATTGCTGGCCGAGTCTCTGTTTTAAAGGTAGATGTTTGCAAATCTTTTAAAAAATCTAATGTTCCTCCTTGACCTACAGTATTTGTGTTTTTTAAAATATCTTTATGCTTAGATTAACTAAGAATTTATGATTTTATTGAGCATTGTGATTTTAAGGAACTAAAGTATTACTAAATAAACTGAACTAATGGACCATGTAATAAACACCATGTAATAAAAAAATGCCATTTTACTGTCTGAAATAAGAACAAATTGCAAGAGATCTGCCAAGATTTGTGCTGATCCTAACATATGTGCTAAAAAAAAAATACTATCCTCAATAATTATATGATTAATTTCCACCTGATAGAACAAAAATGTGAATATAAAACATTTACAATTTATGGTGTAGCTGATAGTCTTGATTTTATAGGAATTAATACTATAGTCCAAAGAGATTTTACCTCCTGGCAATCTCAAGACTTAGAATAGTTTTGTCCTATATCTTATATGCAAACAAGCACGATATAAGTTTTATGTGTTTTACATAGTATTCCCTAAACATTAATTAGCGTCTCCATTATTGAAATTTTAGGAAATGTTCCTGAAGTAGATAGAATATTAACCCTCACAGAGGTCCAACCTCTGATCCTATGCAACTGTTAATATTTTAGCTCACATATCTAAAGAGAATTAAGGTTGCAGAGATAATTAAGTTTGCTAATCAGATGTCCTCTGAATTGGAAGATTATTTTTGGTTATTTAAGTTGACCTAATGTAATCAAAAGTTTCTGAAAAGCAGAAGAAAAAAGCAAAGAGGAGATGGGAGTGATTTGATATGAGAACCTGACTCACTGTTGGCTTTGAAGATAGAGAAAATGTTGATTTTGGACTGTAGAAGCTGAATTCTGTCCTAGATTCCCCAGAAGGAAAGAATGTAGGCCTACTAAAATGTTGAGTTTAGCCCAGTAAGACCCATTTCCAACAGAACTGTAAGATAATAAATCTGTGCTGTTTAAAGCCACAACATATTTGGTAATGTGTTGCAGAAGCAACAGAACAATAATATAGAACTTTAATATCCTATTAGCAATCTTTGTAACATCTCTGTTTCACTGCTTTAGACAGAGGAATGTTTTTCTCTATAAACTACTGGTAGCTTTGTGATTGGTTTCCTTCCCTCATCTTCATCTTCCCATGTAGCTTAAACATAATAGGCACTCAGAAGACATTTTTTTTACTTTGCACGCAATGTGAGCAAAAAAAAACACACAAAAAAACAAACAAAACACACACACACACACACACACACACACACACACACACACAGAAAAACAAACAACTAAATATAACCCAACTATTTATGCATATTTCAGAAGATAATGTATTGGCATACTTTCCTAAAAACTGCCTGGTTTGAAACAAATGAAATGGAAGTTGTAATGTTTAGTATACACTAAAATTAAACAACTATTTTTTTTAATCACTATCAACCTCCTCAAATACCTTACTCAATCACATTTGGCCTAATCACTGAATCTCTTAAGCATTATTTCCATCATATTGGCTACTGGGTCTTCTGCAAGAAGGTACACTGGCAGGTAATATGTTTACAACCCTCTGTTGTCATGTGTTAATTTCATGTGTAGGAACAGAGGAGATACAATCATATGCACCTGCCATTCTTTGCAACCCAATTCACCTACAGTGCTGTGACAGCCTATGAGCACTGAACTTTACGGAACTCAAAATGTGTGAACATTCATTGAGACCTGAATCCCGTACAAGATACAAGAGAGGCTACATGTTTCATTTACACCATAACTTGCTTCAAACAAAGAAAGAAAACAGCTTTCTAACAAACACGAACCACCAAGAAATCCATATCACAGCCTTTCTTAATGATGTTACTTCCCTTATTAGCCAAATACTTTTACTGAAAATTAAGACATAAAAGAAAAGTGAATGACAAAGCAACTTATTATTTCTTCATTTTTTTTGTGTCAATCCATTCCTTAATCTTCAGCAAACCTAAAGTAGAAAGTATTGACTACTCACAGATGATGAAGTGAAATAAGAACTTTTAGTTAATTTAGTATAGTATTTCCACTGTTCTAGTATCAATAAAACACATATATACATATGAGTTACCAACCACAAATTATATATTTTTGATGATTTTGCATATCAATTAAGTGATTTTATATTTGCCTTTCAAAATCATCTTGCACAGTATAAAAATGAATGGATTATGCATGCTAATATTTTTTCTCAGAACATTAAATCCCAAATTAAAGCAATATGACAAATCAAGAAAGAGATCACACAAGAAATGAAAAAGTTGATATTTTTGTGCCTTTTGAGATACTTTTAAAGTACATTTTCAGTTGTATCATACCCTGCAAATTATGTAGTTGACTTTGAATGGTAGTGTACTATTCAGAAGCTACCATTTTAGAAACATAGAGCCTTAGGGTTTTTGTTGTTGTTGTTGTTGTTGTTTGTTGCTTATTTATTCTCCTCACCCAAGGGTGTGTGCTTCAGGGATAGAGAAAGAGAGGAAGGAGTGGGGGGAGATGTGAAAGAGAAACATCAATCAGCAGGCTCCTGCACGTGCCTTGACTGCTGTTCAAACCTACAACCCAGATATGCGACCTGACGAGTAGTTGAACCCATATCCTTTTTGTATATGGGGTGATGCTCCATCCAACAGAGTCAGAGCCAGCCTTAGGTTTGATTCAAAGATTGTCTCTGTGGCTGGGAGTACTTGGATAAGTTTCTGAGTCTGAATTTGTAAGTTCCATTTTTTCATTCTTGGACCATAGATAATAACATTTTCCTTTAAAAGTCTTTATAATCATACAGTTAGGGGAATATGTCCTCTAATAGAGTACAGAACAGGTGCTCATTAACTGGGAGTTCCTGTTAGCTCCATTTTGTCTTCTATGGATACTCTTAAGCATCATGCACTTAAGAATTGACCCAACATAATCAAGTTTTATTCTAATTATAAAATAGACAACCTACCACAAACAATGGAGTAGAAATAATACCCAGAAATAGTGTCAAAAGCAAGAGAGTTCTATACTTTCCAGTATAAAACAAGAACCAGAATAAAAGAGCCAGACTTCTGAGTCTCAATAATCTCATGCTGGGTCTCAAGACCCTTACATTTTTAAATTGTATCAATCCTTTGTAATAGATGAAAAAATATTGGCCTTTCTCTCTCTCCCTGTGTTCCTGGCCAGCTATGGGTAAATGTCAAATGTTTAAGAACAGTGCTTCGATTTGAAATCTTAATATAAACTACTTTTACCCTCAAAGTATTTTCTTCCTACACATTATCTCTTGTTCAAGAGTTTACTCAACATTAGTGGTGGATTTTGCTATGTTTAATTTATATAGTATTTGATTGCAATGAAATAGAAACTTCAGAACTCTGTGAAACAGATAAAGTTGAGTATTCTTTCCTAACAAATGAGATTGCAAGAAATATTTAGATATTGCTTAATCCACCCTGGCCTTCTGCATGTATAGGGGATTTAATTCTTCAAACTTTTGTGAATTCAACATATGAATGTCCTATTATAAAATAACTAAAGGCCCAGTGCATGAAATTTGTGCACATGAGGCGGGGGATGTCCCTCAGCCCAGCCTGCAGCCTCTCCAATATGGGACCCCTTGAGGGATGTCCGACTACGCGTTTAGGTCCGATCCCAGTATGATCGGACTTAAACAGGCAGTCAGACATCCTTCTAACAATCCAGTACTGCTGGCTCCAAACTGCTCACCTGCTGACCCCCTGATTGCCCCTCACTGCTTCTGCCTATAAGCCTGATCACCACCTAACCACTACCCTGCCAGCCTAATTGATGTGTAATTGCTCCCCTGCCAGCATGTTTGTCCCCAACTTCCCTCCTCTGCCGACCTGCTCACCCCTGAGTACCCTCTCCTGCAGGCTTGATTGCCCCCAACTGCCCTCCCTTGCAGGTTTGGAATCTCCCAATGGCCCTCCCCTACTGGCCATCTTGTAGTGGCCCTCTTTTGCTCTCATGGGGGCAGGATCTTTGACCACATGGGGACAGCTGTCTTGTGTGTTGGAGTGATGGTCAATCTGCATATTACTCTTTTATTAGACAGGATAGAGGCCTAGTACATGGGTGGGGGTAGCTGGTTTGCCCTGAAGTGTGTCCCAGATCAAGGTGAGGGTTCCCTTGGGACATGGGGTGGCCTGGGCAAGGGGCCTGTGGTGGTTTTCAGGCTGGCCATGGGATCTGGGATTAATTTATGTTCTACAATTGAAACTTTGTAGCCTGGAGCAGAGCCAAGCCTTCAGGTCACCTTGTGGCCGGAGCCATTTCTGTTGGGATATTTACCTTCAATAATTGAGACTTTGTAGTATAGAGTGGAGGCCTAGGCTAGGGCTGCAGAAGTTTGGCTTCCTCCATCTCCCAGGCAACTCTAGCCTCTGCTCTCTCTAGCTCCATGGCTGCCACCATTTCTGTTCAGATTATGTATCTTTTATAATTGAAACTTTGTAGCATTGAGTGGAGGCCTAGACCAACAACAGAAGGCGGAATGCTTGGCTTCCTCCATTTCTGGGAAAACCCAAGCCTCCCTCCTGCTCACAGTGGCAGCAGCCATCTTGGTTGGGATTTATTTGCATAATTTGCTCCTTACTGGCTTATGGGCATGGCTGTGGGTGTGGCTTAATTAGAGGTATGGTCAATTTGCATATTACTCTTTTATTAGATAGGACTAGAGGCCCAGTGCATGAAATTCATGCATGGGAGGCATTGGATGTCCCTCAGCCCAGCCTGGATCCTCTCCAATCTGTGACCCCTCGAGGGATGTCTGACTTCCCATTTAGACCCTATCGTGGAAGGATCACAGTAGGATTGGGCCTAAATGGGCAGACGGACATTCTTATCACAATCCAGGATTGCTGGCTCCAAACTGCTCACCTTCCTGCCTCCCTGATTGCCCCTAACTGCTTCTGCCTGCCAGCCTGATCACCCTTTAGCCGCTACCCTGCCAGCCTAATTGATGTCTAACTGCTCTCCTAACAGCCTGTTTGCCCCCAGCTTCCCTCTTTTGCAGGCTTGATCGCCCCCAATTGCCCTCCCTTGCAGGCCTGGTCCCTTCCAATTGCCCTCCCCTGCTGGCCTGATCCCCACAACTGCCCTCCCTTGCAGGCTTGGAACCTCCCAAAGGCCCTCCCCTGCTGGCCATCTTGTGGTGGCCATCTTGTGTGCACATGGGACAGGATCTTTGACCACATGGAGGCAGCCCTCTTGTGTGTTGGAGTGATGGTCAAACTACAAATTACTCTTTTATTAGATAGGATAGAGGCTTGGAGGATGGGTGGGAGTAGCTGGTTTGCTCTGAAGAGTGTCCCAAATCAGGGTGGGGGTTCCCTTGGGGTGTGGAGCAGCCTGCGCGAGGGGCCTGTGGTGGTTTGCAGGCTTGCCACAGCACCCAGCATCCCAAGTGGAGGTGCTGGGATCTCAGATTATTTTATGTTCTGCAATTGAAACTGTAGCCTAGAGCAGAGCCAAATCTTTTGCTCCTTCCGTGGCAGCAGCCATTTCTGTTGGGATATTTACCATCTATAACTGAAACTTTGTAGCCTAGAGTGGAGGCCTAAGCCGCCCAGGGTTTCAGAAGCTTGCCTCCTTCTAGCACCCAGGCAACCCTAGCCTTTGCTCTGTCCAGCTTCCTGGCTGCCACTATTTCTTTGGAATATATCTTCTATAATTGAATCTTTGTAGCATTGAGTGGAAGCCTAGGCCAGCAACAGCAGGCAGAAAGCTTCGTTCCTCCGTTGCTGGGGAAACCCAAACCTCTCTCCTGCTGTCAGTGGCCACAGCCATCTTGGTTGGGGTTTATTTGCATAACTTGCTCCTGATTGGCTGGTGGGCATGGCTGTGGGTGTGGCTTGCTCAGAGGTAAGTCAATTTGCATATTACTCTTTTATTAGATAGTATGGTTGATTTCAGAGAAATTGCCCATGGTGAAGGTGAGCTTATACAGATAAATCTCTCTGTAAGAACAACTGAGTAAGTTTTCAAAGTAGAAATATGATTGCCCTCGGAATCATGATTTCAGAGGAAGATCATTATACTGGTTATTTGAAAATACTTCATAGTCATCTGTCTTGTTGACAATATATAATCTAGTCATTAAAAATAAGGAGAGACCTAAGCATGCTTGAAACATTTGCCTCAAATTAGTAATCTCTTTCTCCACTCTCTTTCTAGTGACCTTATCCCCCTTCACTCTCTTTCCCATTCCCTCATCTGGAGAACACAGCAGTACAATGAATCTCAGGTTTCAGAAAGTAGATAGTTTGCAAGAAATTCTTATAAAACCCTCATATATTTCTCTCTATCAAAAATTTATTGTTTTAGATGTTTGTTTCTAGTAAAGACGAGAAAGATCATACAATATAATATACAGAACATGTACCATAGAACTAGGATCCCAGTGCACGAAATTTGTGCACTGGGGGTGGGTGATTCCACAGCACAACCTGTCCCCCCACACATATGGGGAGCCCTCAGCGGATGTCCTACTAACCACTCACCCCAGCCTGCACAAGCTATGCAATGGGGCTCCGTCCTAGCCACATACCACCCCGCCTCCTGGCCCAGGCCTTCGCCCCAGCCAGCTTGAGCCTATTTAGTATGGGCCTTGGCCCCACCCAGGCCTTCTCCCAGGCTAGCGTGCGCTGGCTGCCTCAACCCCATGCCCTACGGCCCTGGGACCTCGACCCTGCCTCCCAGTCCTGGCCACCTTGTCCCTGAGCGTGGCTTGTGGGTGTAGCAAAGGTATAGTCAATTTGCATATTGTCCTTTTATTAGATAGGATTGTACACTTGAAGCCTATATAACCCTATTAAGTAATGTTATTCTGATAAATTTTATATTAAAAAAAGAAAATAATAAAACTTTAAGGGTATAAAATAAGCATAAGAGGGCCATAATAATATTTGCTAAATGTATTGAGTTTGTGTAGATTTTATGGGTGTAGAAAATTACTTATTTATCTTTAGACAAAACTTTGCATACAGAGAATGCTATATGGAAAACTAAAATATGGTGTTAAAAGAAAGAAATTTTATCATAGGTAGTCAAAAAATTAAAATGAATCCAATCCATCAAATATTATAATCTGGAATGACTATTGAAATTATTTTTTATGCCATGGATCTGTCTTCTACATTTGTGATATTGATGATCTTGAATCAGATTTATATAAAATTATTAATATGTGAAAATTTCCACATATACAATATTGAACTTACATAAGTCAATTAAAGCTAAAAATGCCTGTTGCTTTTTTTAAAATAAAAGTTTATCTTAGAGAGAAACAAGATGGCGGCATAGGTAAAACACCTATCTTGCCGCCATACTCAGCAATTTTAATACTACAACTTAACGAAAGAACAAACACCTTCCAGAATCACCAGAAAGCTCGCCGAGTGAAAATTCCACAAATAAAAGTGAAAATAAGACACTGACTCGGAGGAGTGGCAGACAGCATTGAAAGATTTGCACAGAGAGAGGTTTGGAGCGTGCGCCAGCCTAGAGGGTGGGCAGCTGAAAACTGGCCACTTTTCTCGAACGGGGAGACAAAGACATCCCACTGGGCTGAATATCCAGCTCTGGGCGAAGTCCAGGGAACCAACTATCATACGGGGTGAAAACTGGACAGTGGGAGGGCACGCTGAAGCTCGGGCGCTGCAGGGGTCTCCAAGCTTGTGGAGAAGGCAGCTTGCTCGAACAGCTCAGCTGCGTGACTGCGCACAGAGCACTCTGCAACTTGCTATCTCATTCGGGAAACCCTCAGACTGCTTTGTTTTACGACCCTGGGTGAGACATTGCGCATGCAGACTCATTTGGGGAGAGTCTGAATTCCCCAGCAGCCAGTGGAGCTCAGCAGCGTTTCTCTCTCAGAGGTGCTGGCAGCCATTGCCCCCGGAACAGAGTCCCTGGGGCCACATAGGGCAGAGCTAACGCTGTCTGCTTGGCCTGGAGACTCCGCCCATCCAACCTGAGCATAGCTGAGCTTCAGAGATAATTGGCTTGGAGGTCAACCCTCCAAGTGCTAACAACGATTAACCTGAGCTTAATTTCAGCAAGACTGTGCAGCCCATATCCACCTCAGGTAACTGGGGAGGCTGAGCCACTGTCCCTAGTAGGAAGTCTACCACACAAAGCTAATTGACCAACTCAGGGAAGCAGCCACCATGCAGCAACATGGAAAGAAATCAGATGTGAAAGAAATGGAGGAAAAAAAAATGACTGGACATGGAATTCAAAACCACAGTTATAGGGTTTTTCAAGAGGCTCCAACAAAAGGTCGAGGCCTATAAGGAATTAAGCAAGACCACAAAGGAAATGAATGAGTCCTACAAGGAAATGAAGGAGACCCTCAAGGATATAAAGGAGACTCTCAAGGATATGAAAAAGGACCAACCAGAAATTAAGCATACACTGACTGAAATAAAAAATATTATACAAAGACCTAAAAGTGCTCTGGAGCACCCCAAGAACCAAGTTCAAGATTTGAAATACAAAGAGGTAAAATCCACTCAGCTGAAAAAGCAAGAAACCAAAAGAATCCAAAAAAATGAAGATAGTATAAGGGGCTTCTGGGACAACCTCAAGCATACCAACATCTGAATTATAGGGGTGCCAGAAAAAGAGAGAGAGCAAGACAATGAAAACCTATTTGAAGAAATAGTGACCGAAAAGTTCCCACACCTGGTGAAAGAAATTGACTTAGGAGTCCAAGAAGCGCACCGAACCCCAATATATAGGAACCCTTAGAGGACCACACCAAGGCACATCATAATTAAAATGCCAAGAGCAAAAGACAAAGAGAGAATATTAAAAGCAGCAAGAGAGAAACAGTTGGTTACCTATAAGGGAGCACCCACACGATTGTCAGCGGATTTCTCAACAGAAACAATGCAGGTCAGACGGGAGTGGCAAGAAATATTCAAAGTGATGAACAGCAAGAATCTACAACCAAGATTACTCTATCCAGCAAAGCTATCATGCAGAATTGAAGGTCAGATAAAGTGCTTCGCAGACAAGAAAAAACTAAAGGAGTTCATCACCACCAAACCAATATTATATGAAATGCTGAAAGATATTCTTTAAGAAGAGGAAGAAGAAAAAGATAAAACTGTAAATTAGAAACAACAAATACACATCTATCAACAAATGAATCTAAAAATCAAGTGAATTAATAAGCTGATGAACAGGATAAACTGGTGAATGTAACAGAATCCCGGACATAGAGAGGGAATGGACTGGCAACTCTTGGGGAGAAAGGGGTGTGGGAAGTGCAGCAAGAGACTGGACAAAAATCATGCAACTATGGGAGAGGACAGTGGAGGTGGGTGAGGGCGGAGGGTGGGATGGGTACCAGGTGAGGGGAACTATAGGGTGAAAAAAAAGGGAACAATGTAATTAATAAACTGAACAATAAAGATTAAAAAAAAGTTTATCTTTGAGGAAAAGTGTACAGTTTATTTCATGAACTTTAATAAAATGATTCCAGAAATATTCTGAGATGTTAATGAGCCTGCTTCTCTTCTATTTTTACCTTCAAGTAAGAGATTATTCTGTGGAATGTCATTGTAAATGCTGATATTTAAAAACATTCAATTCTGAATATTCTATTAATTTTGTATTTTCTCCTTTAGGAGCAACCTATTACTTTTATTCAGAGAGAACAATATCTTATCATTCTTAAACATATTCTTCATTGTGTTCTATTCACTCAATTTTGGAATAAAATATAAAGTATCAAGATAAATTTTGAGTGACAATAGGTGTGCAAATGATATCTCAATATTATCAAGAAATATTATATTTGATATAAAATTGTTATCAGACAAGCCTTTTCAGAGAGAAAATTTTCTTTTTCTGTTTCATTAGAAAACTTCCATGGTTATCCTAGAAATATTTTTGACTTACAACTATCAGTTCCATTAATATAATCCAATTATTTTAACTCAAACTTAAAAATTTGTTGCAACCTTTTATGCTAACATTAAGGTTGTGGTATTAAAGCTATTTAACTCTTTTATTCAACAGGTTTCTTGAAAAATCAGGTATTGTACAAAACACTGTTTTTGTTTTTAACAATAGAACTGACATTGATAAGCAAGCAGACTATTTTAAAAGTCAGGTATATACATGCCTAAATAACTCTGATGTCACATAGCACATTATTTTAATTTTACAGAACATAATACTGATATCTGCAAATATAATATTGACCCAGTTTCAATTACCAAGTAGGGGATCAATAAATACTGATTAATTCATGATTATTTGCTGTTTATTTTGAAACTGTTACCAATTTTCTTCTTAAAATCAATATGTCAATACTGTGCTAGGAATTGCTGGCACTATACACATAACACGGTAATATTTATTCTCAAGAAGGAGATGGCCTTTATATCAATACCTGAGAATATTTAGCCATTAAACAGACATTTAATGGGTGCTTTCAAGTAAGCAATCATTGTGTGTGTTAAGGATTGAATGGTAGTGAACACAGCAATTATGTCATAATTTCTAGAGCATAAGGTCAATTGAAAGAATGTTGGTTAATTATATATATATATATAAATGTGTGTATGTGTGTGTGTGTGTGTGTGTATTATATATATATGTGTGTGTGTGTGTGTGTATATATATATATATATATATATATGCCATAAAGGGGAAAATGGCTAGGCAAAAAGGTAACAATGGCCTCCATAGCAATCTGGACTTGGTGTCTCTCCTGCTATGGAATTTTTATGACAATTCCTGAAAGAAGAGAGGGAAGCCATGACCATTCAACTTCTGTGGGCAGCCTGGTTTAGGGTGGTGCACAAGAATTCTTTTAGTTGTGTGTGTGTTTGTTTTTTTTAATATACTTTATTGATTTTTTACAGAGAGGAAGGGAGAGAGATAGAGAGCTAGAAACATCGATGAGAGAGAATCATCGATCAGCTGCCTCCTGCACACCCCCTGCTGGGGATGTGCCTGCAACCAAGGTACATGCCCTTGACCAGAATTGAACCTGGGTCACTTCATAGTCCACAGGCTAGTGCTCTATCCACTCAGCCAAACCAGTTAGGGCAGTTGTTGTTTTAAAATACATTTTTAATTTCAGGGAGGCAGGGAGAGAGAGAGATAGAAACATCAAAGATGAGAGAGAACCATGGATCGACTGCCTGCTGTACACCTGTCAACAAGGACTGAGTCCACAACCCGGGCATGTGCCCTGACCAGGAATTAAACCATGCCCTCTTGGTTCATGGTCAAGGCTCAATCACTGAACCACACTGGCTGGGTAAGAATGAGTTTAGCACTTTCTAAAGTTGGTGGTGACAATCTGAGGACCATCCAGGTAGGGTGCTATTATCGGGTATATCTATTATGTCATTTGTGCTCATGTTGCTAATGTTTAAATTAAGGCTTTATTTGTATCTCTTTGGGGCACTACTTTCTCATTCACATATACTCCAGCAGTGGTTTAGAGCCTTCGTGTGTACCTAAAGAGTTTATAAAATCAGAGACTGCTGGGCTCCATCCCCCAGGTTTCTGTTCAGTAGCATTTGCACTTCTAACAAGTCCTCGGGGTGTCACAGATGCTGCTGCTCTGTGAAATACACTTGGAGATTCTGTGCTAAGGACCAAAGCTATAGTTCTGGAAATACTCTTGCTATCTCCCAGCAGACAAATCCAGGACTTTGAGCTGTGTACATTGTTCATACCTGGAAAGGGACTCATTTACATGTTCACACTTACCTGGGACCACTGAGATCAAATGTTCTCTAAGGGAATACAAGTTGGCCCTAAGGATTAATTGCAGAAGCCACAACAAAACTAACTTACCTATCTGATAAGCACGGTTGCCTTAGGCGCCCTAGTGGACTGCAGCCAGGGTAGTGAAGATGCTCAGAGATGAAAACACATTTATACTCTCCTGATTTTTATTCATCTCTTGGAACACGTTGAAGCAAAAGCCTGCATTTACCACAGCAAGGGAGGTCATCTTGAAATGGAATAACCAGATGAAATGAGTTCCGAGTATATTTTTATGTGAATATGATGAGTTTTATATTATTTTACTTTTCAGCTTTGGGTATATCCATCAAATAACTTAGAACAAAAAAAATAACATTCTTTTTATCCGATATTCTTGTTGCCAACACTAAAACTATCTCTTCTGGCAACAAGATTATGATACACTCATTTTTTCCCCATTAATATTCTCTAGTGCAGTGTTTATGTGTTTCCACCCTTGGTCTCATATTCATATCTAGGACATATTCCCATTTCTCCTTGATGTGGCATTTCTCTCCAGTGGTCTTTTATAGTTTCATTTTCAAGTCCTAAGCAGACACATTCATGGAGCCTATTCAAAAATCATTGCAGGTTTCTAAACCAAAATAACAAAAAAGTGCTGTTTTCAGTAAAATAATTATTATATCAGACAGTATATTAAAGGGGTTATATAGTCCTGGAAGTATAACATAGCATTTCTTTACACATTTTCTCCATCATGTCCTATATACATATCCTCAGAATAATCATACATCCTAGTATTTTAGGACCATCTTAATTTCAAATATACATCCTTGGTCCTATAAGTGTCTTTATCATTTTCAAAACATTTTCTGATTTTTTTTTGAAATGGAAATGTAATTAAAAATTATGTACACCATTAGAAGGCACATGACTTTCCAACGCAGAGGTCTATCTCTTGATATCGAACCTATGGTATAATAGCAAATTTAAAATCCAGGATAAAAATGAGATTATCTTTGAATTCTTGTTAATGTTATTTCTGTCCCCACGATGGAATTCTTCAGGACTCTATTTTGGTAGTCTTTGCAGACTTTCTCCATAATACTCAAATTGATCTGAATACCACAATAGAGGTTGCCCCAAACTATATGACTAAACATGAATACTCCAAATTATTCTGTATATATATCACACTCCATGGGGTGGCAGGCCCCAAGAGGGTTGGATTCTTAAGGGACCCAGGCCTAATCCGAACCCTGTTTCTAATAGTTGAGTGACCTGGGTCAAGTCTTTAAGTTCTCTGAGCTTTTATGTTTCATCTTACTCAGTGAGATGATTGACTTACAGCAGGACTTAAAAAACATGTGTCCTTTCCCCTGATAGCTGTAAGAGGACCACACTGTAATATCAGGTCAGGAGGAGGGATGTACATATGGTTAGAAGCAAGAATATTCTAAAATTGTCATTGCATTGACTTTGTTGAAGTCACAAAAATTAAAATGACTTTTAGGAAAATAAAATAACAACAAATATTTATAAGTGCTATGAAGGAAATGGATGACACTTTGAGAGAATATTTTCAAGAGAACCCAATTATATTGAGTTTTAGGGAAGCTTTCTCTAAAGAGTTACAATAGTCTGAGATCTGAAATAAAAGCAAACCAAAACAGTATGAGTATTATTCTGGACCAGAAGAAAATTTTGTATGCTTTATAATTGAAAAACAATCTGTGTGGTTAAATCTCAGATAAACATGGAGAAGATGACATGATATGAGGAAGAGATGGAGGAATAAAGTCATTCACACAGAGCCCTATGTCTATACCATAGATTTTTTTCCATTTTTGTTAGGGGCAATTATTATAAGAAAAATCAATCATGCTCTGTTAACTGTGATTGTTCTATTCTGAATAGGGAAAACGTATTCTCACCTGGCCAAGAATTGTGCATGGGAACCAACATCAGAATGCAGTCTATCTCCTTCTCTGAGAACTATCTATTTTTATGGAAAGATTAAGCAATGTAGTCCCTGAGGTGTCCGGAAGCACCCACCCTCTGAGACCTCCCTAGCCCTCATTCCCTGTATCCTATAATCAGTATACCTTGCCTATTTTTCCATTCCTGTAATTCTTACTTTCCCATGTAATATTTGTCCATCTATCCAATTATAAACAACTGGCTTGTGAGGAGGGGCAGAACGGCGTGCTGCTCTCCCATACTGCCAGCATTATTGGAATTAATGTTCATATATGATCAACACTGTCTCTGCTTAATTGGCTCAAGTAGTGACAGGCAACCCAGGCTCATCAAATGCCTGTTACAATTTAAGGGCAAAAAACTGACAGAAGTTTTTAACCAGACTCATAATTTTTTGTTAAAAATACATCACTATTAGAGATTCTTGTATGTTTTGCATTCTTTCTCCTGGCCTTAGAACTTGATACTTACCCCAGATCAGTCCCTTTCTTATATGGACTTGACAATATATTTATTATAATACAGCAACTAAAAGTTAAGACTCATTCTTTTAATCCACCACTGATCTATCTGTTCGGTTATTTGATTGGAAGATCATAGTGTTACACTTAACTTACAGTTTGATCAGGGTAATCCTGCCTTTCATGATTTTAACTGATGAATCCTTATGTCACAAAAAGTGACCACTCAGAAATTGATCAACAAAATATTATTTTATTTTATTTTTCTAGTACAATTGACATTCATTATTATTTTATATTAGTTTCAGGTGAATTGGTTAGACAGTTATAAAATTTACAGAGTGATCCTCCAATTATTCTAGTACATACCCGGCACCATACATAGTTTCTATGTGAATTTTATTGACTATATTCCCTATGCTTTACTGTACATTCCATGACTATTTTATAATTGCCAGTTTGTACTAATAAACCCTTCACCTTTTCACCCAGCCCCCTATCTCCCTCTCATCTGACAATGTTCAGATTGTTATTTGTGTCTGTGAGTTTGTTTCTGTTTTGTTTGTTCATTTGTTTATTCTTTAATTCTACATGTAAGTGCAATCATGTTGTATTTTTTCTACTGACTTATTTCTCTTGCATAATACCTTCTCAGGCCATCCATGATGTTACAAATAGTAAGATTTCTTCTTTGACGTGGAAGTAATATTCCATTTTATATAAGTAGCACTTCTTTTTAAAATTATATTTTATATTTTTATTGATTCTAGAGAGGAAGGGAGAGGGAACCTAAGTGTATTGAGTTTAGAGAGAGAAACATCAAAGATAAGCCTCCAACTTGAGCATCTGCTGTGACCAGGAATTGAACCATGACCTCTTGGTTCATAGGTAGAAACTCAATCACTGAGCTGTGCCAGCTGAGCAACCATTCGCTTTTAATGGTGAAATCCTGAGAAAAATTCCCTCATTGTTCTGGCAGGAGAATAAGAGTAATTATGATTAAATTGGTTCAGAGCTTTCTCTATAGAAAGAAATACACCCAATTTTGGATGAGCCTTATACTAGCTGGGGGAATGCATTTTTTCCACCACCCTCCTCTTTATCCTGCTGTATAACATAAAGACAAAAATAAAACAAAACTCACAACTCAGCTGAAATCATGACTTCAAGGAAATAGACTGGGAAAGCTGAAGCCAGAACAGGAGTGAAGGTTTGGGGCAGGTTATGGGGGCTATATCTCTGGAAACAACAGTTGTAGAAATTACAGCTAAAGAAAGAATTAGTAAGCTCAAAAATAGATCAGAAGAAACTCCCTGATTTGAAATGGAAAACAACAAAAACAAAACCCGAGAGGATAGAACATACAAAAATGGTGGGGCAGATTAAAAAAAAACAATCATGTAAATAATTGGAATATCAGCAGGAGAAGAAAGAGAAACAAGAACAAAATAATTTCAATAATCATATATTAGAACTCGCTAAAATTAATAAAACATACAGAACCCCAGGTAACATAATGCTCAGGGAATATCATGCAAGCAAAAATACCTAAATACCCCATGCTCAACCACTCAGCCAAACTGGGTGTGGCTGTAACACTTTATCCCTTCATCTGTTTTTGGCTACTTGAGTTGATTTCATACCCCCTATGCTACAATGAACTTAGGGGTGCATATATCTTTCTGAATTAGTGTTCTGGATTTATTTGGATATATACACAGAAGTGGAAATTGTGGGATGATGATATAGTCCTAGTTTTAATTTTTTTGAGGGACCTCCATCCCATTTTCTATAACAATTCCATCAATTTACAATCCCACCAACAGTCCACAAAGTTTCACTTTTATCCACATTCTCATCAACATTTGTTTTGATTTATTAATGATAGCCACCCTGACATATGTGAAGTATTATCTGATTGTGGTCTTAATTTGCTTTTCTTTGATTATTAGTGACATTGAGCATTTTTCATATGTTTACTGGTCATCTGCATATCCTTGCTGGAGAAGTATCTATTGAGGTTCTTTGCCCACTTTTTAACTGTATTGTTTTTGGGGTTTGTTTTAGTGCTGGTTCTTTATAACTTTTGGATATTAATCCCTTATCAGAAGTATTATTGGTGATTATGTTCTTCCAATGAGTGGGTGTTTATTCATTTTGCTGATGGCATCCTTTGCTATGCAAAAACTTTTTAGTTTGATGTAGTCTTATTTATTTATTTACTTATCTATCTGTCACTGAGCCAAACCAGTTTCGGCTGTATAAGCAATTTTTAAAATATCAATTTTTGGAAGCAAAACCATAGAATAGCATAAGAAGTATTATCTTCTTTATTCTTAGCTCAATAGCAACAACAAGATACATATTAGATTAGCTCCGTTTGAAAACTGGCTTTTCAAGAAACTGCAACTTGGTCTCCTGGGTCTAAAGTTTCATTATAATATCTTTTCTACCTGTCACTTGCTGTCTTAGATGCTGCAAGTATTTTTATAAGAAAACAATTCTAGCTGATTTTACTTTATGAAATAAGTGTTGAAGGGATAGAATAAAGTTCTAGTTAACTAGTTGCTTTTTAAAAATATAGTAGCTAATTACAAAAACAGACACATATATATATATATATAAACACTCATCAGTGATTTTATAAACTACTCTGTATTTCAAAGAGAGATTTTTTATGTGTTTTAGATTCATAAGTCTAAAGATTAAATAAAAGTATGTCAACGATGATAATCACCCAAAATAATATATATTTGAAAATTCCCCAGAAGGGAGAAGAAGCTGTCATAAAGTGAGAAGCAGAGGTGATGAGCTAGTTAAATAGCTGAGAAAATTGCAGCAAAGTAATGTCAATGGTCTAGCAGAGTTCCAAATGTGTTTGAGGAATCTCAAGTTTGTTTCTTCTAGGTGGATGGATAAATAATAAAATAACATTTTCCATTTATTATTCCATCAATAAACACTGAACAGATACTGTATGCTAGGTTAAGTTAAAAGATATATATCCAACAAATATGTCAGAGCTTGTTGTCTTGAATTCTATCTTACTGTCTATTGGATATTTTCATTTTGATGACAGACATTAAGATTCAAACCTACTAAATTTTCCTCAAAATTTTATTTTTCTTCTGCAATCTTTATTTCCTTTAACTACCATCTATTCTACTGTGACCATTATAATCCTTGGTAGTTAAAGGAAATAAAGATTACAGAAGAATAAGAAAATTTTGAGAAGAATCTAGAAGATTTGAATCTTAATTCCTGTCATCAAAATGATAAGACAGAATTAAAGACATTTAATTAATCTTAAGTATATTTGACTACTTTACTCAAATAACTTCCAATATTGTCCATGCCTTCATATCATCTTTAGCTCAGGCCACAAAGTCTCTAGTATTTACTTCTTATCTGAAGAATTTGTTATAGTCTCTATCTATGACAATTCCAATATACTATGGCAATCAGAATGGTATAATAGAATATAAAAATGATGATGTCAAACTTTTGAATTTGTTCTGATCAAAATATCTCAAAAGCATCTCTAATGACATTATGGAATACATAATTTTTTGTTGAGTCCTATCCATTTTAAGACATTCTGTTTCACCCCTGATTTCTACCTACTCAGTATCAGTAATACCACTATCCCCATAATTTTAAAGAACAGAAAAATGTTTTAAGATGGTTTGCTAAGGGCAAAATTGCTTGTCATTGAGAATTACTCCTCCAGACCATCAGGAAAAATTATGAATTTCCAAATATAGCATATACGAGTCTTCCTAACCAGGGAACTGACCACTTAGACCACCTAATTTATTGCAGATATACTTGTCTAATTTCATGTCTTTGACAACAAGGGCAAGTTGTCGTTTTGATTATTATAAGGTTCCAAACATATAACATGTGTAGAAATCAGCTAAAAAAAAAAAATCTAGTACTGGGACCTTAGCAGCAAAATTAATCTCAGCCCCCCACCCATTGGGCTAAAGCTTCTAATGGATTCCCTGCCCCATTAAGGAGATCCTTATGCATTGGAGAAACCATGATTTATAGAAATAAAGTGTTGCAACAAGGAATCCTGAGGTTGATGCCAATGAAGTTTCAAAATGAGCAAACCAAGACCTAAACATATCAGAAATTGCTCTATATCCTTATAATTATTTTTAAACAATTTGAGGTCCTGCTTGTTTGAGTAGTAGTCTATACTATTTCAACGAGAGAGAGAGAGAGAGAGAGAGAGAGAGAGAGAGAGAGAGAGAGAGGAGAAACCAGGAATGGGAACTTCTTAATAAATGAAAGCATATCTGTATAACTTAAGGGTTCCGGAGTATTACATTTCACTATAGTGCAATCTGGCAAACCATGATTTATTCATCAGGAAAGATAAAATAATCTTTTAAGTATACTCTATTTAAAGAAGTTAACATTATTTAACCATTATTTTAAAATATTCAACAAACATTGACAAAATAAAAATGTTTTGACACTTTTTAGCAATTTGGAAATCAACTTTCAAGACAATAACTTCCTTAGAGTTGACAAGATTATCTTTGAGCAAGAATTTAAAAATAGCCAAATTTTATTTATTCTGTTGTTAACATGAATAACTATAACATAGAGTCAACTTTATAAATATAAATTATTTAAGCTATAAATTGTGAAATTACACAATTTCATAAAATAATTTTAAAAATTTGATATGTTGTACATATATGTATACCTTAAGCCATTCAATGTATGATAAAATTTAATGGTTACATCATGTAAAATAAGATATAATATTTCACAAGTAAATTTATGATACAAGTGATCATATGACTGCTTGATTTTAAAAGACAGTACTTATAATAGTCTTTGCTGAGACTAATTTATGGATATAAGGTAGGAGGTGTTAAAACTATGAAGCATTTGGGGATTCATGAAGCCATGGCAAGTCACTTTTTTTTTCATTCACAATACCTAATAAAATATTATTCTAACAAGGAATTTGGCATTATGAAAATTATAGACCTTTAAATTGAACACTTTTTAAATTTATTATACAATCCATAAAATTTTTATAAATCTCTTTATGACTAATTTCTAAATGAGAAATGACAATTCTATATAATAAAGAGCTAATATGCAAACAGCCACTGTGTCCTGGTGCCCTCATGCCAGGCCCAGGGGATCTGAGGTGGTAACCCCCACCCCAGTGCTGGGCCGAAAAACCTGACGCTACAACCTCTGCCCTGCAGGGATTAACTGGGGTGTGGCCAGCCAGGTCTGGGTCTCAGACGATTATGAGGCATACGCTGGTGGGCAGGATCTTGAGTCTGGGTCCTATGGCGTGCCCCAGATTCTGCCAGGAAGGAGATTTTCATATACATTTTACTAATTTTCTTTCATCTCTGATACTTCTATTATAAATAAAGGGCAAATAGCAATATTAAAATAATTCCTCTAATTAATTCCCTTTTAATGTGCACAAATTTCATGCACCAGACCACTAGTATCCTATCTAACAAAGAAAGAATATACTAATTGACCCTCCCACCATCACAAAGATGGTGTGCCCACAGCCAATAAGGAGGGAATATGCTAATTGACTCCTCTGCCCTAAAAAATGTTTGCACCACAGCCACAAGATGACACCACCCAGTTCCTCAGCCCTCTAACCCCTCAGGGCCAGCCTAAGCCACAGGCAGGCCTTGGATGGTGGTTACCCAGCTGCCCAGGGCCATCTGAGGCTCAAGTAAGCAGGGCTGGCCAAGGCTTGCATTGCCAGCTCTGGCAGAAGCAGAGGTGTGATGGGGGTGTCACCTTCCAGTGATCACCCCAGGTCACCTCCCACCCCTGAGGGATCTTGGACTGTGAGAAGGGGCATGCCAGTCTGAGAAACCTCCTCCAGTGCATGACTTTTCATGCACCAGGCTTTTAGCTTATAATAAAACTTCAGTTCTAGTACTGCTTTATTTTCAGTTATACCACGCAAAGTTATTTTAGTATTCTAGAAATAATATGTGCTAGATATTGTGCATTTTGATGTTGCATAGTAATGTAATAGCATGAGCTTAAAATATTTTTGGAAGAATAAGTGAGTAGGTAAATTATTTATTGAATAAATACCAGTTACTGAAAATCTATTTATGTTAGACACTGTGCCAGCTGATATTTGTTTACTAAATTTCTTTTGCAGTTGGAGCACGTTTTATTTTAATTACTAGTGGCCTAGTGCACAAAATTCATGGATGGGGTGAGGGGGAGGGCTGTTCCTCAGCCTGGCCTGCACCCTCTTCAATCTGGGAAACATGGACTATTTGGATTTTGCATTCCAGATGGTCCAGGTACCATATTTGATTTTACAATTTAAAAAATTCAAGGACACTGGTCTTCATCTAGGATTTCTGCCTTATAGTCAGTGTCATCTTCTGTTCATAATTTGAATTCACTATCTAATATCAATAATATGTTAGTGTGAGGCAGGCCACATTTCTGAAATTCAATGACATGAACTATAGCTACTACTTTGCCAAATATAGAATTTACATACGTCATGTAAAAGAGAATTCAGCATAATATTAAAAACTCTGGCTACCAAGTCAGATCTGTTTTCAACTTTTTGCCAGCATTGTAAATTGTTTGCAATATCTGCCCATTTGGGGTTGCACAAGTAATGGTTATGAATAAATTGGGCTTGCCATACTTACTTAAAATTGCCATAGCATCTTGATATCGCTGGTGCATATTTCTGGGACTATCCTCAAAAGATGATGGAAGTGTTATCATTTTACCAATTGGAACATTGTCATTTTCAGATCTAGATGTGAGATAATCCATCAAACCACTAAATTTTCAACTCTCAAATTAGATTGGTTTGCTTTAATGAAACTTATCTGATTGACCTCCCTTGTTGAATATGAATCCACAATAAATTGTTGAGTTAATTTTCCTGCATTTAAAATAGGATTGAATGTCTTCTGCACAGAGAGATGAAATCTATAATACTGCATTTGTGTGACTCGTGTCCTTGCATTTTGTCTAATATCATTGTTGATTACATTGTCATCTCTGAGTCTTAATGCAATATCTGTTCCCCAGCTTTTTTCACCAGGTGGAAAAAGAATAGAATATGCCATTGCATCTAATGTAGGAAGCAGAATACTGATTTGCTTCATTTTAGTGGCATTAAAATTATTGGGATCTGGTTTACAGTGAATGAAAAATTCCCTTTCAAAAGGAGGTTCTCCATCTTTGTTTCTGAATATGACTACAACCTCAGTTACATGGGGAGAATTATATCTACCCTGATCACTGTTACTGTCGTATTTAATCACCATGGTTACTTTCATAGGAGCAACACCTTTTGCTGCTGCTTCAGTTTGGGCTTTCTTTTCTACCTTATGTTGCATCTTGTACAATTTTGTTAATTCATTTATTTCATGAATGAGGTTGTTGATGTTGATCATGAGTCATTCTGAGCAGCCCTGGTTTTCTGGCATTGCTAATTTTTTAATTATTGCTTCAGTTGTATATAAATTATAGAGTTGAGCAAACTTCTAAGAAACACTATCCGAAGGATGTAAACTTCCAGTACAGTGATAAACTTGTCCGTGTACTCTAAAACAATATGGCCCATATCGTGATGGTGATGCAATATTTGCACACATTGAAGCAAAAACAAAAGAACTATTTATGTAATGAATATTTTCCATGAAATTTTTATTGTCAGCATCTTTGTTTATCATTATTTTTTTAAAAATATGCTGAGTATTCTGGAAAATGTATATCATTTGGATTAACTTTACCTTTGCTACAACATCAAGTAAATTTTCCATCTGATGGTTTTTCATCAGAGAAATTTAGTGATAGGCAAAATTTACATCTAACAGTCATTCCACCACAACTATGTTTGATAATTGCATCCTCCTTTACTCCATTTTCATGGAGAATGCAGTTCCTACCAGTATTGGCAGTACTTGTTGATGACTGTTCTTTAGACATATTCTGTTAATGCAGCCACCTTCTTCCAACTTCAGAGACACGTTGCTCTTCAGACATATTCTGTTGATGCCACCAGCTTATTTGGCTGCAGAGCTACCTTGTGCCAAAAGTTGCTCTTCAGATTCATTCTGTCACCAATACCGCCGTCTCTCAGCTTCAGAGGCATGTTGGTCTTTAGATATTTTCTGTCAATGATGCCCGCTTCTTTGGGCTACAGAGCTATATTGTGTCAATAGTTGATGTTTAGACATAGTCTCATTTCCCCACTATCAGGGACTGGGATGCAGGTGAATGAGAGTCCTGGCTATCATGATGCTGAAAGCTATTTCTGACTAATTCTGTAGGGGATGCGACTCCCTCCTCCCTGCTGTCAGAGTCTGGGCTGGTGCCCACGGGGACACAGCATCAAGTCTGCCTGCACCAGGAGACCCATATTCAAGTCCCAGCCCACTTATATGTGCCTCAGAATCCCACAAGATCCAGACCTGCCTACACCTATGCAGAAAGATGCAGCATCAAGCTGCACAGAGCTGCAGGGGCCCCCATGGAGCTGCCCCTGCAGTACTGGGCTAAGGAAACCCCAGTGGAAGTCATGTGGAGCATTGGCTGGGACCTGCCCCCCTAGCAGGGTTGAGAGAACTCTGGGGGCAAGTGGATGGAGCAGTTGCCAGACCTTCTACCCTTTACCCCCTCCCCGTGCCCCACCACGGGAACTGCAGCTGCAAGGGAGTGGAGCAGCCAGCTTTGCCCCTACTGTGCACACTGCCATCTTGTGACCGCATTAGTGTGAGGCTTAATTTGCATATTACCTCTTTATTATATAAGATCATATACAGTTCTGAGAACATACCCTGAGATGGGTTTAACTTTCTCCATGTTTTTGTTTGTTTGTTTGTTTTTCTCATTAAAATTTAAGAAGGGAAACTTGAAGAGACTAAGTTGTTCCCTACTCTTACATACCCTGTAGGAAGTAAATTGGGATGCAAACTCTCTTTGCCCTTCTTCAGACTATCTTAGCTTTTTCTAGAATAAGTTAACAAATGAAAAAATTAGTCAATAAATATTATTTTCTTTATCAAGGAATATACTTCTGACATCATTGTTTTGTATGAGTTAATTATTAAACCTCATATTTCAGTAAGTATGTAGGTAGAATAGTGCCTCTTTTCATCAAAGATGTATATCTGAATTCCCAGAATCTGTGAATGTGTTATGTTATATAGAAAGAAGAATTAAGATTGCAAATGCAAATAAATGTACCAATCCACTGAGTTTAAGACAGGAACATTATTTTGGACTATAGAGATAGGTCTAATATTCTCAGAAGTTCCTTAAAACTGGAAGATCAAATGTGATAAGTGATACAATGTGAGAAAAAATAGCCCACTGTTGCTGGTTTTGAAGGTGGAGGAAAGGGACCATCATTCAAAGAATGTGTGTAACCTCTAGAAGCTAAGAAAGAACAAAAAAATGGATTCTTCTATAAAGCCTTCAAAAGGAATAGAGGCCTACTGACACCTTGATTTTAATCCAGTGATATGTCGTGGACATTTGATCTAAAAGACTACAAGATAATAAATGTGTATTGTTTTAAGTAATTAAGCATGTATAAGTTATTATAGCTGCAACAGGCAACTAATACAGCAAGATTTTTCAGATATGAGTTGTTTTGCTTTGATAAAGTATATGATTAAAACTATGTTCTCTTTTTTTTTGTTTATTGTTTTAAGAGAAGCTAGAACGTACTCTAAATGGATGACTATAATGGCTAGAAAACAATTAGAGTTCTGACTTTTCTAAAAGTTCTAGCATCCCTACAGATGGTTGGACACCTCAGCCAAATATATTTTTAAAAAATATGTAGTCACCCATTGACACAGGCAATAAGGTAGTGAAGACTTGGATGGTGGGTAAGGGCTGGAAGGAAGGGGATATAGAAAGAAAGAAGAAAATAGGATATATCTGTAATACTATCAACAATAAAATATACATAAAAATAAAAATATATATGTAGTCAATCAAAATATTTATTATTAAATAATAAGTCCTAAAGTTTCAGACATGTCAAAAATGGCTCAGAAATAGTTAAAAGTATGACTCTTATAAGAGCATAAAGTTAATCTATACCAAATAGTTTTCAACTCATAAATAAGGGTTTAAAAGTATTTTGAGGCCTGGTTCATGAAATGCATTTATGGCAGGGGAGGTGGGAAGCAGTGTCCCTCAGCCAGCCTGCACCCTCTCCAATCTGGGACCCCTCAAGGGATTTCCAACTGCTGGTTCAGGCCTGACCCTGGAAATTGGGCCTAAACCGGCAGTTGGACATCTCTCTCACAATCTGGAACTGCTGGCTTCTAACTGCTCTCTGCCTGCCTGAGCCCCCTAACAGCACCCCTGCCAGCCTGATCAACCCTAACTGCCTCTGCTTGCTGGCCTGATTGTCCCTAACTGCCCCCTCTGCTAGTCTGGGCTTCCCAACTGCCCCCTCTGCTGGCCTGGTTGCCCCTAACTAACCCCTTTGTAACCTTGGTCACCCCTCACTGACCCCCTGATGCCAACCTGGTGTCCCCAACTGTCTCTCCTTGCCAGCCTTGTCACCCCCAACTGCCTTCCCTGTTAGTCTGGTCACCTCCAACTGCCCCCCTGCTGGCCTTTTTGCCCTACACATCCTGCTGTTTGGTCGTCCATTTGGTTGTTTCTGTTGTGATGACCCTTGGCTTTTTATATATTAGGATTAGAAAAAGAGTACTAGTTTATATAAAAAATGGTTGATAATATCCTACGGAGCAATAAAACTGATATCTTGGGATTCCTTTTGACTAGACAGAAATGATTTCAATTTCTTCTTGTCTAGGTCTTTAAGTTGACATGACTTTCTGTGCCCTTAATTAATAGTAAATAGTGATATCAAACATAGGTTTACCCCCCAAAATGAAATAATCATCAAGTTTGCCTTTAATAGGAACCATGCAGGGCACTGGAAAATCATGTGTTCCCCTTGCCTATATCCCAATTTTATATAATTGTATTTATTTATTATTTTTAATCTTTACTATTGAAAGTATTACATATGTCTCCAGCTTTCTGCCTTCTAGACCTCCCCCCTACCCAGGCCTTTAACAACCAATTGTCTGTATCCATGGGTTATGCGTGTATACATATAAGTTCTTTGGTTGATCTCTTCCCACCTACCTACCTATCCACCCCTGCTTCCCTCTGAGATTCCACACTCTGTTCCATGCTTCTAGATCAATTTTGTTCATCAGTTTATTTTGTTTATTAGATTCCACATATGAGAGAGATCATGCGATATTTGTCTTTCTCTGACTGGCTTATATTTCTTAGCATAATACTCTCAATTCTCCCTGCTGTCTCAAAGGGTAAGGCTCCTTCTTTTTTACTGCTACAGAGTATTCCATGGTATAAATGTATCACAACTTTTTTATCCACTCATCTGCTGATGGGCACTTGGGCTGATTCCACTTCTTAGCTATTATAAATTGTGCTGCTATAAACATAGATGTGCATACATTCTTTCTAATTGGTATTTTGGGTTATTGTTTTTATTAACAATTCCCCCATTCTGATCATAATATTTTAGAATTAGTCTTGGTAAAGAAGTTGATATCAATTAAATGGCTAAGCTCTTCTTGAATGGACAGCATAAACAACTGCTGAGGTCAGAGACTTCTAACATTTTTCAATAAAGAACATAAGATTGTACATTTAAAAAAAACTATGATTTGTTCATCCTATTGCTAAAAAGCCAAGTCTAAGAATTATTCTTCAAAGATATATATTACAGTGCCTATAGATTTTGTTGAATTTTTCTGTTTTGTTCCTCAAATTTCTTTTTTTTAATATGTTGTTATTGATTTCAGAAAGATGGGGAGAGGGAATGAGAGATAGAAGCATCAATAATGAGAGAGAACCATTAATCTGCTGTTTCCTGTATGCCCCACACTGGGGGATCAAGCCTGCAATCCAGGCATGTACCCTGACAAAGAATGGAACTATGATGTCCTGGTTCATAGATCAACACTCAACCACTAAGTCACAACAGCCAGAGTTATTCTTCAAATTTCTTAAAGTCCCTAGCTTGCCAGAAAATTATTATTATTAATAATAATTATTATTATTATATTATTATTTATTAAACTTAGGCATATATGGATAGATAGATAGATAGATAGCCTCCTATCTAATAAAAAAGCAATTTGCAAATTGATCATACCTTTGCTAAACCCACAAGCCACACCCACAAGCCAATCAGAGAGCGTATGCAAATCAACCCAACCAAAATGATGGTTGTGGTTGATTGGCATATTTAAGCAAAGCTGGTGTAGAAGGAAGCCAAGCACTGCAGAAGGGAGCAAACCTGTGGAGAAGTAAGCAAGCAGGGCGGGGAGAAGGGAGGGAGCAAGGCAGAGGAGATGGAAGGAAGGAAGGCAGCAGAGAAGGAAGCAAGGCAGCAGAGACAGGAGAGAGTGAGGTAGTGCAGAAGGGAGCAAGGCAGCAGAGAAGGGAGGGAACTTTGCTCAGCACGCAGGAAGCTCTATTCTTGCAGGAATCTTCCTGCAACGGGTCTCGTGTGTGTGTGTGTGTGTGTGTGTGTGTGTGTGTGTATAAATATATATATATATTTATATATAAATATACATATACTTATATATATATATATACAAATATACATATATTTATATATATATAAATATATTTATAAATATATGAGTATAAAATTAGGTATCAGGTAACTTTTCCTGAAAACTCTGCATTTTAAATTTATAATTTGTTCCTTAATGGTGAGCTTATCATACATAATTATAGGTGAAAAAATATTTCTCAAATATACTACATGGAGTAATCTTTGTTGCCCAAGTGATGGTCTGCATGTTTCTTATTTTTCTTATTAAAATAACTACATTGTATTAAAAAATGCAAATATTCATTAAAGTCATTTGATTCAGAATTCTGAATTTTAGTGAGAATTAGATTCATTTAAAATGTGTTATTTCTGTTTTAAAATGATAGTCTGTTAATTGAGAGTTAAGGAGAACTAATAAGAAAGATGGCACTACTCACATAAACATGAGAAAATGAAACATCAAATAATAATAATAATACTATTGCAAAACAAATAACTACAATTAAATGTATTCATTGGGTCATTAATAAATGATTCTTGTTCATTCGAGTCTGTGTTCACCAATCAGCTATCATATAGCTTCCTGGAACAGAATACTTGAAATTCTGACATCTGTGTCAGGTACACTTTTATGGCGGTGTAGGTGATTCCAGTTTAGGAGATGTCTGACACTTGTGCTAATAAATAAACTTACTGAGATGCCATTAGTTAAAATACCTGGTGTCATCTTTTCTATGACTCTGAGACTGACTTTCTTTGTTGACAACACAAAGTCTAGCAAAAAGAAACAGAGTTAGGAATATGAGGTGTGACAACCTTACTAAAAGTGAGACAAGCTGGATGAGCCTAGGGGTCTACTGCAAGGAATAAAACAGAAGACAAGGAATCAGATTGGACCAACTCAACTGTCTGAACACAGCTGCTAAAAATGTTTCCTCAAAAAATTAAAAATGGAACTGCCTCTGGATCTAGTGATCCCACTTCTGGGAATATATTCTAAGAATCCCAAAACACTAGTCAGAAAGAACTATGCACTCCTATGTGCATGCAGTGCTATTTATAATAGCCAAGATCTGGAAACAGCCCAAGTACCCATCAGTAGGTGAGTGGATAAAAATGGGTGGTGCATTGATGCAAAGGAACGATGCACAGCCATAAAAAGGAAGGAACTCTTACCTTTTGCAACAACTTGGCTAGACATGGAGATAATTATATTAAGTGAAATAAGCCAGTCAGAGAAAGACAAAATCATATGATCTCACTTACATGTGTAATCAAATGAACATAATAAACTGCTGAACAAAACAGAACCAGAAGCATGGATACACGGAGCAGACTGACAGATGCCAGGGGAGAGGAGACAGGGGTGAACTGGATGAAAGAATTTGAAAAGATTATCCAAAACACATATATTCATAGCCCATGGACATAGGAAACAGTGTGGTGATGGCCAGGGTGAGGGGCTGAGTAGAGATGAGCAAATAGGGAAATGGCAGACATCAGTAATAGTGTCAACAATAAAAATAAAGTTTTTAAAAAGTCTAGAAGTTGTACCCCAGCACCCTCACATCATGTTCTTTGGAACTTCTGATATATTGAATTACCCCAATCAAGACTTTTTATGAACCTCTTTATCCATTTCTTTGACCAAGTAGATTTTCCTCAAGGATTGATGTTTATTGTCACTCTCCATAAGACAGTTTTATTAACTAAAAAAGAAAGGTAGTTGGCTACTGTGAATTCCTGGATGTTAATAATTATCATCAATGACGTCTACTCTTTCGCTTCCCAAAGTGCTCATTCCTGCCACTCTTTCTTGATTGATCACTTTTACTAGCCACCAGAATACTCCAAAATCCCATGAAAACTTTTTTTTTGGTCCCCTATGTAAACTTATTCATATATTTTAATTTTCCCATTGTTAATCTATGCTACAAAATGGTTTTGCAATTAATTCCTTGAACTCTTTAATTTTAATAAATTTTACATATTCTACATTTTACTTACATGCCTGCACACAAACCATCTGGTTTACCTTTCCAATTAAAAAAATTGCTCTTATAAAATCAGTGCACATCTGATGTCCGCACAATTCAAAGCAAAAGTATGCGAACTTGAAATTTTGTTGTAACTCTATAGGTTTTCTATGAAAACAACACATAGCATGCCATTGTTTTACATCATTGATGCACACATAAAATGTTTTCTCATCTTTTCCCCACCTGGCATCAAGGACATATAAGCTCTTGTTTAGGAGTACATAGAATAAACAGTCTATTAAATTTAGAAATTATTATCCATTAAGAATCCAAATTTTTTTCTAGTAACAAGTTAAACAATTATTTTATTCTACACAGACATATAAGTGTATTTCCATGGCCAGTCATCTCTTTCTTGGGGAATGTATCACTTTGTTTTCTATCTGCCTTTATTGATTGGCTTTCTGTAGGATCATCATCATTTGAGGTATTAATTATTGCAACAATGTTTAATGCCTCTGGCTTTGATTCATCTATACTATATTTTAAACACTACAAATTTTATAACTTCTTAAAATAAAAAACTAGGTTTGTGTAATTCTTTGCTAAAATATTTATAAAATCCATAATATCTTATATTTTTATTAGTTATTTATTGAATAAATATTTGATGCTTATTATGGTTTATTTCCTACTGTAGGCCATGTGGAAACAGTAGTATATAAAACATAAAATGTCTCCAATATCATGGATCTTAAATTATAATTTTAAAAGTATATAAACTAATGTGATGGAGAGTGATAATGTGAAAACAATAGGAGTTTTCGGGAAAAAAAATGCCTTCTAAGCTGCTGACTCTTTAGTTAATTCATCTAGCTAGGAGAATTAGCAGGGAAATTATCTGGAAGCAGAGTTTTCTGGATAAAGTAAAAAAACAAACAAACAAACAAAAAACAGTGTAGATACTCTAAAGGAAAAACAAACTCTGAGGGTCTGGGAAAAAAGAAGATCTGTTCTGCCATGGAGAGTGAGGAGGAGGCTGGAAAGAAGATGGGGAAAGGAGAGAATTGTTTGGTGCCTGGAGGCCAGGGTAAAAGCTTTGTTTTTTTATTCTAAGTGCAATGTGATACTTTTGGAATTAGGGTTATTTTGATTCCAGGGTACAGAAGTCCAAATTGGACAACTTTCAAGAAAAAAATAAGAAATTTAATGAAAATAATTGTAGAGATATTTAACAAGATGCAAGGCTACCAATAGAGGTGGATCTTAGGAACAAAATCAGGGATTTAAGATATACTCTAAAGCGATGATGACCTCACTTGCCATCATTGCTTCATCCAGTGTGTTTGCTTCATCATTCTGTCTTAGGCAAACAAAAGCTCACAAGTTCCATATTTCAGTACCAAAAAAGGACTCTTCCTTCTTTCTACACACCTCTCTGCCTCTCTCTCTCTCTTCTTTTCATCTCTCTGTCTCTGTCTTTGTGTTGCTCCTAAAATTTGCACAAAGGAGTTCTTGAATTAAATGTCCAGCAACACCTAAAAACGAAGGAGATAAACAAATAATAAATAGCTACATGTTTTTATAATATACTAGTGCCTCTGGCTTTGGTTCATCTATACTATAATATATTTTATTTTTATTTTTTTTTTTAAATATATTTTATTGATTTTTTACAGAGCAGAAGGGAGAGGGATAGAAAGTCAGAAACATCGATGAGAGAGAGACATCGATCAGCTGCCTCCTGCACGCCCCCTACTGGGGATGTGCCCGCAGCCACGGTACATGCCCTTGCCGGAATCAAACCCAGGACCCTTCAGTCGCCAGTCCGACGCTCTATCCACTGAGCCAAACCGGTCTCGGCTATAATATATTTTAAACACTACAGTGGCCTAGAGTACAAATTTGTACACTGGTGCACTCTGGCTGGTCTGGCCCCAATCACTGGATTGGGCCCCTGCCTGTTGGAAGGAGATGATGGGAGGTTGGTCAGCTGGCCTCCTCTGATTGAGGCTTGATGCTGTGGGAGGTTGTCTGGCCAACCCCATCTCCAATTGGTGTGAGTGGGGCTGATTGGGGGAGGAGCTAATGGGGGAAGGGCTGTGGGCCAATTGGGGGCCAGTGGCCTGGGGGAGGGGCCATGGGTGGTTGGCTGGCTGGCCCTTCCCCTGATCAGAGTCAGGGAGCTGACCAGGGACAGAGCTGGCTGGGGGAAGGGACCCCTGATCATGGTGGGAGGGCCAACCTGAGGTGGAGCCAGGCAGGGGGAGGGGTTGCAGAAGATTGTCCAATGGCCCCACCCCATATTGGGATGGGTAGTTGGCTGGCTGCCTGCTCTTCAGCAGGATGGGAGAAGCTGATCAGGGGGTGGGCTAGGGGAGGTTGTCAGGCCGGCTCACCCACCATTGGACCAATTTGTTAGCCGCAGTGGGTGTCACAGCGACTGATCATTCTGGTCATTATGGCGTTCTGGTTGCTGGCTTTTATAGATAGATACACATTGTAAACAATTATAATTTTATGTTTGTCTCTAAACAATAGTATCAAGTGGGTATGAAATCAGTTGTCATACAAATTATAGAGTTAAACTAACAAACAATGTCAAACTCAAGGTTATCCACTAGCTACTGGGGAAAGCTCAGTTCTATTTTAGAGACAATCACCTTTATATCCATACTAGATGCCTGGTGCACAAAATTCGTGCACAGGGAGCGGGGGATGTCCCTTAGCCCAGCCTGCACCCTCTCCAATCTGGGACTCCTCAAAGGATGTCAGACTGTCTGTTTAGGCTTGGGCTTTCAGATATCCTTCTCACAATCCAGGACTACTGGCTCCAAACTGCTCACCTGCCTGCCTCCCTGATTACCCCTAACTGCTTCTTCCTGCCAGCCTGATCACCCCTTAACCACTACCCTACCAGCCTAATTAATGTCTAACTGCTCCCCTGCCAGCCTGTTTGCCCCCAACTTCCCTCCTTTGCTGGCCTGGTAACCCCTAACTGTCCTCCCCTGCAGGCTTGATTGCCCCCAACTGCCCTCCCTTGCAGGCCTGGTCCCTCCCAATTGCCCTACCCTGTTGGCCTGATCACCCACAACTGCCCTCCCTTGCAGGGCCTGAAACTTCCCAACGTCCCTCCCCTGCTGGCCATCTTGTGCTGGCCATCTTGTGTCCACATGGGGGCAGGATCTTTGACCACATGGGGGCAGCCCTCTTGTGTGTTGGAGTGATGGTCAATCTGCAAATTACTCTTTTATTAGATAGGATAGAGGCCTGGTGCATGGGTGGGGGCCAGGTGGTTTGCCCTGAAGGATGTCCCGGATCAGGGTGGGGGTTCCTGTGGGGTGAGGGGAGGCCTGGGCGAGGGGCCTGTAGAGGTTTGCAGGCTGGCCACGCCCCCCAGCGACCCAAGTGGAGGCCCTGGTATCTGGGATTAATCCATGTCTACAATTGAAACTTTATAGCCTAGAGCGGAGCCAAGCCTTCTGCAGCAGCCATTTCTGTTTGAAACTTTGTAGCCAGAGTGGAGACCTAGGTTGTTAATGGCAGGCTGAAACCTTGGCTTTCTTCGTTGCCAGGGAAACCCAAGCTTCTGTTCTCTCCAGCTCAGTGGTTGCTGCCATTTCTGTATCTTTTATAACTGAAACTTTATAACATTGTGTGGAGGCCTTGGCAGGCAATGGCAGGCGGCTTGGCTTCCTCTGTTGCTGGAGAAACCCAAGCCTTCTTTCTGTTCTCAATGGTGGCAGCCATCTTGGATGGGGTTTATTTGCATAATCTGTTCCTGATTGGCTGGTGGGCATGGCTTTTGGATGTGGCAAAGGTACGGTCAAATTTGCATATTACTCTTTTATTAGATAGGATATGCAATGCAATCCATCAGACTAAAGTAAACACTTTACCTCAGCATTCAAAATTCTCTGTAATCTTTCTAAAATTATGATTATATGAACTTTTCATTAAATTTTTAATGTTGCTGAAACCAGTTTGGCTCAGTGGATTGAGCGTCGGACTGCGGACTTAGAGATCCCGAGTTCTATTCCAGTCAAGTGCATGTACCTTGGCTGTGGGCACATCCCCAGTAGGGGGCATGCAAGAGGGAGCTGATCGATGTTTCTCTCTCATAGATGTTTCTGACTTTCTATCCCTCTCCCTTCCGCTCTGAAAAAAATCAATAAAATATATTAAAAAAAATTTTAATGTTAACTCAGAAGCTCTTAAAGGGAACTTATATTCTACATCTCCATCAAGATTAAATTTATTCAGTATTATTTACTTTAGGGATCACTTAAAGTACAAGTCTTTTTTGTAATCAGTTATTATCCACAGATAATTTAGTATTTTCACTAACCTGAGAAAACTTGCTAGCACTGAGTTCCATACAAACTTTCAGTTCTATCCTCTGAATCCATCCTTAGTAGTTAGAAATTTTCAAGATTATTCACACTGTTCTCACACATTCTCCTAACTTCTTTGTTTAACTGATACATGTCTATTCCTTGATAATACTATTTTCCGAGTGATACACAAAAGCAAAAAATGCCTTCCTCTCTAACACTACATAATTTTAGGAAAAGAGGCATAAGAGCTGCTATCCTTTTCTGAAATACTAATCCTTGGTTCACAGTATTCCTCTAAACTTCTATTGTCATTATTCTTGGCAAATTCAAGATATAGGTTAATGATATATTTGTATCCATCCTCCTCTCTCAAGCACCCTAAGTCACTATCAGTTAGCCATTGAACTGGGTCCTCAAATTTGCTTTTCTCCTTTCAATCCATTCATCCTGCACAGATGAACTTGAGTAGTCCTTTTATATTTGAAACATATCATAAAATGCCCTTCTTGAAACTTTACAGGGTATAGCACTTTACTTAGAACAATAGGTAATTTCATGCCTTATTTTCACCAAGCTTGAAAAGACCAGGCGATTTCAAACTTCCAAATTCATCCAGTGCCTCTTACATTATTTCCATTCTTTTGATTTGTTCTTGTCTTAAAAGCCTTCTTATATTACCTGGATCATCTTAGGTTTCTTTCTTGCTCAAACTCTTTATAATACATTTGCTTTCTCACTCTCTCTGAGTAAAGAATATAGTTCATTTCTATTCCCAAATATATTTATAGTGATATAGATTCATGCTTATCTTTCTACTTAAATGTCAACAACTTAGAAAGAACTTCCCTCATCATCTTATCTGCTTTATAGTGTTTTTAGTAAACCCTGCTAATATATTGTTTTATTCTGTTGTAAACTGATATAAGAAAAGAGGCACTAAGTTACAGTTTTTCATAAATATATATATATTTTCATAATTAGAGGGAATGAGGGGTATATATCTCTTCCTAACTTCATAGGTTACAATGAAAACAAGCCTCAAATCAGATTCTGCAGTACACTCAAAGTCCATTAGGAAATAAAAAGTGAGCAAAAAAAAATTCAAAACAACTTAACATCCACTTGCAAAAATCTGTGCCTTTTTAGGTACTTCCTCCATTCATTTCATAAAAGGTTTAAAATCAAATTAAATACTATATAGATCAGTGGTAAATGCAGGACTTTAAATCAATATATATATATATATATATATATATATATATGTATATATATATTGATTTTTTTACAGAGAGGAAGGGAGAGGGATAGAGAGTTAGAAACATCGATGAAAGAGAAACATAGATCAGCTGCCTCCTGCACAGCCCTTACTGGTGATGTGCCCACAACCAAGATACATGCCCTTGACTGGAATCAAACCTGGGACCTTTCAATCAGCAGGCCAATGCTCTATCCACTGAGTCAAACCGGTTTTGGCAATGCAGTACTTTTTAAAATTTAAATACATAAGATCCTAATGCACTGTCCAGGTAAGGATATATGTGTCTATACTACATTTTTAATTAAAACACTCATTTCAAATATTACTCTATTAATAATAATTTATTTTAACATTGATTTGTTTATTAGTAAAGTACTTCCTATTCATAAAAAATACATGTAGCTGAATGAAAAGATTGTTATTGCTTTTCATGGAGTATTTCTAAGATACTACTTAATAATTTAAGTAGAAAGCAATCCTAATCAGAACATAGTACAATTGAGTGTATATTATATACATATGTATGTATACTTAATAGACATAGCAATATATCTATATATAATAGAGATATTGCATATAGGTGTGTACATATATGTTCATATACATAGTATATATATACTAGAGGCCCGGTGCACAAAACTTGTTCATGGGTGTGGTGCCTCTCAGCCCGGCCTACACCCTCTCCAATCTGGGACCCCTTGAATGATGTCTGACCGCCTATTTAGGCCTGATCCCACCAGGCCTAAACAGGTGGTCGGACATCCTTCTCACAGTGCAGGACTGCTGGCTCGCAACTGCTCACCTACCTGTCTTTCAGATTGCCTTGAACCACTTCTGCCTGCCAATCTGATCACCCCCTAACCACCCCCTGATCAATGTCTAACTGCTCCTGCCAGCCTGATTGGCCCTAAATGTCCTCCTCTGCCTGTCTGGTCACCCCTAACTGCCCTCCCCTTCCAGTCTGGTTGCCCCTAAATGCCCTCCTCTGAAGGCCTGGTCCCCCCACCTAGCTGCCCTCCCCTGCAGGTCTGGGTCCTCCCACCCCCAACTGTCCTCCCTTGCAGACCTTGGTCTCCCCTAACTCTACTTCACTGCAGGCCTGGTCCCCTGCAACTGCCTTTCCCTCCTGACCTGGTCTCCCACAACTGCCTTCCCCTGCTGACCTAATCTCACCCAACTGTCTTCCTCTGCTGGCCTAGTCACCCCTAATTTCCCCCCGTGCTTGCTTGATTGCCCACAACTGCCCTCCCCTGCAGGCCTGGTTCCCCCTCCCCAACTTCTCTCCCCTGAAGGCCTGGTACCCCCAACTGCCCTCCTCTGCTGGCCTAGGTCACCCCCAACTGCCCACCACTGGCCTCACTTCCAGGCCATCTTGTGGCAGCTATCTTGTGTCCACATGAGGGCAACTATCTTTGACCACATGGGGTGGCCATTTTGTGTCTTGGAGCAATGGTCATTTTGCATATTACTCTTTCATTAGATGTGATTACTTATTAAGACTAAAAACTAATGCCATTTATGATTGTAAGAAATTGATAAAGATGATATTATATACAATTAGTAATATTAGGTATTGCTTCAAAAATTCTTGCGGATTAACTTGTCTGTAACAATTTCTACTCAGCTAGGTGAACTTTTCTTTGTAAGCACCATTTTAACAATCAAGAATCCTTCAAGACCCTCTTTTTGCAGTTTAACCAATTCTAAACTATAAGATAACATACTTTGCCCTATCCCAACAATTTCTTAACTTGAGGAACTGTCTTTAAACTTTTTATCTCAGCACCCAATTTTTTCAATATATCCTCAACCTACTTCTCTCTTCCAAGACACTTAAGATTCTGTTAAGTTGTACTCCCTATAGTTAGTTGTACTATAGTGAATTGTAACAAAAAGAGCTTTTCTTTATTAATAGATGGTCTGGTAATAGATGGTCTGGTAAAAGTTACTTCTACACTGAAGTTTTAAAAACAACAAGTTTTTAACTTCTATTTTTAAAAGTTTTAACTGTTCACACACATTATAATGAAAGTCTGATTAAAGGAAGAAATAGATTCATCTTGCTCATCATTACATTTTCTATTGCTGATCAATACCTGATGTAGAATCAATACTTTAATATTTGAGAATGAATGAAGATTAAAATAATTTGTCCCTTTGTTCTGCCTTTGAGATTTCCTCTTTTAATCTAGATTTTATTTTCCTACAAGTCTCATTTCAAGTTTTACTTGATTCAAAAATTCTTTCTGGCTTTTCATTCTGAACTGCCCTTATTGTTTTGTTACATTCTGTGTCATTAATTTGCCACATCATATTTATTTTTTGGGTTACTTACTATCCTTGGGTGAAAAGCAGAGATGTAAGTATTTTTTTATCCATTGAGAGCAATAGCAATAAAGTTTGTGTATTGTGAGATTATTGAGAAAACTGTTATTTTATACTTTTTTTGTAGCCAAAGTGCTGATCCTACTTGTACTCAGTGTTTCACATGCTTTTATAATCAAGAGATCTTAATTTTATTTTTTTAATATTATGCTATTGAAATTTCATCTTTTCCTATTTGTGACTTCCTTCATTGTACCTTTTAACATAAGAAGAGTTGAATATATTTATCTTAATTAGATAATAAGTTCTCCAACTTAAGTTGGTTCAGTTCGTGATTGTGCTGATTTACAATGGTGGGGGAATGATAGTTATTCAGTAGAAACTGTCAGTTTGTTTTTTCTTTTTCCAGACTGGCAACATGGAGATAGCCAGTGACACTGAGCCACAGCTCCCAGTCAACCATGTGATCACTGTGTTGTCAGCATGTTTTTTTGGAAATTGTGTTTTGCAATTTCACATACCATCACGTCTACAAAATGCCCATCTGTGTCTTCTGCTTCTGGTGAGAAAAAGCAGAGGAAGGCAATTACTCTTGAGATGAAACTCAAGTTGATCATTTCGGGCTAATGTAAGTGTTCTGATCACATTTGCTAGACTAATCTATGACTAATGGTAGGTTAGGGTGTTAAACTCATTTTTGCATTTAAATGCATTATATTGTCAACTATTATGGGTTCATAGGGATGCAACCCCTTTAAAGAGAATCTATGTATCTTAAATATATCTAACTTGTACATCTTAATCTCATCCAGTGGAGTTTTAAATCAGTTACAGTATTTAAGTAATGATAAAGTACCTATGCTCCAAAATGCTATAGATGTTATTGACTTGACATCTACGTTAGGGTTGGTTACTTGTGTCTGAAAAGGTATTCTAAGTTCCAAATAGGTAAAGGAAACTACTAGCTGTCTTGTCAGCACAGTGTTAGAACTGATGTGTTATTGTCTATTCTACAACTCTATAGATGCAGAGGTTAACTAGTAGATTTTTGGCCAGCAGAGATGAAAGTATTTTTTAGCCATTGGGATCAAAAACAATAAAGTTTGTGTTTTACGGTCCTGTTAAACATTAACTAGTGTTGTAAATAATACAAAAGTCTTTTCCTAATAGTTTCTTGTTAAATTGCCTAAAGTGTCAATTCTTCACCTTGGACAGGGTTGCTCAATAGTCAGAGCATTGGCCTGTGTAATAAAGAGTTGCTGGTTCAATTCCCATTCAAAGGCACATAACTGGTTTTCAGTATTGATCCCTGGACCTAGTTAGGCATGTGTGGGAAACAACCAATTCAAGTCACATCCATGTTTCCCTCTCTCTCCCTCCTCCTTTCTCAACCACCCATTCTAAAACTCAATGGGAGAAAATCCTCCAATGAGGATTAAGTAACTAACTAACTAACTAACTAACTAACTAAATAAATGCACAAATATTCTTTCAACCAGTTTTGATATCTTATTGGTTCCCTCATTAATTAATGAGTAAATTATTGACATATCTTTATTATATACATTTGCATGAAAGTCACAATATTATCTTTTTAAAAAATTATACTGTAAGAAGAGATACTTTTAATATAATCATTGCTTATATTTTTATTTTATCTAACTTTATAGTCATATAAGCAAGATAATGGCTTTTTACAGAAGAAATGTAGCCTGAGCAGTAAGGTGGTTTAATAAAGGTACTAACAGGTACTCTCCCATACAAGTTATATAAGAAAAAGAAAACCCTGCTATTTTCAAACTGTCAGCAGTATGTATAAGAACATTGTCTAAGAAGATCCATGCAGTTCATCTTCTGAAGTGAGGAGCTTGTTATTTGGGAAATTTATTAAAATATTTTGATAAACAAAGACATTAAGTTTAGTTCTTTTGCTAAGAGTATTTCAGGTTATTTTTCCTGGGTTTGTAAATGTTGATGTGCAGAAATTCGCCTTGGTGCTATTTGCAATATGTGAATTCTTGGGTTCTAATTTCAGAAATTTGATTGAATATTGATGTTTGAAACAATTTCATCAGTGCTAAAAAGCAGTACTTTGTGCTGGTTATTCTCTGTTGGCCTTTTTGACTCATTTGTTCCATACTTTCCTCAATTGCTCTGAGCCATAGGAGACTGAGTGTTGCCCAGACAGCATAACCTAGAATCCCCTTTTCTCTGGCTTCTAGTTGGCTTCCACCAATGAAGGCTTCTAGCAGGATGTCAGATAAATATCGAGTTTAGGTGACGAAGCCTTTTACAACTCTGCTTTCATGTGGTTCTGAAAGAGGCTGCATCCCTCTAGAACTGTAGCTTTCGGCAGGTGACTGAATTCACACGGGATTCAGTGTTGAATTATTTTCCAGCTGTTATTAGTCCCTGAATGGTTTGAAATGTCCTATGAAACAACTTATTTCCATCTACAAAACTATAAATAGTTATTTCATTAAGGCTTTTGAAAATACATGCTGAGTGTGCTGTGATTGATGTAAAAACCCGAGAGGCGTGTTGTCCTTGTATTCTATTTCTTAGGTATACTGCTCTAAGGTGCCTGTGCATACTTGAGTCAATTTCTGCTTGTATCCATATATAGCTGAGTAAATATTGTAATCCTCACCTTGAGGGTATGTTTATTGATTTTAGAAAGAAGAAGAGAAGAAGAAGTAAGAGGAGGGGAAAGAGGAGGGGAAAGAGGAGGAAGAGGAGAAGGAGGAGGAGGAGGGGGAGGAGGAGGAGGAGGAGAGAGAAACTCCATTGGTTGTCTTTTTTATGCATCCTGATCAGAGAGACAAACCCACAATCTAGGTATGTGCCCTGACCTGGAATAGAATCTGAAGCCGTTTTTTTGTATGGGATGATGTTCCAAGCAACTGAACCATATGTCCAGGTCAACTGAATAATTTTAATAAAGGTGGCTCAGAGTAATAAAATTACTTTAGAGATTGCTAGTTTTGAGACTTTTTGGCTTTTATAAGATGATAATCATGTATCTTTTAAACAACACACGCGCGCGCACACACACACACACACACACACACACACACACACACACACACAATTTTACATCAAACCCTGAAGGCTTTAGGTACCTCAGATTAAACAGAAGTCTTATTTAGATATAACATTTAATCCAGTAGGAAAATGATGTCAGAGTAATGTACTTTAACATGTACAATGCCTTTAATCTCATCAGACACATTGCATGTTTAGATAAATATATTAAAATAAACATTTAAATGCATGCATAATAGACACTTAAATTCTCTAAAGAAATGAAAAAGATGTCATGTTACACTTGATAACTCTGAGATTTCTTTTTTAATAAGAATTTTATGTGTCAATTCCTCAAATTTGCAATTATTAAATTAATGTAATATATTTCTCAATTTATCTTTTTAGGGTGATAAAATGATACAGGATTTTGTTGTATAGATATTTCCCATTTCCTCTGAAGTATCAAATCAATGTTTAATCATAGTAATACAATAAACATCAAGAGAATAATGCTTTTGATTCCCCACTTTGCATAAAATTGCTATATAGACTTTTTTGCTTTTAAGCAAAACATATCAGTAGTTTTTTGCATTGATTTTTTTATTTTTTTCTCTCTTCATTGATTATGGTATTACATATGTGTCCTTACCCCTTTGCCCCCTCCACCCCCTCACTCATGCCCTCACCCCTCCTGTTGTCTGTGTCCATTCGTTAGGCTTATATGCATGCATATAAGCCCCGTTAACCACATCCTTCCCTACCTTCCCTCTGAGGTTTGATAGTCTGATCGATGCTTCTCTGTCTCTGGATCTGTTTTTGTTCATTAGCTTATGTTGTTCATTATATTCCACAAATGAATGAGATCATGTGATATTTTTCTTTCTCTGACTGCCTTATTTCGCTTAGTATAATGCATATTAGTAGTTTTTTGTTCCCATATACTCACTTGCCTTTTTAGAGTTATCCTTGGCACTTACAGCACCCACATACTTCAATCCTCCTTTTTTCATAATTTCCAATTAATTCTTTAGTAACAATTGAAATTAGTAAGACTCTGTTATGATTCAATCCTGTTAATGTAAACACAAAGTTACTTTAAAATATTCCTAAAGTGTGAATTAAGACTGATATTATCTTGCATATTATAAAACAGTCTCAAAATTGAAAGGATGATATTGGAGATCTAGGTAGCAAATTAGATTGATGTGCTGTCCTCGACATAATGGCATTTTCATTTCAGAGCCTTACCAAGTCCAAAACAAAACCATTCTTTATAGTTGTTCACAATCCCAAGAGAAATGAGTTCAGGTGGTCTCAACTTAGTTTTTCATGTACAAAGGGACACACCAAAAAGCTGTCATAGACTGATAGTTATTTATCACTTTCATTTTTAGAAAGCCATGGGATTACAAGCATAAAGCCAAAAAAAAAAAAAGATGTTTTTTCCAGAAGCGTTTTTTTTGCCTCAGCCAGATGTAGCTACTATATTGGAAGAATCATATTATAAGACAAATAAAAATTACATTTTATCATGACATATTCATTGCGATAATCTTTTAAATATTCAGTTAATATTTAAAATAGCATATATTTTATTTGTAACTGTTGCTTATAATAAATATAGCAGCTAAAAGATGTTATAATTCTTCAAGACTATTATAAATCAGATGGGCAAACAGAACTTAAAGTTTTGTTTCCTTGCATTTTTATCATTCAGATGGTAAATAATAGAGTCTTTAAATATACAGATTTATATGTTGTATAGGTTTTTGAAAATGTAATTTATGTGTATTTTTCAAGGAATCCAAATAGCAGTGAAAGCAATTACAGTTTATATAAGTAATTAAATAAAATCCTATTGACTTGGATGCCTTTAGAAGTGCAGTAATGAGTCATTACAATTTGGATAAATTACTTTAAATGTTTGCTGTGAATATTTAACTTTTCATTTACTCTCAAATACCTTGTGAAATATTAATTGCATGGAAATCTGAAATGCCAACAGTGTGACAGTCAAGATTCAGTGTTTGAATCAGAGATGTGGGCTACCAGAACAGGACACAGTGTAACTTATTCAAATATTATTTGGGTCTTTTGTCAGATATTGACTAAACTATAATTATTAAATTACACAAAAAGTAAGTTGTATTTTTAATAATATAAAATTTAAAACATAAAGTTCTTTTGTATACTAAAATGTATTTTCATTTTAAGTACAAAAAAATAGAAAATATATTTAGGTGTCCTTTAAAAATAAGAAGAAATATGAATGATGTCAAAGATTATTAAGAGGTAACAGCTATTCTATTCCATGAAAATGTCACATGAAAGATAAAACAAAAATTGATTCTTAGCTGATGCTGAAATAGAGAAGAAATTTTAGTAGAAATTTATTATAATTATCTAGTTGATAAAATTCTTTGGATCACACAATAGATTTTTCTTATTATGAAAGATGTATATTAGAGCCAGGTTACAAAAACTGATATTTTATCATATCTTACTTTTACAAAGTTTCAAGAAATTGTGGTTGAATGGCTAAACTCATGTAAAATAAAATGTTAGCATTAATGCATTATTTAACAAATGTACATTAAAAAGAATCTACTATTCCTTTATTCACCATGAAGTTTTAAAAAATCTTTCATTAAGTTTTATCACATTTTGTTGTTATTGTTATTATCTATAGAAAAGTAGCTTTCACACATTGTACCTGAGAAAAAACATCATTATTTTCATAAGAGAATAGGCAAGAAAAGACCTTTATCAAGAAAAAGAAGCAATGAACAGATCTAGTATTTTGTGAAAAAATTCAGTTAAAAATCTTTTCCCACTTGAATTAGAAACCATAAAAAATTGTGTAAAACTCAAAGACAATGAAATAATTTTTAAATTATTTAAGTTTTCTCCAAGTGAGGTAAATAAAAGCCCTTTTCATTAAGATGATACAGAATTAACATGATTAAATTTTCCTTCCCAAAAAATCTGTGATTGTACCACCAACTTTCACCATACACAACAATAAACTCAAAATGGATAAAGGGCTTACACTTAAGATGAGAAACCATAAAAATTCTAGAAAAAGCCATAGGCAGCAAAATAGCAGGCATGTCATAGCAATGTCTTTGCTGATACAGCTCAGAGGGCAATAGAAACTAAGGAGAAAATAAACAAATTGGACTACATCAAAGTAAAATCTTCTGCACAGCAAAAGAAACCATCCACAAAACAATAAGAAAGCCCACTGCATGGGAGAACATGTTTGCCAATGTTATCTCTGATAAAGGTTTAATCTCCAAAATTTATACAACTTAACAAAAGGAAAATAAACAACCCAATCAAAAAATGGGCAATGGACCTAAATAGATACTTTTCCAAAGAGGACATAAAGAAGGCCAAGATACATATGAAAACATGTTCAAAGTCAGGAATCATCTGAGAGGTGCAAATCAAAAAGACAATGAAGTACCATCTCGCACCTGTCAGAATGGCTATCACCAACAAATCAACAAATGACAAGTGCTGGCGAGGATGTGGAGAAAAAAGGAAACCTTGTGCACTGCTGGTAGGAATGCAGACAGGTGCAGTCACTGTGGAAAAGAGTATGGAATTTCCTTAAAAAATTAACAATGGAACTTTTATTTGACCCAGTAATCTCACTTCTAGGAATATATCTCAAGAAAACATAAACACCAGTAAGAACGGATATATGTACCCCTATGTTCATAGCAGCACAATTTATAATAACAAAGATTTGGATACAGCCTAAGTGCCCATCTGCAGATGAGTGGATTAAAAAAACTGTGGTACATCTATACAATGGAAAACTACCCTGCTGCAAAAAAGAAGGGATTGTTACCATTTGCAACAGCATGGATGGAAATGGAGAGCATTATGTCAAGCGAAATAAGCCATTCAGAGAAAGATAAACATTACATGATCTCACTCATTTATGGAATATAATGAACATCAGAAACTGATGAACAAAATAGATACAGAGACAAAGAAGCATTGAACAGACTATCAAACCGCAGGGGAAGGTTCAGGAGAGGGAGGTGAAAGATCAACCAAAGGACTTGTATGCATGCGTATAAGCCTAACCATGCACACAGACACTAGTGGGGTGAGGGCATGTGCCGGGGGTAGGGTGGGATGGGGGAGGCTGTGGGAAGGTCAAAAAGTGAAAAAGGAGACATATGTTCTACTATTTTTAATACTTTAAACCCGTGATGGCGAACCTATGGCACACGTGTCAGCACTGACATACGTAGCCATTTTCGATGACACACGGGTGCTTGCAGGCACATACAGAGAAATATGCGGCTGCATGCCAAGAAGGATGTTTTATCCTCAGCTACTGCACCGCCAAGTGCAGTAGCCGAGGATGAAACATTTGCTGTAGTGTAGTGTAGACACTCTAAATTTTCAAGCGAGATGTAGAAACTAAAACTCATAAGTATTTTCCTCAAGTAACAAAATATTTTGAGAAGGTTAGAGCAGCTGTACAAAATGAAATGGAACCCTTGCACATAAAGTACCAGAATGTTTTAGATTAGTTACTTGACCAGTTCAGTGAGAGATTTAATAAATTTAGAAGCCTAGAACAGATCATACAAATAATTAAGTATCCTGATGTAATAGTCTACAGTATGGAATTAAATGGTTTCCAATGGATGAAAATTGATGATTTGAAGATGCAACTTGCAGAATTTCAAGACAGCATCTGGGCTCAGGTGTTTGTAGACTTGAGACCAAAGCTTGAGAATCTGGAAAGGTGCCGCTTGGAGAATCAAGAGGAGTGCCATTATGAACAGGAAATTTGGAGTGCCTGGACCCCATTACCAGACACTTTTAGCATCCTGAAAAATATAGCAATGGCTTTACTCACAATTTTTCCCTCTATGTATTTTTGTGAGACCTTATTCTCAGTGTTAAATGATATCAAAACCAACAAAAGAAACAGATTGATAGATGAAGTTAGTAGTGCTTGCTTGGGCTTGAAGTTTACAAAATACCAACCTTCAATTGAAGGTTTAGCCAATGAAATTCAGCAACAAAAAAGTCACTAATAGGCAGGTTAGTTAAAAAATTCCCCCTCCCCCTCACTTATCTTAGTTCATGGCACCCCACACAAGTTAAATAATATCAGGATCAACAAAAGAAACTGACTGACAGATGAACAAAGAAGTCACTAAGCAGGTAAGTTAAATAATTAATTTTTGATTTATTGAATACAGTTATATATTACAATTATACATTTTTGTTATTTAAACTATAAATATTGTAAAATTATGTTTTTTTTTCTCGAAGTGACACAAAACCCGAGTTATGCTTGGTTTTTTGGGGAATTTTGACACACCAAGCTCAAAAGGTTGCCCTTCACTGCTTTAAACAAACAAAAAATAAATAATCTCCTCATGAACCCCAGATAACTACATGTTGCTATTGCTCACTGAACAAGCTAACATTTTTTCATTGCCTTCATTTTATTATTTTTCATAAAAATTTATTGAGTTGACATTCATTAATAAAGTTATATAGGTTTCAAGTGTACAGGTGTATAATATATCATGTGTATATCACATTGTATGCTTAGTAACCAAAGTGAAATCTTCTGTCACCATAAATTTGACCCTCTTTAACCTTTACTACCTTCTGCAAACAGTAGGTCCTCGGTTTACTTAAGAGATCCTTTTCTACAGTGCGACGTTTCATGAATTTCTCCATAGGTCGGAACCCACCTATAAGCACCTACGTCACTCACATGGAGCATATACATAGCAGTAATAAAGCGAAACAGTAAAAAAAATTAAAAGAAAGATAATATTTCCTAACCTTTACTTGTGGTAAGTAGATAATAAAAAATATAAAGCACATATGTACATAAATCGAAATGATTGAACTTTTTTTTAAATAAATAAACTAGTGGCCCAGTGCGAGAAATTCGTGCATGGTAGGGGGTGAGTGTCCCTCAGCTCGGCCTACACAATCTCCAAAGGGACATCCCTCTAGAAATCCAGGACCACTGGTTCATAACCACTCACCTGCCTGCCTGATTGCCCTTAACCACTCTGCCTGCCAGCCTGATCTCCTCGAACTGCCACCTCCCCTTCCAGTCTGATCACCCCTAACTGCCCTACCCACTGACTTGCTTGCCCCCAACTGCCCCTCTTGCCAGCCTGCTCACCCCCAACTGTCCCTCCTTCCAGCATGCTTGCATCCAACTGCCTTCCCCAACTGCCTTTGCCTGATGACTCCTAACTGCCCCACCCACTGACTTGCTCATCCCCAACTGCTCCCCCCTGCTGACCTGCTCACCCCCCTTGCCAACCTGATTGCCCCTAACTGCCCATGCCTCAGTTCTACCACCATGGCTTTGTCCAGAAGAACATGCAGAAGGTCATCTGGTCTAATTAGCATATTACCCTTTTATTAGTATAGATGGGAGGAGGTGACGTAAGCACTGAAGGATGTATGTCAAGTTCAAAGTAAACTGAGGACTGCCCTACTCCCCTTTCACTTTGATAACCATCTTAATGTTGTCTTTCTAAAATTTTGGTTTGTTTGGTTTGTTCATTTGTTGCTTCCAAATCTATATCCCACATGTGAGTGAAATAAAATAAACTTTTAAAAATAATCTGCTTATCTCATCAATTTAATAAAGCTTTTTCTTGGTCTTAGGTTAGTAAAAATGTGTCCTTTCACTAACAGCATCATTTATCTCCTATACTGATTTTTGCACTTTTTGTTGTGAGTTTATAAGGGGAAGTTCATAGATTAGAATATGAGAATAGATACAATAAATTTGATCTATTCCAAGGGCAAACAATTCTCATAGGTTTTGTCACACTGGCATCTTCATTAGACAAACTTTCCCTTCAGTCAACTATCTTTCAAAATGACAAAAATGTACCAAAATTACAATGTTTCCTTGCATTGGCCCCTATGACCCATGGCTAAGAAGACCCCCCACACACAATGAACTAAAGGACTGCAGCAGAAAACAGAAGCTAAACCAGCCTGATGCTGGACTGGACCCAACTCCGACATGGAAAGGAAACTCTGGACAATGATTATGATTTTACCCCTAGAGAAGCCCCAGCTGCATGTCTCCCATGACTGGACTAAAGGAAATGAGACTTAGGAAACTCAGAGATTTGATCCCATGTTAATAAAAATAATTCATTCCTCCATGCAAGTCTCAGAAAAATTCCTTTTCTCACAATATTGCAGGAACTCCACCTCCACTAGCAGCTGGGGGAGACAAAGTCCTTTTGCCTTGTATGTGTGGCCTCTATTAACAAAACTTTGTTATGCTGAACATGACTGTAATTCAAATCTTGACCTACTATTTTGCTGTCTAAATTAAGCTCCATTTGAAGATCTTTAAGAACTCATGAGCATTTTTTAAAATTTAATGGTCCAGATATTCTGCTGACATGTTTTTTTAAATTTATCTTTATTATTGAAAACATTATAGATTTCCCCTTTTCTCCACCATTGATCCCTCTCCACTCTGTTTCCACCTCCTCCCCAGGCCTTACAGCACGATTGTCTGTGTCCATGGGTTATAACAGGTTTAAAGTGTTTAAATATATTAATGTTTAGATTTTCTCATACATACATTTACCCAATTTGCATATTTTTCTCAATAAGAAAACAAAAATGTCTGAAACAATCATTGACAACATGGTAGAAAAAACATACTTCATAATGAGCCACTCTTTGTAATACCCTCCAAAATACAAAACACAAGAAAATATATTGATTTGATTAATACTCCAGGACAATAAAAGGAAGATAGTAATCCCTAGCTCTCCATTATACTGAAACCAAGTAGTATTTCATGTTCAATGTCACCTAAGACCATGGTTGGCAAACTGTGGCTCACAAGCCACAAGCAGCTCTTTGGCCCCTTGAGTGTGGCTCTTCCACAAAATACCATGGCCCGGGCAAGTCTGTTTTGAAGAAGTAGAATTAGAAGAAGTTTATGTTTAAAAAATTTGGCTCTCAAAAGAAATTTCGATCATTGTACTGTTGATATTTGGCTCTGTTGACTACTAAGTTTGCCAACCACTGACCTAAGCCTGCCCATTTTACAATTGTTTATCAGCACTCTGCTTTACTTTTTAAAGACCTCTTCATTAAATTAATTATATATTGCCTTTCTCTAGAAAGGACTAAAATGTACATGTAAGATTATGCCTCAGAGGTTGATTAAGACACTCTCCATTTTGTATAAGTCTCTAACCAAGACCTTAATCAACTTCAATGTCCCTATAATCCTCTTATCTAATATATAAATCACCTCTTATATTTTACTGGTGGCCCAGTGCATGGATTCATGCACATTGAAAGGAAATTAATTAGAAGATGCCTGGTGGGGAGGAACTGGGCAAGATGAGGCAGAAATGCCTTGGAGCCAACTTCACAGTCCCTCCCCAGCCGGCTGCACCTGGGGCAGCCCCACAGCTTGGAAGGTATCTGCAGAGTGAGCTGGGTCCCTCTAGCAAGTCCTCTCTGGTTCTGGAGTGTGTCACCTAAGAATGGCCACTGCCAAGTCACCACAGCTCTATAGCTCCTGTGTAGACTGTCTGCCCTCTGGTGGTCAGTGTGCATCATAGCTATTGGTTGGATGGTCAGACAGTCACTTAGTCTTTATATATATATATATATATGCCTAAGCTATTGGCCTACCAGCTGATCATTCAACCAGCCGACTGGAAGCTATAATGCACACTGACCACTAGGGGAAAGGTGCTCAATGCAGGAGTGTATTGACTGACTGCATAACGACCATATCACGGATCAGCAGGAGAGTGGGGCAGCCAATTACAAAGTGGGAAGCAGAGAGCTACAGGAAGGGGCAGGGCAGTAAGCTATGAGGGGTTCAGGGGATAGAGGGAGCTACAGAGGGGCAGCAGGTGGAGAGCTACAGGAGAGTGCCAGTAAGCTACTGGCTACAAAAGGGTGGTGAAGAGCTATAGGAGGGGGCAAGGCAGCAAGCTATGAGGGGGGAGGGGCTAAAGGGGTGGGGGGGAGCTATAGGAAGGTGGGGAAGTGGGCGGAGAGTTACAGCAGGACAGCAGTGAGCTATTGGCGAGCTATAGGCATGCAGATTCTTGGGCAAGGCTACTAGTTTAGATATAATATTGTTTGTTAGTGAGTTTGTTAATGAGAACAAACATTTTCAAGCTCTATCAAAAAGAATTCAACTTACCCATGGTATATGACCCTATATAAGAAAATAAATCAGTATCAATGGCAGAACACACGGAGATCTTGACAAACGGGTACAAGATATGAAAGCTAACATTTATTATAATATCAGACATTTGTATATAGTATGTTACTTTGTAATGCTTTGAAAGAAGAAATCAATCATGATATCACCAGGAATTCCAATTCAGAATATCTAATAGATGACATTATTCTTTTTTACTATTTATTTTTATTGTTGGGAATATTACAGATATCTTTCTTTGCCCACCCAGATACCACCCAATTCCAAAGCTTCACTAGACTATTGTCTGTGTTCATGGGCTATGCATATTCTATATAATAAAGCCGAATATGCAAATCAATTGAATAGGGTAAGGACTGATGGAACAACCGGTCACTATTACATGCACTGACCACCAGGGGGCAGACACTCAATGCAAGAGCTGCCCCTAGCTCCCAGGCTTCAGGCCAGCCAAGACAGGTTCTAGCAGGGACCCCTTGATTGCCCCTATGGTCACCCCACAGATCAGCCCTGATCACTGGCCAGGCCTAGGAGCTCTACCCATGAATGAATTTCATGCATCAGGCTTCTAGTGTGTATATAAGTTCTTTGTTTAATTTCTCCCTACTCATCCTCCCTTCCCTCTGATAACTGTCTCTCCCATATCTCCATGTCTCTGGACATATTTTGTTCATCAGCTTATTTTGTTCATTAGATTCCATACGTAAGTGAGGTAATGTGATATTTGTCTTTCTCTGACTGGCTTATTTCACTTAGTATAATAATCTCCAGGTTCATCCATGCTGCTTCAAAGGGTAAGAGATCCTAATTTTTTATAGCTGCTTAGTATTCCATTGCACAAATGTACCACAGGTTTTTTTGTGTGTTTTTTTGTTTGTTTGTTTTAATCCATTCATCTAGTGATGGGCACTTGGGCTGTTTTCAGATCTTATCTATATATCTATATATCTATATATCTATATATCTATATATCTATATATCTATATATCTATATATCTATATATCTATATATCTATATATCTATATATCTATATATCTATATATCTATATATCTATATATCTATATATCTATATATCTATAAAAGCCTAAGCTATTTAATGACTGAATGACTGCTTGACCAGTTGCTATGACACATATTAAACACTAGGGGACACACATTCAATGCACAGTATTGGCCTCCCTCCTCTCTGTATCAAGTCTGTGAGGATCAGAAGGAAACTGCTCTACAGCATCCCCTGAGGGTTCCCAGGCCAGGCTGAGGGACCCCTACTGGTGCACAAATCCATGCACCCAGTCTCTAGTTATAAATAATCCTGCTATGAACAGAGGGGTGCATATATTCTTTATGATTGGTGTTTCAGGATTCTCAAAATATATTTCTAGGAGTGAGATCACTGGGTCAAATGGCAGTTCTATATTTTTAATTTTTTGAGGAACATTCATACTGTTTTCCAAAGTAGCTGCACCAGTCTACATACCAAATAATAGTGTAATAGTGTTTCCTTTTCTCCACATCCTCACCAGCATTTGTCATTTGTTGATGGCAGCAATTCTGGCAGATTTTCATTTGAATCTCTTGGATAATTAATAACCTTTAGCATTTTTTTCATATGTCTCTTGGTCATCTGTATGTCCACTTTGTAGAAGTGTCTCTTTAGGTCCTTTGCCAATTTTTTAAATTGGATTGTTTGTTGTCTGTTGATAATTTGTGTGAGTTCCTTATATATTTTTGATAACCCTTTATCAAATAGTAGAGGCTTGCTGTAACAAATTCTTGCATTGGGGGGTTGTTCCTCAGCCCAACCTGCATCCTCTCCAATCTGGGACATCCCTCTTACAATCCAGGACTGATGGCTCCTAACAACTCTCCTCCCTGCCTGATTGCCCCTAACCACTTCTGCCTACTAGCCTGATAGGCCCCTAACTGCTCTCCTCTGGCTTGATTGATGCCTAACTGCTTCCTTACTGGCGTGATTGACACCTAATGGCTCTCCTGATAGCCTGAACACCCCCAACTGCCCTCCCCTGCCAGCCTGGTTGCCCCCCAACTGCCATCCCCTGCAGGCCAGATTGCCTCAACTACCCTCCTTTGCAGGCCAGGTCCCCCCAACTCTCTTACCCTGCAGGACTGGTTGCCCCCCAACTACTCTGCCCTGCCACCCATCTTGTGACAATGTGGGGGTGCCCATATTTTGATGATGTAGGGGTGGCCATCTTGTGGTGGCCATCTTATAATGATGTTGGGGGCAGCCATCTTGTGACTACATGGGTGCGGCCATCTTGTGACAATGCAGGGGAGGCCACCTTGTGATACGAGAGTATGAAGGTCAATTTGCATATTTACTCTTTATTATATAGGATATCATTTCCATACAGTACAATCTCTTTTCATTTTGTTGATGGTTTCTTTTCCTGTTCAGAAACTTTTTATTTTGATGTGATCCCATTTGTTTTTCTCCCTTGTTTTCCTTGTCCACAGAGATGTATTGGCAAACATTGTTATGAAAGACGTCCAAGATTTTGCTGCCTATTGTTTCTTCTAGAATTTTAATGGTTTCACAACTTACATTTAAGTTTTTTATCTATTTTGAATTTATTTTTATATATGGTGCAAATTGGTGCTCTAGTTTATTTCTTTTTTTTTTTTTTGAACTTGTCCAATTTTCCCAATACCATTTATTAAAGAAACAGTCTCTACTCCATTGTATGGTCTTATCTCCTTTGTCAAATATTAATTAAACCTGATGGATTAGATCATTTTCTGGATTCCCTTTCCTGTTACACTGATCTCTATTCCTGTTTGGGTACCAGTTCCAGGATATTTTTATTACAGGGGCTTTGTAATATAATTCCATATCCAGTATTTGGATCCCTCCTTCTTTGTTCTTTCTTATCAATATTGCTGTGACTATTAGGGGCCATTTTTGGTTTCATATACATTTTTTCTTTATCTGTGAAATATACCATTGACATTTTAATAGGGATTGCATTGAATCTATAGATTGCTTTGGGTAGTATGAACATTTTAATGATGTTAATTCTTCTAATCCATGAATATGGTATATTCTTGCATTTGTTTGTATATTTATCTATTTCTTTTTTCAATATCCTAATGTTTTCTGAGTCCAAGTATTTTACCTCCTTGGTTAAGTTTAATCCAAAGTATCTTTTGTTTTCAATGGTAAATGGGAATTTTTTAAAAGTTTTTCTTTATGAGAGTTCATTATTGGTATATGAAAAAGCCATTGAATTCTTTATGTTTTTGTATCCTGTTACTTTTCTAAATTTATTTATTAAAACAAGTAGATTTTTGGTGGAATCTTTAGGGCTTTCTATGTACAATACCACCTTACCTGCCAATAATAAATTTTTGCTTTCTTCTTTCCATTTTTTATGCTGAATAACAGTGTTAAAAGCAGACATTCCTATCTAACTCCTGTTTTTAAGGGAAACAATTTTAGTTTTGGTCCATTGAGTATGATGTTGGCTGTAGGTTTGTCATATTGTTTCATTTATTAGATTGAAGTCTGATTTCTCTATTCCAATTTTGCTGAAAGTTTTTCTCAAAAATATGTGCTGGATTTTGTCAGATGCTTTTTCTGAATCTATTAGTTCTATCTAATAAAAGATTAATATGCAAATTAACCATACCTCTACTACACCAACAAGCCACACCTACCAGCCATGTCCAACAGCCAATCAGGAGTGAGTATGCAAATTAACCCAAACCAAAATGGCTGCAGCCACAGAGATCAGGAGGGAGGCTTGGGTTTCCTGGGTGATAGAAGAAGCCAAGCTTTCCAAACACCCTGGCCTGTCTAGGCCTCCACTCAATGTTACAAAGTTTCAAATATAAGATAAATAAACCCCAAGGAAAATGGCAGCAGCCATTAAGCTGGAGAGAGCTAGAGGCTAGAGTTACTCCAGCAATAGAGGAAGCCAAGCTTCTGCAGCCCTGGCCAGCCTTGGTCTCTGCTTAAGGCTACAAAGTTTCAATTATAGAATATAAATAAATTCTAACAGAAATAGCTGCCACCATGGAGGGAGCAGAAGGCTGGGCTCCACTCCAGGCTACAAAGTTTCAATTGTAGCAAATAAATAAATCTCAGATAGCAGGGCCTCCACTTGGGTTTCTAGGGGGCATGGCCAGCCTGCAAATCACCACAGGCCCCTTGCCCCATGCCCCAAGGGTACCCCCACCTTGATCTGGGACACCCTTCAGGCAAACCAGCTACCCCCACCCATGCACCAGGCCTCCATCCTATCTAATAAAAGAGTAATATGGAGATTGACCATCACTCCAACACACAAGATGGCTGCCCCCATGTGGTCAAAGATCCTGCCCCTATGTGGACACAAGATGGCAGCAAGGGAGGGCAGTTGAGAGGGACCAAGCGTGCAAAGGATGGCAGTTGGTGGCAATCAAGCCTACAGTATATGGCCCTTAGGGGTGACCAGGTTGGCAGAGGAGGGAAGTTGGGTGTGACCAAGCCTGGAGAGAAGGGCGTTTGGTGGTGGTGGTGGGGGGGCAGGATTGCAGGGAGAGCAGTTGGGAGTACCAGCCCTGCAGGGGAGGTCAATTAAGGGTGACCAGGCCTTCAGGGGAGGGCAGTTAAAGCAAACAGACTGGCAGGGGACCAATTAGGCATCAATCAGGCTGGCAGGGGAGTGGTTAAGGGGTGATTTGGCTGGCAGGCAGAAGCAGTTAGGGGCAATCAGGAAGGTAGGCAGGCAAGCAGCTCTGAATTGTTAGAGGGAAGTTGTACATCCCTTGAGGGGTCCCAGGTTGAAGAGGGTACAGGCTGGGCTGAGGGACACCTCTGCTCCCTGTGCACAAATTTTGTGCACTGGGCCTCTAGTATGATAATATAATTTTTATCTTTCTGTATGTTTTGGTGATGTATCATATTTATTGATTTGTGAATACTCTACCAGCCTTGCATTCCTGGGATAAATTTTATTTGGTTATGTTGGTAACATTTTTAATATACGTATATATCTGATTTGCTAATATTTTGAAGATTCTATCATCTATGCTCATCAGGAATATTGACTTGTAATTTTCTTTCTGTATAGTGTCTTTATCTAGTTTTGGAATTAGGATAATGCTGTCCTTATAAAAATGACTTTGAAGTTTCCCTTCCTCTTGAATTATTTTCTGCAATAGTATGAGGAGAATAGATGTTAGTTCTTCTTTGAATGCTTGGCAAAACTCCCCTGGGAAATTGTCTAGTCCAGGACTTTGGTTTGCTGGGAATTTTTTATTATTGCTTCAAATTCATTACGAGTATTAGCTTACTCATATTTTCTGTTTTGATTTTTTTTTTCTGATTTGGTTTTGGAAGATTGTGCTTTCTAGGAATTAGGAATATGTCCATTTTACTGAGGTTGTCCAATTCATTAGTATATAATTGTAATATTTTATTATATTTTGTACTTTTGTATTTATATGTTGTCAGTTGTTACTTCTCTGCTTCTGTTTCTGATTTTATTTATTTGGGTCCTCTATCTTTGTTTTTTGACAAATCTTGTTAGTATTTCATAAATTTTGTGTATTTTTTCAAAGAACCACCTCTTAGATTCATTGACCTTTTGTATTTTCTTGTCTCTGTCATTTATTTCCACTCTGATCTTTATTATTTCCTTTTTTCTACATACTCTGGGCTTCTCTTGTTGTTTATTTCTAATTATTTATGTTGTAGTTTTAGTTTATTAAAGAGTTTTTTTTTGTTTCTTAAGGTAGACCTGTAATGTTTTGAAATTCCCACTCAGGATTGCTTTTGCTTTGTCCAAGAGATTTTGGGTTTTTGAGTATTCACTTTCATTTGTCTCCAGGAAGTTTTTTATTTCTTCCTTGATCTCATTATAAACCCACTCACCATTGAATAACATGCCACTTAGCCTCTAGGTGTTTTATTGTCGTTGATTTATAATTTCATGCCATTGTCATATGAAAAGACTCTTGATAGGATTGAAATCTTGAACTTGTAGATATTTCTTTTGTGTTATAATAGATGGTCTATCTTTGAGAATGTCCTATGTGCACTTAAATGTGCATCTACAGTTTTGAAGTGAAATGTTCTGTAAATATCAATTAAATTAATCTGATCCATTGTGTTATTTGGGGTCACTGTTTCCTTGTTGAATTTTTGTCTTAAAGATCTATCCAGTGAAGTCAGTATATCTGTATTGCTATCAATCTCTTCCTTCAAGTTCTCTAAGTGTTTTTGTTGAGAAATCAGTTGACTGGCTTATGAGGGTTCCCTTGTAGGTAACTGACTATCTTTCTCTTCTTCTGCCCTTAAGATTTTCTCTTTGTCCTTAACATTTGCCATTTTAATTATGATGAGTTTTGTTGTGAGTCTCTTTGTGTTCATCTTGATGTGGCTCTCTGTGCTTCCTAAAGTTGTATGACTATTTTCTTCACAAGGTTAAGTAAATTTTCTTCATTATTTCTTCAAATAGATTTTTCTATCCATTGCTCAGATTCTTCTCCCTCTGGTACCTCAGATGTTATTAAGGTTCATGTTGTTCCAAGGTCCTATTAAACTATCCTCATACTTTATTTTTCTTTTGGCTACTCTACCTGAATTTTTTTTCATATCTTGTCTTCCAAATCACTGTTTCAATTCTGTGCTGCATCAAGCCTGCTTTATTTCCTTCTAGTGTATTCTTGATGTCTGGTTCTTATTCTTCTGACTGGTTCTTATGCTTTCTTTTTATGCTGATGTAGTTTCTATTAAGTCTCTTGTAGTTTCTATTTGTTCCTTGTAGTTATAACTAAATTCTTTGAGCATTCTTATAATCATTACTCTGAACTCTATGTCTGTTAAATTGCTTACCTCCATTTCCTGTAGGTATTTTTTTCTGGAGATCCCTCCTTTTCTTGCAATTGACTATTGTTTCTTTATTTTGGTTGTCTCATTTTGTTTGTTTCTATGTATTAGGTACACCTGCTATGATTCCCAGACCTCATGGGATGTCCTTTTATAGTAAATGTCCAGTGGGACCCAGTGGTGCAATCTCCTTGAGGTCCTAGGCTAAATGCTCTAGGACTGACACTTTTGTGCATTATTTGCACAAAATGTATTTGGGTCTTGATTGTTTATGTCCCTTTCATTGGTGGGATCTTGTTTCAGGATGTCTGTGATGTTTGACTCTGACCATGCATGGGAGCTATTCTACATGTGCATTCTTGAGGTAGTTTCTTTCCTTCCTTATTTAAACTAGTCTTCTCTTCAGATAGTATCCAGCTGATGTTTTAGGGTGAATATTCCCCAATTTAGTTCAGTTCATTAGATTCTGGGGGCAAGTGGGAGAAAGATCCACCTACTCTGTCATCATCTTCCAATCCTCCTGCCTTAAACATTTATTTATGCTCTGATACTTTTTGAAAAATATAGTCATTATATAAAAGGAGTTTTGCAAACAAAAGGATAAGTTAAAGGTGAAGGTAAATATTTTAGGTAATCATTTTGAAAGTAAGGAGCTTTAGTTAAAATTTTGCCTCCTTTCACACACTACAAATTTCAATTACTCAAAGAAGTACGAAGGAGCAATTATGACATGCAGGTAAGTGGTACCACAATTAGAAAACAAACAAATACTGAAAGAAATCTTGCAACATATTGCATGAAAATAATCTTTAGCACTTTCTGATAAGACATTTGCTTTTTAAAACAAACAAACAAAAAAACTAGGATAATTCCACACTGAATTTTCTATCACAGGAAGAACAATTAGAATATAATACTCAATCATTATTGGAGTGAAGGTTTGGCTTAATGGTTTAAGAATCTCTGCTTTGTATCTCATTTATCATTATCATTATTCTGTAAAGAAGGGATTTGAACAAGTGGTCTCAGGGTATATTTGAACACATTCCAATAAACCTAATACAATATTCTCTGCAATAAATAGTCATTATGTCTTTGTCATTCTTTGCTTACTTTGGATTGAAGCTTTTGCTTGCTGGGGGCTACTAATGTAAAGCTAACAAAAATATTGATTCATTGCAGGTGTGTGGATTTCAAATCTATCTCTCCTATAAAAGAAGCACCAATTTATATTGATTGAGAATTACAAAGACTCAGAAATACTGAAATGGAATTTTTGGATTGGAACCTGGATTCTTTGTCTGCTAGAATCAAAGAATGAATCCATGGACAAAAATGATAGCAAAGGTGGAAATTTATTGAGGAATAAATACAGACTCCCACATGGGGAGAAGGAAAGAGTCTCCCAAGTAGGGAGGGGGAAAAGGGTCTCACTAAGTTCCTTTTCCCTATGGCTTATACAGGCTGCAGATCCTGGTGCCTTGATATCCTCTCTGATTGGTCACTATTCCCTTAGACTGGTTACTATAGTAACTCCTGGGCTCAAAGATTGAACCTCACATGGGACCTGTGAAGTTCTCCCCCTCCTTCCTTATTGTTTTCTGTCCCCTTTGGGCTTTCTTCCTCTCCTTCTGAAGGAAGGGCTTTCTTCTCTTTATTTTGTAAATATAGACATTTGCTGTTCTCAGTTCCCGCATTCTACAGAAATGTACCTGTTGCCTCTTTCCAGCTCCCCCATTCTAGGAAAATACACCTTCTGCTGCTCTGCAGCCCTGTGCTTCCTTCACGGTCCTCCTAATTTCCAAAATTTCTAATATTTCCTAAACCTGTCCTTTTTTACTCCCAAAATTCCTGTTTCGATACCATGCTCAAAATTATACTCAGCCTTCAGGAAAGTTAGAAATAAACATACAATTTGAAAACTAAAATTTGAAAAGCATTTAATAAATCTTGGTCTTCCATGGCCTAAGATTTGCTGTTTTTTGTTTGTTTGTTTGTTGTTTTTTATGTGCGCTCCCTCTCCCAAACTACACCCTTCCTCACCTCACCACAAGAATGAACGTTCTGTTAGTTTTAATGTTAAAGAAATTAACTTCTCTGATTTATCTACTCCTTATTATTCATTAATAGGTTAACCCTCCATCTAGGGACACCACTCTCATTGCAAATAGGTCTTCCCAAATACTGTAAGAAACTTGTACAAAATACTCTTATCAGGACATGCAATTGATCCTTTCTTAACATTGTTTTAACAACTCTTCCAAGACCTAATATCCTAGAGAGAAATCAAAGAAATACAGCTTGCAAACTTCCTATTAGAATATATTGCCAACTTGTGATCAAAACTGAAAAAGGTTGATTGTTGAAATCACAACTATTTATTTAATTGACATAGCTATCTTTTTATCAGTGGGAGGATGACTAGCTATAGACTTTAACCTGAGAATTCTTAAAAATTATCGAGAAGCTGACACCTGCACTCTCATGTAATTAACTTAATAAAGCTGAAATTTCTCCAAAGAGCCAGAAACATGGTCCTAAAAAAGCTGAATGTCATGCTATTATTTCATTTTTATAAATATTTTATTTATTTCTTGCAGGTTTAAGATGTTGATTTCAACAAACACTAATTAGTTCTTAATTAAGATGGCCACAAGGTTCTTTTTCTTAAAATTGGTTGTCACATTTATAGTTAGTTTCTCCTTGTATAAGTCTAATATCTACAATTAACTTGTGATTTTACCAACACCTAAAATTCAGTCAACTTTTTGGTCTGTGTATGTATCTTTGTATGAGTGTCGTTCTACTACATTGTGAAACAAATAGCTTCAGGTTTAATGTTCTTAACTAGTAAATAATCTTAAACAAAAAATTACAAAAAGACTGCTAAGCATATAAAAATTCCCCTAACAGTCCACAAAAACAAATCTGGAGCTTTTCTGTAGGAGTTTAGTTTGTAAGCAAACTTTTATAAGTATAAATCTTGGGGAGACACTATGAAAGATAATGCATATATATTAAAGCTTTTTAGCTATTACATGCTTAATAAAAAGGCTCACTACATGAATTTTCTGACTCATATCTTTAATAGGTGATCTGTTACTGTCTGATCTTACTGCTATTTTGAATTGCATTGAAAATGTACAATATAATTCAGCTACCTTTAATGGTATGTTTGCTAAAAACAGGTAGTTAGAAGGTCCTCAACAACTGGGATTTAAATTGTTGAAACAAAACCTACAGGTTAGTGTATACAACCTGGGCAAACACTTAACATTGTAGACTGTTGCCAGCCTTCCTGGAAATTTTATATTCAAATCTCAGGGTCCATTTTTGCATATTGATTTCTCCTATGAAGAGTAGAGAGATTATTAATGAATTAATTCCACAAGAAAAATATCTAGCCCTTGATCTGTAACCCTAAAAGTTACACACACACACACACACACACACACAAATTTGGGGCTATCTTCAACTCTCTTCATTTCATACTTTACCAGGGGCCCCCAAAAATGGGGAAATTCTTTATTTTGTGATACAGACCATGATTTAAAAGCCAGACAATATTATTAAGGTCAGATAACTAATTGCTCCAGAAATTCATTACATTATACACACAGTTGACCAAAAGTGAACATCCCTAGACACAATATGTCGTCTTAGGAAAAAGCAAGTGCTATCTTAGGAAAATAATGCTGTGATATATATGTATCTAAATGTTTCTGTGATCTCCAATAATATAAAAAAGATCCAGAAAAACAAATATTTAAATTAGGTCATTTGGCTGGTATCCTTTATTTGGTTCTGCATTTGCTTCACATTGGAATAGAATCTTTTCTATTGGTATCATTTGGGCATTCTTGGACCTCAGTTTATAGATGAATAAATTTAGCCCATAGGCATCATCATACTCGTCCAGACTCAGATTTGAGAACAACCGTATCACAACAACTGCTTGTTCAAAAATGTTCTTGCCTAGGAGGTAATGCTATAAAACATTAATAACTGCACAAGAAATAATTGAAAACCATTTTTATTCACGTAAAAAATTTGCTCATCTGGGAAATCAGGTGCCTAATCATGATGGTACTTTGCACTTCTATATAAACAGTTCACTAATAGTTTGTAAAAACAGCTCAATAAAATTTGCTTTAGAGTCCTTACCTCACAAATCTAAAATATCGTGTCATTTACTAAACCATAAAAAAATTTTTTTTCTCTCTTAAATGTATTACAATTTTATTTTTCAATTATATCTTAGTAAAGCAAAAGAAAGGGAAATATTCATGAAAACTAGAATGAAGTTAGGATTGACATAAAGATATCATATTATTACAGAAAACCAGAGAGAAACCAAGCAATACTTAGAGAGATGCAGTTATATTTATTATGCATGGGTCCAGAGGAAAATGTCTCTCAAATTCTGGGCCCCAACATGAAGGAATTTTCTTTATTTATATGTTTTTATCTTCTTTGTCTATCATATATGGGGTATTTCCAGCCCACTTTGCAAGTTCTTAAAAAGCCTCTATGTGCTGGGGCCTTAGGACCTCAAAAGCTTTGCCTGATGCCACCACTGATAATTTCATCTGGGGAAGGTTTAATGGCCTCTCTGATGGGAGTAGTCTTATTTTCCTTATTATTTAAGCAATCAAGCATCTACATAAGCCAAATAGCGGGGTTAAAATTTTAAACAGCAGTTTTCATATAAGATGGATGCTTCAGTACTGCCCTATTGTCTGAAACTATGTCCATCATGATGCCATTAATGGATCTAAAGTAATACAGGAGAACATGCAGATGTTGGGGGAATATTCTTTCACTTTTGGAATTCTTTGTTTTGAAATATGTACAGGCATGTAATTACTTACATGACTGAGGCTGCCCAGTGGATTGGATAGAGATAAAAAATGATGAGTTATTGGTAAAAAGATGATTATAATTGTGAAGGAAATAAAAAGAGAAGAGAGAGAACAGTGTAACTTTCTGGGAACAGCAGACTGATGAATATGGAATATAGGATAACATAATAAAAATATGCATGACAGTGGAATAATTAGAGCAATGAAGGCATAGCAATTTTGAATGCCAATCAGGCTGTAATGCCAGAAAAGCACACTGAGAATTCATTAGAGAGAAAGAAATGTTACCTCTGTAATTTAAGCATAGAATTGAGTTTTGGGAAAAGTAAGCATGAATGTTTCCAGGGGAGAAAAAATGGTCACAAAAACAGAGGCTAGGATTTGGGATGTGAAGCATGCTATTTAGTACAGGGAAGCAATAAAAAATGTCGACTCTGGAGCAGTAGTGTGTTAAAACAAAGAGGTGATTTGTGTCAGTTTATTCAATATTGGATTACAATTTAAACCTGTTGTATAATTTCTTGAATCTATATGACCTGTATTCTGTTTTGATTTTCTTAGTTCTTTTTTATTAAATGTTTCTCTACTACATTTAATTGATTTATATTTCTCTTTTCATTTAAGCTTTCTTATAGAGATGAAATAGGTCATAGATTACTATATGCAATATTCTAAGCAATACAATTTCATAGGAACATTAAAATCTATATAATGTTAATATTTAGCTAATGAAATTATGCACTTACCAGTAAAATATGTAATAAGATAATAATTAAATATATTCTTATTTTTTCTTTGACTTTAGTGTCCATGTCCTTTTCTTAGTCATCTTCTGAGTGGAAAGGGGGTTAATAAATAGTGGGAAGTTATAAGAGTGCTTCGCCAGAAATTCAAACACATAAAAATGAACTATTTAGTTTTTGATTTTCCAATAGATAAGAAACTTGAAAGTCAGACTTCCTTGGGAAGTGAAGGATTTTCAAATTGCTTTATCTATCCTAGTCATTTGGCATATTGGAGTTTTACTGTATGCCCAGGAAAGAAATAAAGAAGACATGATCATAAAGATGTGAAAATTACAAATCACAATTATTTCACCTTAATTTATTATAGAAAAGTGTGAATGACCAAGGCAAAAAATCCCTAGCTGTAGAGCAGATAATAGTAAACACTATCTGTAAACTTTTGGGGGAAATTCCCAAAAAGTTTCTTTTCAATAGTGTGCAGGAAAATTGTTGTGTGACTTGGACAGGAGAAAACAATTTAGATAATGTTTGTTCTTCATCACCAGTATGTGGTGTTCAGGAAACCTAGATTTTGCAATATGCCTTAAAGCAGTAGTTCTCAACCTTTCTAATGCCGTGACCCTTTAATACAGTTCCTCATGTTGTGGTGACCCCCAACCATAAAATTATTATTGTTGCTACTTCATAACTGTAATTTTGCTACTGTTAATGAATCATAATTAAATATCTGTGTTTTCCATTGGTCTTAGGCAACCACTGCTATTGAGCCTAAGATCATTGGAAAACATATATTTACATTAAGATCATTAACAGTAGCAAATATGTAAATATCTGTGGTCTTAGGCAACCCCCAATGGTTAAGACACACAGGTTGGGAACCACTGCTGTAGAGACTACCAAGTAGCAACAAAAAATAATTTTATGGTTGGGCGTCACCACAACATGAGGAACTGTATTAAAAGGTCACAGCATTAGGAAGGTTGAGAACCACTGCCTTAAAGGAACAAGGAGGTAAAGAAGAGGTTTGTGGTCATAGTGAAGAAACAGCTGTGTATGGGAATATCAACGACAGAGACAAGTGCCTAGCACCCCAGATGTTAACTTTGAATCAAAGCATACTTTTCCTGCCAAGAATGAGATATACCATTTTGAATCACAAAGAGATTCCAGAAGATATGAATTTGTATACCTAATTTATCTTGCTCTTCACCAAGACATACATACATGATTCACACCCACAGAACAGCCATCCAGTCACTATCTTGGTTATGAGCAGCACCAGGTGTGGCCAGAACTCTAAAGATATAAGAATTTCACATAATTTATTTAAACACTAAGTGAGCTATGAAAGATGCTGGAGAAAATATTAGGTTGAACGGAAGTTACTGGTTAGGTCTAAGTACAAATTTGTCTTTTATGTTTAACTATTCTATGTGGTGGAATTCATAAGGAAGAACACATAAAAAACCTTATATTTTAAGAAAATATTTCCTTGTAATTTTAGTGGATTGTTAATCCTGCTACGTAGTTTTTCTCTTCTGCTCTCATATAATTCATGCACTTGGTGAAAGGGATAGAGATTGGATACTTTCACTGTTAGGATGAATCATTGTTTCAGGTTGTTAATTTGGAAGAAACAACTAAGCAAAAAAAAAATATCTTGTCTTTACCCAGTTTCAAGTAGAATTCAATGTTGTAGTTATGATTTAATTCATGTTTTGGCATATTAATAATCTTTCTGAAAAATAGACCTATAATGGTACTGTTCTCATAAAATTGTCTACACCAGGAATCTGGACTTTAAAGTTAGCAATGTAGGTATGTGTCAGTGAAGAGAAAAGTCTCCAGAAAAAGAAAGAAAAAAACACCTTCGATGAGTTTACTTTATTTTTCTGCTTCTTTTTCCATGTATCATTAGCCTGAAAATCAAGGGGCGTATTATACATACAAATCAGTCAAAGAAGAAGCCATATGGGTGTGTAGCTGCCCATACAGAGCCATATTGTTACAGACATCAGCTGATGCCATAATGAGAGGTGGAGGTGGAGAGTGAACAGAGCAACAGGGACCACAGCGTTCTGAGGCATAAAGATGTCAAAAAATAAAAAGATAAATACTCATAAGCGATTGTCTTACTCTGCAAATTCAAACTGAGTGTTATCAGCTATGCAAAAGAGCATGGAAATAGTGCTGCAGAGAGACAGTTTGGACCTCCTCCCACTGAGTGTCTGATCAGACAGTAGAGAAAACAGGAAGAACAACTCCTTAAGATGCCAAAAAAGAAGGTCTTTAGAGAAAAACAAGAAAAATGTTTAAAATATTGATTTCTTAATTTTTGGTTGTAAAAGTAGGGGGTGTCTTACACATGGTGGTATCTAATACATGAAAAAAATATGGCAAATTGCTTTTTTCTTTCTACTTCAAAAATAGGAATTTAGTTAGAGAAGTTTTAGCTAAGCCAGGTTCTAATAAATTTCCATTATTGGTAAAGAAGAAAATGTTCACATTTTATTCAACATGTCATGAGATGTTTGGAGATAAAGTCAAACTGCTTTCTGTGCAAATCTTTACCACTACCAATTTATTCTATTTTACCATTATCATCACCATGAAATAATGAGGGAACTCGATAAGCTGAAGCTATATTTGGTGTCTGGACATTTGTACTCATTTTAAAAGATTGATAATGTATTTGTCTCTTTTCAAAAGAAAAATTTATAAAAGAGGGAGAAATGAAGAAAGAATGAAAGATCCTATTACCACTTTAGATGTATGCTTTTGTGTGAAAGTAATAAACAGAACACATACATTGCCCTCCATTATTTGTGTAATACATTGGCATGCATTTAAAAAAATTTTTATGGTTGCCATATTAGGTTTTTCTAATGGGCATCAAATACTCTGTTAAACTATCTTTACATATTTAATGCAATTTTGTGATTATTATTTTTTTACAAATTATTTCAAGCCGAAGTTTTGTAGATGTACAGACAAGAGAAAATATAGAATTTTTTAAAGTATCATTTGTAATGAATGAAAATAAGGCTTTCATAATTATTCTAACCTTTGTATTATAGTAGCTCTTTCTGGGAGGAAGCCATGGCCCTTTATAAGAGAGAAAAATTGAAATGTTGCCACGATATCTTGCCCTGAAGCCATCTCCCTTTATTTGCATGCTGATCTTTAAATGTCAATTGCCAGAAACCCCAAAGATAGACCCAAGTGTACTTATGGATGTTTTCATTGCCAAGGAAATTGTGTCTGAAGGAAAAAATGGAAGGGAATGAATTGTCAATGCTAATGAAGAAAGTCTGGAAATAATGATGCAATTGACATAAATACCACCAGTTCCCCTGGCATTTGCTGACTTTATGTAAGAATTAGATAGTGAAGAGCACAGTCTCAAGAGTCAGAAAGACTGGGTCTCTGCCTTGGGTCAAGTAACTTCATTAAATATGTTTTCAGTGTTAAATAAGGGGTTAACACTAGTCATTTATGAAAAGTTTCAGCTTAGAGATGACATGATCCAATGTATTTTTGTTTTGTTATTTACTAATGCAACTCTTGCCTCACTTTCTAAAAATGTTCAATCATAGTGCGAAAGACGTTATAAACCTTATGATATATCAACATGAAGTTTCAAACCTGGGATATGCGATGCTGATGCTTTTTACTATGTTATCCTTTAACGGGTCTTCCTTGTGTGAAATAAAATTGCTGTTAGAGGCAATCTTTTAATGACTATTTTATACATTTTTTTGTAGAAGTAAATTTGATTTTGAGTGCGTGTGTGTCTTACATTTTCTAGAAAGTGCTAAAGATACATTAAGATATAAAGCATCTTAGAGATGCTAGCTGTGAATAAAGTAGATGTTATTTCAACTCAAGCTCATTAATTTTATTTTCTGCTGTGTAAAAGTTAATGTCACTGTCAGTAACACTGGCACAAAATACTGATTGAAACAGTGTACATTTTTTTTTTCCGGCAGTGATAAGATTTTGAGATTTGTGAATAAGCAAGAGATTATTAGGTCCATTTTATTTCAGATAAGTATCAAGAAGGTCAGCCATTTATAAGGATGAAGTATCAACTTTTGAAAACCTTAACATTTATCTAGCTTTAATTGTAAGTTTATTAAAACATATTTTTTTGGATACAGCATTTTGTAAAGTGCCAAGCTAGAATAAATGCCGTAAGTAATGACATACTTTCTGTTGTGGCAAAATAATGAAATTCTCGTCCATGAGAAACATATGATGTCGATCTGCTTGTTTTATAGTTACACTCTTTCTACATATACATATATGTTGAAAATATTAATGATGATTCTTTCTTTCATAATAATTACAATATATACACATAAACATATATACATATATATTTGTTATACATATATAACATATTCAGTTACAATATTTAAATTTTAGCCTTTGGCAATCGTAGAAGTTTAAGGCAAAAGCTAGTCAAGACCTATTTAGTCTAAAAAACTAGAAAAACTTGTCAAATTACTTCTAAAATATCAGGCTAAAATCAGAGGAAAAATTAAGGGGAGAAAAAAGGTAAATGAAAGAAAGATTTTGTATTTACCCTGAATGGCATTTTTCCTTTGCTGATTTCAAATTCTAATGCATAAAATCAGAACATATGATTTGTAATAAGGAAAGTAAGTGGAAAACAGTATGGAGGTCCCACAAAAACTTAAATATGGAGAGTTCTCACAAAAAAATTAAATATGCCATTTGACCCAGTGGTCCCACTGCTATCCATATATCTTAAGAAATGCCAATCATAAAGAATGTTTCACCTCTATGTCCATGTTTATAGCAGTGCAATATACAATAGCTAAGATCTAGAAACAGCTGGAGTGCCCATCAGTAGATGAGTAGATAAAAAACTGTGGTACATTTATACCATGGAATGCTGTGTAGCAGTGAGAAGAAAGGATCTCTTATCCACTGAGGCAGAATGTAGGGACCAGAGTATGATGATAAGTAAAATAAACCAGTCAGAGAAAGGCAAGAAATATATGATCTCACTCATATGTGGAATATAATGAACAAAATATACTGATGAGCAAAATAGTTCCAGAGATATGGAAGCATGGGACAAACTGTGGAAGCTCAGAGGCAAGCCAAGGGTGGATGGGAAGAAATCAACCAAAGAACTTGTATGCATATGTGTATAACCTTTGTACACAGACAATAGGGTGGTGAATGCCTGGGAAGGAGGGCAAGACAGGTTAGAAGATGTCAATGGGGCATATGTAATATTTTCAATAACAAATACTTTTTAAAATAAAGATTATTACTAATAAGAATAAATTAAAGGATCCAGTGTAGCTATTATGATACAACAAAGACCTCTAATACTTCCTCTCAAATTGGGGCTGCAACACAAAAACACCCCCAAACTGGTGCCTCAAACATTCCTTATATGAGGAGAGATGAAGGATCAGTTTCCAGATTTTCTTGCAGAACATACAGGGTTTGGCTGAAAAGCCTCAAAAATGGAACAAGATCTAAGAATACCATCACACTCTGAACAGGCAGTTCCAATAAATTCTAATATAGACAACCCTTTGGAGAAATCAAAGCAAGTATTTAAAACACTCTTTAAATTTCATTGATAAATAATGCAGAATGGGAATATGAGAAGGCTGTTTGGTGCTCAAGAAAATCTATAGGCTTTGGTCATTAAACATCCTGGCAAAGGAACCACTTAAGGGACATGATATTGGAATTCCAAAAGACAGAAAATTGGTATGGACTGGATCCCAAGAGAAAAACAGTAGCTGAAAGGGGTGAGAAAAGATTTTACTCTGCTACCTTTGTCTCAAGATGGCAAGTGTTTAAAGCTGAGTCATGTTCATGACATTTGAATAATTTTTGTATTTTATATGAATGATGATGATATAATTTACTCTAATGATTATTTCCCTTTCAGCAACTTTGATTGTAAAGATTTTTTGACCCGTGTAGATTAAGACAGTCAATTTAAAGGTGAAGAGGGATCATGGCTAGGTAGCTTAGTTGGTTAGGAGTGTAGTCTTAATTATATCCAGGTGGTGAGTTTGATCCCTGGTCAGGGCACATACAAGAATCAATTAAATCATGCACAAATAAGTAGAAAATAAAACCACCCTTTCTCTGTCTCTTAAATCAATAAATTAAAAAAAATAAATGTGAAGGGTGTTGGCAATGAATCAATTAGGTATGAAACATAAATATTTAGTTTGGCATTGACAAGGAAGAAAATCATCAAACAACTCAAAAGATAAAATTATGGCATATTTTTCAATGTAAATATTTATTAAAACAGTCCATCATTTTTAATCGCATGGTATTTTTCAAATGTTCAATTGTACAGAGTAATTTATATTTGATTGAAATATAAACTTATAGTAAAAAGATTAATTTCTGAAATATTCCTAATAATATGTTATTTGATTTAGGATGTTAGCCTTAACTTGTTAGTTAGTATGAAATTAAAGTACAAAAATTTATTAGATCACCTCACACCTGTTAGATTGACTGCAATCAACAAATCAACAAATGACAAGTGCTGGTGAGGATGTGGAGAAAAGATAACCCTAGGACACTGCTGTTGGGAATGCAGTTGATGCAGCTATTATGGAAAATAGTGTGGAATTTCCTCAAAAAAGTATGGAACTGCCATTTGATCCAGTTATCCTACTTCTAGGAATATATTTTAAAAAATCTTAAGCACCAATCAGAAAGGACATATACATCCCTATCAGTACTTGGAATACTATACAGTAGTAAAAATGAAAGATCTCTTATCCTTCGAGACAGCATGGTGGGACCTGGTGAGTATTATGCTAAGCAAAATAAGCCAGTCACAGAAAGGCAAGTATCACATAATCTCAATCATATGTGGAATCTAATGAATGAAATAAACTGATGAACAAAACAGATCTAGAGATTTAGAAGCATGGAACAGACTATGGAACCTCAAGGGAAGGCAAGGGAGGATGGGTAGGAAGAAATCAACCAAAGAACTTAATATGCATATATGTATAACCCATGAACACGATCAATAGTGTAGTGAAGATCTGGGGCTGGTGTGGGACAGAAGCGGTCAATGGGGAAAAAGGGGGTCATAAATAATACTTTCAACAATAAAGATTTTTTTAAAAGTTAATTAGAGGTCAACTGATTACTAGTAAAGAAAGTAATTTGTACGGGATATAGAATTACTTAGTGAGAACTTTTTTAACTAATTGGGAGCAACATGGAAAACTTTATCATCACTTTGCTGCCAAAGAGTCACACATGAGGCAAACAATACAAACCTAGATAGCTACATCGAATGCCTATTTCAAATATTCACATTCATGTTATCAAAAAATGTATGACCTATTAACATAATATTTTATAATCTCCCTTTTTTCCTTCATCAAATAATCATTTTATATCTTAATACAGGGCAAGGAGGTACAGAAAATTGCCAAAAAGCTAAAATCAATTAATTGATAACTGCTGGTGCACTCATACATTTTTTCCCCTTCTAGTAAGTCACTACCATCTTATACTCTGAGGCCTTGTCAAAAGTGATTTTTTTATTAATCTAGCCATCTGTCAGCTAGGAAAAATGTGTGTTTTACTAGGAATCTTGAAGTTTGTCCTCCACAGCTACAGCTGATTAAATACCAAAATTTGATTCAGTCTACATAAAGAAATTTGGGGGTCATTCAAAGGCAAAAGAATTAAAATTATATTCAAATACTTCAATTCAATATTTAAAATAATTTTTCTAATAATTGTCTCATTCATAATGAAATGAATAATCTGACTTTAGAACAGCTGCAAACAATTCCAGACCTTTCATGTCTAAATAGCATGGCCAGATTATGTCTCTTCTTTCCTAAAAACATGACTTCCAAAGCCCACAAAAACAGTGACATAAGAGGGAGATCAAAACCTCCCGCTCCCAGTTTTTTTTTTCAATTTTCTTCTCACTAAAAGATAAAACTGCTCATATAATTTATATGCATTAAAAACTACCCTGTTCCCATTTAGTAACTATTATATAACTGATCATTACCTGTTGAAAAGAGTAAGCAATGAGGTTATGTCACTTAGCTTTATTTATTACTTAATTGGGTGCAATAGGTGAACACTTTAATGAAGAACTTGCTGGTTAATTTTAAAGGTGTCGGAATGCTCACACAAGAATTAAAAACATTAAAAGATGAGGTCAGAGCTTCAACTTCACTAATCAGTACACATTGTAAGACCTTCAAATATATTTGTACAGACGACAAGGGCAACTTTATCAAGAACTGTACAAAAGCAAATTAACCTTACAGTTTAAGTTAACACATCAGTGGTCTCCAATGTGTTAAAATGTGACAGCACATTTAAGTGTTTTCTTTAATTACCATACTACCAAATGTTAATATTACAAATCAATGTGCTGGAACGCTTGAATCACTTCTGTGGGTATCAAGGCCTCTGAGGAACAGGTTTGGAAAACACTGCATTGCAGTGTGCTGTACTGTACACCATCAGGCTTCAAGGAAGTCCGACACAATTGTAACTGAATTATTTTGGTTAGGCGGCAGACAATAAAGCCCAGCTTGGGCAGAGACATATGATGAAAGAGCCAAATATGGACAACTAAATTTATCATATGTGGATATTCATAAAGCATTTCTCTGACATTTTCCAATATTTTCAGTCTTTATAAAATTGAATTTTGACCTGAATGTGTTGGGGAAACACATAAAAGATAAAATGAGGTGCCTAGAAAACTTTGAATATTAGTAACTCTGCCACACCAGGTCAGGTAGGCTAGACATTTGCCATTTGAGAATATGTTCTTCATCTGACAAGATGAGTTTAATGACCTTTACTATGAAAGGTCATTGGTAAGGCTGAGGTTGTTGTACTCCTATGCAATATTTTTTATAACTATAACAAGGGGAGGGGGGGAACACGTGGACTCTTTTTACTTTTCATGTTGCAATATATCTTGACAAGTTTTCATTTTTTTCTACTTTGTAGTATTTCTGTTAGCAGGTAAAGAAAGTCATCTTAAAATCCCAAGGAAAAAAATATATAATTCCAGGTCTTCACTGTCAATCACGTAGGGGACAAAGAAAGACAGGTCACTTTGTGGGAGGATTGTAGATGAAATTGTACTTCTATATTGTTCTTCTAAAATAAGAAAAAAATATCAATTTTGCTTCAAACAATTAAAAAAATGGGAGATCTCAGAATCACCAAGTACTGGCTAATTATAATTATTAACTATTTTCTTAAGTAGAGATACAAAGGTATTTTTCTTAGGATAAAATATCTCTTCTAATCTCTTAGAATCCACAGTCTTTTACTATTTTATCACAAAAGAATCAGTGAATTTGAAGTAAGGCAAGATAGTTCTGAATCTTGGCTAAAAATTCCAATAAAATACTCTGGCATAATACTATTAGGAAATCGCTATAACTAGCCATTGCCATTATTAAATTGAGAGATTTATGGGCCATAACCTCCAGATTCAGTTTGTCTGGGACTTCAAACAAAATTAAAATATTATATTCACATGTGAATTTCAACACATTTCCAGAAAGAATTCACACTGGAGCAATGCTGTTAATGTTATCAAAAGCTAGGTTGCCTGTCTTTAATATTTTGTATACCAGGATAGCCAAGTGTGAGTCTACATGTAATGGACATGGGAGAGATAATCTGCTTCATGTGTTTATGAGGCCCAGGTTTCTGAGCAACCACCATACAGCCTGTACTGATTGGGTATTTCCTGCTTCCTAATATTTCAAATCTCTTATTTGAAACTCTGCTCCATCTACTCTACTGATTATTCTCTAGAATGTCAGTCTTTATTTTTGACTTGTTTATGAGTTCTAACTGAATTTTTATGTTTTCTATCTCAATCTAAAAGTGCTCAGTGAGATCACTGAACATCCTTATAACCAGTGTTTTCAACTACACATCTGATAGATTGCTTGTCTCCGTTTTGACTTTCTTTTTCTGGAAGTTTGTTATGTGCTTTAATTAGGGACATACTTATTTGTCTCCTCATTTTTGCTGCCTCCCTATGTTTGTTTCTATCTATTAAATAGAGCTTCTATGTGTCCCAGATTTGGTAGAGTGACCTTATGTAGTAGGTGTTCTTTAGGGTCTAATGGCAGTTTCCTTGATCACCCAAGCAGGATACAAAATCAAAAATCTATGGGATTTGTATATAATAACAACAAAAAAATCAGAATAATAAATTAATAAAACAACCCCATTTACAATCACAACAAAAAGAATATAATATTAGGAAGAAATTTAACCAAGGATCCAAAAGATCTTATACTGAATACTGTAAGACATTGTTGAAAGAAATTGAAGAAGACACAAAGAAATGGAACAATATTTCATTTTCAGAGATTGAAAGAATTAATATTGTTAAAATGTTCATATTACCTAAAGTAATCTAGATTCACTTCAATCTGTATTAAAATCCCAATAGCACTTTTCACAAAATAAGACCAAAAAAAATCCTAAAATTTTTATGAGACTACAAAAGAACAAAATAGCCAAAGCAATCCTGAAAACAAAAAGCCAAAGATATCACACTCGCTGATTTAAAACTATTCTAAAAAGCTATAGTAACTAAAAAAATTTAGTATTAAAAAACAAGATCAATGAAACAGAATCCACAGCCCTGAAATAAACCCACATGTATATGGAAACCCAATTTATGACAAATGGGGCAATTACTTCATACAATAAAGAAAAGAATGTCTCTTTAATGAATTGTGTTGAGCCCTGGCTGGGTAGCTCAGTTGGTTAAAGAGTCCATATACAGTAAGTTGAGGGTTGGATGCCTGGTCAGGGCACATTTAAGAATAAACAATGAGTAAATAAATGAGTGGAACAACATGTTGATGTTTCTCTCTCTCAAATCAATAAGAAACTGTGAAAAATAAAAATAAATGGTGTTTGGAAAACTGGACTGCCACGTGCAAAAGAATGAAACTAGACCACTATCTTAGACCATACTTCAAAATTACTTCAAAATGAATTAAATATTTGAATATAAAACCTGAAACCACAAAACATATATAAGAAAACCTAAGTGGTAATCTTCTTGACATCAGTCTTAGTAGTATTTTTTGTGGATTTAACTCCAAGTAAGGGAAACAAATGGGATTACATTAAACTAAAATGTTTCTGTAAAGCAAGGAAATAATCAACAAGATGAAAAGGCGATGGTAAAAGAGACTTGCAAACCGTACATAAATGAGGCTCATATTCAGAATATACAAAAAACTCATATATCTCAAAAGAAAAGAAACAAACAGCATGATTTTTAAAATGGGCAGAGGATCTGAATAGAGATTTTTCTGAGGAAGTTATACATATGGTAAAAATGCATATGAAAAGATGTTTACATACAAACTATTAGAGAAATACAAGTCAAACTCACCATTCAATGTTACCTTACACCTAGTTGAATAACGATCATCAGAAAGACAAGAAACAATGACTGTTAGAGTGTTTACAGGAAAAAGGAAACCCACATAGACTGCCAGTGTTAAGCATATTAGTATAGCCACTGTAGAAACAGTTTGGAAATTCTCCACATATTTAAGAATAAAATGACCATATGATCCAGCTATTCCATTCTTGGTGTTTAAAAATATGAATACATCAATTCAAATAAAATATGTGTAGACCTTTGTTCACCACTGCATTATTTATAATAGCCATAACATGGAAACAACCTAGTGTCCATCAATGGATGAACAGATAAGAAGTGGTGCGCACGCGCGCGCACACACACACACACACACACACACACAAACAATGAAATATTACTCAGTCATACAAAGGTGAAGTCCTGCCATTTGGTCAATATGGATGAAACTTGAGGTTATAATGCTGTGAAATATCAGGTAGAAAAAGAAAAATACCATATGATTTACTCATATATAAAATATAAAAAAATAAAAACTAAACCAAACAAATTCAAACGGGCAGAAAACAAATTTGGGGGTAGCCGTAGGGGGAGAGATGTGAAGGAAGAACAACACAAGTGAAAAGGATCAACTGTATGGTTAGGAATGGAAACTAGATTTTTTGTGGTGAACATTATGCATCTATATAGACATCTATATGTATAAAAGCCTAAGCAACCTTCACAACAGAAACAACTGAATGGATGATCAAACAGGCTGTGTGGGGCAACCAAGCTGGCAGGGATATTAGTGAGGGATGACCAAATGACTGAGCAGCAGGCTGCATGGGGTGACCAGGTCAGCATAGGGGACAGTGAGGAGTGATCAGGCTGGCAGGGGGACAGTTGGGGGCAACCAAGCCAGCAGGGGGAGCAGTAAGGGGTGACCAGGAGGACAAGAGTTAGGACTTAGGACTTAGTAGTTAGGAGCAACCAGGTCAGCAGTGGGGGATTAGGCCAGTTGTAGGGGGTAGATAGGGGTGACCAGGCCATCATGGGAGGCGGCAATTTGGGAGGGTGATCAAGTAAGCAGGCAGGTGAGCAGGTAGGAGCCAGTGATATCCTGGATTGTGAGATGGATGTCCAACTGCCAGTTTAGGCCTGATTCTTGTGATTGGGCCTAAACTGGCAATCGGACATCCCCCAAGGGGTACCAGATTGGTACCGGCCTCTAGTCAAATTATAATGTTGCATACCAGAAACATATATAATAAATACTACTTAAATAAATAAAGAGAATAATGAATAGACTGCAATTCCATTTTGGACTATTTGCCAATTTAATACCAATGACATTTGTAAGATTTGTTTCTCAATCACAAAATTTTATGGTGCATCAGAAGAAAGGAGAGATTAAAAAGGAGAAAAACAGTGGTCTAGGTCTCAAGTATATTTGCTCTGATGGAAAAAATCTGATAATTAGAAGTGAATGATGAATTTTAGTTTGAAGCAACAGGAAATAAAATAGGATAGAGTGGTCTTTTATGTTGTATTGATACAATGATACCAAAATCACTGTAAAAAGAAAACTAACTAGGCAAAAAATTAAACAGATTTTTCCTATTTTATCGCTGAAATATTTAATGGCTTAGGTAAGCCAAAATATCAGTTATAATATCAATTATATTTCTAAAAAGTGTTCTGGGCTTCAATAAAATAAATGTTTGAAATACATCTGTGACATAATGAGGATAGTGACCTGGAGGCATATCAGTATTACTTGGCCAGTTCTATTTTCACTGCATTACATCAGTCAACTGTCAAAAGAAGACAAAAGAAGAAATAGGAAAAATGTCCTTGATTTCAAGTGTTTGAAATCTAACTATATATAAAGTATACCAAGATTTAAAATATCTTGTATGACTTAACAGTATCTTCTGGGGTGGCTAAAGAGGAAAAACAAACAAACCATGATCAGAGATCAGGGATTTGACTGCTAATCTCAGCTACTCTAAAGGTTAGGTCACATGTTTGTGTTTCTGTACTTGCATCTTAAAAATGACAATAATTTGTCTACCTGCTTATGCCCATGTGAAGAAATGTTTGGGAAAATATAAGACAAAATAAAACTTAGTGAAATAGTACAGTATTGAAACAGCCTGTTTTTTAGTTATGACAATAATGGGATGATTGTCAAGGTTAAGAATTAAATATAAAGAAAACTGTATAAAAATAAAACTGATCAGTTTAAACAAAAGCAATTGCAATAAAAAGTAGTTGCTATAATGCACTTGTTGATTAAATACAGTGGTTTGGAAAGAATATGTTTCTAAAACACTAAATCTATGTTAAAGTTGTTGATGGACAACTTTGATGTTTTTAATATGAATAATTAATTTGAAAACTAAGAGCATCTTTATTGGAAAATTTTATTGCTATATTAAGAAGAAAGAGTGATTTTTGAATTACCACTTGTATGAGCAATTATTATCTTTAGGAAACAAATTTTTTATAAAAATTTCAACACACAAGAGTGAAGTTTTACCAATATTATTTTATTTAAAATTATTAGTTTTTAAAATTTCTCTTTACCTATTGATTTATACTTAAACCAATAAGTTGTACAATGTCCTTCATATTTAGAAATTTAGTTTTATAAATATGGGATAATAATATTAATACCTGAAGTTGTTAGTTTTAGTTATATTCAGTTTTAATTACTTTATTTGATCATTTTCTACATTGCCTTTGATGTATTCTTGTATTCAGAAATGCGAAAATTACTGGGTGTCCATTCTTCTAGTTTTCTTACATTAATCTTTACTAACTTATGAATTTTTATAATTGAAATATAACATTGTGATTGACATATAACATTATATTAATTTCAGGTGTTCAACTAATCATTTGATATTCACATATATTGCAAAATAGTCACAGTTACAACCATCACTACGTATAGTTATAATTATTTTTCTTGTATGAGAAGTTTTAAGATCTTTTGAGAAACTTTCTAATATATAATACAGTATTATTAATACTAGAGGCCCAGTGTATGAAAATTAGTGCACTCAGGAGGAGTCCCTCAGCCCAGCCTGCGCCCCCTCACAGTCCGAGACCCCTCAGGGAATGTCCACCTTCTGGCTTAGGCCCACAACCCAGGGAATCAGGCCTAAGTTGGCAGTCAAACATCCCGCTGCAGCCCAGGAGCCCTTGGGGGATGCCTGCGGGGAGTGGGCCTAAACCATTAGTTAGACATCCTCAGTGCTGCCATGAAGGTGGGAGACGCTTCTGCCACTGCTGCTGTGCTGGCCAACCATGAGCTTCTGGTTGAGTGGTGTTCCCCCTGTGGAAGCTTGACCTGTGGAGACACTTCTGCATTGAGCATCTGACCCCTGGTGGTCAGTGGGCATCATAGTGAGCAGTCAGTCCTGGTCATTCTGCCATTAGGGTCAATTTGTATATTACCATTTTATTATATAGGATAGTCACCATGCTCTGGCTTAACTAATACATTACTAATTCTAGCAGAATAGCAGTCTAATAAGAGAAAAACATGGTAATTGATTGTCACTCCACAACATCCACAGCCAATCAGGAGGGAATTTGCAAATTAGTGAGACAAAGACGGTGGCAGCCATGGACCCAGCAAGAGTGGGCAGGAAGCTTTGGTCACCCCTGGCGACAGAGGAAGCCAAGCTTCCCACCCGCCCTCGCCAGCCACTGAAGGAGGGGCCATGGATCTGGCCTGCATGCAGGAGGCTTAGATCACCTGGGCTGCTTGCTGAGGAAGAGGCCTGCAAACAGCCCTCAGCCCTTCACCCAGGCTGGCCAGGCACACCAGCAGGGACCTCTTCCCCCAAGGGGGTGTGGCCAGCCTGAAAAAGGCCCACACCCCCTTACCCAGGCTGGCCACACTTCCGTGGGGAGAGGGTCCTTATTGGGGTCTGTGGCCAGCCTTCAAACAGCCATCAGCTCCTCACTCAGGGTGGCCAGGCACCCCAACGAGGACCCCCACCCTGAAGGGGGTGTGACTAGCCTTCAAAGAGCTCTCATCCATTCACCCAGGTTGGCCCCCCACCCAGCAGAGACCCTCATCTCATGGAGGTATGGCTGGTCTGCAAACTGCCCCAGCCCCTTGCCTAGATGAGCACCATACCTAGTGGGTACTCCTACCCCAATGGGGGTGTGGCTGGCCTGCAAACCACCACAGGCCACCCTGCCCTGAAAGGAATCTCCACCCTGATCTGGGACCCCCTTCAGGGCAAACCAGCCAACCCCCACTCGTGCACTAGGCCTCTATCTATACTAATGAAAGGGTAATATGCTAATTAGACTGGGATACCTTGCAGGACATCTTCTGGACATTCTTCCGGACAAAGCCATAGTGGTGGGGCCAAGATAGAGGCAGTTAGGGTGTAAGAAGGGAGGGCAGTTGTGGGTGATCAGGTCAGTGGGGGCAGGGGCTGTTGGGGGTGAGCAGGCCAGCAGGCAGAGTTGTTAAGGCCAATCAGGCAGGCAGGCAGATGAGTGGTTAGGAGCCAACAGTCCTGGATTGCAAGAGGGATGTCTGACTGACAGGGATGTTCAACTGCCGGTAGTAGGACATCTCAAAGGAGGTCCTAGATTGGAGGGTGTGCAGGCTGGGCTGAGGGACACCACCTCCACTCCCATGCATCGGGCCACTGGCATATATCAGCTTCTATCAATGGTTCAGTCATGACCATTATGACTGAACACTGGAAAAACTAGTCAACCACTCCCTATGATGTCCACTGACCACCAAAGGGCAGATGCTCAATGTAGGAGCTGCCCTCTGGTAGTCAGTATGCTCCTACAGCCAATCTCCCATGGCCAGCCAACCTTCCCCAGTCCCTACCACTGCCAGCAAACCTCCCGCAGTCCCTACCTCCCATCCATCAGGCCCTGTCTTGCAGTTGGCAGGTCCCAGCCAGCAGCCATCAGTCTCCCAGACCCTGGCCAGCAGGCTCCAGTGATCAGGACTGGGTGAGATAGCCCCAGTAGGCCCTGATAGTTGGCCAGGCTTAGGGACCCAGCCATGCATGAATTTAGTGCACTGGACCTCTAGTAATAGTAATAATGAGTTTAGGCTAAAAAGAAATCTTACCAAATCTTCTCTATCTTCCTTCTCTGTTCTTTTCTTTGTTTTAAAAAAATATTTTTATTGACTTCAGAGAAGAAACGAGAGGGAGAGAGATATAGAAACATCAATGATGAGAGAGAGAATCACTGATTGGCTGCCTCCTGCATATCCTTATGGGGATTGAGCCCACAATCAGGCATGTGCTCTTGACTGAAATCGAAACAGGAACCCTTCAGTCCACAAGGCAATGTTCTACCCACTGAGCCAAAGCATCTAGGGCTCTGCTATGGACCTCTTATTAATAGAGAAGAAAATAATTTCAAGCCATGACATTTTAAATTTCCGTTGGACCTATTATCATGTGGATTATGTGCCTCTACCTTAACCATAGGTTAGTGAGAAAGTGCTAGCAGTTTCAGCCACCGGATTGGGAGATGGGATCTTTGCGAAAAAAAAACAAAAGTCTAGGCCACTCTATCTTTTTCAGGTTCTATCAATTCCATTCTTCCATCCAGACCACTGTAATACTCAATCCAACATAACCTCTGTTACCAGTCTAGAATATTTTCTTTTATTAGATGTGTCTCTCTGTGATCATATAATCTTATATTGACTGATTAAAACATACATAACACTTTATATACACAAATTGATGTTCTCATTCAATTCAATTTAGTGGAAATTTTCTCAGTTGTCTGGTGGAACTCTAATCCATTTCCTTTAATTATTTGATCTGATATCATTAGATGATAATTTTTTTTGAAACAAAGCACAAGCTCATGTTTAGAGGGGAGAAAGATACAGTACTAGGCAGAAAACATGGAATTAAAGAGTACAAACTTTCAGGATCCCCTATCATCCCACCATGCAGAAGTAAACATTCAGTCTTCATATCACAAAATTCATCAATATGTAACTTTACATATTCCCTTTTTCACTCAACAGTATGTTTCTATCAATGCATATTCTTTAAAGCAACGTTTTTATAACTTGTATTATACAATACTTATTGGAGAACATTAGAGAAAACAGATAAATAAGCACTAGGAAACAAAAATTGTCCAATCCCACAACCCAAAGACAATATAGCTTATATTCACATATCTTCCCAGCATCTTTCTACAAAAGGAATTATAGTGCGGATTTCAAACATGACTTGCAAATGCTAAGTGTCCCTTGGTTGGCTGTGCTATGGTCATCCCCTGATTGTTCAGCATTTAGATGTTTGCTTCTCATTTGACAGCTCTTTGTATTCTCAATGGTTCCTTAGGATAAACTCAAATAGAATTCTGATATCAACATTTTCAAGGTTATTGGCACATGCAAACATACTGTTTTCCACAAAGGTTCTAATTTATGTAGCCCCACTAGAGTATGAGATATCCTAGTGGAAATTCTTAACAATGCTAAGATTACATTTTTTAAAATCTTAATTTTAAACTGTGAAAAAATTCATGTTGCTGCATTGTTAACCGCTATTTGTCTGTTGTTAATCCTCACCCAAGGATATTTTTCTTTTCTTTCTTTTTTTTTTTTCTTTTTTTTTTGAGGAAGAGAGAGGGGAAGACAAAAACATCATTGTGAGAGAAGCACATCAATTGGTTGCCTCTAGCACAAGCCCTGATCAGGGCCTGGGCGGGGAGGAGCCTGCAACGGAGATCTGTGCCCTCGGGCCAGAATCGGGACCCTTTGGTTCTCAGGTCAGTACTATTCACTGAGCCAAACCAAACTGGCTAGGGCTGTTATCAGCTTTTTAAACCAGATAAGCAGAGTGCCCAAAACCACACTGAGAACTGTGAGACTAGGACAGCGCGAGACTACTACCTACCTAGCAGTATTTGGCACAAACAGATGATGAGCAGAAAGAAAGAAAAATCACATCTGAGGTAGAGGATTAGGGTAAATTCATGCCTTGGCAGTTAAAGAAAGGGGAGGCTCTTCCTGTATCTTTACCTGATGGATCATGGACACATCCCCCTGTAGTTCCTTAGGAGCTGCTGGGGGACAGCATGGCACTCGATGCTGAACAGGTCGGGAAAATGAACCGGCACACCCACCTGAGCTGGGAGATGGAGCAGTTGTCAGAAGCCACCGGCTGTATCCTAGAGTTGGAAAAAGAAAACCAGACCCTCCAGGGCACAGTCGAGGAGTTTATGGGGTGCTTCCGTGACACTGCAGGAATGCAGCGTCAAGTGCACGGAGCTGCAGGAGGAGAAACAGCAGCTCTGGATGCAGATAGAAAACTTGGAGATGCAACTCCAGAAGGAAAAAGACAACAGTAAGCACTTAGAGACCATCAATAAAGTGCAATACCAGGCCCTCCTGGATGAGCACAGCGCTATAAGACCCTGATGTGTCGCTCCATGGAAATGGAGAGCAAAGCATTGAGGCCGTAGGGAGCAGGACCAGCTCCAACATGAGGCAGCACTGCGGGAGCTGAGGAAGCAGCTGCAGGAGCTGAACACTGAGAAGGAGGCTCTGAAGCAGGTGCAGGAGGCGAATGCCCTGGCCGCCCAAGAGAAGGAGAGGCTTCTACAGGAGGTAGACAGAGTCAACTTCTGGATCAGCTGATGAAGAGGGAGCAAAAGGAGCTAGTTACGCAGAGCAAAGAGATGCAAACCTCCCTGGAGATCCTGCAGCCGCAAATGAGGGTCTGGCAGGTGCAATACAAAGGGGCAAAAGAGGACCTGCAGAGTATGGAAATCTCACTGAAGAAGCTGAGCAGTGTAAAGTGCTCTCCCGTGAGGAGAACTTCGAAGAGGAAAATCATAACCTCAGAAGGCAAATTCAGACATTGGCTAAGAATAGGCAGCTTCTAAAAAAGAACATAAAAAATGTAATTTTCTTATCGATAATGAAAAGAGAAGGAAACATTCATGAATTCCTGCAAGTCCCAGGTTCCTGTTCCTAGGAAGAAAAGTGGTGGATTCGAGCCAGAGCCTTCATCAAATGTAAAAGCAAGGGTTCTAGAGGGTCAGCAAAGCCAACCCCAGATAGCCCTTCCAGGCCACTGGAGGCAACACCATCATGCTCATTCTGGATGGAAGAGCAAGAAGCCCCCAGCAGGCCACCTCCAAAAGGTTATCTGCGGATAATCATTTAGCCACTTGGTGCAACAAGAACAAAAGGAAGAACAAAGACAACCCTCCAGTGGCCGGCCCGGCAGTTGAAAGTCTTTCAGTCCTTGTCTTCCTTGAATATCTCACTCCCTTCTAAATAGGCTCTTCCTTTTCCAGACACTGAACATTCCTTTCCCGTTACCAGTGCCTCCACCAAATACCCTCCCTCATTTATGTAAAACTCTACATACTGTTCCACCAGAGTCTCATCTGTGTGTACATTTGGGGGTGGTTGGGTGCCCTAACTTTGTTCAAAAGGCAGTCACTCTTTTCCTACAAGAGTTGGTTTGTTTCTACTGTGTGCAGTTTTTGGAGCACCTTGTATTAATTAACATTCAATAGGGAGTTATTTAATTTTACCAGATGTCTGGCCTGTGTGTACCTTTCTTGGGGGACACTATATTTTAATGTTCTATAGGAAGTCATTACTGTTCTATAGGAGGTCATCGGGAGTCTCACCTGACACTTTCTTCTTGCTTACTAAAGGTGCTCATTGTGGGACATACTAAACCTGGTGCTTTGGGTTCCATAAAGAATTTGAGCTAATGTACTGAGAAAGAAATGTTAACATGGTCGATTTTCTGAGTGCACTGATCTGTGTATTAAATAGCCATTGATTCTGGAACACAGGACAGGTTTGAATAAAATGGGGGGAGGGGCGCTAATGTGAGCTAATGTCCCTGGGAAGCCATCTTGGTCATTATTCATGGTTTGGAACAGAAACATAAACCACTAATGTTCTGGGTGGAAAGACGTGAAGCATCAAACCTGTCTGCATTCAAGTTCAGCTAAACTCCTCTAGCCTTGTGTATGTCAGTATTCTCTCTTCTACCAAAGGAACTTTTCTTAAAAAGTTGCCTTTCTAAATCTTTTTCAGACTGGAAGACTGTATCAGAATCCCCACCTGAGCAAAACTTTTCTGAAGAATCATTCCAAATTACAAGGGTAGATACCCCTGGGGAATCAGATCCTAGGAACTGTGGACAGGGGAAGAGCTTTCATCTGGGACCAGTCCTGTCTCCACAACAGAGTTCCTAAAGAAGTGAAGAGCCTCAGGAGGAACTCAGACACAATTCAGTCTTACAGAGCAAAACCATACACATATGACTGTGGCAAAGCCTTCAGTTATTGCTCTTTCACCGCAGCAAAGGAGCCACACTGGGGAGAAGCCCTATGAGTGCAATGCGTGTGGGAAGGCCTTTAGCCAGAGCTCCTTTTGTTTTAATATATTTTATTGATTTTTCAGAAAGGAAAGGAGAGGGATAGAAAGTCTGAAATATCTGATCAGCTGCCTTTTGCACACCCCCTACCGGGGACCAAGCCTGCAACCTGGGCATGTGCCCTTGACCAGAATCGAACCTGGGACCTTTCAGTCCAAAGGCCAACACACTATCCACTGAGCCAAACCGGTTTTGGCCAGAACTCCTTAATCAGCAACAAAGGATTCCACACTGGAGAGACCTTATGAATGCAGAGAGTGTAGAAGAGCCTTCAGCCAGAATGCCAACTTCACAAAACACTAGAGGACTCACATAGGGGAGAAGCCCTACAAGTGCCAGCCAATGTGGGGAGACCTTCAGTTACTGTGTGGCACTCAGAGCATCAGAGGTTCCATACAGGGAATCTTACAAATGCATGTGGGAAGGCCTTCAGCCAGAAAGCCAACCTCACAAACCATCTGAGGACACACACTGAAGAGTAACCCTACAAATGCAATGTGTAGCAAAGCATTTAACCAAATTACATCCCTTCATATCACAGAATTGATACTGGTGTGACACCCCACCAATATAGGGAGTGTGGGAGGGCCTTCATGTGTGTATCAGCTTTCATTAGACACCAGACTGACCGAGGTGGATAGTTTGAAAGCCTCTGGATACACGCTTGTAACTTTAATGAGCATTTCATGTGGAAGGTCTCAGCTTTTTGCTCTTTAACATCATCTGTCAACTACATAGCCCCACTAAAATTACTATTCAGTGGGCCTAAGTGCTTTATAAAGGTATGATCAATGTAAGACCTGATTTCTTAAATGGTAGGTATTTCAGCAATGGCTATCCCTCCTTGAATGGCTTGCAAAAAAAACAAAGAACAAAGAATTCTGGCCAGGAAAGAGCATTTCTCTATAATGGGGTGAAAGTATCTAATTTGAGGAAGTAAATTCAAGTATGGAAGACTCTAGGGCCACTCATTTAATGCTACAGTTTTATTGAGGGTAGGTGATAGATTCCTGCCTTAATGCTAAATATATGAAAACCTACATACACAAATGCAACTGAACACTTGCCATACCCAATGTGTACTCTATGAATTGACCCAGTGCTTGTTTCAGCTGTTGGAAAGGTAGAAGCTGAGGGTGTCTGGGGGCTGTTACTAAGTTCTCCATAAGGCACTCAACCTCAGGAGGGACAACCTCAAGAAGCCATGCTTTCCTAGATCAGAGGCATGTGGGTTATCCCTGCTTTCCCCAGTGGAGGGCAGTTCTTTTTGCTTTTCCACATTGCACTGACCTGTGTCCTATTGCTGCCATTTACACCAACTGGTGTGACCTCATCTCAGCAGTTACAAACCAATGTGTGCTTTCCTTGGGTTTTGGTTAGGTACTGGCTGCCTGCTATAAGGGAAGCTTGAGTTAAGTATTCTCATCCCTTATTTTACCCTCCCCTTCCCCCAAAGATAGTATATTCTCCAACCCTGATTGCACCTGGGATAACTAAAAAACCACCTACTAAAAGGCATGTTGACAAAATTTCTTGGGTTAATCATTCCCAAGTGGTGTTTCAAGCTAAAATGTAGCTTATCTCAGTGCCCAAATGTCAGGAAAAGTGTGTGATAAGCTCTAACGGTGATTAAAAGAAACAGAGGGATAATGAAGAAAAAGGTGAAGACATAATCTGTTACTGGCTTAAAGCCAAGAGAATGTTAGGACTAGGCTATAGCTAAACTTTACAAGTACACTTGACCCTCACTTTCACATAAACGCAGATCAATCAAGAACACAGGTCAGGTTTCTTTATTATCCAATCAGTTAACCCCAGCTGTGTGCTGAAATGGATATTGAAATCTTGAATTACAGGCTCTGGGCCCCAATCCACAAAATGATTTGGTCTAAGATGAACTTCACCTGAACTATTTCTTATGAAGAGCTCCAGGAATGTCTACGAAAACTGCCAAGACATCTTTTCTAGATGTCTTTCATGAGGGCTGCTGCCATAGAGGGGCAGAAATCGGTTACTGGTAGGGTAACAGATGCCCAGAATGGTGCTCCCACAGGTACCCCACTTGGTCCCACTAACACCTGACCACAAAACTTAGCTCCTCAATGAAAAGGCCACATCAAAACGTCCACTGCTTGTCAAATGATCTTTAATTGAATCATTTTCCTTTGTAGTTCTTAACTAGCCGGACATTCCACTGCACCACTGTTGATATCATCTATGATGTAATGAGGATGGTGGCCATCAACATTGCACTCCACAGACTGGGCAGTCCCCAGGATCTCTTTAATGGTTCCAGAGGTTCTCTAGCTAAGGATCGGTGCCAAATCTGCCGGGCAATGCTGAAAATCTCATCAAAAGTGGTATTTCCACTGTGCTTAATGTTTTTTTTGCTTCTTTCTGTCTCTTGGCGGTACTTTGAGGGCTTTCATGATCAGGGCATAGGCAGAAGGCACTACTTCAATCTGGGCCTGTCTGATCTGAATGGTCAGCTTCACTGTAATCCTCAGACCCTTCGAATCACCAGTTGCTTTGGCGATGTCATCACCAATATCTTTTGGAGACAGTCCCAGGGGGCCGATCTTGGGGGCCAGGGCAGAAGTGATACCCACTTCCCCACCCATGCAACTCAGATAAACAACTTTGATTTCGTTGGGGTCGAACTTCGGTGGCATGGTGGAAGCATGGTGTCAGATGAACCCGGAATCAGGACAACCAAAGAGAGTTGCACCTGAGCCCCCTCCGAGTGGAAAGCTGAAAGACCTAGATAATAATTTTTTATTCAAAGTAGTCTTTGATCTTATGTGATTTGATATAATATTAATTAATCATTATCTTTTCTGGCCATATCTTCTATTTTAGGATTTTTGTCTATTATAAAGAGTGCTATGATAAATATGTGTGTAAACCTGTATATATATATATATAAATAGTTTGTTTCAAGTCAAAAAATCATGAAAATGGAGTGTTGATCAAAGTGTATATGTTATAATTATGTATGTATATTTTTAGATTACTTCATTTTAAAATATATATATTTCCACCACTGATAAAAATTTCTGGCAATAGTCAAATCTAATGTTTTTCTTAATTTTTTCAATTTTGTTTATCCTCAATATTGGCACAGCTGAAGATATTTTCTTGTGCTTATTGACATTGCCTGCAAAATTCTTAGTTTTTGCACAGCCTTATATTGAAATACTAAAGGCCTGGTACACAAATTCATGCACTAGTAGGGTCCCTCAGCCTGGCCTGTGGGATTGTGCCCAAACTGGCTCTTTGACTTCCCCTGAGGGATCCTGGATTGCTAGGGAGCACAGGACAGGCCAAGGAACCCCATTGGTGCACTATCAGTGCCAAAGAGGGACACAGGAAGTTGGACAGCTGTCGGGGGGACCATGGGAGTGCTCCAGGGCGAGTCTGGCCCATCTCACTCATTCCAGATTGGCTAGATTCCAGAAGCAAGCTATTTAAACCTTTTTCCCTTTTTTACTTCCTCACCCACCCCTTTTCTCTGTAACAACAACATTATTGTCTATATATGAGTTTTTGTTTTTCTTCTTTATTTAGTTGTTGCTTTTGGTTTTCTATTCCATCTATGAGTAAAACCGTATGGCCCTTTTTTTACTTTCTTTATTGATTAAGGTATTGCATATGTGTCTTTATGTATACCTTGTCCTTTCTCCAGCCCCTGCTCATGCCCTCACCCCCCTGGTGTCTGTGTCCATTGGTTAGGCTTATTTGCATGTATACAAGTTCTTTGGTTGACCTCTCCCCCCTTACCCCCTCCCTCCCCTACCTTCTCTCTGAGGTTTGATGGTTTGATTGATGCTTCTCCGTCTCTGAATCTGTTTTGTTCATCATTTTATGTTGTTCATTATATTACACAAATGATTTAAGATTATGTGACATTTAATTTAGCATAATGCACTCCTGGTCCATCCATACTGTTGCAAAAAGTAGGAGTTCCATTCTTTTTACAGCAGCATACTATTCCATTGTGTAGATTTTCCACAGTTTTCTAATCCACTCATTTGCTTCTGGGCACTTAAGCTGTTTCCAAATCTTAGCTATTGTGAATTTTGCTGCTATGAACATAGGGATGCATATATCCTTTCTGATTGGTGTTTCTAGTTTCTTGGGATATATTCCAGAAGTGGGATCACTGGGTCAAATGGGAATTCCATTTTAGTTTTTTAAGGAAACTCCATGCTGTTCTCCACAGTGGCTACAGTAGTTTGCATTCCAGCCAGCAGTGCAAGAGTGTATTTTTTCTCTGCATCCCCGCCATCACTTGTCATTTGTTAATGATAGCCATTCAGACAGGTGTGAGATAGTACCCCATTGTCATTTTGATTTGCATCTTTATAATGATTAGTGGCTTTGAGAATGTTAATATGTATGCATCCAATGCAGGGGCATCCAAATACATAAAAAACAAACAAACAAACAAACAAAAATAACCTGGAATATATCAAGGGAGAAGTATACAAAAATACAATCATAGTAGGGAATTTTATTACCCCACTGACATCACTGGATGGGATTACTCTATGTTGGGCTGCCTGTTGCGAGTGATCCCCCTACATCCCATGTGGTTCAGGATTCAGGTTAAGGGTTTGGGCTTTGGAGAAGGCCACACACAAATGAAAGAGACTAGAAAATATTAATTTGGAAATATTGGGGGCCAGACGGGAGCCCAGCTCAAGAGGAAGGACTGAAGGACTCTGCTTTCCTCTGGCCTTGTGATCCTTTTTATTCAGGTTTGGGATCCACCCATAGTTCTTAGTCAGGCAATTTCCAGGAATAGCTCAATGATAGCCCATCAGCAAGGATTTATATAAGACTAAAAGGTGGAAGTTGCTTCAGCTCCTTTTGTTTCAACTAGACAGTAGTTGCTTCGCTCTGACCCTTGACAGAACCTTCAAGGTTAACCAACTTTCCAGGTTCCTTGTCTACATCTCTCTGCTAGTGAAGACAATGGGTAGCTTCCAACAACTGGATAAATCCTCTAGACAAAAAATCAGTAAAAAAACACACAAAAAAACAGCAATCCTAAATGACTAACTACATCAGATGGACTTAATTGACATCTTCAGAACATTTCACCCCAAAGTTATGGAATAAATGTATAAATGTTCTCTAGAGCATATGGCACATTTTAAAAGATAGACCACATATTGGGGAACAAGCAAAGTCTCTCCAAATTCAAGAGGATTGATATCATATCAAGCATCTTCTCAGACCTCAATGGCATAATCTTAGAAATAAACTACAATAAAAATAATTAAAAATTCAGACACTTGGAAGTTGAATAGCATGCTATTAATGATTGGATTACCAAAGACATCAAAGAATCCTATAAGTAAAATACATGTACAAAATTCTTACTCCAGAAAAGAAAATTCCATTTGTAAAACCAGCTGCAGGACACCCATAAAAACACACACACACACACACACACACACACACACGGTGTCAAAATAAGCCAAAGGAAAATCATTTAGGCAAAAATAAAAAGAATCCCAAGTCTACTTTGCAGAGAGGATCCCTTTGTTAACCTTTGGTCGAGAATGTGTTTGCGTGTTTGCAGAGAACAACTTCAAGACCATGTGGGTTCCTCCGACAGTGAGGAACTGACAGGCCTGTTCCAGCCACGAGGACGGTCCAGAGATGGGGGACACTGACGACACCTTGCCATGCTAACAGTCGGCAGCTGTGCATGGCTGCAGGCGGCCCAGGACCATACCAGAGAGGATGGATCTTGCATTGCCACGATGTGTCCACCATCTGGATACAATTGCTGACATGTCCACATGAAGAACTATTTGACATTGAAACTGGGACTCAGAACAGTTGGACATTGAAACTGACACTCAAACTTTTTTTGCTCTTATACGTTTGTTTTCAGTATGCAGAGGCAATATATTTTTGAAGAAAAGAAACAGGGGAGAGTAATTGATATAGAGGCAGGGTGGCCTTGAACAGGCTGTCAAGCTACAGGGGGAAGGCTGGAGTGGAGGGGAGGCAGATGCTGGGGGAGATCAACCGAAGGACTTGTATGCATACATATGAGCATAACCAATGAATGAAAGACTCTGGGATGGGGAGGGGGGCAGGTGGGGACATGTGCTGGGGGGTAAGGGAGGCTGGGGGGAGGATATTGGGGGGGAGGAAAACATATACACTACTATTAAATATAAGTTATATTGTAAATAAAAAAATAAAAAAAGACATCAAAGAAGAAATTAAAAACATCCTGAAAACTAATGATAATAAAAACACAACAATCCAAAATCTATGGGACACAGTGAAAGCTGTCTTGAGCGGGAAGTTTATAGTTCTACAAGCCTACCTAAAAAAAACACACACACACAAAAAAGAAAAAATGGTAATAAATCATATAACTCTACAACTTAAAGAATTAGAAAGAGAGCAACAAGAAAACGCAGAGTTAGCAGAAGGAAGGAAATATAAAGATCAGAACAGAAATAAATTACATAGAGACCAAAAACAGAAAACAAAACAAAACAAAAATGCAAAAAAATCAGTGAAACCAAGAGCTGGTTCTTTGAAGGGATAAACAAGATTGATTAACCTCTATCCAAGATCATGAGGAAGCAAGAGAGAGAACCCAAATAAAATCAGAAATGAAAGAGGTTAAATAAGAAGCCTCACAGAAAATTATATGGCTCTTAACTTTTTTTGCTGACTTAATTCACCCAGTATGATATTCTGAATATCCATCCTTATTGTCACAAATAGCAGTGTTTCATCTTTTCTTTCCTTTTTTTTTTTACTTTTTTTGTCTTTATTGATTAAAGTCTTACATATGTGTCTACATTCCTTCATTGCCCCTACTCCCCCACTCATGCCCTCACCCCCCTGTTGTCCATGTCTGCTGGTGAGGTTTATATGCATGCATACAAGTCCTTTGGTTGATTTCTCCCCCTACCCCTATCCTCCTCTACCTTCCCTGTGGGGTTTGATGGTCTGACAAATGCTTTCTGTGTTTGAATCTGTTTTTCTTCATCAGTTTATGTTGTTCATTATATTCCATAAATGAGTGAGATCATGTGATATTTATCATTCTCTGAATAGATTATATAGCTTACCATAATGCTCTCCAGTTCCCGCCATGCTGTTGCAAATAGTATAAATAGAATCCCTTCTTTTTTAACACTCCATAATATTCCATTGTGTAGATGTACCACAGTTTTCTAATCCTCTCATCTGCTGATGGGCACTTAGGATGTTTACAAATATAAACTATGGTAGATTGTTCTGCTATGAACACAGGGAGGAACATAGCATATTTCCTTTCTGATTCATTTTTCTAGATTCTTGGGATATATTTCTAGAAGTGGAAACATGGGAGTTCCATTTTTAGTTTTTTGAGGAAATGCCATACTGTTTTCCACAGTGGCTGCACCAGTCTGCATTACCACCAGCAGTGCAAGAAGATTCCTTTTTCTTCGCATCCTCACCAGCACTTGTCATTTGTTGATTTGTTGATGATAACCATTCTGACAGGTGTGAGATAGTACTGCATTGTCATTTTGATTTGCATCTCTCGGATGATTAGTGACTTTGAGTATATTTTCATATGTCTCTTGACCTTCCTTCTGTCTTTCTGTCTTCTTTTCAAAAGTACATACTTAGGTCCATTGCCCATTTTTTTTAATTGGATTGTTTATCTTCCTTTTGTTATATTGTATGAGTTCCCTGTAAATGTTGGAGATTAAACCTTTATCAGTGATAACAGTGGCAAATATGTTCTCTCATGTAGTAAGCTTTCTTGTTGTTTTTTAATGTGTTTTTTGTGTGTGTGTGTGCAAAAGATTTTTATTTTGGAGTTCTATTTTTGTATTTTCTCTTTAGTTTCCATTGCTCTAGGAGCAGTATCAGTAAAGAAATTTCTGTGGCATATGCCTGAGATTTTGCTGCCTTTGGATTCCTCTAGTATTTTTATGGTTTCCCATCTTATGCTTAAGTTCTTTAAACATTTTGAGTTTATTTTTGTGTATGGTGTAAGTTGGTAGTCTAATTTCATTTTTTTGCATGTATCTGCCCAATTTTCCCAACACCATTTATTGAAGAGACTGTCTTGACTCCATTTTATGCTCTTGTCTCCTTTGTTAAATATTAATTGATCATAGTGATTTGGGTCCATTTCTGGGTTCTTTATTATATTCCATTGATCTGTATGCCTGTTCTTGTGCCAGTACCATGCTGTTTTGAAAACAGTGGCTTTGTAATATAGTTTGATATCTGGTATTGAGATTCCTACACACTTTGCTCTTCTTTCTTCTTTTGCTGTGGCTATTCAGGGTCTTTTTTTTATTCCCAATGAATTTTTGGAGAGTTCTTTCTAGGTCTGTGAAATATGTCATTGGTATTTCAATGGCGAGTGCATTGAGTTTATATATTATTTTGGATAGTATGGATATTTTAATGATGTTGATTAGACCAATCCATGAACATGGTATGTTCTTTCATCTGTTTGTCTTCCTCTATCTGTTTTGTTCAGTGTCCTGAATTTTCAATGTACAGGTCTTTCACCTCCTTAGTTGATTTTATTCCAAGGTGTCTTAATATTTTTAGTGTGATAGTAAATGGGATAGCTTTTTTAGTCTCTTTTTTCTGTAAGTTCACTATTTGTGTATAGAAATGGCATATATTTCTTGGCATTAATTTTGTATCCTGCTACATTGCCAAATTTATTTATTAAGTCTAATAATATTTTGATGGAAACTTTAGGATTTTCTATGTAGAGTATTATGTCATCCGCAAATAAGGACAGTTTTACTTCTTCTTTTCCAATTTGGATGCCTTTTATTTATTTTTCTTGCCTAATCACAATGGCTAGTACTTTCAGCACTACGTTGAACAGGAGAGTGGGCATCCCTGTCTTGTGCCAGTTCTTAGGGGAAATGGTTTTAGTTTTTGTCCATTAAGTATGATGTTGGCTGTAGATTTGTCATATATGGCTTTTATTATGTTGAGGTATGATCCTTCTATTTCCGCCTTGCTAGAGTTTTTTTATCAAGAAAGGTTTCTGCCCCTGGCTGGTGTTGTTCAGTGGATAGAGGGTCGCCCTGTGGACTAAAGGGTCCCAGATTCGATTCCAATCAGGGGCACATCCCCGGGTTGCAGGGCATGCAGGAGGCAGCCATTCAATGATTCTCTCTCGTCATTTATATATATTTTTTCTCTCTCTCCCTTACCCTTCCTCTCTGAAATCAATAAAAAATATTTTTTTAAATGGTGCTGGATTTTGTTAAATGTTTTTTCTGCATCAATTGATATGATTACATGAATTTTATCTCTCACTTTGTTTATCTTTGTTTATGTGATATATCACATTTATTGATTTGCAGATATTGTACCACCCTTACATTCCCAGAATAAATCCTACTTGGTCTTTCTGATGTACTGCTGGATCTGATTTGCTAAAATTTTTTTGAGGATTTTGGCATCTATGTTCATGAATGATATTGGCCTGAAATTCTCTTTCATTATGTTGTCTTTATCTGTTTTGGTGTTAGGGTGATGCTGGCTTCATAGAAGGAGCTTCGAAGTGTTCTTTCTTCTTGAAGTTTTTGGAATAGTCTGAGGAGGACAGATTATAGTTCCACCTTTAATGTTTGTATAAAACTCTCCTGTAAAGATGTCTGGCCCCAGGCTTTAGTTTGCTTGAAGGTTTTTGATGACTGCTTCAATTTCTTCCATAGTTACTGGCCTATTGAGATTTTTACATTTTTCCTGATTCAGTTTTTGGAAAGTTGTATTTTTCTAGGAATATGTCCATTTTCTACAGTTTGTTGGAATAGAGATGTTCATAGTATTTTTAACAATCCTTTGTATTTCTTTGGGTTCTGTTGTTATTTATCTTAGTTCACTTCTGATTTTGTTTATTTGGGTCCTCTCTCTTTGCTTCTTTGAGAGCCTGTCCAGCAGTTCATCACTCTTGTTTATCCTTGCAAAGAATCATCTCTTGGTTTCATTGATCTTTTATTTTGTTTTGTTTTTTATTTTTTGGTCTCTATGTCATTTATTTCTGTTTCCATTCTTATTATCTCCTTCCTTCTGCTCAACCTGTGCTTTTCTTGTTGCTCTCTAATTCTTTAAGTTGTAGAGTTAGATGACTTATTACAATTTTTTCTTGTTTTTTTTGAGATGGGCCTGTAGAGCTATAAACTTCCCTCTTAAGACAGCTTTCACTGTGTCCCATAGATTTTGGATTGTTGTGTTTTTATTGTCATTCGTTTTTATATGTTTTTTTTTCTTCTTTGATATCTTTGGTAATCCAACATTTGTCTAATCGTATGCTATTCAGCTTCCAAGTGTCTGAATTTTTGGAATGTTATTATTATACTTTATTTCTAATATTATGCCATTGAGGTCTGAGAAGATGCTTGATATGATATCAATCCTCTTGAATTTGGAGAGACTTTGCTTGTTCCCCAATATGTGGTCTATCTTTTAAAATGTGCCATGTGCTCTAGAGAACATTTATACATTTATCCCATGGCTTTGGGGTTCTTAATATGTCCATCTGATGTAGTGAGTCATTTAGGATTGCTGTTTCTTTACTGATTTTTTTGTCTAAAGGATATTTCCAGTGATTTCAGTCATGTATTAATGTCCATTAATGCCTGCACCTTCCCCAATCTGGGATTCTTCTCACAATCCAGGACTCCTGGCTCACAACTGCTCACTTGCCTGCGTTCCTGATTACCCCTAACTGCTTCTGCCTGCCAGCCTGATCACCCACTAACCACTACCCTGCCAGCCTGATTGATGCCTAACTGCCTTCCCCTGCTGGCCTAGTACCCCCCAACTGCTCTCCACTACAGGCCTGAGTCCCCCACAATTGCCCTTCCCTGCAGGCTTGGTCACCCCTAACTTCCCACCTCTACCAGCCTGGTCATCCCTAACTGCCCTCACCTACAGGCTTGATCACCCCCAACTGCCCTCCCTTGCTGGCCTGGTCCCTCCCATCTACCCAACCCTGCCAGCCTGATTGCCCACAAATGCCCTCCCTTTCAGGCCTGGAACCTCCCACCTGCCCTCCCCTGCTGGCCATCATGTGGTGGCCATCTTGTGTCTACATAGAGGCAGGATCATTTACCACATGGGGACAGCCATCTTGTGTGTTGGAATGATGGTCAATCTTCATATTACTCTTTTATTAGATAAGATAGAGGCCTGGTGCATGGGTGGGGGCTAGCTGGTTTGCCCTGATAGGTGTCCCAGATAAGGGTGGGAGTTTCCTTGGGGCATGGTGGGAGTTTCCTTGGGGCATGGGGTGGCCTGGATGAGGGAGGGGCCTGTGTTGGTTTGCAGCCAGCCATATCCCCCAATGACCCAAGAGGAGGCCCTGGTATCTGGTATTTATTTATCTTCTACAATTGAAACTTTGTAGCCTAGAGCAGAGCCAAGCCTTCTGCTCTCTCCTTGGCAGCAACTATTTCTATTAGGATTTATTTATCTTCTATAACTGAAACTTTGTAGCCTTAAGCGCAGGCCAAGCCAGGGCAGGGTGTGTGGAAAAGTTGGCTTCCTCCATCACTGGGGGCAACCCTAGCCTACTCTCTTCAGCTCTATGGCTGCTGCCATTTTTGTTAGGATTTATTTATCTTCTATAATTGAAACTTTGTAGCCTATAGTGGAGGCCTCGCCAGCTAGGGTGTGTGGAAAGTTTGGGTTCCTCCATCACCGGGGAAACCCAAGCCTCCTTCGTGCTTTCTCTGTGGCTGCAGCCATCTTGGTTGGGTTAATTTGCATACTCGCTCCTGATTTGGCTAGTGGGCATGGCTCGTGGGTGTAGCAAAGGTATGGTCAATTTGTATATTACTCTTTTATTAGATAGGATTTTTTGAGGGATGCTTTAGTTATTTCCATGTCTTGGCCACCATGATTAATGCTGCAATGAACATAGATATGCATATATATTTGCAAATAAAGTTTTTAAATTTTTCAAGTAGATACCCAGAAGAGGTATTGTTGGTCATATGGAAACTCTTTCTGCATATTTTGAGGAACTGCCATACTCTTTTCCATTCTTTCCATATGACTTCACACTCCCACTTGAGATAGCCCCTGTATTAAGATTTGTAGCTATTATAAAAAATTACCAATGAGTTAGTGGCTTCAAGTAACACAAATCTATTATCTTATAGTTGTAGAGGTCAGAAGTTCAAAACAGAGTCACTGGGCTAAAATATAGGTATGGGCAGGGTTGCATTCCTTTTGGAGTCTTTTGGGAAGACTGCTCGTCTAGCTGCTAGAGGCTGCTCACATTCCTTGACTCGTGGTCCCTTCTATCTTCAAAGGCATCAGTTTCCTTATTCCAACCTCTGTTTTAATTTTCACATCTCTTCTTCTAACTCTTCTTCCTCCCTTTTTCACCTGTAAGATGCTTGTAATTACATTGAACTCATTCAGATAATTCTAGATTATCTCTCCACTTCAAGATATTTAAAATCCCATTTAAATTTAAAACCTATGCACAGATTCCAGGTGTTAGGACAGTGCTCAAAGAAGAGAACTCTGGCTGATTAACATGCAAAACTCAGGAACCAAATATATTTCAATAGTGCAGCTTACTCATTTTCCAAACTTAAGAAAAAACAGATTCAGATGGTTAAATGTAGCTATATTTTCCTCTAGTGGAATACTTATGTGTGATTTTCTCTGAGTTATTCATATCCTCAAATAGATTTCTCTTGCTATGGCAATTGAATGATATTTTGGATGAAGATAGAATTCTCACAGTTGTCTGAATACATAATCTCACCATTTTCCATTTTGTTTTATGCATGTTAATTAGATGCCTTTTGATGCTCTTTTCTTTATAGTTTTTTTTCTTGGTATTGAATTATTATAATACTTTCTCCTACATAGAATTTAGAAGTTTTCTTCAATTCTTTTATCCTTTTTACCTTTAAATTCATTGAGTCCTTTTAACTTGCAGATTCCTCAGTCCAGATAAATTTCCAATGTAATATGTTTAATGAGTATGTCTTCTAAATATGCCCTATATTTTTCTTTATAACTTCCATCTTTCTACATTTTCCATCAGTTCTTTGAAATATTTTTTGCATTAGGTTACTGATGATGAATTCATCAGTGCATCTCTCATCATTTATGCACAGAATTATTTAGTTGCAAAAATATTATTTTTTGCAAAATTTAATATCTCAGAGTGATATCATCATCATCATCATCATCATCATCATCATCATCAATTTCTTTATAAAGTTTTTGTGTGTCTGTGTTCTGGTTTCCCTAACCCCAAGAACTGAAAGAAGTTGAATATCCCAATTCCTGAGGTGGAAGGTTATCTAAAGATCAGGTATCAAAAGATTAAGAAGGCTTCTTAAGGTTTGGAGGGGGCTGATCAATAGCCATCTTTGGCACAGATATAGAGACAGTTTGATTTTTACCATTCCCCGCCCCCCCCTCCAACAACATCCATCAGACCTGAGTGAGCCCCAGTGAATCAACTAAGGAAAATTGCAAACAGCATAAGTAACTCCAACAGGTAACAATGGGAACAAATAAATACAAACCCAGTAAAATAAATGTGTGAATAACATAAAAACAACTTGCATTATAACGACAACAATAATAATCATGATATCACCTGGGAAGGCACAAATCGCTGATGGTCAAGCCTTTATCATAATCAGCTGCTTTGCTGTTTTAATTGTTTGCTGAGCTCACTGAGTAGAACCATAGATCAATTATGCTGACATAAAAATCCCCCAGAACCCAGTTCTTCCACACGTATAGCTTACTGAGGGTCCCTGACTTCCTTTCAGTCAGAAAAGAAAAATGGATTGAAGGTCCAAACAGAGAAAGAAAAATACACCAGAATCCTTTGTGTTATCCTGATCATTAAATCAGCATTCACTAAGCATGTAAGATGTGCCAGGCCTAGACAAGATCCTTGATAAAATTATTTTTCCTATGGGAAACTCAACAGATTCTGGAGCTAGTCTTTTATATATACTTCCTGCCTCTTCAAATACAAACTGTTTGAGATTGGAAAAGTCCTACTTATCAAATCTGAATATTTGTACATTGGGGGAAAAAGGAGTACTTACCTATAGGCACATGCTAAGCATTATAAAAGGATTACTGTTATTACCAAGTTATTTTATTATGAAAAGAAAACATATGGTAATTATTATTATTACTCTTTTGTTGATGCTGTTGCTATTATTGTTGTTCTAATAAGAAAGCTAAGAGGCTAAGTACCTGATCCAAATTTAAATAGTCACATGATGGCTCTACATGGTTTGGCTCATGAGATAGAGCATCAGCTTGTGGACCACAGGGTCCCAAGTTCAATTCTGGTCAAGGGCATGTACCTTGGTTGCAGATTCCTTCCCAGTCCGGGTCCATGATCAGAGTTCCTGCAGGAGGCAACTGATCCATGTGTTTCTCTCACATTATTGTTTCTCTCTGTGTTTCCCTCTCTCTCCCATTCTCTCTAAAAATCAATGAAAACATATCCTCAGGTGAGGGTTAACAAAAACAAACAAAAAATAAATAAAGGTGACTAAATGTTTTTAAAAAAATAGTCATATTATGTAAAGCTTATGTTTGAAACTAGATTATTGGAATTTAAATTCCTTGCTCAAGAAATGAAGTTGTAAAATGATCACCTGTTTATTTGATTACCATTAATTAATAGCTAGGATTTATTTACATATTTGGTAGATTTAACTTTTGGCATAAGAATTAACTAACACATTTACCAGAAAGAAACTTGAGGGAAACAAATACATTTAATGTATTTTGTCACTTTAGGAATGTATTATGTGTTTAAGAAACAAACAGAACCAAATAATCTCTGAAAGACTTTTATAACAAGAATTAAAGTTTTAGTTCCTCCTCTATCATCACATACAAGCCTTTCAACCTCCAAACACTTGCTTCATCTATATTGACTAACCTTCAACTCAAGTTGTGACACTCTCCATAGTGTTTCTTATGAAATCAACTGGCACTTGCTTTGGCTTTGCCCCTGAATATGCTGCCCAATCAATAAAACTTATATTTTTCAAAGAAGTTGAACAACTAAGGCTGCTGCACCAAAATTCTTTGAAATTGACTAGTTTTAGAAAGTATGGAATTGGTTGATTTCAATACGTTCTTTGATTTCACAACTTAAATTTTTCTAGATGCTCTGCAATCCAGGACCCCTTGGAGGATGTTGGAGAGCTGGTTCAGCCCAATCCCTCAGGCCAGGCCAACGACCCCACTGGTGCACAAATTTGTGCACTGGGCCTCTAATGTAATGTAATAATTATGTATGGTGCCAGTTGTTTACTGGAAATATCAAGGTGAAAACTTTGTAAAATATAAGATTGTCTGGCCACTGTGCTGTAAAATTGAAATAATAACATTGAATGAGAGCAGTAATTGAAAAAAATTAAATTTAAAAAATTGATAGTAATTACTATTTTTAAATTGAGAGGTTACGTTTCAAATAATGAGAAGTTTAGATTTTTGTTTTTCTTATACAATTCAGGTTTAATTGAAAACATGTTCCTTGACCTGCTTTTCAGATATACATTCAGTAATAAGCAATAAATTTATAAATTGAAAGTATAAGATAGTGAGTTAGAAATTCTGTGGGACTGGAGAATAGAATACCTACAACGATTGACTATGTAATAAAAATCAGAAGATTTTATAGGTTAGTAACAGAAAAATTTTTTTAAAAACAAGATGTTATAAAATCCAAAATAAATCACGTCAATCTTTTCTAAGAATCTTCCCTTTTCCTTTTCAGAGTTAAATATGTATCTGTTTTTGAAGCCCATGTTTATATCATTCTTTATTCTAGTGACTTTTTAGATGAATATGAAATATCTTTAAAAACCAAATAACCATCCTATAAATCTTACTACTTTTATTTGTTTATGATTTTAATAGAAAAATAACAGTATAGCCTAAGCATAACATTAAAATTTATAATTTTATGTCACTCAGTTCAGTAATCTCCAAGTTTTTCCTAAGGATAAGCATATCAGAATATTTATTACTAGAGGCCTGGTGCACGAAATTCATGCACGGGGGCAGGGGATGTCCCTCAGCCCAGCCTGTACCCTCTCCAATCTGGGACCCCTCGAGGGATGCCCAAATCCCCATTTAGGCCCGATCCCAGTAGGATCAGGCCTAAAAGGGCAGTCAGACATCCTTCTCACAATCCAGGACTGCTGGCTCCAAACTGCTTTATTGCCTGACTTCCTGATTGCCCCTAACTACTTCTACCTGCCAGACTGATTACCCCCTAACCACTCCCCTGCTAGCCTGATTGATGTCTAATTGCTCCCCTGCCAGCTTGTTTGCTCCCAACTTCCCTCCTCTGCTGGTCTGCTGCCTCCCAACTGGTCTGATCACCCACAACTGCCCTCCCTAGCAGTCCTGGAACCTACCAATGGCCCTCCCTTGATGGCCATGTTGTGTCCACATGGGGGCAGGATCTTTGACCACATGGGGGAGCCTTCTTGTGTGTTGGAGTGATGGTCAATCTGTATATTACTCTTTTATTAGGATAGAGGCCTGGTGCATGGGTGGGGGCCAGCTGGTTTGCCCTGAAGAGTGTCCCAGATCAAGGCAGGGGTTTCCTTGGGGTGTGGGGCAGCCTGGGTGAGGGACCTATGGTTGTTTGCAGGCTAGCCATACCCCCCAGCGGCCCAAGTGGAGGTGTGGGATCTAGGATTTATTTATGTTCTACAATTGAAACTTTATAGCCTGGAGAGGAGCCAAGCCTTCGGCCACTTCTATTTGGGTTTATTTAAATTCTATAATTGAAACTTTGTAGCCTAGAGTAGAGAACTAGGTGCGAGGGCTGCAGAAGCTTGGCTTCTTCCATCTCCTGGGCAACCCTAGCCTCTGCTTTCTCCAGCTCCGTGGCTGCCACCATTTCTGTTGGGTTTATGTATCTACTGTAATTGAAACTTTGTAGCATTGAGTTGAGGCCTAGGCCCCCAAAGGCATGTGAAAAGCTTGGCTTCCTCCATTGCCAGGGAAACCCAAGTCTCCCTCCTGCTCTCAGTGGCCATAGCCATGTTGGTTGGGATTTACTTGCTTCTGATTGGCTGGTGGGTGTGGGTTATGGGCATATCAGAAGTCAATTTGTATATTATTCTTTTATTAGATAAGATTATTAATATTGATATATCAATGAAATTAAATTCATATTTTGCTATTTGGTGAAAAAATTTCCTCCATTTAATGGTTAAAAACATGCTTGTTTCTATCAAAAGACTATATTTAATAGAAAAAATCTCTGCAAATGTACATGAATCCATATGCTTTAAAAATAAAATAAGTTATATGCTGATATTATGGTATAATCCATAATCCTGATTAGTTTATATATAAACTGTGAGCAAGGTAGATATTTAAGGTAATGAAGGTGTTATTTTTAACTTAACATATTTTTATTGCTTTTAAGAGGGATGAAGAGAGAGAGCGAGAGAGAGAGAGATAGAAACATCATTGTTGAGAGAGAATCATTGATAGGTTGACTTTTGCATGCCCCACACTGGGGATCTAACCCACAACCCAGGCATGTGCCCTTGACTGGAATTGAACCCAGGACCCTTCAGTCCACAGGTTGATGCTTTATTCACTGAGCCGAACTGTCTAGGGTGAAGGTGTCGTTTTTGTTCACATACTCTTTGTCCCCACACATAATATTTTGCTGTACCACATACACAAAGGTCATTTCTGGCAATTCTGTTTGGCCTCTCTGTGGTGCCATAGAATTTATTCTTGAGATAGCTCTCATTTTTGTGTATTTTGACTTCGTTTTCATAACTTAATAGCTCACTTTTTTTTTAATTCTTACCCAAAAACATTTTTTCCATTGATTTTTAGAGAGAGTGGAAGAGAGAGGGAAAGACAGAGAGAAACATCCATGTGAGTGAAATACATGGATGGGTTGCCTCTTGCATGCACCCCAACCAGGGTCCGGACTGAGGTACATGCCCTTGACTGAAATTGAACCTGGGATCCTCTATCCATGAGTGAAACTGGATAGCACTCATTAGTTTACATTCTTTATAATAGTTACTTACCTTTAAAATGTTTTAACTGTTATTTTTATTAGTCAACAGCTTTGTTAGGTTTTATTTATTCATTTATCGCACAAATATTTACGTTTGGTATTTTAAAACCAACAAAATTATCCTAAGAGCACAGGAAAAACATTTTTATATGCATTAGTACACTAAAAATTTATTCTGATAATATTTTTCCTAATTAAGGTACATGAATTTTGTATGTCAAGTCTGTTAATTATAGCTATTTCTCTCCTATTGCACACAAAATGGTGAACTGTACATTTGAATCTAGACTGTCATCTTAGTTGTGGGAAAACAGTTATTCAATTGAGCTTTTTAAGACTGTCTAATGCATTTTAGAATGTTGCATTTTTTAGAGCAATGGAGGAAAGGAAGTGGAACAAATTATCCAGTGAGCTAAAGATTTCAAGTTCATTTTAGGTTCAATCACTTAAGTCAATTGCATTTGAAATTTTTGGATGTAATTCCTTCTGCAAATTTAGATCCCAGGTGGTATCAAATGCAGTATTATAGATCTAAAGCTTTTTGTTATAGAAGACTTGCAGCATTAATAGACTGACACTGTTTGGGTAACCTCCATCATTCATAAGCCTTTTAAAATACATTTATCATTTCAGAGTCTAATAAACTAACAGAATTCAATTTTTATCTCACTTGAGTCTTTGAATCTCTTATCAGAATTCTGACATCCATTAGCCATTGTCTAAAGTAGGTGACTGCTGTGGTAAAGAATTAAGTCATAACAAATTATCTCCTTACAAAGATAATATACACAACAGCTGGAGTTTTTCTTTGTTTTATTCTCATTCTGACTGACATAAGCTGATAGCTTTTTCCGACTTTATGAATAATGTTTTTGGCAGGTTCAGAAACCATGTGCTTTGCTAAAAGCTTTCTTATGATATATATATATATATATATATATATATATAGCTTTCCATGACTTTAGTAGTTTTCATTTTTGTTTTAGCCCATAACAATCAATTTGACCATTTATTTTAATATTTATACGAAATTTGTGCACAGGTGAGGGGTGTATCCCTCAGCCCAGTCTGCACCCTCTCCAATCTGGGACCCCTGGAGGGATGTTTAACTGCCCATTTGGGCCTGATCCTGGCAGCCTAAATGGGCAGTTGGACATGTCTTTTATAATCCTGGACTGCCGACTCCCAACCACTCACCTGCCTGCCTGCCTGATTCCCCCCTAACCACTTCCATGTCAGCCTGATCAATGCTTAAATGCTCCCGTGCTAGCCCAATTTCCCCTAACTGCCCTCCCCTGCTGGCCTGATTGCCCACAACTGCCCTCCCTTGCCAACCATCTTGTGGTGTCCATCTTGTGTCCACATGGGGGCACCATCCTTGACCATATGGGGGCACCCATCTTGTGTGTTGGAGTGATGCTCAATTTGCATATTACCTCTTTATTGTAAAGGATATGATATTTCTGTGTCTCTGCTTCTGCTTCACTTATCTTACTTTTAGAAAATGTCAACCCTAAAATGGTTTAGTACTAAAATTTCTTATATTACTTCTAATGACTTTACTTAATATGACACTCCATATAAAATGTTTTTAAATTTTCAAAAAATGTGTAGACACTTGAATAAAACTGAACTAAATAATATTTTAACAATACAAACTTGAAAAATGTAAGCTACATGTTATTCATTGCTGTATCTCTTGTTTTTGAATGTAGAACAATTTCTTTAAAATCTGAAAGATTTATATATATTTAGTTATATCATTATACACATATTTTATCTTCCAGTTAGCACTCTTAAAAAAGAAGCATGATTTTAACATTGTTTGTCCTGTTGACTATCTCTTAATATATTGTTTCTTCCTAAGAAACGAAATCAAGCAGAAACAACATGTGTGACCTATTTAAAAATTACCATGTTCACAATTTATAAAAATTCCAAATTATACATTAAGCACAAGTACTGTTGCTCTTTCTCTCACTTTCTCCCACCTGTCTTTCTCTTTCAATGATGCTCATGATACAATGATCCATGCCTGGAGGGACTGTCTCACAGACTTCACTAAGAAATATAATCAAGCCACAGAAGACTTAGTCTGTCATTCCAGCTCTTCTCTGTACTTGATCCCTCTATGCACAGTTCAGCCTCAGAAAGAAGCATGACATAAGTAGAAGCAAAAGGAAACTATAAAGATTATCAACTATGGGAATTAGATCATTTTTATTTCAAGAATTTCTATCAATAATTAAGAATGAGAAAATATAAAAATTTGAGATTTTATCCTTAAATGTACAATTTTTAAGAAGATAACCAGGTAGAAAACAGTTACATTGAATAACCAATCAGAATTTGGGAAACTGAACACCAACTTATTGCCTTAAGTACCTCTGCCAATGATTACCTTTCCTCTTCTCTTTGGACATTAATTTTTGATGTATGTTATTCATATATAATTTAATCAAGACTATTTACACATCATATTTTCTCAATAACTTTATTACCATTACCCTTTATAATATGTTTTCTTCTCTATGAAATATTTTTGCTACCTAAAAGCCACAAAAATACATATGTATAGGTGGGAGAGTTTAGTCTTAAATATATATAGTTTGACAAAGGTTTACAATTGTATTGTGACATTCTTTTGAGTTGATAAAACTGTTGTAATAATCATAACTTATATTTCTTTTTTCATAAAAGCTTTAAATCTACTTTTTGCCAGTGCATGTATATATTTAAAGCATTCATATTTAAAATAATTTAATTATATGTAAATGCTGTGTGTGTGTGTGTGTGTGTGTGTGTGTGTGTGTGTGTATGTGTGTGCAGCATTATGTCAGAAGAAAGCTTCAGAAGCAGGTGACTACACTAAAAAAATTGAATCTTTATTGGTCACATTGATAAGAAAATGCACAAATTTACCTGTTTTGCAATATAATTATTTTAGAAACAGAAACTTATAATCATACTTCTAAATCTGAAACTTGTTTTAGCTTTTTATTGTTTCCATTTACTTATTTGGAATGATAAGCACTGTATCAGGTTTTTGAAACAGTTAAAAAAATGACATGATCCCTGACTTCAGGATGTAGCCAATAAAGTGGCACACTCTGTTTAATCTGCTACAGAAGCCAAGTTCAGTTCTGTGACTCAGACATACTTGAGTCTTGTGCTTGGTTCCTTGGAATAAATGTATAGTTATCCCACATAAAATGACAGAAAGATAAATCATCTTAACTTTTTTTTAACTTTCATCCCCCTCCTTTGTTTACTCTTTCTTTTATATTCTTGCAGAATATAGTAACATGCACAAAATACACACCCTATCATGCTATTGCACCTCACAACTAATTTAACAGTTCCTCAAGAATTAAGGTAATTCTTCTTTTGGAAGAGATCTAATTATTTGTATAACAAACGATTGCTATAACTTATACAATATTTATACATTAACAAGTTTCTTGGTAAATCACATATTCTTTCTTTATTGTTTCAGTAGTAATAGGACATTTTTCAGGCCCTGTAATTTTCAATATTGCATCTTCCTAGTTCAGTTTGGACATTGTAATTTTTTTTCCTCTTAAATCCATAGTTACATATGAGAATCTGGAATAAATTTTCTATAGAAATTATTAGCTATGTGACCCTTTGCAAAATTTTTAGCCTCTATTATTCAATTTCTTCCTCCATATATATAAGGAATCTAGTATTTATCTTGTAGAACAATCATAGAAATTAAATTAATCAATTATGTAAAACATTTAGACATTTCTCTGGTATAGAGTAAGTGATTAGTGAATGCTATTATAGTAGGCACTAGAGACCCAGTGCATGAATTTGTGGACAGGTGGGGGCTGGCTGGCCCAGACCCAATTGGGTCACATCAGGGATGGGCCTATTGGGAGGAGGACATGGAGGGAGGTTGGTTGGCCAGTCTGCCCCAATTGGGGCCCAATTTGGGCCTGGCTGGCTTGGGGAAGAGGCTACAGGTTTTTGGTCAGTAGGCCCTGCCCCCAATTGGAGTTGGGGGTCATTTGGGTGCAGGGTTTGATTTAGGGAGGGGCTGTGGGTATGGGCTGTCCTGCCCCACCCCTGAATGGAGTGGATGGTGCTGATTGAGGCCAGCAGCCTGGAGGAGGGGCCATAAGTGGTTAGCTGGCTGGCCCTGCCCCTGCTGCAGTGGAGGGCTGATGTTGAGTGATGCTGGGTGGGGGGAGGGGCTTTGAAGTTCAATAGCCAGTCCTACTCCCCATCTGGGGTTCACTGGCCACAGTGGGTGTCCTGTCCTTATGGTCATTATGGCCATCAAAGTTGATGACTTTTTATATATATACTAGAGGCCTGGTGCACAAAATTCATGCAAGGGGGTGCGGTGTCCTTCAGCCCAGCCTGCACCCTCTCCAAACTGGGACTCCTTGAGGAATGGTGACTTTCCCTTCAGGCCCAATCCCAGTAGGACATCCCTCTCAAAATCCTGAACTGCTGGCTCCCAAATGCTCGGCTGCTTGCCTTCCTGATTGCCCTTAACTGCTTCTGCCTGCCAGCCTGATCACCCCCTAAACACTCCCCTGCCAGCCTGATCATCCCCACTTGTCTTCCCCTGACAGTATGGACACCCCCAAATCCCTCCTCTGCATATTCCCTCTTTATTAGATAGGGTTTTTTCTTTAACATATTGGACAGTGTACCTGCTGTGGTCTTGACAAACCAGTAAAAATATAAATCCAAACTAAAAATGCCATATATAATAAACTCCTTAAACAGGAATTTCATGAGACTTTGGAAAGGTGGTATCATGTACTTGTTTCTTCTTTTTTCTTTCTTTTTCTTTTTCTTGATGTTTAATCTTTTGTCGTTTCTTTCTTTTCTCCTTTTGTTCCTTTTCTGTCCTCTCTTTCTCTTAATTTTTCCAATGGTAGAATCATCAGCACTTGAATCTGTCTTGCTTCCAGAATACAAAAAAGATGGAAACACATAATCATCTGAAGAAAATGATGATCTTTGTTGGGATCATAGTGTTTCTGGTTTTGCTCTTTTCCTGGTTTGTTTGTCATTTCTACTGGCCCTGGCATCTTCAGGACTTATTTGTGGGCATTTCTTATTCATGTCTACAAAACCTCCCTGCCCAAGGTGCTTAGGAACCATGGTGGGGAGCACCCACCACTGCCCTTGCAGAGCCAACCTCCAGACCTCAGGGTACTCTCCAGTAATGTAACTGCAATGTCCCTGTTTGCCTTCAGAAATGAGTTGTAAGTTACTTCCAATGTGAAACGCTACCTCATACATTTTCTTTGCAGTTTGTAAAGATTTTAAACAAAACCCATTTACCTCCCTAACGTGGTCTGAAGTTTCTACCCAATGGGAGAGTTTTGCCCAGATACTGCCTCCCCGCCCCATCTCCAATCAACTGGGAGCAAGGGAAGTTCCAAGACTATAGATGTATGTATGGGGGATCACCCCGGGAGGGCACAGGTTCTTTGGAGGCTGAACCCCCAGGCTGCAGCTGGGAGGGGATAGCTCTGAGGTTCACGGCTGCCTCTGAGGCCTACACCCCCCAGCTGTGGCTGGGAGCTGATTGCTGGGAGGGGGAAGGAGATGAAACGGGCACTTCCCAGATGACCGGCAAGTGGCCTGGGCAGTGGCTGGGAGTGGATCCCATTGTGGGTGCCTCCCAGGCACAGACCAATGTCCTGGGCTGTGGGTGGGAACAGATCATGTTTGGAGTAAGGGGTGCGGGCACCTCCGAGCCGACAGGCAGATGGCCCATCCTGGCAGTGGATCATACTGAGGAAGCGCTACTGCCTCCCAGGCTGACAGCCCAGCTTACAGCTGAGAGAAGATCATGCTGGGGGTGGGGGACATGGGCACATCTAGCTGACAGGCTGATGGCATGGGCCATGGTTGCGAGTGGATGATGCCGGGTGGGGGGGTGTTCAGCTACCTCCCTGGCCAACGGCCCAGGCAGCATGCTGCTGGCTCTCATCAGCACCCTTTCCTGGCACTGGGGAACTCCGGCGGGCCTGAGAGGACAGGGCACTGCCAACTTGTGTCTATGGACGCTAGCATTTTTGTTGTATAATGGCAGTTAATTTGCATATTATTCTTTTATCAGATAGGACTAGGGACCTGGTACACAAAATTCGCACACTGTGGGTGAGTAGTCCCTCAGCCCAAACTGCCCCCTCTCATATACTGGGAGCCCTTAAGGGATGTCCTACTGATGGCTCACCCCTGGCTGAGGCTTTCGTCCTTGGACAGGGGACCTGGGCCAGGGGACCCCTGCCAGCGATCGCCCTGCCATGGGGCCAATCGCTATCTGGCTCCACCCCAGCCCTGGCCTGCCTGCCCAAGGCTGAAAAAAGCCCTTAGTGAGGCTTTTTCCGCCCTTGGGAACCCAGCAATCGCCCTGCAATGGGGCTGATCTGCTGGCTGGCTCCGCCCCAGCCCCAGCCCAGGCACACCTGAAGGCTGGAAAAAATCTTTTCGCAAGGCTTTTTCCAGCCTTGGGAACCCAGCCATCATCCTGCCATGGGCAGCAGCCATCTTAGTTGGGTGTTAATTTGTATATCGCTCTTGATTGGCTTGTGGGTGTGGCTTGTGGGCATGGCTTATTTGGTATAGTAAAGGTACAGTCAATTTGCATATTACTTTTTTATTAAATAGGATAATTGAAACTTTGTAGCAGAGGCCAAGACAAGCAGAGCTGTGGGAGCTTGGCTTCTTCCATCGCAAGAGACAACCCAAGCCTCCTACTCTCTCCAGCTCTTTGGCTGCCACCTTTTTTGTTGGGATATATTTATCTTCTATAATTGAAACTTTGTAGCCTTGAGTAGAGGCCTGGGCCTGCCAGCGTATGGGTAAAGCTTGGCTTCCTTCATTGCCAGGGAATCCTAAGCCTCCTGCTCTCTCTGTGGCTGCAGCCATCTTGGTTGGGTTAATTTGAATACTCACTCCTTATTGGCTGGTTGGGTGCTTTTGGGTATAGCAGAGTGGTGGTTAATTTGCATATTACTGTTTTATTAGGTAGGATAGATTAGAAATGTGACTCCTCCCCTCACTGTTACTACTTATTCTCCAGAGTAAACACATTCATGCTATTGTATAAAGTTGATGCTAAGGCATGAAAGAGTTAGTTACCATTGTTTTTTAACATTCACATAGCACCTGTCTTATCTCTGTCCAAGTAAGTATTACAACCCAGTATTTGAGACTCTGGAATGGAGATTCAGAAAACATGATTGAAATCCTGTCTTTGCTATCCTTATTATTTGCCCAAACATCAATTTCTTCTCATGTTAAGTAAAGATAAAAATTAATAAAGGCATACTTGTAAAGTACCAAGTGCATTGTGAATATATATAAAAGTTAAGTGTGTTATAATAATTAACCTTCTCTTATTCTCACCATGATTTCTAGTCTCTCTTATCCAATAGATTCCATTCAAAATAGAATTTAATAAAAATACATCTATATATACAAACACTTACCTATAATAATGAAAGCATAATGTGCTAATTAGACAGCACATCCTTCCAGACTACCTATGGGCTGAAGAAGAGGCTGCGAGGGAAGCCTGGGTCCCAGGTGCCAGAGGGAAACCATTGCCAGCAGCTGGGGGGAGAAAGACCTACTTTTGCACAAATTTTGTGCATTTGGCCTCTAATCCTATTTAATAAAACAGTAATATGCAAATTTGGCCATACCTTCACTACACTACCAGCCAATCAGGAGCAAGGGGCGGGCAGAGCAGTGTGAAGGAAGGGGCTGAGGCAGCACACATGAGACTGCAAGTGCGGAGTGCCTCCAGGGCTGGCGGTTGCTGTGGTGTGCACGCTCCAGAGGCCACCAGTGCGGGGTGCCTCCAAGGCTGGGCAGTCACTGCTAGGGCTAAGGCTGGGGCTGAGGTGGCCAGGGCAGGGCCAAGGCAGCCGGGGCACAGCCAGCCTTTGGCCCATTGAGGGGGCAGGTTGGGCTGAAGTATCACCTATCCCCAGTGCATGAATTGCATGTACAAGGCACCTAGTACTAAATAATACATATGTAAACAGACACTGTAGTCCAATAAACAGGTGCAGAAGAGCTATCAAAATAGTGTAATAATAAATGTTGTAATCAAACGATTAAAAATACTGATGAGAACATAGAGGACAAAATAAAAGTATTTTTTCTGAGAAGTAAAAGTTTAGAGAAGTTTCCTGGAAGAGATAATTTTATTCAAGATTTTAAATTATAACTTGTAATGCTTTGGCAGTTAGAAAAAAATCTCTTTTAGTTAGAGGGAGCGGTAAGAGATAAGGCATCTAGTTAATGGGGTGCATAAGACTGAGGATACACATTTTCTCCAGAGGGATTCAGATATGAGATATGAATGGGGATGTGTGGTGTGAGATGAAGTTAAAATTCCAGTGGCTCATATATTATTGAAGGACTGGTAGGTATAGATTTTAGTTTCTACGCAATAAAGTATTACTAAGAGAAAGGTTTATCATTTCTTACATAACCAAATTTATTATGGTTTTAATCCAATTTTTCAGTATCTTATTTTTTAAAATATGATTAACCATTAAATTCTGATACTCACTAGCACAGTTCACAAGGTTTCTCTATATCAGCACTAATACCATTTTGGACCAAATAGTCTTCATTCTGGGGGCTGTCTTATGCATTTTCACATGTTTAGCATCAGCTCTGGCTTCTTCCCAGAAATGTCAGTACATTCCTCTGCCCTGGTTGTCACAGGCAAAAACGACTCCAGACATTTTCAAATGTTCCGTGTAGAAGACAAAATTGTCCCCAATTGAGAACCACTGTGCTAGAGAAAAACACTAGGATGAAACTTAGGAGGCTATCACATAAAAACTGCTTTTACCACTGGAAAGTTATATATAAACTTTGTTCACCTCTTCTTTCAAATAATCATACTAAAAGATACATTTACATGTTAACTGTACCTGAAACGGAAAATGTGATCAAGATAACTGTAACTACCTGGTTTAAAGGGTTAATTTTGTTATATGGAATTTTTTTTGTTGCGCAAGCAACTTGATGACTGTATAATAAAAAGAAACAGACCTAACATTTTGATGACTTTAAGGCTGAACAACTACATTAAGAGAGAGAAAAAAGAATCATCTCCTGGAAATGTTGGAGAGGAAGGAATGACACAAGAAGAGCCTGGATTGAGGAGCCTAAAGGAGATTAGGTTGGAAGTAGCGGGGAGAAAGCAGCCAGTGAAAATCCCCTAGTGGTTCCATGCTCAGAAGATATTTTAAAAATAGAAATTTTTCATAATGCCTGTTTTGTTGTGAGCTTAATTGTTCTCCTCCAACTTGCCCAGATTGTTTTCAAGTATTTGCCAGTTGTTAAAGGAATTTAGTTGTATGTCTAGGTATATCTGGCTGATAATTGTACATGCACATAGAATGTGCAATAACTGAAAGCTAAACGATTTCAGTGAAAGCAGGTCTAGGTAGAAATGGCTGAGAGAAATTAAGTCTCTCCTGAAGTTTGAGAAATGCTGAGGAGTCCTTGAACTACCACAGTATGTGGACGGGATGGCAGCCAGTTAAACCTAGAGTGAGCTTTTCTGAAAGACTCCAGGTAACATACATGTAAATTATACACGCCAAAATGGATCATACAGTGTCATGTTATTCTCTGATATGTCACAGAACAAACAGAGTCACAACAATGAACTAAATGATCATTTGTTCTTAGCTACCTGGGAAACTTGTGGGTAAAGCCTACTTCCTAAACACCTTCCTTCCTTCCTTCCTTCCTTCCTTCCTTCCTTCCTTCCTTCCTTCCTTCCTTCCTTCCTTCCTTCCTTCCTTCCTTCCCTTTCCTCTTCTTTTCTTTTGTCCAACATATATACCAACATATTACCGTGTATCTTTTTTTTTATAATTTTTTTTATTGTTCAGCTTATTAATTACATTGTTTCCCCTTTTTTTATCCCCCTATATCTTCCCTCCACCCTGTACCTATCCCACCCTCCGCCCTCACCTCCCCTTCCCCAATGTCCTCTCCCATTGTTGCAAGATTTTTGTCCAATCTCTTGCTGTACTTCCAACAACACTTTTCTCCCCAAGAATTGTCAGTCCATTCCCTCTTTATGTCCATGTTTCTGTTATAGCCACCAGTTTATCATGTTCATCAGCCTATCAGTTCACTTTATTTTCATGTTCATTTGTTGATAGATGTGTATTTGTTGTTCATAATTTATATTTTTACCTTTTTCTTCTTCCTCTTCTTAAAGAATATCTTTCAGCATTTCATATAATACTGGTTGGGTGGTGATGAACTCCTTTAGCTTTTTCTTATCTGCGAAGCACTTTATCTTATCCTCAATTCTGAATGATAGCTTTGCTGGATAGAGTAATCTTGGTTGTAGATTCTTGCTGTTCATTATTTTGAATATTTCTTGCCACTCGCGTCTGGCCTGCATCGTTTCTGTTGAGAAATCCACTGACAATCGTATGGCTGCTCCCCTGTAGGTAACCAACTGTTTTTCTCTTGCTGCTTTTAATATTCTCTCTTTATCTTTTGCTCTTGGCATTTTAATTATGATATGTCTTGGTGTGGTCCTCTTTAGATTCCTATATTTTGGGGTTCTGTGTACTTCTTGGGCTTTTAAGTCAGTTTCTTTCACCAGGTGGGGAAAGTTTTCAGTCACTATTTCTTCAAGTAGGTTTTCATTAACTTGCTCTCTCTCTTTTTCTGGCAGCTCAATAATTCGGATGTTGGCTTGCTTGAGGTTGTCCCAGAGGCCCCTTACGCTATCTTCAATTATCTGAATTCTTTTTGTTTCTTGCTTTTCCAGCTGAGTGGATTTTGGTTCTTTGTATTTCAAATGTTTGACTTGGTTCTTGTGGCCCTCTGGACTGCTTTTAGGACTTTGTGTAATATTTTTTATTTCAGTCTGTGTATGCTTGATTTCTAGTTGGTCCTTTTTTTTATCTGTGAGGGTCTGGTTCGTATCTTCAGAGGTCTTGTACATTTCCTTGAGGGTCTCATTCATTTCCTTGTAAGTATCATTCATCTCCTTGTAAGTCTCATTCATTTGCTGGTTGGTCTTGTTTATTTCCTGGTTGGTCTTGTTTATTTCCTGGTAATTCTCATTAAGTTGATCCGCCTTTTGTAGGAGCCTCTTGAAAAGCCTTATAACCGTGGTTTTGAACTCTATGTCTTGTCGTCTTTTCTCCTCCATTTCTTTCACACCTGATTTCTTTCCATGTCTCTGCATGGTGGCTGCTTTATGTGGTGGCTATCCTCAAAGGGACAGTGGCTCAGTCTCCCCAGTTACCTGAGGTGGGTACTCTTACTGCAATCCTTTATGGGTTGTATTCAGTGTTTTTGAATTTAAACCCAGCTTTTTGTTGTTAGCCCTAGGAGGGTTTGCCCTCCAGGCCAATTGTCTGTGAAGCTCAGCTGTGCTCAGGTTGGGTGGGCGGAGTCTCCGGGCCAAGCAGACAGCGTTAGCTCCGCCCTATGCAGCCCCAGGGGCTCTGTGCTGGGGGCAATGGCTGCCAGCACCTCTGAGAGAGAGCCGCTGTGGAGCTCCACCGGCTGCCAGGGAATTCAGACTGTCCCCAAATGACTTTGCATGCGCAATGTCTCACCCAGGGTCGTAAAACAAAGCAGACTGACAGTTTTCCGAATGAGAGGCAAGTCGAGGTGCGCTCCCTGCGCTGTCACGCAGCCGAGCTGTTCTCACAAGCTGCCGTCTCCACAAGCCGGCAGACCCGGCGGCACCCGAGCTTCGGCGTGCCCTCCCACTGTCCAGTTTTCACCCCGTGTGATAGTGGGTTCTCTGGACTTCGCCCAGAGCTGGAGAATCAGTCAGTGGGACGCCTTTGTCTCCCCGTTCGAGAAAACTGGCCGGTTTCCAGCCGCCCGCCCTCTCCGCGGCGCACACTCCAAACCTCTCTCTGTGCGCGAATCTTTCAACGCTGTTTGCTGCCACACCTCCGAGTCAAGTGTCTTATCTTCACTTTTATTTGTGGAATTTTCACTCGGGGAGCGTTCTGGTGATTCTGGAAGGTGTTTGTTCCTTCGTTAAGTTGTAGTATTAAAATTGCTGATTATGACAGCAAGATAGGTGTTTCACCTTTGCCGCCATCTTTGTTTTTTCTCTTACCGTGTATCTTAAAAAACAAAATACTTTGTAGGAAATAATGTTTTTTTTTAATCCTCACCTGAGGACATGTTTAGAGAGAAGAAAGAGGAGGAGGAGGAGTGGGGGGATAATAAGAAAGAGATAGAGAGAGGGAGAGAGGGAAAAAGGGAGAGAGAGAGAGAGAGAGAGAGAGAGAGAGAGAGAGAGACCATAATAGGGTAGGTCCCTTGACCAGGAATCAAACCACCAACCTTTCAGTGTACATACAGGGCAACACCCAACTAACTGAGCCACTCTGGCCGGGCTACAGGAGATAATTTTTAACAATGCACTATGTTTGGTTTCATAATATAGATTCTATCAGACTCTATATTCATAAATACAATGTTCATGTATTTTAAATCAAATTAAAAGAATAGTTTTTCTTAAATGATCATTGGATGATAAAGATGGAATAAATCAAATATAAGTAAGTTTTATCAAATAAAATGGAATGTGTATTTTTACTTTACAGGTTTAAGATTTTTAAAAATCCCAGGATAAGTGTCAAGATGACATGAAGTTTTTGACTGCTAGCATGTATCTGTCCATCTGTTCCCCAGACCAAAGAAGACATAACCATCAGTCAGAATGCACAGAATATTCTTGATTAAGTTAGCCCTTGTTTATATGTGTTGTTATAGAACTTTTGGAAAACAATAATTTACTCTCTTTGTACGTAGCTTGGCACTTCGAACAAACAGAAATATGTATGTGATTTCTGCTCAATATTCAAATTCCCTAACCTGCATTACCCAGTGTCTCTATCCTGGAGTTGGTTTGTATTAAAACTTTTCCAGTGATTTACCTTTTAAATGTCATTGTTCTTTTCAGCACTCAGTGTATTTCTGGTTTGATTTTTAATTTACCATTAATTCTCTGTTCTCAAATGTTTTTCTGATAAAGTCTCCTAATGCCCCTGGAGAGAGTATTTTATAAGATTAGATTGTGAGATGTCTGGGTCTTCTGTCAATACTGGTTGGAGGAGAGCTTCTCATATTCCTTAAGAGAGGAAACTGATATCACATTGCACATCAATAACATTTTTTTCCTTTAATAGACTGGCTAACAGCCAGTGAAACACTCAGTAGAGTTTTCCATTGATGGGCATGTGGCTTGCAGAAGGGTATATTTTCTATATTTGAAGCAGTAGGATTCTATTGAGAAGAGTGGTAAATCTCCTGCACTCCGGGACCCCTCGGGGGATGTTGTACTGCCAGTTTCAGCCCAATCCCCACAGGCCAGGTTGAGGATCCTCACCTGCAGAAGGGACCCAGCTCACTTTGCAGATATGCTTTTAGCCCCAGTGCTTCCCCAGGTGAGACTTTCTGGGAGGGACCTAGGAAGGTTGACTTCAAGGCATGCCTGGCCCATCTCCCCCACTCCTACCCTGCCAGCCACCTTCTGATTAATTTCCTTTCAAATCTGTGCACCAGGCATATAGTGTTTAATAATTAAATAAGTAGAAATTTGAGAAAAAGACAATTCATATAAAAGTCTTTCATACTGAATTATAAACAATTGGATAGAAAGAAGGCAATGTACTGTTTCCTTGTACAAAAGTAATCACTGAAGCTTAATTGTTTTGTATTTATAGTTGGGAGAAAATTCAGTAAGCATTCAGGTTCTCTCTAAAGAAGACAAATACAGGTGAGAATCAGGATCACTTAAGACACTAAACTTACTGTTCATAAAGTAACAGCCTGATAATATGAAAATGTGAATGTTCTGGTGTGATCCATTGACAGAATTTTGTAGCAGGGAGAGATAGAATTTAAACCTTCACTATCATCCCAGAAAGAAAATGAGTCAATATGTAGAAGGAATAAAAGAGAAAACAAAAGAGGGAATGTGCACATTGTTTTATACACATTTTTTAATTTAGGCAGAAATGTTTGAGACATTTGGGGTCCACAGATCTTCTTTACCTGACATCAGCCAGTATGATTAAAAGAAGAAGAGGCAGCACATTCTTGCATACCATATGGCATACTTGTTCTCCTAATTAGTCGACATTGCTGTATGGGGAATATATGGAATGGAAAGAACTGGAGACTCACCAATCTGGTGTCTTGTATAAATCACTTCTTGGATCCACGAGGCTGTCAGAACTTATACAGGAGGATTGGGCTGCTACAGAGACAGCATATAACGAGGAGGAGCATCACAGACTGCACTTCCCACCCAATTAAAACAGATTCTTTATGCTTTGAAGCAACTATGAAGTCAGAGTAAATCTGTCACTTGCTTAATCAATTTAAAGAAGTTATCTCACTTCCTTTTAAATACTACAATAAACAACAGAAATTCAAGACTTATTTTAAAGTAAGAATCCCTCCACTGAACAGTAAGCTCTTATGGGGAGAGAGGGTTGTGGGAGTAGGAGGGATTAAGAGAGAGAAAAAAAGATAAAGAACTCATGGACATGAACAATCAGATGCTGATCATGGTTTTCTCTTAAAAGCAAATAAATAAATTAATAATGATTGTTTTTATATAAAGAAAGCAGGAATCTCTAGAATCTTCATTTATGTGACTTTTTGACTTTTAAAATATGGATAACACATCAGCTGGTCCATAGCTTCTGGTTCATGTCAATTCAGAAAGATTCCCTGCCTCTATTGTGAGAGTGAATAAAAGTCATCACACTATGCAGATACATAAAGAGATTGTGAGCTTCACTGAATTTATTTCCTGGAAGGCCATTAGAGATCGGCTGTCCCACTTCTTCATTTTATGTGTGAGTGAAAAGGTCAGAGAAGTTACAACTATGAGTTCAAAATAAACAAACACAACCAGGTATTATAATTTCATACTTATGTTCTCTTGCTTAGGAAAAGACTCTTTCCAACCTTTAACCAGTCCCATCTTTATCGTCACAGGTGAAGTTTTATTCCTGAAGGAAGTCAGGGCTGAAATGCAATATTTTCTCATGGCATATTACAGTAAGGACCTTTTGTGACTTGTTTCAGTAAGTTCTTAAAAACATTTAAGAAAACGAAGTCATGTATATGGAATACATTTTTAATGTTAGTACTTTCAATTATATTAAGAGGATGTGGTGTATTAGCTGAGCACTTTATCACATTTACTCAACTGATAGTGTGAATATATAGTTATAATGACCAAAACTGAGCAAAAAAATTATCCAAAGAAATATGGAGAAGTGGTTTGTAAATCAATGCTCTGTGAGTGGAGACTAGCATGGTGGTGGTGGTAGTGATTATAGCTCAGATTCCACCACTGTCTCTATTGCAACCTCCTCTCAGCGGTTAAGTGCTCCTTTTCTCTGTCTAGACACATTTAAGAAGGAGTTTCAATTGCTCCAAGGTCACTTTCAGACGTCTGCATATTGAAAGCATTTTGCTCATGACAATCTGATTTATTATTTTTGTCAAAATTAATTTTTATGCCTCATGTTAGATAATTGACAGAAAAAAATGCAATTCTCCTTCTTTGTGCATTTGCAATAGTTTTTCTTCTCCATGACTACTTTTGAATTATTATAGCAGAATTAATTATACTTTTTATAGCAGTATCTAATTTTGATTAGTAAATAGATAAAAAGGGAAGGTTCAAAATAATGGAACCCCTTTTTATAAATCTCTGTGTATCAAACACAAATGATATCTGAGTTTTTATACCTCTCACTTATAAGGCATTCGCTTTAAGTCAGAATGTGGAAAACTTTATAATACTCTCATTCAGTATACCTCTGATTGAACATTTTAATAGATTAAGAACACTTTTTTTAAAAAATGTGTATTTTTAAATGCAACTTTAATGCCTATTTTATACTGATGCTTAGCTTAGACCAAGTGGAAAAGTAGTTTATACTCTTGGTAAATTCTACATCAGAATCTTAAAATAGCACATATGCAATATGAGAGTATTATATGCATATTCAATATGAAAATTTTACTCTATTCTAATATCTTAAATAACAATCTACATAATAACATTAAAATCTAGAATTTAAATAAAACTACAAAGACTACACAAAAATATTTCTAAGCCACAAAGGATGTAATTGAGATGTGGTTTATCAGATTTAGTAATTAAAACGAAGGGACATTTGTTTTTCTGACATTTGAATCTCAAAATAAATTATTGATTATGTATTTTTTAATTTTTACTTAGTTAAAAATCTTAGTAAAATAAAAAAAATGCATGTTATGGAGGAGTCTCCATGTTTGAATTGCTTTTAGTTTCTTCATTTAATAAAATTATATGTGATTATACTTCATCATAATACCAGGGATATGTTCTAAAACCCTGAATGGATATTTGAAACCACAAATAGTACCAAACCCCATATATACTATGCGATTTTCTTTTCATACATACATAACATACCTTTTCAGTTAAAATCACTTTGTAGCTTCTCTTCACATATCTAAATTTCATTTAGGGGACATTTTTGAGTAAAATAATAATTACTTGAACACAAGCACTGTGACACTTGATCTAATTAATAGTGAGATGGATACTAAATGACTGAACAGGCAGTTAGTGTGTACAGTGTGGATACACTGGTTAAAGGGAAGCCTCATGTCCTGATGGGACAGAGCTACACGGCCTGAGATTTCATTACATTACTCAAACAATTTCATGCAAGCAATTTCATGAATTGTTTGTTTCTGGTTTTTTTTCTTTCCATTTAGTATTTTGACTCTGAGTAACTGAAATGACACAGAGCAAAACCATAGATATGGGGGGACAACTATAAAGTCCTGTACAAACTCTGCTTTCAAAATAGCAACACTATACTGAAGTAAGAATTTATTTTTACTGCAGGTCCTAATCAGTTATCTGTATGTTTAAGACAAAAGATTTTCCCAACTTAATCTTTTCAAAATGATTTAATGCTGTAAATAATTTTTGAACATTATTGTTAGATTTAAAACAAGCTAATGTGCAAATAGATGAAATTATTTTAATGTTTTAGAGTGATAGAGTATTGAGCTGAGAGCTTAGAGACCTATGTTCCACTCCTATTACAATCACTTGTCATATGTGTCATATTGGATAAATTGCTTCACCTATAAAACTGGCTCTCATTTTTTTCATGAATAGATGGAATTGAACTAAGTGATTGCCAGTGTGCTTTACATTTCTTCATTTAAATCTGAAATTATCTAACTTTGGCAAGTTTTCAAGTATGCAAGCAAAAATTGAACTCCATGTAGCTAAGGATGACCACATAAACCCTTTGCTCTGTTGGACTTTAATAAATTATTTAAGTAGCATTTCGTGTGAAACGTATGAATTATGAATTAAATAAGGGATAATTTTTAAAAAAGGAAATTAGTAAACTCATCACAGGCTTTAAAAATATTTTTGTATGATTATAAATTCCTATTATCACTTTAGATATTTTAAATATGAGAAAAAACAATATCCAGCAAGTTAAGATTATTTTTAATCCAATGACCCCAAATTGGGTATTTTTCTATCACATGTTTAGTTAACAAATGATTACTGTGTATTCCATTGATTTTTTAAAATATTTTCCTTATTCCTTTGAAACTCTATTTCTTTTCTTATTTTTGTATATGTATATTTACTTTTAAAATATTAAGGACATTGCACCAATATTTTCTATTTGTTATAACTTTTTCTAGTTTGACAACTTAATATTATCCTAATATATAAAAAGCCAGGGGCCGTCACAACCAAAACAAATGGATGGAAGACCAAACAGCAGGCTGCGTGGGGTGACAAGACCAGCAGGGAGGGTTAGTGAGGGATGACTAAATGACTGAACAGCAAGCTGCAGGGGGTGACCTGGCCAGCGGGGGTTGGGGGACAATTGGGGGCAACTAGGCCAGTGGGGTACAATTCGGGGTGACCAGGCCAGCAGAGGAGGGCAGTAAGGGATGACCAGCCTGGCAGAGAGGGCAGTTGTGGATGACCAGGACAGAAAGGGGGACAGTTTGGGGCAACTAGACTGGTGGGGTGGCAGTTGGGGGTGACCATGCTGACAGAGGGGGCAGTAAGGGGTCACCAGAGCAGCAGGGAGCACAGTTAGGAATGACCAGGAAGGCAAGCAAGTGTGCAGTTAGGACCCAGCAGTCCTGGATTATGGGAGGGTGCAAGCTGGGCTGAGGCAACCCCTCCATGCACAAATTTCATGCACTGGGCCTCTAGTATTATATAATTTTCATTTCTTCTACGTTGTTTTATGTCTGCTTTCCTTTCTAAAGAAAAGGTTAAGAAGCATATAAATTGACTCATGTGGGATATAAAATTGAAAGCAAAAAATGACCAGACAAGAAAAACAAACAAACAAAACTTATTGACACAGAAATTTATTGATTGATTGAAAAAATGGCGGTGGAACAGAAGGATGTGATCAGAATCTGGTCCCAAGGCAGAAGGAGGGAACAGCTGAGGGTCACGCAGGGAGTGTTTGTTGGCGAGTAGGGGGACAGCTGTGCTCCAGGAGAAGGTAGGGAACTACTGGACTGGCTCCCTTGACCGAGCAGTCCCAGTGCTGCTGGGTTCTCTCATGGAGCCACTGGCTCAGAGGTGGACCATGCCATCTTGAAGGGAAAGGGCCTGAAATATACAGCTGCAGTACCCACTGGATGGCTGAGACCCCAAGAACACCGGTGCCCAGTTGGCGCGGACACGCAGATTCGAAGGAGCTCTGCGCTCCGGCTTGGAAAGGTTAGATTTCCCCTGGGGTTACTTTGGGCACTAGACCCAGGCAATTGGCAGAGCCAAGAAATCTGCACCTTGGAACTGTCAGAGCTGGGAGATCTGCGCCTGAAATAAAGTCTGTGGCTGTTGGAACTGGTAAACGTGGAAGAGGGCCCATGGAGCTGGTGGCAGAGGGAATTCCTAGAAAGCAACCCACTTGGACCTGACAGAGGAGGGAAGCCCAAAAAATTTTGGGAGAGTCTTGGCTGCTAAACCCAAGGGGGAAAGAGGATTTGTGCAGATATATGTGCAGAACATGAATTTGTGCACTTGTGTTTTTTCCTCTCCTAATCCAAGGTTCTCAGTGCTAAACAAGGATCTTGGGATCCCCTGGTGGGGGATAACCTAGGGGATTGTAGGGGAGAGCTATTTTTCTGGAACCTAGAAATAAAAGTCACCAGTCACCATTAGAGAGGCAGCTCTGGAGCAGCCCATCCCCACAAATTAGTATTGAATACCACAGGGATAGTGAGATTTTAGTTCAGGTTAGAGAGGACCAATAAACCCAGAGGCCAATGTAGAAACACTGTCACCCAGGGGCTGAATCACAAATTGAATCTTGTGTAACACAAATTAAGGAATTGATTTTATTTTCTCTTTATTCTACTTTGGGATTAGTGTTATACAGTCTATTTTCATCTACACTTTAGGATCTTTTACTCTACCTCAACTTTACCTTTATGCCACCACTCTCTTGCTAACCTTTCCCTATTTAGTGCCTTGTTTCCCTTACACTTTTCCCACTTTAGATTTACCTTATTCTTTCTTTTTACCCCTTATTAAAATGTCACCCCACTTATATATCTAATCTCCAACCACCTACTCCAAGTCCATACATACCTCTCGCTTCTCTGACTTCACTATCCTAAAATGTTTCTCTCTCTGTCCTGTTGTTGTTGTTTAATTGACTGTTGATTATATAGATTTTTTATGTAGGTTTGTGAGATTGGTTTGCTTATTCTTTTATTTTGGTTTATTTTGTGGGTTTTTTTGTGTTGTTTTTTGTTTTGTTGTCCTCATTTGCGTTGTTTTTTGATAGATTTTTGCTTCTGTGTTCCCTCACCTCCCTTGATATTAGTAGTTGTATGTAGTTTGTATCAATCTCCAAGTACTTGTTGCTGGCTTTTGTTCAGATTAGTGGCTGTCCTATAGGAGTTTTCACCCATTGATAGTTTATTCCCCCCCTTTTTTCCTCTTCTTTTTTTACTTTTTCGCCTTTTCCCAAAATCATTTTGGAATTCATGTCTTTCTTTTTGTGTGTGTGTGTGGGTGTGTGAGTGTCTGTGTGTGTGTGTGGGGGGAGTTCTCTTTCTTCTTGCTCAAATATCTGCGAATTTGCCTTTCTCTAGCAATCACTTTTATTTGCAGTTACCAATACTGTGAGTACATTCCTGTTAAGTGCCTGGTGCATTGCACCTGGTTGTGTTGTATTTTGTGCCTTTAAATCAACACAGAAGAGTGAGAACTACGTAACCAGATACACAGAGAAGAGAGACCATTGGGGAGACAAAGAAACAGCCCAAATATAAAGAAAAACAAGCCTCACCAGAAAAGAAGGAAGATGAAATGGAAGGTAGCAAATTGGCAGAGAAAGAACTCAGAGAAATGATCATAAGGTGGCTGAAAAGAATGGAAGAATATTTTGACAATATGAATAAGAACCAAGAGAAATTGAAGAAGAATCAAAAGGAAATGAGGAAGACAAAGGAAGAAATGAAGAAGAACCAAGAAGAAATGAAAAGTGACATCGCTAAAGTAAAGAACTCAATAGAAAGTATCAAGAGTAGACTAGAAGAAGCAGAGAAGCACATCAGTGAGCTAGAAGACAAGTAGGAAAAATAATCAAGTAGAGCAGCTTCTAAGAAAAAAAATAAAAAGCAGGAGGAGAGCCCAAGGGAACTTTGGGACAACATGAAACAAAACAACATCTGTATAATTGGGCTTCCAGAAGGACAGGAAACTGAGCAAGGAATAGAAAACCTATTTGAAGAAATAATGACAGAAAACTTCCCTGATATAGGAAAGAAAAAACCCACACAAATCCAAGAAGCTCACAGAGTCCCACGCAAAATTAACCCAAAAGACCTATGCCAAGGTACATTACAATTAAATTGGCAAACATCAATGACAAAGTCAGAATCTTAAAAGCCGCCAGAGAGAGACAGAAAGTCACCTACAAAGGAACCCCCATCAGATTGGCACGTGATTTCTCAACAGAAACTTATCAGGCCAGAAGGCAATGGAATGAAATATACAAACTCATGCAAAGGAAGGGTCTGAATCCTAGAATACTGTACCCAGCAAGGCTATCAATCAAAATTGAAGGTCAAATCAGGACCTTCATAGACAAAAAAAAGGACTAAGGGAATTCGTCACCACCAAACCAGCAATGCAAGAAATGCTAAAGGGTCTGCTGTAAAAAGAAATAGGAAGCAAAGAAGCAACACAGGGGTAAAGAACAAAAATGGCAACGAATAAGTACCTATCAATAATAACTTTAAATGTAAATGGATTAAATGCTCCAATAAAAAGACATAGGGTAATGGGATGGATAAGAAAACATGAACCGGGGGAGAACCAAGATGGCGGCATAGGTAAAACACCTATCTTGCCGTCATACTCAACAATTTTAATACTACAACTTAACGAAAGAACAAACACCTTCCAGAATCACCAGAAAGCTGGCCGAGTGAAAATTCCACAAATAAAAGTGAAAATAAGACACTGTGACTCGGAGGAGTGGTGGCGGACAGCGTTGAAAGACTCGCACAGAGAGAGGTTTGGAGCGCTCGCCAGCGGAGAGGGCGGGCGGCTGAAAACCAGCCAGTTTTCTTGAACGGTGAGACAAAGACGTCCCACTGAACTGATTCTCCAGCTTTGGGCGAAGTCCAGGGAACCCACTATCACACAGGGTGAAAACTGGACAGTGGGAGGGCACGCCGAAACTCGGGGGCTGCAGGGTCTCCTGGCTTGTGGAGAAGGCAGCTTGCGCGAACAGCTCAGCTGCGTGATCATGCAGAGTGCGATCTGAGACTTGCTATCTCATTCAGAAAACCATCAGACTGCTTTGTTTTACGACCCTGGGTGAGACATTGGGCATGCAGAGTCATTTGGGGAGAGTCTGAATTCCCCGGCAGCCAGAGGAGCTCGGCAGCGGCTCTCTCTCTCACAGGTGCTGGCAGACATTGCCCCCGGCACACAGTCCCTGGGGCAGCATAGAGCGGAGCTAACACATCTGCTTGGCCCGGAGACTCCGCCCATCCAACCTGAGCACAGCTGAGCTTCACAGACAATAGGCCTGGAGGTCAACCCCTCCAAGTGCTAACAACGATTAACCTGAGCTTAAGTTCAGCAAGACTGTGCAACCCATATCCACCTCAGGTAACTGGGGAGGCTGAGCCACTGTCCTTAGTAGGAAGTCTACCACACAAAGCTAATTGACCAACTCAGGGAAGCAGCCACCATGCAGAGACATGGAAAGAAATCAGATGTGAAAGAAATGGAGGAAAAAAAACGACTGGACATTGAATTCAAATCCACGGTTATAGGGTTTTTCAAGAGGCTCCAACAAAAGGTCGAGGCCTATAAGGAATTAAGCAAGACTGCAAAGGAAATGAATGAGTCCTACAAGGAAATGAACGAGACCCTCAAGGATATGAACGAGACCTGCAAGGAAATGATCAAGACCAACGTGGAAATGAAGGAGACTCTCAAGGATATAAAGGAGACTCTCAAGGAAATGAAAAAGGACCAACCAGAAATTGAGCATACACTGACTGCAATAAAAAATATTATACAAAGACCTAAAAGTGCTCTGGCGCACCCCAAGATTCAGTTAAAGATTTGAAATACAAGGAGGTAAAATCCACTCAGCTGAAAAAGCAAGAAACCAAAAGAATTCAAAATATTGAAGATAGTGTAAGGGGCCTCAAACTCAAGCATACCAACATCCGAATTATAGGGGTGCCAGAAAAAGAGAGAGAGCAAGACAATGAAAACCTATTTAAGGAAATAGTGACCGAAAAACTTCCCATACCTGGTGAAAGAAATTGACTTAGGAGTCCAAGAAGTGCACCAAACCCCAATATATAGGAACCCTAAGAGGACCACACCAAGGCACATCATAATTAAAATGCCAAGAGCAAAAGACAAAGAGAGAATATCAAAAGCAGCAAGAGAGAAACAGTTGGTTACCTATAAGAGAGCACCCATACGATTGTCAGCGGATTTCTCAACAGAAACGATGCAGGCCAGATGGGAGTGGCAAGAAATATTAAAAGTGATGAACAGCAAGAATCTACAACCAAGATTACTCTATCCAGCAAAGCTATCATGCAGAATTGAAGGTCAGATGAAGTGCTTCACAGATAAGAAAAAGCTAAAGGAATGCATCACCACCAAACCAATATTATATGAAATGCTGAAAGATATTCTTTAAGAAGAGGAAGAAGAAAAAGATAAAAGTGTAAATTAGAAACAACAAATACACATCTATCAACAAATGAATCTCAAAATCAAGTGAATTAATAAGCTGATGAACAGGATAAACTGGTGAATGTAACAGAATCCCGGACATAGAGAGGGAATGGACTGACAACTCTTGGGGAGAAAGGGGGTGTGGGAAGTGCAGCAAGAGACTGGACAATAATCATACAACTATGGGAGAAGACAGTGGAGGGGGGTGTGGGCGGAGGGTGGGATGGGTACCAGGTGGAGGGGAACTATACGGGGGGGAAAAAAAGGGAACAATGTAATTAATACACTGAACAATAAAGATTAAAAAAAAAAAAGAAAACATTACCCATGTATCTTCTGTCTACCAGAAACCCACCTCAAAAAAAAAAAAAAAAAAGACGCACACAGACTGAGGGTGAAAGGATGGAAAAAGTTTCTTCAGGTGAATGGAAATGGAAAAAAAGCTGAATTAGCAGTATTTATATCTGACAAATTGGATCTCAAATTGAAGGACATAACAAGAGATAAAGAAGACCACTTCATAATACTAATGGGAGCAATTCAACAAGAAGAAATAACTCTGGTAAACATATACACACCCAATACAGGAAGACCCAAATACATAAAAAAAACTCCTGGATGATATCAAGGGAGAAATAGACAGCAATACAATCATAGTAGGAGATTTTAATACCCCACTATCACCATTGGTCAAATCCTCTAAACAAAAAATCACTAAAGAAACATCAATCCTCAATGACTCACTAGACCATATGGAATTAATTGATATCTTCAGATCATTTCATCCCAAAACCACAGAATATACATTCTTTTCAAGTGCCCATGGGTCACTCTCAAAAATAGACCACGTGTTAGATCATAGGCAAAGTCTCTCTAAATTCATGAAGATAGAAATTGTATTAATCAAAATGGCATGAAGCTGGAAATCAACTACATTAAAAACAATCCAAAGAAATCAAACACATGAAGACTAAACAGCATGCTATTAAACAGTGACTGGGTTACCAGAGAGAGCAAGGAAGAAATAGAAAACATCATGGAAACAAATGACAATGATAGCACAACAATCCAAAAGCTATAGGACACAATGAAAGCAGTTTTGAGAGTGAAGTTCATAGCTCTATAATCCTACTGCAAAAAAAAAAAGAAAGAAAGAAAAAACCCAGAAACAATGGCAATAAATTATCTAACCCAACAACTTAAAGAGTAATAAAGAGAGCAACAAAAAAAGCCCAGTACAAGAAGAAAGAAGGAATTAGTAAAGATCAGAGCAGAGATAAATGGCATAGAGACCAAAGAAACAATACAGAAGATCAACAAAATCAAGAGCTGGTTCTTTGAAAGGATAAACAAGATTGATGAACCTCTAGAAAGTCTCACCAAGAAGCAAAGAAAGAGGGCCCTAATAAATAAAATCAGAAATGAAAGAGATGAGATAACAACAGACCCCAATGAAATACAAAGGATTATTAATGAACAGCTCTACTCCAACAAACTGGACAACTTGGATGAAATGGATATATTCCTAGAAAAATATACCCTCCCAAAACTCAATCAGGAAGAATCTAAACAGCTCAATAGACCAATAAATGTGGAAGAAATTGAAGCGGTCATCAAAAAGCTTCCAGCAAACAAAAGCCCAGGACCAGACAGCTACACAGGGGAGTTTTACCAAACATTCAAGGAAGAACTAAACCTATCCTCCTCAGACTATTCCAGAAAATTCAAGAGGATGGAACACTTCCAAACTCCTTCTATGAAGCCAGCATAACCCTAATACCAAAACCAGATAATACAACACAATGAAAGAGAATTTCAGGCAAATATTCCTCATGAATATAACTGCCAAATTCTTTAATAAAATTCTAGCAAATAAGATCCAGCATTACATCAGAAAGATCATACACCATGACCAAGTAGGATTTTTCCCAGGAATGCAAGGATGGTACAATATCCGCAAAACAATAAATGTGATATATCACATAAACAAATTGAGAGATAAAAATCACATAGTCATATCAATTGATGCAGAAAAAGCATTTGACAAAATCCAACACCCTTTCTTGATAAAAACTCTCAACAAGGTAGGAATAGAAGGATCATACCTCAAAATAATAAAAGCCATATATGATAAACCAACAGCAAACATCATACTCAATGGGCAAAAACTACAACAATTTCCTATAAGAACAGGAACAAGACAGGGATGCCCAGTCTCACCACTCCTGTTCGACATAGTACTGGAAGTATTAGCCATTGCAATTAGACAAGAAGAAGAAATAAAAGGCATCCAAATTGGAAAAGAAGAAGTAAATCCATCCTTATTTGCAGATGACATGATATTGTACATTAAAAACCCAAAAGACTCCATAAAAAAACTAATAGACTTAATAAATGAGTTCAGCAATGTAGCAGGCTACAAAATTAATACCAATAAATCTATGGCATTTCTGTACACTAATAGTGAACTTACAGAGAGAGACTGAAAAAGCAATCCCATTTATCATCACACCAAAAAAATTAAGATACATAAGAATAAACTTAACTAAGGAGGTAAAAGACTTATTCACAGAAAACTACAGGACACTAAAAAAAGATATAAAGGAAGATGTCAACAGGTGGAAAAACATACCATGTTCATGGATTGGGAGAATCGACATCATTAAAATGTCCATACTACCCAAAACAATCTATAAATTTAATGCACCCCCCATTAAAATATCAATGGCATATTTCACAGACCTAGAAAGAACTCTCCAAAAACTCCTCTGGAATAAAAAAAGACCCCAAATAGCCACAGCAATCCTGAGAAAGAAATACAAAGTCGGTGGGATTTCAATACCAGATTTCAAGCTGTATTACAAAGCTACTATTCTCAAAATAGCTTGGTACTGGCACAAGAACAGACATATAGACCAATGGAATAGAATAGAGAATCCAGATAGCAACCCAATCAACTATGCTCAATTAATATTTGACAAAGGAGGCATGAACATAACATGGAGTCAAGATAGTCTCTTCAATAAATGGTGCTGGTAAAATTGGACAAATACATGCAAAAAAATGATACTAGACCACCAACTTACACCATACACAAAAAAAAATTCAAAATGGATACAGGACTTAAGTGTAAGATGGGAAACCATAAAAATGTTAGAGGAATTCACAGGAAGAAAAATCTTAGACATATGCCGAAAGTTCTTCAGTGATACAGCTCCTAGGGCAATGGAAGGTAAAGAGAAAATAAACAAATGGGACTACATCAAAATAAAAAGCTTTTGCACAGCTAAAGAAACCATCAACAAAACAACAAGAAAACCCACTGTATGGGAGAACATATTTGCAAATGTTATCAGTGATAAAGATTTAATCTCAAGCATCTCCAGGCAACTTATACAATTTAATTAAAGGAGGACAAATGACCCAATAAAAAAATGGGCAACAGACCTAAATAGAATCTTTTCGAAAAAAGACAAAAGGAAGGCCACAGACATATGAAAACCTGCTCAAAGTCACTAATTATCCGAGAGATGTAAATCAAAATGACAATGCGGTACCATCTCACACCTGTCAGAATGGCTTACATCAACAAATCAACAAACGACAAGTGCAAGCGAGGATGTGGAGAAAAAGGAACTCTTGTGCACTGCTGGTGGGATTGTAGACTGGTGCAGCCACTGTGGAGAACAGTACAGAGTTTCCTCAAAAAACTAAAAATGGAGCTCCCATTTGACCCAGTGTTCCCACTTTTAGGAATATATCCCAAGAAACTAGAAACACAAATTAGAAAGGATATATGCACCCCTATGTTCATAGTAGCACAATTTACCATAGCTAAGATTTGGAAACAGCCTAAGTGCCCATCAGCAGATGAGTGGCTTTAAAAAAAGTGGTACATCTATACAATGGAATACTACACTGCAGTAAAAAAGGAGGAGCTCCTACCATTTGCAGCAACATGGATGGAGCTGGAGAGCATTATGCTAAGTGAAATTAGCCAGGCAGTAAAAGACAAATACCACATGATCTCACTCATTTGTTGAATATAATGAACGCCATAGACTGATGACCAAGAACGGATCCAGAGACTGAGAAATGTCCATCAGAATGTCAAACCTCAGGGTAAGTGGGGGGTGGCAGGAGTAAAGGGGAAAGTCAATATATTTGACCTCTTGAACTAAGGTAAGTAATTTGTGTTTTTATATCCCTGACAAAGTTTATATAAAGTTATAAAAAATTGGCAGCTAGTTTAAGATTGAATTGAGATGGCCTAGAGCTTGTCATCTCCTATGGACATCAGTCCTTAGACTAGGCCCTCCTTAATCTCCTGTGATACCATAATACCCTTACATCATATTATTCTACAATGTCATTATAATTTTTGATATTTGACAACAGCATATTGTACAATTATCCCAAATAAACATACAAACTAATTCTTTGAATGTTTGGCAGCAATTTAAAAAAAGGATAGGAAAGGAATTAATCCCTTTCAGAAGGAATTAAGGCACTGGAAAGGCACTCGAGTATTCTATATTGGCCCCTCTTGCCCTTTTTGACAAGAGGGACCCTCCTCTACAATCCAAATACACACAGCTATTGCCCGAGCTTTCAGTTCAAGCTGTGGCTGAAGCCTCTGGGCGGCTGGTACCATGGATCTGTCTCTCGCCCATTGGTGTGAGCTGGGCCTTCTCTGTAGAAGAAACCTGGGTCCCCCGAGATATGTGATCAGTACCGGGACCCTGCCAGCAGAAAAGGGAACCCCAAGGCAGGTGCTGGGCATGGAGACCACGGGGGCATACACTACAAAGGAGATAGAACTGAGCCTCACATTACCCTGTTTGGCCCCAGAGGATGGCTGGTTAGCCAGAGATGGGTAAGATTTCTTAGGGAAGTAACAACCTAAGAGAGGCACAGTCACAGAGGGACCAACAGGAGAGAACTAAAAGGTCAAAAGAGGTAGGGTACAGACCCTCACCTACTAACCTTGCAAGGGCCTGAATTCTGACCCCTTCTGAGGGAGGTGTCCTGCCTGCATGGCTGCTTCTCCTCCCACGCACAGCTCAGATTGTGACCCAGGTTGCAGACAGAAACTTGGCCAGCAACAGCTGCTCTATATATAAATTCAGTCTATTACCAGGAATGCTCAGGGCCTACTCAAGAACACAAATAACCCTTTCCACTAATATTTACAGGGTAAACTAAGATATTTGCTTGAGTATTAAAATTGACAGTAATTAGTAATCAAGTTTTCACATTAATTTAAATTGGCCAAGTGAAATAAGTGAATACTCAAGAAAATTTAAGTGTACTGGACAAAAAGCTTTTCCTAAAACATTAACTAAAATATCTATTAGTAGTTCACCTCACTGTAAAATTGCCTAACATCCAAAGACCTAAAGCAGTCATATTTGTGAGCCCAAATTAACATTTAAAATTACCAAGACTGCAATATAAAATTTCCAAAAGCCCCCATTAATCAAAAAAGGTGGGACGGGGGCAGTGCGGTAATATCATGTAAGGAAAAATATCCTGTAAGTAAAATACATCTAGAAAATTCTTACTCCAGAAAAGTAACCTCCGTTTGTAATATCAACAGCAGGACACCCATGCAAAACACACATGGTGTCAAAATAAGCCAAAGGAAAATCATTTAGGCAAAAATTAAAAAGAATCCCAAGTCTAATTTGCAGAGAGGATCCCTTTGTTAATTTTTGGTTGAGAATGTGTTTGTGTGTTTTCAGAGAACAACTCCAAGACCATGTGGGTTCCAGCCACAGGGAGGAACTGACAGGTCTTTTCCAGCCATGAGGACCTTCCAGAGGTGGGGGACAGTGATGACACCTTGCCATGCTAGCAGTCGGCAGTTGTGCTTTGATGCAGGTGGCTCAGGACCAAACCAGAGAGGATGGAACTTGCCTTGCCACCATGTGTCCACCATCTGGATACCATTGCTGACATGTACACATAAAGAACTATTTGACATTGAAACTGGGACTCAGAACAGTTGGACATTGAAACTGAGACTCAAACATTTTTTGTTCTTATACATTTATTTCTAGTATGCAGAAGCAAGATATTTTTGAATAAAAGAAATAGGGGAGAGCGATTGATATGGAGGCAGGGCAGCATTGAACAGGCTGTCAAGCTACAGTGGGAAGGCTGCGAAGGGTAGGGGGTGGGTGCTGTGGGAGATCAACTGAAGGACCTGTATGCATGTAAATGAGCATAACCAATGGATACAAGACACTGGGACAGTTAGGCAGGTGGGGACATGTGATGGGGTGTGGAGGAGGCTGGGGGGAGGACAATGGGGGGGGGGAAAGTAAAACATATGTACTACTATTAAATGTAACTTATACTGCAAAAAATATATATATATATTTAAAAAAAGAAACCTCATTGACACAGAAAATAGCAAGGTGGTTACCAGAGGGAAGATAGGTGGAGGGTAGTAAAGAGTAAAGAGGGTCAATTATGTGGTGACTAAAGTTGTTTTGATTCTGGGTGGTGGGCACACAATGCAATATCAAGAACATGTTTTACAGAGTTGTACACTTGAAACCTATATAATCTTATAAGCAATGTCACCCAATAAATTTAATAGAAAAAAATTGAGGAATTTTTCTCCCCAAACAATAGATATACCCTTCTATATCTTTCATTAGCTGATTCATACTTTTATGTTACTTTTAGTAGTTATTTTTATTATATGTTGAATACTTGAATATATCTGAATCAAGGTTTGAGCTATATGACTTAATATTTAGCCATGTTTAAAAATTTATTTTTTGTTGATAGTATTATAGATGGCCCCCCTCCTCCCCCTTTTTGCCCCCCTTCATGCAGCCCTTGTCCTACCCATGTGTTGCCTATTGTCTATGTCCATGGGCTATGCATATATGCATATAAGTTTTTTGAAAAATATCTTCCTGTCTTCTAAGTCCCCTGCCCTCTGAGATAAGTCAGTCTGTTCCATGAATCCATGCCTCTGGATCAATTTTGTTCATCAGGTTATTTTGTTCATTAGATTTTTACATATAAGTAAGGCCATGTGATATAAATCTTTCTCTGGCTGGCTTATTTTACTTAGTGTAATAATTTTAAGGTTCGTCCATGACGTTGTAAAGGGTAAGAGATCTTTTTTTTTATATCCCCATAGAATTCCACTGTGTAATTGTAACACTGCTTTTTTATCCACTCATCTACTGATGGGCACTTGAGGTGTTCCCACATCTTGGCTATTGTAAATAATACTCTCATGAACATAGGGGTAAATATATTTTTTATGATTGGTCTTTTGGGGTTGTTAGTATATATTACTAGAAGTGGAATTGCTTGATCAAATGGTAGTTCTATTTTTTAAATAAACTTCATAGTGTCTGCATTGCTCTCTATTCCCACCAGCAATATATTAGGGTCTCCTTTTCTGTACATCTTCACCAGGATATGTTATTTCTTGATTTATTGATGATCACATTCTGGCAGGTGTGAGGTGGTATCTCACTGTAGTAGTACTTTTAATTTACATCTCTCTCATTATTAGTGACATTGAGCATTTTTTTTATCTTTAACATTTTCTTATTTTACAACCCTGTTTTAATTGTTGTAACTCGATAGCATTTTGTGATATTTTAAAGCAAATCTACCCAAACATCATTGCACTTACTTATTAAAGGTTATCTTTGCAATACTACATCACTAAACATCTTTCTATATATTTTACATCTTAAAAACCTTTAGATTATTCTTATATATAATACTTCAGTCTTGAAAACTTAAGCCAATATAAGAAGATGTATGTTAGTACATACGGTTTTATAATCACAGAATCATATTTTGATCATATTTCACTTTAAAAAAAGAGAATGGGAATATATTAATATTATATAAAAGTAAGAATATATGATATTGTCATTTCAGAGTCTGACAGCTATAATACTTAGTAAACTATTTGGTGATGCTGATTTTTTTTTATATTGGACAAATAATAAAATATTGTCAGTGGAATTTTAGGATATTCTTCACTGATAAAAATTCTATAAAATGTTTTTCATAATTTATACTTCTGGAGTGATCTATATCAATTTCCTCTCTGACAATTTCAGCCACATCTCCCTTGCAACAATTATTTTCACCAGTGTTAAAATTTTCCTGATGAAATTAATGCTAAAATGACTCTATACATAAATGTAAAAGCCTTTTAATACTGAAAAACATTTTCTCAAATCAATATAACTATACATATAATATTTATCAAATTATCACAATCATGTAAACATATAATTTTTGATAGATTCTCAAAAATAATATTTAAAATATACAGCAAATAACTTTTCAGAATAACCTTCAATGTAATCACCTTATACAGTTTAACTAGAAATTTAGTTAGCCCTTGTTAAGGATTTTCAAATTAAGTACTAATTTTAAGATAAAAAGATAAATTATATTTCTATATATATGAACCCCAATGCATGAAATTCATGCAAGGGGCTTGGCTCTAGCAGCAGCCCCAGCTGTCTCATGGCCCCGCCCCCAACCCACTGGTTGTTCTGGAAGGTTGTTCTGCTGTCCCGTCTAATTAGCATATTAGTTATTTATTATATATAATACTAGAGATCTGATGCATGAAATTTGTGCATGGGAGGGAGTCCTTCAGCCCAGCCTGTGCCCTCTTGCAATCTGGGACCTCTTGGGGGATGTCCAACTGCTATACATCCCTCTTGCAATCTGGGACCCCTTGCTGTTAACCACCCACCTGCTTGTTCCTAACCACCTGCCTGCTCTCTCTTAACTGCCCACCAGCTTGCTCCTTACCCTCCTTACTTCCTGCTCATTCCTTACTGCTTGGCTTACCACTCATTAGTGCTGCTTGCTGAGGTGGGAAAGGCTCCTGCCACTGCCATAGCTCTCACCACCCCTGAGCCCGGCTTCTGGCTGAGCAGCACTCCTGCTCTAGGAGTGTATTGACCACCAGGGGGCAGCTCCTGCATTGAGTGTCTATCCCCTTATGGTCAGTGCACATTATAGCAACTATTTATTCTGATTCTTCTACAATAAAGGTCGCTGGGCTTTTATATAGAGAGACTAGAGTCCTGATGCATAAAATTCGTGCAAGAGTAGGTCTTCACAGCTCCGGCTGCCTTGGCCCTTGCAGCCCTGGCTTCATCCAGAAGGTCGTCCAGAAGGTTATCTAGACAGTAGTTCTGCTGTTCAGGCATTCAATCTATTTGCATATTATGCTTTTTATTATTATAGATGATGAAGGATGTATTTATTTTAACAAATATAATATAGGTAAAATATATTAGTGTACTCTACATTAAAGAAAAATCTAAGAAGCTATGTTCACCATAAGCACTCCATGCTGACTTTAAAAGTATTTAAAAATAAATAATACTTATCATCCTGTTATGAAATACATATATTTTATACTGGCCACAATTCACTAAATCATACACCCTCTAAAGGAAGTACAATATCACTTGATGAGTTAGTTAGCCTCTCTGAGGTAGAAATAATCTATAGCTCAAAACCGTAAATGACCTAGCTGTTTAAAGAGCATGCCCAATGTGCTTCAAAAAAGTCCTACCCATTATGAAATGTCTGGACTTCTCTGAAATAAAATATAGTGGTTAGTCCAAGAATAGAGAAGCTCCAGTTTCTTTTAAAGATTCTTAAGCATCCTCCTCAAGAGGGTGGATTTTAAAGGGATGTATTTCTTCTCTACTTTCAGCATGACCTCAGAGACAGTTAAACTGCTTTAAAGTTTTAACTTTGTCAAAGAGGCTTAGAAGTCTAAAACAGTCCAACAGGAGTCCTGGAAGTGGGAGAACCAGCGGAATATTTTCAGGGTTGGGCCAACTTTGAAGTACAACATGAATGGTAATAAAAGTGTAATAACATCTAATACCAAAGGATCTATCTACAAATCAGGAAAAAATTATATAAACTTAAAAGATTGTAATTATTTAAGGCATGTTGTACATTACATTACAATCTTTTTGTTACTACTAAACCAAATAATCAGCCACAATAATTTTACCACTATTATTTGAATAAATGTAGTATCATTTTTATGAAGAGAGATAATGTTGGCTACTTGAGATATAGCTTATACCATCCTCTAAAATGGTATTGGGATATGGCTAAAGTTTAGAATATTTTAAGATGTTGTGGTTTTAAAAGCAAGTTATTAGCTTAATATATATGTAGGTAAGGTAATATTGATCCCATGAGAACCAGAATTTTACTTTCCATAATGTTTGGGGGTGTCTATGAAGTGGCATTAACAATATTCTTAATTCAGTTGCCATTTGTAGTCAGTTTAAGTATTTTCTGCAGAGTTTAACACTGTGCAAATGGAGATGAGAAATTTAATAATGGACAGTATGATTTTAAGTTAATAAGATAAAAAATATATATATCCTTTCCAAAAAGCAAGATAGTTAATTAATTGAACCTATTCATTTTTTATTATTTAAAAAAATTAAAGCCATAGAGGGCCTAGAGGTAGGCGCCCTCAGGAGCAAGCCCATGTCCTCTCTTCTTGAGAATGAACTTTTTCTGGCACTAGCGATCGATCCCCTTAAGACTTACAAACAGGGGAGCATCACTCCTCCTCCAAGGCCTACCTCCTGAACATGTCTCCAAGACCCCCTTTGCTCGCTTCTTTCACAGAAGGTTTGTAGGAAGACATGGGAGCCTGCCTAGGCTCTCTCCTGTTGCTTCTTCTATCCTAAGTCCTTCTTTGTTTCACTATCACCAGCTTTAATAAACATACTCTCAAAAAAAATTGAGCAATTTACCTGGATTTTCAGTCAGCAGCTACAATAAAGCTAAATCACAGTTGCTATCTATATCTTCTAATTTGATTTCTTATTTTTAACTTTGGGAATTATGTGATTTCAACACATTTTCCTCTTACCTTTTCTCTGATTAAGTAAAATTAGACTTCCAAGTAAGTTTATATAAAACTGTTAAGATTCTTATCTTCTTAGGTAATGGATATGTGGGTTTTAAATGGTGAACCCTTACATCCTATTAAATCCTACCTCATTGATTTTCAGTAAATTTCCTCATTCTAATAATATGTTTAATCCTCCACATTTATACCTCACAGATATGTATCATCCACCAATTAAAAAAATATGTTTTGATCTTTACCAAAATCATTAAAGAAAATACAGAACAAGATATACAGCTCTTAATTCAATTTCAGAAACACATCTTCAATAGCTCCCTTTTATATCCCTTGCTTATTTCATTCAACTATTTAATTGTCAAATACTTATGAGGAAGTAGTTATAGTCTATTCTCATTATCATAATTATGTTCCAGAAAATCATGGCAGACACTGAATTAGCAAATATTGACTGGTTCATTGCTCTGAGGAAAAATGCAAGATTAGTTTTCTGCCAACTTCTAATCACAATATTTCCATTGACCAATCAATGCATAACCTTGTTTTGTAAGTACTTCTGCTTAAAGACACCTTGTTTAATATATATTAATTCAGTAGCATTAAAGTCACTGACAGACAGCAACATATAAGTCATGCCTGAAGGAGGTATGAGTTACTTAACACAGGTATTTTCTCAGCAAGGAACATCACAGGCTGCTTCTATTAAGGAACCTAGGCAGCACTCACTTGGAAACAATTTTAAACAGAAAAATACCACCAAGAAAAAGCACCAAAATGTGACACTATAGACTGTTAAAAGACTCTAATTTACAGTATGAGAACTTACTCAAGAAGACAAAGATGACTATGTTGACCGCATATGAGGATTTGTGCATGCGGTGACTCCATTTTTTTAAAGCTCTGTATGTGCAAATGCTTATAATGACCTGAAAATAGTATTTTGGAGTTAAAATAACTGTTAGCAAGTAGGTGAATTCAAAAGTAGAGGAGCAATTGCATATATTAGGCACCACCCTTCATGCTGTTGAGAGAAGTCAAAGAAGACCTCTTGCACTCCTTCACTGAGTTTTAATCTTCGAGTATATTGGAAACTTCAATTGTCACAGTGTTTTTATAACTTATTTCCTTCACCCTTTGCACAAATTTTCATTAATAAAGGAGTATGTTACTCACTTTATTTTGGGGATATAGCAGGGAACAAAGAATAGGATGTGGTTCCTGGTCCTCAAAGAGGTCCCAGTAAGGGACATGAGCCAGTGAGAATACTACCAGTGTGATGCTCTGAATCAGAAAGCTAAGGTGCAACTAGGACTCATGGAAAATACACCATGTGCTCATTGCTTACAGATTAATAATTTCTTAGTGGACAAGACCTTAAATCTGAAACTTGAAGAAATATGAATTAAAAATCTCCAAGTAGACAAGGGGGGTGCACAATAAAGTAAATGAAAACATACATCCAAAGGTTTGGACGTAAGACACAGACATAGAAAATAGTACAGCAATTGGCAGTGGGAAGTTACTGAAGTTAATGTGTGGGGTTATTGTTAAGGAGAGGAAAGGATAAAGGAGAAACACTGTAATCAGTGGTCAGATGAAAGGCTTTATTATCAGTTAACATAGGAAGTAGTCAATATTTCCCAAGGGCAATGAAAATAATAAATAAAAATGGCAGGACAGGAATTAGTTTTTATAATGACAATTTTGCTCCAGATTTGAGATTTACTGAGGATGCCTGGGAGAGCGAGTAGAGAGTGAGACAGGATCCTGGAAGACAAGGAGATCTGTAAGAGGCTTTTCAGTAATCCTGTGAGAGATGATATGACATGTCTGAGGAAGGGGAGTAACAGTGAAAATTAAGACAAATGGATTAATTTAAAAGATATATAGGAGTTGAAGTCATCTGGATTTGGTGATTGATTGGAAGTGGGTAATGGTTGTTGTGAAAGGCATTCACTTTGGGTACAGAGGTCTGTGTGTGTAGAAAACAACCATTATAAATGAAGTAACATCCCTCCCTACCCACCAGGCAAAGAGCAGGCTTGCTTTCCACTCCCTGTGACACTCAGTTTTCCTTCATTCTCACACAACCCACTGAATGTGCAGGTATCCATCCAGAATGATATCACTGCCCCATGGAAATTGGTAAGAACCAGAAGTTCTGGCAAAGGTGGCTTCTTCTTTTCCTCCTCCTTCTCCTCCTCCTCCTTCCTTTTCATATGACGGTTTGCTCATTTTTTAAAAATTTATTTTTTGTCTTGAGTAATAAAGTTATTTTTTCTGAGTCAAGATTCACATAGCCTCTGCCACTAATTTGTTAGCTTGGAAATAAGGTAAATTCCAAGAATTTTCACAGATCCTAACAGTGGGTAAATAAGGAGGTAGGAATCATTCCATGGTTTCTGATTTGTGTCATTCAAGATTACTGGGATAGGAACCATAAGGTGGAGTGTGAGTTTAAGTGAGCAGAAAAAAAGATCTGTATTTGAAATGTTGAATTGAAAATGTCTAAAGCAACCTCATGAAGAGAAGCCCAAGCAAGTTTTACATGTAGACCTATGGGACAAGAAGATAGAGAAAATATTAGGGATTTTTACATTAGAATCCTATCTAATAAAAAAGTAATATACAAATTGACCGCACCTTTACTACATCAACAAGCCATGCCCACCATCCATGCCCACCAGCCAATCAGGAGCAAATATGCAAATAAAACCCAACCAAGATGGCTGACGCCACTGAGAGCAGAAGGGAGGCTTGGGTTTCCCCAGCAATGGAGGAAGCCAAGCTTTCCACCTGTTGGGATATATGTTCTATAATTGAAACTTTGTAGCATTGAGTGGAGGTCTAGGCCAGCGAGGGCAGGCAGAAAGCTTGGCTTCCTCCATTGCCAGGGAAACCCAAGCCTCTCTGTCCTCTCAGTGGCCACAGACATCTTGGTTGGGGTTTATTTGCTCCTAATTGGCTTGTGGGCATGACTTGTGAGCATGGCTTGATCAGAGATAGGGTCAATCTGCATATTACTCTTTTATTAGATAGAATAGTATTTCTTGTTATCTTTATACTGGCAGTCCTAAGATTACATTGGACTCAACTTATGTTGTTTGTGGATACGTCGCCATCTCCCATTTACAGTATTTTTTTAAAATTCCATCTTTTTGACATATGTACATGATATACGTTACATTATTTATTATTTAGTAGAGGCTTGGTGCACAAAATTCATGCACTGGGGGAGGGTGTTCCTCAACTCAGCCTGCACCCTCTCCAATCTGGGACCCCTTTCACAATGCAGGACTGCTGGCTCCCAACTGCTTGCCTGCCTACCTTCCTGATTGCCCCTAACTGTTTCGTCCTGCCAGCCTGATCCCCCTAACCACTCATCTGCCAGCCTGATTGATCCCTGGCTGCTCCCCTGTCAGCTAGATTACTCCTAATTGCCCTCCCCTGCAGGCCTGGGTTCCCCCCAACTGCCCTTCCCTGGAGGCTGGTCACCTCCAACTTTCCTCCTCTGGTGGTCTGGTCACCCCTAACTGCCCTTCCTTGTAGGCCTGCTCCCTCCCAACTGCCCTCCCCTGCTGGTGTGATTGTCCACACTGCCCTCTCTTGCAGACCTGGTCCCTCCCCTGCTGGCCATCTTGTGGCAGCCATCTTGTGTGTTGTAGGGATGTTCAGTTTGCATATTACTCTTTTATTATATAGGATAAAGGCTTGGTGCACGAATGGGGGCTGGCTGGTTTGCCCTGAAGGGTGTGCCAGATCAGGGTGGGGTGTGGGATGGCCTGAGCAAGGGGCCTGTGGTAGTTTGAATGCCAGCCACTCCCATTGGCTACCCAAGTGGAGGCTGTGTTAGCTATGATTTATTTATCTTCTGTAATTGAAACTTTGTAGCTTTGAGTACAGGCTAGGGCAGGCTAAGGTGGGTGGAAAGCTTTATTTCCTCTATCACCAGGGAAACCCAACCCTCCTGCTCTCTCCAGCTCCCTAGCTGCCACCATTTTTGTTGGAATTTATTTATCTTCTATAATTGAAACTTTGCAGCCTTGGGTGGTGGCCTGGACTGGCCAGGGTTTGTGGGAAGCTTGGCTTCCTCCATTGCTGGGAAATCCAAGCCTCCTTCTCAATTTGTGGCCACAGCCATCTTGTTTGAGTTAATTTGTCTACTCGCTCCTAATTGGCTGGTGGGCATGGCTTGTGGGTGTAGTGGAGGTAAGGTAGATTTGCATATTACTCTTTTATTAGGTAGGACTAGAAGCCTAGTGCATTAAAAATTCATGCACTGGACAGGGAGTCCCTTAGCATGTCCTGCACCCTCTCAAAGTCTGGGGGCAGGAGGCAACCTGGACAGACATTTTGTATAGTGGATAAAATAGACCTTTTTAAACTTAGGCATGTCTGAATTAAAATTATCTAAAATTGCTGAATTCTCCTGTCCTAAAATAAAATCACAACTTTTAATGTCAGTTTCTTCATCTTTAATGGTTACAACAACTACCTCACAAGATTTCAGGTTAACTAAAGAGAATTCCAAAGTACTTGGTATAATGTTTATATATAAGGTCCTCAATAAAAGTTTCATAAATGTCTTTCCTCTTAATTACAAAAATTCTAAGGTCTTAATTATTTTATTCATAATTAAAGAATAATTATCTGCTTTAAAAATTCTTTTCTTTTATTTTGAAATATATTAAAGATAGACAATGGACTAAAGTTATTGTCTATCTATCTATATAAAAGCCTAAATGACTAAATGACCAAATGACTGAACAGTTTCTATGACACACAGTGACCACCAGGGGACAGACACTCAATGCAGGAGCTGCCCACTGTAGTCAGTGTGCTCCCACAGCCAAGCTTCCATGGCTGACCAGCCTCTCATGTTCCCTCCCACCAGCCAACCATGGTCCCTCCCGCCTGTCAGCCAGCCAGGAGAAGGGACCTCACCTGTGAACAAATTCGTGTACCAGACTGCTAGTATACTAATAAAATTTCCACCTGAAAATAGTAAATTTTTAACTATTTTAAAATCTAATATGCTACTCTGAATTAAATAAAGGCTTTAGTCATTATAATACTCAGATCTGGGTTATTAATATAATTCAAAGAAATATCTTAATTGTTTTATATTACTTTATTCTTCATTAGGTCTGATGATAACATTATATGTGAATCAATAATATAATTTACTAGGGGCCCAGTGCACAAAATTCATGCACTGGGGGTGGGTGATCCCTCAGCCCAACCTTCCCCTTCAATGGGGCCGATGGTTGGCTCTGCCTGCGCTTCTAGGCCCCATCTTCCCACCCTGGCCTTAGCCCTGGCCACTGGCAACCACCCTGCCCCCGGGACCTTGCACTTGCCAGATGCCTTGGCCCTGCTCCCCCAGTTCAGGCCTTAGCCCTGGCGGTGACTGCCCAGCCCTGGGGGCACCCTTCACTTTCGGTGGCCTCGTGTGTACAGCTCATGCTGCCACTCACGCTGCCACTCAGCCGCCACTCCGCCCTGCCTCCCGTGCCAAGGCCTTGCCCCCTGTGCCTCGGCTGCCCTGCCCCCTGCTTCATGCACTCCTCGGCGGCCCAGCTCCCTGCTTCATGAGCACCTCAGCCCCACCCCCCTGCCTCACACACTTGTACTTGCTGGGCGCCTTTGCCCTGGCCACCAGTGAATGCCAGGCCCCAAGGGGGGCCCCTACCCCACTTCGTGTTTGTTGGCTGCCTCACACACGCCTTGGCCCTGCCCCCCACTTCATGCGCTCACCAGCTGCCTCAGCCCTATTCCCCACTCCTGATTGGCTGGTGGGCGTGGTTGGTGGGTGTAGCGAAGGTACTGTCAATTTGCATATTACTCTTTTATTAGGATAGTTTTGTTTTTTTCTCTAACATATTTTCATAGATTGAGTTAGCATATGTGAATTAATTTATCTCCTCTGACACACCTTTGACTTTCATTTACCTGTGTAATAACTGATAAACTTTGACAGTGGCCTTTATCCTGTGATAAAGCTAACTGGATAAAGGAAAGAATAAAATGATAACCCAACCTCATAAAATGTAATTAGATAGAAATACATTGGTTCTAGAATGTAAGTTCTATTATTCATGCACTATGTATTTTAGAGGAGGATTGGCAATTCTGTATTTAAATAGATATCTGCTTAGATTAAAACATTATGTTAAAAGCCTTTTCTTCCTTTGAGGTAGCTTTTTATTTTTTTGGCTTGACATATATCTTGACTTAATTTCTATTTTTCTTTCTGCAGATCTGAAATATATCTAATTTATTGTTATGAGGCCAATATCTATAAATATGTAATGATATAAGTAAAGTATATATCAAATGGAATATTTTATATTGCCTTGCCAAATAAAGAAAGAAGTTTTCAGTATAAACTTCACTAGATAGAGTAGAAAATATGTGCCAATTAGGATTGTCTAATATTTTAGGTCATCTTACATGTTAGAGAAAATCTGAAGTACATATATTATACATTTTTTTTCAATACACACTAGAACTTCCACGTTATGCAAAGGTTTTGTCTCAGTTTAACTGATCATCTTGAAATACATTTCTATGTTAAGTAATTGTTTGTAACTACTATTGCATTTATATGACTTGAGCAAGTTATTGAAGATGCTTTTAGTAAATGTTGCATTGCTTCTAATAGATCACTGTTAAGCATTTAATTGGATTTTTCTGTATGTCATCCCATTTGGGTCTATGTCTGTTTGAAATAACCAAAACCAGATTATCAGTCATGTTGCCAGTGAAAGTTCTGAAAATCCAAAGCATAGATGAACTCATTTCTGGAGACCAGGTAGTTCTGGAATTGATAAGATGAGAGGGGAAGCAAGTATAGATAATGAAAGACAAAGGGAAAAAGAAAGGATAGTTGACTATAAAACCTCGCTCTGGTTCTAGTAGGATCTTTCAGGCAAGATGCTGCCAGGTGCTCTGTAGCCACTCTGCCTTGGTCAGACACCATGACTGAGCGCCTGCACATGCTGCCTTGGCATACCTCATTGTAACTTGCCCAAAGATGTATTTTCACCTTTCTCTATTCAAAGTTCAAAGTACTTGTCTAATCACTTTAGATCATTTTCAAGTTTCAAGCCTATATCTTCAAGGGGAAAGAAAATATAGCAGGACTGTAAGCATTCCAGAGTGGGATCTGGGGGCCTACAAAACAGTGCATTCCTCTCAATTAAAATACCTATATCTTTTATAAATATACATATCTATAAGCCCAAACATTTTTGTCTTCTTTCCTTTAATATTTGTTTTGTGGTGCTAAATGACTCAATACTATCTCATTATGCTAGAGAGAACTAGAAAGTAAGAAATTACTAAGAAAAACAGTAAATTCATAATTTAATAACTAAACACAACTATATTATTGCATTTCTGATTATTTTCATTTGGGAAGTAAATATATTTATTTAATAAATATGTATTACATGTGTTGAGACTATATTAAGTATTGGGCATGCATTAATAAAAAGAGACTAAACTAATGCTTTATTTCTCAAAACATACATTACAGAGAAAGGAATGCTCATCAAGCTATTCAAAGCTGGTTTGTTAAGAGCTATGCATCTAGATGATGTTATGGGAAAATGTAATATGAGAAGCACAGCCAAAGCTCTGAGAGTCACTATTGCCTCCCAGGAGACCCAACATCCAGTCCAAGAGTTGAGCAATTAACAAAAAAAAGGAGAAAGTGGGAACATGTAGTTCAGAGAGTGGAGAAACAGGACTTTTACATTACAAATTACAAAAGTTTGGCAACATGAGAATCTCTATATATAAAAGCCCAAGTGACCAAACAACTGAAAAACTAAATGACTGGTTGACTGGTTGCTATGATGCCCACTGACTACCAGGGGTAAACGCTCAATGCAGGAGTCGCCCTCTGGTGGTCAGTGCACCTCAGTGGGAGTGCTGTTCAACTGACTGACAGGCACCAGACACAGGGCTCAAGGCTGGCCGCAGCCCAGAGATTGCAGCAGAGCAGCAGTGAGCCTACTAAGCAGTGGGCGGCAGGCACAGTGGGGCCGAGATGAGTGAGAATGTCAGGCAGAAACAGCAGGCGGCATTGGACTGCCAGTTTTGGCCTGATCCCCACAGGCTATGCTGCTGATTCCAATGGTGCACAAATCCGTGCACCAGGCATCTGTAAGATATAAAGAACTTAAAGTTATTTAGAATGTTTATAGTGTAGATTGTGAAGAATGGTAGCCCAATAAGAGCCTACAGGTATAAGCAAGAGCTAAATAATATAAAGCTAAAACTTCTAATGAAAGGCTAAATTAGGAGATTGAAACTTCATTATGACAAAAGTAATGATTCATTGAATTTATTTATTTATCTGTTTGTTTGTTTGTTTGTTTATTCTCACATGAGAATATGTTGATTGATTTTTAGAGAGGAAGGGGAGAGAGACAGAGAGAAAAAGAGAGAGAGAGAGAGAGAGAGAGAGAGAGAGAGAGAGAGGTGAGAAACAATGGTTTGCCTCCTATACATGCCCAACCAGTGATGGTACAAGGCATGTACCCTGACCTGAAATTAAACTTGAAACCTGTTGCCATGTCTTTTTTTTATCCTTGGTGAAGTTTTAAAGATTCTCTTATCAGTATATGCTAGATCTTTATTTATTGAGAATATCAACTCTATTTCTCATACTTTAAGTTGTGGGTTATCAATTATAGTGATTTTTACATGATTGACAATTTGACAGTTATAGAAATGAATCAATCAATCATATTATTGCCAGTCTCAAAATGGTGGTAGAACTTTTCCCATTTTTTTAGATTTAATTTTATTGTTTAAAATATTACACATAGTAGTATATATATATCTCTCCTTTTTTTCCCCCATTGATCTTTCCCCAGCCTCCATTATTCTGCTTGATATAAACTTAGTTATATTGTGCTATTTTTTTCATTATACTAACAAAAGTCAGTAATACAGTAGATGAGGTGTACTGCTTAGCAACACTTCCATATATACTCCGTGTTGCTTAGCAGCAAACATTCAATAAAGTGCTACTTTGAATTGGTATAATTCCTGTCTTCCCTGAGAAAATATACTGCTGCCCAGATCCAGCTTCCTTAATAGCTACACTATGAAAACTGGACAGAACAGCAAATTTGTTCTCAGTTTTGTGTGTTTTTTTGGGGACGAAGATCCTGTATTCAGAAGATTGCCTTCCCAGATAATATTCTTTCATATGCCAGGGATCTGAGGTTGAGTTTGTGAATACACAGATTAATTTCTCTCAAAGCAACTCATATTTTTATTGATCTTACCACACAATAGGAACTGGCATATACAGTGTCTAAAATCCATATCCAAAGAGAAAAAAAATATTTACCATAAGTTTTACTGTTCTTATGTCTTCTCTGCTAAATCATGTAATTTTTTCTAAAAGCATTTTTTAGAATGATGAACTATCAAATAATAATGCATTATTTGGCAAGATAAAGAGGAGCAAGCCATCAACTGATTTTAGTTCACTAGTAATTGCTTTTATTGGTTATCTAGATTTTAGATATGTTTATGGTAGTATGTTGGCTTTATTTGCACAGGAAAAGTTGCCAAAGAGATAACATTAGAGATATTACTTTTCATAATCTAACCTTAGGATTTTATTACATCTATTTAAATAAGAGCTCATTATAAAGAGAACATAGACTATAAAAGGGGAGCAAATTTTATTCTAAGTGAGAATAGGATGTTCAACTCCATTTGTCTTTTTTATTTCTCTTTAAAACATATCAAATGATAATAAATAATTTAAAACTAATAAAGTAGGCTAAAATCACAAAATCTACTTAATTAATAAGAAAAGCTTTTCAAAGAAAAAAATAAGTCCCAATTATATGAGGTACCAACAGCAGTCAAACTCATAGAAACAGAAAGTAGAATGATGGTTGCCAGGGGATGGGAGGAGTGGAAAACAGGGAGTTACTGATCCAGTTTTGGAATATGGGAAAAGTTCTGTATGTAAATGGTAGCAAGGATTGTACAACAGTTTGGATGTACTTAATGACACTGAACTGTACATTTGAAAATAGTTAAAATGGCAAATTTTGTTATATATATTTTAGCATAATACAAAAATTTAAAGGGATAAATCATTTGTAAAATTTTATATATGATTAAACCACATTAACACATATGGAAATTATTATTCTGAAAAATGTTAGGAGATATTTAGAATTAATAAAAATGCTATTATTAAGTAAATAATCTTATGAATTTCAAGCATTATTATATTCTTTTCTTTTTTTCAGGTGAAGTAACAAAGGAAAACATAGGTGAAGTCATGTGACTCCAAATCGCAGGGTAAAAAGTGACAGAGCTTAGAAACTAACTATAGAAATTATTTTTCATCACTGTGCTACATTGTTCCCCTGGAGATAATTTCTCTCTATTAAGAGCTTACTATGGGTCAGATACTTTTAAAAGCACTTTACATGTAATATCTTATTTATTTACCAGAGGACTAGGCTTCTAACAACAACTGTTATATAAATATATTAACCCTTTAATCTTCATACCAGTTTATGAGAATTAAATAACACTAGGCATATTAAAATATTAGCTCAGTTTCCAACATACAGTAGAAACCAAATATATAATGTTATCAATAATATCTTTATTTCTACCAAACATTCCAACATTGGTCACATTCTAACATTATTGTCAATAATTCAGGAAAATGTAATATTTGAATCCTGTGAATATTCATTCCTTTTAATAAATCTCCTTTTTTCTATTCTTAGTTTATCTTTCATTATTTTTATTCTTCAAGGTTTTGTTCTCAATGATACCTAAGTATTAACTACCCCCAAGAATTTTTATCATTAATATAACAAATGTCTAATTCACTGATACATTTTTATGCATCAGGATAAATTGGTGGGTATAATTCTTTGAGAAGGAAATTTAAAAGTCTATTCATATCACATTATAGGCAGAGTATGTTACATTTTAAGTTGAGTTGAAATACTAATAAAGAGCGTGGTTGCCCTCTTTCTAATTGTATGATATTATATTATAAGAATAAGAGTTATGCCCTATGAAGGACATAACCGAGTTTAAGTCAAGTTTAGCAAAAATAGCATATTTGCTAGCATACTAATAAGGTGAATTTTGATTTATGTGTCTACTTGAGATATGACAGAGAATAACTTTCATTTTAACAAGCTAGTCTTTTAATTTAAAATTAGACAGTATTAGGCCCATTTTCTGCCATAACATTATTTTTTTTAATTTAAATTATTTATTGTTTAAAGTATTGCATAAGTCTACCATAACGCTCTTTTTTATAATTGTTTTTTTTATTGTTTAAAGTATTACAAATAATAGTAGATATGTCTCCTTTTTCCCCTTCATTGACCTCCCCCCAATCTCCCTTACCCCGCAGTACATGCCCTCACCTGCCCCGCTCCCCAGTGTCTTGTATCCATTTGTTATGTTTATATGCATGCGTACAAGTCCTTCGGTTGATCTCTTACAGCCCCCCCCCACACACACCGCCAACCTCCCCTGTCTTCTCACTGTAGTTTGACAGTCTGTTCAATGCTTCTTTGCCTCTGTATCTATTTTTTCCCACTTCTTTTCTTTAAAAAATCTTGCCTCTGCAAACTAAAAATAAACATATAATAACAAAAAATGTTTGAGTCCCAGTTTCAATGTCCAACAGTTCTGATTCCCAGTTTCAATGTCAAACAGTTTCTTATGTGTACATGTCAGCAATGATATTTGGATGGTGGACACATGGTGAGAATGCAGGTCCGACCCTCTCTGGTTTGGTCCTAGGCAACCTGCAGCAACGCACAACTGCTTACTGCTAGCATGGCAAGGCATCATGAAGCTAAAAAAAGAACACAAAATAGCAGTTTAAATAAGTGCCAGCAATTAAACTGTTACCATATATATGTCCTTTTAGAAAGAAAAAACATTCACATTCTTCTAGTTCATACATTTAAAATTACACATTGATTGATTCCAGGAGAAAGGTAGGTAAAAAAAGATGGGAGAAAAAGGTAAAGGGGAATATAAACAATAACCCTATCTAATAAAAGAGTAATATGCAAATTAATCATCACTTCGCCACACCCACAAGCCACACCCACTAACCATGCCCATTGGCCAATCAGGAGTCAGTATGCAAATTAACCCCAACCAAGATGACTGCAGCCATGGAGAAAGTAGGCTTGGGTTTCCCTGTCAATGGAGGAAGCCAAGCTTTTCTCACACCCTGGCTGGTCCGGGCCTCTGCTTAAGGCTACAAAGTTTCCATGATAGAAGATACATAAATCTCAACAAATGGCTGTGGCCTCAGAGGGAGCAGAAGGCTTGCCTCCGCTCCAGGCTACAAAGTTTCAATTATAGAAGATAAATCCCAGATACCAGGGCATCGGTTTGGGTTGTTGGGGGCCATGGCCAGCCTGCAAACCACCACAGGCCCCTCACCCAGGCCACCCTATGCCCCAAGGGAACCACACCCTGATCTGGCATACCCAACTGGCCCCCACCCATGCACCAGGCCTCTATCCTATCTAATAAGAGAGTAATATGGATATTGACCATAACTCCAACACACAAGATGGCTTCCCCCATGTGGTCAAAGATCCTTTCCCCATATAGACACAAGATGGCCACCACAAGATGGACAGCAGGGAAGAGCAATTGGGAGGAACCAGACCTGCAAGGGAGGGTAGTTGGGAGTGACTAAGCCTGCAAGGAAGGGCAGTTAGGGGTGGCCAGGCCAGCAGAGGAGGGAAGTTGGGGATAAAGAGGCTAGCAGGGGAGCAGTTAGGGGATGATCAAGCTGGCAAGCAGAAGCAGTTAGAGGCAATCAGGAAGGCAGGCAAGCAGGCTAGCAGTTGGGAGTCAGTAGTCCTGGATCGTGAGGGGTCCCAGATGGGAGAGGATTCAGTCTGGGCTGAGGGACACCCCTAAACCCCCATGCATGAATTTCATGCACCGGGCCTCTAGTCTATATCATAAAAGGCCTATAGTCATGATGCCATAAAGGGGTCACTACTACAGGCTTTTTTAACGGCATCAAGACCAAAAAAACAGCAGCTCTCACGGCAGGTGTGGAAGGGGAAGGGGGTGCTGGCAGCATCCATGGAGCATGCAAGGCAGTGGTCATGGCCCTGATAGCAGGCTAGGTCTAGAGGACCCTACACATGCACGATTTAATTGTGCGCTGGACCTCTACTAGTGTAAAAATAGATGAATGGTTACTTAGACTTAATGTGGTGGGTATATAGTAAGATTTACAAATGTCAAAAAATAGATCATGTTTCTGCACTGCATAAATACAGGTATGGTTTGATAAAAATAAGTTTTCTATTTAGTATTTGAAACATAGTAAAATTTCAGTTGTTCTTGTTTATATTTTAATATGAATGTATGCACACTTAAGTACAGCTTCTATAATATAGTTTTGAGTTTAAAAAAGTCCATGGGCTACTTTGCTACATATGTTACCCTAGTTTTACTTGAGCATGGATCTTTGCTCTTGTATTATATGGCTATATACTCTTATGTCATACCACAGGCCTGATGCATGAAACTCATGCAAGCATAGGCTCTTGCGGCTCTGGTTGCCTTGCACCCCCACCCATTGGTCATTCCAGAAGGTTGGTCCAGAAGGTCTTTCCAGAAGGTCATTCTGCTGTCCAATCTAATTACTATATCAGCTTTTTATTATATAGGAATATATATATATATATATATATATATATATATATATATATATGTGTGTGTGTGTGTGTGTGTGTGTGTGTGTGTGTGTGTACATGGTTTGAAAGGTTTTCAATTTTGTGAAATGTTAGGACATAAAATAGAAATGACTCAACACATTTAAAAAATATAATTAGGTTTTACATTATGTGATCACCTAGATCCAGTTGAAAGTTTGGGGGTATACTAGTATCTAGATTACTAACTGTCAGTCATGCTTTGTTTCTAATGCTATTTCCTTATGGAAGCCTTTCATAATCACCTTTGCACTGCTTCCTTCTCTAATCCACCATTATGGAGCACAATAAACTGTTTATTTACCTCAGAACATATGTCAGTAATATAAATGGTTTTATTCCTTTGTGTATCTATTTCCCCCACTTTAATGTAAACTCCACACCCAAGCAATATCTTGTTTCTGTTTTTGACCACTGCATACTGATCTAGAAGAATATCTGTGGGACTCATAAATATAGTTTATAATAAATGCATAAATGAATACCTCAGAAAAATAAAATAATAGCACATAGTAATCATTGACTATGCAACTTCATTTCTACTTGTGTTTCATTGTTCAATGTGATTCTCTGAGGTAATATAAACTTTTTAGGTACTAAAATAAAACAATAACTTTCTTCTAATTAATTTCTCATATGTAAAAATATTTAAAACAAAGCACTGTGAAAGATGTGAAATCATAACATCCACTCAAGAAAATCCCCTTAATAACACCTAAAATAGTTACATAGCCCTATAAATTCAGGATTTGATTAACTCAAACAGTGTTGGTTTTTATTTAGGTAAATATAACTATGCAAAAGCATGTGAAATGAGAACCAAAAGGGGAATTGTGGTACTTTGATATATAATACTGATTTTAAAGATGAAATTATTAGTCGTGAAAATATTTTAACAGATAATTTGTTAAGTCTCCATTTACTTATGAATTCCTGAAATGGGTAAATTGATATATCACTCACTGTTCTCTATCTAATCCCAGAAACTGCAATCAAATGTAGCATTCTTAAATCCAGTTGTCAAGCCTTATTCATGAGTAGGCCTTGTGAGGAGTCAGAGTAGGCAGCTGAATATGTCATATAATTCGAAAGCACTGAAAATTATTTTTACTTAAAATATCTTCCTCATTACCTTTCTCTGTGCATAAAATTTCATCTTTAAAAAAAACTGTTGGGGTTTTAACTTTAGTTTTACATAATACTTAGAAGTATGACTCTTCTTTTATAAATGCTCTTTGAGAATTCATCTAGAGATTCAAGGAGGATTTCTCCCTTATCCTCACCTAAATAATTTATTTCCTATTTCCAGCAAGTTTTTCCTATTATGAAATTAAGATATGATACATAAAGAAGGGAAGAGGTTGCTCTGTAGGTGGTCAGATCAGCCAAATCATGACCTGGGAATAAATGGTCTCTCATGTTGCAGTAAAGAAAATGTCACATGCTTTTATAAGGGGTTAGTTGATCAAAATTAGATGACATGAGAAAGACTGAATAGAAGGAGAATCCACACAATAAAAATCTTATAATATTACTAGAGGCCCGGCGTATAAATTCATGCATAGGTAAGGTCCCTTGGCCTCCCCAGTGATTGAGGCCTATTGGGGGGCTGAGGCCATGGGTAGGGACTGCGGGAGGTTGGTCAGCTGGGGAGGGTACAAGAGGTTGGTTGGCAGGGGCGGGGAGGGGCCATGGGAGGTTGGTTGTGGGAGCATACTGACCACTAGGGAGCAACTCCTGCATTAAATGTCTGCCCCCTGGTGGCACATCATAACCACTAGTCATTCGGTCATAATGGTCATTTAGGCATATGTATGTGTGTGTGTGTGTGTGTGTGTGTGTGTGTGTGTGTGTGTATGTATATATATATTTTTAAAAGAATATTCAGTCTATCTCTTCATCTTACTAAGGATCTGAGGATCTAAGAGAATGTAATTTGCTCATAGCAACACAGTTTTAGATGAGAAATTACACCCACATTTCCTGACAACTCTTTTCTACTACGTACAACCACTTTCTAATCAAATTAGAGGGTGAAAAAATGCTGTACTTTAAGTAATCTTTTTTGTGTGTTTATGTGTTATTTTATTGTTGTTAATAATAAAATTCATTTTGAATGAATTACCCATCAAAATGAAGCAACATACTTAATTTGTGAAATAAATAAACAAAATAATAAAACCTCATTCCAGTCCTGAAACATTCTTGGGCCCACTTTCCAGTTTTAACTTGAGTAATAAATATAAAATATTCAATCATCAATATTTACTATTCCTTTTTTGTCTTTCACTTTATAGTTAGCAATTAATATTCTTTACATACGATATACTTTCCTTGTATGTTATATATATATATATTTGTCCATTCCCTGCACCCTCTACTGGAATTAAACTTTATGAGGACATGAATTTTTACTGATTTTGTTCATTGCTATGTTCCAGGTGCCTCCAACAATTTGGCACATATTCAGTATTCGGTAATATATTCTGATTAAATGGATGGATGAGATTTGAGATAAGAGAAACACAATCTTCATTAAACTAAAACGTTAACAGTAGTACTCTTACCACTAATACATATCATTTTTAATGCCAAACATAATAAATGAACAGGAAAAATACAGATGTTTTAAATAGGTAATGACAAATGATTCAAAGAAATCCCAGAGAACATGATAATTTTAGAGAACAGAAACTCTCATGTTTTAGTAGGCTGTTACTTTATAGTCCAGATTTCCTTAAGTGAATACTATCTCAGAGCTTCTAGTCTAGAGTAACATGACAAGTGTCTATAAGCTTTCTGGGACTTATTTGTCTATATTCTCTTTCTATTTTTTCCAAGTTTTCTAATGGATAAAAGATAAAAATTGGACTCATAGTATCTAGATACTCTAATTAGCTATCTTGAAGAGAAAATTTTGGTTCAAAATGTAAAATAATAATAATAATAATAACTCAGAGAACAATTAAAGATAAATAAATTAAATAAATATAATATGAGACTGTCTGGTGAAAATCAAAGGTTTCTAATATTTAATTATAAGATTAAAATTTGTCAATAACTCAGTTTTGACACAAACATAATTAAAAACCTTTGTTCTCCATATGTCTTAAAAATGAGAATAAATAATTTGATGTTTTGATATAGTGTGTGATCACTGGAATCAAAATCAATATTTTTAACCTATCTATAATGAGAAAGTTCACTGCTTATTATAAAAGTATATAACCATGTCCACTTTCTAAACTTATGAGAGAGAAAGAGAGAGAGAAAGAGAGAGAGAGAGAGCTCTTTCAGCAATATAGTGCATCAGTATCTGTTTTGATTTTGGTTAAATGCTTAACATTTCAGCTTGTCTTTAATCAACACAAAGCTTGTCTAATTCGTTGACTCTGTGATTTAAGATTTTCATGGCATATAAAGAATGTAATTTAAAATGTAATTATATTGAACATGGGTTAACAATCTTATATGTTAAAAAAAAAAGTTTAGTCAGTTCAGTCTATTATATAAATTAGCCCTCAATCATGAGCTAGGCGTTTAACACTAAAATGTTGATTACAAGAAGACCCACATCTCCAAAATTCTCAATCTTATGGTACATAATCATCATAGCAAGACTATAAAAAGAATTCTGATTAAGAAAGAAGCAGTTACAAATAGATTATAAAGTAGACAATTCTATAGAACCTAGAAAATAAAATGTCAAATAGTTCCAGCAGGTGAAAAATAAATGTAAGGATTCTAACCGGTTTGGATCAGTGGGTAGAGCCTCAGCCTGCAAACTGGAAGGTCCCAGGTTTGATTCCAGTCAAGGGCATGTACCTTGGTTGTGGGCGCATCCCCAGTAGGTGGTGTGTAGGAGGCAGCTGATTGATGTTTCTCTCTCATCGATGTTTCTAACTTTCTAACCCTCTCCATTCCTCTCTGTAACAAAATCCATAAAATACATTTTAAAAAAAGAAAAATAAGTAAAAAAAAAAAAGAAAAATAAGTATAAGGTGAGTAGAAGATTGAGGTCATTCATTATAGGGGTAAATGGTTTCTATAACTAAATAAGCCTATATTATTATACAATGAATTTTATAGGAAAACTTAATCATCATTAATTTAAGAAGTGTGTTTATATTTTTCTCTTTAGGTTTGAGTAGAAGTTAATAATTTAGCATGTTTTCTGTTAGAAAGTTCAGTAAAGAAATCAATGTATTTTGGCTCAATAAATGAAAGAGAAATAAGGTATATAATAAAAAAAAATTGTTATCTCTCCTTCCTCCCTTCTCACTTCCTTCATGTACCATTTATCCTTCAAACATTCAAACAATATTTATTTTAAACAGATTATATAAAATTATATGTGATACAAACACTATAAATACAAATGAGACAAAATATCTAGGCTCAAAAAGCTTTCAGTGAGGAATCTGGAAATATCTAATGATATTTAAAAATTCATATGATTAGTATATTATAGAGTGATCAAACACCTCCTCTTCTCTCTTCATCCACATTTCAAAGTTTATCTCTCTTCACAACACACATATTCAGTAGGGTACTATAAAAATTCATAGGTGACTATAGAAGAGCATAGATAAATAAGTTTTTAATACATTGATCTCAAATCAGAGTACATCACACTTATGAGTGATAAAGAGGCAATTAACTGTGGGATTTTAAAGCATGTGCTTTTCAGACAGAAAGAATGGTTTCTAAACCAAGCACAAACTACCTGATTGACAATGATGTGCATTGTACTCTTCTTCACTAGACTGTAAGTTCTATGAAGGGAAGGGCTGGTGCATCAAGTTCAATGAGTTTTTTTCTAGCACATAGCACATTGCCTAGTCCATAGTAACTACTCAGTAGGTAAATATATCTTTACAAATGAAGAATTTCCAAAGTTTAACAGTCCTTGTTAGAAAACCACTATTATGCATTTTTAAACTTCTTTTATATTTTACCCTAGGGTAGACTATGTCCCTTGGTATAAGTTTTAGTAATACCTCATAATTGTCTAACATAGTGCTTACTACATTTGCTAATTACTAAGTAACTTTACTTTCTGTCTTTCCCTCTAGACTGTAAGTTCCATAAGGAAAAAATACATCTACTTAGTTCCTTACATTGTCACTGCTAAATACAATACTCCCAGAAACTAATAACTCAAAATGTTAGTTCAATTATTTAAGGAATTACTGTAGGTCAGCTTACTATGGCTAATGCAAACTATCTGGCTTTTGTTATATAGCTACACTATCTTATAGATTTTACATGGTTTTTATGAACTTTTAATTTTTCAAAATTAAAAATTTATCAAGATCAATTAGCATTGAAGTTAGTCCAACTATTCTTTGCTTCTATTTAATTATAGATACTTCAAATATTGTATTAAATCTATGATTTAAAAAGTTATTATTTGCTATTACAATAAAAAACACTAATCTTTATTTAGGCAAGAAATAAAATAGTTAAAGCTAAAAAAAATAACTCTTAGTTTTCAACATTCTTTAAACTTATTATTATTTTTTTTTTTGGACTAGAGGTATCATGTATTTTAAGAGCTAAAAATATGAAGATTAAGGTAACCTTTCAGAAAAGAAAAGATAAATGTCATCTTTATTGACAACTAGAGGCCTGGTACATGAAATTCATGCACTAGAGGGGGGGTTCTTTCAGCCCAGCCTGCACCTTTCCATTCTGGGACCCTTTGGGGGATGTCTGACTGCCGGTTTAGGCCCAATTTCTGTAGGACATTCCTCTCATTATCTGGGACTACAGGCACCATATTGCATGCCTTCCTGCCTGTCTGATAGCCCCTAACTGCTTCTGCTTGATCACCCCTTGTCAGAGTTATTGATGCCTAACTGCTCCCCTGCCAGCCTGATTGCCCCCAACTACCCTCCCCTGCCGGCCTGGTCACCCCTAACTGCCCTTCTCTGTCAGAAATCTTGTGGTGGCCATCTTGTGACCACATGAGGGCAGCCATCTTGTGAAAGGGCATGGCAGTCAATTTGCATATTACCTCTTTATTATATAGGATAATGCACAAAAACATGACAGGTTTTCTATTGGTATATTTAGAAAACTGATGACAAAGGTGTCTTGTCAGTGAATGATAATTATTGAATTTCCGTGAGTGTGTTGGAATTGCACAAAGCTGCAAGATCAGAGAAGCATGTCTATTTTCTTCCTGTTTCTTATTCAGTCTTATTTTAACACATAGTCTCCGTGAAAGCCCAGTTCACTCATGAGTCCTCTTCATTTTACACAACTCCTCACTTCAGCACCCACATACTTATTATCTCCCCTGACGTATGATACAAATTACTTATTTCAAACCCCTTATCTAATGCCCCATATTTTACTGATTTTCTTACTTATTGTCATTTAACAAAGTAGTCTGATAACATAAGTTACAGGAGGCTGATAGAGTATTTTTTTATCCTTTGCATTTGTATATTCATTTTTAAAATGGATGTGTCAATGTTATATTAAAGTAGTATAGCAATAATCAGGCAAATATACAGACTTTTTGTAGGTAGCTTTAAGGCATATTAGACAGAGAAGAATTTTCACTGACTTCCAAGTTCTGAGTTATAGTTGCCTATCTTATTTTTATACTTTTTAAAAAATTTTATCAGAAAAAAAAGTATGTAATTTAGGCCTGGCCAGCATGACTCAGTGGTTGAGCATTGACCAAGAGGTCATGGTTCCATTCCAAATTGGGGCACGTGCCCAGGTTGGTGACTTGATTTCCAATGTGGGCCCAGCTGTAGGCAGCTGATTGGTGATTCTCATCATTAATGTTTCTCTCTCTTTCTCTCTCTTTCTTCCTCTATGAAATCAATAATAAATATTTTCATGTAATTTATGAGTCCCAATTATTAGTCATTTTGACTAAAGGATATAGATTTTAAGTTTTTAAAAAGCCATTTTCTGAAATAGTCTTAGAAAAGAAAGTAATGATGGTTGTGTTTAAACTGATTAATTAAAGCATGCTATATTTATCATCAAGAGCATAATGATAGAGCCAAATTTGTCAGAACATTGCTGTGATGGTGTGAGGCTGGCATTGTAGTTCAGGTGAGGCCTTTTAGAAAGATACTCACAGATTCTTAGTACTTATGGGCCATCATCCCCATTACCTTCGGAACACAGTTTAAGCCTCTGGGCAAAAGAGTTAAATAATGTTAGTGTTTGAAAGAAAGCTACAAAACTCCCCCTGCTGGCAAAAAAGTACTGAGCAAATTATTTGTGGTACACAAATCTTTCTGCAGGCAACAGAGAGGGGAAAAAAAAAATGATAGGAATCAATCAGTTGCCCAAGGAAATATAATAATCAGAAACCAATCAGCAAGTTAACTGCTCTGGGACGATGAGTGACTTTCAAACGGCTGATAGGTAATGATACATGGTCAGAGCAACCGGCATATAGGTAAGTAACCTTCATTTTTCCAAAGGTAATACACACCATCTATTACACTGTCATGATTCCATAGCTGGAGGCTTAGATATCTCTTAACTTGTAAATAGATTGTGGATAATGGTTAACTCCAAATGACTTCATTCTTGAGGCAGATTACAGATAGCAATTTTTTAGAAAGTTTAATGACAAGACTAGCTAGTTGTAATTTTCTACTGTTGTAACATTTTGACCCTAAGAAAAATGTTGAAGTAATACTGTTTGACCCCCTTTTTTATAGTCAAATTTTTATTGTTGTTGTTAGAGTAGCAGCATTTTATAAAATGTCTAAGGTTTCCCTGATCCATCTAAATGATTTTTAACATTAACTTGCAAAGATAGTTTTAACATGGAGTATACTTAACAGGTAAGGAATAAATTTTAGCTGCTATCTTAGTGAAATTGTAACAGAAAACAAGATTTTAATCCAAAGGTTTGGGCACATTTAATATGGGATTATTTGGGAGGAATTTCTCAAAGGCAGAATTATTTTGCCCTTGAGCCTATAAAGATAAATCAATAGATATACATCAGTACTTTTGCAAGATATTATTTCTCCATACATGGTCCTATGTTCAAGAGTTTTGGAAACACTGCTTAATATATATCTGCTAGTGTTCCCAAATGTACATCAGTATATTGAATTATCTGGAGTTTATAAAAAATATTTATGTTGGACACAGATTTCCAAAAATTATGTCCATGGAATTTTTTTCATATAAATTCTTATAGCATTGTAATAAAGACAGTTTGAGAATAATCACATAAATAAGAAGGACATTGACTTGTCTGTAATTATATGTAAACCAACATATTTTTCTAAAGAAGAAAGTCACAGTAAGATAATTTATATTTAAAAAAATAAGTACAGGTGATTAACATTAGATGTAAAATTATGACATGTCACCAAATGTGAAATTATTTAGGTGTTCACAATGGCTATTCTCACACTTACCTTTGTTCATAAATATTGAACAGTACATATAGTTTATGAAAAGCAAAATGTGATGGTCATAAGGCAATCTTTTTCCATCTGAAATATTACAGAGATGTGAGTCATTGGAGAGCAGAAAGGGATTATAGATTGATACTGCACTCAAAGACTCACAGGTGAGAAAGAACATTAAAATTTCAGGGAAGTAAGATGGTTCAGCACAGGCAGAAATAAGCTATTAGGCCTGCTACTCTAATGTGTACTTTGGAAGTGGGATGAAGATTTAAAGAAAGATAGTGGTGAGAACGTAAACTGCTTTGCATATAAAGACAAAATTTTGGAAGTCACCTGTAATCTGTTAAGAGGAATCTCCTGTTTTTCAGGGAGAATAACTGAAGAAAAACAAAAATGTTCACTGCATTTTGTCTCCTGCAAATTAAAAGTTGAGTTGCATGAATAATATCTATCTATCTATCTATCTATCTATCTATCTTTCATCTATCATCTATCTATCTGGCTAATATGCTAACTGCCCCTCCCTCCATTCAACAGATCATTAGGATCCACACTGACCACCAGGGGCAGACTCTCAAAGCAGGAGTTGCTGAGCTGCAGTGACTTGGCAGCAGCAGTTCTTGGGTGACGCACTCCAAAACCAGAGAGGAGGCAGCCCAATTCCTCATAGGGCCATACTACTCCACCTTTAGCCATGGGTTATATTGTTGATAGGACACTGTCACCCCAAATCTGGTTTTCCGCTCTTGTGTTTGCATACCACACCCTGTACGACAGCAACTTTGCAGAGTGCCCAGGTCACTAGTATGTTATTACAACTTGGATGATCTATTTTTTTTTTAAATAAAAGAATATTATTGAGAAATTGGCACTATTCTTTAATAATGAAAATTAATATTAATATCTAGAAATGTTTTTAAGTAAACAACACCGAAACAGCCTAACTGTTCATTCTTCTCATTTGTGATTTGCTTTAGAATAACTATCAGGTTCACATGCATGATCTCTTCGCATACTCACTTTACAGAAAAAGCAACTGAAGTTTAGACATTTGAAAGTTACTTTTCACTCTCACACTGTGTAGAGATTAACACATACTTTTTTTTCCTTATTATTGTTATTGGGTTCAGAGAAGGAGAGAGAGAGAGAGAGAGAGAGAGAGAGAGAGAGAGAGAGAGAGAGAGAGAGAGAGAAACATCCATAATGAGAGAGAATCATTGATTGGCTGCCTCCTACACAACCCACACTGGGGATGGAATCGAGCCTGCAACCAAGGCATATGGCCTGATCAGGAATTGAACTGTGACCTCCTGGTCCATAGGTTGATGTCAACCACTGAACCACACCAGCTGGCTTCACACTGATATCTTTCAATGCCACTTATTGAGCACCTACTGAGTGTCAGAGCATTGGGAATAGAGTAGTAAATACAATAGCCCTTCTTCACCTTTTCCAAATACAGTATTTTTATTTTTGTATTACTGGTTATTAGTCCACTTGGGCTAGCCTAAAGTATCCTTCCGCCTGTGATCCTGCAGGATCAGGCCTAAACTGGCAGTCAGACATCCCTCACAATCTGGAACTACTGGCTCCAGCCTGCCTGATCACTCCTAACCTCCTCTGCCTGCTTGCCTGATGCCCCTAACCACCTCTGGGTGATTGCCTGATTACCCCTAACTGTCTCTGCCTGCTTGCCTGATCACACCAAACCCCCTCTGCCTGCCAGCATGATCATCCCCTACTGTCCTCCACTGATGGCATGAACACCCGCTAACCACTTCCTCCCCTGCCCTTCTGATCACCCCTAACTGCCTCTGGCTTGGCTCCCACCACTGTGGCTTTGCCTGGAAGGAAGTCAGACATCCAGAAGATGTCCAGTCAACCTAATCTCATTAGCATATTACCATTTTATTAGTATAGGTACTCAGAGTAGAAAAATTTATACTATTTAGTGTGTAAAAAGAAAATCTAGAGGAACAATTCCAGACACCAATCAAAGACAAGTTAGACGGCTGTTGCAGAAAGCAAAATAAGAAATGGAAGGGTCCAGCTAAAATAGAGAAAAAGAGACTAGAGAAGATTGATTAGGAAAATATTTAGAAAATAAAATCAAAAGTTTTATCAGACAACACCATGAGTCAAAGGAGGATCTGTCCACTCTGTGGATTTTGTTAATCTTTTTGTTTGTTTCTTAATATGTTTTTATTGAATTTTAGAGAGGAAGGGAGAAGGATAGAGAGAAAGATAGATAAGGGAGAGAAACATTGATTGGCTGCCACCTGCATGCCCCTTTCTCGGGATCAAGCCTGCAACCAGAGCACATACTCTGGCTGGGAATTGAACCAGTGATCTGATGCATGGAACCAACTGAGCCTCACCAACAGAATACTTTTGTCAGTCTTGTAAAAAAGATTTCAGACAAGTGTCAGACAACATTGTTGAAGCAAAGTAAGTGAATTTATTAAGAATATACTTGGCATAAAGGACAAAGGAGCAACTAAACTAGTCTAAGCACCTCCCCTATTGTTTTCAAAGTTCCCTGCATATATCTTGGGTAGCATACTAGGTTTAAAAACCCCCTCTACATTGTTGTGGCTTATCTTGGAATGTTTGCACATACATCTGGTCATCTTGTTTGGCAAGACCTAAGGTAGCTGATTTATTTGTTTAGTGGATAAAATAAAATCCCCACTTCTTTCTCCCTTTCCCCTTTCCTTCCATAACATCCCCCACACTAGTACTCTCTCCTAACAGTTATATCATGTTCCTACTAGATACCTCCAGCTATATTTCCCACTAATAATTAATTAAATGTATTCTAATCTGTACTTGTAATCTTTATAGCCTAAATTATTCTCTCTGAAATATAGCACTTAAAAACTGTATAACCTGGGTTGGCTCCCTTTGGTTCTCAAAATCAATTTTCTTATCTATAAAAATAGAATAATAATTGAACACTAGATTATTTCTGTGAAGATTAAATGAGACAAATATATTACCATTATGCCCTTACACTAATAAAAGCTAAATATTTGGAACTTGATGATTTGTTCATCCATTTATTCATTAATCTTTAAGTAAGTATATGTTGCATAATTATTATGTGTAGGCATTATTGTAGGTACCAAAGATGAAGAAATTAATTAAACAAGGCCTCAACTCTCCTATAACTTCTATCTAATTGAAGGAAAACAACTTGTAAAAAATATATATATACAATGAGTTTAATGGTGTAATAGCTATAAAAATAAATAGTTATAACTCTTGGAATCCAGACTGGTAGGTGCAGGAAGCCACCACTTACTAATACTGTCAGTGCACAAAGGAATGCAGAAGGCTGATGGGCCTTGGGGAGTTAATAGGGTTGAAGTTAAGCACCGTATTGAGATAGTGGTGGCTCAATACAATTCCCTAAGCTGATAATCTATTTACTTTTTACCAAACTTTACCTTTGATATGCCTGTATGAATTGCTAAAGAAAAAAATGTGTATTCAAGTAAATAAATAGTGGTCCAGGTCAGAAGTTGGTGTGTCTCTTCAGGAAAGAGGCTCCATCTGGCTCCCAATGCCTTCTAAATTCATATTTCTTCTATAGCATTTTCATTTGTATGTCAGCCTTTCTTTCAGATTCTGAGCCAGCTGTGCAGAGCACAGCATTCTGGCACGAGGAACAGGGACTGAAGAAGATTCACCTAAGTGAAAAGATGAAGTGGAAAAGGAAAAGTGAAAATTCACTGGAAAGGTGGTAAGTTCACCACACATAAAGCCCATACCAGTTTTGGAGTTGTGGCCATAAGTGGATAGGGACGTTTTTAATTAACCAGATCATAATGGGAAATAATTCAAGTAAAAGGCAAAAATATCATTGTAAATTTTCAGCTTGCATGTTCAAGGATAAAGGAATTAAGATGTCAAAAAGTATTCTGTTAAATCAGGCAGAAGGAAAATGAGTGCTCTTGTCATCTTAACTATGTGGGCTCTTGTTCGAACTGTGTATGACCACTTCCTATTGGGTATCAAAAGTCTGTAAAACTTAAGGTCCTGGATCCTCCGCCTCTAATGTTGGAAGGCTCATCAACTCGAGAAAATGGGGCTTACAGTCCCTTTACAAAACAATTATTTAATGCTTTATCTGGAAATTACCATATGACCCCTTGGGACTGGCAGATTTTAGCTGAAACAACATTAGACATCAATCAGTGCTATGGATGGCAGAGTATGATGAGATATATAAACAGCAGGCTAAGATCTGGGCCATATTCTGTCTATAAGTCCCAGGCAATGTAAAATATCTGAAAGATCCATGAAAAGAACTCTGCTTATCTACATGTTATGTGGGCTTGTAAATATATATATAAGTGTCTGTTGATTGTTGTTTTATCTGACTTTTTGTTTGGTTTAATAATTAAACATGCCTTTCATTTATCTTAATAGAAAAGAAACAGTAGATGACCAGACCATTATTAAATTTTCCCAGAGCAAACAGAATGTGGGGGTGGGGAGAAAGAACATGAGTGGTACACATGCCTGACAGAACAGGTTCTAGAAAGATTCCCCTAGACAAAGGGAGATAACTAAAAAAAGCCTCATCACATTAATTACTATGTCTCTTAGTGATTCTGTAAAATGTACTCAATGGAATACTATGCAGCTGTAAAAAAGAAGGAACTTTTACCATTTGCAACAGCATGGATGGACCTTGAGAGCATTATGTTAAGCGATATAAGCCAGTCTGAGAAAGTAAAGTATCACATGATCTCACTCATAGGTGGAATCTAATGAACAATAAAAAATTGATGAATAAAAACAGATCCAGAAGCATAGTAACAATCAAACAGACTGTCAAACCCTAGAGAAAGACAAGGGACGGTAGGCGGGTGGGCAGAGATTAACCAATGAACTTGCATGCATAAATGCACAATCCATGAACACACACAATAGGGTACTGAAGCCCTGGGGTGGGAGAGGATAGTCTGGGGGCAGGGGGGGAATAGGGCATGTGTAATACTTTCAACAACAAGGATTTTTAAAAATGAGAAAAAAATAAAATAAAAAAGATTTATGTATCTCTCAAAGGGTCAGATAAAGAATTCACAATCATAAGTTATCAAAAGAAAATGCTTTAAGAAGTGTAAACAGATACCTAGAGTAAGGAAAAAGTCTACCTACTGTTTGGTCAACTTGAGGAAAATGTGAAGGTCATCTTATTCAAGAAAAAAATAAACAAGACAGTATAATGGGAAACAGTTATTTTGTAAAGGATTTTAGGGAGATAACTGAGGTGTTATATGAGCAGTGGCAAATAGGTGAGTGTTCCTGGAGACTAAAGTTTCTAGGCAGGCAAAAAAGAAAAAGAAATTACCTTCATTAATGGAAAGGATAGGGCCTCATCTCCCCTGGTCGCTAGTGGCCATAGATTTCTTGTGATACTCTGACAAAAGGAGTTTTGAGGCTCACACAGGAGAATGAGATATGGTATAAAGCTTTATTTCTGTGGAATTATAACCCTGGGTTTCCAAAGTCCCATTTCCCTTTTTCCAGTCACATAAGAAGTGTAGTTGGGGCTTCAGTAAAACTAAGATAAAAACCAGTGTCTAGAGTTTCATCATGTCTGCACTGTCCAATCCAGTAGGAGGCCAATTTAATTTTAGTTTCCCTGCTGCAGCCCACAAGTCCATTGCATGTATGGTCCACAGACACAACTGGCTATGGAGAAAACATGGGTAAATGGAAGGAAGCCAGAAACAAGCGAACAGCACAAGAGCAACAAGAGAATGAACTCCTTTGTTTAGCCGATTATATATTCCCAAATTTTCTCATCCTTGCAGTGGCCATGCCAAATCTGGCCAATGATTTTTGTTCCCAGGTGTGACTGACAGTCAAGCACCTTCCCTATGTCACACCAGCTTTATTAGGCATGTGTCTATCTTCCTTTGTTGGATCCTTTCCCCAGTGTTTTTCAGAAAAGTGCAAAGTTGCAGCTTCCTTGTGAAGCTGCTCAAATGACATGGCTATAATGTCTGGCCTTCCCTTTGCTCCTTTACCATTATTAATAACTAACTATCATGATATCACTTTTTTTTATGTTTCCTGTTTCACTTCTATTTTCAATATTGTCCTAAAACAGTGGGAAAAGTTAAGAAGTTCCTCTAGTCCAGTGGTTGACAAACTCATTAGTAAACAGAGCCAAATATCAACAGTACAACAATTCAAATTTCTTTTGAGAGCCAATTTTTTTAAACTTAAACTTCTTGTAATGCCACTTCAAAAGAGACTCACCCAGGCTGTGGTATTTTGTGGAAGAGCCCTGCTAAGTTTGCTGACCACAGCTCTAGTCTTCTGTGTTATATCCGGATGAAGTAGGGCAGCAATTGTCTTAGGAGGACACTGCAGTTTTAATCTTAACTTCACCTGCTAATTGGCATCTGTACCCATTTGCTTGCTTGCTAAAATAATAGAAGAGTGATTTTGATTTTCTGAACTGATGTATTGTTGAATGTTCCCTTGCTGGCGGTTTGAATATCCCAATGATTGTGATCTCACTGGTCATCAAAGCACATTCCTCTGGGAACCAGGACAGGACAATTATCCAAATTGTCTGAGTAGCTACAGATAACTGAGTTTCAGTTGACTCAGTGGTCCTGGAGTCAGGAGAGCACAATTATCCTAAATTGCCTGAAGTAGCTACTGAGAGAGTGCAATCCTGTTAATTCAGTGATCCTCAAATCTGAACAGTACAATTATTCTAAATTGCCCAGGTGGTCCCAGATAATGTGTGTCTGTTGATTTAGTGATTCTTACATACTAACTTGCTCAATTTTGCTTCTGTAAGAAAAAATGCTTTTTTTTGCTAAGCAGGTTCCTCATTCCAGATCCAAAGATGCAATCAATTCTTTTGTGCTATTCTGCCAATATAAGCCAGACGTGTTGAGCTGTTCGGGGCTGCAAGGTTTGGAACACTTTTGCTCCAGATCTCGTATACCGCAGGCCTTTTAATAAAATGATTCCATAATTCAACTTTTTTGAGACATCCTCCGTAAAATGGGGGTACACCACAACATTGGGACTAGAATAATAAGTACTTGGCCTCTGTTCAGTTCTTCAGCTTCTCTAAGATGGCTCCATAATGAAATGTATAAAAACATAATTCTATTGGAGAGGAAAGGCCAAAAGAATACATACATTTCTTATAGCAAAGAAATGTTCTCACATATGTTTTATTCACTGTGTTGCCTTAATGTAAACCATTAAAATTTATCTTTAACCATTAGTACTGTTTAATCTATAGTCTCTTTAATTTACATTCAATGCAAATATTTATGCAAAAATATTAGGGAGCAATTCCACACTACTCTACATTTTTATTGCTTTAATACATGTTCAATGACTGACAATTGTATTTATAATAGAAATTGTATCCTTAGCCACATACCTACGAGAGGCTACAAATTCAAACTTGGGTAAGTCTGTCTGAATTTAAAATGTAAATTGAATTACAAAATTTTTTTTAAACTGTATTTATTGATTTCAAAGAGGAAGGGAGAAGAGAGATGGAAACATCAATGATGAGAGAGAATCATTAATTAGTGCCTCTTACACACCCTTCACTGGGTATTGATCCCCCAACCCAGGCATGTGCCCTTGGCCAGAATTGAACCTGGGACCCTTCAGTCCACAGGCTGATGCTCTATCCACTGAGCCAAGCTGGCTAAGGCTGAATTATAACATTTTTGAGACAACACAATATCATTGCTGTTATATTCTTCCATTCCAAGGAACTGCTAACAAAGTGCTACTAAGTGGAGATCCTCTAGGTCCTCTTAATGAATAGATAAGCTTCATTAACACATTATTTACATGTTAATAAGTATGAAGTACTTAAATGTTCTCTCAGATATGTTAACTATTTCTCATGCAATTTTATTTCCTTATTATTCTATTTTTTATTTTTTTATAAAAAACAAAAATAGGAAAAGTAAACTCTGGTCACAAAAATCCCCCAAATCCCAGTGTAGTTAGTTTGTTTCATTATTACCCTCCCTCCTTCATAAACAAACACACACAGTCAGGAGAATTTTCAGAAAATGGCTTCTACACTAGCAGGATTTATAAAGCTTTCACAAAAAGTAACTATATAAATTGAGTTTATATGACAATATTTTAGAATTATTTCTTAGGTAGGATAATAATAATTTTAGGGGGAAAACAACCATAATGTATATCTCTTCTTGTAGTCCTGTATTACTTAAATTATTAGAACAAATATACACATTTATATTTCAATTAAGTAAAAATTTTAAATTTAAGCAAAGTTTTGACTAGGATGAAAACAAAATGAACAGCAATTTTTGAGAAGTCCTTAGTTCTAAAAGTACTTGTTTTTTTAAATAAAGAAACTTGGTTAATGAAAGTATTATGATAAAGCATAAAAAAGTAATATAACCCACTACAGACATAAGTAAATTGTTTTCTTTAATATTACTACATCTATATGAGCAGTAAGAATATTATGATGTAACAAAATTCCTTATTTTAAAAATATCTCTAATGACACTATACTATAAATACATAGGAATAATTTTTCATGAGATGGAATTTACTCTTTAACAAAAATGAAGAGCTATAAAATGAGTCAGCATTACCTAATAAATTATTAAATTATGGAAATGCTTTTTTTCTACATTTAGTAATTTGTTAATTTTAGTTGACATTTTCAAGTAACTAAATGCTTTCACAATTTATTAGAAACATTTTTTTATTTAAATATAATCTATTTTCAAATTATAATGCAACAACAGTGTCTTTTGTTATGTAAATATTGGGTTGGTATGGCCAACCCAAGCACAGTTTTCTTTTTCTTTTATTTATTTATTTTTTAGAGCAGTGAAAATACTCTGAATTTTCTGATATCTATAATAATAAAAGGGTAATATGCTAATTAGACCAGATGTCTTCTGAACACCCTTCCTGATGAAGCCAGAGCTGGAGGAAAGCCAGCCCAGATCCCCAGTGCCTCTGGGCAGCTCAGTGGAAGCCAATCTGGATATCAAGTACCAGCAGACTGCTCAAGGGAATCCGGCTAAGTTTCTGGGTGCCTGCCAGTGGCTGGAGGAGGGAAGCCTGAATTCTGGGTGCTAGAGGGAAGCCAGTGTCGCAGGCAGGGGAAGGAAGGCCTACTCTTTCATCAATTTTCATGCATCAGTCCTATATAATAGAAGAGTAATATGCAAATCAACTAAAGGACAGAATGACCAGTCACTATGACACACACTGACCACCAAGGGACAGATGCTCAACATAGGAGCAGCCCCAGCCCCCAGGCCCCAATTGCCCAATAGGAACCTGCTGGCCAATCTCTTGGTCCCTCTCTCCTGGCAGGCTCTGATCGCTTAATGGGGAACGGGGATCTGGGGGTGGGTGACAGATGTGGGCGGCACCAGGCCAAGGCCCCCACCCTGTCTTTCACCCTACACATAGAGGGCAACCAGCAGTAGGGTGTGAGATAGCCGCAGAGCTGGCAGGATAGGCCAACCTTTTGGTCCCTCCTCCAGACTGGCAGGCTCCAATTGCCCAATGGCGAATGGGGAACCTCAGGTGGGTTGCAGTTGGGGGGGATCCGGCTAGTGGGCAGAAAAGGCCAATCTCTTGGACCTTCCCTCAGACAGCTGGCATTCTTTCTTGCAGCCGAGACATAGGCCTGCCCACAGTTGCTCCTCAGTACTCCCCACCTACTCTCTGAGGAGGAGTGAGAAGACATTAGCAAGATTAGGTGGGTTGTTGAGAAACCTGTCTCCTGATGCTGCTAAATTCTAACCCTGTTCAGAATTCCGTGTTCTTTGCTTAAAGCACATGATCTTACCCTCTTCAGTGGTAATGCGACCTGAAATCTAATGGAACCTTTTTCTGGGATGGGTTGTGTGTGTTTTCTTAAAGTAAGCTCTGAGAAAATTGAAAATTATAGAATTAAATTTTAAAATGAATTAGTAAAAGAAAAATACTTGTTTTACAATACAAATATTTTTTTCTTGTCTACCCCATTTATTAAAGCTGATGATCTGCAAATGTGCTTAAAGACTATCGTCAGTATTTGTCTTTACATTGCTATCTACAAAACAGAAACTCAACTATTTGATGACACTTGCTTCTAGGATCTGCCTCCTTCCTTATTGTTAGGAACAATATCATTAGCAGGAAGAGCTACTGTCAGATTAACTTCTGGGACTTTAACTTAAAGAGCGCTGAGTCGTGGAAAGTCAGAATATATCTTTGATTGTTCTTAAATATGGAGTCATGTTCTATGCCAAAACACAGATAATATTTCTCTTGTATTTGCAGTTATACTATATTATATGAGTTTCAAAACAATACTTTTTTTTTTTACATATACACAATGGAATACTACTCAGAGAGTTTTCTTTATGTGAAGATTTGCTTATTCCCACCATGTTTAGGCTAAAAATATCCAATTGTTATGCATTATCACCAGTGTAGGGTACCAAATAGAGACACTGTGTAGGAAGGAAGAAGTGGTCAATATATCATTAGTCCTCTGAAATTATGTGGAGCCATCTCTATATACATTAAATGTATGTGGGTGGATGGATTTTTTATAAAGTTATATCCTATGATGGTGGATATGTGTTTGTTAAGTTTCTTTAAAATACATAATAAACAATTAGGAAAAAATGCATAAGATAAGAACTTATTTTATAAGCAATAAGTGATAAGTATTTTTGAATACCTTAAATTGTCCCCAGGTTTTAAATGTTCATGTGTTCTTTAGAACCATTAATTTCTTTCCCCCAGAGAACTTAAAAATAACAGCACAAAACACACTCTATTAAAACAACAATCCTATTTTTAAAAGGCAGGATAATAATTTTCTAGAGTAATTGTAGGAATTTATTATATTGAATTTTAGACAGAAAATGATTTTATAAACACCCTTTGGATTTAGAAGTTCATGAGACATAACCTGACTATTGGTTCTGATAAGGGAAGTAAAAGTAGCTACATTATTAAATCTTTCTATGCTTCATTTGCTTATATGATAAAATGGATGTAATAATAATTTCTAATAATAATTATAAACCAAAACTTGTGTAAACCCCTTAATATGCTTACTATTATCCCTCAAAGACTATGCACCTATGCATATAATGGCTATTGCTATTTATTTTTATTCTTTGCTCCAACACATGCCTTCATCATTAGTAATCTGTAAAGCCACAATAGTACCCTATGTGGCATAATTAATTTAATCTTTAGAGCCTCATAATAATCATACCACTACCCTATCCCCAAACTTATTCTATATTTCTTTGATCAAGTACTTAAGGACTTTTACTATTTTTCCAAAAAAACTAATTTTTCCTTCCCTCTAAGCAATTCCCTCTCCCAAATGTACATTCCTATCAAACTATGTGACTTCATATTTCTTAGATAATTATTCCTCTTTGCCTTTACCTATCTCATTGTTTCCTCATTCTGATTACCTTATCTCTAGTGCTGTTCCCTTCTATAAAAGTTTCTCATTGAAAAATTACCAAAATACTTCATATAACTTTTACTGACCCTCATCTTTCCCCTCTGTTTTATTGTATTTTGTGTACAGTACTTATATAACACAGAATAAATTGCTTTATGTTGCCACTGTGTAAACTTTTCATCTATTTTTTTAAATTATAACTGATATGAAACTCCGATACTCTTACATATCCTTGCAAACCTAACCTCTAATATTAAAGAAAAACAAATATATTTTTTCTGAAGAGTAATTCTGTGATTTTGAGCTTACCTTAAGCATGTTCTGCTCACAAAAATAAATCAGTTTCCAAATAAAAATCCAATAATTTGATCTTTTATTTATTTATTTTTGGCCATTAAACCTAATGCTTAAATGTAGAATATATATAGCACTGTGTAATAGTATTATAGTCACAGTTTTATTTAACATACCTTCTGACAATTTAGAAAGTTATGTGAATGAAGAACAATAACCTTGAGACAAGATTTAAAATAATTTTTTTGGTGATGGAAGGAGACTTGGCTTGGGGTAATGAATGCACAATATGATATATAGATGATATATTACAGATTTGTACACCTAAATACTATATAATTTTATTAGCTAACTAGAGGCCCAGTGCACAAATTTATGCACAGGTCTGGTCAGCCTGGGTCGATTGGCCACAAGCAATTGGCTGGCTGGCCCTGCCACCAGTAGAGGGAAAAATTTGCATATTAGCCTTTTATTATATAGTATGTCATCACAATAAATTCAATAAAATAAGTACAAATAAAATTATTTTTATGTAAAAAGATTAAGTTATAACTTTGTTGAGAAATATGTACATATATAAACATGAATTTAGAATAGCAAAACATATTTATTGAAGGAATTCTATAAACTTTCAAAAATTACAAGGCTTTATATGGGATGATTATAAGCTAACCTTGAAATTAGCAGAAAGGTTGGTTAAGAGTACCTAAAAAAAGACTTGCTAATAGTGAGCCAATGTCACTAAAATGTTTCAAGAAAAAAAGGTCATTTTATAGCCAATATATTTATTTAACCTATAATTTGGACAAAATTCAAAAAGGAGCATAAAAATATTTCATACTGATGCCTTTTCAAAGAAGAATCGGCAGCAACAACACCAACTGGAGTCTATGCAGGTTCCTCTTGGCCAGCAAGCCCAGGAGAGGACCATGGTAAGCTAATCCTGAGATAAATGTGTGAATGACTATTTCAAAATCATCTTCAAATAGACAAGATTATAATTTAATAAGGGTGGTTGTCTTTCTGAAGGAAAATGTTACTTCCCTTGGAAATTAAATATCTTAAAACAAATAAATCCAGAAAATATGGAAAGCAGTCATAGTATCTTATGATTATTTATTTTTAGTGGTAATTAAAAGAGCACTCTAAAAGAGGAAAGCATAAAATATAATATAAAAGACAATTAAGACAAAAGGAGAACACATTACAGCTTCAATTATTTCTGAATCTATCCTTCCACAGTCCATAGTGAACATATATCATGAATTACACTCAAATTAACCTTGGCTGCTTAAATTATAGAGACCAGGCAAATATATACAGGTACTGACCAGTATTTTTACTATACAACAGGAATCCAGCTCCAGTAGAAATACTTTAACATGTATAACTGAACCCTGAATGGTAAGCTGGATTCCAGTTCTTGTCCCATGAATTTTAAAGAATAAAACTCACTGACAAAGGATTTTAAGCAAAAGTGTGGAAGTTTATTACATGTATATACAAGTTCCCACTTGGGGAGAGGTTTCTACATGGGTAACCAGTGAAGTCTCTTTGTCTAAGGGTTTATGATTGCTGGCAGCTTCTTTGTCTATATGTGCTACTTTCTAATTGGACCTTCCTCATGTTATGTCCCCTGTGATTTTCCTGATTGGCTGATTTCCCCTTTCCCTGCTTAGTCTCAATTTGGAAGCTCTCCAGATGGTTCCCCATCATCTTATAAGTAAACATTCTAGCAGTTTGGAGCTGGCTCTGTCCATCATGTATGCATTCCCTACCCTAACTGCCCTTTTCTGTCTCTAAATCCTGATCATAAACAATATATCCAATCTAATAAAAGAGTAATATTTAGATTGACCATACCTCCAATCAAGCCATGCCCACAGGCCATGCCTACCAGCCAATCAATAGCAAATAAACCCCAACCAAGATGGCTGTGGCCACTGAGAATAGAAGGGAGACTTGGGTTTCCCTGGCAATGGAGGAAGCCAAGCTTTCCACCTGCCCTCACTGGCCTACGCCTCCAATCAATGCTATAAAGTTTCAATTACAGAAGATATATCCCAACAGAAATGGCAGAAGCCACGGATCTGAAGAGAGCAGAGGCTAGGGTTGCCCCAGCAATGGAGAAAGCCAAGCTTCTGCAGCCCTAGAGCCTAGGCCTCTACTCTAAGCTACAAAGTTTCAATTATAGAATTTAAATAAACCCAAACAGAAATGGCTGTCTCCATGGAGCAAGCAGAAGGCTTGGCTCCACTCTAGGCTACAAAGTTTCAATTGTAGAACATAAATTAATCCCAGATCCCAGGGCCTCTGCTTTGGTCGCTGGGGGACATGACTAGCCTACAAACCACCACAAGCCCCTTACCCAGGCCACCCAATGCCCCAAGGGAATCCCCACCCAGATCTGGACACCCTTCAGGGCAAATCAGCTGGCCCCCACCCATGCACCAGGCCTCTATCCTATCTAATAAAAGAGTAATTTGCAGATTGACCATCACTCCAACACACAAATTGGCTGCCTCCATGTGGTCAAAGATCCTGCCCCCATGTGGACAAAAGATGGCCACCACAAGATGGCCAGCAGGGAGGGCCATTGGAAGGTTCTAGGGTTTCAAGAGAGGGCATTAGTGCGTGATCAGGCCAGCAAGGTAGGGCAGTCGGGAGGGACCAGGCCTGCAAAGGAGGGCAGTTGGGGGCAATCAAGCTTGCAGGGGAGGGCAGTTAGGGGTGACCAGACCAGCAGAGGAGGGAAGTTGGGGCAAACAGGCTGGCAGGGAAGCGGTTAAACATCAATTAGGCTGGCAGGGTAATGATTAGGTGGTGATCAGGCTAGCAGGCAGAAGTGGTTAGGGACAATCAAGGAGGCAGGCAGGTGAGCAGTTTGGAGCCAGCAGTCCTGGCTTGTGAGAAGGATGTCCAACTCCCCATTTAGGATGGCAGTCAGACATCCCTCGAGGGTTCCCAAATTGGAGAGGGTGCAGGCTGCGCTGAAGGACATCCCCCACCTCATGTGCACAAATTTTGTGCACCGGGCCTCTAGTATCTATATAAAAGCCAAAGCAACCATCTCAGCCAAACAGGACCAAACAGGCTTCATGTGGTGAGCAAGCCAGTAGGGTTGCAAGCCAGTGTGGGGCAACCAAATGAGCAAGCAGCAGGTTGCATGGGGCACCAGGCCACAGGTGGTGGCAGTGAGAGATTGACCAAGCCGGTGGGAGGAGGGAAGTTGGGAGGTGACCAGGCTGACAGAGGGGATTGTAACAGGTGATCAGGCAGGCAGGCAGGTGAGCAGCTAGGAGCCAGTGGTCCTGAGTTGTGATAGGGATGTCCGACTGTTGGTTTAGGCCTGATCCCCAGGTCAGTGTGTGTGTGTGGGGGGGCAGTTTGGGGCAACCAGGATGGTGGGGGGGAAATTGGGGCTAACAGGCTGGCGGGGAGTGGGCTGTAAGGGTCCCAGAGTTAGCCCATGATCAGGTCTAAACCCACAGTTGGACATCCCCCTGGATTGGAGAGGGTGTAGGCTGGGCTGAGAGAACCCCTCCCATGCATGAATTTCATGCAAAGGGCCTCTAGTAGTAACATAATGAATTAATAGTTAAAATAAAATAACATTTATAATAAAATTTTTAAAAAAACTATTGATTATATATATGTCCAGGTATAGATAAATATTATATACATTAATAGTAGTAGGAATTTATCAAGGTGATTAGCCAAGTATATAGAAATAAGAGATTTATTGTAGATATCAAACCTTATTCAATTGTGGAAGTTAATGGAGAAGTCTCTAAAGGCTGTTGGCCCTGCATACCATGTTGGAGTTTAAGTCATCACTGTCTAAGCTAGACTGGTAGTCATCTTGCGAAATGGTAGAGATCATGGAACTCTGGAACCCACAACAATATGGAAACTTCAAAGACAAAATGGGACATCCCATGAAAACATTAAACTCGTGTCTGTCTGGTGGAATTATAGAGCTGTTTCATATTAGCTCATAAGCGCCAAATGTTAAATTTTAAGAATTTGTAGAGAGAGTTAACTTCACACTGGTGGGTTGAAATAGGCCATGGTGAAAAGTTATTTACCATTGAAATCAGCCAATTCTATTAATTAGGGATTTTATTTTCTGGAAATTCAACTTATTAATATTTGCCAATTCAACACTGCTTCTACTTCTGACCACTTCAAACTCAGTGGTGCAGCTGACCCAGTGAGCAGTATCGGTGCCTGGCCTTGGACTCAGCACAACTGAGGAGAAAATCCAAGGCAGCTAGAGTTATAGCTGGAGTAATACTATTGTCAAGGAAATAAGCCAGCAACAACTTGTGATGTGTCATAATGAATACCTTTCCCTGACCTTCACAGCATAGAAATAGCTACTGCTTTACTTTTTCCCTCCAAATCTTGTTCAACTTTTTCATATCATATACCCTACTTCAGAAGTATTCATGGAAAGGAATTCTGGAAAATATAGTTCCAACTTACCTAAGTGTCAAATCACAAAGCCACCGCATAGCCAGGCACAATATATTTTCACTTGTCTGTGGTAGCTCTAGCTCTTTTCTATTTTGAATCTAAAATATGTCAACTTGAGGTACAATTTTTCAGAATGTGCTAATCATCTACAATGCTGACAACACTGAATTGATAGCACATAAAAAATTTGTGGCATTTGGATTTCTAATTAGGGAGTCTCAGAATAAACCTTCTTGGTGGCTTGGTCCCCTCTTACAAATAACACTGATGGATTGGGTTTTATTCCCATTGCTAATAAAATAAGCTACATACTTGCAAGGGTTCATTGTGAGTGGAGTACACTTCCACTTTCCCAAAACATAATTTCAGTTTGTCCCTCTAATTTGCTTTAGTGAATGAGATTAAAGTATAGATATGAAATAAGTGTTGCTGTTTGGATATAGTACTTTTGTGCTTCTATTGCATGTCTGCTATTGCAACCTGAAAGAAATACTTCAGACAACCACTATCACTGAAGGCTAGATCCGAGGCCAGTTGAGTTCATGAAAATTTCAGATAACCTGCAGGTTTGTGACTTGAAGTAAAACCATACTAGCTGACCTGAAGAGCTATGAAGAAAGGGGTAAAGGAGGATAATGCCTGATGCTTAATGTTGGATACCAATGAAATTTTCAGGTGATTTGTTATTGTGGCAACAATTAACTAACATAGCTACTTTGTAAGGAAGCTTTATTTTTTGGTAAAGGAATATATTAATTGAAAAATGTATAAGTTAAATACATATTTGATAAACTATGTCAGTTTGAATCTAGACCAAAAAAATCAATTTAAAATATAAGAGTGAGATTGGCATTTAGCTATAGATTATTTTAAAAATTTATGGTTAACTTGCTGAGTCAGTCCCAAAATTCAAACTCTACTAGCAGTGAACTCGGGAAGTATAAAGAACTAAATTGCCATCTTCCCAGAACAGCGTAAAAGCACAGGACATGCATGCAATTGATGGTAGAGATACAGAATCTGAAAAAATACCCCTGTGGTATGCATTCTTCTGCCCTGACAATATGAGAAAGGACACTAGCATCTGACAACACATCCCTGTTGCCTTTCTGAACATCCAAGAGAAGCAAGTATCTACTCTTTTATTATTTTTTAGAGTCACCCTCGTATTTTGATCCTGAAATTGGTGGAAATAGCATGATAAATAACTTTTCTCAAGTATTAGAAGGTGCTGTATTAGTTCTTAAGCCTGCCATAACAAATGACTACAAACTAGATGGCTTAATACAATAAAAATGTATTCTTGAGTAATTCTAGAGACTAAATGAATGAAATTGAGGTGTCATTAGGGTAATGCTCTACTGAAGGCTTTAGGAAAAAATAATTCCTTTCCCTTCTCTAGCTTCTGCTGATTCCTGGCAACCCTTGGCATTCATTTGCTTGTGACTATTCTCCACTCTCTGCTCTACCTTCACATTGCTCTCTCCTCTTCTTAAAAGAACTTCAATCATTATACTTAAAGCCCACCATAATCCCATATGATTTCTTTTTATTTTATTTTTTTATTTTTTAAAGTATTACAAATAGTAGTACATGTTTTTCTTTTTTACCCCCATTGTCCTCCACCCAGCCTCCCCTCCCCCACAGATCATATCCTCACCTACCCCTCCCCCTGCCCCAGTCTCTTGTATCCATTGGTTATGCCTACAAGCATGTATACAAGTTCTTCGGTTAATCATATGCTTCTTTGCCTCTATATCAATCTTTCCCCCCTGTTTCTTTTCTTTAAAAAGATCTTGATTCTGCATACTGGAAATAAATGTATAAGAACAAAAAATGTTTGAGTCTCAGTTTCAATGTCCAAATATTCTGAGTCCCAGTTTCAATGTCAAATAGTTCCTTATGTGTATATGTCAGCAATGGTATCTGGATGATGGACACATGGTGGCAATGCAGGTTCCACCCTCTCTGCTTTGGTCCTGGGCCACCAGAGCAACTCACAGCTGCTGACTGCTAGCATGGCAAGGTGTCCTCAGTGTTTTCCATCTCTGGACTGTCTTCCCGGTTGGAACAGACCTGTCAGTTCCTCTTTGTTGCAGGAATCCATATGGTCTTAGAGTTGGTTTCTGAAAATATACAAACATATTCTCGACCAAAAGTTAATAAAGGATTTTTTTCTGTAAAATAGACTTGGTATTCTTTTTATTTTTGCCCAAGTGATTTTCCTTTGGCTTATTTTGACACCTTGTGTGTTTTTCATAGGTGTCCTGATGTTGGCATTACAAATGGAAGTAATTTTTCTGGAGTAAGAATTTTCTAAATGTAATTTACTTACAGGATATATTTCCTTACATAATATTACCCCACTGTCCCTCCCCACCCCCCTTTTTAATGGGGACTTTTGGAAATTTTATATTGCAGTCTTGGTAACTTTAAGTTTTAAGTTTTGCACACAAATATGACAGCTTTAGGTTCTTTGGATGTTAGGCAATTTTATAATGAGATGAACTACTAATAGAAATTTTAGTTAATATTTAGGCACAGCTTTTTGTCTAGTACACTTAAATTTTCTTGAGTATTCACTTATTTCACTTGGCCAATTTAAATTAATCTGAAAACTTGGTTACTATTTTACTGTAAAATGTAATACTCAAGTAAAAATCTTAGTTTATCCTATTAATATTAGTGGAAAGGATTACTTACTTTCTTGAGTAGGCCCTGAGCATTCCTGGTACTAGACTTAATTTAGATATAGGGCAGCTGTTGCTGGCTGAGTATCTGTCTGTAACCTGGGTACCGGTCTGAGCTGTGTGTGGGAGGCAAAGCAGCCATGAGGGCAGGAGGCCTCCCTCAGAAGGGGTGAGAGTTCAGCCCCCTGCAAGGTTTGTGGGTGAGGGTCTATGCCCCAACTCTGTTGACCTTTTAGTTCTCACCTGTTGGCCCCTCTGCGACTGTGACTGTCTTAGATTATTCCTTCCCTGAGGACTCTTACCCGTCTCTGGCTACCCGGTCATCCTCTGGGGCCAAACAGGGTGATGTGAGGTTCATTTCCTTCTCCTTGATAGTCTATGCCCCCATGGCCTCCATGCCCAGTACCTGCATTGGGATCTCCATGCCTGCTGACAGGGTCCTGGTACTGATCACATAACTCGGGGGACCCAGTTTTCTTCTCCAGAGAGGGCCCAGCTGACACCATTGGGCGAGAGACAGGTTCATGGTGCCAGCTGCCCAGAGGCTTAAACCACCGCTTGAACTGAAAACTTAGGCACCAGCTGTGTGCACTTGGATGGGAGAAGAGGGTCCCTCTTGGCAAAAAGGGCAAGAGGGGCCAATATAGAATGCTTGAGTGCCTTCCCAATGTCTTAATTCCTTCTGAAAGGGATTAATTCCTTTCCTATCCTTTTTAAAGTTGCTGCCAAACATTCAAAGAATTAGTTTGTAAGATTCTTTGGGATAATTGTACAATTGCTGTTGTCAAATATCAAAAATTATAATGACATTGTGGAATAATATCATGTAAAGGTATTATGATGTTATAGAAAGTTAAGGGGGGACTAGCATAAAGACTGATGTCTGTAGGAGATGACAAGCTTTAGGCCATGTCAATTCAATCTTAAACTAGCTGCCAATTTTTTATAGCTTTATATGAACTTTGTCAGAGATGTAAAAACACAAATTACTTACCTTAGATCAAGACAGACATCACATATATTGACCTTCCCCCTTTCTCCTGCCACCCCCCACTTACCCTGAGGTTTGACATTCTGATGGACTTCTCTCAGTCTCTGGATCCATTCTTGTTCATCAGTCTATGGCGTCATTATATTCCACAAATGAGTGAGTTCATGTGGTATTTATCTTTCTCTGCCTGGCTAATTTCACTTAGCATAATGCTCTCCAGCTCCATCCATGTTGTTGCAAATTTTAGGAGCTTCTTTTTTTCGCAGTGTAGTATTCCATTGTGTAGATGTACCATAGTTTTTTAATCCACTCATCTGCTGATGGGCACTTAGGCTGTTTCCAAATCTTAGGTATGGTAAGATGTGCTGCAATGAACATAGGGATGCATATATCCTTTCTAATTCGCAAGTCTAGTTTCTTGGGATATATTCCTAAAAGTGGGAACACTGGGTCAAATGGCAGCCCCATTTTTAGTTTTTTGAGGAAACTCCGTACTGTTCTCCACAGTGGCTACATCAGTCTACAATCCCACCAGCAGTGCACAAGAGTACCTTTTTCTCCACATCCTCACCAACACTTGTTGTTTGTTGATTTGTTGAAGAAAGCCATTCTGACAGGTGTGAGATGGTACCCCATTGTCATTTTGATTTGCATCTCTCAGATAATTAGTAACTTTGAGCAGGTTTTCATATGTCTCTGTGCCTTTCTTTTGTCTTCTTTGAAAAGATTCTATTTAGGTCTGTTGCCCCCCCCCCTTTTTTTTATTGGATCATTTGTCCTCCTTTTATTAAGTTGTGTGAGTTGCCTATAGATGCTTGAGATTAAACCTTTATCACTGATAACATTTGCAAATATATACTCCCATACAGTGGGTTTTCTTGTTGTTTTGTTGATGGTTTCTTTAGCTGTGCAAATGCTTTTTATTTTGATGTGGTCCCATTTGTTTATTTTCTCCTTAGCTTCCATTGCCTTAGCAGCGGTATCACTGAAGAAGTTCTTTTGGCATATGTCTGAGATTTTTCTTTCTGTGAATTCCTCTAATATTTTTATGGTTTCCCATCTTACGTTTAAGTCCTGTATCCATTTTGAGTTTATTTTTGTGTATGGTGTAAGTTGGTGGTCTAGTGTCATTTTTTTGCATATATCTGTCCAATTTTCCCAACACCATTTATTGAAGAGACTGTCTTGACTCCATTTTATGTTCAGGCCTCTTTTGACAAGTATTAATGTTTTGGGTTGATATCTAGATTCTCTATTCTATTCCATTGATCTATATGTCTGTTCTTGTGCCAGTACAAGGCTGTTTTGAGAACAATGGCTTTGTAATACAGCTTGAAATCTGGTATTGAAATCCCACTGAGTTTGTGCTTCTTCCTCAGGATAACTGAGGCTATTCGGGGTCTTTTTTTATTCCAGATGATTTTTTGTAGAGTTTTTTCTAGGTCTGTGAAATATGCTGTTGGTATTTTAATGGGGAGTGCATTAAATTTATAGATTGCTTTGGGTAGTATGGGCATTTTAATGATGTTAATTCTCCAATCCATGAACATGGTATGATTTTCCACCACTTTACATCTTCCTCTATTGATTTTTTTAGTGCCTGTAGTTTTCCATGGATAGGTCCTTTACCTCCTTAGTTAAGTTCATTCCTAGTTATCTTAATTTATTTTGGTCTGATGGTAAATGGGATTGCTTTTTTAGTCTCTCTTTCTGTAAGTTCACTATTAGTGTATAGAAATGCCATAGATTTCTTGGCATTAATTTGTAGCCTGCTACATTACTGAACTCATTAACTAAATCTGTTAGTTTTTTTTATGGAGTCTTTTGGGTTTTTTATGTACAATATCGTGTCATCTGCAAATAAGGATAGCTTTACTTCTTCTTTTCCATTTTGGATGCCTTTTACTTTTTCTTCTTGTCTAATTGCAATGACTAATTCTTCCAGTACTATGTCGAACAGGAGTGGTGAGAGTGGGCATCCCTGTCTTGTTCCTGTTCTTAGGGAAAATGGTTGTAGTTTTTGTCCATTGAGTATGATGTTTGCTTGGGTTTGTCATATATGGCTTTTATTATGTTGAGGTATGATCCTTCTATTCGCACCTTGTTGAAAGTTTTTATCAAGAAAGGGTGTTGGATTTTGTCAAATGTTTTTTCTGCATCAATTGATATGACTATGTGATTTTTATCTCTCAATTTGTTTATGTGATGTATCATATTTATTGATTTGTGGATATTGTACATCCTTGCATTTCTGGGATAAATCCTACTTGGTCACGGTGTATGAGCTTTCTGATGTACTGCTGGATATGATTTGCTAGAATTTTATTGAGGATTTTGGCTTCTATATTCATGAGGGATATTGGCCTGTAATTCTCTTCCATTGTGTCGTCTTTATCTGGTTTTGGTATTAGGGTGATACTGGCTTCATAGAAGGCATTTGGAAGTGTTGCATCCTCTTGAATTTTCTGGAATAGTCTGAGGAGGATAGGTTTAGTTCTTCCTTTAATGTTTGGTAAAACTCCCCTGTGAATCCATCTGTCCCTGGGCATTTTTTTTCTGGAAGTTTTTTGATGACTGCTTCAATTTCTTCCATAATTATTAGTCTACTGAGCTGTTTAGGTTCTTCCTGATTGAGTTTTGGGAGGCTATATTTTTCTAGGAATATTTCCATTTCCTTCAGGTTGTCCATTTTGTTGGAGTAGAGTTGTTCATAGTATTTTTTAACAATCCTCTGTATTTCAATGGGGTCTGGTGTTATTTCACCTTTTTCATTTCTGATTTTATTTATTAGAGTCTTTCAGGTTTTTTATGTACAATATCTCTTTGCTTCTTGGTGAGCCTGGCTACAGGTTCTTCAATATTGTTTACCCTTTCAAATAATCAGCTCTTGGTTTTATTTATCTTCTGTATTGTTTATTTGGTCTCTATGTCTTTTATCTCTGCTCTGATCTTTACTATTTCCTTCTTTCTGCTTACACTGGGCTTTTCTTGTTTCTCTCCTTCTAACTCTTTGAGATGTTGGGTTAGATATTTTATTGCCATTGTTTCTTGGGTGTTTTTTTCAGTAGGATTATAGAGCTATGAACTTCCCTCTCAAAACTACTTTTGTTGTGTCCCATGGATTTTGGATTGTTGTGCTATCATTGTCATTTGTTTCCATGATATTATCTATTTCTTCCTTGATCTCTCTGGTAACCCAGTCATTGTTCAATAGCATGCTGTTTAGTCTCCATGTGTTTGATTTCTTTGGATTGTTTTTAATGTAGTTGATTTCCAGCTTTATGCCACTGTGATCTGAGAATATGCTTCATATGATTTCTATATTCTTGAATTTGGAGACACTTTGTCTATGACCCCACATATGGTCTATCTTTGAAAAGGACCCATGAGCACATGAAAAGAATCTGTATTCTGTGGCTTTGGGGTGAAATCATTAGAGGATTTGTCCAATTGTGACAGTGGGGTATTAAAGTCTCCCTCTATGATTGTATTGCTGTCTATCTCTCCCTTGATATCCTCCAGGAGTTTTTTTTTTTATGTATTTGGGTGCTCCTGTATTGGGTGCATATATATTTACCAGAGTTATTTCTTCTTGTTGGATTGCTCCCTTTAGTATTATGAAGTGGCTTTCTTCATCTTTTTTTATGTCCTTCACTACTAGATCTAATTTGTCAGATATAAGTATTGCTACCCCCGCTTTTTTCCATTTCCATTTGCCTGAAGAACCTTTTTCCATACTTTCACCCTCAGTCTGTGTGCATCTTTTTTTCAGAGGTGGGTTTCTTGCAGACAGCAGATATATGGGTCTTGATTTCTTATGCAGTTCGTTACCCTATGTCTTTTGTTTGGAGCATTATACCGTTTACATTTAAAGTTATTATTGATAGGTACTTCTTTGTCATCATTTTTGTTCTTTACCCCTGTGTTCCTTCTTTGCTTCCTATTTCTTTTTACAGCAGACCCTTTAGCATTTTTTGCATTTTTTTGCATTGCTAGTTTGGTGGTAATGTATTCCCTTAGTCCTTTTTGTCTGTGAAGCTCCTAATTTGACCTTCAATTTTGATTGATAGCCTTGCTGGGCACAGTATTCTAGGATTCAGACCCTTTCTTAGCATTACTTTGTATATTTCATTCCATTCCCTTCTGGTCTGATAAGTTTTTGTTTAGAGATCACTTGTTAGTCTGATGGGGGTTCCTTTGTAAGTGACTTTCTGTCTCTCTCTGGTGGCTTTTAAGATTCTCACTTTGTCATTGATATTTGCCAATTTAATTATAATGTGCCTTGGCGTAGGTCTTTTGGGGTTTATTTTTCTTGGGCTCTTTGAGCTTCTTGGATTTGTGTAGGCTTTTTCTTTCCTATATCAGGGAAGTTTTCTGTCATTATTTCTTCCAACAGGTTTTCTATTCCTTGCTCAGTTTTCTGTCCCTCTGGAAGCCCTATTATGCAGATGTTGTTTTGTTTCATGTTGTCCCAAATTTCTCTTAGGCTCTCCCCCGGTTTTTTAATTTTTTTTTCTTGAAGCTGTTCTACTTGGGTATTTTTTCCTACCTTGTCTTCTAGCTCACTGATGTGGTTCTCTGCTTCTTCTAGTCTACTCTTCATACTTTCTATGGAGTTCTTTACCTCAGCAATGTCACTTTTTATTTCTTCTTGGCTCTTCTTCATTTCTTCTATGGTCTTCTTCATTTCTTCTAAGTCTTCTTCGTTTCTTCTCGGTTCTTCTTCAATCCCTCTTGGTTCTTATTCATAATGCCTTCCATTATCTTCTTCCACTTTATGACCATTTCTCTGACAGGTTGCTTTCTTCCATTTTGTTACCTCTTTTTCTAGTTAGGCTTGTTTTTCTTTCATTGGCAAGCTATTTCTTTGTCTCCCCATGGTCTCTCTTCTCTGTGTGTCTGGTTATGTAGTTCTCACTCTCCTGCATTGATTTAAAGGCTCAAAATATAACAAAACCAGGTGCAGCACACCAGGCACCAAACAGGAATGTATTCACGGTATTGGTAACACCAAATTAAAGGTGATTGCCAGAGAAAGGCAAATTAGGTGATAGGTGAGAAAGAAGAGAGTAAGGGAAAACACATGCACACACACAAAAGATGAAAGAAGGAAGGAAGGAAGGAAGGAAGGAAGGAAGGAAGGAAGGAAGAAAGAAAGAAAGAAAGAAAGAAAGAAAGAAAGAAAGAAAGAAAGAAAGAAATGCCAAAATAAATTTGGGAAAAGGGGACAAAGTAAAAAGAAAGAAATGGGGAATAAACTATAAATATGGGTTGAAAATCCTATAATACAGCCACTAATCCCACCAAAAGCCAGCAACAAATACCTGGAGATTGATATAAACTACATACAACAACTAATGTCAAGGTTAGGTGAGGGAACACAGAAGCATAAATCTATCACACACACACACACAAAAAAAACAATGCAAAGAACAACAACAAAACAAAATACAATGCCAAAAAAAAACCTACAAAACAAACTAAAAGAAAAGAATAAGCAAACCAATCTCACAAACATGCATAAAATATCGATATAATCAACACTCAAGTAAACAACAGCAACAGCACAGAGAGAAAAACAATTTAGGATAGTGAAGTCAGAGAAGTGAAAGGTGTGTATGGATTTGGAGCAGGTGGTTGCAGATTAGATATATAAGTGGGGTGAAATTTTAACAGAGGGTAGAAAGAAAGAATAAGGAAAATCTAAAACAGGAAAAGTGTAAGGGGAACAAGACATTAACTAGGGAAAGGTTAGCAAGAGAGTGGTGGCATAAGGGTGAATTTGAGGTATAGTAAAAATATACTAAAGGGTAGATAAAAATAGACTGTATAACACTAATCCCAAAGTAGAATAAAGATGAAATAAAATGGCACTTAAAAATGTTAAATAGTTGTAGAAATAAAATTGATTTCTTAATTTGTGTTATACAAGAGTCAATTTGTGATTCAGCCCCTGGCTGGCAGTGTTTCTGGATTGACCTCTGGGTCTATTGGTCCTCTCTAGCCTGAACTAAAATCCTGCTATCCCTGTGGTATTCAATACTGATTTGTGGGAATCGGCTGCCCCAGAGCTGCCTCTTTAACGGTGACCACCTGTTCTGATCCCCAGCCTCCAGAAAAACAGCTCCCCGATGTGGTCTCCCAGGCTATCCCCCACCAGGGGATCCCACATTCCTGGTTTAGCACTGAGAAACTCAGATTAGGAGAGGAAAAAATAAAAGTGCGCGAATTCAAGTTCTGTTCATATGTCTGCACGAAAACCCTTTCCCCCTTGGGTTTAGCAGCCAGCACCCTCACAAAATTGTTAGGCTGCCCTTCTTTGTCAGGTCCAAATTGGTTGCTTTCTAGGAATCCTTTCTGCCACCAGCTCTGAGGGCCCTCTTCCACATTTACCAGCTCCAACAGGCACAGACTTTTTTTTTTTTTCAGGCTCAAATCTCCATGCTTTGCCAGCTCCCCCTAACCCCAGGGGAAATCTGACCTTTGTGTGGCTGAGCGCAGAGCTCCTCTGAATTCGCTTCTGCGTCACTAGGAACCAATGTTCTGGGGGTCTTAGCCATCCAGTGGGTACTGCAGCTGTAAAATTTTCAGGACCTTCCCCTTCAAGATGTTGCAGTCTGCCTCCAAGCCAGTGGTTCCGAGAGAGAACCCAGCTGCACCCGGGGGCCGCTCAGTCAAGGGAGGCAAATCCACCAGTTCCCTTCCTTCTCCCGGAGCCCAGCTGTCCCCCAACTCACCAACAAACACTCCCTGCGTGACCCTCAGCTGCTTCCTCCATCTGCACCAGGACACAACTCAGAACATGGTTCTTCTGTTCCACCGCCATTTTTCCCCCATATGACTTCAGCATAATGTAATACTTCTGAAAATACCCTATTTCTGAATAAGATAAAATTCTGAGTAATAGATAGGCATGAATTTTTGGAGAACACTATTCAGTCCACTATAGTCTACCTTGCAGTCCCCTAAAATTCATATCCATCCCATACACAAAATATATTCACTTCATCAACATTCTCCAATGTCTTACCCCATTACATCATTAACTTTAAATCCAAAATATTTTCTAAATAGTATCAACTCTAATTATTTCAAAAATCAATATATAAATGATTTTCTGGATATAATTCATCCTGGTGCAAAATTTCCACCTCTGGGCTTATAAAACTAGAAAGCAAATTATTTACATCAAAATATAATAGTGGGATAGGCATAGCATAAGCTTTATCATTACAAAACAAAGAAAGTGGAAGAAATAAAAAGATCCTATTCCAAAGTCAGTTCACAACTAAGCAAAGAAAGTTCCATTAAATTTTAGTCTGAAATAGTTTTCTGTGGCTTTATGTTCTGTCCTCTGGGCCCTTGGCTGCAATGATAGCCCTACTCTGCAGAGCAAACTCCATAAAAACTTAATGTCTTAAGTGACAATTATTATCACTAAAGATTCTGAGGTTGACTTGGCACAGCTGGTGGTACTTGCTGGGATTTCTCAGACTCTTACAATCAATTTGCATTCACATCCCCTTAATCCTCTGATGGTCTGGACAATCCAGATGGTTTGCTGAAAGGATTTGTAACTGATCTACCATTGGTTAGAGCTGTTTGCTGGAACTCATGACATGGCCTCTCCAGGTGCCTGAGCTCTCAAAACATAGTATCTGTGTTCAGAGAGGGAACATTCTAAGAACAATGTTTTTTAAAAAATAGAAATCTAACCAAAACTACTACATATTACTTCTATGTTTGATTATTCATAGCAGTTGCAAGCCTATTCACATTTAAGAAAATGAAACCAAAATCCATATCTTGACAGGGGACTGGCAAAGTCATAATTCAGAACAGAATATGCAATTGGAGCTATTTTTAATATAACTTTAGAGACCCAAATTAATTAAACATATTTTCTATTTTCCATATTATTGTAAGCAATCATTTTGTTAAGATTCTAATACTTAATAATACAACAGTATTATTAGAGATTTTTTAGAAAAACTGAACCAATAACATAGATAGCTAAATACAAGCGTTCTCCCATATCCATAGGGGATATGTACCAGGACTACCAGCAGTTGCTTAAAACTGCAGATAGTATAAATACCTATATTTATTATGTTTGTTCCAATCATACATATCTTTTCACTTAAAGGAAGCACCTTTTAGCTTCTCTTTGGCATATCTGAATTGCCAACATCACTACTCTTGCACTTTGGGGCCAAGTAAAATAACTTTTACTTTAAGTTAAATGGGTTTAATAAACACAGGCACTGCATATTGTGATCTGATAACTAAAATGACAATGAATGAATAACAAGTGAGTAGTGTATATAGTATGAATATTTTGGACAAATGGATGATTCATGTTCAGGTAGGATGGAGCAGCATGGTGTGAGATTTCATCATGCTATTCAGAACATGTACAATCTAAAACATATACATTGTTTATTTATTGAATTTTCCATTTAATAATTTTGGGCCATGGCTGAACATAGGTAACAAACTGCAGATAAAGGAAAACTGCCGTAGATAGATAGATGTATGATAAATAGGTAAAGAGATTTATTATGAGGTATGGAATCATGTGATCATGAGGATGACAAGAACCACATTCTGTTAGTGGGAGATCCAAGAAAGCCAATGATGTAATTCCAGTTTCAGTCCAAAGGCCTAAGAACCAGAGGAGCCTGTGCTGTAAATGCACATCCAAGAGCAGAAGATGAATGTCCCAGCTCCCTGTTCCAGGGATGCAGGAAGTTATAGGGAGAAATTAGCCTTTCTGTCCCTATCTTATTCTATTTTGACTGTCAATGGATTGGATGATGTCCACCCACATTGGAGAGGACAATCTACTTTACTGAATCTAAATAGTCAAATCCTAATTTTACCTGGAAAAATCCTTACCATATGTGATACATGCTGTTAAGTCAGCTGCATCTCCTGATGATCCTATGAATGAGAGATGTCCAGAAAATCCTGTCCCCAATAACCCTGCACAGCTCCTGTAGACTCCTGTGTATGCATATCTATGGGTTTTTTATGGAGTAAACCCAGCTCATATTTGATTCCCCACTTCTGTTGCTGCTTTCTGTTTTTCCAAGAATTATTATCATTTCCGAAGAACCCTGCTTTGACATGATGTACCCAAACTATAGAATAGCTGCAGTTTTGTTATTTTTGCTTCCAGTGATTTTTCAGGCTTAATTTGATCTAGGACCCACTTGTTTGTTTTTCTGGTGATCCAAGGTAGAGTTTTTCTCCAACACCATATTTCAAGTGAGCTTTCCCCCATATAAGCCTTCTTTACTGCCTGGCTTTGCATCTGTATTTAGTAATTAAGAATATGAAGATGTAGATGATCTCTAATGACACATCTTTGCACTTGGGGATCTTTCTTAATTCTTCCTTTTCTCTCCTTTCAATTCTCAGTATTCTCTTGATTTCATAGCTGTAGTCTCTATTTGAATTGATATCTGAACCAATGTAGGCTAAATTTCTAACAATATAAATTTCTCTGTTGTCTATGTTAGGGTTGTGTATATCATCTACGGTCATGATTTTTGTCTTTTTCATTTTTTCCATGCACCCCAAAATTTAGTAGGCTGCAACATCATTTATTATCTTTTGCATTGATATGGGTTGTCTCAGCCTAGCTAAGTGGTCTTGCTTAGATCTCTCTCTCACCCATTACAGCCAGGTGTCAGATAGTGCAAGAGTCACCAAGAAGCTTCATAGACATGGCAGTTTATGCTGTTTGTCAATCAGGAGCTCAGCTGGAGCTTTCAACCAGAGACCCTACACATAGCCTCTTAATGGGATTTGAGCTTCAAATAGAGTGGCACCTTTGTTTCAGCTGGGAGCATCTCAAAAGTTAGCAGTCCAAAATATATGGAGCCGCAAGCTTGATTGAGGTCTACCACCAGAATTGGCAAGATGACTTTTTTCCTAATCCATTAAAGCATTCCCAGGCATTGCTCAAAATCAAATAGCTAGGAAATTAATGGAATTTCCTGATGAAAGAAGGACAATGTCACATTTCAGAAGAGCATGGTACTGGGTTTACAGCTGTGACCATCCCTGGAAAATATTACTTCAGAAAGGGTTTCTCTTGTGAGAAAGACCAAAAGGTAACTGCTATAGTCTGAATGTTTGCCTCTCCTCCCAATTTCATACATTGAAATCCTATCCCCAAAATGTGATAGTATTGGGATAGAAGGCCTTTAAGAGGTATTTAATTCATGAGGCTGGGACTCTCACAAGTGGGACTAGTGCCTTTATTTAAAAAAAGGCTTCTCAATGCTCCCTAGCCATTTCAGCCACGTGAGGAGACAAGGAGAAGACTGTGGCCTAGAAAGGGCCCTCTTCTAACTATGCTGGAACCCTGAACACACTCTTCCAGCCTCCAGAAGTATGATAAATAAATTCCTGATGTTTATAAGCTAAGCCAGCTTCTGGTGTGTTTCTTTAATAGCAGCCCAAATGGACAAACAGTAACTATCAGAATATATTTCCATTTTATTCTGGGGACAGAACTTGATGGAATATACACATTCTTTACCTTTTAGGAATGGCCATATCACTGATATCTCTCCAATAGAATGAACATAGAAATGTATCTTCCATTCCCATACCTAAGCCATAATTGTCACCAGTATGTTATTCCTTATATGCATTCTCTAATCGGTTGGCTAGGATAGTGATGCCCAGTGCAACATGGGAAACCATATGTTGAATATGACAATACCTCTGTTGCTCTGAGTCCCTAAATGACTGGATTGGACAGAATCGTTACTGACATAAACCTTGACCTTGATTTTTATATGTGAGATGTGTAATGTGTGTAGAATTCTAATATGACCCCCTCAATGACCCACACATTTGTATAATTCCCTCTTGTTGAGCATGTAAAGAATTTACAAATATGATAGGATGTTATTTCCATATTTTTGTAATATTCTGTGGCAAATGATATTTTGCAAAACTAATTACTTCCCAAAATCAGCTGTCATTCAGATAGAGAGATTATTTTGAACCTAAGTGGCTCTTTGTGGGGTGGGGGAAAAGATTTAAGACAGATATTTGAAGCATAGGAAAGACTTGATGTGGCAAGGAATCCAGGTAGCATTTAGGATAAGAGTCACCTCTGGATGACAACGAGGCAGGAAATGGGAATTATAGTTCCACAGTCACAAGGAACTGGAATTGACCAGCAATCTAAATGACCTTGGAAGAGTACCCCAAGCTCCAGATGACAACACAGATTGCCAAACTCAAATGACAACACACACTGCCAGGAAACTTGACTTATGACTTAATAGAGTTTGTATTATATAATTTACTATTTTATGTCTTTGTTGTACATGTAAAGTAATTTTGTTTTTTAAAAATTAATAGATTTTATATTTTAGGGCAGTTTTAGTAGACAAAAACATTACTCAGAAAGTAAAGAGACTTCCTCCTGCTCACAATTTCTCCTATTACTGTGTTGTATTTCTGTGGTACATTTGTTATAACTAATAAAACAATAACAGTATACCCTCCTATATAATAAAGAGGTGATATGCAAATTATCCCTCATGCCCTCACATGATGGCTGCCTATGACCAGGTGAGGGACGACCAAACAACTGAACAAGAGGCTGCATGGGGTGACCAGGCCAAAAGGGGTCCATGTGTGGTATCTAGGCCAGAAGGGGGGGTGTTGGGGATAACCAGGCTGGCAGGGGGGCAGTAATAGGTGACCAGGCTAGTGGGGGAGCACTTAGGGGCAATTAGGCTGGCAGGGAGGCAGTGAGGATGACTCCACTGGCTGGGGGGCATTTGGGGGTGACCAGGTCAGCAGAGGGCAGTTAGGGATGACCAGGCTGGCAGGGGAGCAGTTAGGGGTGATCAGGCAGGAAGGCAGGTGAACTATTAGGAGCCAGTGGTCCAGGATTGTGAGAGGGATGTACGACTGCTAGTTTAGGCCCAATCCCTAAGATCATGCCTAAACTGGCAGTCAGACATCCCCTAAAAGGTCCCAGATTGGAGAGGGTGCAGGCCAGAATGAGAGGTTCCCCTACCCCCATGCACAACTTTCTTTAACCAAGCCTCTAGTGAAAGTATAAAGCTAATTAATACTTTCTTTTTTTCCAGATGAGCAAATTAGCTATATCTACTCCTACATAATATTGTTGTTGCATATATGAATTCACTCTTTTTAGCACTATTAAACATTATAATTTCTGCTCTATATAGTTGGTAATAATTTATAATTACCAAATATTTATTATATTCCATTAATTCTTTCTTCTCATTCTTTCTACTTGGAGTTGTTTTGATAAAGTATATTTTGTATTAATTTACTTAGGGGATGTTTGCTATTTTCAAATTCTCTATTTTTGCTTATATGAATTTATTATTTAGTCATAAGCAACATTTTTGTTAATTATAGGTCATTAGTAGTTTCCTTTCTGCATTATTAAAGGTTTATTACACTATCTACTGACTTCCAGTGTGATCTTATACTTTACTTCATGTTCTTTCATTTATTTTACATCTATTTATCAATTTTGTTTCTGCATCCTGGATAATTGTTCTAATCTGTTTTCTAGTTCATCAGCTTACATTTTCACAGTGTCAAATGGATTACTAAGTGTGTCCTGTGTTATTGATTATTTTTCTTTAATTTTAATTTTTTAATTTATTTTCTAAATGTCACTGGACTCTGTCCATATCCTTAATATTATTTAATTATTTTCAAAGTTAGTAAATTAAGTTTATATGCTTATGTACAAATACATTATGTATTAGTGTTTTCATGTAATATAGTATATATCTCTTTCTGCTCTCTCTTTCTTATAATATTTATCTCTAATTTATACTCTTTTTGTTTCTGTTAGGATATTATTTACTATGTTTACAGATTATTTTAGAAGTATTATTTATGAGATAACACTGAGTACAGGGATAAAGAAGCTGTTTTCAAGTGAGTATATGGATATGCTTGTGGAAGATGTGAATCAATACATATTTAGTGTATGATTTATATCTTGAAATTTATGAAACCCTAGTGATGCAAGCTTGCACTTTAAATCAGTGTGAATGCCAAAGTTATTTGATGCTTCTCAGAAATAGTTTTCCTTCTTCCTGTCTAATAGAGCCACAAAGAATCTAAGTGTGATGGGAAGGCTGTTCCTACTGATCCAGTTGTCCCAAGAGAATAAATCTTTTAAAGGGTTCAAACTTAATATGAGAAAGTTCTTCTTTAAGTTATTCAATTTGTAGTCTCTAAATTTTGATTTCTAGACTTCTTACTCAAGTAAGACATGAAAATTGCAGTGGATTTCTTTAATATTAACAAATGTTCCTGAGACAAATATAATTTTCTATCTTTCTCTTAACTCTCAGTAACCTAACTTCTTCTTAATTTTAACCTTATGATTCCTTTATATTTTATAAAATTACTAGAGGCCTGGCGCATGAATTTGTGCACAAGTGGAGTCCCTGTGGGTGGTCTGCAGAAATCAGGCCAAAACCCACACTCTAACACTACCTGCAGCTCCTACCTGCCATTCCCACCCATCCCAGCCCCTGTGCCTTCTGCAGGCTCACACCTAATCAGTGCCAGTTGGGAGAGGCTCATGTTGCAGCAGCAGTGCTTGCCAGTCATGAGTCCTGCATCTGGCACCCTACCAAGGGGCATGGCCTGAAACCTTCTTTTTGACATCCCGCGAGTAGTCCCGGATTGCAAGAGGGCACAGGCCAGGCTGAGGGACTCCATCAGTGCACGATCAGGATGTGGAGGGACCTCAGGAGGGCTCCAGGGCATGTTCGGCCCATCTTGCTCAGTTCTGATCATCAAGACCCTAGAAGCAAGTTAACCTACTGGTTGGATCATCTGTCCCATGCTGCTCAACCAGTTAGCTGTCTGCCTATTGGTGGTCAGTGCATGTCATAGTGAGCGGTTGAGCAGCCTTAGCATATCATTAGCATATTACATTTTGGTTGGTTGTTCAGTTGTTATGCTGTTTGATCTGTTTTCATATTACCTTTTTTATTATATAGGATAATGTTTTTAAATATATTTTTATTGGTTTCAGAGCAGAAGAGAGAGGGAGAAAGGGAGAGAGAGATATAAACATCAATTATGAAAGAGAATCATTGATTGGCTGCCTCCTGCACACCTTCTCATTGGGGATCTATCCTGCAACCCAGACATGTGCCTTTGAACAGAATTGAACCCAGGACCCTTCAGTCTTCAGGCCAATCCATTGAGCCAAACCACCCAGAATAAAATTATAATGCTTTTAATAAGATTTTCAGATTGTTTGCTTAAATGTTTACTTGTTTTTAGTGTGATGTTTGGTCTAAGTATTCTAATACATCTCATTTTCTGAAAATATGATGGAAGAAGGTAGTTGCAAATAAAATGACTTTTTATTCCCACTACCTGGAACATGAGATGAAGTGAGGTAAATATATAAACTAATTTCTAGGCAAGTGGATAATTATCCAGCCAGATGTTAAGGAAACTTTCTATAGCAAAAGTAGATCCCTAATGTCAAAAATGTTTTAGAAGGAAGAAAATAAACAGATCTGTTTAAATTACCCAGAAATTAAGGCTATTTATGGACTGTGTATGTTCATCAATAAATTAAAGTTACAGAATAGGTTCTTAAAAATCTTCTGGAGAAGGTGATTATTTTAAAATTAATGAGCTCCTGAAATGAATGAGAATTGTGACAAGAATTCCAAATACAAATGAGCTCAATAATATAGGCTATTCTCATTATAGTGATCCTTGCCTGTGCTTGAACAGGTATTCACAATTTTCTAGAAGCAATCTCTAACATTAGGCTCCCCATGTATGAGAGTGGTTAGTAATTTATCTTTCATATAATATGCAATTATTTTGTAATTTTATTTGTTTTTTTAAATATAATTTCTTTTATAGTATTAAAATCTAGATATTTATCGAAAATCTTTATCCTATCTAATAAAGAGAAAATATACTAATTGACCATCACACCCTCACAAAGATGGTAGTGCCCACAGCCAATAAAAAGGAACTATGCTAATTGACTGCCATGCCCTCAAAGATGGCATTGCCCACAGCCACTGGGTGGCACCCAGTCCCCTCAGACCCTCCGGGGTGGGCCAGGCAGCTCCATGTGCCTGCCTCCAGAGTCCCCCAGTCTCCGTAGCCATCTAGCTATCCAGGGTCAGCCCAAGGCACAGGCAATCTTCGGATGACAGTTGCCCAGCCAACACCCGAGGCACAGGCAAGCCTCAGATAGCAGCTTCCCAGCCACCCAGGGCCACCCAAGGCTCAGGTAATCAGAGCCAGCTGAGGCTTGCACTGCTGGCAGTAGCAGCAACAGAGGTGTGATGGGGGTATTGTCTTCCCCTGATCACTGGGTCACCTCCTTTCCCTGAGGGCTCCCAGCTTGTGATAGGGGGCAAGTCAGGCTGAGGGACTCCCCCTCCAGTGCATGAATTTTCATGCACTGGGCCTCTAGTAATATATATAATTGCTTCTAGAAAGTAAACAATTAGTTTTACTTACAGAGTTACTATGCTGGCTGAGGTGATTGATCTTGTTTGTTAGTGGAGAAATTGGACTGCCATTCCACAACAGAGGTAAGAAAGATTATGTCTGGAATAAAGAGATGTGTTAGTGTCTTTCAGTGCTACCATAACCAGATATTAAGGTCATTTGAAAACTACAATAACCCAGTCCAGCAGGACTACTAGTGACTCAGATCCCTGAAGAATAAAGATTTGGGTCATCACACCTGGTAAAGAACCAGAACCAGCTAAAGTGCTTGTTCAAGGCAACAGGACTATAAAATGGATAATGGAAGAAGGCAGTTACAATTACCAGTTATAACAACATGACCAGCTATAACAATGAGGACTATAATTGCCATGAATATTCCTACTTATTTTTTGTGCATGTGTATGTATCCCATGGATCACAGGATGCCTAGATATTTGACTAAACATTATTTTGGTGTATTTGTGGCAGAGTTACTAGAAGAGATAAAGGATTTAAATCAGTAGACCAGTAAATCACATCACCCTTCCTAATGTTTTTGGTCATCATCCAATTCATTAAGGGTTTGTATAGAATCAAAAGGTGGAAAAAGGAAGGTTTCACTCTTTTTTGTCTGAATGCTTGAGCTGAGACATATATTTATGCAACTTTAGTGCTCCTCGTTGTCAGACTTTCAGGTTCAGATTGAAGTCAACACCATCAGCTTTCTAGCACTCAAGCCTTTGAACTATACCTCTAGATGTTCTTGGTCTCCAGCTAGCAGATGGCAGATTTGGGGACTTATTCATAATCATGAGTCAATACCTTACAATAAACCAATATCTATCTATCTATCTATCTATCTATCTATCTATCTATCTATCTATTATCTATCTATCATCTATCATCTCTCTATTTTCCAAGTGGTTGTTTATTGTTGTGTGTTCTATGAGTTTGTTTGTTTGTTTTCAAACTATAAGGGAAAGTTTATTTAGAAAGTCACAGGGGTAGAAGTGAGCTGCAGAAGAAATGGGCTTAGGAAACAAGTGATAGAGCCAAATGAAGAGGCCTTGAACTTAGGAGAAAGAGAGAGGCAAGTAAATTTTTCCTGGGGGAGTGGAGTGAGGAAAGGTATGCTCCATAGAGAGAGCCCCCTTGTCTGTTTGTTTTGAGAATGTTGATTTACCCAATAAGGAATATAAGTGTAAGAATCACAGCTTTAGTTTATTTCCTCAGGATAGTTACAAATAAGTGGTAAAGCCACAACATGACACTAAATATTCTTTTTAGTTCTCTGTTATTTTCAGACTAGTAGAAATGAAAAAAAGTGAGTTATGGCTCAAGTCAGTTTATTTCTTAAGATATCTGAATTCCAAATGAGAAGGAAAGAAATGAAACAGAACACTTGAAATAATCTTCTGTTATATTATATCTGAATACTTTCTTAGAAGTACCTGAAGTTTTTTGAGAAGTTCTTTCTCTTGGCATATAGAATTATATTTTTCTTGGTAAATATTTTCTCTGCAAATGCATTTTCTCTGCTCTAAAAATAAGTTATACAATACTCAAGGACAAGGTAACTGGCTTGTTTATATCACTCTTCATCATTGCCCACAGTGGGGTTCATAAGTGCTACTAATTCTATTTAGGCAATTATATAAAAAGTAAAGTTATTTGAAAAAATTTATTTTCTCTTTATGGGTTCATGCATGTGTGTGTTCAAATATAAAGCCTTCACAGTGCATTAATGAAAGACTTTGCATTTACATTAAATTCTTTAAATTATACATTAATTGAACTTTGGACATAAACTTAGCAAATGTAATTTTTCCGTCATTACCATTATTAAATCCTCATTTAGTAATAATCAGAACAAAATATCATGTCCATTTAGTATTTTAAAGAATTGTTTTCCCTAAAACAAAAATAAATAAATGTTTTATATCCTTGAAAGAGGAAATAATCCTTCATACTGTTTTCCTTTTTATTTAAAGTCATCTTAGTTCACAGCAAAGCTATAAGTATAAATATAAATTTATAATTTATAAAATATTTGTTTCTACTTATTTATTGAGTCAAACAGGGAATTGGGTGAAGTTTCCTTAAAGAATATAGAAAAACAATGCTCATTTTAGCAACGTACAGTTTGCCTCAGATAACATAACACACAGAATGTGATATGTAACAGATGGTTGCATAAAAGTAAAATAGTATTTCCCTTTTGGTGCTTTTATATTTATGTGCCTACTTATTGGAGGAGAAAACCTAATCTGCTAGATTTTTTTAAAAAAGAAATGGAGATTTAAGAGAAAATTTCTAAAGATGGAATTGCTATTTTGCATGTTATATTAAAGCTACTAAAAAAACTGTAAATATAAAAATTCTTCAGTTCACATAGTCCATTTGGGTATAGCAGTGCAAGAATTGGCAAAGGCATCTGTAAAACTTTGTTTGCAAAACCATGCTTGAAAAACATACATTAAAGTCTTTCCACTAAAGCTTAGTATTAATAAATTAACTGACCTAACTTTCTGTTTAATAGTGAAGATTATCATGTCAAATTAACTGTGTGTGTGTGTGTGTGTATGTGTGTGTGTAAAAGAGGCTTCATAAATATAAAACAAATGAACTCAAATACACAACTAATATCACTGATTTACTATCTTGCATACAAATATAAAACACTTAAATTTATTTTTATTATATGTTGTTTATTACAGTTTTACCCTAATTTCTTAGATGAGAAAAATTGATGTTTTAAAAATAATCACATTACAATAAGATACCATCTCACACCTGTTAGAGTGGCCATTGTTAATCAAACAATAACAAGTGTGGGAGATTTTATGGGGAAAAAAATGAACCCTCATGTAGACTGGTACAACCACTATGAAAACAACCTTGCAATTTCTCAAAACATTAAGAATATAGCTTCCATATGATCCAGTAATCCTTCTCCTGGGTATAAACTAAAAACCTCAAAATCATGTATTTGCAGAGATAGATGAGCTCCTGTGTTCATTGCAGCATTATTCATGGTGGCCAAGATATGGAAGCAACCAAAGCGTCCTGCAATAGAGGACTAGATACAGAAGATGTGGTGCATATACACAATGGAATACTACTCAGCCTTAAGAAAGAATGAAATAGTGCCATTTGCAGCAACATGGATGGACCTTGAGAACATTATGCTAAGTGAAATAAATCAGACAGAAAAAGCTAAGAATTATATGATTTCACTCATATGTGTGAAATAAAACTGAAAATCATGCAGTGTGGTGCTTGCCAGAGGAAGAGATTGGGGGAGTAGGGGGTCCTAATATATCATGACAGGAGAAGGTTTGACTTAGAGTAGTGGACACATGCTCACCATATATAGATCTTATAACATTGAAATTTACGTGTTCATGTTGACCAATGTCAACCCACTATACTTAATTTAAAAAATAAAATAATTTATCTAAGTTTAGAGGGCAGGATTGTGGTAGTCTTGACATTGTGCTTCACCACACACCTTTCAAATTATGCCACAAGATGATAATCAAGAAAGCAACTTTGTCTTTATATATTGGAATCTTAGGGTCTTATTATTTTTGTGATAATTTAGAGTGAATTATTCCAGCACAGGTAGAAGTAGATTTGTTTATACCATTAATAAAGTATGAGCTTCAGGATTTTTTACTCCATTACACAAAACTCCTTAAACTTGAAGCACTTTTCAGATAACTTACCAGAGTTTATTGTACTTCAGAACCCCATTTGTACGTTCTCCATGTAATCAGATGGAGATATAATAATCTATAGTGTTTTATTTTGGCCATGTATTTTAAAAGAATCTATGGCCTTCATGAAAAAAAAATTGAGCAATGTGGTGATGAGTATGGATTATTGCTCTCAGAATAGTACACTTTACATCCCTTTTCAAGTTGTTCTCAGAACTCAGCTCTAGAGACCTTACCTTCAGTATAAGAGACTTGAGAGCAGGGATTATGTGTTATTCATCATTTCACTACCAATGCCTAGACATAGTGCTTGCCAGTTAGTACCTCAATAAGCTGAAATATCTTTCTTATTAGTGGTATATTCATTTCAAGCAAAAATAAAAAGTTTAATATTTCAGGGTTCTATGGCTAGAAAGACTATTCAGAAACAGTAAACATTTCCAGCACTGATCACTTAATAAAAGTTTGGGTTTTCTCTAATATTGGCTAGGCTAGGGGATCAATATGGGTGGACTTTGGAAAAGATGCTAGGCAATACTCTATTTGTCTCAGACTTAAAAATAAAATTATAATAGATGCTGACTAGGAATAAGAAAAGTGAGACCTACAAGTAGATTACAACCTGGATATATGATTGATAAGCCAAAGTAGATGATCTCATATTATTCTCTATAAAACTTGTTCTGATCGGGATATATGCATGTGGCTTTCATGTGTGGGTTTTACAGCATCCATACAGCAGTACATTGTGTGTTTTATCCCATTTCTTTGTTTTCTGATCCAAAAGATTCAGCATAAACAAACATGCCCAAACACACCCACACCCAAAGCATGTACGTGCATACACGAGTACACTAATTTTTAACTTTTGGCACTAGGTCTTTTATTTATTGTGGTCTTTGTGTCTTTATTACAGTTTTATGACATTAAAGCAATATTAGAATGGCATTACAATGGCATTAAAATCTGATTAAGTTTGTAAATTCAATTCAAAGTGCAGCAGTTTTTGTTTTGTCATTTTTTTATATTGTTGTTAATCCTCACCAAAGGCTATTTTTCCATTGATTTTTTTTTTAGAGAGAGAGAGAGAGAATGGGAGGGAGGAGGAGTGACTGAGAGAGAGAAACATTGATGTGCGACAGACATGTTGATTGGTTTCCTCCTGCACTCTTCCTGACCCAGGCCAGGGTGAAGCCCGCAACCAAGGAACATGCCCTTGTCCAGAATCAAACCTGGAACCCTTCAGTCTGTGGGCTGATACTTTTTCCTCTGAGCCCAATGGGTTAAGGCAGTGCATCAATTTTTGAATGGAAAACTTCTCAAATAAATATATTAATTTTATAAAGCCTGGGCTCATCAACTTTTTTAAAAGAAAATTCAGAGAAGAACTCAGTCAACCATAGACAAATTGATGAGCCTGCAAGGGCAGGGAGAATCAGAAGAATTAGAGCTCGAGTCGAAAATGTAATATCACATATACACACACAAAATGGTTCTTATATTTTAAGGATCTAAAATGTGTTGAATTATTTTGACTGAAACAACAGTGTCTGAAGCCAAAATAATATCATTAAGTATATTAAAACATAAAGCAGCATGTGGTAAAGCAATGGTAATTCTTATAGTGCTATTTAAAAACTGGGTCTATTGGATACAATGTAGTAAATGCCAGCTGATCATGATGTTGCTCCCTGCTACCAATAGGTAAAGTCTAAAAGGTGTTGAAAGACTCAGACATACAGAGGACAAATGATGGCTGCCAGAGGGATGGGGAGTAGGGGGACTGGGTCAACAGTGAAGGAATTGAAAAGTGCAGATTGGTAGGTAAGTTACAAAATATTCACAGGGATGTAAAGGACAGTATGAGAAATACAGTCAGTATTACTCTTACAGCTATGTATGGCCAGATGGGTATTGGAAACATCATGGGGAACACTTTGTAAAGTATATGATTATCTAATCACAATGCTGTTCACCTGATACTAGTACAAAATAATATTGGATATAAATTACAATTAGATTCTTAAATTAAATAATAAACAAAAGGTGCTGAAAGAATACAAATGCACCCATGCACTAAGGCTGACCAACATCTTTAGATCAAGGGATGAGCAGACCAAACTGTGTGCTTTCTCATTCCTGTGACTTTGCTCAAGATGTTCTCTCTAGAGGGAATCATTCCCTTGTCCTCCCTTCTCTTACTCTTTCCTCATCCCCATGATAAAACTTCAGTATGAACATCTCGGGGAAAGTCTTTTATGGTCCCTTTGGTGAGCTAAACACTTCTCCATCTTCTCCACTAGAGTAAATGCTCCAGAGTGTCATGGTTATTTCTTTCTTCCACTAACCTGAAACCAGGTGAAGAGAGAAGCGTCTCTTTTGCCGCAGCATAGATGGCGCTGGGGAGCATGATGCTAAGCGAAATAAGCCAGTCAGAGAAAGATAAATATCACATGATCTCACTCATTTGTAGACTATAATGAACAACATAAACTGATGAACAAAAATAGATTCGGAGCAGAGAAATATTAATCAGACCATCAAATTTATGGGGAAGGTAGGGGAAAGGGAGAGAGAAGGGGGAGGGGGGGAGAGGTCAACCAAAGGACTTGTGTGCATGCACATAAGCATAACCAATGGACACAGCTACTAGGGGTGTGAGGGTATGTGCTGGGGGTGGGGGTTGCCTGGGAGAGGTTAATGGGGGAAAAATAAGATATATGTAATACTTTAAATAATAAAGAATTAAAACAAAAAAGAGAGGGGGATGGCAGCGGACGAGCTCTCGATTTCGGGGCAGTCGGCGCCGCAGGGCCAGGCCCAGGGCCAGTGGGCGCTCCCTCCCCCCCCCCTCCCCCTGCGCCGCCGTCGCAGCTCCGGGGCCCGGCGGGCAGGAGTAGCCCGCAGGAGAAGAGCCTGGGGCTGCTCACCGCCAAGTTCGTGTCGCTGCTGCAGGAGGCGCAGGATGGTGTGCTGGACCTCAAGGCGGCTGCAGGGACTTTGGCTGTGAGGCAGAAAAGAAGAATTTATGATATCACCAACGTCTTGGAAGGGATCAACCTGATTGAGAAAAAATCAAAAAAACAGCATCCAGTGGAAAGGTGTGGGCGCTGGCTGCAACACTAAGGAAGTCCTGGAGAGAGTGCGAGACCTCAGAGCCGAGGCTGAGGACCTGGGCCTGAAAGAAAGGGAACTGTATCAGCAGAAGTCCTGGCTGCAGCAGAGCCTCAGAAATGTGACGGACGACACCACTCCCAGCAGGTTTTCCTACGGGACTCACGAGGACATCTGCAATTGCTGCCACGCTGCCACATTGTCGGCCATCCAAGCACCTGCTGGCACGCAGCTGGAGGTCCCGCTTCCAGAGATGGGTCAGGATGGACAGAGGAAGGACCGGATCAACCTGAAGAGTCCCTCGGGCCCCATCCACGTGCTGCTGATAAATGAAGTCCAGTTCCTCTCAGCCTGTGGTTTTCCCTGTTCCCCCACCGGACGACCTCACGCAGCCCCGCTCTCCGCCTTCAACTCCCCGCACTCCGCACAAGCCCAGCCCCGCCCCGCCGAGCCCCCCAGGACCGCCCACCTCTGAGAGGACCCCCGGCCTCCAGCGCCTCCCAGCCACAGACTCCGCTCCAGGATCTGTTACTGGAGATATCACTGATGAGCTGATGTCTTCTGAGGCGTTTCCTCTCCTGCGGCTCTCCCCACCCCCGCCGATGACCACAGCTTTAATTCAGATGACAGCGAAGGAGTGTGTGACCTGTTTGATGTCCAGAGACTAAGTTATTAGACTCCTTGGAAACCTGGGAGAGTCATCTACCTCTAACTGAAACACTGTAGACTTGCTAATAACCTGAGTATTCATAATGAAGTAACACCTGTTTAGGTCTCTGATGCCGATGTCTTCTCCCCCAATTCTTGCTCTCCGACTCACAAAACGTCAACTGTGAAAACAAAGGGCTCCGAAGTCCCGAGAAACACTAAAAGGTTAAAGGTCATCAGAAACTGAAATGGCCCAGGGCTCATCACTCACTAGTATTTGTGTTCTGCTTTTACTGCCATGAAACTGTCCGTGTTTCTGCACTCCAGCCCTGAGTCATTGCCACGTATGAAGTGAAGGTGTCCAGGAGGCTACAGTCACTTCCCGTGAAGAGTTTGTGAAGTGCCTTCGTCCTCACACTTTTAAGTTCACCGTGTTTGCTGACTCCTGACATTCCACTTTCCTGGATTATAGGAGAGGGCTGTTTATGCAGTTTGTTTTTAAAATGCCTGTACAATAACAAGATTTTTTAAAAAAATAAAGTTGTATAAAGCATTTAAAAAAGAGAGAGAGAGAAATATCTCTCCTCACCTACTAATGTGAGCATTTTTCCTTCTACGTTTAGATCTCATCCTTTCCAGATGAAATTCATCCCTACAAAGGTATAATATAATAGCTCTTCTTGTGGCTCTGCAGTCACAGCATGCGGTATACATAACAAACGCTGCTCAATATACAAATGAATTATGTCTTTTCTTTCCTTATTTGCCATAAAGAGAAGAAAAATTAACTTACAAGGTAGTAATGAAAATTGTAGAGTATTTTAAAGTAATATTTTATAATGCCCTAGGAACCAACTATTCCTTAACAAAATAAACATGTTATTCATGTTTAAGAATATGAAGTTATCTGTTGAGTCCATTTGTTTTTAGTTCCTTCTCTTACTAGTTATTTTACAAAATTTTCTTACAAATTTCATTTTAAGAATTCTTATTCAAGAATTCTATAGTTTCTTTACCTTTTTAAAACTATTGGCACATAAACCCATTGCTAGATTAATTTATTTTAAAAATTAGATTACATGGGTTTGTTATAGTTACATAGAAGAAATAACATAGCAAAGTTAAGCAGTGTTAAAAAAGTGTCGAGGAAATTAATGTCTAAAATCAGACTTTTGCTCCAATCTCATTTTTTTATATTTATTACCTTGTGACTTTGGATAGAATCATATGTAATTGTCCATTTATAAAGAGGGGATAAATGTAATTCCCCCCACTTTGAGTTGCTGGAGAAATTAAATGAAATAATAATTATTAAGAATTTTCATAGTTCCTGGAACATAATAGATGTTCAATAATATTGGCTATTTTTCACTTTAATAGAGAACTAACAAGCGACAAGAAAGGAAACTAAGTAAAAAAAAAAAAAATCAATCAACCCTGACTACCAAGGCTCTCTAGTTGAGGATCCCAGGAAATACACAGTTATTAGGTTTATGGATTATAAGTCAGATGAAAGCCTATGTGAAAATTGGAGCCTGAGATAGAAGGGTCCCACTAACGACCTTGGTGAGAAAAAACAATCAGCAGAATCATTGATCCATAAAGCATGCTGCAAGGTAGCCTAAAGGAGATCTTTGAAAAGATAAAATCAGCACAGAATAAAGAGGAGCAGAATTACAGAAGCAACTGGGAGGAAACTATTTTCAGAAGTTTTGAATTGTTGTGTATGTGTGTGTTTATTTTTTTTACTTTCAAAGACATCTTTATGAAAGTTCTTTAAATGTTTTCTGCAATTATTCTTTTACAGTGTAAAGGACAGGAAACAAATGGAGTTGAGGCTATCTGCAACAGGAATTCTACCTATGAGACATCGTTAAATAAATCACAAAGAAACATTATACTATTTTATATTAGCAAATTTTATATCAATGAATATATAAATAGCAATATGTTTTCTTTGTTATTAGGTTATTAAAATATTAACAGTCACAAAATGGTATTTTAGAAATAGTCCATTTTAAATGTAGTTCCTAAGTGAAAATGTATTAAATTTTAATTGATATCCGTTGTCTACAGATTTGTCAAAATTAAATTAATTTTAAAGTAGTGGCAAAGTAACAGTGGACCCAAGAATATGTGTAGCTGCATATTGCATCAAAGAAAGATATTAAATCAATGTTATGCCTATAATGCAATTCTAATCCCATTACCAATAACTAAATTTTCAATAAAAAAGGTGATTGAATCAGTGTTGAAATTTCTGTCCGGGAATGGTTTTTATTTTAATATTATGACTATGTTTCAATGAACAGAGCCTCAAATCATTCCTCATTCAGATATCTAAATCTTTTAATTTAGTAGATAAGAAAGATGACCCAGAACCTGGTAGTTTCAGTGAATTCTGAAAGAAAGATCCAGCTGAATTGTTGGCTCATATTTTTTGTTTATTTTGAAGCTGGAAGAGCTGGTAATCAAGGTCTGTGTTACCACATGGTGACTGCTTCCTTCAGGCGGAGGGAAACGGCTGAAGCCCATCCCCAACTATTCCATTGCTCATCTCAGAGCTACTTCAAATTTTTTTTAAGTTACCTGCCTGACTGTGTAGATATTTGATTCTGTGCTCATAATGTGTAGTATTCTACCTCTTTCAACTCCATCATCATTGTGTGTGTGTAGATCACAAACACAAACATATATATATACATATATATATATGTGTGTGTGTATATATATATATGTATATGTATACACACACACATACACACACCCACTAGAGGCCCAGTGCATGGATTTGTGTACCTTTGGGACCCATCAGCCTGAACTCTCTCTCACAATCCAGGACTCCTTGGGTAATGTCAGACTGCTGATTTTGGCCCAATCTTGGGATTAGACAGAAACTGGCAGTCTGACCTCCCCTGAGGGATGCAGTAGTGTGGGAAGTGGCAGGCGGCCAGGGAGGAGCCCAAGCCCAAGCTGGGTGCTGCGCCACTCCCATTCATCCCAGCCCCACCCACTGTGCCAGCTGCAGTGCCACTCTGTAGCACTGCTGTGAAGGCAGGAGAGGCTCGTGATACCCCAGCTGTGTTCATCAGCCATAACCCCAGTATCTGGTGCACATTGGTCACCTGAGCAGACAGCGGGTGTGCACTGACCACTAGGGGACAGCTCCTTAGTTGAGTGTCTGCCCCCTGGTGGTCAGTGTACATCACAGCCATAGGTCAAGTGATCACTTAGGCTTTTATATAGAGATATATTAGTACATATATATTTATATATGATAATATATATTTATATATGAATATATATATATATATATATAATTAAACCTAGAGAAATCTATGAGAGAAAATACAACAGACTTACATTTACCCCCAAAATATATATAATTAGAATGGAATGGTGAGAAGGATATTAAATTTTTATCTGTACTTTTCTGTATTATTTGAATTGCTAAATTATATATGTGTTACTTCCAAATTCAAAAACAACTTTCATATCAAAGATACCATTAAAGACCAAAAAAAAAAAAAAGAGACAAATTATCACTGGAATTAAGAAGGGTGATTATACAGTCTACCAGTATCTAAAGAATTCCACATAAACAGCCCTAGTTTTGTTAAACCTTAACTGTATAGTCATATTAAAAACTCATACAATTAGCACATGGGAAAAAGGAAAATTCCTCAAGAATGAAGAATCTAAATCCCTGTACTTAAGGAATTTATAATTCACTGGGGAAATGTGAACAAAACCAAATTGGAAAAAATAAGCAAAAAAATAGATAGGCACAGAGTTCAAATAATGAAAGAATAAGTATAATTCTCTTAATAAGTGTAACATATATTTAGTGCTGAAAAGTTCTTATTTTTTTCAAGTACATATTTTCAAGTGTATAAATCTATTAATTCAACTTATCTTCATAACATATTTAGGGGCTAGGAAAGTAGGTATCGTCATTCTTATATTTCAATTTTAAAAAAAAAATATGTTCAGAAAGGAATTTATCTCCCTGTGTTTACACCAAGCTGGAAATAGATGTAAAATTTATTTTTCACTAAACCACTGGCCCTTTACTGTAATGTTCTGTCTTAGAAAGTATTTTAAAAGGTTATATATCAGAGTATTCAATTCCATCTTCATAAAATGGAGCTGGATCCTTACAAACTTGATATTTAAATATAATTTTGGATAGAAACCTCCTAAGTTACCTTTAGGACATGTTCTCCTAATGACTGTCAATGGTCAACCTCATTAGAAATTTTTGAGGTTGATAAAAATCTCAGATCTCAATTGATAAAATATAGATTTTTAACTTTGATCTCTTATCTGAATAAATAAGTCTGGGGTTGGCATTAAAATATGTCCATTTTAAAATAAACTTTCCAAGATTAAGAAACCTTTGTTGTTTACATAAAGGGAGGAACCTCTGATTTAGTAAAAGGAAACGAAAAAGAGAGAGTTCGTGTATGCTGCAAATATAAGGAAAATAACAAAAATTCTAAGTAGGTTTTTTTTTAAAGGAACAATGTGCAGAAAACCTTGACCTGTGTGGAACATGTAGGAGTTTAATCTGAACACGTTTAAAAAGGTGGGTTTTGAAGTTGTTGTCAGTGGGGGTCCATCTGGCAATAATTTTGCTGCCCTGCGAGTAGCTTCTCCTTTAATTCAAGGTGAGCATCAATGTAGTCTTAAAACATCAATAGAAGTGAATTTGATTCTGTAGGAGCCTGAGGCTATTGCTTGTATTTTCTCTGGTTCTGTGTCTGTATCTGTTCCCAAATGCCCATTCAAATAATCATTCACATCAGATATTAATAACAGAATTTACAAGGTTAGACACAAAGCTCCCAACAAAAGTGCCTGGGAAAAAGACATCTCAAACTCATTCTGTAAACTTTGAAATAAAGCAAACCTCTTTAATCAATGCTTACTATTTATGTCACATTGTTTTAGGTGGAATAATTTTGCTAAGTGAAGGATCTGTCGATGGAGGGGAGTGGTCAAAGGCTAGCTGGACAGGAAATAAATTATTTAATAATTCTCATAAAATATGATATAGATTTGAACCATTTTCAAATGGGAATGGAATGAAAAAGGTATTTGTAGGAGAAGTTAGGAAGGAATATTTGAAAATATTTGATGATGGAATAAATACAGATGTAGATAATTATATAAATGTGAAGAATCTCATTGAGTTCAATTACCCAACAAAATTATATGTTTAAATGATTTCTAGTGAGCTGATTGTTAAAAACATTGATGAGATTACTTTTTAGCATGTAGAGGAGTTTAAGACTAGATGGTGATTAAAGTGATTTCTGGCCCTACCTCGTTGGCTCAGTGGATAAAGTGTAGGCCTGCAGATGGACATACCTCAGTTGCAGGCTCCTCCCTGGTCCAGGCCCTGGACGGGGCTCATGCAGGAGACAACCAACGGGTGTGCCTCTCTCACATCAATATTTCTCTCTGTTTTTCCCTCTCTTTTCCACTCTCTAAAAATCAATGGGAAAATATTCTTGGGTGAGGATCAAAAATAAATAAATAAATAAAATAATTTCTAAACTTGAATGTTAAAAATTGACTATAGAAATAATTATGCATAAGCTTTTAAAAATGGGGAGGAAAAACACGGTTCTTATGTTGCATATAAAATCATGTGGTGGCTTTTAAATAATAATTGTCCTTGAAGTTTCGACATTCTCTCATTGAGATACGGAGTGTGTAGCCATCTCCTTGATTCTGGGCTGTTTTGTGACTGCTATGACCAACAGAGTAAAGCAGAAGGATGCTATGTGACTGCCAAGACCACCTGGTTCTCTCATGATGCTACTGTCCATAAACCCCTCTTATAATGTCCATCTAAAACACAGCCATCACGATGTGAGAAGCATAAGCCAATGAAGAAGCCATATGTTGACTGTATGTTTCCTAGTGCCAGCTGGGCTCATCCTACTGCCACTCTGCCTCAGGTTGAGTGACAAAGACATCTTGGAAATAGACCTTCCAACCTAATTTTTCTACCCTTCAAGTATTTGAGTCTAGCTGTAGTTTCCTTTCTGAATTTCTGGTAGACAGAACCTGTGCACTGAATAAAAAAGTGCCCTGCTTTACACAATAAGACTAGGACACTGTGATATATAGTAATAGTCATCAGAGCAGTCCCAATCAGTCAGATCTTCCCAGCTGAGGTTCAGCCATTATGGCACAGGCACAAGCCATACCTGCTGTGTCCTCTTTAGAATTTCTACTCCAAAGAATCCATGAACATTATGAAACATTTTTATACCACTAAATTAGGGGAGTTTGTTATCCGACAATAACTACTAAAACATATAGCCTTTTGAAAGTGTGATAAAAATAGTGGGTGTCTTCCCTACATTGCACTATACACAAAATATTGCTTATAACTATAAATACTTCTAAGACTCCCTTTTTTATTACATTAATAACTGTTAACATTAAAATAATGCTATAGGAAAACATCTTTAAGAACAGTTTAAATGAAGAAACTGATCTGTCTCTCATAACAAATATGAAGGTACTCTAGTTAACTCTATAAGGTAGATATTATTGTTTTTAGTTCAATATTATATAAAAAGAACTTGAAGCGCAAAAGGAGCAATTTTTCCAATTTTATGTGATTACTTAGCTGTGGAGAAAGTATATAAACTCACAGAGTCTAGCTTAAGAGTCTGTGCTCTTATCTCCTATGCTATCATGCGTCTAAACTCACCCCAGAGAAGACAAATATCTCAATTAGGATTAAAGACTTCATTACAGATTGTCTTTAAACCAAATTTAAGCTTCTTAACTCAAATTCAGTCTTAGTAATGAATTACTAAGTCTTCTACTTTTCTATGTGAATTGAAGAGTAATTAAGTTCATTAAGGTATTTTTCTAAAAAATATAAAGCCAAAACCTACACAAGAAGTATTTACATTGAACACAGCAGGGGTTATGAAATAAGAGTAAGTCAAGGACATCAAACTGTTTCAAGGCCTGGTGATCTCACCTAAAATTATGCAGCCTTTACTTGCTCTATTAAATTTGAATTATGCCCTTGTGAGATCTTCTCATTTTGGAAAAAGCTAAAATATATCTGGAAGTAGAATATTAAAACATCAGGGGATATTTACAAACTTAGACAAATGTCTTAATATTGAATTTGCCTCAGTGGTTTTTATTATAGATGCTTTAACAAGAGAGAAGTGCTTATCATGAAAAAAAGAATGTATTTTTTAAAGCTCATATCCCTTTAACTGGGGAATGTTAGAAAGGAAATAGTTGTCAGCTAAATTCATATTCTGTTAACAGAATTCATATCAATCACACTCTTACCCTCTTTCTTTGTGCAATATTTCCACACTGCAATTCCCACAATTCTCTTGGGAAGGTACTATCTCTTCTTCATCAGCATACTGTATTTGAGCTAATAGTGTCTTCTATAGAAGGCAATGTATATAACATTTGATGGGGCCTAATCCTCTCCCCACCAAGAATCTTTACTACCATGTTGATTCTATTATTTGTCACCTTTTTTAAAATTTATCTTTATTGTTGAAAGTATTACAGATGTCCACTTTGTTTGTTTGTTTCTTTTCCCCCTTTCCCTAGTTCAATTCCTCTACTCTGCTACCTCCCACTTTGCAGACCTTCCTGAACTACTGTCTGTCCATGGGCTATGCATGTACTCATGTAATTTCAGTGGTTATTCTCTTCCCCTCTTTCCTCAGAAATAATGTCAGTCTGTTGCATCCTTCAATGTCTCTTTTTTTTCCTTTTTTAAAAATCTTTATTGATCAGTTTATTAATTACATTGATCCCACTTTTTCCCCCTACAGCTCCCCTCCACCCTATATCCATCCCACCCTTCATCCTAATGTCCCCCACACTGTCCTCTCTCATAGGTGCACGATTTTTGTCCAGTCTCTTTCTGCACCTCTGACACCCCTTTTCTCCCCCAAGAATTGTCACTCCATTTCCTCTCTATGTCCATGATTGTGTTATATTCACCAGGTTATCCTGTTCATCAGATGATTAATTCAATTGATTTTTAGACTCATTTGTTGATAGATGTGTATTTGTTGTTCATAATTTATATTTTTACCTTTTTCTTCTTCCTCTTCTTAAAGAATATCTTTCAGCAATTCATATAGTATTGGTTTGGCGGTGATGGACTCCTTTAGCTTTTTCTTATCTGCGAAGCACTTTATCTGACCTTCAATTCTGAATGATAGCTTTGCTGGATAGAGTAATCTTGGTTGTAGATTCTTGTTATTCATCACTTTAAATATTTCTTACCATTCCCATCTGGCCTGCCTCTTTTCTGTTGAGAAATCCACTGACAATTGTATGGGTGCTCACTTATAGGTAACTAACTGTTTTTCTCTTGCTGCTTTTAATATTCTCTCTTTGTCTTTTGCTCTTGGCATTTTAATTATGATGTGTCTTGGTGTGGTCCTCTTTAGATTCCTATATTTTGGGGTTCTGTGCACTTCTTGGGCTTTTAAGTCAGTTTCTTTCAACAGGTGGGAGAAGTTTTCAGTCACTATTTCTTCAAGTAGGTTTTCATTATCTTGCTCTCTCTCTTTTTCTGGCACCCCTATACTTCGGATGTTGGAATTTTTGAGGTTGTCCCAGAGGTCCCTTACACTATCTTCAATTTTTTGGGTTCTTTTGGTTTCTTGCTTTTCTGGCTGAGTGGATTTTGCTTCTTTGTATTTCAAATCTTTGACTTGGTTATTGCAGTAGTCTGGACTGCTTTTAGGTCTTTGTATAATATTTTTTCTTTCAGTCAGTGTATGCTTAATTTCTAGTTGGTTTCTTTTTCATATCCTCATAGGTCTTGTTCATTTCCTTGTAGGCCCTGTTCATTTCCTCGTAGGTCTTGTTCATTTTCTTGTAGGTCTCGGCCTTTTCTAGGAGCCTTTTGAAAAACCTTATAACCGTGATTTTGAACTCTATGTCTAGTCGTTTTTTTCCCTCCATTTCTTTCACATCTGATTTCTTTCCATTTCTCTGCATTGTGGCTGCTTTCCTGAGTTGGTCCATTAGCTTTGTGTGGTAGATGTCCTACAAGGGACAGTGGCTCAGCCTCCCCAGTTACCTGAGGTGGATACTCTTGCTGCAGCCCTTTATGGGTTGTACAGCATTTTTGAAGTTAAGCCTAGATTACTGTTGTTAGCACTAGGAGGGTTTGACCTCCAGGCCAATTGATTGTGAGGGTAGCTGTGTTCAGGTTAGATGGGCGGGGTCTCTGGGCTGAGCAGGCAGTGTCAGCTCCACCCTATGCAGCACCAGGCTCTCTGTGCCGGGTGGTAATGGCTGCAGGCACCTCCAAGAGAAAGCCACTGCCAATCTCCACCCTCTGCCAAACAACTCAGCCTCTCCCCAAATGAGTCTGCACACCCAGAGTCTCGCCCAGGGTTGTAACACAATACAGTCCAGTGGTCTCCCGAACAAGGGAGCAAGTCACGAGTCCTCTCTGTGCGGATGCGCACTTCTGTTCCCAAGTTTACGCACAAACTGCTGTTCCAAGTTCACGTGCATTCTCCTCAAGCTCACCCTCTCCACAAGCTCGCAGACCTCTGCCGCGCCAGGTCTGCTTTCCCACTGCTCAGTTTCACCCCGTATGAGTGTGGATTCCCCAGACCTCGCTTGGAAGCGGGGAATCAATGCAGTGGGATGCCTTTGCCCTCTCCATTGGAGAAAACCAGCTGGGTTTGCAGCCACCTGCCCTCTCTGATGGCACACGTGCATGGCTCTAAACCTCTGGCTCTGCGAGTATCTTCATTGCTGCCCTCCATCGCTCCTCTGAGTCACAGTGTCCTATCTTTACTTTTATTTGTGGAATTTTCACTCAGTCAGCTTTCCAGTGATTCTGGATGATGTTTGTTCTGTCATTAAGTTGTAGTTTTGGAATTGTTGTTTGGAACAGCAAGATAGGTGTTTACCTATGCTGTCATATTGGTTCCTTTCTGCATCCTTCAATGTCTCTTGATCTTTTTTTTTATCAGTTTATTTTGTGCATTAAATTACACATGTAAGTGAGATCATGTGATACTTTTCCTTCTCTGACTGGCTATTTCTCTTAGCATAATACTCTTCAGGTCTCTTTATACTATCTCAAAAGGTAAGAGATCCTTCTTTTTTCTTTTTAATTTAGCATTATTTTTATTTTTAAGTTTATCATTATTGTTGAAAGTATTACAGATTGTCCCTTTGTTTGTTTTTTTTCCTATTGACTGCCTCCTCCTTCTACCCACTACTCCCAGTGTTCTTGGGCAATGCATATATGTGTATAAGTTCCCAGGTTAATCACTACCCATGCACCCACCCATCCATTTGAGATCCTTCTTTTGTTTTTTTACAGCTGTATTGAATTCCATTGTACAAACATATCACAGTTTCTTAATCTATTCATCTACTGATGAGCACTTGGGCTATTTTAAAAAATGCTGCTATGAACAGAGAACCCAGAAATCGACCCAAGCCATTGTGCTCAAATAATATTTGACAATGAAGGCAAGAGCATACAATGGGTTAATGACAGTCTCTTCAATAAATCATGTTGGGATAATTGGACAGGTACATACAAAAAAAAAATGAAACTAGACCACCAACTTATACCACAAAAATAAACTCAAAATGAATAAATGGATAAAGTAAGTCATTAAACCATAAAAATTCTAAAAGAAACCATAGATAGCAAAATCTCAGACATGTCTCTTAGCAACATGTTCACCTATGCATCCTCTAGGGCAAGGGAAACAAAAGAGAAAATAAACAAATGGGACTACCTCAAAATAAAAAGCTTTTGCACAGCAAAAGAAGCCAGCATCAAAATGAAAAGGAATGAGATTGTTGGCATCAAAGGCAAACATCATTTTTGTTTATTTGTTTTGTTTTGTTTTCTATTGCTATTTTCCCAACATCTAGTAGCATGGTGGCATAACTTTTTGTTGAAAAATAATAAATATCTTGTCTTTCAGAGTATTTGCTACATAACCATTTCTTGAAAAAATAATAAATAGCTTATTTAAAAAAAATTATAACTGAAATTCTTCCTTAAAATCATTATTACTTTCATGCTTTCTCCTAAGTATCAGTCATGTACTCACTGATTTTAGTGTTATTTAGTTCCACAGGCTTGAAGCCTTTTAGCTTGGTGATGTGATTTAAATTATTTACATGACAAAGTCAGTCGTATGAGACAGATTTGCTAAATCCTACTCTTATAGAATCTCTATGGGATAGCATTTTGGATTGCAATTGTAACAACATTATTTCAATCTACTAATAAATACACGTTTTAAAATTCTAATACAGTGTTAATTTTTCACAACAAAAATCTTAAGTGAAAAATAACGGCTTTACAATCCTTGTTGATAAAGCAAGTATAGGCAACTTTACTTAGCAGTTTTAATGAAGGAATTGTAGCACTAAGTCTGTTGCAAAGTTTTGATAAAAGTGCTACTCTTTGTGATGGGAATAATTATCACTGTAGAGTAGGCATAAAAAACACCCACAATAGTCAAACACACAGGAAAAAAAAAAAAAAACGCAAATTAGAAAATTTTGTTTAAACATGATTGAATATACATAAAATGATGTAATTTAGCCCCAATAATGCTCATATTCTAATAAAATTATGATTTAATCAACATATAGTGCTCAAATTCTTTTCATATTCTGAGTTAGTGCAGTGAGACAGCAGTGACACCCATTAGTAGCGATATTCCATGAATTCAAATATCAGTCTTTGAGATTGTCAAGTTTCACTCTCAAACACTTTGCTGTCTCTCTTCAGTCCCTTGATTAAATGTCATCCTATTCTTTCCAAAAACCCTTTTTACAGAGTTGGATTTGGGGAGAACTCAATGAAGCTTATATAATGATACATTTGGGCAACAGTTATGAAAAAAAGCACAGTTCTTACTGATAAATATAATTCTCAGGTTCACTTTTCTTATATGTTCTATTCTCTTTAGTTTTATAATAAATATATCTTAATTAGCACAGTTTATTGATATTTTGTAACATATGGTAATGAAAATGTGTGTTAGGGTGGGTGTGCATGTGTAGCACAACAGTCTTTTGATTATACATAAATCAAACTAGTGAGATAAAGTAAATAAATTTTATTTTTATTTATTTTAGAATATTTATTAAGTAACAGTTTAATAAATTTTGATAGAAATATCAGAAGTGCAAAGTCTTTATTTAAAGAAAGAGTATAAGGAAACCTATATTTTATTATGCTTAATCTGGGGAACATGACCAGAAAGAATTTGTCAGAGACTAAATGCTAAGATTTAGGAAGAATTTAGAAACTTGCTCTACATAATTTTGGAGATAGTGTCTTAAACTCAGGCTACATTATTTTTTCCTTAATCACCAGATTTTGATTTTATTTAGTTCAAAGTAATTATTTTATGTCTTTCCCAAAACACTTCCTTAAGCAAGGAATCACACCAGCATTTTCTCTTCTCAGCAAACCATCTTGCTTATTGTTTCAGAAAAAAATAAAGGCCTTCCATTGAAACCTCCCTCTTTTTAATTTTTTTTTCACTTTTAGCTTGTCTGAAGGAAACAATATCACTGTCAGCATAGTTGATTTTGCCTGCTTGCATTTATTTGGCAAAGTTGATCTCTCAGTTATAAATTTCTTTATATTATTTTCAATGTCTTGCCTTCCCATGAGTTCTTTCTCCTCCCATAAACATATTTTTTTAAAGTCACTGAACATAAGCAAGCAAAACAAACAATTAATTTTTCTAACTCCCAACTATACTACATGCTATTTTCCTTTAAGCTAGAATTTCCCCAAATCACTTATTTGTGTTCTATTATTATTTTATTACTTCCTTGAATTCTTTCTAAATTCCTCTCTTTCATTATGTACTTCAAAAGTAAAAATTCATATTAAATACTTAATATGCACAGGACATTCTTCTAAGTGTTGGGGTCATATCGTCAAATGAAATACCATACTGCTTATATGTCAGAGTTATATAAATCTGATCAATAGCAAACTATCACAATACAGTGTGATTAGTCCAACACAGAGGCAGATGAGAGCAAAATGATTGATATCTCATAAATTAAACATTTTTTAAAAACCAACTACAAAAGGACAAACATATGGATAATTCTTGAATGAGCAAATATATAATGATCTCTGAATGCATAATAATCTGGCCAGTCAGTGTATATCCTATATAATAAAAGGCTAATATACAAATTGTCCCCTTGATCAGGAGTTCGACCAGCAGGCAAGCCAGCCAACCACCCATCTTCCCTCCCCCTGGCCAGGCTGGAGGGACCCTACCCATGCATGAATTCATGCACCAGGCCTCATATGTATGTGTGTGTGTGTGTGTGTGTGTGTGTGTGTATGTGTGTGTATATCTATATCTATATCTATATCTATATCTATATCTATATCTATCTATATCTATATATATATGGCCTGGTGCATGAATTCGTTCAGAGGTCATAATAAAATTTATTCAGAAATCATAATGTGTTCAGAGGTCATAATAATCTGGCCACTCAGTGTGTGTGTGTATTTGTGTGTGTGTGTGTGTGTGTATACTCATTCACTTCACTTAGTAATATTTACTGAGAAATTGTATGCCAAACACTTTGTTAGGAAGAGCACAGATAGGAAAATGAAACCATTACACAGAGCTTAGGCAAGTAAATATTTAATGAAGGTGGTAGAGTAACTATAATGACAAAGGAAAGGTGACTATTTCAGCCCAGAGGTAGCATAGTTCTAGAGAAGGCTATTTGTAACTTGAACATGGAAGTCCTGACAGTTAGCCAGGTGAGTCCATGGAGAGGTAGAGGAATGCATAATAACTGCATTGAGTGCCTTATAGTCAGGCTTGCACAGGTCTCCCCCTTTTCTAAGAATGTACATTTAACACAGAGGATAAAGGCTCATAGGCTCAGTTAGAAGTGTTTTTGTAAATGGGAACAAAATTTTCCCATTTCCCCTTTTAAATATATGCAAATTGTACATATTCATGATAAAAAGCCGAGATTTCTCCCCTCTAAATTCTATAGGAAGTTAGTAAAGAGTATTCATATGGAAAGTGATATGATTATAGTTGATATTTAGATACATCATTTTACCAGTCTTGTTAAAAATAGATTCAAGTCAGATGGAATGTAAGTTGATGTTAAAAAGGTATTTAAAGAACATGAGTGAAAAAGTTGACTGTGAAGGAGAGTTGTGAAGGTAGTATTAAAGGGAAGTGTTGGGATATAATATTGAGAAAATACAATGAACTTCTGAGTAAACAAAGCTATTTTTTTGAACTGGGTAACATGAATGAAGTTTTTAGGAGGGGAAAATCATAGCCTAAACACTACAGGAAAAAGCCCACTACGTCTATATTGGTTTTCTACTACTCAGTAACAATAACTACCAACCTAGCAAACTTAAAAAAATCATTTACTAGCACATGGCTATGGAAGTCAGAAGTCCAGGCATGTATGACTGGAATCTTTTTAATTTTTATTTTTGTAATCTTTATTGACATTGAAAGTATTACAGATGCCCCCCCCCCCTTTTTTCCCAATTGACCCCTTCTAGCTCTCATCTCAACCCTTCACCACAGACCTTCTCCACACTATTGTCTGTGTCCCTGGGCCTTGTCCAGGCTGTCTTGCTCAGTCCCAATTGCATGGACCCCAGCAGCAAGCTAACTTATCAGTTGGAGCGTCTGCCCCCTGGTGGTCAGTGCGCATCATAGCAACTGGTCTACCGGTCTATTGTCTGTCCCCTGGTGGTCAGTACATGTCATATTGAGTGGTTGAGGGTCCTTAGCATATCATTAACATATGCTTTGACTGGTTGAACAGACAACTGGGTGAATGGATACTTAAAATATGAGACTTTTATTATATAGGATTGTTTCCTAAATGAATATAATTAAAAATAACTTGGGTACTTATTAAAATGATTCCTAGACTTCAACTCAGACTTATAGAAACAAATATCCATAATTAGAACTTGGAAATCTGTTTCTCTTGCAGTTTCCCCATAAGAATCTTAACAATGTTTTACAGAACAATTCATCTGTCTTTGCAATAATATAAGACACAAAAAGAAATCTAAATGTCTAAAACAAATGGCAAATTTACTTTTTATGTATTCCACAGTCCCAAGTCAGTTTCTGAAACAACAAGTTTATAGCCTATATTCAAAGAGAGATAGTGGTTGTTACCTTCTTTCCAACCTTTGGTCTTCCTGATTGGATAAATTTAAATATGGATTTGTTATTAGTTGGTGATAAGTTATGATTAATTTTGTTGGGAGATAATTTTATGGTGATGATGTCCTCAGAAAGAAATTCTGGCAAATGATCACAGATAGATACAGAAATATTATGAGGAAAAATAGATAATGTTAGATCTGTGTTTAAAAAATGGCCAGAGATTAAGTTAAATAAGAATGACCTAAGTTATACTCTATCCCTTACTTTTATTAATGCTTGGCATTTTGAAAGGTAGACTTTTTTTAAAGCACTAGGTTGTTTGTGATAGAAGTATCTGTGTGGTTTTTTTTAAGTTCACTTGTAAGCTATACTTTCTATCCCTGTTATAGTTTAGAGATGGCCATATGATCAAATACCAGACAATGAAATATGAGCAGAAGTGATCTTCACTGTGTCCACTGTCCAGAAAAAAGATTTCCTCCTAAGTATTGTTTCTTATTTTTACCTACTAGAACCTAAGTGTGGTGACCCAGTCTCAATAATGACTCTTCACATCAATACCGCAGGCCCATGAATGCGAACCTATGACACGCGTGTCAGCACTGACACGCATAGCCATTTTCGATGACACGTGGCCGCATGCGGTCACATACAGAGAAGTATGGAGTCGCATGCCGAGAATGAAACATTGCAGGTAAGTTAAATGATTAGTTCTTGGTTTATTAAATACAGTTATATATTACAATTATACATTTTTGTTATTTAAACTATAAATATCATGAAATTATTTTTTTTCTCTAAGTGACACAGCACCTGAGTTATGCTTGGTATTTTTATGAATTTTGAAAAACCAAGCTCAAAAGGTTGCCCATCCCTGTCCTAGGCAGTTGTTAGAGCCGCCAAAGGAAAAGTTGGGATTTTGATTCAACAAATGACAAAAGATTTACCTGCAAATCTAAATAAATAAATAAATAAATAAATAAATAAAACCAAACCTTAAATGGTTTTCAGGAATAAACAATACACTACTTTTGTTGTTCAGTGTTTTCTTTCTTTTAATACTTTAATCTTTATTGTTCAGTTTATTAATTACATTGTTCCCCCTTTTTCCCCCCTATAGCTCCCCTCTACCCAGTACGCATCCCACCCTCTGCCCTACCTCCTCCCCACTGTCCTCTTCCATAGGTGTATGATTTTTGTCCAGTCTCTTGCTGAACCTCCCACACCCCTTTTCTCCCCAAGAATTGTCAGTCCATTCCCTCTCTATGTCCATGATTCTGGTATATTCACCAGTTTATCCTGTTCATGAGATTTTTAATTCACTTGATTTTAGATTCATTTGTTGATAGATGTGTATTTATTGTTCATATTTTTTATTTTTACCTTTTTCTTCTTCCTCTTCTTAAAGAATACCTTTCAGCATTTCATATAATACTGGTTTGGCGGTGATGAACTCCTTTAGCTTTTTCTTATCTGTGAAGCACTTTATCTGACCTTCAATTCTGAATGATAGCTTTGCTGGATAGAGTAATCTTGGTTGTAGATTCTTGTTATTCATCACTTTGAATATTTCTTGCCACTCCCATCTGGTCTGCATCGTTTCTGTGGAGAAATCCACCGACAATCTTATGGGTGCTTTTAATATTCTCTCTTTGTCTTTTCCTCTTGGCATTTTAATTATGATGTGTCTTGGTGTGGTCCTCTTTGGATTCCTATAGATTGGGGTTCTGTGCACTCCTTAGACTTTTAAGTCAATTTCTTTCACCAGGTAGAGGAAGTTTTTGGTCACTATTTCTTCAAGTAGGTTTTCATCATCTTGCTCTCTCTCTTTTTCTGGCACCTCTATACTTCAGATGCTGGTATGCTTGAGATTGTCCCAGAGGCTCCTTACACTATCTTCAATTTTTTGAATTCTTTTGCCTTCTTGTTTTCTAGCTGAATGGATTTTGCTTGTTTGTATTTCAAATCTTTAACTTGGTTCTTGTGGTCCTCTAGACTGCCTTTAGGCCTTTGTATAATATTTTTTATTTCAGTCAGTGTATGTTTAATTTCTATTTGGTCCTTTTTCATATCTTCGAGGGTCTCATTCATATCTTCAAAGGTCTTGTTCATTTCCTTGTTGTTCTCATTAAGTTCATCGGCCTTTTTAGGAGCCTCTTGAAAAACCTTATAACCGTGGTTTTGAACTCTATATGCAGTCAGTTTTTTTCCTCCATTTCTTTCACATCTGATTTCTTTCCATGTCTCTTCATTGTGGCTGCTTCCCTGAGTTGGTCAATTAGCTTTGTGTGGTAGATGTCCTCTAAGGGACAGTGACTCTGCTTCCCCAGTTACCTGAGGTGGATACACTTGGTGCAGCCCTTTATGGATTGTACAGTCTTGTTGAAGTTAAGCCTAGATTATTGTTGTTAGCACCAGGAGGGTTTGTCCTCCAGGCCACTTGATTGTGAGGATAAGCTGTGCTCAGGTTGGATGGGCAGAGTCTCCGGGCTGAGCAAGCAGCCTTGTTTTCCTATCAACTCTGCTCTATGCAGCACCTGGGTCTCTATGCCTGGTGATAATGGCTACACGCACCTCTGAGAAAAAGCTGCCGCTGAGCTCTGCTCGCTGCCGGACAATTCAGCCTCTCACCAAATGAGTCTGCATACCCAAAGTCTCACCCAGTGTTGCAAAACAATGCAGTCCAGTGGATTCTCAAACAAGAGAGCAAATTACGAGTCCTCTCTGCACGTTCATGCACTTCTGCTGTTCCCAAGTATGCGCCCTCTCGGCAAGTTCGCAGACCTCTACAGCGCCCGAGTTTTAGTGTGCTTCCTCTTCACTGTCCAGTTTCACCCTGTATGAGTGTGGGTTCCCTGGACCTCTCCCAGAACTGGTGAATCAGTACAGTAGGATGCCTTTGTTTTCCTCAAATAAACCAGCCGGGTTTCTAGCCGCCCACCCTATCCACTGGCGCACACACAGCTCCAAACCTCTGACTCTGCATGTATTCTCAACTCTGCTCTTGGCCGCACCTCTGAGTTACAGTGTCCAATCTTTACTTTTATTTGTGAAATTTCCAATCAGCCAGCTTTCTGGTGATCTGGATGATGTTTGTTCTGTCGTTAAGTTGCAGTTTTGAAATTGTTGTGTGGGGCAGCAAGATAGGTGTTTACCTATGCCACCATCTTGGTTCCTCCTTCCAGTTTTTTCTAAAGCAGTTTACCCTACCCTAATGAATATCATAACAATGTGTTTTATATGCTAACTTATTTATTAAGAATTTTTAGGAAAATACATTGAATATTATTCCAAATTAAAACTGATAGAATAATTATTAAAATATTTACAAAATCAGTATCTATCAAGATATAGGTATAGTTAATTCTAGTTAATATGAAATATTAAAAAAATAATTTTGTTAGTTAAGATGTACTGACAGAGTATAACAAAATCACGTATCAATTATTGTATCATTATTATATCACACAAGCTTTTGTTACAAAATTAAAATTATAAAATCCATGTCCATAGCACATAATCTGTTGAGTTTTTAGAAAAATAACATGCTACATAATAAAGAGGTAATAGGCAAATTGACCTTCAACCCTCACCTCACAAGATGGCCACCCCCATGTTGTCACAGGTGGCCCCAGGTCATCACAAGATGAGCACCCCCACATTGTCAAAAGATGGCTGGTGGGGGAGGGCAGTTGGGGGATTTCAGGCCTGCAGGGGAGTGCAGTTTATAATTCAAAATATTTTATTATAATCAAGTCACACCTCCACAGTTACACAAAAAATAAAAATATTAAATAATCAATCAAAATGAATAGTAATTAGTGCTACATAAAACTAGATACAAGTTACCAAGAATTCAGTAGGCACATAAATTTGGGACTTAGAGGGATAAATTTAACTAAGTTCTAAGAAATGAGTGCATAGACTTTTTAAACATCTGAATGCTATGTTTTCATGATCTCTGAACACATAATAATATGGCCACTCAGTATCCTATTTAATAAAAGAGTAATATGCAAATTGATTGTCACTCGAACACACAAGATGGCTACCACAAGATGGCCAGCAGGGGAGAGCAGTTGGGAGGGACCAGGACTTCAAGGGAGGGCATTTGAGGGCAATCAGGCCAGCAGGGGAGGGCTTGGTAGGGACCTAAGCCTATAGGAGAGAGCAATTGGAGGAGATCAGGCCTGCAGGAGAGGGGAGTTAAGGGCAATTAAGCCTGCAGGGGAGGGCATTTAGGGGTGACTAGGCTGACAGAGGAAGAAAGTTTGGGGTGATCATGCCTGTAGGAAATGGCAATTGTGGGGGGGACCCAGGTCTTCAGGGGGGAGCAGTTGGAGAGACCAGGCTTACAAGGGAGGGCAGTTAGGGGTGACCAGGATTGCAGGGGAGGGCAGTTGGGGGGAAACAGGTTTGCAGTTGTGGGGGAAGAGGCCTGCACGGGAGACAGTTGGGGGGGCTAGTCCTACAGGGGAGGGCAGTTTAAGGGAACCCAGGCCTTCAGGGAAGGGTAGTCAAGGGGTATCAGAACAGCAGGGGAGAGAAGTTAGGGACTATGAGGCTGGCAGGGGAGGGCAGTAAGGGGTGACTGAGTCAGCAGGGGAGGAAAGTTGGGGGAACCAAGCCTCCAGGGGAGGGCAATTGGGGGACACCAGGTTGGCAGGTGAGGGCACCTAGAGGCTACCATGCTATCAGGGTAAGCAGCTAGGGGTAACCAGGCCAGCAAGGGAGGGCAGTTTGGGGCAATTGGGCTGGCAGGGGAGCAGTTAGGCATCAATCTGGCTGGCAGGGGAATGGTTAGGGGCAACCAGTAAGACAGGCAGGCGAGCAGTTAGGAGCCAGCAGTCCTGGATTGTGAGAGGGATATCTGACTGCCCATTTAAGCTCAATCCTACTGGAATTTGGCCTAAACAAGCAGTCAGACATCCCTTGAGGGGTCTCAGATTAAAGACGATGCAAGCTGGGCTGAGGACCACATATCCCCATGCAAGAATTCTGTGCACAGGGCCATATATATATAGAGGCTGTTGGGGGATACCCGACTGGCAGGGGAGGGCACCTAATATATATTAGAGGCCCTGTGCATGGAATTTTTGCATGAGTGGGGTCCGGCCAGCCTGGCCAGGGGGAGGGGACATGAGCAGTTGGTTAGCCTGCCTGCTGATTGAATTCCTGGTTGAGGGGAGAATTTTCATATTAGCCTTTTATTATATAGGATATACACTAATTGGCCAGATTATTATGCATTCAGAGATCATAAACATTCTGACCACTCAGTGTATATATGTATATGAGTGTGTGTGCTTGTGCGTACATATGCACACACACACTGGTAATAAAAACCATTTTGTAGCAGTTTTAGCTATATCTTCAAGATGACAAATGCTCAAATCCAAAATGAATGTAAATCTATCATCATATAGAATGTTTCAGGTTTGTTTTCTGTCAGTAGATGCTCTAATGGAGTTTAGTGTTCAGAAAATTTATTAGGCATAGCTCTTATGGAAAAGAAAAACAAGTGAAGCAGGATTGGGTAGCAGTCATCCTGCAATGCAGTTCTTGCAAAACCTCACTCAACTCCATCAGGGACTCTAACAACATTGCCTGTCAGCATTGTCCTGTAGTTTCTTAAAATGTCTGCATCTTTATAATGTTGGTTGATTCAGGCCCTTCAAGGAGGGGAACTCCCTTGGTAAAAGTGATTCTATGAAGCTGAGGCAAACTTTAAAATATGTAACAGCTGGAAACTGTATATCGGCAGCTGGGACAATAAGTCTTCCTTTTAACAGAGATCTGGGGTCATATCTTCATGTCCACTGGAACTTGGTGATATCATTATAATTAGCTAGTTATTAAAACTAATGGCTTGGTGCGAGATATTTGTGCACTGGGGGTGGGGGGTGTCCCTCAGCCTGGCCTGCACCCTCTCTAATCTAGGACCCCTCTAAGCATGGCCTTCTGCAGGTTTACAGAGATTGGGCCTAAACTGGCAGTTGGACATCCCTCTCGAAATCCAGACTGCTGGCTCCTAACCATTCACCTGCTTGCCTGCCTTCCTGATTACCCTTAACCACTCTTCCTGCTGGCCTGATCACCCCCAAATGCCCCTTGTGCCAGTGTGCTCACCCCTAACTGCCCTCCTGTCAGCCTACTCACCCCCAACTCCTACCCCCTGCTGGCCTGCTCTCCCCCATCTTCCCCCTTGCTAACATGCTCATTCCAAACTGTCCACCCCGTTGTCCTGATCACCTCCAACTGACACCCACTGTTGGTCTACTTGCCCCCAACTGAACCCCCTGCTAGTCTGCTTACCTCCAATGGCCCTTCCCCCCACCAGGCTGACTGACCACACATAACTGCCATCTGATCCTGGCCTGATTACCCACAATTGCCTTCCCCTCTTGGCCTCTAACCACTTCTACCTTGGCCTGGCCACCATGTCTTTTTCCAGAGAATATTCTGAAGGTCTCCAGAAGGTCTCCCAGTCTAATTAGCATAATACCCTTTTATTAGTATAGACTAGAGGCCTGTTCGTGCACAGAAGTGGAGTGTTCTTCAGCCAGCCTGCACCCTCTCCAATCTGGGACCCTTTGAGGGATTGGGCTAGTAGGATTGGGCCTAGACAGGCAGTCGAACATCCCTCTCACAATCCAGGACTACTGGCTCCAAAGCACTCGCCTGCCCCTGCCTGATTGCCCCTAACCATTCTGCCTGTCAGCCTGATCTCCCCCTAATGATTCTCCTGCCAGCCTGATTGATGCCAAACTGCTCCCAGGCCATCCCCATTGCCCCTAACTGTCCTCCCCTGCCAGTCTGGTTGCCCTTAACTGTCCTCACCTGCAGGACTGGTCTCCCCCACCTAACCTCCCCTGAAGGCCTGATCCCCCCAAATTGCCCTCCCTTGTTGGCCTGGTCTCCCTGAACTCCACTCCCCTGCTGGTCTGTTCAACCCCTACTACCCTGGTCTTCTAGCCTGGTCACCCCTATGTGCCCTCCTCTCTTGGGCTGATCAGTCACAACTGCCCTTCCCTGCAGACCATCTTGTGGCAACCATCTTGTGTCCACATAGGAATGGCCATCTTTGACCTGCTGGCCATCTTGTGTCTTAGAGTGATGGTCAATTTGCATATTATTTTTTTATTAGCTAGGATAGAAGTCTGGTGCACGGGTGGGAGCTGGCTGGTTTGCCTTGAAGGGTGTCCCGGATCATGGTGGGGATTCCCTTAGGGTGTGGGGTGGCCTGGGTGAAGGGCTTGTGGTGGTTTGCATGCTGGCCATGCCCCCATGGGGTGAGGGTACCTGCTGGGTTGGGAGTGGCCAGCCTAGATGAGGGGCTGATGGCTGTTTGCAAGCTGGCCATGCCCACCAGCAGGGACTCTTACTCCATGGGGGAGTGGCTAGCCTGGGTGTGGGGCTGAGGGTAGTTTTCAGGCTGGCCACACCCCCTTCAGGGTGGGTAGCCAGCCTGGGTGAGGGGCTGATGGTTGTTTGCAAGCTGGTCATATCCCCTTCAGAGTGGGGGTCCTCACTGGGGTGCCTGGCCAGTTTGGGTGAAGGGTTGATGTCTGTTTGCAGGCTGGTGAAGCCCCCATGCAGAGCTGTCAACCTATGGGGATGTGGCCAGCCATTTTCAGGTTGGCCATGCCCCCCAGCTATCCAGGCTCCCAGGCCCTCCTTTTGTTCTTTTCTCTTCTTTCCTTTCCTTTCCTTTCCTTTCCTTTCCTTTCCTTTCCTTTCCTTTCCTTTCCTTTCCTTTCCTTTCCTTTTCTTTTCTTTTCTTTTCTTTCTTTCTTTCTTTTTTTTTTAGAGCCTCCTTGAGCAGAGTCCAGTGCCAGCAGGAAGCTGGTATCTGGCATTTATTTATCTTCTATAATTGAAACTTTGTAGCCTTGGGCAGAAGAAGCCAGGACAGGCCAGGGGGGCAGGAAGCTTGGCTTCCTCCATTGCCGGAGGTAACCCAAGTCTGCTGCTTGCTCCAGCTCCATGGCCGCTGCCATTTTTATTGGGTTAATTTACATATATGCTCCTGATGGCCTGGTGGGTGTAGTGGAGGTATGGTCAATTTGCATCTTTATCTTTCATTAGTGTAGACTAGTGGTGCAATGCACAAATTTGTGCACAGTGAAATATTATTGGGTATCTGGGTATCTAGCTCCCACCTCCCTCCTGTCAGGTTCTGGAGTGTGGTCAAAAGGCATTCAGGGCTGTCAGGGCACCAAGAGCATGGTCTGGATCAGTGCTCATCATAGCTACCAGCTGGTCATCTGGTCATTGGTTATTTGGTTCTTATGCAATAATGGTCTCTGGGCTTTTATTATATAAGATAGCAAAGGAGCAAAGGGAAGGCCAGACATTATAGACATACTCCCTGCCAAACACTGGGTAGGAGATTCAACAAAGGAAAGATAGATGCATGCCCAGTAAAGTTGGGATGACATAGGGAGGATACTTGTCTGTCATCACACCTGGGGACAGAGATGGTTGGCCAGAATGGGCATGTTTGCAAGTGAACAGAAATTTTGGATATATAATCCCCTTAACAAAGAATCTGTCTATTTCTTTTGACATGCTAGGCTCATGGCTCATGGTTGACTTCTTTTCATTCCCTCATGTGGCACTCCACACACAATGGACTAATGAACTGCATCTAACCTGATGCTCGGCTGGACCCTGCTCCAGCATGGAAAGGAAACTCTGGATAATCACTCTAATTTTAGCCCTACTAAAACCCTAGCTACACTTCTAAGATTGGACTAATGGAAATGGGACTTTGGAAACCCTGGGTTATAATTCCACAAAAATAAAGCTTTCTACCACACTTTATACTCCCATGAGGGACTCTGAAAATGCTTATCCCAGTGATACTCTAAGAAGCCTACTTCCACTAGTGACAGGAAAAGATGAGGCATGTTTTTCTCCCACATTACTGGAGATAGAGTCTTCCTTTGAACTAATACATCTAAAGAATATCAATGCTAATGAACAGGCTATGGAAGGGGAAGTAGCTGATAATAACACAGCTTTGTTTTGACTAAATTAGGAAAGACTTTAATAAATAATAGGTCTTGATACATAATAGTTACCTGCAAGCATGACCCTATAACTATAGTTTTCTTTCCTCAGAAATTTGCTTATTTGAATACATTATGGTCACCAATCCTTGACTGAACTGGTTCACTCTATAATCAGTAAAATAAAGTGATTGTAGTTTTAACTTTGAGTGCTTTCACTGAAAAATTACAATAGAGAGTAATCAGAAACTTAGAAAGAAAATTACTGCACATTGCTATTTTCATCCACTTACGTAAGTTATCATACTTCATAGTGAGTGACATTATTTCTGGGAATAGTCACCTTGTGTAAAAATAGAAATCAATCACTGGAATAATCATATCCTCAGAGAATAGTAGCACACTAGAGCTGGAAGGATCTTAGTAATTATCCAATTCAGTCACTTTCTAACTGGATCTGTGAAAATTAGTGTTTATCAGAAATCTTACAAGAACCCCTTTGGGAAAAGTGAACCAATTTTGGGGTTTTACTCTATCATCTCAGCCAAAATATATAAATATATTATGTGTTCAATAGATTTGGAGAAAACAGATTTGATTTAATAAAAAAATCAAAATCATAGAGTTCAAAACACATATTGTGCTTATACGAAAACTAAAACTCAGTATAAATATGTTGCTAGATATGGATAAAATGATGTAATAAAAGAGGACAGGTTACAGTGGTATAGATATGTATTGACTGTCTATCTTTTACAAACACAAAGTTTATGCTTTGAAGTAACTATTACATTATATACACCCTTTTAAAACGTTTGATATAATGTTTTCATCATTCTTATTTGAGATAATTGTAATGGCTTCCTACATTATTTATTGCTGTATCTTCTTCATCTCTAGTCAGTAGCCTTTACACTACCATCTCTACTAAATTTAGTAGAAATTCATTGCCTGTTATCGTCAGTAAGATGTATTTTAAACTCCGCAGCACAGCTGATTAGTTATTTCATAACCTGGAGCCACCACTCCTTCACATCTGAGCTTACACCATTCCATCCTATATATCCCTTGCTACATTTCCACTATTCCCTGTTCATATAATGTTTTTTCACACAATACCTGAACACATTATTTTCACTTCCTGAAATAATCCTTCGATATCTCTGCCTACTTTTTTTTTTTAAGCATTCCTTAGAATCAAGGGTAAACTCTATGAGACTATCTTAGGCAGCTTTATCTACTGCTGCTTCTACACTTTCACAGATGTTTTTCTTATAGCCATTGTGATGTGGATTGTATTGTTTAACTAAAGTTTACATATGCATTATTTCATATTTGTGAAAGAGATAGAAACCTCCAAGGATAGCTGCTGCTTCTGATCATCATTTGTTCTTCCATCTGGCTACTTTTATGAATATTAATATTTTTTGACATTTCAGTGCATAGAGAAAGAGGCATTTTCCTTCATAGGAAGACTAATCCTAACAGCACTAATCGCTGTTTGAAGAGGCAGTGTACTTTTCCTGGCTATGATATCTGCTATCTCTGGATGAGTGAGGTGCTCCCCTGGGCTGGCTTGACACTCATCGCCTGTGCTTTAATTTCTAAAGGCTTATCAGTGTTTATAACAAATGGCAACTATCACAGAGCTTTCCTCAATCCCAGTCTCCTCTTTTAGTGTTGTAGCTTCTGTTTTTGAACACTCCATGGTCTCAAAGAACCATGGCAGGAACATCTTCGTACATGACACCATCTCAAGTGTCCACCAGAGGCAAATTCCCCAACTCACAATTAAGCAAGGAAGGGTTCTGTAGCAGAGATAGTGAGTTTGTTTGCTGTTATTCTTTTGGTTTGTTTGTCAAGTTGATCTGAAACTAACAAAATGTGAATGGCAAGGACAGGACTATCTACTGAACCAAAATCTGAACAACATGAATTTAGGATATTTAGCTAATGGGGGACTTATTCAGATCTGAAAAACATTTTGAAAAAAGAGTTGCTACAGTAATTCTTGTAAGAAGATACTTAAACTAGAGGAACATCCTTAAACATTATCACAAGTTTGTATTCATTTGATCTTGTAATATATAACTTATATTTAATCTAATTGTTTTAGTTGAGAAATAGAACTTGATATCCTTATGCTGATTTTCAGAATTCTATGAGGTACATTTACTACATGCCACTGACAGAGAAAAGTAAGTAACTCAGAAAAGAAAAGCTGTGCTACCTCCACCCTGGTAAAACTGAGCCATACACTTGTCCTTCAGAGGTTTTTCTAATTAGCTTCCTCAGTTTATGGAGGAAGTGAGACTTTATCTCCTGATCATTCCCAAAGAGTATAAACTTTTTGTTCCTTTGGCTCAATTTTGTGCCCCCCTCAATCCATACTAATTTTACAAACTAGTGTAATCATATTAATGATATCATGAATAAAAGTAAGCAATTTGTAGCTACACAATTTTTCCTAGCACACTGTTTTGAAGTAGCAGTTTAATTTTATATGCTCCATAGTTTCAGAAATAAAATGTGATATTTTATAGACTGACCAGAGGCCCAGTGCACAAAATTTGTGTCCCTAGCCCAGCCTGTATCCTCTCCAATCTGGGACCCTTTGAGGAATGTATGACTGACTGTTTAGGCCAAATCCCAGTAGGATCAGGTCTAAACAGACACCTGGCCATCCCTCTCACAATCCAGGACTGCTTGCTCCCAACTGCTCCCCTACCACCTGTTTGCCCCTAACTGCCCCCCCTTGCAGGCATGGTCACCTCTAACTGCCCTGCCCTGCAGGCCTGGTCCCCCCCCACCAACTGCTCTCCACTGCAGACCTGGTTCCCTGCAACTGCCCTTCCCTGCAGGCCAAGTCATCCTCAACTTCCCTCCTCTGCCGGCCTGGTCACCCCTAACTGCCCTCGCCTGCAGGCTTGACCACCCCCAACAGCCCTCCCTTGCAGGCCTGGTCCCTTCCAACTGCCCTCCCCTGATGGCCATCTTGTGTCCACATGGGGGCAGGATCTTTGACCACATGGGGGCAGCCATCTTGTGTGTTGGAGTGATGATCAGTGTATTACTCTTTCATTAGATAGAATAGAGACCTGGTGCACGGGTGAGGGCAGCTGGTTTGCCCTGAAGGGTGTCCTGGATCAAGGTGGGGGTTCCCCTGGGGTGTGGGGCAGCCTGGATGAGGGGCCTGTGGTGGTTTGCAGGCTGGCCACACCACCCAGTGACCCAAGTGGAGGACTGGTATCTGGGATTTATACTTCTTCTACAATTGAAACTTTGTACCCTGGAGTGGAGTCAAGCCTCCTACTCATTCCATGGCCATAGCCATTGCTGTTGGAACTTATTTACTTTCTATAATTGAAACTTTGTAGCCTGGAATGGAGGCTTAAGCCTGCCAGGGCTGCAGAAACCTTTTTTTTTTCAATTGCCAGGGGCAACCCTAGCCTCTGCTCTCTCCTGCTCTGTAGTTGCCGCCATTTCTGTTGTGATTTATGTATATTCTATAATTGAAACTTTGTAGCATTGAGTGGAGGCCTAGGTGAGCAAGGACAGGCAGAAAGCTTGGCTTCCTCCATTGCCAGGGAAACTCAAGCCTCTCTCCTGTTCTCCATGGCTGCAGCTTTCTTGGCTGGGTTTGTTTGCATATTTGCTCCTGATTGGCTGGTGGGCATGGCTTGTGGGTGTAGAAGAGTTACAGTCAATTTACATATTACTCTTTTATTAGATAGGATAACATTGTTGAAATTTATGTATGTGAACTAATACCAAACAAATACATGATACTTTCAAATAATATTAAAATGAATAACACAGAAGAGAATCAAGATAGCAGCATAGTTAAACACCTATCTTGCTGCCCCATACAACAATTTCAAAACTACAACTTAACAATAGAACAAACATCATCCAGAATTACTGGAAAGCTGGTTGAGTGAAAATTCCACAAATAAAAGTAAAGATAGGACACTGTGACTCAGAGGAGTGGCAGAGCGCAGCATTGAAGATATGCATGGAGAGAGGTTTGGAGTCCTGCGCATGCCAGTGGAGAGGGCTGGCAGCTGCAAACTCGGCTGGTTTTCTCCAACGAGGAGGGCGGAGGCGTCCCACTGCACTGACTCCCCAGTTCCAGGCAAGGTCCAGGGAGCCTACACTCATATAGGCAGTGGGAAAGCACGCTGAAGCCCAGCATGGCAGAGGTATGCAAGCTTGTGGAGAGTGCATGTAATCGTGGAATAGCAGTTTGCGTGTAAACTTGGGAACAGAAGTGTGTGACCCCGCGGAGAGGACTCGTGACTTGCTCCCTCGTTCAGGAGACCACTGGACTGCATTGTGTTGCAACCATGGGCAAGACTTTGGGGGTACAGACTCATTTGGGGAGAGGCTCAGTTGTCTGGCAGAGGGTGGAGATCGGTGGCGGCTTTCTCTCGGAGGTGCGTTCAGCCACCGCCACCAGGCACAGAAACCTTGGTGCTACATAGGGCAGAGCTGACACTGCCTGCTCAGCTGGGGGACTCCACCCATCCAACCTGAACACAGCTTACCCTCACAATTAATTGGCCTGGAGGTCAAACCCTCCTAGTGTTAACAACAATAAGCTGGGCTTAACTTCAACAATACTGTACAACCCATAAAGGGCTGCAGCAAGAGTATCCACCTCAGGTAACTGGGGAGGATGAGCCACTGTCCCTTAGAGGACATCTACCACAAAAAACTAATGGACCAACTCAGGAAAGTAGCCACAATGTAGAGAAATAGAAAGAAATCAGATGTGAAAGAATTGGAGGGAAAAAAGACGACTGGACATAGAGTTCAAAACCATGGTTATAAGGCTTTTCAAGAGGCTCCTAGAAAAGGCAGAGACATACAAGGAAATGAACAAGACCTACGATGATATGAAAAAGGACCAACTAGAAATTAAGCATACACTGACTGAAATAAAAAATACTATACAGAGACCCAAAAGCAGTCCAGATGACCACAAAAAACAAGTCAAAGATTTGAAATACAAAGAAGCAAAATCCCCTCAGCCGGAAAAACAAGAAGTCAAAAGAATCCAAAAAACTGAAGATAGTGTAAGGGGCCTCTGGGACAACCTCAAGCATACCAACATCCAAATTATAGGGGTGCCAGAAAAAGAGAGACAGCAAGATAATGAAAACCTACTTGAAGAAATAGTGACCAAAAACTTCCTCCACCTGGTGAAAGAAATTGACTAAAAAGCCCAAGAAGTGCACAGAACCCCAAAATATAGGAGACTAAAGAGGACCACACCAAGACCATATCATAATTAAAATGCCAAGAGCAAAAGAAAAAGAGAGCATATTGAAAGCAGCAAGAGAAAAACAGTTAGTTACCTATAAGGGAGCACCCATAAGATTGTCAGTGGATTTCTCAACAGAAACGATGCAGACCAGATGGGAGTGGCAAGAAATATTCAAAGTGATGAATAGCAAGAATCTACAACCAAGATAACTTTACCCAGCAAAGCTATCATTCATAATTGAAGGTCAGATAAAGTGCTTCACAGATAAGAAAAAGCTAAAGGAGTTCATCACCACCAAACCAATATTATATGAATTGCTGAAAGATATTCTTTAAGAAGAGGAAGAATAAAAAGGTAAAAATATAAATTATGAACAATAAATACACATCTATTAACAAATTAATCTAAAAATCAAGTGAATTAATAATCTGATGAACAGGATAAACTGGTGAATATAACAGAATCATGGGCATAGAGAGAGAATGGACTGACAATTCTTGGGGAGAAAAGGAGTGTGGGAGGTGCAGCAAGTGACTGACAAAAATTATGCACCTATGGGAGAGGACAGTGTGGGGGAGATGAGGGCGGAGGGTGAGATGGGTACCAGGTCGAGGGGCACTATAGGGGGGAAAAAAGGGAAACAATGTAATTAATAAACTGAACAATAAAGATTTTTTTAATGAATAACACAGAAAATAATTTAAAATAAATTATCTGCTATTTTGTTGTAGTTGTTAATTCTCACCTAAGGATATTTTTTACATTGATTTTTAGAAACAGTGGGAGGGAGGGGAGAGTGGGGGAGAAGAGAGAGAGAAAGACAGAGACATCTATTAGTTGCTTCGTGGGGATCTGTCTGTCCACAGGCTGATGCTCTAACCACTGAGAAAAACTGGCCATGGTTAAATTATCTGGTTTTTAAGAGCTATCATCTTTCCAGTGAAGATAAGATTTTTTAAAAAAAAGTCAATAACTTACTTTTGTAAGTAAATTATTAACTGCTTGGTTATAGTATTTGGACTTTTATTTGTGTAGATATGTATAGATACACTCCAAATTATTTACTCATATATCATTTTCACTATCCAATTGGTAATAGATATCTTTTGAATTTATAGAGAAATGAAAATCATAAATGATAAAAAAAATCAGATGATATACAATCCAGGACTGAAGCTCTGCCTGGATTTTGAGGTGAATATGATTTCTGTTAAAGACTCAATGGGCAGATTTAAACAGGTATATAGGTGTGTATCAGTGACATCCATTCAAAAAACAAAATGCCAGTAGTGGTAGTTTCAGGGAATTAAATATAAGCAAACATAATTCTGTTCACAGTTACTGAGAATACAAAAGACAAAATACAACTTTTTTCACAAGAAACATCAGGTTACAAGGTCGAGCCCAGATTTGGAGAAGAGAAAAATTGAACATGTTTCAAGGAAGAAACTTAAATGAGATTTTTTTTTAAAGATAGTGGCTCAATTATTAGAACTAGATTATAAGGCAATGACTCAACTATAGAAAAACTTTCTCACCCTTTAACTAATTCATTCATTCATCTTATTTGAAATGTTAATTGAGAAATTGCCAGTAATAATGTTAGGTACCAATTAAACAAGGATAGATAAGACATGCTTCTTTCAAAAAAATAATATTTGGATAGATATAAAGAATAATATTTAGAGACAGATTAAATTTAGTGTCATGTGATGTGTGCTATAATTATCTTTCTAAGTCATAAGAGATGATGGAAGGCAAAAATGTTTAATTTGTTAAACAGAGACAAAGAGCTTCAGAGATGTGTTCTTAGATGATTTTTATGGCTTCTCTTAGTGGTTGTGGTGAAGGATTAGGGAAGAACACTTAATTAATAAAAAACACACACCATATGTACAGAATAGAAGCATAAAAAATCATGGCATGTTTTTGGAATGGCATAACTGGTTATGAATAAAGTAAACTATGAGGGATAAAGTGGCAGGTGCTGAGCTCAGGGAGATAGAACTGTGACCAGATTGGAAAGCACTCTTTATATATCCATAAAATCCACAGTCTCCAGTTGTGACATGGAGAATCCTGAAAGTTTCTATGGTAGTGTATAAAAAGGCTAGTGCAGCCTGGCTTGTGTGGCTCAGTGGTTGCATGTCAACTTATGAACCAGGAGATCATGGTTCAATTCCTGGTCACAGCACATTCCCAGGTTGTGGCTGTGGGGAAGGCAGCTGATCAATGATTCTCTCACATCATTAATATTTCTCTCTCTCCCTTGCTCTCTGAAATCAATAAAAATATATTTTAAAAGTAAGGACTAATGTAATATTTAGAAAATCAGTTTACAGGCAGGAAAGATTGGACTGGTAGAGAGAATGGAGAAAGCAAGACAAGTTAAGAAAGTATTGAAAAATTTAAGGCCCGAGATGAGAAGGAATTGAATAAATGTGGTGGCTGACTTGATGAAGAGAAATGAAGGTATTAGAAATCTCTTTGGAACATTGATTGTGAGACATTGTTAACTATTGTGATGAGAGAGAAGAATTAATAGTCACACCTGGATTTCTGAGTCAGATGATTTGTAGATGGTAGCATTATTCACCACCTTAGCATTTTGCACCAAGTGGAAAAAGAGAAAATATTAAAGAGAAATTATTACTGACTATGATTTCTATTGTAGCTGTACCTGTGGAATGACTGGACATGATAGCCTGTATCTGTTTGACATCATTGTAAAAAATCCATGAATAATTTCAGGCTGAAAATGAAGAGTCAATATGCATATGGTTAGAGTGAGGTGGTAAAAAAAAGAATCATGTACTTTCAATTCTTTGCCATTAGAGTTGAGAAAAATTTGTATATATAGGCAAAAAAACACACAATTACTTGTCTGTGAATATTTTGATCTTTATCACAAAACCTTTTAGCAAGACTTGGTTGTTTTTTTTTGTTTGTTTGTTTTGTTTTTTACTTTTAGGAAGAGTTCAAGTATAATGATTAGCCTATGATTCATCTTGTTTGTCTCTCACCACAACTTTTAGTTCTACCAAGAAATGATTTATGAGAAAGGTCAGTAAGTATAAATTGGCACGCTTATTTGTTCTCCAGGAAGTAAAGCCCAGACTCTGATGACAGAGTTCTGGTAATGGCGTTTTAACTAACTCATAAACAATCTTAACAGAAAAGTAGCTAGTAACCATGACTTTCATGTCTAAAACAAAATATATATTTCTTATAAATAAGATCAATCATATGAAGTAATTAGAGTAATTAAGATGATGGAGTACCCTAGTTGGTTTTGCTCAGTGGATAGAGCATCAGCCTGCTGAGTGAAGGGTCAAGAGCATATGCCCAGTTTTGGGGCTCGATCCCAAATTGGGGGCATGCAGGAGGCAGCCAATCAATGATTATCTCTCATAATTAATGTTTCTCTCTCTCCCTCTCCCTCTCCTTTTCTCTCTCTCTCTCTCTCTCTCTCTCTCTCTCTCTCTCTCCCTCTCCCTTCCTCTGTGCAATTAATATATATATATATATATATATATATATATATATATATATATATTTATGGATCATGGAGTAACAAAGCTCATAAGTGATCAATTTTCATAAGATTGAAAAACAAAACTGATTATATTTAGTTATTCTGTGAATGTATCAAATCATCCTATCTAATAAAAGAGTAATATTCAAATTAACCATCACTCTGCTACACCCACAAGCCATGCCAACCAGCCAATCAGGAGCGAGTATACAAATTAACCCAACCAACAGGGCTGCAGCCACTGAACGAGTTGGAGGATTGGGTTTCCCAAGTAATGGAGAAAGCCAAGCTTTCTGCACACCCTGGCTGGCCTAGGCCTCCACTCAAGCCTACAAAGTTTCAATTATAGAGGATAAATAAATCCCAACAAAAATGGCTGCAGCAAGCAGCAGGAGTCTTGGCTCCAGTCAAGGCTACAAAGTTTCAATTACAGAAGATAAATTAATCCCAGATACCAGGGCCTCAGTTTGGGTCACCAGGTAGCAGGGCCAGCCTGTAAACTACCACACGACCCTCACCCAGGCCACCCCACACCCCAAGGAAACCCTAGCCCTGATCCAGGACACTCTTCAGGGCAAACCAGCTGGCCCCCACCTGTGCACCAGGCATCTATCCTATCTAATAAAAGAGTAATATGCAAATTGACCATTGCTCCAACACACAAGATGGCTGTCCCCATGTAAACACAAGATGGCCACCACAAAATGGCCTGCAGGGAAGAGCAGTTGGGGAGGACCCAGGCCTACAGGGGAGAGCTGTTGGGGGGGACCAGGTCTACAGCAGAGGGCAGTTAGGGCTAAACAGGCTGGCAGTTAGGCATCAAACAGGCTGGCAGGGGACTGGTTAGGGGTGATCAGGCTGGTAGGCAGAAGCAGTTAGAGGCAATCAGGAAGGCAGGCAGGTGAGCAGTTGGGAGCCAGCAGTCTTAGATTGTGAGAGGGATGTCCCAGATTGGAGAGGCTGTAGACTGGGCTGAGGGACATCCCACCAACCCATGGACAAATTTTGTGTACCAGGCCGCTAGTAGATAATAATAGCTAGCAGTTCTGGGTCTTAAAAATCAGTGACAGTAGAAAGAGCAATTGTTATCCTAAATACAGGATTCTTGTCAAAGACTACTATTGCCATTACATGCTGAATACAAACACAGATTTTTATAAATGCTAATTTTGGATAATCTAGAAAAAGCTTGGCAGAAAACAAACCTAGCGTTATTAAAAAAAAAAAAACAAAAAAAAACTAAGTGTGGAAATGGTTAAGAAATACTCCTCCCCCCAAAATCTTAAAAAATAAAAATAAAATAACTAAGATTTAAGGGTGAAATTAGGGGGAATTTTAAGGGGGATTTTATGAGGACTAGATGGAAAAACATGTTCCATTTATGCTGTCACAGACATTTGGAAAATAGCAATTCAGTGAAAACATGAGAATTCATTCTCTGAGAAGTTAAACAAAACAGAACAAGCAAGTTAATACACAAAATAGTCTATCTTATCAGTGTTGAAGGTCTTACAGAGGACCTTTTTATTTTGAAGCATGGTGGGGGATAACTAATTCAATAAATAAAATCTTCTCATTTACACATTATAATGCTATCTTCCATCAGAAGTTTGTTTGAATATATTTAAATGGTCCAGAAAAAGAAAAAAACACCTGTGCATTTCATGGCTAAAGCATCTGAAGCAGCATGGTGACTCTGAGTGAGTGCCATTTTGATTCTGCTTATTTGTACCTTTTGCATATCCAAAGTTCCTCTAGTTGAATATTTTGTTGTTGTTGTTAATCCTTACCCAAAGATTTTTAGAGAGAGAGGAAGGGAAGAAGAGAGACAGAAAGAAGCATCAATGTTCGAGAGTTGCATCCATTGGTTGCCTCCCTCATGCACCCCAATCAGGGTCTAGGATTGAATCTACAACCAAGATATTTGCCCTTGACAAGAATGGAACTGCAGGTCGATGCTCCATGCACTGAGCCAAACCCACTAGGACTCAAGTTGAATTTTATTTGCTTAATTGCTACTGTGAGATTAACTATTTATCTTTGGTCATTCCTAATTTGAATCACTTTTATTTTATATTTAAAGTTCATTTTCCTCCAGTGACATTAATTGATGTCGGAACAATTTCAGCTGTGTTTCTATCACCTACACTCTTCTGTGTTTGATCTAAGCTTGGGAGTTTCCAGTTTTACTCAACTTTACCACAAGAGTAAATCTCCATTTATGGCATGTGTTTTCTTTTTAAATTATATTTATTGGGGTGATACTGGTTAATATGATCATATAAGTTTCATCTATGGGTTTCTAAAAGATCTGTATATTGCACTTTGTGCCCACCACCCAAAGTCAAATCTTCTCCAGTCATCATATATTAGAATCTCCTTACCCCCAACCCTTTTTCCTCTGGCAACCACCACACTGCTATTTGTGTTCACAAGTTTCAGTTCTAAATCCCACATATGAGCGAAATCATATATATCTTAGATATATATAAATCATATATATCTTTTTCTGAATGACCTTGAGAATATTATGCTAAGTGAAATAGATATGTGTGTTAAAGTTGGTGGTGTTTCCTCTCAGCACAAGTAAGATAACTTTCCTAGAGATTGAAATCACATCACTATTAGCTGGCTGTTTTTTACTATCTCCTAACTGTTATGAAGGTTATAAAGTCAAGGCTAAAATACTATAAAGGTCTGAAAAGAGTCTTGGAATGCCTATTCTACATAATGTGATAAAAATTATTAGGAGATAAGGAAACACTGCATATGCTTCCCTGAGCATGACTTGATTACATTTTTAGTAAGTCAGCTGACAAGATAGGCAAAGATGTGAGTTAGGCCATAAAAGTAAACTTCCCTTAGATCAGAATGAAGAAGTTATAGTTGAAATATAGCAAGGTTTTACAAACTCCTACATTACACAAGATGTATCATCAAATTTTATTTTTACTCTGCCAAGCTACACTTTATTTCGATATTATTTAAAATTTTGTTTCTCTGCACCAGAATGAAAACAACCAGCCAAAGGTGTAAGTCCTTTTAGAATAAATGCCTATATCCCTGTCTATTCTGCCCACTACAATGCCCTAAGTCCAGGCCATCTCTTGAGATTTCTCAAGGAATTTTTCTTTAAGAATCATAAACACCCCTTTATGTATACCATCCCCCCTACACACACACTCCCACTGCCCAGTTCTGACTGTAGCAGAAGCAAAGTATCTAGGAATCTTTTGTGATTTCTAATAGGTCATTGTGGCCTGAGTCCCAGTGCCCCAACAACCACTGGTCTGTGGCATTCTGAACACACAGCGATAAGGGAGCCTGGATTATGCAGTTTATGGTACGACAGCCTTGTGAGGTTTTAGAAGTGTGATGCGTTAAATAATCCCCAAGATAGAGTTCATGTTAAACCAAGATAGAGTTCATGTTAAACCAGATTTCAAGGATGTATTTTATGAAAAACTATTAAATCAAAGAATTATGCTATTTAGAAGTTATAGTAGCCACATGACCCACAAATGAGTGGCCAAAAAATGCAAACTGTTGTGTAATATTTTTAGTAAAATCACTTTTTATATTCTGAGATAGAGAAATACAAATTTATCCATCAATGCTTTAAAGTGGAAACTTCTGGTCACTCATCATATGACCTCCATGTACTTCTGTCTTCTTTCGTGCACAAACCGCTGGCCCTGAGGAGTTAGAATTTCATGTTACATGTTCTACCATAGATATATTCCTATTTCCCCATTTTTCTGAACTATAATTTTAGACAGCATACAGAGAGATTCATTTTAGCTTACAGAGAAAATAATATAATTCTGGAAACATTTTAATCTAGTATATATTTATATCATCAAGGAAACATATAACTCTATGTCAAAACATATCCAGAATCTGATCATGTCTCACCACTTGCACTGCCACAATCCTGGTTCAAGACACTGACATCTTTAGCTTAATTACTGTAATAGCTTCATAACTGTGTTTCAAGCTATTTATTATTCCTGTCCCTCTCTAGTATATTCTCAAACAAATAAACCAGAGAGATTCTTTTAAAATATAAACCTAGTAGTGCTGTTTCTGTGTGTAGCTAACTCTGCGGCTTCCCATTACGATCAAAGTGTAGTAATAGAGCTTTCAGCATGTCTGTAAGGGTTGTCTGTGCTTTATACCTACCATATTTCTGACTTTATTTCTTACTCATACACACCCGACCCCTCCACCCATTCTTTATTCATTCTTCTCTGGTTGTACTAACACTCTTATTCTTTATCTGCAAGTATAGTTATCTTCAGATTTACACTTGCTATTCCTACTGCTTGGAAATCTCTTCCCCAGTATCTGATCCACCAGCCTCTCTCATTCAGTTCCTTTATGTCTCTACTCACATATAACCTTAAAGACAAGTCATTCCCTGACTACCCCAATAAACCACAGCATATCCCAATCATGGCAGAGCTTACCTTTTCTCACTTATGACTGTATTTTTCTCAGTAATACTAGTGTGACTTATATATTAGTTTTGTCTGACTTTATTACTAGTTGAAAGGCAAACATTATGTCCATATCATGTATTTATGTTTCTGTAGCAACATGAATGCTGCCAGGCATTATAGGTTATAAATTATTAATAAACAATATTTATTAAATGAATGACTGGAAGCTTTGCATAATGATGCAATTTCATAACTTCTGGATTTACTAACTGCTTTTAGAGCAATAGTAGGTGAGTCAGGGCAACTCCTTCACTTGTACTGACTTGGAAAACAACTTAATCCCTGGATATCACAATTCTCTGAAGGGAAAACCAAATATATATTTATGTGAAGGAATATACTTTTAACAAGTATTTTCTACCTATAAATTATTATTTTCTACATAAATTTTATCTCCAGAATATTCAATAAATTGGCATAATGTAATACCAAGTGGTGTTTTGGCAGCAGATGTCCACTTCTTCTCTGCCTTTATCCAGTTTTCTACAGATGTGCTTCTGAGCAGTGCATTATCAATGGATCCTGATTAGAATGCAAAGGAACATTCAAAGATATCTATTCATTTGTATGAAAAGTCATGGAGATTATAAGGTTAACTCAAAACCTGCATCATCTTGGAAAAAGAACCAATAGAGAAGACACTAGGTCTTCTGCTTTTCTTACTGACACCTAGGTGGCTCCAAGGTACTGAATCCATCCTTCTCCAAGGCCACAAATTAAATCGTGACATTTTTTATTTAGAACCTTTTGAGACCTCATGTCCTCTCAAAAGTCTTGCATTTGTATTAAAAAAATAAAGACAATTTTTGATGGCCTTTCTGTAAGAATCAAATTGTGCCAATTTCCCACCATTATCTGGATTCTCTCAAGTCCTTCAATAAAGCCTATGTGTTTATGCAGCAATATTCAAAGTGCTTTATATATGTCTAAGAAAAAATGTGTCTATCATACAGCTCTGGCATGTTTTCAATTTAGACATGAATCTGGGTTTTTAAGAGATGTCTTCTGAGTCATGTTGGTACTTTGGAAGCCACCAATATTGATATGAAAACCTAATCTCAGGGGGAAGCAGAATATAATTAGTGAGGATACTTTTATGTGTCTATATTTGTACTTTCCCAAAGTGAAAGCTTCATTTTCACTACACCAATATAGAATGCCATCTCAAAAGACCTGAGATAGGGGACAGGGGTAGGCTAGAAGGTATCAATGAGGGGAAAAGTGGGCATATGTACTACTTTTAAAAATAAAGATTCATGAATAAAATAAAATAAAAACAAGAAAAAAACACCACAAAGATTCCTTTCAAAAAGTAACTATTGTAATGAGAAACTTTTTAGTAGCATTTAGCTCCTTTTCTCATCCCTATTGTCATTACAGATATTATATATATATATATATATATATATATATATATATATATAAAACTATTGAGCCTATGTATTTTAAAAAGTTAGAAGTCCATTTAACACAAATCTGATCATATTAAAGCATATACCCAAAGCTAATTGGATTTTTCCTGAAAGTTGTCCAAAATGAGAAATAATAAAAGTTTTGTGTTTTCTTTATTTAAAAAATTATGGCTACTCCTTTAAGATTTTTAGAGAGTTATGGAAATACATATATTTTTTACATAAAACCAAATGAAAGCTTAAAATGATTTCTTTAAATCTTATTTTTTCCACTGGCAATTGTAATTCCCACTACCCCCTTAGAACCTACCCCCACAAAAAAAAAAAAGACCAAAAAAAAAAATAGACTTTTAGTAAAAAAAAAAAATTTCAGCAGAGCCTGATCCTCCCTCTTTGTAAAAACTTTGTTGTCAGGGTGACCCCATTGTTCTGGCTCAATTCTCTCAGAGATTTTATTATTATTATTATTATTATTATTGTTGTTGTTATTATTATTTATATTGGGCTCCTCTGAACAGGTGATAGAAAACAAGATCTCCTTGGGTAATCTGTCTTTGAAGCCCATTTCTTGCACAGTTTAGTGGCCTGAAAAATGGTTTCCCGGTCAAAGAGTTACAGGTATTTTTACGTCTCTGCTTATTTGGTTGGTAACCTTGTTCTCTAGTAGGTTTCTGATTTGTTCACTCCAAGTCAGTTTCTTGTGTAAATAATCATTCTCAAAGTTTTTCTTCTTGATATGGTTCTCAAATCCATTTGATTTCTTTCTTTCACACCCTTTGCTTCTCTTTCATCTTGATGTTTTACCTTGAGAACAGAGTCTTATATGGAAAGGTTATCTTAATATTGTCGTTGATATTCATCACCTTTCCTAACTAAAATGTTTTATTGAGCCCTTTTCATTGAAAATATTAAAAGTTCTGTCAAAAAGCTGTCAGGCTTTCAAATCTGCAAGATTCTGAATTTATGTAATGTTAATTTTTGCCTGCAAACAGGTTCATTTCTATCTTTAAAATTTTTCCTAATTTAGCCAGTAATAGACAATATGCTAGATGTTTCTGAAACATTTCCTTTAAAGTAAACATGTGGCCTGCCTCAAAACCAATTGCAATTGTCCCTATTACCAAATTTGTTGCCACTGCACGATACATATTATGTCTTTTCCAGTCCCTGATATTGATTGATTCACTCCTTACTACCTCACTCCTAATTAACAAATATGGGGAGTGTCCCCCCAAAAAAATGTGTACACAAACTGTGAGCCATTATAAAGGCAGGTACTATTTATTAAAATACATTTTATTTTCAAAATTGAGTTATCAGCTGTTAAAGTTTGTATACATTTTATATATAGAAATGATTTCAGAGGAAGGGAGAGGGAGAGATAGAAACATCAATGATGAAAGAGAATCATTAATGAACTGTCTCCTGCATATCCCTCTGCTGGGATCCAGTCTGAAACCTATGCAAGTGCCTTGACAGGGAATTGAACTGTGGTTTCCTGGTTCATAGGCTGATGCTCAACCATGGAGCCACACCGGCTGGGGAAACTTTGTAGACAATATTTTGGATACCTTGTATTTTTAGAGTTTTTGTATAACCACCTCTCTCTCTTGATAGCAATTTATGTTTTAATGTATTCACAAATTTAAAAAAAAACTAATTCTATTTTTTTATTCCTCCCAAAAAATATTTTTCACTGCTTTAAACTTCAATGCAATTTGACCTGTCCTCTTTCTCCTCGCTATGTTCTGTAGGATAAGGTGCTGCCAAGATGCATTTAGCAGGGGAATTAAGGAATTGACAATTGCATAGATGATTTTAAGAGTGATGCCTGGGAATGGCTTTAATTGCTCCTAGCTATATAAAATGAGCCAAAGCCCTGTCTTATGGGAGCAGCCTAAAAGCAAGGAGTCTGGGAAATGTACATGAACATTGATTACTGGTGAGAACTGGAAATGTTTGCCACTGTGGTTCATTTATAACCAAAATAACAAAACAAAACAAACCCACAAAAACGAACCAAAAACATTTGTATTTAAAGATGCAATGAAAATCTGTCATTCAATACATTGATTGTAAGGTATATTTGAGATGCAAGAAGGTTACAAAAAGTTGAAAAAAAGATAAACTCAGGTTTAGAGGAAAAAAAAAGCCAACAAACAAACAAAAAACCTGCTCTAGAACACTGAAATCTAAAGAGCCCACAAAAGAGATTCACAACTACAAAGTTACAAATTAACATGAAATATAAGGGATTCTTATGACATCAGAATGATAAAGAAAAATTATCTTTAAAAGTGAAGCAAGCTGAACCAAAACTTGAGAGAGTTATATAGAAAATAGAAATAGAAAATATAGCAAGATTTTAAGAGATAAAGCTACTATGTCCCCCCAAAAATGCATGTATTATATTTAAGAAATTTATTTTTGTTTAGAAATAATTTGGAGAGCAATTTTCAACAACAGTGGTTTTGAGAATGGGATGTTTCACCATTTTAGATAAGTTAATATATTTTAGTAAAGTTAATGTATTTTGAAATATTTAATAAACTTAAATCTCATTTTAGAACACTATTTTGATTTAGAGTAAAAATAATATTTCAGAGAAAAAAGTATACTTATTTCTAATAACAGGCAAGTTTCCTTTTTTTTTTCTATGTTGCTTTATAATAATCTTTAATGAACTGTACACCAGCATATTAGAAAATTAAGGTGGTATGAGTGTTGCACATTCCACAAAAATATATTTTGTACAATCATTCTATGTTATTTTATGAAACAAAAAAGATCTAGTAACAATACACAATACTTAAGGGAGGAGAAAGGAATAATATCCAATCCAGTTTATAGAATAATTGTAAATGTTTTTTCTTATATCCAAGACTAACGTTAAGACAGGCACCAAGATTACTGAACTTTGCTGTAAAACAAAGAAATTGCTGAGCAGTAACTTGCAGATCATGTGTCATTTATCATCCTCTTGAATAATATTTTGACATGAAGTTTAATTTGAGAATCAGTTACCATCTTTAAAAAAATTCCATGGTGCTTGTTTTCCACCATCACTTTTTATAAATTGTCAAGAATGAAACTAATCCAAAGTGCTTTTACAACCTGCAATTTCAAAAATAACGTTCATCCACCCAACTCAAATATGCACATGAAACTTTGACTTGCTAAAGAAAGAACTTTAGTTATTAAATTAAAAGGCTAATGTCTCCTTCTCAGTTAAAAGTATAAGAATAAATACAAAAACCCTTAGCAATTTCAGTCAACATGGAGAATGTAGCAGATTATATTTCCTGGGATGTGACTATTCAGGAAAGATGAGAATAGTTTATATCCAGTATTTAAAAGAAGTGAAGAAGTGCCACAATTTTTGCCTTTGAAAATTAAAAAAAGTTTATTTCTAATAAAAGTGGCATGCTTTACTACATAATAGATTAGACATTTTTATTGGATGTAGATAAGGAAAAGAGGTCCTATAAAATAAACACAGATTTTAGTTAGAAAATGTCTGATGTTTGAAATTTTAATTAGCAGCAAGAGAATTCTAGGATTGTCAAATAATACTTTACAGAGTTTGTATGAGCTAATTTTTAAAGGAGAGAAATGAATATAAATTTATTTTGAAAACTCATGGATGATTACCTTCCCTGAGTGAAGTTGATATTTAGACAATGAAGAGTAATGTTTATTCTGAACATATATACAATAAATGATAATAACCTTAGATTGTTATCTGGGATTTTTTCAATGGTATGGAAATCATTATACTCCTGAAATTATAAGTAACTGTATTCAACTACACAGTTACCTGATTTATGTTAATATAAATGATTAATGGCCACTATGACAGGATAATCAAAAGTGTTTTCCTCATATTTCCATAATGATGTCCCATTTCTTGAGCATATCAATGTAACCCAATCAAGTGGAAAATAAGCCATCAGAAACAGTAATTTGTATTTAAAATTTCTTTTAAAATTCCAGCGGTGAGCAACAGACTCCCATGAAACAAATTAGAAAAGTCATGAAATATTGTTTACCATTTTTCATCATCATAAAAATTATTAATTGCTTATTTACACGTGTGGGAATATGATTTTAAATTACTAATGTTTGATATATTATTAATAGCAACAATATAAAGATATAGAGAAATCATTGGGTTTTTGAGTTATGAGACCTAAAATTTAGTTATGATCCCACTAACTGGTATTACAGTTTCTAATAAATCACTTAATTTTTTTTGACAGACTCTATGTGGATTTGCTTACTTTTAAAAAAATATTTATTATTTTATGGACTCTTAACTTCTTTATCATATAATTTATAATATAAACAGACCACTAAATAGTTGTTAAACAAAAACATTAGTTAAGATTTCGAACTACCTCCATCCAGTTGAATAAAATGGTTAAATGCATTTTGGGTAGTACTAAAAGAGGACTTATATTTAACAATACAGCTGAAGGTCTCCTTCTTAATATTGCAGCCTTATTTATGTTGTGCTGAGGTAGAGATATTAAAAGACAATACAGCCCTAACCGGCTTGGCTCAGTGGATAGAGCATTGGCCTGCGGACTCAAAGGTCCCATGTTTGATTCTGGTCAAGGGCATGTACCTTGGTTGTGGGCATATCCCAATGTTTCTAACTCTCTATCCCTTTCCATTCCTCTCTCTAAAAAAATTAATAAAATATATATTTAAAATATGTATAAAAGACAACACAAAGTAGAGGTTATGAGCATGGACTCAGAAACTGGAACTACTACATTTGAATCCCAAGTCTGACACTTATTAGCTTTATCATCTTGAAAAGTGATTCAACCTCTATTCTTAGAGTTTTCTCACCTGTGAAATGAAAACTAAGAGTTTTTCACCTCACAACGCTGATTTAAATAGTAAATAATAGAGCCTATCAGAATCTGTGTGTGTTTTTTCCCCATGATTATTATATGCATTTTCTCCACATTATTACAGGTTGCTATAAAAGATTCCTTTTTCTCAAATATTATGCATTTGAAAGCAATTTCAATATTTATTTTTTTATTTCAGAAAGCCTAAAGTATGGAATTATGTGGCTGAATTTTAGAATGACTCTCTAATTTTTTAAAATATATTTTTATTGATTTCAAAGAGGAAGGGAGAGGGAGAATGAGATGAAAACATCAATGATGTCTAAAACTCATTAACTGGCCACCTCTGCATCCCTCACACTGGAGATTGAGCCTCAACCCAGTCATCTGTTCTTAGATGGAATTAAACCCAGAACCCATCAGTCCATAGGGTGATGCTCTATCCACTGACCAAACCGGCTAGGGTATGACTCTTTAATTTTTAATGTTTCTTCCATTTATTTTTAGTTTTTTTTTACCCTCCATAATATCTGAGGAATGCTATGTAAAGAGTAATCATACTGTGAATACTTCCTTCTTTTTTATTGATTGCACTGTTTTCAGTAAGTGTAAATTTATGTATTTTGATAAAGGTATACAGGGAGCCTAAAATTTTATTACCCTACATAATATCAAATAAAATTATCAAATATTTACCTAACTCATCTACATGGCCTCAATAAAGCAGAGATGAAAGACAGAAACCTATATCAAGGGAGCTGGCAAAGAGGAATGTAGTAGAAATGGCTGCCATTCTTTACTTTTCAGTCTACAGAAAAGATTCTCTTAAATATCTGAATACCAGAGGCCTGTTGCATGAAGAGTCGTGCAATAGGCCTTCCTTGCCCTGGCTGCTGGTACCAGTTCTCCTCTGGCACCTGGCACCCAGGCCTTCACTCTGGCCATTGCCGTCAGTCTTCACTCCAGCCAGAATGCCAGTCCTGTAGCTCCCTCTGCCCCTGCCCTCCCCCCTATAGCAGAGGATCTGTCCTGCTCAACTGTTCCATGCCTGCCTGGGTGCTACCCAGAGGCCCAAAGCGGCTGAGGAATGGGCCCACCACCATATTTGTTAGGTTAATTTGCATACTCACTCCTGATTGGCTGGTGGGCATCAAAAGAGATGGTCAGTTTGCATATTATTCTTTGATTAGTGTAGATATCTGCTTAGCAATAATTGAGGTGGTAATGACTTATTTTGGACCATGGCTTAATTCTATTTTGGCTGCCCTACTTTAGCTAATTGATGAAGGGAGAAACTAAATAAGTGGTTTGGATCTTATAATGTTATATAAAAAAGTCTTATCTATGTCACACCAGCTTCTTGTTTCCTAGGTGCTTTTGAAGAATGTCTCCATAGTCAGCCACCATTGCAAAGTTTGTCTATGTTTATATCTGCCTATCCTATCTAATAAGGAGGGAATATGCTAATTGACTGTCACACCCTCAAAGATGGTGGTGCCCATAACCACAAGATGGTGGCACCCTGACCCCTCAGCCCTACGAGGGCAGCAGGTGTGCAACACAGCCAGGCCTGCTCCTAGGCAGGTCCAGCCACTCCACACACCTACCTCCGGTGTCCCTTGGTCCCTTCAGCCTACCAGCTGCCCAGGGCCAGCCTGAGGCGCAGGCAAGCCTTTAATGGCAGGTGCCCAGCCATCCAGGGTCAGCTTGAGGTTCAGGCAAGCTTCAGATGGCAGCTGTCCATATATCCAGGGCTGGCTGAAGCTTGTACTGCTGGAAGTGACAGTAGCAAAGGTGTGATGGGGTGTTGTCTTCCCCTGATTGCTGGGTCACCTCCTGCCCCTGAGGGCTTCTGGACTGTGAGAGGGCGCAGGCCAGGCTCAGGGGACCGCCCCCCTCAAGTGCATGAATTTTCATGCACCAGGCCTCTAGTTGTTTTATAAATTTTAAAATGACTGTTTCAGTTGCTGTAATAAGCATAAGTAACACAAATTAATTAAATTCTTCCTTAAGATTTTATTTTGTACCTGGAGATAGGACATAACTTCACTAATTGTCATTTGGAAATGTGAACTCCATATGATACTGAAGCTAGATGTATAAAGAGTGTGATAAAACTGGTTCTGCAGTTATCTATGTTATAATGTCAATCTGAATATATTTAGCTATGGCTTAATTGCTCAAGACATAATCTAGTCTGAGAAAATGATACCAATAAAAGAGTATGGACACATTCTCCCTTTAGAATTTTATTAAACACTTTTATTTTAAGGATAATCATTTCCTTGATCATTCATTTCCTGGGAGAGTTCGCCGAAGGAGAACACAAGAGATTATTTTAAGTTTACAGCTCTCCAGTGGCAGCTTACTTAAACCAGTAATAAGCGTGGAAACTGTGATAAGAGATACAATCGACTTAAGAGTTTTTTTGGGGGGATCATAAAAATATACATTAACACAACTGAGAAAGAGGCATTTGATTGCTACCTTTCCAAATACCACCAAGTCACATTCAGAATTGTGAATAATGAATAGCAGAAATTTGCCAGCTCATTGCAACAATCCACACTTTACTTGGAATGCTCTCTATTCCTTTCATCTAGCAAAATCTTTTCCACTTATCAAAGCTGAGTTTACTATTTCTTTTTTGTAAAAATCTCTCTGAATCTGAAAGTCTTAAAAAATGTTCTCCTCCTCTGAGAAAATACCAATTTTAGTTTACATGATTATGTTTAGCATTACAACATATGATTTTGTTTTCAAATTCACTTTTTATTGTAATAATCCTGTTTTTTATAATTATTTACTAGCTACTTCTATTTATAAGTACATGTCAAATGATAAGATCTTCTCAAATACGAAACACCTTGATCTTTTGTAGGTCAGTTCACTGGAACACAAACTGAGAAACAGAGATTAGTATGCAGTTTTATTAGGAAGATATTTATGTTGGGATAAATATCGGTGGGAGAGGAAGAGGGGAGTCATGGAGGAGAAAAACGTAGGGTTGTGATTTAGTTTCACAGTGATCTCAGATGATCTCACAAGGAGCTATGAAACTGAGGTGGCAATTTAGAAGTGTCCTAAATTGTAACAAGAGAGCTAAGGCTTTATAATCTCTCACTGAAGAGTGATTAGATGTATGCTATCCCCAGAAGGTGGGTAAGGCAGCGTTTTCTAGTTAAAACTAATTTATATCAACCGAAGGACATGTATGCATGCATATAAACATAACCAATGGACACAAGACACTGGGGGCAGCAGTGAGGGCATGTGCTGGGGGTAAGGGAGGCCAGGGGGAGGACACTGGGGGGAAAATGGAGACATACTAGGTGTACTGCTTAATAATTGTGGATTTTGTAATAAAAGACAACACAATAATTTCAAGAGAAACATCAAAAAGTGCTTTATTCAAAGTAATGTCCATTGCTAGCTACACATTTCCCCATCTTTCAGGTAATTTGTGGATACTGTCCCAATAAAACTCTTCTTGTTTTGAGGCAATCCATTCAGAGACCCAATTTTCCACTTCTTCGTACGGTTTGAAGTGCTGCTCAGAAAGTGTGTGTGCCATCGATCGAAACAAGTGATAATCTCAAGGAGCAAGTTCTGGTGAATACAGGGGGTGGGTTAATATTCCCAGACAAGATCTTTTAATGTATCTTTAACTGGCTTTGAAGTGTGTGATGGTGATTCATCATAAAGCAAAATTACTTTGCCATGTCTTTTAGCCTATTGTGGTCATTTTACGATCAAAGCATGGTTCAAATTGATTACTTGTTGTAGGTAGCAATCAGTATTAATGGTTTCACCTAGTTTTAAAAGTTCATAATACACCATACCTTCCTGATCCTACCAAACACAGAGCATTGTCTTTTTTCCAAAGTGATTTGGCCTTGCAGTCGTGTTGATGGTTGACCTGGATTAATCCATAATTTTGTGCATTTGGGATTCTCAAAATAAATCCATTTTTCATCACCAGTCACAATTCAATGCAAAAAAAAAGACTTTATTTTGTGCCATTGAAGCAACATTTTACTGATAACTTTTCGGTTTTCCTTTCATCTTTGGTTCCGTTGATGTGGTGAAAGAACAAAGCAGAACTGGCTATCCTCCATCTTGCGGAGCTGGTCAGCCTGACCCCCTCCTCCCCTGATGGGAGTGACCACAGGAGCACCAGGAATGTCCTAACTCCTCCAACCACTGCCCGAGTGGACCAATGAAGCTCCAGGGAAGCGGCTTAGGTCCTGATAAGGTCATATCACAAAGGTGCTTCCTTTGCATCGCTACTGACCATTCAGGGGACAGTAGGGGATGGCTCTGATCTTAGAATATGAAACCCTAACTAAAGTGACTAATCTCCATAACCCACGTCACTCTCCTAGGCCCACCCAAATGACCAGTCCTTATAACCTTTGTCTCCCCAAGCTCCCGCTCTCTCTGGTCCCACCACTGCACCGGTAAAGGGGCTGTCGGAGCTGAGCCCGGGCTTGAATAAAGACTCTTTGCTTTTGCATCAGATAACAGTTCCCTGGTTGATTATTGGAGACCCCAAACTTTGGGCATAACAGTGGCACCCATTTTCCTTCCTTTAAAATTGTTCTCATTGCTTATAAATGATTGGAAATTGTTTGCTAAGCGATGTTTAATCTTTCTGCATGTTAATTTGCAGTTTGACATGCATCTTCATCCAATAATACTTGTAATTATTGGTCTTCAAACTTTTTCAGTTGGCCTGGACATTCTTTGTCTTTCACATTGAAATCATCACTTTTGAAGTGTTTAAACCAGCATTCACAAGTATCTTGAGATGGAGCATGTTCACCATAAGGCTCTGAAGTATAAGATAACTTTCAGCAGCATTTTTCTTGAAAATAAAATAATGAATTAAAACTTCCCACAAATGCTCTTTTTTTGGCATGAAATTTGACATTTATAAGCATAACAATATCTATGATGTTAACACCTTCAAAAATTTGACATATGACATTTTGAAGTTTGGTATCAATACAACAAAATAGCATACATATCAAATCATATATATATATATATATATATATATATATCAACATATGTGTAACTCCATCTATTGAAAAAAATCCACATTATTAACTAGTACACCTAGTATTTGTAATACTTTAAACAGTAAAATAAAAGATAAAACAACAAAAACAACAAAAAACAATTTATGAAGAGGGTGGAAAACTGAGAGTTGTCTTCTAACAATCCCGGTAACTAAAGACTCAAGTTCAATAGATCTAGATGTTTAGCAGATGTAGGTGGCATGTAACAATATTCATTACATATCTTACGTAATAATAGATAAACATGTAAATTGACCATACCTCCACTATTCCCATAGCCAATCAGAATGATTATATAAATTAACTCAACAAAGATGGTGGTTAATTTGCATACATAGGCACCCAGCACCTGTGTCCAGGGAACATGCTGGCACACAGTCACTGTGAGGTAAGCCATCAGAGCTGAGGGGGCAGGGGCAGAGCCAGTGATCCGCAGGGGCCTGGGCAGTTCAGAGCTGGGGCAGAGCCTGCGAATGATGGATCACAGGGCACTGGGGGTCACCTGGCTGAGATCCCCTGCCCAAGCTGAAAGCCTTGACCAGATGCTTTCAGCCTGGGAAGGCCTGGGCAGGGGTGGAGCCTGCAATCTCAGGGAGCTGGGGTTCCCCTGCCCAAGGCCTAATGCCTCTGTAAGCCATCAATAGGACATCCCCTGAGGGCTCCCAGTATATGAGAGGGAGAAGGTTGGTCTGAGAGATCACCCCCCCAACCCCTGTGCACAAACTTCATGCACGGGGCTCCTAGTACTTAAATAAAACTGGGAAAAGAAAAAGTTAGGAAAGCAACTCAATAAATGCATCAATGTTAACAAATATAATATGGTGCTATGGAAAAGTACTCTAAAGCAAACAGAGCCTATAAAATCGACCCATATGTGTCCCTCTCTGCATAGTACAATAATGCGACAATATTTTATCTTTAGTATTCTCCAGGGGGTTGTGTGAATCCTTTACCTAGACTATATTACAGCCTAAGTTCTTCATCTGCCCAGAACGGCTTCCTCCTTTTTTATCGTACATTTTTATTTCCCTAATAGCACACTCCCTAATGAAATCCCTGCTTAATAATTTGTATCTCAAAATTTAATTTAATAGCGTATAGGTGATTTTATGGCACCAGGAAATGGAAATATGGTTCTGTTCCTTCTTCAGAACTTTCTGGAGTGTAGGGGGCACCTGAAGAACCATTCCAAAATAGGAAAATGTTTTAATCTAAATGAAACAATTGAAGTTATAAGATGAAAGACTCTGCTGTACCATCTATTGTATATTATGTCTAACTAAGAACAAACAAATAAACAAAATTAGTCTTTGGACTAATATTTCCTTTAATGCAATGTCAGCTTCTATTGATAGGACAGTAGGAGGCTGTAACCACATGGTCCTCGTTCCTAGAGCATAGCCTAGCTGATCAGTATCACTTTAATGAAATGTCAAGACTCAGTAATAAGCTGCAGGTAGTGGGTTCAGTGGATATTTGTGAGTATGAGGTGGTACAAAGCAGCAATATATCTTGAGAGAGGTGTCTTGAAAGGGTAGGTATAAGAAATGAAAGTAAGAGTTGTTATCAGATGTCAGAAGAACTTAGAAGAGGAGATGAACACTTAAATGAGAATTTAGCAATGGAGAGGTCAGACTAAAGGTTCAAATGATGTTGTTTCATTGGAAAGAAAAGAAATGAACAAATTATTCAAATCAAAAGGGATATGAAAAGCTGTTTTTGAGGTATCATAAATATTAAATAAAAGGACAATACAGTAAGTGTATTAATAGGATGATATTCTCAATTTAAAATTTTGTGTGTTTATGTGTCATGAGTATGTTTGTTATGAATTATGGGAAATTAATATACATTTGGTAAAAAGTAACATTAATACTAAATATTTAATGTGTACCATATAATTTAATAAACATTGAGGATTCAACAAGAGAGTCACTAATTCAACAAATACTTGTTGAATTTCTGCTAAGAACCACTAAGTGTTCTTGAGGCTGAGGATACAGAATAAAAAGAAATTGTCAAAAATTTCTGCCCTTATGACATTTACACTGCAGTGGATAAGTAATTATATTCTTGTAGATATTTAATCCATTCATTTTCTGAGGTGTCTTCAGACATTGCAAAGACTCAAATATTAAAAATGTAATGCTACTGTCTGTAGCTAGGATTCTAGGTAAACCTCTTAGATGAACAATCACGTAAGACTTGAAATCAGGAGTTAAATGAAAGTCACCTTCTGTCCTTTTCTAGCTCCTTTCTTCCAGCAGGTAAATGATGACAGCTTCTCTACAGAGTTCCAGCACAGATGTGGATGTGAAGAGGCAATTATAGCAGCAGCAGAAGGAAAGATTCTTGATTCCAGCTTCAGGGTAGCAGCTGAAGGTGCATGTTCTTGATCTCCTGACATATGTTGCAGTCTCATTGGTTGTAGTTCCCTAGGTGAGTGTGTTATTTAAATTTTCCAGAATTTATGCTGGAGATACAGCTGTAACATACATTTGAACAATTTTGCTAGCATCTGATTGTCTGTATAAAATATCTTCTTACTCAAAATAACCTAGACTTCTGTTTCCTCACTAAACTTGTACTGATAGTGTAAGCACAATGTTATTCTAAAACTTGAGATACTTAAAGTATACCAGAATAGGTTGGCATATATCTCTCAATAGAAGTTGAAGATATTTTAATTTTAATTCATTACTGTAATTACACTGAATTACTCTACATGACAGTAAAATTAACGTACTAATATTAGAGTTCTAGTCAAGATGGTAACATAAATAAATGTAATAGTTGAAACTTTCCACTACCACATCAAAATTATGTCTAAATTACAGAACAAGCATCACTCAGAACTGACTGAAATCTATAACTAATGACATAAAAAAGAAGCCACATTGAGACTGATAAGGAGCGCAGAGACACAGAACTGGCTAATCCCATACCTACATGAGGCACTTAAAAACCAGGTTTCTCAATGGTTAGAGCATCAGCCTGCGGACAGAAGGACTGAGGATTGCACTACAGTAAGTGCACATACCTCTGTTGCAGGTTGGGTTCCCAGCCCAGGTCAGGTCTCACATGGGAGATAATTAATTGATCTCTCTCTCCCCCCTCTTTCTCACCCTTCTCCCCTCCCTTCCACTCTCTTAAAAAAATCAATGGGAAAATATCCTGGAGTGAGGATTAATAAACAAAACAAATAAAACAGGAGGGATATCTTCCCTGTGAAGATCAAGAGAGTCTCAAGCCCATACCAGAAACCCTGGCCCAGTTTTCCAGGGTCAGTAAGAAAAGTATCCATACCTTCTAGCTGTAAAGACCGGCAGATTGTGGCTGAATGAGATGGATGGCCTTAAATATGAGGATCAAATGTTTTTGGCTGCAGAAGTATGTTCTGCTAATTCTTGGTATATATATATATATATATATATATATACATACATATATATATATATATATATATATATAGAGAGAGAGAGAGAGAGAGAGAGACAGAGAGACAGAGAGACAGAGAGACAGAGAGACAGAGAGATAGGGTCCATCACATCCAAAGTGATCAGAGGGATGACCTAATGCCAGGAATCCCATTCACCTGCACCACAGACCCTGGCAGGAGGGAGAACGGAGCCCCATTCCCCAGGGAATTGGCCATTGGACAGCTTGCTCTCAGGGGCCAGGCAGCAAGCAATCCCAATCATCTGCACTCCAGACCCTGACAGGTGGGAGTAGGTACCCCCATTACTCGCAAAATCGGCTGTTGAACAGCTTTCTGTCAGTGGCCAGCCAGCCAGGAATCCCATTCACCTGAAACCTATACCCTGACAACAGAGAGGAGGGAACATGTCTAAAGAACACCTATTGGAACGAAGTACCTCTGAAGCCGAAAAAGCCATTGTTGGTGACAGAATGTATCAGAAGGCCAACTATTGGAACAAAGTATCTCTGCAGCCAAAAGAAAGCATCGTCATCAACAGAATATGTCTGAAGAGCAAGTATTGGCACAACGTACCAGCGCAGCTGAAAGAAGTTGGCGTTGGCAACAAAATATTTCTGAAGACCAACAATTGGCATAATGCACCTCTGTAGCCAAAAGAAAGTGGCAGCATCAACAGAATATGTCTGAAGACCAATGATTGCACAATGGTCCTCTGAAGCCCAAAGAAGCTGGCACCAGAGACAGAATGTATCTAAAGACCAGCTATTGGAAGGACATACTTCTGCAGCCAAAAAAAGCTAGTGTTATCAACAGAAAATGTCTGAAGACCAACATGCCTCTGAAATTCAAAGAAAGTGGCAGCGACAACAGAATATGTCTAAAGAACAGCCATCAACAGGTATTACCAATACTGGTAGGAACTGCTTTCACAGCAAAAATGAAGTAAAGAAGGATGCAATTGTCGAGCACAGTTGAGGTAGAGTTACTATTACATGTTAATTTTGCCTATCACTGAATTTCTCTGATGAAAAACCATCTGATGGAAAATTTACTTGATGTTGTAGCAAAGGCAAAATTTGTCCAAATAATATATACTTCCCAGAATATGCAGCATATTTTTTAAAATTAATGATAAATGAAGATTCTGACAGTAAAAATTTCATGGAAAATATTCATTCAATAAATAGTTCTTTTACTTTTTCTTCAATGGGTGCAAATATTGCATCACCATCAGGATATGGGCCACACTGTTTTAGAGTACATGGACAAGTTTATCAGTGTACTGGAAATTTACATACTTTGGGTGGTGTTTCTCAGAAGTTTGCTCAACTCTATTTTAGATATGGCCAAATAGATGAGTAAAGGATTAGCAATACCAGAAAACCAAGGCTTCTCAGAAAGACTTATGATCAACATCAACAACCTCATGCATGAAATAAATGAATTAACAAAATCGTACAAGATGCTACATGAAGTAGAAAAGGAAGTCCAATCTGAAGCATCAGCAAAAGGTATTGTTCCCACAGAAGTAATCATGGTGATTAAATACGATAGTAACAGTGATCAGGGTAGATATAATTCTCCCCATGTAACCGAGGTTGTAGTCATATTCAGAAACAAAGATGGAGAACCTCCTTTTGAAAGGGACTTGCTTATTCATTGTAAACTAGATCCCAATAATCTGAATGCCACTAAAATGAAACAAATCAGTATCCTGTTTCCTACATTAGATGCAATGACATATTGTATTATTTTTCCACATGGTGAAAATAGCTGGGGAACAGATATTGCGTTAAAACTCTGAGACAACAGTGTAGTCGACAATAATACTAGATGAAATGTAAGGACATGAGTCACACAAATGCAGTATTATGGATTTCATCTCTGCGCAGGACTCATTCAATCCTATTTTAAATGCAGGAAAATTAACTCAACGGTTTGTTGTGGATTCATATTCAACAATGAAGACCAATCAGATAAGTTTCATTATAGCAAACCAATCTAATTTGAGAGTTGAAAAATTTAGTGGTTTGATGGATTATCTCACATCTAGATCTGAAAATGACAATGTTCCAATTAATAAAATAATAATACTTACATCATCTTTTGAGTTCCAGAAATATCCAACATCAATATCAGGATGGTATGGCAATTATAACAAAGTATGACAAGCCAAATTTATTCAAAACCATGACTGGCAACCCAAAATGGGCAGATATTATAAACAATTTACAATGTTGGCAACAAGTTGAAAACAGACCTGACTTGGTAGCCAGAGTTTTTAATATTAAGCTGAATGCTCTTTTAAATGATATATGTAAATTACATTTATTTGGCAAAGTAATACCTAAAATTCATGTAATTGAATTTCAGAAACACAGACTGCCTTATGCTCACATATTATTGATATTAGATAGTGAGTCCAAATTATGAACGAAAGATGACATTGACTATGTAGTTAAGGCAGAAATTCCGGATGAAGACCAGTGTCCTGGATTTTTTCAAATTGTAAAATCAAATATGGTACCTGGACCATGTGGAATATAAAATCCAAATAGTCCATGTATGGAAAATGGAAAATGTTCAAAGAGATATACAAAAGAATTTCAAAATGCAATCATTGGAAATATTGATAAATATCCCAAATACAAATGAAGATCTGGTAGCACCATGTCTATTGGAAATAAAGTTGTCCAATAGACATGGTGCTAGATTGTCCCTTATAACTCGTATTTGTGCCTTAAGTATAACTGTTGTATAAATATTAAAGTGTGTGTATTGATTAAAAGTGTCAAATATTTATTAAAATACACATATAAAGGGCACGATTGTGCAAATATTCAAATTTCTGAGAAAAAAGATTATCAATCATGATTAAGTACACGACTTCATTGACTCCAGGTATGTGAGTGCTCCTGAGGCTTTTAGGAGACTTTTTGCAATGCAAATGCATGACCAATCTCATGCAATCACAAGATTAGCTATTCATTTGTCAAATGAACAAAATTTGTATTTTTACACTGATAAATTTATTGAAGTTATATATAGGGCTAACACACATAACTCTATTTTGATGGCTTGGTTTTTATTGAATAGAGAAGATTCCGATGAACATAATTATTATTATTGGGAGATTCCACAACATTATGTATTTAATAATTCTTTGTGGAGAAGGACGGGAATAAAGTATTAGGTAGACTGTTCACTGTGAGCTTTAGAAAACCAGAACTATATTACCTTAGACTTTTGCTTCTGCATGTAAAAGGTGCAATAAGGTTTGATGATCTGCAAACTGTAGGAGACATAAGTTATGACACATTTTGTGAAGCTGCTAAACATTGAGATTTATTAATCAATGACACTAACTGGAAAGATACAATTGATGATGTGATCATCCTTAATATACCCAAACAACTACGGCCACTTTTTGCCTATATATGTGTGTGTGTTTGGATGTGCTTCTGATGCAGACAAATTATGGGATGAGAATAAATCTCATTTTATTGAAGATTTTTGTTGGAAATTACACCAAATAGAAGATGCCTGTGTGAACTGTGAAATGCATGACTGAAATTCAGGAGGTATTCATATTGCATGGAATGAAATGTTCACATTTCAAAATTCCAGACCATCCTTTATTAATGAATACAAATACATGTGATGAATCCTACTAGTGACAACAGGCAGAGGTTTTGATCAATTCTCTGAATGATGAACAGTTGGCAGCCTTTCAGACTATAACTTCAGCCATCGAAGATCAAACTGTATACCCCAAATGCTTTTTCTTAGATGGTCCAAGTGGTTGGGGAAAAACATATTTGTATAAAGTTTTAATACATTATATTAGAGGGTGTGCTGGTACTTTTTTACCCACAGCATCTACAGGAATTGCTGCAAATTTACTTTTCAGTAGAAGAATCTTTCACTCCCAATATAAATTACCAACTCCATTAAATGAAATTGCAATTTCTAGACTTGATGTAAGGAGTAAAGTTGCTAAAACCATTAAAAAGACCTAACCTTTCATTATTAATGAATGCACTATGGCATCCAGTCATGCTATAAATGCCATAGACAAATTACTAAGAGAAATTATGAATTTGAATGTTGCATTTGGTGGAAAAGTTCTCCTCAGAGGGGATTTTTGACAATATGTCAGTATCGTGCCACATGCTATGTGATCGGCCATAGTACAAATGAGTTTAAAGTACTTCAATGTTTTGGGATGTTTCAGAAAGTTGTCTCTTAAAATAAATATGAGATCAGAGGATTCTTCTTATAGGGAATGGTTAGTAAAACTTGGAGATGGCAAACTGGATAGCAGTGTTCATTTAGGAATGGATATTATTGAAATCCTCTGTGAAATGATTTGTAATGGATCTATTATTAAAGCTATCTTTGGAAACACTATATCAATATTTTATATTACAAATATATGTAAACGTGCGATTCTTTGTAAAAAAAAATGGTCACATTCAAAAATTAAATGAAGAAATTTTGACTATACTCGATGCAGATTTTTACTCATATTTGAGTGATGATTCCATTTATTCAATAGATGATACTGAAAAGGAAAATTTTCCCATAGAATGTCTTAATAGTATTATTCCATCAGGAATGCCATGTCATAAATTAAAATTGAAAGTGGATGCCATCATCATGCTACTGAGAAATCTTAATAGTAAATGGGGTCTTTCTAATGGTACTAGATTTATTATCAAGAGATTGCAACCTAACATTATCAAAGCTGAAGTATTAACAGGATCTGCAGAAGGAGAGGTTGTTCTGATTCCAAAAATTGATTTGTCCCCATTTGACATTGGCCTCCCATTTAAATTAATTCAATGACAGTTTCTCATGATGCCAGCATTTGTGATGACTATTAATAAATCATAAGGACAAACTCTAGACAGAGTAAGAATATTCATACCTGAACACATTTTTGCACATGATCAATTATATGTTGCTTTCTCTCAAGTTAGAAGAGCATGTAATGTTAAAGTTAATGTTGTAAATACTTCATCACAAGGGAAATTAGTCAAGCACTCTGAAAGTGTTTTCACTCTTAATGTGGCATACAGAGAGATATTAGAATAAATTTAATCAATTTATCAGTCATTGTTTTGTTGTTTTTATATTATGTCTTTGTTGATATATCATGTTGTGATTGTTTATTTATTAATAAATGTATGTATTATTTTCATATACATTTTACTAATTTTCTTTTATCTCTGACACTTCTATCATAGAGAAAGGGCAAATAGCAATATTAAAATAATTCCTTTAATTAATTTCCTTTTAATGTGCATGAATTTTGTGCACCTGGCCACTAGTTTCTTTATAAAAATATCACCATAAACAAAGTAATATTATAAGCCTGGAATGGAACAATTTATTTTGCCACATTCTATATAATAAAAGCCTAATATGCTAAGTGGCTGGTCATCTGCCATCTGGTCATCTATTCAGCCAATCAAAGCATAATATGCTAATGATATGCTAATGTCAGTCAACTGCTCTCTATGACATGACTGACCACTAGGGGGCAGACTCCTCAACTGGTAGTTTAGCTTGCTGCTGGGGGACGGCCAAGGCCAATTGGGACTAGGCTAGATGACCCAGACACACCCTTGAGCCCTCACAATGGTGCACCAGTAGGGTCCCTCAGCTTGGCCTGTACCCCCTCACAATCAAGGACCTCTTGGGAAATGTCAGACAGCCAGTTTCAGCCCAATATCAAAGGCCAGGCCAAGGAACCCCACTGACGCACGGATTTGTGCACTGGGCTTCTAGTAGTAATACAAGCAATAAAGAAAGCAAACAATTCACCCAGAAGAGAAAGCTGTGTTGTTGTTGTTTTATACCCACTTAAATTTATTTATTTATTTATTTATTTATTTATTTATTTATTTATTTATTTATTTATTAGAGAAAGCAAGGGGGGTGGAAAGAATGAGAAGGAGAGAGAGAGATTGCCCCCATCAGAGGTCAAGATTGAAACCTGGGTATGTAGCCTGACCAGAAATTGAACTCACAATCTTTCAGTGCACCAATGCTCCAATCAACTGTGCCACATAGGCTAAGAGAGTGGTCGGCAAACCACAGCTCATGAGCCACATGCAGCTCTTTGGCCCCTTGAGTGTGGCTCTTTCACAAAATACCATGTGCAGGCCCACATGTATAGTGTGATTAAAACTTTGTGGCCTGGAGGAACCAAGATGGCGGCATAGGTAAACATCTATCTTGCTGCCCCACACAACAATTTCAAAACCACAACTTAACGACAGAGCAAACATCATCCAAAATCACCGGAAAGCTGGCTGAGTGAAAATTCCCCAAATAAAAGTAAAGATAGGACACTGTGATTCAGAGGAGCGGCGGAGGGCAGAGTTGAAGATACGCGTGGAGTCAGAAGTATAGAGCCATGCACCCGCACAAGTGGATAGGGCGGGTGGCTGCAAACCAGGCTGGTTTTCTCAAATGGGAAGGGAGACAAAGGCGTCCCACCGCACTGATTCTCCAGTTTCGGGGGAGGTCCGGGGAACCCACACTCATATGGGGTGAAACTGGACAGTAAGGAAGCACACTGAAACTTGAGCACTGCAGAGGTCTGCGAGCTTGTGGAGAGGGTGCATAAACTTGGGAACAGCAGAAGCGCATGAGCATGCAGAGAGGACTCATGACTTGCTCTCTTGTTCGGGAAACCAGTGGACTGCATTGTTTTACAACTCTGGGTGAGAGTTTGGGCATGCAGACTCATTTTGGGAGAGGCTGAATTGTCTGGCAATGGGCAGAGCTTGGTGGCAGCTTTCAATCAGAGGTGCATGCAGCCATTACCACCAGACACAGAGGCCCAGGTGCCACTTAGGGTGGAGCTGACAGGAAATCAAGGCTGCCTGCTCAGCCAGAGACTCCACCCATCCAACCTGAGCACAGCTGATCCTCATAGCCAATTGGCCTGGAGGTCAAACCCTCCTAGTGCTAACAACAATAATCTAGGCTTAACTTCAACAAGACTGTGAAACCCATAAAGGCTGCACCAAGAGTATCCACCTCAGGTAACTAGGGAGGCTGAACCACTGTCCCTTAGAGAACATCTACCACACAAAGTTAATTGACCAACTCAGGGAAGGAGCCACAATGCAGAGACATGGAAAGAAATCAGATGTGAAAGAAATCGAGGGGAAAAAACGACTGGACATAGAGTTTAAAACCACGGTTATAAGGTTTTTCAAGAGGCTCCTAGAAAAGGCTGATGAACTTAGAGGAAGACCTTCAAGGAAGTGAACAAGGCCTACTAGGAAATGAACGAGATCTATAAGGATATGAACGAGACCCTTGAGTATATGAAAAAGGACCAAAAAGAAATTAAGCATACACTGACTGAAATAAAAAATATTATACAAAGACCTAAAAGCAGTCTAGAGGACCGCAAGAACCAAGTCAAAGATTTGAAATACAAAGAGGCAAAATCCACTCAGCCGGAAAAACAAGAAGCCAAAAGAATCCAAAAAATTGAAGGTAGTGTAAGGAGCCTCTGGGACAACCTCAAGCATACCAGCATCCAAATTATAGGGGTGCCAAAAAAAGAGAGACAGCAAGATAATGAAAACCTATTTGAAGAAATAATGACCAAAAACTTCCTCCACCTGGTGAAAGAAATTGACTTAAAAGTCCAAGAAGTGCACAAAACCCCAAACTATAGGAATCCAAACAGTACCACACCAAGACACATCATAATTAAAATGCCAAGAGCAAAAGACAAAGAGAGAATATTAAAAGCAGCAAGAGAAAAACAGTTAGTTACTTATAAGGGAGCACCCATATAATATAATTGTCAGTGGATTTCTCAACAGAAACGATGCAGGCCAGACGGGAGTGGCAAGAAATATTCAAAGTGATGAATAGCAGGAATCTACAACCAAGATTACTCTACCTATCAAAGCTCTCATTCATAATTGAAGGTCAGATAAAGTGCTTCACAGATAAGAAAAAAGCTAAAGGAGTTCATCACCACCAAACCAATATTATATGAAATGTTGAAAGGTATTCTTTAAGAAGAGGGAGAAGAAAACAGTAAAAATATAAATTATGAACAACAAATACACATCTATCAACAAATGAATCTAAAATCAAGTGAATTAAAAATCTGATGAACATGATAAACTCGTGAATATAACAGAATCATGGGCATAGAGAGGGAATCGACTGACAATTCTTGGGGAGAAAAGGAGTGTAGGAGGTGCAGCAAGAGACTGGACAAAAATCATACACCTGTGGGAGAAGACAGTGGGTGGGGAGGTAAGGGAGCGGGTGGGATGGGTACTGAGTGAAGGGGAGCTATAGGGAAAAACAAGGAAGCAATGTAATTAATAAACTGAACAATAAAGATTAAAAAAAAAGAAAGAAACTTCGTGGCCCATGCGCAGAAGTCAATTTTCGGACTGGGTGAGTCTATTTTGAAGGAGTGGCATTAGAAGAAGTGGGCATGTAGGGTGCAGGCGGGCTGCGGGATACGCAGCCCAGGGCAGGCACGTCTGGTTCATGCAGGAGTTGAGTGAGCCAGTCAGTCAGAAGTCTCATTGTGCATTGGTTAGTGCTAGTCACCTCCACAAATCAGGGGCGGGTGACAAAAAAGTATCTACTTGAAACATAAAGTTACCTGTATTTTTCCAACAAGTTGCAAATCCTACAGGTATTTTTTGTCATCAACTTAAGAATTGTAATTATTTTGTGTTGGTGGCTTTATTATTATAAAATGAAACTTTTTTAGGTGTCCTATTTGACATGTCTACAAAGAAGAAGCAAAGAAAAACGGAAGACAAAAACGATGAATTTAAAGTTGAATGGACAGACTTTCGCGTTTATTCAAAACTTAAATGGCCTTCCGACCTGTCTTATTTGTTAAGAAAAATTGGCGCATAACAAGAAATCAAATTTGAGAGACACTTCACAAGTAAACGTGTGTCATTTAGCACTAAATATCCTGTCAGTGATGCAAGGAAGAAGCAGTTGAGGGACTTCAGAAGAGTCAAGGAAAATCAAGTTCTGTATTTAATTACTGGGTGCAATCTTTGAACAATGTTAATATTGCAAGTTTTGTGGTTAGTCAAGAGATTGCTAAGAGAGGAAAACCAAGGACAGAAGGTAAACACATAAAAAGTTGTTTTATAAATGAATCTGAAGAGCTTTTCGGGATTTTAAGAACAAAGCAGATATTCTAAAAAAAAAAAAAAAAAAAAAAAAAGTTACCATTGTCTGCTGAAACAGTGAAAGATAGAACAGTCAAAATGTCTTTGAATATAACCAATCAGCAAGTCAAAATCTAAATCGGTTTCAGCTTTATCAATAGCAGTTGACAAGTCTTGTGACACAAATGATACACAAAAGCCCAAGTTTCACTTTTTGTTTGATTTATTTTATCTACAGGTCCTAAAGAAGAACTTTTAGGATTATTGCCACTCAAAGGTCAAACAGGTGGAGAGGATATAGCAAATGCTGGGATTGAGTGCATTGAAAAACATCATATTCCACTCAATAAAACTGTCTCAATTTCAACAGACGGGGTGAAAAGTATGATCAGCGTAAGAAACGGTTTGTTGCTATTTTGAAAGAAAAAATTAATCGGAAAATAGTTACTTACCATTGCATCATTCATCAAGAAACACTTTGTGCACAGACATTTTCAGAAGAAATTTGCAAAGTTATGGAATTGTTGATTAACATTATCAACTTTATTATAGCTAAAACTCTTAATCATTGCCAATTTAAAGAATTTTTAGGTAAAATGGAGAGTGAGTACGCAGATCTTCTGTTGCATAACAAGGTACGTTGGTTATCAAGAGGAAACGTTTTGAAATGTTTCGCTTCCTTATTAACAGAAATTAAAGCATTTCTCCTTGAGAAGGGTTTTCACTATCTAGAACTAAATAATGATCAGTGGATCAAAAAATTTTATTTCATGGTAGATGTTACGTCTCATCTAAATCAGCTTAATTGTAAACTACAGGGCAAAGGAAACACAATTTTTTCAATGTTAGAAGTTATTTTATTCGAAAACAAATTATCTCTTTTTGCTCAAGATTTTGAAAGAGAAACTTTGATTCACTTTCCAAGCCTGTTGAAACATCACCAAGAAAGTAATTCTGATATTGACATTTGCTATTTCAAAATAACACTATAAATATGAGGGAAACTTTTATCAACAGGTTTCAGGAATTCAGAAACAGCAAAGGGACATTAGCCTTTGTTAAAAAATAAATAAATAAATAAATAAATAAATCCCTCTTAATGCTACTGTAAGAGAATTAAATTTTTCTCCCTTTAATATTGAGATTGGCAACTTTGAAATACAATTGCTCGATTTAAAAAACAAAGAATTGTGGAGCTCAAAATTTTAATATCTTTGTGCTGATAAGGAAATATTGGAGAAAAACAAATATGGACTTATTTCACAGCACAAGTGGTCTGCTTTGAAAAACCTGGAGAAGGAAGATATGCTGATTTTTAACTCCTGGAATAGTATTCCTGACTCATATAATCAACTGAAATAACTAGCGTTTGCTGTTCTTTCCTTATTTGGGTCTACATATTTATGTGAACAATAATTTTTAAGCATGAACCTTATCAAGTGTAAATTGAGAAGTTGTCTTATTGATGAGAACATGAAATTGTGCCTAAATTAAAAACAACAACATACAAACCTGACTTACCCAAACTTTCCAAGGAGATGCAAGACCATTGTTCACATTAGTGTTTGTCAGTCATTGTCATGATTTAATTTTATGGATAGTATAAGGTAAATTGTAAAGAATTTAATTTTATCAGTAAATAATATTGTTATTAAGTACTAGGGGCCCAGTGCATGAAATTTGTGCACAGGGGGGGGGCGGATGTGGGTGTTCCCTCAACCCAACCTGCCCCCTTTCATATACTGGGAGCCCTCAGGGTATGTCCAACTGATGGCTCACCCCCAGCTCACACCCAGACATTGCCCTGCTCAGCTCAGCTCCAGCTGCCTGCAACCACCCGGCCCTGGGGGCTAGGCGCTCATCACCACCACCCATTTCATCTCCACCCCCAGGCCCAGAGCTCGTGCTACTTGGCCCCACCCCCACTCCTGATTGGCTGGTAGCATAGCCAATCAGGAGCTAAACTATGGTCAAATTTGCATGTTTATCTTTTATTATATAGGATGATATCAAGTTTTATTCAATGTACCTATAGTTTAACTAAGACTTAAAGTAAAGTTTGTTAAGTTAATTTTAGGGAATGTTGTGGAGTGAAAGAAGATGTAATGTCGAGGACTGAGAAAGTTATATTGAGGTGGTTTGGACATATAGAGAGGATGATCAAAAGGAGATAGATGAAACAGGTATACAAGATGAGTGTGGATGGGGGAATTGAAAGGGGTCGACCTCAGCAAACGTACCTCAAATCAGATTGAGAATGTTTTTAGCAAAGGCCGGCTTAGGAGTACCCTAATTAAGTTAATAACAATGTACCTACCTATATAGTTTAAGTTTAAAGAATTTGGCTCTCAAAAGAAATTCCAGTCACTGTACTGTTGATAATTTGGCTGTTTTGACTAATGGGTTTGCCAACCACTGGGCTAGGGCAAGACAAAACTTTATATGGTAAGATGCTCAATCTCTTAAATAGTTAGTAAAATGCAAACCAAATCTTGAGAAATCATTATACATACTTCAAATTAGCAATCTTTTAAATGTATGATAAATATAAGTATTTGATATATGCTTAAATGGTACTAGTAGAATTTAGAATTTGTATGTTTTTATTTATTTGTTTTGTAAAGGGAAACTGGAAGTTGATAATATTGAAAGATGATGAAACAATATATCCTCCTCTGAGTAAAGACTCTAGAGAAATTATTCTTTACCTGCCCAAAACACATACAATTGCAATCATTGGAACATTGTAAAATAAAAGTTATAAATATCTTATTACAGTGGAAAAATAACAAATAAAACATATTTCACAAAAAACATATACAGAATTTAAGTGACTTATAAAATATATCAGAATAACTAAATTTCCAAACTATGATATTGAATGAAAAATTATACTGTGGGATAATAAGTATTCTGCAAAATACAATTTTTAAAAAATATGCAGATGTTGAAATAGTATAAAAGCATGGAAGAAAATATTAAAGTATCAAATTTATTCCAGTGATAAGGTAAAGAAAAGAGAGTAATGTTTGATTGCTTCTATTATCTTGTAATATAAAAAACAAAACCAAGAAAGAAAAATAGAGGATACCATAGTTATTTATTCTACCTTTGAAAATTATTTTATTGAAGATGACTTCAGCAGAAAACAATAATTACAGTTTTAAGAAAATCAATTGTTACTATACACTTGCTGTGATATAAAATTCTTTAAAAGCCATAAACACTCTCTTCCCATTAATTTTAAAGATCTTTGGTTTATTGTTATTTAATGTCTAAAGCCATTTACATGCTAATTAAAACCTTTAGTACCTGCACTGAAGGATTGTATCAAAACAACTTAATATTTTATGAATATGGAAAATAAGTCCAGTTTATAGAAAATTTGAAGTAACGAAGTGTGATATCTGGGGAAGCACTGGATTATAGGACTAAGATGGTGTCCTCATAAACCACTTTCTCATTCTAACTGTTCTCCACAGGTACAGATAATAATCAAGGATCCATTAAACAGTATGTGAATGTAGAAGAACAGATGTTTGGAAACATGCATTCATGACTTTCCTTATTTTCCACAAAATCATGAGCCTTTTTCAAAAGAAGTATTGATAATTGGTTACAAATTCCCATCTTAAAAAGAAGTTAAATGATCTATCTATAAAAGGTATTCACTAAATAGTATTGATTAACAATTAGATATATACATTGTGAAAATGTGTGATCTGTACTTTTAGGCATTCAGTTAAGTTTAATTTATTTGACTGTGTTGATAATACAATAAGGCTATATTTCCACAGAAAAATAATCTATTCTGGGACTACTTCGACGAAAGTATCAAATCTAGTCAAATGTAACACTGTGGTTTGAGCTATCAACCTTTGGCTCTGCCACACATTTGTTATGTGACCTTGAAAAGTTATATAACTTCTTGAAAATGTGATTTCCTGATTGGCAAAATGAAACTAATGATATCTGATAGAATTGTTGTTAGTATGAAACAATACGATCCATTAGAATGCATGGTACAATGCTTGGAGCAAAGGTGATTTTATTATTTATTGTTAGCAGGTTCTTAAATCAAAATTTTACAATGCCAGCATAATTATTTGAAGCTGAATAAATTTTCTACACCATATATTATAGGTTGACTATTAAATTTAGGGTTTAATTTGTGAATAAATAATTTCCATTTAATTATGATTTTTAAAATCTAAGTTAAAATATGCAGCTCATTTCACCAATATAATCCTCATATATGAACTGCATTTTGAATTAAGAATAAAGTTAGCCCTGTTGATGATAACAATCCTCACAGGTGTGAGATGGTACCTAATTGTTGTTTAGATTTGCATTTATTGGATGATCAGTAACTTTGAGCATGTTTTCATGTGTCTCTTGGCCTTCTGTATATCCTCTTTCAAAAAGTGTCTATGTAGGTTTTGCCTATTTTTTTGATTGGGTTGTTTATCTTCCTTTTGTTAAGTTGTATGAGTTCTCTGTAAATTTTGGAGATTAAACCCTTATCTGAAATATCATTGGCAAATATGTTCGCCCATGCAGTGGGCTTTCTTCTTTTGTTGGTGGTTTCTTTCGCTGTGCAGAAGCTGTTTATTTTGATGTTGTCCCATTTGTTGATTTTCTCCTTAGTTTCCATTGCCCTAGGAGCCATATCAGTAAAAATATTGTTACAACATGTGCCTGATATTTTGCTGTGTATGGATTCTTCTAAGTTTTTTTTATGGTTTCCTGTCTTACATTTAAGTCTTTTATTTATTTTGAGTTTATTTTTGTGAATGGTGTAAGTTGGTGCTCTATTTCATTATTTTTGCATGTATCTCTCCAATTTTCCCAGCACCATTCATTAGAGACTGTCTAACTCCATGGTATGCTCTTGCCTCCTTTGTCAAATATTGAGCATAATGGCTTGAGTGAATTTCTGGGTTCTCTGTTCTGTTCCATTTGTGTATATGTCTGTTCTTGTGCCACTACCAGACAGTTTTGAGAACAGTGGCTTGTAATATAGCTTGATAGCTGGTAGTGTGATCCCTCCAACTTTGTTCTTTCTCAGGATTGGTGTTGCTTTTCTGGGTCTTTTTTTATTCCAGATGAATTTTTGGAGTGTTTGTTCTAGGTCTGTGAAATATGCTGTTGGTATTTTAATGGGGATTTCATTGAATCTACAAATTTCTTTGGGTTGAATAGACATTTTAATGATGTTAGATTCTATCAATCCATGAACATGATATGTTCTTCCATTTGTTTATTTCTACATCAATCTCTTTTTTCAACGTCCACAGTTTTCTGAGTACAGGGGCTATCATTAACAAATCAACAAAGGACAAGTGCTGTTGAGGATGTGGAGAAAAAGGAACCCACCTGCACTGCTGGTGGGATTATGGACTGGTGCAGCCACTGTGGAAGACAGTATGGTGTTTCCTCAAAAAGTTAAAAATGGAGCTCCCATTCAACCAGCAATTTCACTTCTGGAACTATATCCCAAGAAACCAGAAACACCAATCAGAATGGACATATTTAAAGCAGCAAAATTTGCAATAGTTACATTTGGAAACAGCCTAAGTGGCTATGAGCAGATGAGTGGTTTATAAAACTGTGTACATCTACACAATGGACTACTACACTGCTATAAAAAAGAAGGAACTTTTACCATTTGCAACAGCATGGTGAAAGAGCATTATGCTAAGCAAAATAAACCAGTCTGAGAAATATAAAGATCACATGATCTCATTCATTTGTGGAATATAATAAACAACATAAAATGGTGAACCATGGAAGATATGGCTGTATATTTGTATATTTACTCATTTAGGCATTCAACAAATGTCCATTAGGTGTCCACTATGTGCCTAACATGCTGGTAAGTGACTTAATGGGTTCTTAGACTTATTTTTTTATTTTTATTTTATGTATATGTTACAGTTCTTGCCGTATAATAGATACTCAGCAAATACTTGTGACTGAACAGAAAAAAAAATGAATGAAGGTGAGCCAAAACTGGTTTGGCTCAGTGGATAGAACATCAGCCTGTGGACTGAAAGGTCCCAGGTTCGATTCTGGTCAAGGGCATGTACCTTGGCTGCGGGCACATCCCCAGTAGGGAGTGTGCAGGAGGCAGCTGATTGATGTTTCTCTCTCATCAATGTTTCTGACTTTCTACCCCTCTCCCTTCCTCTCTGTAAAAAATCAATAAAATATATATATTTTTTAAAAATGAATGAAGGTGATATGTGCTGTTTAAACTGGGAGATAAAAAACAACAATCCAACATTGTCACATTAGATCAATTATCAGACAAGATTAATTTAAGGTTGAAAATTGGAAAAACGTTATCATAGTAACTATACCAGCGAAAAAATACTGATCTGAAAAAGTATAGAAAATAAAATATTAAGAAGATTATAAAGGTCAAATAGATTGTTTCAACTTGTTTATTATGAATAATGCTGCAATAAACATTTGTGTATAAGTTGCACAAAATTTTTACTTCTCTTGGGTAAATTTTACAATTCTTCAATTTTATTCTCTTAGATTTTGATCCAAAATCTAATTCAAGACTTCTAATAACAAATTAGGTAATGCTGACGAAAACGTGCTTTTTTGATAAGCACAGCTATAGCTGCTATAGCCTAGATGCAAATAGGTCACCCAAATGCAAAGAGGTCAAGTCTTTTGGACAAATAAGCTACCAGCTTTTTCTAGGGGCTGAGATTTTGGGTGAATACCTCCTTGGCTATGCTCCTTGTCTCATATACGTAGAGGTGGAAATACCTTGTTACATCTGGTAGTGCTAGTTGGCCCATCGTCCTTGCTCTGTTCATGTCTGTCTAACTGTCTAATATATTACTTCAAGAATCCTGGCTCTGAATTCTTTTAGGGAAAATGGATGTTGAATTTCTTTTGTAGCTGCTTCATGCTGAGGAGGAATAGAGTTTTCTCTCAGAACCAAGAGATCCTTGCTGTCTGTCAGAGGGATGATGAGGCCTGGGCGCAGAAGGAGGTGGGCTTGTGACCTGGCAGAGACAATGGAAACAAATGGTCTAATGTAATGGAAAGAAAGCATTTCGATTTTAATAACCTCTATTGAAATAAAATTTTTCTCCTCAAAATTACCTCTATTTTTATTAAGAGCCAAATCAAGACCAATTTACCTATTGTATTTACCATGTATTTAATTTGGCCTGATTATTTGCATAAACACAAGAAGAATGGTAATTTCATGGTTGAATCTTAGTGTGCCTCATCAGGCCAGGAAGCCAAGGCATCTAGCTGCCGTCTGGCCTGCCTGCAGTGTCTGCTGAGTTAGGTGAATCTGTCATCTGCAATGACTCCATCTGGGCCCACACCTTAAAACGCCCTAGGTTTTAAGGCCCATCTCAGTAGCCCTCCTACTTGTTGTGGCCTAGAGTATGTGGGGGCTTTGCAGGGACACAGGCATCCATATTGCTCCCCTTCTAATCTGACAAACCGCCAGTGATGGTAGGGCATGGGCCTGACATTCCAGTGGCAGCCATTTTCAGGGCTCCCAGGCTTTTTCCGTGGCACTCTTATTGGTTTCAAGTCTTCAGAGTTCAGACAAGACTCTTTAAAAACATGATACTCCAGTCAAAGTTTCTGGTCAATAAAATTACTATTAGAAACTAGTCTTAATGAATTTATGCAAAGAAATGCATTGCCATGATTTATTTATTAAGAATTGCCAAATATTGGAGAAATTATATAGGGAAAGAATATACTGACCTGCTTTAAGATCTTCTGATTTTCCTTGTTTGTCCTTTTCATTGACTTTTTAAAGTAATATAACTGTCTTCAAATGGTAAGGAGAAATTCAAAATGTGTCTATATTCAAGTAGACATTTATAGTTGTCCTTGTAGTGGGGTTCCTTCTAGTTGACTTGTAGTCTCACAGGACCTTATGGGGTCTGTAATTCCTGTAACAGGGGGCTAGTACTCACCACTTCACTACTTCCCTCTGTTCCAAACAGGCCTCCCCCAGTTTCCTAAAGTTGAGGTTTGTGCCACCCCTGACATGGGCATAGTCACACAAGACAGTAACAGGGGCACTGCTGCCACTTCTCATAGTTAAATCTTTTGCTACTAAACATGGCACATGGTAGGGCTATACAAATATCTTAGGGATATTCTTGGTCTTCCCACACAAAGCAAAATTGTCCTTGTCTTTCTGGAGTCATGTCCATGAGGATGCAGGCATCGTCTAAGTCTATTATACAGTTTTCTGCAGACCACTGTCAGGGCTATGCATGGTGGCCAGTTCTTCTTTCTAGCCACAAACACAGCCTGTCTAACATCCCTAAAATTTATTGTAGCACGGGAGGAAGTTGTTTTACTGTAAACAGGCAGCTTAACCCCTACATACTGGACATCCAAGCCCAGTTACTTAGAGGTTAAGTCCTTCCAACCCAATAGGGTCTCTGCCATCCCTCAGTCAGACTCTTCCTCTCTTAGGGAATCTCAAAGTCCTGATGGCTCCCTGGTCCAGGGAAAGCGCCTTTCCTTTGCCCTTTCACTTTAAGCTGCCAAGTCCAAGACTGTCAGAGTTGCAGTTAGAAACAGCTTTGCGTATTGCAAAGCGCTGTGGTATTAGGCCTCTTGTCTTCCCGCCAGTCCCCTTTGTGGAAGAGTAGCGACCAGGCCTCTCCCAAGGGAATGTACTGGAAGGGGATCTCAGCCCCTTCTCTTCCAGCAGCAACAGGTACAAACAGGGAGCTTCTTCTAGCTCTGTCTGCTGCTTTCAAAGATCCTGGGCTCGCTGCTCTATTTCTGGGGCTGCTGGAAGGCTAATAGCAAGCAGTTACTGTCTTCTGGTTTAACTGATTCAGCCAGCAAGCCAAAAGCCTGTCTTGTATTGCTTGTTGTAAAACACTCATTGCTCACTGCGCAGCAGCAGGGCAGCTCTAGTGTCAGGTAAATGTCTGCTGTCCCCCGCTTTATTTGCGGCTGCTGCTTCTTCCAGGGCCACTGCAGGCAGCTCGGGCATCCAGCCCTCCTCGCCCCCTTCTTTCACCTGGTTCTAGAGGCTAAGTCTGCCTGGCAACCAGTTTAAATCACCAAGGCGGCTGTGGACTTCAGCTGCATTTCTCCTACGCTTGGCTCCTGGGAGTTGAGATTTTTGGTTTTTTAATGTATTAGAATTCTTTATTCTTAGAAACCTCAATCCTTTAATGATCATCAAAAGTGAACAGTCAGCATTTTTAGGTTAATATTTATGAACACATTTAAAATGTACTTTTTAAAGAAAATATAACTATACCTTCAGTGAAAAAACTAAGAGCAGATATCTAGTAAAAACTGTTATATTTTTTCTTATATAATTTCAAGTATGTTGTATTGGTCTAATTTATTATTGGAAGGGTTAAAAAGAATAGACCAGAGCAGAGAAGATTAATTATGCTTGCAGAAAACTTTCTACCTTGAATCTAGTGATGTTCTGATAAGACACCTAGACCAGACCCGTATGCCAGCAGAGTGGTCTGTAGCCAGTAAAAATCAACAAAAACCTATCTCTCTCTGTTTCATAATTAACTGCCGACATTCCCCCCTGCCTTTCTGCATTAACCATTTACTCTGTCCTGAAACAAGGCAAATGGTCTGAGATCCTGTATATTTAGGCTTTTACATTTAAGGATACTTTTTTCTTTCTATAATTATTGTTTTCCCTCATAGATTTTTACTCTAAGCCCATAGAGGACCTTAAACCTTCCTCCTTTACTACTCTTGATTTCTCTAACCATCCCCTCCATCTCATCTTGTCACCCAGTCCTGTTGCTTGTCTCCCTTTCTTATTTTGAATCAGAGGAAGACAATTCCTACAGAAGGACACACAACCAGGGTTAACGGGGTCCTTAGATAATTAATAATAACTTCAGCCTTAGTTCTGCCTCAGTGGCTCACATTGAACTCTAAATCTCTCCGCTCTCTGGAGCTGTAATCCCTGCCCCTGGAAGTTTCCAATCACCAAAAGATATAAGAAAGCCATAAATAAAAGTTCTTTGCTCCTTGAAATTTCACAAATTTATACCTTTAAATTAACCCTAGGACTTCAAAATTTCAATTTAATATAGCAAATTCACAAATCAGAGCAAACTGAAACCCTTACTTATACAAACATAGAGAGAAATTTTTATTAGCTAAGTGGGCTGATTCCCTCTCTGATAGAGAGCAAAAGACTCTGAGAAAAAGAAATCTTGCAGCTGCTAGAGACTTTTGTATTTCATCACAGCGGGTCTACCCTATGTTTAAACAAATTAAACAATAGGCAGATATAACAAATATTCTCCTGCTAATCCAACAGGGTCTCAGTTAGTCCCTGAGGAAGTCCTTGATTTCCAAGGAAATGATCAAGCTTTCCCTTTCACTCACTCAGAGTGAGCCTAACCAACTGGGGCCCCTACCTCACTGATTCTATTGACAGTTCCAAAAGTGTCTGTCCACTCTCTCCAGATCCTGGCCAAGTCCTGGGCTGGGTCCGGTAATGGCTGGAGTCTCCTGGTTTAATTTTGATAAATCATCAGAGCAGCACCTCCCAGAGGCCTATCCGGCTCCCCCAGGCTACAAACCTGGCCCATTCACTGGAGGCCAAAAAGCCAAGCATGGTTGTTCCCTGGTTCTGGAAAGCATTAATGTTACAGAAAACCAGAGAAGAACCAAGAAATACTTAGAGAGATGGAGATACATTTATTGCACGTGGGTCCAAGAGGAAAATGTCTCTCAAATCCTGAGCCCAACATGGAGGAATTTTTCCTATTTATATGTTTTTACCTTCTTTGTCTCCCAATTATGGGGTGTTCCTGGCTACTATAAAGAGGTCTTCCTTGGTGCACAGACCCTCACTCCCCTAACTTTGCAAGGGCCAAAACTCTCACCCCTTCTGAGGAAGGTCTTCTGCCCCCACAGCTGCTTTGCCTCCCATGCACAGCTCAGATTGTGACCCAGTTCACAGACAGAGAATTGGCCAGCAACAGCAGCCCTATATCTAAATCCACTCTAGCACTAGAAATGCTCAGGGCCTACTCAAGAATGCAAATAATCCTTTCCACTAATATTTACAGGGTGAACTAAGATTATTGTTTCAGTATTAAATTTAACAGTAAAATACTAATTAAGTTTTCAGATTAATTTAAATTGGCTAATTGAAATAAGTGAATACTCAAGAAAATTTAAGTGTACTGAACAAAACTGTTCCTAAAATATTAATTAAATTTTTTATTAGTAGTTCATCTCATTGTAAAATTGCCTACCAGGCAAAGAACCTAAAGCAGTCATATTTTTTGTGCAAAAATTAAAATTTAAAGTTACTAAGACTGCAATATAAAATTTCCAAAAGCCCCCATTAATCAAAAAATGGGGTGGGCTCACCCCTCCTGAGGAAGGTCTCCTACCCCCACGGCTGCTACGCCTCCCACTCACAACTCACGCTGGGACCCAGGTGGCAGACAGAGACTCGGCCAGCAATAGCTGCCCTATATCTAAATTCAGTTTATTACCAGGAATGCTGAGGAACTACTCAAAAATGCAAATATTCCTTTCCACACTTATTTACTGGATAAACTAAGATTTCTGCTTGAGTATTAAAATTGACAGTAAAATAGTAATCAAGTTTTCAGATTAATTTAAATTGGCCAAGCGAAATAAGTGAATACTCAAGAAAATCTAACTGTACCAGACAAAAAGCTTTTCCTAAAACATTAACTAAAATATCTATTAATAGTTCATCTCACTGTAAAGTTGCCTAACATCCAAAGAACCTAAAGCAGTCATATTTGTGTGCAAAAATTAAAATTTAAAATTACCAAGACTGCAAGATAAAATTTCCAAAAGCCCCTATTAACCAAAAAAAAAGGGGGGGGGGACAGTGGGGTACTATCATGTAAGAAAAAATATCCTATAAGTAAAATACATGTAGAAAATTCTTACTCCAGAAAAGAAAATTCCATTTGTAAAACCAGCTGCAGGATACCCATGAAAAAACACTCATGGTGTCAAAATAAGCCAAAGGAAAATCATTTTGGCAAAAATAAAAAAAAAACCAAGTCTATTTTGCAGAGAGGATCCCTTTGTTAACTTTTAGTTGAGAATGTGTTCGTGTGTTTGCAAGGAACAACTCCAAGACCATGCAGGTTCCTGCGACAGTGAGGAAGTGATGGGTCTGTTCTAGCCACGAGGACAGCCCAGAGATGGGGGACGCTGATGACACCTTGCCATGCTAGCAGTCAGCAGCTGTGCGTGGCTGCAGGCGGCCCAGGACCATACCAGAGAGGATGGATCTTGCATTGCCACCATGTGTCCACCATCTGGATACCATTGTTGACATGTACACATGAAGAACTATTTGACATTGAAACTGGGACTCAAACTTTTTTTGCTCTTATACATTTGTTTCTAGTATGCAGAGGCAAGATATTTTTGAAGAAAAGAAACAGGGGGAAGTGATTAATATAGAGGCAGGGTGGCCTCGAACAGGCTGTCAAGCTATAGGGGGAAGGCTGGAGTGGATGGGAGGCAGATGCTGGGGGAGATCAACCGAAGGACTTGTATGCATACATATGAGCATAACCAATGAATGAAGACACTGGGGCAGGGAGGGGGGCACGTGGGGACATGTGCTGGGTGGTAAGGGAGGCTGGGGGAGGATATTGGAGGGGGAAAGGAAAACATATGTACTACTATTAAATATAAGTTATATTGTAAATAAAAAATAAAAAAAAGAAAAAAGAAAAAAAATGGGGTGGGGGATAGTGGGGTAATATCATGTAAGAAAAAATATCCTGTAAGCAAATTACATTTAGAAAATTCTTACTTCAGAAAATTAATTTCCATTTGTAATGCTAACAGCAGGACACCCATGAAAAACACACAAGGTGTCAAAATAAGCCAAAGGAAAATCATTTGGGCAAAAATAAAAAAGAATCCCAAGTCTAATTTACAGAAAAGATTCCTTTATTAACTTTTGGTGGAGAATATGTTAGTATATTTTCAGAAAACAACACCAAGACCATATGGGTTCCTGCAACAAAGAGGAACAGACAGTTATGTTCCAATCGCAAAGACAGTCCAGAGATGGAAACGCTGATGACACCTTGCCATGCTAGCAGTCAGCAGCTGTGCATCGCTGCAGGTTGCCCAGGACCAAACCAGAGAGGGTGGAACCTGCATTGCCACCATTTGTCCATCATCCAGATACCATTGCTGACATGTACACATAAGGAACTATTTAACATTGAAACTGGAACTCAGAACTGTTGAACACTGAAACTAAGACTCAAACATTTTTTGTTCTTATATATTTATTTCTAGTATGCAGATGCAAGATTTATTTAAAGAAATGAAATGGGGGGGGGAAAGATAGATACAGAGGCAAAGAAGCATTGAACAGACTGTCAAACTACAGTGGGAAGGCAGGGGAGGGTGGGGGCCAGGGGCTGTGGGAGATCAACCAAAGGACTTGTGTGCATGTATATAAGCATAACCAATGGATACAAGACACTGGGTGGAGGGGAGGGCAGGTAAGGACATGCACTGGGGAGTAGGGGAGGCCGGGGGTAGGTTAATGGGGGGGGAAAAAGGAAACATATGTACTACTATCTGTAATACTTTAAAGAATAAAAAATATATATATATTGGGAAAAATCGAAAAAAAAATAGGTCTTCCTTTAGCAGAATGAGATCAACTTGAACACTGACCTTAATCATCTCCTCAGGTTCTTAAAGAGCATCTATGTGCTGAGGCCTTGAGACTTCAACCAAAGGTTGAAGCTTAGCCTGGTGCCAGCACTGATCATTTTATCCAGGGAAGGTTTGATGGCCTCTCTGAAGTGGGAGTAGTCTATTTTCCTTATCATTTAAGCAAGCAAGCATTTACAGAAGCAAAAAGCAGGGTTAAAATTTCAAACAGTAGTTTTTATATAAGATGGATGCTTCAAATAAGCCTTTAATTTCTTGACTGCAAACTCCTATTTATGTTTGGTTGGGTTTGATGGACACAGACAAATGAATCCTTTAATTCAATAACAATTTTGGTTTTGTGTATCCACAGCATATCTTCTGAAGTACACGGTTCCCAACAGTTACCCCAAACAGCAAGCTGGCATTCTTATTCTGGGTTCATTTCCTATAAAGTTTGTAGAATAAAAATTGCAAACTAAAACATTTTAAGCAAAAGCATGGAAATTTATTGCAAGCATATACAAACTCCCACCAGGGGAGTGGTCCCAAAATGGGTAACCAATGAGTTTCTTTGTCTTAAGGGTTTATAAAATGTTGGCAGCTTCTTTGTCTGTTCATGTCACTTTCTAATTAGATCCTTCCTCATTTTATGTCCCTTGGTGTTTTTTCCTAATTGGCCAATTTGTCCCTTTCCTGCCTGGTACCATTTTCAAAGTTTCAAAGCTTCAAGATTCCTAAGCCTACTTGGTGCTCCCCCCTCCTTCCCTTCTCTTGTATCATTCTGCTGCCCTCTGTGCTTGTAAGATAAACATTCTGGGGGTTTGGAGCTGGCTCCGCCTGTCAGCTATGCATTCCTTTCCCATAGACCCCACATTAACTGCCTTTCTTATTTCTAAATCCTCTCAACTCAGCATGGCTCCTGAGACATCTCCATTTCTAGCCTATAGATTCTCTCTCTATCTGGTCTAGCCTTATGGGCAGAAACTGGGGATAAAACTAGTTAGTTATAGCTCTCTAAAATCAAGATTCCATTAATTTAAAAACAATTTATAAAGCTTCTAGCCAAATTCTTTGAATTGAAAAAAAATGCAAAAAATATTGTCTGCTTCCAAAACAAATACTGCCTAGCACAACTAAAGCCGTAAATAGATAAATTGTCATAATATAGAAAAATATTTCCTCTTTGGATTAGATGCTGGACAGGATATTGTGGAAATAATATGAAAGTTACCTTTCATCTTTAGTCCTAAAAGTACAGAGGGATATTTTACATGTTGGTGTTTTGGATTCTTCCAGGAAATATTAATTAAGGAAAAGTGAAAACTTGTCAACAAAACACCCACCTCTTCATTCTACTTCCAGGACAAGCGAAGGACTAAAATTATCTTTCATCCTTGCTACAGCTCTGATTACTTAATCATCAAAATTCTAGAAAGCCAGGCCTTTGTTATGAGTCTATACTCACTAACTTTAATATGGGCATCCTGTCCTGGTAGTGGTATTTATTTTGGAACATTTTCATTACTGTTACAAATTGGTAGTCAACTAAGAAAAAAAAATGACAGTTTTTATGAAACAAAATCTGTGGATTGTGGGGAGGTGAAAGAGGATATACTGCAGATGGGGGTAATGAGACTCATTACATAAAGTTCCTGCTACTAATCAGTTCCATAATGGATCCGGGCAGTGAAGGTTTCCGGGGGCTAGCAGCCTGCTCCTAATGAAGCTTTAACTGGCTAAAAACTTGACCTTCATTTTAACAGAACTGTAAAAATGCCAACCTTATCCCTTTCTTGGGAATTTCCACTAAGTTGTTTTAACTGGAGAAAACTTCTAATACTGAATAAAGTTGCTTGGGGAAACATTAAAGATTGTTATTAACATCAGTCTTAACTAAGTAACTAAATATGTGTCACCATGTAAGTGTTGAAGTACGCTTTTTTGTTATTGCTGATTCATGGGCCTATGATTTTTAAAGAATTCTGTAATTTTATAACTCATAGTCTGATAACTCTACTATTCTTTATATATGTATACACAAATTAAAAGAGTTATCAGCATGAAGTATATTTAAATATTCAGTAAAAGCACAATTTATATTACTTTTCAAGATAAATATGTAGACTATAAGTGAACCCAGGGTGTCAAGAATGGTGAAAGGCCTGAGATTTTACCCTACTTACAAACTAATGTGTTATCCTGACACATTTTCATGGATGTTGGCTGAAAACATGAGACTCCTGATTTGAGACCCAGGACTTTATTACTTATGACACAGAAATCAACATGAGTGTTAATGTATTTACATTGGTTCACCTTGTCCACAAGTCCTGCAGAAGCAATATGAATGGGTAGAGGTGAATGCCAGCACATTTCTTGGACTATGTTACAGAAAAGAAATAGTGAGCTTAGTCAGCCCTCTTCTCTGAAGGAGGACATCATCCTATCATCCTAGAGAGTACACATGCTTGTCTTGTCCTCTGCAGTGAGACACTGTATCTTCCAAGGTTGCATACTATGTAAATATCCTTGCAAAGATGGTAAAACAAAAAGAGGCAATTAACTATCTTGCTTACAAGAAATGAATAAACATGAAACATGAGACACACATGTAGCATTATTTCATGAGCATGCCAGCTGAGAGAGAGCTCACAATCCCCAACTCCTGGGTTTAAAAGAGGGATTTTTCTGGGTGGAAACTATCAATTGCATTCAGGAATGATTAACAGAAGCTATCTTATTACTGTGCACATCCTTACTCATAATGCATAGAGAAAAACTCATAGGGAGTGGGGTTAAAACCTAATGCAAAAGTTATTATAATTAGTCCAGGATCCTAGTAAGGTCACATTATGGTCATGTCATTTTCCTCTGAGCTTTGCCAGAACCCTCTGGCTCTGAACCTGTCTGCTGGCAGTCTTCTGGCTGTTTGGCATCCATAGAGAGGCTGTCTGAAAACAAAGTTGGTCTGAACCCCGTTCAGGACTCCAGGGCAAGCCCCACCCTGGCTGCTCATGTCCAACTTCCTGCCTAATAGCAGCTCCGACAACCACGGAATCGTGCCAGAAGTGCTGCAGCCACAACCATACTTCCACAGAGGAAGCCTGATCTCACAGGATCTCTGGAGATCTATGGGCTGCTGCAGGCAAGTCTTATCTAAGTCTTATCCCATGCCCCCACACCTTAAAGTCCTAGGTCTGTAAGGACTTTGGCTGACACCATGTAGCATGTCATCCCCAGTGTTTGTGGACTTCTGGACTTTCCACAGTCACATCTCTGAGCTGCAGTGCCTTGCCCCGGAGGCCTTCCAATGAGTGAGGGGAGCTGCTCTGGCTCAAATGCTGTGCACTGGAGGGACTTCCAAATCCAGAAGGTAGCCTTCTGGAGCCTACAAGCCCTCTGACCTGGCCTTTCTTCTAATTTCCTAACTAGCTCATTCGCATTCACCCATCTCACAGACTGCCTCTGCTTTAGCTATGAGAATTGGGGAAAACAAAAACATCTATCGGTGTTGACACATGCAATTTTTGTAAGTACAGAAACTGAGAGCAGCGCCTCACTGTTTCTGATAGACATCTCAGTAAGATTAAGGTGAATGGTGATCAAATCATGGTCAGTGAAATCTGTCAGGGCACAGAAAACCCAGCAGTCAGTTAAATTTCTGTACCTGCAGTATTTGTCAGAGTTGCTTTAGCGTTTTCCTTTCTTGAGGAAGGCTCTAGGGTGAATCTTAAAGAAATAGATAATTAATGTACCTCCATCCTTCAGGCTTGGTCCCTCACAACTGCCCTCCCCTGCTGCTCATCTTGTGGTGGCCATCTTGTGTCCACATGGGGGCAGGATCTTTGACCACATGGGAGCAGCCATTTTGTGTGTTGGAGTGATGGTCAATCTGCATATTACTCTTTTATTAGATAAGATAGAGGCCTGATGCACAGGTGGGGCCACTGGTTTGCCCTGAAGGGTGTCCTGGATCAGGATGTGGGGTTTCTTGGGGCATGGGGCAGCCTGGGCAAGAGGCCTGGGGTGGTTTTCAGGCTGGCCATGTCCCCTGGTGACCCTGGTATCTGGGATTTATTTATCTTCTACAATTGAAAGTTTGTAGCCTGGAGCAGAGCCAAGACTTCTGCTCACTCTGTGGTGGCAGACATTTCTGTTGGGATTTATTTATCTTCTATAATTGAAATTTGGAGCCTTAAGTGGAGGCCTGGGCTGGCAAGGATGTTTGGAAAGCTTGGTTTCCTCCATCAAGAGGGAAACCCAACCCTTCCTCCTGCTCTCTCCATGGCCGCAGCCAATTGGGTTGGGGTTAATTTGCAAACTTGCTTCTGATCGTCTAGTGGTTATGTTGTGTGGGCGTGACTTGTGGGTGCATCAGAGTGATGATTAATTTGCATATTAATATTTTGCTAGATAGGATATATTTATGCAATGTTGACAAAAGGGGCCACATGCTAACCTGACAAGCTCAGGGGAGGCCTGCATGGCAGTGTTGCAAACTCAGTGACCAAAAGTAACCACAAAGGATGGTCTGAATTTAACCTCTAACTAAAAGCAGTTATGGTGGGCAGTTACATCCTACACCACTATCTTCACTGGCAAGGTCAATCTTTACCTTAACTGAGCCTATCTGTCTTTTTGCATCTATAATAACATACCCTTTGAAACATCTGGTTAACTTGTAACTTCCTTTTTCTGGATCCCTTGGGGCACAACCTAATGTGCTGGGCACCAGGGCAGATACCACAAATTCCTTCATTATCATGTTAATTGTTCCTGCACCCACCTAAGTATGTGTCTGTCATTTTACTTTTTATCTAATCCTAGGGGTTTACCCACTTTGCTTTCTCCCTCCTCTCTACTCTGCCACCAATGGATTTCATGTAACCTACCTATGTCCCTTTTCTTTGATGGCAAAGTATAAATACAGATGTAACCCACCATTTTCCTGGAGCATTATCTCAGTTCATTGAGGTTCTGCTTCCCAGCATATGTCCACATTTTGGCTCAAATAAACTCACAAACATTCTTTACAGGTTTCAATGGTTTTTTATGTTAACAATAAAATATGCTTCAATTTCAGTGTTTAAAAAATAAAAGAGATCAGTGTAAGTTTGGTGTAAATGATAACTCTAAACTTCATTGTCAGGGAGACAAAAGGGAATATTGGAGACTATAGTAAATAAGAATGAATGCTTCATATAAAAGATACATGTGCTCCTGGGATCCAAGTAATATCTTTTATGGGATACTATAAGTCTGGTATTATAGGATCATCCAACTTTAGAAATATTATGAGATATAACTGGAGGTGGGACTGATGGTCACAATTTTTTAGACACTTAAGATACAGTGGTATAACAGACAAAAAGCCATGCCCTCATAGAGATTACAGTCTACTGGGAAAACTACCAGCAACATATATACTACATGAGTGAATTATATACTATTTTAAAATATGATAACTACTTTGGAGAAAGAATAAGGCATAATATAGGGTGGGGGGAAAGTAGACATACAGTTATTCACATGGAAAATAATATAAACATTAATACATAATATACAATTGTTATATTGTCAGTCAGTGAGCTAATTATGAGATGCCTTAACAAGCCAATTAATTAGGAGTCTTTATTAATGCCAGCAGGCCCAGAGGGAGGTGTCTCCCAAATCTCTGAGCAAAGACATGGAGGAAGTTTTCCCTATGTATACCTTTTACAAAGAGCTCTGTGTACGTTATTTTCGCAGACAGTTTGTTACCTTGAATACATAATGAACAAACACTTGTCATGAGAATATGGAAATATTATCATAATTAGTCTATTACGTTAGATACAACTTCAAATATTTATGTTTTTATCTTTTTCTATTATTCAAACTAAAAGTTATTTTATAGAATAAGATACTATCTAAAAATAACTGAGTTGACCTATAGGACAAGGGACTGTCTAAGAATAACAGAGTAGTTCAAATATTAGTTTTCAACAGCAGTTTTCAAAGGAGGGATTACTATGTTTCACAATAAACTGTTTTACATACAACCGTAAACCTGCTTTTGCCACATCTTGTCAAGGAGACTGGGAATAATGAGTGGGGTGACAAATTTAAATAGTCAGTGTGCTGATTTTGAGGAGAGGAAGGAACAAGTCATGCTGAGGGGCACTTAGGTTGTTTCCAAAACTTAGCTATTGTAAATTTTGTAAATTGTGCTACTATGAACATAGGGGTGCATATATCCTTTCTGATTGGTGTTTCTGTTTTCTTGGGATATAGTCCTAGAAGTGGGATTATTGGGTCAAATGGGAGTTCCACTTTTAACTTTTTAAGGAAACGCCACACTGTTTTCCACAGTGGCTGCACCAGTCTGTGTTCTCACCAGCAGTGCACAAGGGTTCCTTTTTCTGCACATCCTCACCAGCACTTGTCCTTTGTTGATGACAGCCATTCTGACAGAGGTGAGATGGTATAGCATTTGTTGTTTTGATTTGCATCTCTTGGAAGATTAGTGACTTTAAGCATGTTTTCATAAGTCTCTTGGCCTCCTGTATGTCCTCTTTCAAAAAGTGTTTATTTAGGTCCTTTGTCCATTTTTTTAATTGGATTGTTTATCTTCATTTTGTTAAGTTGTATGAGTTCTCTGTAAATTTTGGATGTTAAATCCTTATCTGAAATAACATTGGCAAATATGTTCTCCGATGCAGTGGACTTTCTTGTTGTTTTGTTAATGGTTTATTTTGCTGTGCAGAAGCTTTTTATTTTGATGTGTTAGTAAAGATATTGCTATGACACGTCTGCTATTTTGCTGCCTATGGAGTCTTGTAGGATTTTTATGTTTTCCCATCTTACATTAAGTCCTTTAACCATTTTGAGTTTGCTTTTGTGTATGCTGTAAGTTGGTGATCTAGTTTCATTTTTTTGCATGTATCTGACCAAATTTCCCAGCACCATTTATTGAAGAGACTGTCTTGACTCCATTGTATGCTCTTGCCTCTCTTGTCAAATATTAATTGAGCATAATTGTTTGGGTTAATTTCTGGTTCTCTGTTCTATTCCATTGGTCTATATGTCTGTTCTTGTGCCAGTTCCAGGCAATTTTGAGAACTGCGGCTTTGTAATATAGCTTAATATCTCTTAACCTTTAAATAAAACAGATATTTAAGCACTCTTGCTTTTAAATTTGCAAGCTCTACTCAGGACAATTAATGTGCCCTTTAGAGCCTGTGCTAAGATTTTTGAAATTGCTAATAACACATTTGGCTATTTATAATACCTCATTCTCAATTTACAGGAATAAATTACTACTTTCCAACTTCATTCAAAAATAATTAGATTAAGTGAAATAATCTGTATTGCGTATTCACTAAATAAATAGGTAGTATTTGGGGGCTAAAACAATCATGGATTTCACCTTTGTGGAAATGAGATCCCAACCATTTAGTTAGCACTATAGTCTAAAGGAAATCCTGAGTCAACATAAAGCAGTAGGATTTATTTGCTTTTGTTCCCCCTACAGAAGTGAAAACATATAGTAGATGAATGGCATATCCTATGTAATAAAAAGCTAATTTATTAATGGTCATGACGCTCTCACACTGTAAAGACCATTTAGCAGGAGGCTGTGTGGGTGGCAGGGCAGAGCTGCTGTGTTGCTCCAGAGATGGGGTGGAAGTGGGGAGGCACCCAGAGGAGGCAGGACCAGCCCCACGTGACTCATGGGATTGAAATCAGGACTTGAAGCAGCCAGAGAAGGCTGGTGGGCTTAGGTATGGGACCAGGCACTGTTGAGCTCCAGGTAGAGAGGTTAGGGTGTCAAGGCAGGGCAGTGGACAGGAGGGGCAGCACAATTTCATGCACCAGGTTACTAGTTATTATATAAAGTATAAACTAAAGAAAGAATATAATGAACAAATTTTAGTAGAGTTTCCACTTAGCACACTAGAAAGTTTTCAACAGGATCTTTAAATTAATCCCATAGGGTCTTGTTTTAAACATGTTTTCTCCTGGTTGGTATAGCTCAGTTGGTTGGGGGTTGGCTTGTGCACTCAGAGATCACCAGTTTGATTCCTGTCAAGGCATATGCCTGGGTTCCAGGTTCCATACCCAATGTGGGTATTCAGGAGGAAGCTGATTGATATTTGTCTCTCACATTGATGTTTGTTTCTCTCTTTCTAAAAAATCAATAAACTATTATTTGAAAAAAAAAAGACATGCATTTCTGAACATAATTAGCTATGATATAATAACAATAGATATTATGGAATCATTCACTTGGGAATCAAGAGAGGTTTTATAGAAATCCAGGAATTGTTTTTAAAAATAACAAAGTATCATAATAAAATGCATTTACCAGATTATATATGAGTACATAGAAAATTTTTAAAATGCACAAACATTCTGAAATGCTTTCAACATTACTTTTGGATGACTTGTTTCATGATTGTTTAAAATGTTAGCAGTTACTCTATTTTATTATTGCTGTTTGTTTATATGCACATAGACTAAAAGGTTTACAGTTAAGAGAAAAGATGCCTACCTCAATGGCTTATGTCACATTAAGTGAAACCATGCAATTTGAATTTATGCTGACTTGTAAAATCTACTGACTGTAAAAATGAATCCCAGTAGCAGGAAATCATATTATTACTATCAAGAAATAATGTTAGATGACTTTTCACAAGGAGATATTATGATGATTTTTGGCAAAAAATCTAACTATGCTTGTTAGAGATTTTCTAAATTCACCCAAATATCCACCATTATACTGCACAGTGATCAAACTTATTCACATATTGAAGTTCTAGCTTTTCTAAAATACCTTGATAAGTATCAAGTAATTTTATGAATTTTTTGCTAATTGTAAATCACTGTATTATGGACTGAGAAATGCTTTCTCTGCTTTTGCTATTCATTTTCTTTAAATGTATAAATATATTTTATCTTCACTATAATCATTAATTTATAATTGCATTTAAACTTTTCAAATGAGGAGATTTAAGTGTTGAGTCAATAAGTAATTTGATCAAGTCAAAGGGCAATGGTCTAGCCACTTCCATTTTCTGCTCAATCCCCAAGCAAAGTACTCAACTTGGTCTCTCTCTTTTTTTTAATGAACATATGTCATATCGTATATTAAATACCAAGTTGTTAGTTTGATATTAAAAGTATATTAAGTCATTAATTTCCTAAACATTTAAAAATATGAAATACATATGACCTATTTGAAATGTTAAAGAACAAGATTTTCTTTAGCAAGGTATGAGAAACTAATAGTTTCTGTGAAATTGCTGTTCTTAATATACAGTATACTTTTGCTACAAAAACACATTCATCCAAACCTGGTGTGAGGTTGTTTAGGAGATATGTTTATGTTCATGTAAAGTTAGGACTTTTTGAACAGATCTTACTGAGACACCTAGCCCTGGCTAAAAAACAAGCTTTAAAGGTTAATTTACAACTTATTAGCTATAGATCATAAAAAAATATAGATTTACCTTTTTAGAAATATGTGTCAAAGGCAATGTCACTTGGAAACAGAAGATATTCTCTTAATTATAAAGTTGAAGATACTAGTTTTATACCTAGTATCTTGAAGGATAAATACTCTGAAGGGGATAGGGGAGTTTTCTATATAAATGTTCAGGTTTATCTTTTAGTGGTCTCTTTTTTATATAAAGTCCAGATTTTTTATTTGGTCCCTCACCTTGTATGTATAGGGTGATATCTGGTTTTCATTGTACCATTTCAGTGGTAAAAATTGGGGCACAGAGGAATCACACAGATATTATTTGCTATAACCTAATGATCATAATCTGCTCTGCATCAGAAACTTTATGTGTATATTTAGAATTATAATAATATAAAGCTATTTCCACCTCCTAGTATGGAAAATATTTTCTACATTAATATTAGATGCCATGGCCTTAAAATACATCATTACTTAATTGTTATGTCATATTGTGGAGTTTTACTTTTAAATTCCTTTGGGCTTGCCTTGAATTATAAAATGGTCATTTGTGAGATTAAATGAAAGAGCATGTGTTAAAAGCTGTAATTTCCCAAGAACTATATAGATAAAAGAAAAGATGATGATAATGATATTGATGATAGATAGATAAGTTAAAATTATTAGTAAATTTTATTAGTTTCTCTGAAAAGCTTAATAAGATCAAATGAAATATTTGATATTGATTCTATTTTTCCTTTTGGTTTTTCTTCAGAATCCCAGTTATTAAAGTTAGATTACTGCACAGGCTAAACTGCTAAATTATTGCCAAGCAAAAGATATGTACATGATAAACGATCTATAAATGATTTAGTACATTGTTTAGCATTATGAGATGAGTAGATGAGACAGGAAGAAAAAAAATCATTTTTTTTTTCAAATTATATTTGAAGATAAGGCTGTTTAGCAGAGAATTATAAGAAATCAGCCCAAGATGGCTGGTATTTGAAAAAAGCATAATTTTGGAGGTTTGGAGCAGATTACTACTATTTTAGTCACTTTTAAAGGAATTTTATTAGAAATACTAGGGGCCCGGTGCATGAAATTTCATGCACAGGGGCGGGGGAAGGCAGGGGATGTCCCTCAGCCCAGCCTGCTCCCTCAATGGGGCTGATGGCAGGCTCTGCCCCGACACCTCAGCCCTGCTCCCCCAGCTCAGGCCTTAGCCCGGGTGGCTATCACCCAGCCCCAGGGGCACCCTGCACTCCTGGCGGCCAAGGGGCGAGCTGCCCAGAGCCCGGTCACTGAGCGGCACTGGGAGCATGGGCGCAGGATGCAGAGCACTCAGCAGGGTGCGCCCAACCTTTAATGCAGAGATCGGCAGGACTCTGGAGGAGGATACAGGGGTCTCTCACCTTCTGGACATCCGGGTCACGTGTCTGCCTTTCCCTGTGAAGGCTGCCCTTTGGAGGGCACTGCTATGCTCGCAGTGCCTCCCGAGCTCACTGACTCCCATTCTCCTGCCTTCCCTGCCATACCCAGAGATGCTCAACTGCAGACCTGGGACCCCTTAGGCACCTCTTCCCATGCCTCTGCCAAAGCGCAGAGCCTGTACTTTTCCAGCTCCCTTTTCCCCTCTTGAAATTGAAAGTTATTGAGGTGGCTCAGGGTTGTTGCTCTAGCAGTTTCCTTCCCCGCCTCCAAGCTCCCCCCTGCCCATAACAGCCATGCCCCTCCCCTTCCCTCGCCCCATCTTTTCACCCTTCCTCCCTCCCCCTTCCCTCCCTCCTCCCCTCTGGGGTTTTCCTGGCAGCCCAGCTCCACTGGAGCGGCTCCTACTCAAGAAAGGCAGAAGCAGCTCCAGTGCCCCTTGGCCATGACTTCAGTGCCGATGGCAATTGCTCCCCGATGCTCTTGGGGCCTCCGCTTCCACCTTAGCAGCCTCTGAGCCCCCGGGCCGCCACCCACGGCTGCTGCCACCTTGCTCACAGCACTGACAGCCACCCTCACGGAGTCTCAGTGGCTTGGGGCTAGGACGCTGTGAATATACAATAGTTGGTTTCCCTTTCCCCCCAACCCACTCCGCTTGTCAGCCCAGCACACCCATCAGATCTGTGCCCAGAAGTTGTGTTGGCTGCTAGGGATGTCCCCCGCTCTCTCCATGCGCCTCACAGCTACCTACATTTCTAAAACATTCAGCATACTCATCCACCACACTCACACACACTCCCCCCACTGCCATCGCCCATGTGCCTTGGCCCGGGCCCTGCTTCATACCACTCAGCCCTGCCCCTTGCACAGCTCAGCCCCACTCCTGATTGGCAGTACATAGCAAAGGTATGGTCAAATTTGCATATTACTCTTTTATTAGATAGGATTTTGTTTGACATTATTATGATTTCAATAGTGAAGATACTTTATGTTGACTAACAAATATAAGAATATGAATTTAATTGCTCCTTATGTATAAATACAGAACGTTTATGAAGAAGTAAAATAAAATCTTAGAATTTGTGAGGAGAATAAAATTTTCTCTATCATGAAGACATTTACAGACAGATATATTTTTATTTCTTTTGTTGTGTTTTGTATTTGGCTTGATTTATATTGTTTCTCCATTTTACTTTCATTGTGTTTCTTACCTCTGTGGGAAGATATTATTCAAGGAAGCAGTTCGCACAAAATAAAAGAGAATTCTTATTACATGATTTTTAAATACAAATGATAAATTTCAAGATTGCAGAAAAAATTCAACTAATATATTTAAACATATCCACACAGACTGATAATCAGAAACACTCAATGAATAAGGCTTTAAAAATCCCTCTTAGGCCTTTTTTGTTTATATATTAAAAAGTAAAGAAAATATCTATGTGGTTGTTGTTTTGTTTTGGGTTTTTTTTTTTCAGTTTATATCATAAGATGAAAAAGACATGAAAACAAGAGAAAAGGGAGACCAGGCAGGTACCCATTAAATTAAGAAAGCAGTCCATCTATTAATGCTAGGATAATGGAACATGTGGGGAATTGAAGCTAACATCTGCTTACATTTTATGTATATCTATGCACTGACTAATATTTTATGCAGTTTGCAATACTACAAATTGTATTATATTTTTTTAATTATAGAATAAAATTCTAAGATTAGATATGAAGGGTTTCTCTTTTTCACCAAACATTCCAGAGAAGCTTGTTAACTTTGGATCTCCTAAAACTAAATCCTTGTCCACAGCAACATTCCAAGATAATTTCCCTTGAGGATGAGACACTTCAGATTAATTGCCAACTTCTCTCCTGCTAAAATTAGTCAAAAAATACTTTTAGTAAAAGCATACCAAAAGATTTTAGTATGTACATTGTTTATATATTAAAGGTCAATGGAAAACTTAATTTTATTTTCCCTTTCTTTCTTTTATTTGGCTTAAATTTCCATGTCCTCAAGTAAGTATCACAATACTTGGGCTTATTAACTAGAAAGTCGCATCATTTTATTTTCCTATTTTTACTTATTTCAAGTAGCATGTTAACATAGCACCATCAAGGTACAGTAGTCCACTGCATATAGCCAAAAGAGATTTGGATATATCTCAAAGGCACAATACTTAGGTATAAAATGTAATCTTGATGAAATTGCTACATATTTAATCAGGTTTCAGAGTTTTATGGTTCTAAAAGGTTTAAGAAACAGTGGTATCAGGAAATGCTAGTCACCATCACATGTTTCATACTAACAAGACTGGATCACTTACAGACCCCCAGATAAAAAGTTAATGATTATCATAAACCATTCATTCAGTTAATACTATTAGTGACAAAGCCTAAATTAGATATGGCATAGGTAAACCAAAAAAGTCTAACAGCTCCAGAAATTTCATGTCCATATGTTCAAAGTGATGGTGTATTTGGGAAAAGCTCCTCAGAACCTAAACTTCCAGGCTAACTATATTATTGGGTTTTAGACTGTTATTTGCCAAATGCTTAATTAATTTTTATCAGAGTCTGGCTTATTTTGATTCTTATATTGTGGTTAAATGGTAATTTTATTTGTTTCAATATATTTTTCCAAAAAAAATAGTTTAAAAAGATTCTGAACCCTGGCCAATATGGCTAAGTTGGTTGGGCACTAACCTATGCACCAAAAGGTTGCTGGTTTGATTCCCTGTCAGTGTACATGCCTAGATTGCCAGCTCCATTCTCAGTAGGAGGCATACAGGAGGCAACCAATCAATGTTCTGCTCTCACATTGATGTTTCTCTTTCTTTCTCCCTCTCCCTTCTTCTCTCTGTAAAATCATTTAAAATATTAAAAAATATTCTGAGAACTGTCATGATATATTATTTTTTAAAATGAAAATATATCCTTGAATACAATTATGGTTATATATATATATATATATACACACACATATCTCCTATCTAATAAAAGAGTGATATGCAAATTTGACAGCACCTTCACTACACCCACAAGCCATGCCCACAACCACACCCTCCAGCCAATCAGAAGCAGTTATACAAATAAAACCCAACCAAGATGGCTGCTGCCACTGAGAACAGGAGGAAGGCTTGGTTTTCCCTGGCAACAGAGGAAGCTAAGCTTTCCGCCTGTTATTGCCGGCCTAAGCCTCCATTCAATGCTACAAAGTTTCAATTATAAAAGATACAGAAATGGTGGCAGCCACAGAGCTGGAGAGAACAGAGGCTTAGGTTTTCCTGGCAATGGAGGAAGCCAAGCTTTCCACATGCTGTTGCTGGCCTAGGCCTCCACTCTAAGCTACAAAGTTTCAAACAGAAATGGCTGTCTCCATGGAGCGGAGCGAGCAGAACGCTTGGCTCCGTTCCAGGCTACAAAGTTTCAATTGTAGACATAAATTAATCCCAGGGCCTCCGCTTGGGTTGCTGGGGTGTGTGGCTGGACTGAAAACCTCCACAAGCCCCTCACCCCAAGGGAACCCCGACCCTGATCTGGGACACTCTTCAGGGTAAAGCAGCTGGCCCCCACCCATGCACCAGGTCACTATCCTACCTAATAAAAGAGTAATTTGCAGATTGACCATCATTCCAACACACAAGAGGGCTACCACCATGTGGTCAAAGATCCTGTCCCCATGTGGACACAAGATGGCCACCACAAGATGTCCAGCCAGGGAGGGCTGTTGGGAGGTTCCAGATCCTGCAAGTGAGGGCAGTTGTGGGCGATCAGGCCAGCAGGGGATGGAAGTTAGGGGTGACCAGGTCAGCAGAAGAGGGAAGTTGGGGGCAGACAGACTGGCAGGGGAGCAGTTAGACATCAATTAGGCTGGCAGGGTAGTGGTTAGCAGTTGATCAGGCTGGCAGGCAGAAGCGGTTAGGGGAAATCAGGGAGGCAGGCAGGTGAGCAGTTTGGAACCAGCAGTCCTAGATTGTGAGAAGGATGTCCGACTGCCCATTTAGGCTCAATCCAGGCAGTCAGACATCCCTCAAGGGGTCCCAGATTGGAGAGGGTGCAGGCTGGGCTGAGGAACATCCCCCACCCCCTGTGCAGGAATTTTGTGCACTGGGCCTCTGATAATATATATGTGTGTATGTGTATATATATATATATATATGTATATATATATATATATAAATGATCAGCCAGCTGGCCGACCAGCTGACCTTCCTGTAGCTATGATGCGCAGTGACCACGAGGAGGCAGACACTCAATGAGGAGCTGCCGAGGTGTGGCCACTTGGTAGCAGAGGTTCTTAGTGCTGCACCTGGAACTGGAGAAGAGGGAGCCTGGTTCCAGGTTCATCACCCGAGAACCTCCCTCTCACAATCCAGGACTCCTTGAGGTATGTCGAAGAGCCAGTTTCAACTGACCCTGCAGGCCAGGCCGAGGGATCCCACTGGTTCACCAGGCCTCTGGTATAGTAATAATAATGACAAGTGAGAGACCGTATAATGAATGAGTTCTGTTTTACAATAGTTACGTTAGTATTATAGTCTGTTCAGGCTACTGTAACAAACCGCTGTAACTGGGTACATTGTAAATAGTAGACATTTTCTTGAGCAATACCTGCTGACTTCAGTTGAGATCCCTGACTAATCTCCTTGTCGAATAATTATTTGGCCACATTTTCAATTTTCATAGCACAGACAGACTGAGAATTTTCTAAGTCTTTAAGTTTTGCTGCCGTTTTGATGAACAATTCCATCTTTAAGTCATTTTTTCCCTCGCATATTACAATAAGCAATCCGAAGAAGTAGGCAGCTCTTTCAACACTTTGCTTAGAAATTACTTTATTGAAATATCTAATTTCATCACTCAAAAGTTCTGTCTTTCACAGAATACTAAAACATGACGATTAATCCAAATTCTTTGTCACTTTCATACAAAGATAACCCTTCCTCAATTGTTCAATAACATGTTCCTCATTTCCTCCTGAGACCTCATCAGAATGGCCTTTATCAGCCATATTCTACAACATTCTATTCAGGACCATTTAGGTGCTATCTAAGAACACTAAAGTTTTTCACTGCAGCTCTCTTCTTTCTCTTCTGAGCTCTGACCAGAATCATTCTTAATGGGCCATTTATAGCCATTTAGGCTTTTGCTAACAGGGACTTCCAAATTCTTCCAGCTGCTTCCATATAGTTAGGCACTTCTAGTAGTAATTTCTGTTTTAGTCCATTTGAGCTCTTAAAGCAAACTACTATAAATTGGGTGGCTAATATACAGCACATATTTATTTTCATAGTTCCAGAGGTTGGGAAGTTCAAAATTGAAGCCCTGGATGATTCAATGTTTGCTGAAAACTGGTTTCCTGGCTCTTCACCTCCGCCCTCATTACCCAATCCCTTCCCAAAGGCCCCACTTCCAAATACCATCACATTAGAGAAGATTTCAGCATATGAACTTAGAGGGGACACAGTTAATCTCTAACAATCACCACTACCATCTCCCAAATTTAAAATATATGTGCATATAATTAAGAGTTTAAGAAAAATGAGCTGTTAAGGGACTCACCTAGAGCCATAGAGTTAGCAAATGATAAATTCCTACTCAGGTCTGTATAGCTACAAGCCTGCACTATTTCTCTAACAATGTGCTGATTTTTCATACTCTGACTCAGGGCATGAATAGATGGTGATTTTTAATTTTTTTCTTCCTATAGCTAACAAACTGTAGCACACCATCTCTCTGAAAAATATCCCAATCATCTATGAATTGCTTTTAAAAATCTTATCTATGTAAAGTGCATGGTGAGATTATAAAACTAGGAATATATAGAACTGTATCAGGTCTGTCAAAATATTTAAGAAATACTCTAAAAGAAGCAATTCTTCCATTCAGATGGGACTTCCAAACCTGGGAGACTCAGGGGTCCTTCAGATTTCAAAAAGAAAGCATCATGTTTACAGAGGCTTGTGTCCTGGCTACTTCTCTTTACAGCACACTTATCCTAAGGTTTTACTGTCAAGCCTGCAGCCTGGTAGCCAGGTTTTAATCCTTCCTCCAGGTTAGCAGCAGCATGTCTGCTTATGTTCCACTCCTCCCAGTGGGATTTTACAGTAACAGAAGAACCCTGCATGGATGCTGATCATTCACCAAATCTTGCTCTGGCTGCATGCTATCACCTCCAAGACACCAGTAATTGTTACTGAACAACTAGAGAAAGGGGAAAATATAAACAAGAGGAAAGGTAAAGAATATGGGGGTAAATGAGCAAAAAGGAGGATAATGGCTTTAGTTTTACATGTGTGCTGTGTGAAGTTTATTTTCTCCAAAACACTTAGTCGTCTATTAAGTTGGTCAACATTTTTGGTGGACAGTATAAAGTATAGTTATTGTTTTAATTTAGGGAGAGCTGAGATAAAGTTTGGATCTGCAGAGGGGAAAAACAAAAACAAAGGCAAGATGTAGCTAAAGAGAAAATGTATATCAAATAAAAGAGAATCTGCAAAGGGAGTAAATGGAAGACTGTTTACAAATTAGGAGGAGGATGGATTCACAAGAGAGAAGTCATATCCATTGAACAACTAGCTAAGATCTTGTGTTTAATAATGTAATCTTGTGTTTAAAATTTTTAGTAAGTGTTATAAGTGATCCCCACCCATTGATGGTGGTTGGCAACTCTTTACATTAGATGTCTTCATAAAAAAATGTAGTTTTATTTCTACATTAAAAAGTTATAAAATATTGATTTAACATAAAATAAATTTATATGGGACAGAACTTAATATAAAACAATTCAACTACAGATTTATGACTTATAATTTTTGTATGATGTGGCGTAAGTTAAAGGTATGAGAGACAGCATAGTGACAAATTTAAGTAGTTATTTGCTGTTAGAATGCCATATTTTAAATTGTCTGACATGAAAGAGGTAAATTGATGTTAAAAAATTGGAAAAGAAAGCTTTTAGTCAGACTATCATTTTTTCAAATTGTAGTTCTATTACATATTATTTGTGATCATGCACAAATTGCTCCAGCTCCACGTTTAATTTCCTTATCTTAAAATGGGCACTACAAAGAAACTATTCTTTAGAGTCATTTCTGAGAGATAAATGAGATAATGCATAAAAGGCTTCTGGCACTGAAGCTGTCAAGAGTAGAGATATATACCTAAACATACATATCATAATTGCCACTATTATTATTTTAAGTACCATCCATATGACACACAATTTTTATCTCTAGCCCTAATCTCTTTCTGAGTTATATATGGACTTCTATATCCAGCTCTCTTTTCAACATATCCCCTTGGATGCAAAATACATAATTTGAATTAAGTATATCTAAAATAGTAAATTACCACTCCTGCCTAATCTTCTGTTGTTCCCTTCTTCCCATTAATATCAGCATTCCTACAGGATGCTGATAGATGGTGATTTTTAAATTTCTCACCAAAAATGTGAGTGACCCTTGATCTTTCTCTATTCTTTACTATATAGACTCAATCTTTCAACAAATCCTTTTATATCTGGTTCCAAGATTATAGCCTGTCTCAAAACAATTCTCACCATTTCAACTGAAAAACACTAGACTAGGCCTCTGTCATATTGACTTATGAGTTTTTTACAACCACATTTTGTTTTTCACACAGAAGCCAGGTAACTTTCAGAAATGTGTCTTCTATTGTGTCCATGCCTTGCTTACATCTCTCATTAGTATATAAATTAGTATTCAATTTTATTGAATTCCTAAACATTCATCATGATCAACAGAACCAATCATTACCATGTGTCTGCTTTTCTGTAATGTATTATTTTGTAGCATTTTCTCACTTGATCACAGTGCTCCAATCCTATTAGCTATCCTCCACCCGCTTTGGTTTCCAAGCAGCTTATCTTCACATTTATTGATATCTAATGTTTATTAAGTGTTAAATATAACAAGACACTGCTCAAAATATGTGATTTAAATAATTTAACCCTCACAGCAACCTAATAAAGTAGCTATTATTTTTAAAAAATCTTTTTAACTTATTTTAATCCTCACCTGAGGAAAAAAAAAATATATATATATATATGATTGATTTCTAGAGAGAATGGAGGGGAGGGAGAAGGGGGAGAAAGAGAAGCATCAACATGAGAGAGACACATAGATTGATTTCCTTCAGCAAGAGCCTCTACTGGGGGTGGATAACCTGCAACTGAGGTACATGCCCTTGATTGGGAATTGAACCCATGACCTTTTGGTCCTCAGGCCAACATTCTAATGACCACAAAATCTGCCAGGGCCAATGTTGCTATTATTTTTAGCAATGTTTTATGTGAAATCTATTAGAGGGCTGAAGGTCACAAAACGTATAATCATAAAAGCCTAAGTAACCCTGCAACCAGTAGCTATGCTGCCCACTGACCATCTGGGGGCAGATGCTCAGTGAGTAGGTACAGAGACATGGAACTGAGTGATGAATCTCAGAACGAGGGCAAACTGGGGGAGAGCTGGAAAAGATTAACCAAAGATCTTATATGCATACTAGAGATCCAGTGCACAGATTCATGCACTAATGGGGTCACTTGGGCTGGCATGTGGGGATTGAGCTGAAATTGGCAGTATGACATCCCTCTAGGGGTCCCAGATTGTGTGAGGGCACAGGCCAGGCTGAGGGACTTCGCCTGAGCACAAATCCATGCACCAGGCCTCTAGTTAGTAAATAATGGAATCTAAATTGAAAATTTGGGTATTGCTTTGAAAAGCCTGAATTCTTTGTTTCTACTGTAAGCTATATATAATTTTGTAGTTATTTTTTTTAGAACCTTGCAGTTCTCTACTTTGCATTTTGCAATTTTAGTGATTTTTATTCTTAATATATTATATTAAAGGTACTATGGTCTTATTTTTGTTCTTCAAGATTGCCTAAACTCTTTGGCCCTCTGAATTTCCATGAAAATTTGAGAATCCATTTATCAAATTTGGCCAAAACTTCTCAAATTTTGACTGGATTACAGTAAATCTTTTGATTAATTCAGAGAAATTGAAGTATTTATTATATTGAGTCTTTCAAAACATGATCATACTATATTCCTGCTTCATTCATTTGGATCTTATAATATTTCTTTCACAAATACTTTATAATCTTCAGTACAAAAACTATGCATATCTTTTTTTGAGGTATTACATATAGTATTACATATGTCTCCTTTTTTTCCCCATTAATCCCCCCCAGCCAACCCCATCCCCTGGCACATGCCCCCACCACTCTAGTGTCTATGTCCATTGGTTATGCTTATATGCATGCATACGAGTTCTTTGGTTGATCTCTTACCCACCCCACCCCCAATCCCCTGCCTTCTCACTGAAGTTCAATGGTCTTCTCAACGCTTCTCTGTCTCTGCATCTATTTTTTCTTCATCAGTTTATGATGTTTATTATATTCCACAAATGACTGAGATCAAGCGATATTTGTTTTTCTCTGACTGGCTTATTTTGCTTAGTGTAATGCTTTTCAGGACCATCCATGCTGTTGGGAATGTCAAGAGTTCTTCTTTTTACAGCAATGTAGTATTCCATTGTGTAGATCTACCACAGCTTTTTAATCCATTAGATGTAGTTGTAAGCATTTAAAATGTTGATGCTATATTTTTAAACTTTCAATTTTCAGTTATTTATTATTGGTCTATAGAAGGACAATTAATTTTTGTATATTGATTATATAATCAACAATATTGCTGAATTCATGTATTCAAATGAAATTGATCTTTCTTTTATTTCTCTCTTTCTAGTTTATTCATTCCTGACAATAAACATGAGGTTTACAGATGGCGGTTTGTACAACTATAATGCCTCTCCTCAAGAGAAAGGGAGAGAGACAGATAAACAGAGAGTTTGAGATTGACAAAATGAGTTATAGGCACTTACTTCCCTCAGGAATGCAGAATCTTTCTGAAATAGTGAAGGAACTCAGTGATTTTCCTGTTTGTCTCCCCTAAAGACATTTATTTGCATTTGAAAGAGTGATTGAATAGGGGAATGGGAATTTCATCTTTATTCCAGGTTTAGAAGGAAGAAGGAGAATAAGAAAAGCTGGGCTCTGAATAAAATTAAGTGATAATGAAAGTTACAAGTTTTTCTACCTTTAAAATTCAAACATCATTCAAAACTTTTTTTAGAGTAGGAAAAAAAGTTGCTAGGATGAAACCAAAGATAGTAATAAAAGGGCCCATTTTTCTTATTAACATCCTATATTAAATATTCATGTTAATAGGATGAGTAACAATCCTAAAATCAAGGCCAGTTGTTTTCAACCTGTGTCAGCACTTTTAAAAAAATCACTGAGTACTTTTTTTTTTTTTTTTTTTTTAAATTATTTTTTATTGATTTTTTGCAGTATAATAGTAGTACATGTTTTCCTTTCCCCCTCCCCCTTATCCTCCCCCCAGCCTCCCCCACCCCCCAGCACATATCCCCAGCTTCCCCCCTCCCCGCCCCAGTGTCTTTCATTCATTGGTTATGTTCATATGCATGCATACAAGTCCTTCCGTTGATCTCCCCCAGCATCTGCCTCCCATCCACCCAAGCCTCCCCCTGTAGCTTGATAGCCTGTTCAAGGCCATCCTGCCTCTATATCAATCACTCTCCCCTGTTTCTTTTCTTCAAAAATATCTTGCCTCTGCATACTAGAAATAAATGTATAAGAACAAAAAGTGTTTCATTCTCGGTTTCAATGTCCAACTTTTCTGAGTCCCAGTTTCAGTGTCAAATAATTCATTATGTGTATAAGTCAGCAATGGTATCCAGATGGTGGACATATCGTGTCAATGCATGATCCATCCTCTCTGGTTTGGTCCTGGGCTGCCTGCAGACATGCACAGCTGCTGACTGCTAGTATGGCAAGGTGTCGTCAGTGTCCCCCATCTCTGGACCATCCTCATGGCTGGAACAGATCCATCAGTTCCTCACCGTCGCAGGAACCCACATGGTCTTGGAGTTGTTCTCTGAAAACACACAAACACATTCTCGACCAAAAGTTAACAAAGGGATCCTCTATGCAAAATAGACTTGAGTACTTCTTTTAAAAATATAATTCTCTGGGAGAGGAGAGCCTGTTCATCTAGCGATTTTAGATGTCTCCCACATGATTGAAACCATGACACTACAATAGATATAAATATTTAATTACTCCTTTATATAGCAGAAATAAAGTCTAGCAATCAAAGCACGTGCAACTTCACTATTAGTGGAAAAAATGAAAGTAAATTAATATACCATTGGTTCAGGATAGGATTGTGTGTATCTGTGTGTGTGTGTGTGTGTGTGTGTGTGTGTGTGTGTGCGCACGCGCGCGCAATACTGGAGGCCCATCGCACAGAATTTATGCAAGAGTAGGCCTTCACAGGCCTGGCTTTCTCTGGAAGGTCCTCCAGAAGATCATTCCACTATTCAGCTGTTCGGTTGATTTGCATATTATGCTTTTATTATAATAGAAGATACATATAGAATAGTTCTTTACATTAGCAGATAGACATTTATGGCTTTTTAAGACCAAAGCACATTTATATTTTATGCAAATTTATTACTGTTGAACACAAATGTCAAGGTACTTCTGATATTTATTAAAAAATAAAACAAAACAATAAAGTCATTTCTCTATATCTTAGAAAATTTAGTGTCTGTAAATTTTGCTTGATAATTGTAAAAAGCAAAGAAAGTTGCTTCTCATATGGAAAGAGGTTCTTTCTTTTCTATTTAACTAAATGTCAGAGCAGAACATTAAATGGTTTGAAATGGAACTAAATTGTTATTTGAATAAAATACAGGCATGAAATAGGTTTTGTTGTCTGTGGGGTTTTTTTGTTTGTTTGTGTGTTTTTTTTCTTACTTTTTTAATTTAATAAATCTTTAAGTTCAGATTATTACAATGTTGCTCTTTTTTCCCTCCCATAGCTCTACTCCCCCCGGTACCCATCCCATCCTCTGCCCTTACCTCCCCCACACTGTCCTCATCCATAGGTGTACGCTTTTTGTCCAGTCTCTTCCCGCACCCCTCACACTCCTTTCCACTTAGAATTGTCAGTCCACTCCCTTTCTATGCCCCTGATTCTATTATATTCACCAGTGTATTCTGTTCATCAGATTTTTAATTCACTTGATTTTTAGATTCACTTGTTGATAGATGTGTATTTGTTGTTCATAATTTTTATCTTTACCTTTTTCTTCTTCTTCCTCTTCTTAAAGAACACCTTTGAACATTTCATATAATACTGGGTTGGTGTTGATGAACTCCTTTAGCTTTTTCTTATCTGCGAAGCACTTTATCTGACCTTCAATTATGAATGATAGCTTTTCTGGGTAGAGTAATCTTGGTTGTAGGTTCTTGTTATTCATCACTTTGAATAATTCTTGCCATTCCCATCTGGCCTGCATAATTTCTGTGGAGAAATCCACTGACAATTATATGGGTGCTCCCTTATAGGTAACTAAGTGTTTTTCTCTTGCTGCTTTTAATATTGTCTCTTTATCTTTTGCTCTTGGCATTTTAATTATGATGTGTCTTGGTGTGGTTCTCTTTGGATTCCTTTTGTTTGGCATTCAGTGTATTTCCTGAACTTTTAAGTCTATTTCTTTCACCAGGTGGGGGAAGTTTTTGGTCTCTATTTCTTCAAATAGGTTTTCAGTATCTTGCTCTCTCTCTTTTTCTGGCACCCCCATAATTCAGATGTTGGTATGCCTGAGGTTGTTCCAGAGGCTCTTTATACTATCTTCAATTTTTTGGATTCTTTTTGCTTCTTGCTTTTCCAGCTGAGTGATTTTTGCTTCTTTGTTTTTCAAATCTTTGATTTGATTTTTGCAGTCATCTAGTCTGCTTTTGGGTCTCTGTATAGTATTTTTTATTTCAGTCAGTTTATGCTTAATTTCTAGTTGGTCCTTTTTCATATCCTCCATAGTCTTGCTCATATCCTCAAGGGTCTCGTTAAATTTATTGGCCTTTTCTAGGAGCCTCTTGAAAAACATTATAACCATGGTTTTGAACTCTATGTTCAGTTGTTGTTGTTTTTTTTCTCCATTTATTTCACATGTAATTTGTTACCTTGTCTTCACATTTTGGCTGCTTTCCTGAGTTGGTCGAGTAGGTTTGTGTGATAGGTGTCCTCTAGGGGACAGTGGCTCAGCCTTCCCACTTACCTGAGGTAGATGCTCTTGTGCACTCCTTTATGAGCTGCACAGTCTTGATGTAGTTAAGCCTAGATTGTTGCTGGTATCACTGGGAGGGTTTGACCTCCAGGCCAATTGGCTCTGAGGATCTCTGTGTTTATGCTGGAAAAGCATCTGTGCTCATCCTGGATGGGGAGGAGTCTCCGGGCTGAGCAGGCAGCCTTGGTTTCCCATCAGCCCAGCCCCAAATAGCTCCCGGGTCTCCATGCCCTGCGGCAACAGCTGCAGGCACCTCTGAGAGAAAGCTGCCTGGAATTCTGCCTGCTGCTGAACTGTCTAGTTTCTCCCCAAATGAGTCTGTACACCCAAAGACTCCCCTGGAATGGGAAAACAAAGCAGTCCAGTGGTTATTTTTTTTTTCTTTTTCTCCTCAATGATAGAGCCAACCATGAGCCCTCTCCAATACCTCATGTGCCTTTCCAGAGCCCAAGTTTCAGCATGCTTCCTCCTTACTGTTCAGTTTCACCCTGTATTAGTCTCGGTTCCCTGAGACTCATCCGGAACTGAGGCTCTGTGCTGTGGGATGCCTTTGTCTCCTTCCCAGTTCAGGAAAATCAGCCAGGTATTCAGCCATCCACCCTTTACACTCATCCACAGCTCTGAACCTCTGACTCTGCCCATATCTGCAACTCTGCCCTCTGAATCTCCCCCGAGTCACAGTGTCTTTTTATCTTTCCTTCTATTTGTGGAATGTCCATTCAGCCAGCCCTCTGGTGGTTCTGAATGATGTCCATTTTGTCCTTTAGTTGTAGTTTTAAAATTGTTGTACGAGGCAGCAGTATGGGTGTTTACCTATGCCACCATCTCTGTTCCTCCTCTGTGTGTGTGTGTGTGTGTGTGTGTTTTAACACATAAAATCTAAGGAGCAATTTCCTTTTAATCCTCATATACAGCATTATCTGCTTAAGTACTTAAAAAGTCAAAATGTGAGGAGAACAGTTCAATAAAACTATCTATCAAGATATTCAAAATTTACTGTGATCTCTGCAACCAAGTATATAAGAGACAATAGAATTTTCTTATATAAATGATGAAACAAAAGAGAAATCAAGGATTTCCTTTACTCCCATGAACTATAATTTAAAACAGCATGGGCTTTGTGATAGAATTTCTTTAATCTAAAACTAGACAAAAAGAATCATATAACGATATCTGTCAAGCTATTGATGCTGTGTGACTGCCCCAGTAGTCTTTGAGAGACTTTGTTAAGAAATGCAGCTTTCTTAAATAAAAGGCATCCAAATTGGAAAAGAAGAAGTAAAGCTATCCTTATTTGCAGATGACATGATATTGTACATCAAAAACCCGAAAGACTCCATAAAAAAGCTAATAGACTTAATAAATGAGTTCAGCAATGTAGCAGGCTACAAAATCAATGCCAAGAAATCTATGGCATTCCTATACACCAATAGTGAACTTACAGAAAGGGAGACTAAAAAAGCAATCCCATTTACCATCACACCAAAAAAATTAAGATACCTAGGAATAAACTTAACTAAGGAGGTAAAAGACCTATTCGCAGAAAACTACAGGACGCTAAAAAAAAGAGATAGAGGAAGATGTAAACAGATGAAAGAACATACCATGTTCATGGATTGGGAGAATCAACATAATTAAAATGTCCATACTACCCAAAGCAATCTATAAATTTAATGCACTCCCCATTAAAATACCAATGGCATACATCACAGACCTAGAAAGAACTCTCCAAAAATTCATCTGGAATAAAAAAAAGGCCCCGGATAGCCACAGCAATCCTGAGAAAGAAGCACAAAGTCGGTGGGATTTCAATACCAGATTTCAAGCTGTATTACAAAGTTACTGTTCTCAAAACAGCCTGGTACTGGCACAAGAACAGACATATAGATCAATGGAATAAAATAGAGAATCCAGATATCAACCCAAACCACTATGCTCAATTAATATTTGACAAAGGAGGTATGAACATAAAATGGCATCAATATAGTCTCTTCAATAAATGGTGTTGGGAAAATTAGATAGATACATGCAAAAAAATGAAACTAGACCACCAACTTACACCATACACAAAAATAAACTCCAAATGGATAAAGGACTTAAACGTAAGACGGGAAACCATAAAAACATTAGAGGAAACTACAGGAAATAAAATCTCAGACATATGCCAAAAGAACTTCTTCGATGATACTGCTCCTAGGGCAATGGAAGCTAAATACAGAATAAACAAATGGGACTACATCAAAATAAAAAGCTTTTGCACAGCTAAAGAAACCATCAACAAAACAATAAGAAAACCCACTGTATGGGAGAACATATTTGCAAATGTTATCAGTGATAAAGGTTTAATCTCAAGCACCTACAGGCAACTCACACAACTCAATAAAAGGAAGACAAATGATCCAATAAAAAAATGGGCAACGGACCTAAATAGAATCTTTTCTAAAAAAGACAAAAGGAAGGCCCAGAGACATATGAAAACTTGCTCAAAGTCACTAATTATCCGAGAGATGCAAGTCAAAATGACTATGCGGTACCATCTCACACCTGTCAGAATGGCTTACATCAACAAATCAACAAATGACAAGTGCTGGCGAGGATGCGGAGAAAAAGGAACTCTCCTGCACTGTTGGTGGGATTGTAGACTAGTGCAGCCACTGTGGAGAACAGTATGGAGTTTCCTCAAAAAACTAAAAATGGAGCTCCCATTCAACCCAGTGATCCCACTTCTAGGAATATACCCCAAGAAACTAGAAAGGCGAATTAGAAAGGATATATGTACCCCTATGTTCATAGCAGCACAATTTATCATAGCTAAGACTTGGAAACAGTCTAAGTGCCCATCAGCAGATGAGTGGATTAAAAAACTGTGGTACATCTACACAATGGAATACTACGCTGCAGTAAAAAAGAAAGAGCTCCTACCATTTGTAACAACATGGATGGAATTAGAGAGCATTATGCTAAGCGAAATTAGCCAGCCAGAGAAAGACAAATATTACATGATCTCACTCATTTGAGGAATATAATGAATGACATAGACTGATGAACAAGAATGGATCCAGAGACTGAGAAAAGTCCATTAAAATGTCAAACCTCAGGGTAAGTGGCAGGTGGTGGGAGTAAGGGGGAAAGTCAATATATTTGAATGCTTGAACTAAGGTAAGTGATTTGTGTTTTCACATCTCTGACAAAGTTTATATAGTTATAAAAAAAATTGGCAGCTAGTTTGAGATTGAATTAACATGGCCTAGAGCATGTCATCTCTTATGGATACCAGTTCTTAGGCTAGGCCCTCCTTAACCTCCTGTGACACCACAATACCCTTACATGATATTATTCTACAATGTCATTATAATATTTGATATTTGACAACAGCATATTATACAATTATCCCAAATAAACTTACAAACTAATTCTTTGAATGTTGGGCAGCAACTTAAAAAAAGGATAGGAAAGGAATTAATCCCTTTCAGAAGGGATTAAGGCACTGGGAAGGCATCTGAGCATTCTATATTGGCCCCTTTGGCCTTTTTGCCAAGAGGAACCCTCTTCTTATTATCCAAATACACACAGCTGATGCGTGAACTTTCAGTTCAAGCTGTGGCTGAAGTCTCTGGGCAGCTGACACCATGGATCTGTCTCTCGACCAATGGTGTGAGCTGGGCCCTCTCTGGAGAAGAAACCTGGGTCACCCGAGATATGTGTGTGATCAGTACCGGGACCCTGCCAGCAGACGAGGGGACCCCAAGGCAGGTGCTGGACGTGGAGGCCACGGGGGCATAGACAACAAAGGAGACAGGACTGAACCTCACATCACCCTGTTTGGCCCTGGAGGATGGCTGGTTAGCCAGAGACGGGTAAGATTCCTCAGGGAAGGAACAACCTAAGATAGGCACAGTCGCAGAGGGGCCAACAGGAGAGAACTAAAAGATCAACAGAGGTGGGGCACAGACCCTCATCCACAAACCTTGCAGGGGCTTGAATTCTCACCCCTCCTGAGGAAGGTCTCTTACCCCCACGGCTGCTACGCCTCCCACGCACAACTCACACTGGGACCCAGGTGGTAGACAGAGACTCGACTTTGGTAGAGAATGTGTTTGTATGTTTGCAGAGAACAACTCCAAGACCATGTGGGTTCCTGCGACAGTGAGGAACTGACGGGCCTGTTCCAGCCACTAGGACGGTCCAGAGATGGGGGACGCTGACGACACCTTGCCATGCTAGCAGTCGGCAGCTGTGCATGGCTGCAGGCGGCCCAGTACCATACCAGACAGGATGGATCTTGCATTGCCACGATGTGTCCACCATCTGGATACCATTGCTGACATGTACACATGAAGAAATATTTGACATTGAAACTGGGACTCAGAACAGTTGGACATTGAAACTGACACTCAAACTTTTTTTGCTCTTATACGTTTGTTTTCAGTATGCAGAGGCAAGATATTTTTGAAGAAAAGAAACAGGGGAGAGTGATTGATATAGAGACAGGGTGGCCTCGAACAGGCTGTCAAGCTACAGGGGGAAGGCTGGAGTGGCTGGGAGGCAGATGCTGGGGGAGATCAACCGAAGGACTTGTATGCATACATATGAGCATAACCAATGAATGAAAGACTCTGGGGTGGGGAAGGAGGCAGGTGGGGCCATGTGCTGGGGGGTAAGGGAGGCTGGGGGGAGGATATTGGGTTGGAGGAAAACATATGTACTAGTATTAAATATAAGTTATATTGTAAATAAAATTAAAAAAATAATAAAATAAAAGTTAAAAACAAACAAAAAAAAAGAAATGCAGCTTTCTTGACTAGCAACAGGATTTTCTAAACCTATATCATTTCCTGTTTAGACTATGGACAATATTTTTTCAGAGCACTCTAGGATCATATAATTTTATAAGATTAGATTGCTTAGAATCTAAAAGGAAACATTCAATCATCTTTATCCATCCTTAAAAATATTTAGTAAGAGTGTAATAAGTAAACATCTTTATGATACAAAGCTACAAAAGTATTACCATTCTAATTTATAACCTGATGAGATATTAGAAAAATTTTATTTTCTAAAATATTTCTATGAAATTCTTTCCAAAAGTTCATATTCATTAAACTATGAAAGTAAAGATTACCACTTAACTACACCAGCCAGGGTAAAATAAATTTGAATGATGTTTAATTCATGACTTCATTGGTATTACTTCTTTGCTTTAATTTTAATTTTTGTTAAATATGTATTTTTATACCTTTCACGTATTTTTAAAAGCATCGTATACAAAAATTATATGTAAACATAAATTATTTTTGAAGATCTTTAATATACTCTCACATATCTTATAATAAATATTTATTGCCTCTGTTTTCCTAGTCTAGTACTTTATACGATATTATAAATAACTTTTTTTAGTACTATTTATTGAGGGCTTCTTTGTGTTGGGCAAATGTGTGGTGGGTTCTTTTGGAAAGGTATAAATATTCATATAGTAGGAGAGCAACCATTTCAGGGCATGATCTAGCTACCCTCATGTATTGGTGCTGAATGTAAATCTTCTTATAGAATAGAATGCAAGAATAAAAAAATCTCAACACCACAAAAGGGGCATGACATATTTCAGTGTTACCCTCACAGTAGATTTTTTTTTAAATCTTCTTTAATTTGTAGAATTCTGTCCCCAACCTCACTGCCTTCAACCCACCCAGATAATACTTAGGATGTTCTGGAAAATATTAAGGTAAAGGAAAATGATAAGAAAAAGTCTATTTTCTCATTTTTGAATTTCAAAAGAGATTTTCAGAGTTGGAACTTCCAGTATAGCAAAATGAGAAGCACAGCAAAATCTCTCTAATAGGCAATTATAAAATTGGACAAAATAATCAGTAATAATTTCAGTGCACTGGAGATTGATTGAAGGTTTACAATGTACTTGAAAATCTACTAAACTTCTGAACAGTGAGCACCTGCAGCATTCTTGCCTGAATCCCCACCACTCACATCCCTCAACAGAGAGAGAGAGAGAGAGAGAGAGAGAGAGAGAGAGAGAGAGAGAGAGAGAGAGAGAGAGGAGAGAGAGACAGAGACAGAAAGAGTTTGGTGCGATAAGCCAGAAAACCAGCACCTTTGCTGCAGGTAAAATTTACTCCGTTTGGATTGGAAACACCTGTGTAGTTGAAACAACAGTAATCTCAGAATCTAATGAACAGAGATTATGAGTGACTCAGCTAGTTTTGGATTTTAATCCTGACAGCGATGTTTAACAGAGAGATCTTCAGGAATAAGAAACCCTAGAGGGCTGTGAAAAGCTATCTGAACATCACTGACTTTCTGTGACCCTGGCTAAATGAATAGTGGAGATGCAAGAGGATAATGCACAAAACAAAAGCTGAGGAAGACTTAAAAGCTGCCTTTACCTTGAATGCACACCTCACCCCATACACTGATTCATTGGAGTAATGGAAAAGTCCTAATTTGGATTGTGGTGTTGAAAAAAATCTAAAAATTTACTAAAGACCATTTAATTTCACATTTATGATAGGTACATTTTATGGTACATAAATAATACTTTATTAAAGCTATAAAATGTGGGGAGGGATACTCAACACATTTTATTTTTCAGGGAAAGGGAAGTTGATCGAAGGTTTACAATATTCCTGAAAATCTACTAAACTTCTGAAGTACTAGCTGATTATTTTCAGAGATAATACTGTCCTATAGAATGTTCTGAGCATAACAAACTTGGCTTTTGAATAAAAACCTTTTGAGGTTTTGAGGTGTTGATGTACAGTCTAGGACAGAAAATGAGTGATGGAAATGCAAGTAATCTAGGTCTTGTTGGAAATCCTTGGGAAGAGAATCTTTATCCTACTTATTTTCAGGCTAACTGGCAGATTGTGGGTAGGTGGGGAAATAAAGAGAATGGGAGAAAAAAATCTAAGGGTACTTGTTTTCTCTTTCTCTCAGAAGAATCAGTAAACCAAACAAGCAAATCTCCTAAATTCCCCTGGAATAATATGCTAATTAAGAAGCTTGTAACATGGATATGGGGTTATCAGTTGGAGGAAAGGCCTGAAAGTCTCCACAAACTCCAGGACTATATGGGCTGCATACAAGTAAAGTCATGGATGCCAGGAGTGGTAGATGCCACACAAAAAAAATCATCAGAATGAGTTGTAACAGCAAATGCCATCAAATATGCCATTAGGAAAGGAACAATGGACTATAAAGAACTTAGCTTTTTCCCAGTGCCATGGCCATTTGTAATCTTTCCCCAGGTAATTATTTAAATTAAAAGTAAGTTCTGAAATATGAAAAGTCAACCATCTTGTAGAGTTAACTCTGAGTTCAGAGATCCATACCTTCTACATATCCTATGTAATAAAAGAGCAATATGCAAATTGACCTACCACCACTATACCCACAAGCCATGCACACCAGTCAATCAGAACGAGTATGAAAATTAACTCAACCAAGATGGTGATTAATTTGAATATAAGGGTGCAGAAGAAAGTGTAGAAGGAAGCCAAGCACTGCAAAAGTGAGCAAAGGTGCGAAGAAGTAAGCAAGCAGGGCAGAAGAAAACTGAGGGAAAGAGGTGGGAAATGGGGAAAAGGGAGGGAGCAAGGCAGCAGAGAAGGGAGCAAGGCAGAGGAGATGGGAGGGAGTGAAACAGCAGAGAAGGGAGGGAGCGAGGCAGAGGAGATGGGAGGGAGCAAGGTAGTGGAGAAGGGAGGGAGCGAGGCAGCAGAGAAGAGAAGAGCTTTGCTCAGGCTTCAGGAAGCCCTATTCTTGCAGGAATCTTCCTGCAACGAGTCTCTAGTATTAAAATATACATAGGATGCTTTTCAAGGACACCTGTAAGTATAGCAAGACTCTACAGTGAGTTAAAATATATTTATGACTCTCCATCAACCTCAGATTGCCTGAAAAATTACTGAGTATTATTGTAATATTCACTATCAAGAAATAGTTATTAAAATCTTCCCAGTCATATAAATGTGTCAAGTGTCAAATATATAAAATTATTTTTTTTTATTTTCAGGATGCTGAAGGGCACCAGAGTGTAAGTTAGAAGAACTATATTCCATTTCACATTTTATTACTAAAAAAGCCTGAAAAGTAATTCAAACTTTCTGGGTAAATGCTTTCTTTCCTTTTCTTTTTTTAAATATATTTTTTAATTTATTTTTTGCAGTATACCTTAGATTTAATAGTAGTACATATGTTTTCTTTCCCCCCCGCACTGTACTCCCCCCAGCATCCCCTACCCCCTGAAACATGTCCTCACCTGTCCCCCAACACCCCACCCCAGTGTCTTGCATCCACTGGTTATGTGCACATGCATGAATACAAGTCCTTCAGTTGATCTCTCACAGAACCCACCTCCCACCCTCCCCAGCCTTCCCCCTGTAGATTGACAGCCTGTTCAATGCGGCCTTGCCTCTATATCAATCGCTCTCCCCTGTTTCTTTTCTTCAAAAATATCTTGCATCTGCATACTAGAAGTAAATGTATAAGAACAAAAAATGTTTGAGTCTCAGTTTCAATGTCCAACTTATATACTAGAGGTCCGGTGCACTAAATTCGTACACAGGAGGCAGGGATGTCCCTTAGCCCAACCTACACCTTCTCCAATCTGGAACCCCTTGAGGGATGTCTGACTGCCCGTTTAGGCCCAATCCTACTGGCAGTTGGACATCCTTCTCACAATCCAGGACTGCTGGCTCCAAACTGCTCACCTGCCTGCCTCCCTAATTGCTGCTAACCACTTCTGCCTGCCAGCCTGATCACCTGCTAACCACTACCCTGCCAGCCTAATTGATGTCTAACTGCTCCCCTGCCAGCCTGTTTGCCCCCAACTTTCCTCCTCTGCTGACCTGGTCACCCCTAACTGCCCTCCCTGCAGGCTTGATCGCCCCCAACTGCCCTCCCTTGCAGGGCCTGGAACCTCCCAATGGCCCTCCCCTGCTGGCCATCTTGTGTCCACATGGGGGCATATTCTTTGACCAGATTGGGGCAGCCCTCTTGTGTGTTGGAGTGATGGTCAATCTGTGTATTTCTCTTTTGCTAGATAGGATAAAGGCCTGGTGCATGGGTGGGGCCAGCTGGTTTGCCCTGAAGAGTGTCCCAGATCAGGATGGGGGTTCCTTTGGGGTAAATAGGTGCCTGAGCAAGGGGCCTGTGGAGGTTGCAAGCCAGCCACGCCCCCCAGCGACCCAAGCAGAGGTCTTCGTATCTGAGATTAATCTATGTCTACAATTGAAACTTTGTAGCCTGGAGCAGAGCCAAGCCTTCAGCTCAACCTGTGGCAGCAGCCATTTCTGTTTGAAACTTTGTAGCCTAGAATGGAGGCCTAGGCCGGTAATGGCAAGCTGAAACCTTGGCTTCCTCCATTGCCAGGGAAACCCAAGCCTCTGTTCTCTTCAGCTCAGTGGCTGCCGCCATTTCTGTATCTTTTATAACTGAAACTTTATAACATTGAGTGGAGGCCTAGGCAGGCAATGGCAGGCGGCTTGGCTTCCTCTGTTGCTGGAGAAACCCAAGCCTTCCTCCTGCTCTCAGTGGCGGCAGCCATCTTGTTTGGGGTTTATTTGCATAATTTGCTCCTGATTGGCTGGTGGGCATGGCTGTGGGCGTGGCTTGTGGTGAGTGTGGTGAAGGTATGGTCCTGATCCATACCTTCAGTTGATCTCTCAAAGCACCCACCCCTATCTTTTATTAGATAGGATGAGACATGAAGCAAGGTGATCTATATGTCTCTTTTAATAATATAATTTTATGACCATAATATAGGTTATATGCTACTTCCAATACTTGGTGCAGCAAAATTGAACATTAAATTAATTAATCAATTAATGAAATCAGTCAATATTGTTGGAGGTAACTGAAGTGACACTGAAAAATATATAGCTTAAATAAAATGAGCTGTTATCTATATTAAATTTATTATTTGAAATAAATTTTATTAAATATATTAATAAATAAGAATATTTCATGACATGATTCATAATAGTTAAGGCAGGATATGGGATTTTGAATGCAGAATAATTTTCATTTTTCTGAATCAAAATTCATAGGAAACAATATTGTCAATAGTTAAATCCTTTCTAAAAATATTGTACATGAACTCACACATAGATAGATAGATAGATAGATAGATATTTATATATGTTTAAAAACTATATGAAATCTTTTTTCAAACAAACACAGAAATCATGTTCAACAATTGCCAAAGAAAGAAAAAAAGAATTATAGACAGAGGTTAGAAATGTGGGCAGAAGCTACTGAGGCCATAGCTACCTTTATTATGTTACAAACAATGAAAAACAAATGGAGTAAATCTAATGAGGAGACAATTGGATTACTAGGGGAAAGCTTCTAAAAACCAGTGATTAAGCCAGGTAAAAAAGAAAGTGCTACTCTTGTACTTACTGAGACATGAAAAGGCAATTATGCTAAAGACACTTAAAAGTTATGCTGCTAAGAATGAAGTCCTAATCTTTCTTAATACCCCTTCCTTTCAAGTACCACTTTCCCAATATTTTCTTCATTTTAAATTCTCTTGAAAAATATCCCTCGTGTTCACTATCATGTCACATTTAGTGAATCTATTTTTCTGTCTATTGTCAAACTTAAATAATACTCCCTTTACTGCTTTAAATCTCATGCATTGTTTTTCTTACTATTGTGACATTTTTACATATCCTTTCACCATTCTTCCCTATTCATGTATAGGATTTTAGGAACCCAGATAATAGGAATGGATTTTGTTTATTTTAAATTTAATATTCTTATGGGATTTTGGAGAGCAACAAATAAAGACATTTAGGATTCAATTTTATGTTTTACACCTTATTCATCTCTAATAGGTATCATCTATCCTCCAGTCTGTCATAAAAACGTACAACTTTAGTATATAACAACTATCAAGAATAAAGATAACCAGGATGAAAGAGGAGAGAGAAAATGGCAGTGGAATAGATGGACGTGTCCTGAATCTTGTTTCAGGGTAGATGGAGGGAGCAGCTGAGGGTCATGCAGAGAGTGTTTGTTGGCAAGTTGGGGGACAGCTGTGCTCCGGGAGAAGGTGGAGGACTGCTACACTGGCCTCTACACTGAGCAGCCCCCTTGCTGCTGGGATGTTTCTCAGAACCATTGGCTCTGAAGCAGACCACACCATCTTGAAGAGAAAGGGCCTGAAAATATATAGCTGCAGGACCCACTGGACAGCTGAGATCCCCAGAACACAGGTTCCCAGACATGCTGATTCGAAGAAGCTCTGCACTCCGTCATGGAAAGGAGAGAGAAAGCTATATAACCAGACACACAGAGATGAGAGACTTTGGGGAGACAAAGAAACAGCCGGCATAGAAAATAAAAACAAACCTCACCAGAAAAGGAGGTAAACAAAATGGAGGCAAGCAACCTGTCAGAGAAAGAATTCACAGAAATGGTCATAAGGTGGCTGAAAAGAATGGAAGACTAATTTGACAATATGAGTAAGAACAAAAAGGAAATGAAGAAGAACCAAGAGGAAATGAAGAAGAGACAAGAAGAAATGAAGAAGAGCCAAGAAAAATGAAGAAGTGCCAAGAAGAAATGAAAAGTGACATCGCTAAAGTAAAGAACTCAATAGAAAGTATCAAGAGTAGAATAGAAGAAGCAGAGGACCACATCAGTGAGCTAGAAGAAAGGTAGAAAAAATACCCAAGTAGAGCAGCTTGTAGAAAAAAAAATTAAGAAGCAGGAGGAGAGCCTAAGGGAACTTTGGGACAACATGAAACAAAACAACATCCACATAGAAAGGCTTCCAGAAGGACAGGAAAATGAGCAAGGAATAGAAAACCTGTTGGAAAAAAATAATAACAGAAAACTTCCTTGATATAGAAAAGAAAAAACCCACACAAATCCAAGAAGCTCACAGAGTCTCAAGAAAAATGAACCCCAAAAGACCAATGACAAGGTACATTATAATTAAATTGGCAAACACAAATGACAAAGTAAGACTCTTAAGAGCCACCACAGAGAGACAGAAAGTCACCCACAAAGGATTCCCGATCAGACTAGCAAGTGATTTCTCAACAGAAACTCATCAGGCCAGAAGGGAATGGAATGAAATATATACAGTCATACAAAGGAAGGGTCTGAATCCTAGAATACTGTACCCAGCAAGGCTATCAATCAAAATTGAAGGTCAAATCAGGAGCTTCATAGACAAAAAAGAACTAAGGGAATTCATTACCATCAAACCAGCAATGAAAAAAATGCTAAAGGGTCTGCTGTAAAAAGAAATAGGAAGCAAAGAAGGAACACAAGGGTAAAGAACAAAAATGATGACAAATAAGTACCTGTCAATAATAATTTTAAATGTAAATGGATTAAATGTTCCAATCAAAAGACATAGGGTAATGGACTGGATAAGAAAACACAATCCATATATCTGCTGTCTAAAAGAAACCCACCTCCGAAAAAAAGATGCACACAAACTGAGGGTCAAAGGATGGAAAAAGGTTCTTCAGGAGAATGGAAATGGAAAAAAGGCTGGGGTAGCAATACTTATATCCAACAAATTAGATCTCAAAGTAAAGGACATAACAAGAGATAAAGAAGGGCACTTCATAATACTTAAGAGAGCAATCCAACAAGAAGAAATAACTCTGGTAAACATATACGCACCCAATACAGGAGCACCCAAATACATAAAAATACTCCTGGAGGATATGAAGGGAGAGATTGACATCAATACAATCATAGTAGGAGACTTTAATACCCCACTATCACCATTGGACAAATCCTCTAAACAAAAAATCAGTAAAGAAACATAAATCCTAAATGACTCATTAGATAAAAGCCACAGAATATACATTCTTTGCAAGTGCACATGGGTCATTTTCAAAGATAGACCATATGTAGGGTCATAGGCAAAGTCTCTCCAAATTCAAGAAGATAGAAATCATATCAAGCATATTCTCAGATCACAGTGGCATAAAGCTAGAAATCATCTACAATAAAAACAATCCAAAGAAATAAAACACATGACAACTAAACAGCATGCTACTAAACAATGACTGGGTTACCAGAGAGATTGAGAAGAAATAGAAAATATGGCAACAAATGACAATGATAACACAAAAATCCAAAATGTATGGAACAAAGCTGAAAGCAGTTTTGAGAGGGAAGTTCATAGCTCTACAATCCTACTGCAAAAACAAACAAATATATATATATATATATATATATATATATATATATATATATATATATATGAAACAATGGTAATAAGTTATCTAACCCAACAACTCAAAGAGTTAGAAAGAAAGCATCAAGAAAAGCTCAGTGTAAGCAGAAGGAAGGAAATAGTAAAGATCAGAGCAGAGATAAATGACATAGAGATCAAAGAAATAATACAAAAGATCAACAAAACCAAGAGCTGGTTCTTTGAAAGGATAAACAAGATTGATGAACCTCTAGCCAGTCTAACCAAGAAGCAAAGAGAGAGGACCTTAATAAATACAATCAGAAATGAAAGAGGTGAAATAACAACAGACCCCAATGAAATACAAAGGATTGTTAAAAAAAAAAAATACTATGAACAACTCTACTCCAACAAACTGGACAACCTGGAGGAAATGGATATATTCCTAGAAAAATATAACCTTCCAAAACTCAATAAGGAAGAATCTAAACAACTCAATAGACCAATAACTGTGGAAGAAATTGAAGCAGTCATCAAAAAGCTTCCAGCAAACAAAAGCCCAGGGCCAGACGGCTTCACAGGGGAGTTTCACCAAACTTTCAAGGGAGAACTAAAACCTATCCTCCTCACACTATTCCAGAAAATTCAAGAGATTGAAACACTTCCAAACTCCTTCTATGAAGCCAGCATCACCCTAATACCAAAACCAGATAAAGACGACACAATGAAAGAGAATTACAGGCCAATATCCCTCATGAATATAGACGCCAAATTCCTCAATGAAATTCCAGCAAACCGGATCCAGTAGTACATCAGAAAGGTCATACACCACGACCAAGTAGGATTTATCCCAGTAATGTAAGGATGGTATAATATCCGCAAATTGATAAATGTGATACATTACATAAACAAATTGAGAGATAAAAATCACAGTCATATCAATTGATGCAGAAAAAGCATTTGACAAAATCCAACACCCTTTCTTGATAAAAACTTTCAACAAGGTGCGAATAGAAGGATCATACCTTATCATAATAAAAGCCATATATGATAAACCCACAGCAGACATCATACTCAATGGGAAAAAACTACAACCCTTTCGCCTAAGAACAGGAACAAGACAGGGATGCCCATTATCACCACTCCTGTTCGACATAGTACTGGAAATATTAGCCATTGCAATTAGACAAGAAGAAGAAATAAAAGGCATCCAAATTGGAAAAGAAGCAGTAAATCTATCCTTATTTGCAGATGACATGAGATTGTACATAAGAAATCCGAAAGACTCCATAAGAAAACTAATAGACTTAATAAATGAATTCAGCAATGTAGCAGGATACAAAATTAATGCCAAGAAATATATGGCATTTCTATATACCAACAGTGAACTTACAGAAAGAGAGACTAAAAAAGCAATCCCATTTACTATCACACCAAAAAAATTAAGATACCTAGGAATAAACTTAACTAAGGAGGTAAAAGTCCTATTTGTGGAAAACTATAGGACACTGAAAAAAGAGATAGAGGAAGACATAAACAGGTGGAAGAACATGCCATGTTCATGGATTGGGAGAATCAACATCATTAAAATGTCCATACTACTCAAAGTAATCTATAAATTTAATGCACTACCCCATTAAAATACCAATGACATATTTCACAGAGCAAGAAAGAACTTCCTAAAAATTCATCTGGAATAAATAAAGACCCTGAATAGGCACAGCAATCCTGAGAAAAAAGCACAAAGTGGGTAGGATATCAATATCAGATTTTAAGCTGTATTACAAAGCCACTGTTCTCAAAACAGCCTGGTACTAGCACAAGAACAGACATATAGACCAATGGAATAGAATAGAGAATCCAGATAACAATCCAAACCATTATACTCAATTATTATTTGAGAAGGGAGACATGAACATAAAATGGAGTCAAGATAGTCTCTTCAATAAATCATGTTGGAAAAATTGGACAGATACATGCAAAAAAAAATGAAACTAGACCACCAACTTACACCATACACAAAAATAAACTCAAAATGGATACAGGACTTAAACATTAGATGGGAAACCATAAAAAATACTAGAGGAATCCACAGGAAGAGAAATCTCAGATATATGCTGAAAGAACTTCCTCATTGATACTGCTCCTAGAGCGATAGAAGCTAAAGAGAAAATAAACAAATGGGACTACCTCAAAATAAAAAGCTTTTGCACAGCTAAAGAAACTATCAACAAAACAATAAGAAAACCCATTTTACTGGAGAACATATTTACAAATGTTATCACTGATAAAGGTTTAATCTCAAACATCTACAGGCAACTTATACAACTCAATAAAAGGAAGACAAATGATCCAATAAAAAAATAGGCAACAGACCTAAATAGAATCTTTTCTAAAGAAGACAAAAGGAAGGACCAGAGACATATGAACACCTGCTCAAAAGCACTAATTATCTGAGAGTTACAAATCAAAATGACAATGCAGTACCATCTCACACCTGTCAGAATGGCTTACATCAACAAATCAACAAACGACAAGTTTGCTGGTGAGGATGCAGAGGAGAAAAAGGAACCCTTGTGCACTGCTGGTGGGAATGCAGACTGGTGCAGCCACTGTGGAGAACAGTATGGAGTTTCCTCAAAAAATTAAAAATGGAGCTCCCATTAGACTAAATGATCCCACTTGTAGGAATATATCACAAGAAATTAGAAATGTGAATTAGAAAGGATATATGCACCCCTATGTTCATAGCAGCACAATTTACCATAGCTAAGATTTGGAAACAGCCTAAGTGCCCATCAGCAGATGAGATGGATTAAAAAAACTGGTACATCTGCACAATGGAATACTACACTGCGGTAAAAAAGAAGGAGCTGCTACCATTTGCAACAACATGGATGGAGCTGGAGAGCATTATGCTAAGTGAAATTAGCTAGGCAGGGAAAGATAAATATCACATGATCTCACTCATTTGTGGAATATAATGAATGACATAGACTGATGAACAAGAATGGATCCAGAGACTGAGACAAGTCTATCAGAATGTCAAACCTCAGGAAAACAACTCCAAGACTATATGGATTCCTGCAACAAGGAGGAACTGACAAGTCTGTTCCAACCACAAAGACGGTCCAGAGATGGAAGACACTGACAACACCTTGCCATGCTAGCAGTCAGTCACTGTGTGTTGCTGCAGGTTGCCCAGGACCAAACTAGAGAGGGTGTTACCTGCATTGCCACCATTTGTTCATCATCCAAATACCCTTGCTGACATGTACACATAAGAAACTATTTGAAATTGAAACTGGGACTCAGAACTGTTGTTTATTTGTCCTTTTATGTTTATTTCTAATATGCAGATGCAAGATTTTTTTTAGAGAAAAGAAATGGGGGGAAAATAGATACAAAGGCAAAGAAGCATTGAACAGACTGTCAAACTATAGTGGGAAGGCAGGGGAAGGTCAGGTGCAGCTGTAAGAGATCAACCTAAGGACTTGTTTGCATGCATATAAGTATAATTAATGGATACAAGACACTGTGGGGGGGGGCAGGTAGAGGCATGTGCTGGAAGGAGGGGAGGCCAGGGGGAGGTCAATGGGGGAAAACAAGGAAACATATATACTACTTTTTGTAATACTTCAAACAATAAAAATAAATAAATAAAAAGTAAAGATAAAAAGAAGAATAAAGATAACCAAATTAACATTGTCATAGATGGAACCAAAGGAAATAACTGAAATAGAAATATATGGGTGACCATTTGATGCCACCTTAAATGGTAATATCTAAGAGCATACATAGTTTACTAATTTGAGAGGTCAACACAACACATAACTAGAAAGAAACATAGGCTTATAGAGAAGAATCAGTTTTAGCAATGAAGCTGTAGAACTGGTAGTAAACATTATTTTTTAAATAATAAACTCAATGATTTATTATTTAAGGTTTTATTAGAATGTTAAATAATTTTTTAATACACACACACATATAGGAGGGATTGTAAAGGCATGTACTAGGGGGTAGAGGAGGCCAGGGAGTGGTCAATGGGGGGAAAAGGAGACTTATATAATACTTTAAACAATAAAGAATTTAAATTTAAAAAATAAAATATATATATTGAATGTAAATTTTCTTCACTTTTATATATGTCTAAAATACTATTTCCATAAACAATATGTATAATTACATTATATATATCTATAATAATAAAAGCATAATATGCTAATTAGACTGGACATCTTTCAGGACCAAGCAGGGCTGCAGCCCAGGGATGGAGGCAGCCGCCTCGGCTGTGAATGACAGAGCCAGGCAGCCACCCCTTGGCTTGAAGGATGGATCCAGACAGCCACTTTCGCTGCAAATTTTATGCACCAGGCCTCTAGTATATTATATTATACATAGGTATAATATGTATACCAAATTCTTGATAGATACTTTTCATTAACTTTGCCCTCGAATCTTGCTTACTTGGTTGATTTATTCACTGTCTTTAGAAGCTTTGATTTTCCTCATTTGTTAAAGGATGTCTATCTGCTTTAATAATATTTTTGAATATACCTTTTTTTAAAAATCTGTGTTTATGATAATTGAGTTTAATTAGAAAAAATAGGGATTTTAAAAAAATGAAATAACATATAATATCAAACTTTTTGAAAAATAATTTACCCAACTATCTATTATGGTACACAACTCTCATATATGATAAATAATGAACACTTTATTTTAGGAAACTCTTTTAAATGTCCAGTTGTTTGCTTTTCTAATAAAATATTTTGTGGCATAGTTATTTTATTTAGCCTCCAGAATCATGAGAGATAAATTTCTGTTGTTTACAAGATAATCAGTTTATGGTACTGTTATAGGAGCTCAAATAAGACATTATCTAATAGATTTACTAAATGCATTTAAAAATATTTAAAAATATTAGTAAGCAAATGCAAATTTATTATCTAATATTTTACTTTTCATAAACTAAAATTATTATATATTTCTAAAAAGTTTTCTGGCCATAAACCTTTACATGGATCATTGTGAATTTCATAACCAATGTTGTATAATATAGGTTAATCTAGTTTACTAGTATATAACTACTAGAGGCCTGGTGCACAAAATCCATGCACAGGGGCAGAGGATGTCCCTTAGCCCAGCCTGCACCCTCTGCAATCTGGAATCCCTCAAGGGATATCTGACTGCCCATTTAGGCCCCGATCCCAGTAGGACATCCTTCTCACAATCCAGGACTGCTGGTTCCAAACTGCTCACCTGACTGCCTCCCTGATTGCCCCTAACCGCTTCTGCCTGCCAGCCTGATCACCCAGCCTAATTGATGTCTAACTGCTCCCCTGCCACCCTGTTTGCCTCCAACTTCCCTCCTCTGCTGAACTAGTCACCCCTAACTGCCCTACCCTGCAGGCCTGATTACCCACAACTGCCCTCCCTTGCAGAGCCTGGAACATCCCAATGGCCCTCCCCTGCTGGCCATCTTGTGTCTACATGGGGGCAGGATCTTTGACTACATGGGGGCAGCCCTCTTGTGTGTTGGAGTGATGGTAAACCTGCATATTACTCTTTTATTAGATAGGATAGAGGCCTGGTGCATGGGTGGGGGCCAGCTGGTTTACCCTGAAGGCTATTCAGTGTCTATTTTTATCCCATATGATTTTTTGGAGAGTTTGTTCTAGATTTTTGAAATATTTTAATGGATATTGCATTGAATCCAGAGATTACTTTTGGTAGTATAGACATTTAATGATGTTGATTCTACTAATCCATGAACATATCATGTTCTTCCATTTGTTTATGTCCTCTTCTATCTCTTCTTTCAATGTCCTCTGAGTTTTCTGAGTACAGCTTTTTTTTTTTACCTTCTTAGTTAAGTTTATTCCTAGGTGTCTTAATTTTTTGTGTGAAATGGTAAATGGGATTTTTTTTCATTTCTCTTTCAGTGAATTCATTATTGGTGCATAAAAAGGCCATAGATTCCTGGGTGTTAATTTTCTATCCTGCTACCTTGCCAAATTCTTCTAGCAGTTTTTTTTTTTTTTTCATGGAATCTTTGGGGTTTTATGTGTATAGTGTTGTGTCATCTGTGAATAAGGACAGTTTTACTTCTTCTTTTCCAATTTTCTGCCTTTTATTTGTTCTTCTTGTCACAGTGGCTAGTACATCCAGTACCATATCAAGCAGGAGTGGTAAAAGTCTTGTTTCTGTTCTCAGGGGAAATGAGGGGTTTTTTTTGTTTGTTTGTTTTTTGCCCATTAAATATGATAGTGGCTGTAGATTTGTCATATAAGGTTTTTATTATGTTGAGGTATGATCCCTCTATTCCTACTTTGCTGAGAGTTTTTATTAATAAAGGCTGTTGAATTTTATCAAATGCTTTTTCTGCATCGACTGATATAATTATGTGATTTTTGTCTCTCAATTCTTTTATGTGATGTATCACATTTATTGATTTATGGATATTGTACTATCCTTCCATCCCCAGAATAAATCCCACTTGGTCATGGGGTTTGATCTTTCTAATGTAATGCTGAATCTGATTTGCTAAAATTTTGTTGAGGATTTTTGCATCTATGTTCATAAAGGATATGGGCCTATAGTTCTCTTTTTTTGTTGTGTCTTTATCTAGTTTTGGAATTAGGTTAATGCTGGCTTCATACACCAAAGCCACAGAAGATAGTAAGAGCTTGGAAGTATTGCTTCCTCTTGAATTTTTTGGAATAGTCTGAGAAGGATAGGTTTAATTCTTCATTGAATACATGGTAGAGCTCCCATGTGAAGCCATCTGGCCCAGGACTTTTATTTACTGGAAGATTTTTGATCACTGTTTCAATTTCTTCAGTAGTTATCCACCTATTCAGTTCTTCTTCTTTCTTTTTTCATTCTTCCTGATTGAGTTTTGGGAGCTTGTATTTTTCTAAGAATATGTGCATTTCATCAATGTTGTCCATTTTACATAATAGAATTGTTCATAGCATTTCATAATCTTTTGTATTTCTGTGGGATCAATGTTTCTTAACCTCTTTCATTTCTGATTTTGTTTATTTGGGTCCTCTCTCTTTGCTTTTGTTGAGTCTGGCTAGAGGTTCATCAATCTTTTTTATCCTTTCAACAGAAAGGATAAAATCCAGATCTTGGTTTTGTAGAACTTTTGTTTTGTATTGTTTCGTTTTTTGTTTTGTTTTTGTTTTTTGTCTCTGTGTTGTTTATTTCTGCTCTGATCTTTATTATTTCCTTCCTTCTGCTTATGGTGGGCTTTTCTTACTGCTCTGTTTCTAACTCTTTGAGTTGTAAGGTTAGATAATTTATTAATTTTTTTTCTTGTTTTTTTGAGGTAGGCATGTAGCGCTATGTCCTTCCCTCTGAAGACTGCTTTCATTGAGTCCCAATATATTTTGGATTATTTTGTTTTCATTGTCCTTTGTTGCCATGATGCTTTTTATTTTTTCTTTGATCTCTTTGGTAACCCAATCAGTGTTTAATAGTATGCTATTTAGCCTCCAGATGTTTGATTTTATCTCATTGTTTTTATTGTAATTTTATGCCACTGTGATCTGAGAAGATGCTTGATATGATTTCTATCTTCTTGAATTTGAAGAGACTTTGTTTATGTCCCAATATATTTTAAAATGACCTGTGTGCACTTTAGAAGAGTTTATATGTTGTGGCTTTGGTGTGGAATGTTCTAAAGATGTCAATTAATTCCATCTGATCTAGTGAGTCATTTAATATTGATGTTTCTTTGCTGATTTTTTTACAGTATCTTTTCAGTGGTATTTGTGGGGTATTAAAGTCCCCTACTATGACTATATTGCTGTCAATCTCTCCCTTGATATATTTCAGAATTTTTTTATGCATGTGCATGCTCCTGTGTTTGGTGATTATGTGTTTATCAGAGTTATATCTTCTTGATGAATTGCTCCCTTTAGTATTATGATGTTGCCTTCCTTATATCTTGTTATAGCCTTCACTTTCAGTTCTAATTTGTCAGATATAAGTATTGCTACCCAGCTTTTTTTTTTTTTCTATTTGCCTGAAAAACCTTTTTTCGTTCCTATACCACCAAAGGGTGCATCTTTTGAACTGAGGTAGGTTTTCTGTAGACAATGGATATATGGATCATGTCTTCTTATCCATCCAGCAACCCTATGTCTTTTGATTGGGGCATTTAATCCATTGCAGTGATGTCATTCTTCATTTCTTCCTGGTTCTTCTTGATTTCCTCTTGGTTCTTTCACATATTGTTGAATGTGTCTTCCATCCTTTTCAGCATTCTTATGAACGTTGTTATGAATTCTTTCTCTGATATATTGCTTGCTGCCATTTTGTTTACTTCATTTTCTGGTGATTCCTTCTTATTTTACTTTTTGTATGAGGCTGTTTCTTTGTCACCCCATATTCACTCCTCTCACGGTGTCTGGTTATGTAGCTCTCTCTTTCCTGCATTGACTTAAAGGCAAAAAATACAACACAAGACACAATACAAAGGGCACCAAACACTAATGTATTCATGATATCAATAACCCCAAATAAAGGTGACCACCAGAGAAAAGAGAACTAGGGGAGAGAAAAGAGTGCAAAAATGATACTGAATACTGGGGGAAAAAATGTAAGAGATAAAAGAAAGAGGAAAAAAAGAAGGGGGAAAAATATATGTATATAGGGTGAAAACTCTAAGAAAAAACAACTAATCTAAAAAACGCAAACAGCAACCACTCAGAGAAGAATGCAAACAATGAACAACTAATTCAAAAAATGCAAACAACAAACACCTAAAAACAAACATCCATATGAATATGAAGAGACAGAGCTTATTTCCAGAAGGTAGGGTCATACAATTGAATGAATGCAGAAATGGCCACAATTCAGCATAGAAGAGGTAGAAAGAGAATGAGTGTATAAGAATAAAAGTTAAAAAAAGGGAGAGAGGGAAAATATATATATTAAAAATACATGCAGTATATATAAAATAAAATTTATAGAGTAGATAAGCCTGAGTTGTTGATTGAAACTAATTAAGCTATTGGTAGAAGAATGGAACAAGCAATGAGAAGAAAAACAGAAGCAAAAAAATCATAAAAAGCAAACAAACAATAAAACAAACAAAAACAAGAGGACAAAAAGAAAGAAAAAGAATAAAAAAAGAAAAGGAGAAAAATTTGGCTAGTGAATAAAGAGAAGAAATGAGTGTGCATGGACTTGGAGCAGAGGAGAGGAAATTAGATATATGAGTAATTTTTTAACATGGAGTAAAAAAGAAGGATAGAGAAAAACTAAAGCAGTAACAGGGTAAGAGAAACAGGATAAAAAAGGGGAAAAGTGAGGAAGAGAGTGTTGGCCTAAAGGAAAAATTGAGATAAAGTAATGCTAAAATAAAAATAGAATGTAGAATACCAATCCAAAAAATTATATAAATAAAAAGTAAAATAAAACTAAAAAGTAAGATAATACTAATAAAAACTAAAAATAGAAAATATAATAATAAAAAATTAAAATCAAGTGAGAAAAAAATTAGTTTAAGTGAAAGATAAGAGCTTAAAAAGTGAGGTAGTTTAAAGGTCATTCACTTCAGTGGAGCTTCAGTGAACTATTGTTCTTGTTTCGGATCCCTCTCTACTGTTCTTCCTGGCACATCTGTTTCCTGTCAGGTAGTCTGCACAGTGTTGAAGTTCCCTGTAATAGACACAATCTTATTTTAAAGCAGGCGGGATCTCTCTGCCTGCCTTCAGTTGTATCTACACAAGCATCAATTTCTGACACAATCCTTGGGTGACAGTGTTTTTGTATTAGTTTCTGGGACCAAATAGCCCCTCAACCCAGATTCTTTCCGTGCCACACTTAATACTGTATTGGAGATCTGCTTTCCTGCTCATCTCTCCTTATTCTGATTCTCAGTTTTCATAAAAACAACTTTCCCCTGCAGTCTCAATGAGGCTTTTATATAAAAGATCCTATGCAATGAATTTTGCAATTAAAAGCAAGGGAGTTAAAAAGACAAAGCAATTGTGTCTTTCTCTTCCTAGCACTGTGAGGCCAGTATAGCATTTCAGGCTACCTTTCTGGGCACAGTCTCCCATGGCTGTGGGCTTAGATCAAGAGTCCCCCTCTGCCAGCAGTCCAATGGACCCCTGTGCCATGCCAGCACAGCCAAGGGTTAGGTGAGCCTGAGGGAAGGTGGCAAGAGTTTGAAGAAAAGACATATAAAGAGAATAAGCTGGATTTAGGTGGATCTCCTGTGCCTGGCTAAGGCCACAGAAAAAAAGATCCAGATAGCAATTTGAGCCTCATCTCTTTCTATGTGATCTCGGACCTTTCTGATGTCTTCACGGTTAAAGAAAGTCTAGGCTTCTGATCACAGCCATTCTCCCCTTCAAGATGGCATGGTCTCTGTGGCAGAGCTGGCCACTACAGGAGAGATTTCAGCAGTAGTAGAGGCTGCCTGGCCAGGGGAGCCCAGTCTGCCAGTCCCCAACAGTCCCTTGGAATATAGATCTTCCTTATTCACAAATAGAGACACTCCCTGTACATCCACGCTCTCTCACTCACACGCTATCTTGCAACCTGCCTTCCCATCAGCCGCCATTTTGGATCTCTGCAGAGTTTATTTTCACACAGTGTTACTGGTGCCTTTAGTGTTAGATCTTTAACATTTTTTGTTTATTTTCTTGTTATTTATCTATTCAGGGTTCTAAATGTTCTTAAGAAAAATTATGATAATTTATACTTGCTAGACAATATATTTTTATCCAGATATTTAAATATTTTGGCATAAATTAAATTAAATTCTTGGTAAAATGATAAAAAGCTAAAACAAATTATCACATTGCAATTATGGCAGAAGGGCTAAAGTCCTTCAGAATACTAATGATATATGTGCTAGTCACATTCAGTAAGACAATGGCCCAAATGTATTTCTATGGTGGTAATGATAGATTTGAAGATTGGTAGTGTGATCCAGCTGTGAAAACATCATATTATATAAGAAATCAAAATAGAATCTGGTAATAATATTAAAAATATTGCAAGAACTACTTTGGAAATATCCATCATCTATTCTCAATCAACAATTTTTCAATATATTTATCAGTTCTAAAGGTGATGTTGTACAGGCTGAAAATCTAATTACAAAGATATGCAAAGTTTGCGATAACAATTCATTTTAAATATTTTTATGTTTCTTTATAATTGATTTAAAGAGAGGAAAGGAGAGGGGGAGATAGAAACATCTGTAATGAGAAGTCATTGATCAGCTGCTCCTGCATGCCACATACTGGGGATCAAACCTGCAGTCTGGGCATGCGCCCTGATCTCCTGCTTCATGGGTCAGTGTTCAACCACTGAGTCATGCTGGCTGGGATTCTTTACCATTCTTAATTTTGAGGTGTCTCCTTTCCTTATTTTTCTTTTTCTGCTCTACCTGTATCCATTCATAAGGTCATACCTAGTCTATTACAAGAGTTGCAGGTCTCCCTCCATGCCCATCATGCATCAAATTGAGAGGAAAACACATTACTTTAGAGAAATTCTGTTTTTTGCCTTGAAGTATAGTCATTATTTGAGCTACAGCTATATAAAGTGCCTGGCTTCATTTTTTGAAATAACAGGATAAATAGAGGAGGAAAAAATACAGTGAAAACAAACACAACCCTTTACATATTTATATGAACACTAGAGGCCCAGTACACAAAATTCATGCATTGGGGGGGGAGGGTCCCTCAACCAAGCCTGCAACCTTTCCAATCTGGCACCCCTCAAGGGATGTCCAACTGCCCATTTAGACCCATTCCTGGTGAGATCAGGCCTATATAGGCAGTTGGACAGCCCTCTCATAATCCAGGACTGCTGGCTCCCAATTGTTCTCTTGCCTGCCTGCCTGATTGCTCCTAATCACTTCTGCCTGCCAGCCTGATCACCCCAAAAGCACTCCCTTGCCAGTCCAATTGATGCCTAGCTGCTCCCCTGGCAGCCCAATTGCCCCTAACTTCCATCCCCTGCCAGCCAGGTCACCTCTAACTGCCATCCCCTATAGGCCTGGTTGCCCCCAACTGTTCTCCCTGCAGGCCTGGCCCTCCCCAACTACTCTCCCCTGCAGGCCTGGTCAGACCATCTGCCCTCTGCTACAGGCCTGATTGCCCCACAACTGTCTGGTTGATTGAGCCTTAGTCATTACTGGTCATTATGACCCAGCATGTATTCACTGAACCTCTAGTCCTATCTAATAAAAGAGTAATATGCAGATTGACCATCAGTCCAACACACAAGAGGGCTGCCCCTATGTGGACACAAGATGGCCACCACAAGATGGCCAGCAGGGGAGGGCAGTTTGGAGGGACTGGGCCTGCAAGGGAGGGCAGTTGGGGCTGATCAAGCCTGTAGGGGAGGGTAGTTAGGGGTGACCAGGCCTACAAGGGAGGGTAGTTAGGGCCAAGCAGGCTGGCAAGGGAACAGAGCAGTTAGGCATCAATCAGGTTGACAGGGGAGTGGTTAGGAGTTGATTAGGCTGGCAGGCAGAAGTGGTTAGGGACAATCAGAAAGGCAGGCAGGCAGATGAACAGTTGGGAGCCAACAGTTCTGGATTGTGAAAGGGATGTCCAACTGCCTGTTTTGGACCCATCCTACTGGGATTGGGCCTAAACAAGCAGTCAGACATCCCTCAAGGGGTCCCAGATTGGAGAAGGTGTAGGCTGGACTGAGGGACACCCCCTCATGCACGAATTTTGTGCACGAGGCCTCTAGTGTTTTTATAAAAGGCCACAGAGAGCTCCCTTACCTCTTCTACCATGTGACCTCATGATGGAAAGAATTGTTATAACTGCTGATTTTATAGTTACTACTTCAAAAATATAGCTTCTTTTCAAAATGTGTGGTACTTCTTTGTAGGTTAACATGTATATTTGGCAGAATGTTGTCACAAACACATACTTAACATATTACTTTAAATTTATCAGATGCCCAAGACTAAAGGGCAGGAAGAATATGGGGTAAAGAACAGAATGAAGAACACATGGAAAGTGGAATGTAGGAGGTTTAAAGTTATATAATTAATGTCTAAGCACAAATAAAATATTCTGTAGCTATATTTTCATAATGTAGCATTTTCGATGTAAATAGTTTACCATAATATATGTCAGATAACAGCAGGTCTGTGTGGAATGGAGTTACTCTTAGGTTTAAAAAGAGGAATGTCTCTTATAATGAAGGGCAGTGAGGGATACCTTATGTTCTTTGCTTTAGTAGTTCCATCTGTTTAGTTGTCAATTTCATTCAATGAAGCATGGTGATTTGTGAGGATTCTATAATACTATAGACAACATTCTTATAATATATGATAATTTCTAGACCACTGAATACAGAAAGAGTTAATGCAACAAGATAAGGACAAAAGTAAAATATACTAGAAATCAAAAATTTGAATTCAAATTCTGTGTTACTAAATCACACATCAATAATTATGCCAAATATTATTGAACTCAAAATTGACTGCTTAAGTTGTGGTACCTAGTGCAAAATGAAAATATGTGGCTCCTTATTCAAACCTATTAAGAATTTTAAGACAGTGACACCAAAGTGTTAAACCAAGAGTGGGAGGCCCTTTCATACATGAATCATGTGAGATTACACAGTTATGTCCACAAAGCCAGCTCTGACTATAGTTCTGTACTTCAAATATGCCATTAAATCTAAGCTGTGGTATTAAAACTAAGACATGCCATCAAATTTTAAACATCATTTATAGGTTTTAAAAAGTCCATGCTAATTATAAATTTAACTAAAAGAAGAACAAGATTTATACAAATATTACATTGAATTTTACAAGGTATATCTTATCTTTAATTGAATATGGTATTAAGCACCACTTAACCTCTGAAAGCTACACATTGAACTTACTATAAATCATAATTCTTGCTACCCTTCCCTCTTTTGTCTTCCTTCTACTTCTTATCTTTTTTATTTTGTAATATTGATAAAAATCACAAATATGTTTGCAGAATTGTATAACCTTTCCTATTGTTGAGTAACATGGAGTTTATTAATAGAAGGTTTTAAAATATCATACAAGTAGTCATGTAAGTTCTGTCAGGATTTTGTGCCTTTACCATTAATTGTTACATGTAGTGTATTCTACAATATAAGAGGTATACTCAAGATCAGATTGCTTGGTTTAAATTCTAACATCTGTATGTTTGGACCAGTTACTTGTTAATTTTTTTATAGTTGTTCATCTATAAATACTTCTTATTATAATACTTATTGAGATAAGTACAAATCATCCTACATAACAAAGAGGTAATATGCAAATTAACCACACGCCTGCTGCTGGAGTTCCCTCAGTCCCACCAGGGGGTGGGTCCCAGCTGCTGCTCCAAGTGGCTTCCACCAGGGTTCCCTTAGCCCTGCACCTCAGGGGGGTGGCTCCAGGGGGGGTCTTGCAGCTCCTTGTGGCTTGATTCTGCTTTCATGTCTGCGTAGGTGATGGCATTGACTGTATAGTTAAGGCAGAAATTCCAAATGTAGACCGGTGTCCTCAACTTTTTCTAATTATGAAATCAAATATGGTACATGAACCATGTGGAATACAAAATCCAAAAGTCAATGTAGTTGGACATTCCCCAAGGGGTCCCAGATTGGAGAGGGTGCAGACCTGGCTGAGGAACATCCCTCCTCCATGCGCAAATTTTGTTCACCTGGCCACTAGTACTGTTATATTTACCTCACAAATTTATGAGATTTTAAATTGTCTGATTCTGTGAACCTAATTTTAATGGATTATGCATTGAAAGAAGGTTAACAATTACTGTGGTGTGCATTATTTTGTATTATTTTTGTATTACTCGTGGTAAGGAATCACTGTACAGGAAATAATTAAAAGGGTCATCACCAGGAGACATGTGGATAGTGAAGAATGCTTTTCATAGAATAATACAGGTAGGTATCTAAGAATATTATCTAGCTAAAATGTGATTAGCCAAAATAAGAATTAGAGTCCATCATAAATTTTCTTCCAGAATATAATGGAGAGTAAAATACAGGTAATGCTTAGGAGTTACAAAGCAACCTATGTATGTTTTATATATTCTTCCCCAGGGTAGCCTAACACTCTTTTCATCTTCAACCTTGTACCACTGCTTACACCCCATCACTTCTTTTTTGGGTTAAAACTACTTGCATTGTTTGATTTCCCAACCTTTTCTCCTTTTACTTCTACCAATTTCCATCTTAAAATAATAGCCAATACCTTTCCAAAACAGACTTACCCTCTTGGGGGATGAAGTTAGGGGAAATTCATTGTCCTTATTAGCTAGTCCCTATGATTTTAGTTTTTAGACACTTTTTAATCTTTATATATACCTCATTCCCACAACTGATTCTTCTATACTTCAAGTTGGTCTCAAATTAATGAGTACCTCCTCTTACCATTGATACTATTGTCAGCTTTTCTTATCTCAAGTAAATAATGTTTCCCATTCAATAAATTTTTTGAGATAATTTTTCACTTTGTAAACTATAATTTTCAAAGAGATAGATATTACCCCTGGGCAGTTTACCCAAGTATAGAAGCTGAGTGTTCCTTTCCCATCAGTGTAAGGATGTTTATTTTTTTAGGAGGAAGAACCAATAGTTCTACTATAGCAAAGACACATGCACATGACTCTGTTTAAATGGAGTTTATCAGTGTCATGGTATATCTGAACATGTACAAGGCCTTTGTTTTAGTTATTTATTACTCAGTAACAAATCCCATGAAAACTTAGTTCAAAATAAAAATTATTACTGTCTTTGACCTTTAGATTGAGCTCAGGGTATCGTTCTACTTTACTGACTCATACGAATGCAAACAGATAATAAACACCTGGAGCTGGAGACACCTCTACTGGCTGAAGCCTCTACTGGGTTGGATATTCGGTACACATTCTTTATTTTTACTTACATGACTGGTGCTTTGGTGCCTTTCACTGTCAACATATGCTATTTTAATTTTCAGTTGGGCTTGTCAAGATAGTCTTATTTCTTCCATGGACAGCCAGGAGGATGACCCAATCCTCTCAGTGACTGGTTCTGTGTTAGCTAGGCTTGCTTCCACTATATTTTTTTTTCAGAGAAATCACCTTCCAGACTAGATCAATAGGGTAAGAAAATAGATGAAATCCTTTGATGAAGGTAAAGCATGTGGATACTAAGGGACATGAATGTATGACAGTATCTTGGACACAAGCTACAATGATGCTTGGATTCAGTGACCAAAACCTTTTTGTTCACCCTTTGTGCTTTCCTTCCTTCCATGAACTTATATTGAGCATTCTTTGTGTACAGCAAAATACATCTGGCACAACTCATTACTTTCTTTTTATTTATAACTAGAGGCCCGGTGCATAAAATAGTGCACTGGGAGGGGGTTCTTCAGCTTAGTCTGTGCCCTCTCACAGTCCAGGAGTCCTTGGGAGCCAGCTTCTGGTGCACTGACCACCAGGGGGCAGCTCCTGCATTGAGTGCCTGCCCCCTGGTGGTCAGTGTGCATCATAGCGGCCGGTTGTTCCTGTTCTATTCTGTTGATTTGTATATTAGCCTTTTATATGCAAGTATATGGTATATACTTGAACTACATTATACACTAAATATTTTTTTATCTTTTCCATGATATTAACTATTTCCAATTTCTATTAGAAAGCACTATGTTTCTCTATGTATACTTCAATACAACAAAAAAGAAATTGCATTACATTGCCAAAAGTGATGTATTGAATGGGAAACATTACTTTATTTACTTGAATCTGATGTAAGCATTATAAACCTTCAAATAACTTCTTTCATATTTAGTTTCTTACCTAGCATAATGTTGAATTTATTTCTATCAAATCAATAATTCAAAAAAAGAATGTAGGTTATAAAATATGATGACAGGCACCTTGAATTTTTGCTTTTTTTCTGTGACTATTTATTATTGAGAGAATATGCTCTTGAATTTGGAAATACAAAGAAATTCTACTTCATAGATAAATAGGAAATTCAAGAGTAGTTGTTACCATCATATCATTGTTAACAAATTGCATGTAGATCTATGGGAACCCTGAGAATTTTGTGAGAATTACATCATGATTCTAAGTCACCTTGAAAATATATTGAGCTGTGTTAAAAGAAAAGAAGGCTAATAATATATTATGTCTATACTAAAATGTTTGCTCCTCTAATAATAGGTACCAATATTTTCTGTCAGCTCTTCCGGAAATTCTTGTTTTATTCCCTCATTTTTATCCCTTTGATATCCTGCTACATATAACTCACAAGTGTTCTGACAAATCAGCAAAAATATTCAAAAACAAACAGTGGAAATGTTAATGCAAGCAGTGAAGAAGGTTTGATTGTTTTCTTCTCAAAACTCCAGGATTGAATATGAGGTTTACAAGTACAAGATGTGGTTATAATTCTTTCTTTTATAAAAGCTTTCAAAAATAAAAAAGGTATATTTTCCTTTGATCTGAAAAGGAAAAGTAGGAAAGGGTTTATCTTCTTCAACAGACTTTTTTTTCCCCCCTCAGAGAAATTAGCATTGCTGTGGATTTGCTTCAGTTGAATAACTTGCTTTTAATGCATAAAATCAGACATGGAAGGTATTAGGCACTTACATTTAGTGAGGTTAAAAGGTTTGAGATGCTTTAGATTCTTCTAAAGGGACACATTGAGGTATATTTGTAATTACTGTGGTTGAGTGTATAAACTAAATTTTAGTCATATTTTCACAGCTTAACATCATATATTTATAATATTTAGGTTCAGGTTCAAAAGTAAAATATAAAAAAATGTAACCCTGAATTAAAGAAATAAAACATTGATTGGGGAAAAAATGCCTATTAAAATTACTTTTCTGGCAGCTAAAAAGATTATATGGGAAATTAACTTTTATTTGTCTATATATTACTTATAATTTTTCAACTAGAATATGTTGTACTTATTAAACTTCTAGTACATGCATAAGATTTAGTTGAGGATATAAGATCCACAGGTAGAATAAATAATCATGCTAAACATAAATAATCACAGATTCTTATGACTGTAGCTATACAGGTAGAGTGGAATTCAGTAAATAAGTTTTCATTATATGACTGGTTGGAAATTAGTAATATCTTTAAAGATAGGATTCTAAAAATGTATAAATAAAAATGTATAAACAAAAATGTATTAGAGTATCTTAATAGAGGCTTACAATTAAACACTTAGAATTTGGAGAAATATAAAAAGACTGCTTATCTCAATGTATTGTTCCTATTAGCTTGTCACCTGCTTGAACTAATTATTTATTACTATGTCTTGTGACCAAATGTAGACACATCATTGAGGTATATGTGCTCTAGCATATACTTCATATTTAATCATAGGTTAAGAGAAGAATCTGGGTAATATGATACCTTTTCTAAAGTATCAATATTAATAAAACACTGCAGAGGGTATACATCTAAATTAAAGTTATGACTGGCAGATTTAATAAAATAAGACTCACAGTTAAATTTTAATTTCAGATAAATAAATAAACAATGCATATTTTTTAGCTGCTACCCATTGCTTCCCTGGCTACAAGTTTTATGGAGTCCCTTATGGGGGGGGGGGGGGGGAGAGGGCATGACATGGGTGTGCTCCTTGGAGGGAAAGGGCCTTGGGACCTTTATTTTCAGGGGTTTTAAAGGATGGGTGTTTTTTTTTTAATCCACTCATCTGCAGATGGGCACTTAGGTTGTTTCCAAATCTTAGCTATGGTGAATTGTGCTGCTATGAACATAGGGGTGCATATACCTTTCTGATTCATGTTTCTAGTTTCTTGAGATATATTCATAGAAGTGGGATCACTGGGTCAAATGGGGTTCCATTTTTAGGTTTTTGAGGAAGCTCCATACTGTTCTCCACAATGGCTGCACCAAACTGTGGTACATCTACAAAATGGAACACTATGATGCAGTAAAAAGGGAGTTCCTACCATTTTCAACAACATGTATGGAGATGGAAAGCGTTATGCTAAGTGAAATAAGCCAGGCAGAAAAAGATAAATATCACATCATCTCACTCACTTGTGAAATATAATGAATGGCATAGACTGATGAACAAGAACAGATCCAGAGACTGAGAATCGTCAGTCAGAATGTCAAACTTCAGGGAAGGTGGGGGTCGTTGGGAGTAAGGGGGAGAGATCAACCAAGGGACTTGTGTGCAGGCATATGAGCCTAATCAATGGACATAGACAACAGGGGGGTGGTACATAAGTGTGGAGTGGGGGGTGGGGGGTGACCCGGGAATAAGGACACATATGTAAAAAAATATATATAAATTTTAAAAAATCAAAGATAAAAAATAATAAAAATAAAGGCTGGGTGTGCAAGGGAGGTCTTCAGGGTGGATCAATAGAGTATTCATCAGCTTTATGAGATTTATTCTCTTAATTTGTCTGTCTTTGGATGTGCTTGGCAAATTTCACTTCATTGGGTTTCTGTTATCTTCCTCCCTAAGTAGAGTGATGTAAGCTCTTTACCCTCTGGTTGGGGAGGAAAAGTACAAACCATTTATTCTTAAGTGTCCTTGGTTTAGGGAAGACAGAATATACTAAGTGGCTGCAAATTGCTCTTTATCTGTCTTAGTTTCCCCATTCCACTTGCCCTGGAATTTTTATAGCTTCTTACTATTCTATAAACTTACCCCCCTCTGAGCCTTCCACACCTAAAATCTTACAGGGTTAATGAGGGAGGATGGTCTGTCTTCAGTAATTGCTTCCTGCTGATAATGGTTGTAATCCCTGCCTACCTTAGTGTATGGAAGTATCTCTCCCTGCTAGATTTAAGGAAGATGAGGGAAAGGGATTTGAGATTGAAATAGATAGGCTGTTGATTGATTCTTCTAAAGTAGGGATGGGCTGGAATTCCGGAAGTGTCATCATTTCAACATGGAGTGTCACTTTTGGAGGTGGTGATATGGATAGGCCTATTGTGTGGAAAAAAGTAATCAGGCATTGAATAAGGAGTACATGTATGAAAACAGAAGAAAAAGCAAAGGTTAATAAATATAGAAAATTATAAAACTAGTTTCTGAGTCTGTAGGATTGTCAGTCTAGTGGGCTTATGGTTTCTTTTGGTGGAATGAAAGCGAACAGTGACAATTTGTCATCATCAGAAGCTCAGGTAAATTCTGTATGATTGACATTGTGTCAACAGTTCTTCATAATTCCAAGTCAAGGGATAGGAGGAAAAATAAAACATTATCTTGAAGGGTTGACAACTAGAAGAATTTAGGAATCAGTTCAGTTTATAGGGGAAAATAAAACATTTAAAGACAATCAACTGTACTAGAGTCCAATATCCACAACTGAGCACTGATTTCCATTGACACATAATTTTTCTCGTAAAATCATCCTCATTCTTGAAGAGACTCCACTAGGTCCACTTTTAATTTTTCCTGATTATTATTATAAACACAATAAGAATAGTCATTGATTATATTGGTTTTTAAAAATCTGCTTTTTGCTGGGATTTTATTCACAAATAATCTTTAGACTGAGCTTTATTTAGCTCCTCAGGTTATAAGAAGGCAAGCCACACAGTTAACATCCAGCTTTGCCTGCAATGCCTATAGGTTTGGATGGATTCCTCACAAAATGTCTTAAGGATCTTTCCTTGTCATCTTTCAGGAAAGCAACCTTTGTTTCTTACCTGGAAAGATTGCCATTAACCATATAAATAAGCAAGGTACCAGGCCACTTTCGCTAAGTGGCATTCATCAGCTTCAAATTTAATCTCAATTATTTAAGTCTTTCTGGTGACATCCAGAGCCCTGGCATGTCTTTCCTCATCAAGACATTCTGTTAGGTAGGAAGTTAGACATGAGCAGCTGGGGTGGGGCCTGCCTGTGGTCCTGACAGGGGTCAGACTAACATTGCCTCTTTATGGGTGGCCCAGTAGCCAGCATATCGCCAGCCAGCAGGTTTAGAACAAACAGGTTTGGAACCAGCCAGTTCTCCGTGCAAGCTCAGAGGAAAATGACATGACCTTAATGTGACTGTACTAGTGTCTTGGACTAATTATATTAAAATTTGCATTGTGGTTTTGACAGCTCCTCACCCCCTTGGTTTTTCTGTATGCATTATGGGTAAGAGCATGCACAGAAGAAATCTAGTTACACTAATGTCCCAATGCATGGCTTTTTGAACATTGAAAGGAAATTAATGGGACTGAGCAAGAGGGGCTGGATATGCCCTGGAGCCAACCTCCCACAGTCCCACCATGGAGAGTGTGGAGTAGGGTCCCTCAGGTAGGGGTGTTCCTTGGCTGGCCTATGGGGATCAGGCTGAAACTGGCTCTACAATATCCTCCAAGGGGTGGGAGAGGGCACTCTGCAAAGTTGCTATCATATAGGCTGTGGAATGCAAATGCAAGTGTGCAGTAAACTAGATTTAGGGCCGACAGTGCCCCAACAGCAACATAGCCCATGTCCGAAGGTGGAATCACACAACCCTGCTAGGAATTGGGCTCTCTCCTATCTGGTTTTGGGATGCATCACCCTAGAACCACTGCTGCCAAGTTACTGAAGCTCAACAACTCCTGCGTTGAATGTCTGCCCCCTGGCGGTCAGCTGTCAGTGTGAATCACAGCACCCAGTTGCATGGTTGGACACTTAGCACACTTAACATACTAGCCATATATATATATATATATATATATAAATATTTTTCTGTCAATCATCCCTGAATGTAAATGAAAGTCTCCACCCAAAAGATTTCTCATTTAAACCATATAACACAGCCAAAACCGGTTTGGCTCAGTGGATAGAGCATCAGCCTGGAGACTGAAGTGTCCCGGGTTCGATTCCGGTCAAGGGCATGTACCTTGGTTGTGGCACATCCCCAGTGGGGGGTGTGCAGTAGGCAACTGATTGATGTTTCTCTCTCATCAATGTTTCTGACTTTCTATCTCTCTCCCTTCCTCTCTGTAAAAAAATCAATAAAATATATTTAAAAAATAAAAGTAAACCATATAACAAGAAATTCTGGGCCATTGTTTTTCTTAACTAGCCCACTCCTCACTTAGAGTGTGTCTTCAATAAATCCCCCACTTTGCTTTACTTTCATTTTTGTAGACCTTAAAATCTTTTCTGTGTTGATGAGAAAAATGCAGGACCTGCCTGGTAACCCCAATCTATAATAGCCAAATATTGTGGAACAGACGCTAGGCATTCTTGCTGTGCTTGTCTGAATTCTTAACCAACAGAATAAAATAGTTGTTGCTTCATTCCACCAAGCATTCTACCAAGTAGCAACTTAGCTGTTGATAATTAGACTAGTATATAACTAAAAGGTTTAAAGTGTTAACTGTTGCAAATATAATAGCATGGATATTATATTTTAAATGTTTGTATATTTTCAGAACTTGGAACAGAAACATGGCTTAGAATAATTTAGTTTAAGCTGCTTCAAATTTAATGTACTTGTGAACCACCTCAAGATCTTGTAAAAATGCAACTTTTGATTCAGTAGATCAGAGGTGGTGAGGAATATTATATTTCTAATAATTTTTCAGATAATGTTTATGTTACTGGTCCATGGGCTAGCCTTTGAATTTCATATTTCCACTTCCTTTCTTTTGAATTGAGAAAATTAAGATTTGAAGTTATTAAATGTCTATCTATAATTAAAAGAAAAATGGAAGCAAGCTGTTATGTTTCTAAGCAGAGACCATGGCCACTGGTCATTGAGTTATCAAGGGAAAACTATCCTATCTAATAAAAGAGTAATATGCAAATTACTCTTCACTCCAACACACAAGATGGACTCCCCCATGTGGACACAAGATGGCTGCCACAAGATTACCTGCAGGGGAGGGAAATTGTGCTTGATCAGGCCAGCACGGGAGGGCAGTCAGTGGTGACTGATCTGGCAGAGGAGGGCAGCTGGGGGAGACCAGGCCTATAGGGAAGGACAGTGGAAGGGACCAGGCCTGCAAGGGAGGGCAGTTGGGAATGATCAGGCCTGCAAGGGAAGGCAGTTGGGGGTGACCTGGCCAGCAGAGGAGGGCAACTGGGGGAGACAAGGCCTGCAGAAGAGGTCAGTTGGGCGAGACTCCAGGCTTGCAGGGGAGGACAGTTGGGAGGAACCAGGCCTGCAGGGGAGGACAGTTGGGGGTGACCAGGCCTGTAGGGGAGGACAGTTAGGGACATTTGGGCTGACAGCAGAGCAGTTAGGCATTGATCAGGCTGGCAGGAGAGGGCAGTTAGGGAGTGATCAGGCTGGCAGGCAAAAGTAGTTAGGGACAATCAGAAAGACAAGCAGTTGGGAGCCAGCAGTCGGACATCCTTCAAGGAGTCCCAGATTGGAGAAGATGCAGGCTGAGCTAAGGGACATCCCCCTGCCCCCCCTTGCCCTGTGCACTAATTTTGTGCACCAGGCCTCTGGTAAATAGAGAAGAGTATTATTTGGTGATAACCCATATAGCTGTCACTATATTTAGTACTTATATAAAAATAATCTCACTTTTTTCTTCACTATAATACTTTAATACAGATAGTTTTATATTTACATTGATGAAAAGTAAGCTAAGACACAGTGCTATCAACTGATCTATTGGAGGATATAGATGGAAAAGGGCTTAAATCCAGGATGTAATAAAGCTTTTATTCTTCCCATGGCATAAACCTTTCATGGGCACTGGAGGATGGATGCCTAATGGTAGCTATGCTGGATAAAAAGAGAAGCATCATAGAAAATAATACTATGAAGGAAAACATAATTTCATGTTTTATAACTCTCAGAAACTGTATATATTCATACAATCCTATATAATAAAGAGCTAATATGCAAATGGCCCTCACACCATCACGCCATAATACCTCAGACTCTCAACACTGGGGAGAGAGGAATGGGGAACAACTAGGTACAAATGAGCTTGCCAAAGATGAATGGGGACCAGCCAGGATGTGGCCTGGAAGAAAGAGAAGCCATTCTCCATGTGTTCCCAGGGGTCAGCGCCTGTGACTGTGGCCTAGGAAGGAACAAGCCACCTGCCCCATGGTCTTGGGCACTTACAGCTGTGGCCCAGGTGAAGCCGCCCTCCATGGTCCCCCGAGACAGTGTCCAGTCCAGGCAAAGCCAGCCTGGACTAGAGGGAGGGAAGCCTGGGTCCTGGGTGCCTGTAACTGGCTGGAAGAGGGAATCCTGGCTCCCAGGTTCAGCGCAAGGCAGAGGCAGTTAGAGGCAATCAGACCAGCAGGGGAACATTTAGGAGTGATTAAGCAGGAAGGCAGAGATGGTTAGGGGTGATCAAGCAGGCCAGCAGAGTGGTTAGGTGTGATCAGAAAGGCAGGCAGGTGAGCAGTTAGGAGCCAATGGTCCCAAATTGTGAGAGGCACTTAAACATCCCTTGAGGGGTCAACATTGTAGAGGGTGCAGGCCAGGCTGAGAGAACCCCCACCCATGCACACATTTCATGCATTGAGCCTCTAGTAATAACATATAAGCCATGGCTGGGTAGCTCAATTGGTTATAGCATCATCCTTATAAGCCAAGGTTATGGGTTTGATCCCTATTCAGAGCAGACACAAGAATCAACCAATGCATACATTAATAAGTGGGACAAAAAAAAAATTGGTGTTTCTCTCCTTTCCTTTCTCTCTAAAATCAGTAAGTATACAGGGGAATTCTACCAAGCACTCAAAGAAGAACTAAAACCTACCCTCCTCAAACTATTCCAAAAATTCAAGAGAAAAGCACACTTCCAAGTTCTTTCTATGAAGCCAGCATTACCTTAATTCCAAAACCAGATAAAGACAGAACAAAAAAGAGAACTCCAGGCCAATATTCTTGATGAACATAGATGCCAAAATCCTCAACAAAGTTCTAGCAAATCAGATTCAGCAATATATTAGAAAGGTCATACATCATAACCAAGTGGGATTTATTCTAGGAATGCAAAGATAGAACAATATCTGCAAATTGATAAATGTGATACATCACATAAACAAACTGAGAGACAAAAATCAATTTATGCAGAAGAAGCACTTGACAAAATCCAACATCCTTTCTTTTTATCAGCAAAGTGGGGATAGAGGGATCATACCTCAATATAATAAAAGCCCTATATGGCAAAACTACAACCAACATCATACTAAATGGGCAAAAAGTAAAAACATTTCCCCTAAAAACAGGAACAATACAAGGATGTCCACTTTTACCACCCCTGTTTGACATAGTACTAGAAGTACTAGCCATAGCGATCAGACAAGAAGAAATAAAAGACATTCAAATTGGAAAAGAAGAAGTAAAACTGTCCTTAATCGCAGATAACAGGATACTGTACATAGAAAACCCCAAAAGACTCCATCAAAAAACTACTAGATATAACAAATGAATTTGGCAATGTAGCAGGATACAAAATTAACACCCAGGAATCTATGGCCTTTTTATACACCAATAATGAACTCACAGAAAGAGAAATGAGCAACAATCCCATTTACCATTGACCAAAATAATTGATACCTAGGAACAAACTTAACTAAGGATATAAAAGAACTGTACTCAGAAAACTACAGGACATTGAATAAAGAGATAGAAGAAGTCATAAACAAATGGAAGAACATACCATGTTCATGGATTGGTAGAATCAACATCATTAAAATGTCCATATTGCCTAAAGCAAGCTATAGATTCAATGCAATACCTATTAAAATACCAATGGCATATTTCAAAGATCTAGAACAATATCTACAAAACTTCATCTTGAATAAAAAAAAGACCTGAATAGCCACAGCTATCCGAAGAAAGAAGAACAAAGTTGGAGGGATCGCAATACCAGACATCAAGCTATGTTACCAAGCCATGGTTCTCAAAACTGCCTGGTACTGACACAAGAATAGACATATAGACCAATGGAACAGAAGAGAGAACCCAGAAATCAACCCAAGCCATTATGTTCAATTAATATTTGACAAAGGAGGCAAGAATATACAATGAAGTCAAAACAGTCTTTTTAATAAATGGTACTGGGAAATTTGGTCAGATACATGCAAAAAAAAAAAAATGAAACTAGGTCACCAAATTACACCATACATAAAACAAACTCAAAAGATCTAAAGGACTTGAATGTAAGAAGGGAAATCATAAAAATCCTACAAAACTCCATAGGCACCAAAATTGCAGACTTATGTCATAGCAATATCTTCAAAGACACAGATCCTAGGGCACTGATTGGCAAACTGTGGCTCCTGAGCCACATACAGCTCGCGAGCCTTGGTTTGCCACTTTGTTGACTAATGAGTTTGCCTATCACTGACCTAGACTCTCCATTCCAATAATTACAAGCTGTTGTTGTTCCTTGTGATTAAGCCCTTATCCCAGTTGGCAAGAGAGACTAAGGAGAAAATAAGCAAATGGGACTACATCAAAATAAAAAGCTTCTGCACAGCAAAATAAGCCAACGACAAAACAACAGGAAAGCCCACTGCATGGGAGAACATATTTGCCAATGTTATCTCCCATAAGCGTTTAATCTCCAACATTTACCGGGAACTCATACAACTTAACAAAAGGAAGATAAACAATCCAATAAAAAAAAATAGGCAATGGATCTAAATGGAAACTTTTCAAAAAGACATTCAGAAAGCCAAGAGACATATAAAAACATCCTTAAAGTCACTAACCATCCTAGAGGTGTAAATCAAAACAACCATGAGGTGCCACCTCACACCTGTCAGAATAGCTATCATTAACAAATCAACAAAGGACAAGTGCTGGCAAGAATATAGAGAAAAAACAACCCTCCTTCACTATTGGTGGGGATGCAGACTGGTATAGCCACTGTGGAAAACAGTATGGCATTTCCTCAAAAATTTAAAAATAGAGCCAAACCAGTTTGGCTCAGTGGATAGAGCGTCGGCCTGTGGACTGAAAGGTCCCAGGTTCAATTCCGGTCAAGGGCATGTACCTTGGCTGCGGGCACATCCCCAATTGGAGGTGTACAAGAGGCAGCTGATCAATGTTTCCCATCGATGTTTCTGACTTCCTATCCCTCTCCCTTCTTCTCTGAAAAATCAATAAAATACATTTTTTTAAAAATTTAAAAATGGAACTGCCATTTGACCCAGTAACACCACTTGCAGGAATATATCCTAAGAAAACAGAAACACCAATCAGAAAGGATATATGCACCCCTATGTTCATAGCAGCGCAATTCACCATAACTAAGATTTGGAAACAGCCTCAATGCCCATCAGCAGATGAGTGGATTAGAAAACTGTGGTAGAGCGGATAGAGCGTCAGACTGTGGACTGAAGGGTCCCGTGTTCGATTCCAGTCAAGGGCATGTACCTTGGCTGCGGGCACATCCCCAGTAGGGGGAGTGCAAGAGGCAACTGATCGATGTTTCTCTCTCATCGATGTTTCTGACTTTCTATCCCTCTCCCTTCCGCTGAGTAAAAAATCAATAAAATATATTTAAAAAAAAAAGAAAACTGTGGTATATCTACACAATGGAATACTACGCTGCTATAAAAAAGAAGGAATTTTTACTATTTGTAGCAGCATGGATGGAACTGGAGAGCATTATTCTAAGTGAAGTAAGCCAGTCAATGAAAGAAAAATACCTCATGATCTCACTCATTTATGGATAATAAAGGACATTATAACATGATGAACAAAAAGATAGATACAGAGGCAGAGAAGCATCAAATAGACTGTCAAATTACAGGGAGAAGGCTGGGGAGGGTTGCGGGGAAGAGGTAAAAGATCAATTGAATGACTTGTATGCATGCATATAAGCATAACCGATGTATTCAAGATACTGCAAGGGTGGGGTGAGGGAATATGCCGAGGGGTAAGGGAGACCAGAGGAAGGTCAATAGGGAAAAAAAGAAGACATATGCACTACTATTTATAATACTTTAAACAATAAAATAAAATTAACAAAAAAGATACCTATGGCATATTTCACAGAACTAGAATAAATATTCCAAAAATTTATATGGAATCACAAAAAAAATCAATAAGTAATATTAAAAAAATATTTTAAGCCACTCTTAGAATTGATCCAAACACACATATTTTTCAGCTTTAATCTATATACAAATTTTAGTGTTCATTTATCTAGCTACCCATGTAGTTATTAAATAAACATTTATTGAATAAAAGTTTATATACTCAATTCTTTATTTTGGGATTCACACTTGTACAGGAAATATAGACTTCCTTCCCCTAATGATGTTTTTAATGAAACAGGAAAGATAGAATATTAAAATTAATTACAATAGTGTGTAATAAATATTAGAATAGAAAAAGTTACCTTTGAGGAAGTATAGATACACGGAAAACAATCATACAGGGTTGTGAGACTACAAGAAGCAATATAATACATAGAAATAACCATCCTATCTAAAAAAAGAGTAATATGCAAATTCAACTGTACCTTCACTACACTATCAGCCAATCAGGAGCTGGGGGCAGGGCCGAGCAGCGAGAGGCAGAGGGCTGGGGCCACGGCACACATGAGGCGAGGGCAGGGCAGGGGGGCAGGGCAAAGGCATGCACAGGGTGGAGGGCAGGGCCAAAGTGCAGGCATGGGCAGCAGCATTGCCACAGTGCGGGCGCAGGTGGCGGGATCACCGTGGCCCCAGGTCCCCTGGCATTGGGACGAAGGACCTGAGGCCAGGCCAGGGGACCTAAGACTGCACCCTTTGGTCCTGCACCAGGTCAGGGGACCTGAGGCTGCACTCCCCACCTGGAGGGGCTTGACGGGACACCTGAGGCCACATTCCCCACCTTAGCACTGGGGGACCTGAGTTCAAGCTGGAGGTCTTAAGACTGCACCCCCTGCCCTGATGCCAGAGCCGATGGACATGAGGCCTGGCTAGGGGACCTGAGGTTGCACCCCCTAACCTGGCATTTGGCCAGGGGACCTGAGGCTGCACCTCCCAACCAGTGCCAGGCCGGTGGACCTGAGACTGTGCCCACTACCCTGCGGAGATTCATGGCGGATGGGCTAGCCGAGTCTGGATATTGCGCGATTTCAGGGTGAACATGGGTGGGAGGAGACTTGACTCTGGGTCCCGCAACATGCCCCAGACTCTGACAGGAATGGAGGTTTTCATATACACTTTATTAATTTTCTTTCATCTCTGACACTTCTATTATAGAGAAAGGGAAAATAGCAATATTAAAATATTTCCTCTAATTAATGCCCTTTTAAGGTGCATAAATTTCATGCACTGGGCCCACCACTAGTATATAATAAAAGGCTAATATGCAAATTGACCAAATGACAGAATGACTGGTTGCTATGACTTACGCTGACCACTAGGGAAGCAGACATTCAATGAAGGAGGTGCCCCCTGGTGTCCACTCAGCCAGAAAGAAGCTGGGCTCACAGCAAGCAAATGCAACAGAGGTGGCAGGAACCACTCCCGCCTCTGCGGCATAGCTAAGCATGTCTGACTGAGGACTTAAGCTTGCTCTCCCCAGAAGCCTAAGCTGTCCGTCAGTCAGACACCCCCCAGAGGCCTCAGGCTGAGAGAAGGCACAGGTCTGGCTGAGGGACCTCTCCTCCGAGTAGATGAATTTTGTGCACAAGGCTTCTAGCCTAATACATGGGAAACCTCAGTACATTCTGTTTTGTTTTTCAATTATACATTCTTTTACTACTGCCTTCAACCAAAAATTCACATTGGGTATATCTGTCTTATAATAAATTCTGATTTCTTTTCTAGGTGAATCATCCAAAGTACTATGAAAGAAAAATTTGGTTAAAATAGTATGATCAGATAGTTTTATTAAAAAATGAAAAGCTCAGCTTTTTAAATGTCAGTAATTAAAACCATTGGAATAGCTAAATAACTTTATTAGTCTTACTGTAGAAAGAAAAGGAGCAAATATTCATGTGCTTTTTTATTTCTGTTATGACTCTCACATAAATATAAAATGAATACATGTCAAAAAGTGTATTCAATTAATTAGTAAGGAAACCAATCAGATATTAAAATTGGTTCAGAGCGCATTTAAAAACATTTAAAGTGTTAAGTATTTATAAGCAATTAATAAAGACATTTTGGTATAAATTTGCTAGATTAGAAACAAAACTAATTAATGCTCTACAAGGTAATAAAATAAAATCATTGAGATTTTTTTTTCTCACTAAATGATCATATGTATGTAGCAAGCAGGCAGAAATATCCCATCTAATAAAAGAGTAATATGCAAATTGACCATCATTCCAACACACAAAATGGCTGCCGCCATGCATGAAAGATGGCTGCCCCTTGTGAATACACAATGGCTACCATAAGATGACCAGCAGGGGAGGGCATTTGGAGGGACCAAGCCTGCAGGGGAGGGCAGTTAGGGGTAATCAGTCTGGCAGGGGAGAAGTTAGGCATCAATCAGGCTGGCAGGGGAGTGGTTAAGGTTAATCAGTTTGACAGAGAGAAGCAGTTAAGGGCCATCAGGAAGGCAAGCAGGTGAGCAGTTGGGAGCCAGCAGTCCTGGATTGTGAGGGGTCCCAGATTGAAGAGGGTGTGGGCTGGGCTGAGGGACATACAACCACAGGCATGAATTTTATCCACCAGGCCTCTAATGAAAATAATAAAAAACATCATCAAATCTAGATATTTAAGTGAATTGTTTTACATTCTTCTCTACTGCAATAATCACAAAATCTCTAAAATTCATTACTGATTAGAGAAAGGGGCAGGTTTTATTATGTTTAGGCTGTTCAAGGGTCTACCCATGGACCAAGAGGTCACTGGTTCAATTCCTAATCAGAGTATGTGCTGGAGTTGCAGGCTCCTTCCCCAGTAGGGGATGTACAGAAGGCAGCCAAAGCATGTTTCTCCATCATCAATGTTTCTATCTTTCTCCCTCTTCCTCCCTCTCTCTCTAAAATCAATAAAAATGTATTTTAAATAAACTTTAATAATTTATCTAAAAAAGGACTTTTCATGTGCATTTGATATTTTGCTGTGACATTAATCCATTCAAAGATAATTACCATGTCATGCATCATACTTATTTTATTTTTTAACTAGAGGCCTAGTGCACAAAATTTGTGCAGGGGGATGAGGGGATTGTCCCTTGCAGGGGCACCAGATGTGGCGCGGGGGGCCAAATATGGCAAAGATGTCCCTTTTCCACTTCCAGCATGGAAAGAGAGATGGAAAGAGAGATGAAGAGAGGACAGAAGAAAGCTGGGTACTGGGTGGGAACCTATCTTCTCTCTCACGGAGAGACAGGACAAGAACCAGGAGCCCACATAGCAAGTTTATTTTAGATTCCAAAATACAAAAGGCTTGTACTGGAAAACTTAGCATAAGAGAATGTTGGGTGGGCCCAGTGTCCCATTATTTCCTTTTTCCCAGGACCAGCCTGGATTTACATATCAATAGTCTCACTCCCAAGGACACCTGGGCAAAGTCAAGAGTCAATACTGATAACACATCACCTTCTTGGTGAAATGTATATCCGAAGTGTGCATTCAACTGACCTGATTTAAAGAAATGCCCATGTCCCTTCCAGGGGGCCCACTATATCTTACCCTTTGTTTTGTTTTTAAGCTACTGTAATAAAAGTAGAATTTAAACATCAAGAATAAAGCTCTAAATTAAAACAATTGCAAACAATTCCAATGCAAAAACCAAACAACATATATGCTATCATTTTTAAAACTTGAATGTCAAGAGCAAAACTCTGGCTATTAAATAATAACAAAACAATGCTAGATCAAAACTAGACATGCTAACATTTTTAGCTACTAAATGAAAGTTTCTTTTGCTGCTGGTTTATATTTACTCAGAGTCCTCAGACTTGGTTGCGCAAGACTTTGCAGAAGACTGGCAGCTAACAGATGCTAGCATGAACAGGAACATGGTGAAGAAGTATTTTCAACTTCTTGCTTTTCCACGATCTGGATCTGCTAAGCCTCAGTAGTTAATTTCTTCAGATGACTCCATGTTGGCATCTCAGTCCCTTGTGTAGCTTTCAGTTTTCTTCTTTCTCCACTTTGCTGTCATCAGGCAAGATTCCTTTTGAGTGAAAGGACAAGGGGCTTCTTTGGGTCCATTGTGGTGGCGCACTTAACGCTCTGGCACCCAAATTGGCTGCACTGCTCTGGGAAGGATATAAGACACAAACTCTTCCCCACATTATTTCTGAGTCTGCTAAAACTATTGTCTGGTTTGTGTTTCCTTCCACCTAGCTCACTTGGTGGAGGCTATTGTACAGGAGACCTGATGCTTTCTGGCTGCTGTAAGATCATCTGCATCACAATTCCAAAATTTTAAAATATAAAGAGCATGACTAAGCTTGTTTTGAGGTGACACATAACATCCGTCTCCCCCTTTTTGTTTTAATAATTGATTTTAAGAGCATGATTGGTTTATTCCACTATTGAGTGACATCCATATAGCCAGGTGGGATTAGGTGTAAGTCCTCGGGGATTTACCCCTGCAGTTGACATAGAGAGGTGAATATCACACTGGGGACATTGCTTCCAATAAAAAATGGAAATTGTCATTCTCAAATAACATTTTAAAGGCTGAAAATTAATTGAAGAGATCCTGTGAATTAGTGTGCCCTGGATCCATCTATAAAAATGGTTAATGCCTGAGGTAAAACATCTCTTTTGATGTGGCAACTAATACCATTCCCTGTGTTAGAAGGTCCTGGTAGAATACAAAACATCAAACATTGACTTCTATATAAATGGGTGCACACACATGGTCTGGAAGCGCACACCATCCTTCCTTGCCTTTAGACCTGGGCAACCTGCAGCAATGCATAGCTGCTGACTGCTAGTACAGCAAGGAGTCTTCACCATCTTTATTTCTAGACTATTTTGCCTCTATTCTTGGGCCATTGCTATTTCTGTGGCTGGAACAGTCCTATCAGGACCTCTCTGGGATCTGTTGCTGCAGGACTTTATATGGGTTTTCTGGAAATATACAAACATATTCTCGACCAAAGGTTAATAAAGTAATTTTTCCTATAAATTAGACTCAGGATCCTTTTGATTTTTGTGATTTTTCTTTTGCTTATTTGACATCATAAAACTTTATGGGTGTATTTTTAAATGAAAAAAAGTAATTTTTAAAGTAAAAAAAAATAAAGCAATTAAAGCTTCATGTAATTTTTCTTACAGGATAATATTAGCATGTTTAGCAATTTTGCCATGAGATGAACCATCAATAAAAATTTTAGTTAATACTTCAGGAACAGTTTTTTTGTCCAATACAATTAAGTTTTTATGAGTATTCATTTATATCAATTAGCCAATAAAAGTTAACCTAAAATAAGCTTAATTTACTAACCTTAATTGTCCTTAAATGATATTAAACTGCTATGATTAGCCTTTGAATGACTCCACACAACCTTTACCAGGGAGGCAAAAAGCACACATTATTTACTGCAGCTTAAGAGACCAAATATATAGGCTTTTAATTACAATCCTTAAAATACTTAAATGGAACCTCTCTTCACTTCCTTCCAAAACAACTTTCAAGTGACAAGGAGTTTCACTTGAGAATTTTTGTCTTTCTTTTTTACAACATGTAGCTTTGTATAGCCAGGCCATGTCAAATGAAACAATTTCTCTTAAGGTTATCGTGACCACTGATACGAATCAGATTTAATATTTCAATAACAATCTTAGTTTACCCTGTAAATATTAGTGAAGAAGAACTCAAAATTTTAAAATTTCTCCTTTATATTAAAATTATAATTATATTTTTAAAAAATATTCCCTTAGGCTTATTTGCATATACAGAAGGATTATGGGAAGGCTTCAGTAAATTTCTTAGAAGACTCATTTAAATTGCTTACCAAGACATTGGCTTATTCAAAGGAAGGGGGTTGGCCTTTTTTATTTCAAGATGGTGGTGGCCCCATGTGATCAGTAACTATGTGCTCATCACGGCAGCTATCTAATCCGTTTTTTTAAGACAGTCAAAATCACATTGCAACAAACAGAAATCTCAGTAGCTGTTTTTTGTCTTTATTAGAATTGTTTATAAAAATTATTGGCTTTTCATTTAGCTGAAAACCTTGATTATATTTTAAAAAGCTAATTTGTAAAGTAACTTAAGTAGGTATCTTTGATTAAAAAAGCAAAGAAAATTATTCAGTAAACTTAGTTTAGAGGTCTGATGCTTATTAGTCTGATTTAAAATTCTGGTCTTCAAAAATTTGGCTATATTTAAGAAATATATAGTTACTTTATTTTGCCCTTTTTAGAGGCAAAACTTTCATTACATTTAATATATGTATGTATATAAGTAAAATATATTGATTAATTTCATTTGATAAACTTTCCATGCAATTTCAAGTATCAATCAGTTTAATTAAAAAAATATTTCTTTTAAGAGAGAACAGACTTTTGAAAACATATCTGGGCCCATGAAATGTCCAAAAGTTATCCTCACAGTCTTGAAATATACTTGGAAAGATCAAATATATATATTTAAATATATATGATTTAAAGATTATATACTTAAATTATCTTAAAGAATATCAATTAAATTTAAACTGGATCATAGAATTAATTCTCTTTTTAAAATTAGATCAACAAGTAACATATTTTGATTTCCTAATTTACAGAGAAAACACAGTATTATTTTCTCAAAATATACTCTTAGGCATTTAGTTACCACAATTATATAATTTCTCCCAATTCGATTTGAACTTTAAACTTTCAAAACTTCAAGATTTCGGTAGCAAGTTAATTAATAATACTTTTACACTTTTAAAGATACATTTCAAATAAAATACAAGGCATATTTAATTAATAGATTAACTTCTATCTTCTTGACTTCATACTAGGCAGACTCAGATCAACATTTAAGTATTAATGACTTTCAAAGTTTTTAAATTTCCAGCCAATAGGCCTGACACAGCTAACATTTAAAAGTGACCATTTTTCCAGCTGGAAAAGTCAAGAAGCAAACCTGTAGCTATTCACATGCAAAATTGCTATCTACTCCCTGCTAGTTGCTTGCCTCTGGGTGGGAAATTTTAAAAGATCTACTTTAGATTGCCTTGGGAAAACCAGCCTGTATTTACCTCCCTTTCCCCGCCTCTCCCCTCCTCCCATTCATATCTGCCATCTTTTTTAGGCTAAAAAGTCATTGGGATTTTATTCTGTACATAGCAAAAATTAAGCTCAGTTCAAAAACTCTATCTAAAATGTCCCAATATTCACAGTTGCACGCCTTCCATTTTTTAAAACTGGCCTTTCCCTTTACATGTACACAAAAATCCCCGATGCATTCATAGATTTCAGAGGGAAGGGGTAGGGGAGAGTGAAATAGAAACATCATTGAAAGAGAATCATTGATCAGCTGCCTCCTGAACACCCCACACTGGGAATCGAGCCCTCAACCAAGGCATTTGCCATGACCTTGAATTGAACCACAACCTCCTAGTTCATAGGTCAATGTTCTACCACTGAGCCATGCTGGCTAGCATAAAAATAATTATTTAAATAGTGCCCCCATGTCTTTTTTCTACAGTTACATAATACTTTAAAATACATATTTTAACATGCTATTTAAATTCAGTAGTTGTAATAGTTTTTCATTTTTCTACCTAAATACTGCTTTCTAGGAAGGTTTGACTATTAAGACTAAACTTATAGAAATCTTAAAAATATTTACTAAAGAGGGATATATGAGTTTGCCTTAAAGAGAAAATAGGATTCTACTTGTGAGTGTATAAAAGAGATAATCTTCTGAAATGCTGTCTTTTAAAAAATGTTTCCGCACACATTTGAAAAATCCTTCCTTCCTGTATTTCTTATGCACTGCTAGTACTGCTACTGGCAGAGGAGGGAGGAACATGTAAATTCTTAAGTGACATCTAAAGCCACATCTCTGCTTTAAAATGCATTATTGTTTAAAGCAGTGTTTCAGCATACCAACATGAATGGAAGTGTCAAATTGGTGTTTAATATTAATTTATTTATTTACACTTGACTGCACTTAGATGGTAAAAAGGTATGTATCAAAAATAAAGTTTCTTTTTTCAGACACTGAAGTAGATTTTTCTGTGGTTTCACTGCCATAAATCCCATTAGTGTTAATTGGAAATTTGCATGTGGATTGAGAGAATAATACACCTCATTATTCTTGAGTAACAGCTACTGTCTTTTAAAGACCATTTAGAATGTGTGATAGGAAAAAAACAAAAAAAGCATACCACTTAGCTTTTAAAAAATATTATATACCAGGAAATGAAACAAAAAATTTTACAAACATTCCACTGCCATAGTTTTAACTTTATAAATTCAAGAAAAAAGGTTTTTAAATCCCCTTTTGTAACTAGCTAGTGAATATATAAAGTAAGTATATCTCTAATCTGTTTAATGGTTGGTGACCTTGCCTCTGAAGAAAATATACTGTTTATTTTCTTGTTGTTGCTTGAAAAATACTGTAAAATATATATAGTTTTTAGTTTTAAAATTGCTAAGATTTATAGAAATACCACTATGAATTATTATGGTAAAAAAAATCTAATACTATGAAGCACTTATGTGACAGTTGCTATTTTTTTAAAATATATTTTTATTGATCTCAGAGAGGAAGAGAAAGGGAGAGAGAGATAGAAATATCAATTATGAGAGAGAATCATTGATTGGCTGCCTCTTGCACACCCCACAGGAGGGATTGAGCATGCCACCCAGACATGTGCCCTTGACCAGAATCAAATCTGGGACTCTTCACAGGCAGGGACTCTATTCCCTGAACCAAACTGGCTAGGGCGTAGTTGCTATTTTAAGTATATTTCAAGTTTGAACTTACTTAACACTCAGCAGCCCTATAATGGCCAAATTATTATTATCCCTATTTTAGGGATAATATGACATAATAGAGGCATCAAAAGGTACACTTACTTGTTCCCACTTAGACAAATAGTAATTTGCAGAGATGGGATTTGAACCCAAGTGTTATGGCTCAGTAAACCATTTATTAGAAGCTTGACATAATTATATTGGCTCAAATGAGTAAGCTTTGTCATGAAACATGAACACAAATTTGCTTGTCAGCAAATTAAAACCTTCCAGTTAGTTCAACTTATTCTTTTTAAAAGACATGTTAGGTAAACTTATTTATACATGTTTCATAGATTGTCTTATCAATCACTTTATAATGTTTAGCAAAATATTTCTTCCAGCCTCCTACTATAAACTCTCTGAGATTTTCAAATGGAAATTTCAGAGCCCTAGTAATAAAATGTAACTTATACAGAGTGCTTCCTTATGACAGATGCTATTTTAAGCAATTATTTTCAAACTAGAAGCCCAATGCACAAATTCATGCATGAGGGGGGGTGTCTCTTGGTTTGGCTGGTGATCAGAGCCATCAGGGCCAATAAGGGCAAACTCACCAGGGGAAAGGACTGCAGGAGGTTGGCAGGCTGCAGAAGGTTGCTGTGGGAACACACTGACCACCAGGGGGCAGTTCCTGTGTTGAACATATGCTCCCTGGTGGTCAGTGTTCATCATAGTTACCAGCCAGTTTCCAGTTGTAACAGTCACTTAGGCTTTTATATATGGACTAGAGGCCCGGTGCATGAAATTTGTGCACGGGAAGGGTCTCTCAGCCCGGCAGTCGGACATCCCTCTCACAATCTGGGACCACTGGCTTTTAACTGCTCACTTGCCTGCCTGCCTGATCACCCCTAAACACCTCTGCCTGCTGCCTGATCACCCCTAACTGCCTTCCCCTGACAGCCTGATTGCCCCTAAATGTTCCCTTGCTGGTCTGATTGCCCCTAATTGCCCCTGCTTCAGCCTCTGCCATCATGGCTTTGTCTAGAAGAAGGACTGGATGACCAGAAGATGTCCAGTCTATCTGGTCTAATTAGCATATTACCCTTTAGTATAGATATTAAATCACGTAAATCTAATAAAACATTCGAGATACAATTGCTGTTTTCCCTTTATAGATGATGAAACTGAGGCAGAGAAAGAGCAAATAACATTCAAAATGAAAAAGAATTTTCAGACAGCCTGACTTCCAAAAGAAGGCAAGATATGACTGAAAAAAATAGATGTGAGATTCAATGAACCTGGATTTAAATCCCATATCATTATGCCATGAAGGGAGAGAATTGTAGTGAAGTTAAAGATAGTTGAATCAACAAAAATGTGGTATACATTTTATTATCATAATATTACAAAAACATCAGTGATAAAATACTTCTTTCCACTGAGGTGGGTGACTCCCTTAACTCCTGCCCTCCTTTCTTCATATGCTATTACCAGGCACAATATTCACTAAATGCTTTAAACCTGAATTAATAATCTGAAGATAGGGTAGTATAGGTAGCCCACAGCATTGTTGTTAATGAGAAAACATAAGTGGAATAAGAAATTGTAATATGATTACTCTGAAATAATGAGAGTAATTTAATTTGAGTCAAAAAATAGGTATCACATTTGGTTTCTAAATAATGTTCCAATATTTGGCTAGCTGTAGCCCCTCCACATTCTCTCACCACCCCCCTCTACCCAAGGCTGGATAAAGGTGCAAGCAAACAGACAAACAAACTTGGTGAATGTGGATGATAATGCAGACTCTCACTCACCTGCCATGCATGCAGCCTTAGTAAAAGGTGATCTGTAACTTTCAAACCCCAAAATACTGATTGCAGAATTTTGTGGGTTTTCAAGAATGTTTCTTGATTCAGATTAATTAATTTATAAATAGGAGAACAAGCCATTAAGAACTAATACCATACCGTGTATTTAGCACATCCCTCAGGCTCATTACCTATCTGTTTATTAAACAAACTAGAGGCCTAGTGCATGAATTTGTGCACTGGTGGGTTCCGGCCAGGCTTCCCCCAATCAAGGTGAATCGGGGCCAGGACTGTTGGGAGGAGGAGTTGGTGGGAGGTTGGCAGGCCAGTCCACCCCACTGGGGCCCAATAAGGGCCAGGCCAACTGGGGGGATGGGCCACAGGTGATCAGCTGATGGGCCCCACCTCCAGTTGGGGTGGGGGTTTTGATCAAGGTTTAACTGCCAGGGGGAGAGGCCATGGGAGGTTGGCTGGCAAGCCCCACCCCAATTGGTGTGGGGGTAGCCAATTGGGCTGAAGCTGGCTCGGGGGAGAAGTAGCAGGCCAATTGGGGGAATAGGGGCCCATTGGGTATGGGGAAAGGGGCTACAGAAGTCTGGCCAGCTAACTCCCCTTCCAGATCAGACCAGTTTGCTGGATACAGTGGCCATGATAGTGACCAGTTGTTCTAGTCATTATGGTGTTCTAGTCACTAGAGGCCCGGTGCATGAAATTCATGCACGGGGGGCAAGGAATGTCCTTTAGCCCAGCCTGAACCCTCTCCAGTATGGGACCCCTTGAGGGATGTCCGACTGCCCATTTAGGCCCAATCCCAGTAAGATTGTGCCTAAACGGGTAGTTGGAAATCCTTCTCACAATCCAGGACTGCTGGCTCCAAACTGCTCACCTGCCTGCCTCCCTGATTGTCCCTAACTGCTCCTGCCTGAAAGCCTGATCACCTCTAACCACTACCCTAGCACCCTAATTGATGTTTAACTACTCCCCTCCCAGTCTATTTCCCCCCAACTGCCCTCCCCTGCTGGCCTAATTGCCCACAACTGCCCTCCTTTGCAGTGCCTGGAACCTCCAAATGGCCCTCCCTTGCTGGCCATCTTGTGGTGGCCATCTTATGTCCACATGGGGGCAGGATCTTTGACCACATGAGGGCAGCCCTCTTGTGTGTTGGAGTGATGGTCAATCTGCAAATTACTCTTTTATTAGATAGGATAGAGGCCTGGTGCATGGATGGGGGCCAGCTGGTTTGCCCTGAAGGGTGTCCTGGATCAGGGTGGGGGTTCCCTTGGAGTGGCGGCCCCCTGGGTGAGGGGTCTGTGGAAGTTTGCAGGCCAACCACGAGCCCCAGCAACCCAAGCGGAGGCCCTGGGATCTGGTATTAATTTATGTCTACAATTGAAACTTTGTAGCCTGGAGCAGAGCCAAGCCTTCTGCTGGCTCTGTGGCAAGAGCCATTTCTGTTTGCAACTGAAACTTTGTAGCCTAGTGTGGAGGCCTAGGCAGGTGGAAATCTTGGCTTCCTCCATTGCCAGGGAAACCCAAGCCTCTGTTCTCTCCAGCTCAGTGGCTGTCGCCATTTCTGTATCTTTTATAATTGAAACTTTGTAGCATTGAGTGGAGGCCTAGGCCAGCAACGGCAGGCGGAAAGCTTGGCTTCCTCTGTTGCCGGGGAAACTCAAGCCTTCCTCCTGCTCTCAGTGGCGACAGCCATCTTGGTTGGGGTTTATTTGCATAACCTGTTCCTGATGGCTGGTGAGTGTGGCTGGTGGCTTGGCTTGTGGGTGTAGCGAAGGTAGGGTCAAATTTGCATATTATATTTTTATTAGATAGGATAGTATCAAACACCATGTGCCAGGGATATACTAAGTTCTGGGAATACCACCTACCTTTTGCTTTCAGTGACCATTGTAACAAATTACAATGCATTTAGTGGCTAAAAACAGCAAAATTCATCTTACAGCTCTGTATATTAGAAGTAAGAATGTTAACTTTGGACTGGAATTAACTTATTGGCCGAGATGCATTGTTTCCTGAGGTGCTAAAGGAAAACATATTTTCTTGATTTCTAGCTTCTAATGACTACCCATATTCTTTGGCTCATGGCCACCTTATATCTTTAAACAAGCAATGCTTGAGTCTAGTTTTCTCACATTTAATTATTTTGATGCTGACTCTTCCCCCTTCTTTTTCACTTATAAGGACACTTGTGATCACATGACCTTGACCTCTTGATATTCCAAGAAACTATTTCTATTTGTAGGTCAGTTAATTGCAAGCACAATTCTTTTTTTTTAATATATAATATATTTTATTGATTCTTTAAAGAGAAGAAGGGAGAGGTGTAGAAAGTTAGAAACATCAATCAGCTGTCTCCTGCACACCCTCCACTGGGTATGTGCCCGCAACCAAGGTACACACTCTTGACCGGAATCTAACCTGGGACCTTTCATTCTGCAGGCCGAAGCTCTGTCCACTGAGCCAACCCTGTTTCAGCACAAGCACAGTTCTATCTAACCCGAAATCCTCCTTGCCATGTAATATAACACATTAACAGGCTGTAGGGATTAGAGCATGAACAACTTTTAGGACCATTTCTTTTTTGGCCTATTTCTATCTCTGTTCACAGATTACTTTAAGTTTGTGGAAGAGAGATACTGATTACATGAGTTGTAAATAAACATAATAGTTAAAAACTCTGAATATTGAATATTTTATGGTATTAGGAGTGCTTAACTCATGGAAAGTTGATACAGATAAGGGAATTTTCCCTTAGTTTGTTATTTTGTATTGACATCTGGAGGAAGAGTATAGTTCAATTAGTTAAGGTGTCAGGATTTTTTTTTCATAGAACCGCATACAAGGGTTTAAAGGTAAGGGGGAAAAAAGACTTAGAGGAACAAAGCAAAAACTGGTGTGCCTGGAGCAAAATGAACATTGCAATTCAAAATTAAGGCATTGCTAATTTCTACTGGTTGAAATGTTAAGAATGAAATAAGGAAGAAAATTTGAGCTTGTCATTGTCTTCCTCTTCCTGAAGTGGCTCGTGCTCTTTCAAAATTATATCTTTGGCTCTGGGTATTGGAAGAGCATTTGCTTAAATATGTACAGAATTTACTGTTTTTCTTCAGTCATTTGAGATATTTAGAATATTAAACATATCCAAATAAAATTGTTAATAGTTCTGTAGAATTTGAGAGTGTTTCAAATAATTTGTCATTTATTATGCTTACACATGCTTAGTAATTTTCCCCATTATAAAGTGAGGGCTTTATATATTAATATAACTCAACCCATATCAATATTAAAGAGATTTTCTTATCAATGAAAAAGAATAGGAGGAAACTCTACATATTAAAAGTATTTGATAATCTAAATATTTTCCAAAGCATTTTGGGGTGAGATTATTATCTTGATAGTTTTATTTTATTTTAGTTTTGCTGTCATTTTAGTTTTATTAGTTTAGATAGTTTTAGTTTTGATAGTTTTAGTTCCTCTGTCTATTTACAAAGTGTCTCCTGATAACTGACTTTACATTGGCACTGTAACAGGTACTGGGATTTAAGTAGTGCATATACGGTAATATAGTTCCCCTCACATTATAGAAAATCTTAAATTTATTGTTTCTTACTGCAGTGAACAGATTAAACTATTATTCTAGTCTGGTCTAATGAAAATATTATGAACTTAACAGTATCAGTATAGCCAGTGGTGAATAGATATAAAAATAAAACAAAACAGTAAGAGATCCAAATCTCTAAAATTAAGTTCCTAGCCCCTTGTACATAGTAGTATTCCTTGTAGACTATATAGGATTGTTACTCATTACATTAAAAAATGTGTTTAGCATCTGCCTTAAGAGAAAAGCATTTTTTAGAAGTAGTACCATAAAATATTTGTCCCTTTCACCTAGAAATGTCATAGTATATGGAATATAATACACATTGAATATCTGCAACTAAGTTAAACTGAAATAACATATTGATTAGCAATTGATTTGTGAAAACTCTAATGCTATTTTACTGCCACTTCAATATATAAAGCCTTAAGAACTGATTATAGTCATTTGAAGATAGGACATAATGGCTTACAGTTTTAAAACTATGCTTTGGAATCCAAGTGCAACTGGTGTAAATATGATCTAATGCTATTCAGCAACATCAATATATCTTAAGATCAGAATAGAACATTTTTAATTCATAAAACCTACAACTCAAAGAAATAGCTCTATCATCTTATTTCAATTACTATGAATCATGCTATTTACAAATACATAGTTGGAGGAGCTATCTTGTTTCACCATATGAATCTCATGAGTCATATTTGTTAGTTACTGATGAAACTGGTTGAAATCCTATCTAATAAAGAGACAATATGTTAATTGTCCCTCATGCCATTGCAAAAATGGTGGCAACTACAGCTAATAAAAAGAGAATATGCTAATTGCTACCCTGTCATCAAAGATAGCAATGCCCACAGCCAATAAAGAGGGAATATGCTAATTGACTACCCCACTCTCAAAGATGGCAGCATCCACAGTGAATAAGGAGAGAATATGCTAATTGATCACCATGCCCTCAAACATGTCAATGCCCACAGCCAATAAGGAGGAAATATGCTAATTGACTTCCCCATCCTCAAAGATGGTGGCACCCACAATATGGTGGTGCCCAATCCCCATAGCCCCACCAGGGTGGCAGGCATGCAGCAAGGCCACCCCCCTCCAGGTGGGCCTGGCTGTTCCACATGCCTACCTCTGGAGTCCGCCAGTCCCCTCAGCCCCATAGCTGCCCAGGGCTGGCCCGAGGTGCAGGAAAGCCGAGGCTCAGGTAACCAGGGCCGGCCGAGTATTGTGCTTCTGGCAGTGGCAGCAGCAGAGGTATGATGGGGGCATTGCCTTCCTCTGATTGCTGGGTTGCCTCCCCCCTTGAGGGATCCCAGAGTGTCAGAGGGGGCAGGCCAGGCTGAGTGAACCACCCCTTCCAGTGCATGAATTTTCATGCACCAGGCCTCTAGTCCTATCTAATAAAAGATTAATATGCAAATTGACCATCACTCTGACACACAAGATGGCTGCCCCCATGTGGTCAAACATGGCTGTCCCTATGTGGACACATGGCCACCACAAGATGGCCTGTAGGGGAGGGCAGTTGGGAGGGACCAGGCTTGTGAAGGAGGGCAGTTGTGTGCAATCAGGCCAGCAGGAGAGGGCAGTTAGGGGTGACCAGACCAGTAGAGGAGTAAAATTGGGGGTGACTAGGTCTGCAGGGAGGATAGTTAGGGGTAACCAGGCCTGCAGGGGAGGGCAGTTAGGGGCAATCAGGCTGGCTGGGGAGTGGTTAGGTGATGATCAGGCTGGCAAGCAGAAGCGGTTAGGGGCAATCAGGAAGGCAGGCAGGCGAGCAGTTGGGAGCCAGCAGTCCTGGATTGTGAGAAGGAGGTCCGACTGCCCATTTAAATCCAATCCCGGTAGGATTGGGTCTAAACGGGCAGTCAGACATTCCTCAAAGAGTCCCAGATTGGAGAGGGTACAAGCTGGGCTGAGACAACCCCCTCTCCCTCCCCCGTGCATGTCTTTCGTACTCTTGCCTCTGGTATTTTTAATAATTATAATAACACAAAATTTCTACTTTTTAAAGATTACAAATTAAGATTATTCCAGAGATAAGGCTGTTTTATTCTGATAAACCTGAAAAACAAACTTGATTATGATGAAGAAACTATAAAGGCTTCCTACAAGATGTTATATGTTGAGTAAAAAATAATAGGTACTTAATCTTGCTGTAAGCTAGAATAAGTTGAACATTATTTCTTTCCTTATAAAAGCAAAGAAAAAGTAAAAAAGCTAAATTTAGTAACCACTTACATTCACAGTGTTACACAATTGCAAAAGTCATTGTCTTAACACAATAAGTAGAACTATTCAGGTACACCTGATTCTGAGTTTCACTCAGTGGCTGAATAACCTCACTAAGTTAACACAAGTTCTTTGAATTTCAGATTCTGTATTAACAAAATGGGATAATAATATAGAATTGTTATGTGGATTCCATGAGATTAAGTACGTGAAGTGATCAAGAAAATGCTTACACAATAATTAGTAGCAATTTTGCTTATTAATTAGTCGTGGTTATCTGACCATAATATTGTTGCTAATATATTTCTATGACTGTACTGCTTATCTCCTTATTAGTAAATGCTAAGAAAATCAAATTAATGAAGAGGGATAGAAAAAAGTGATGTAAAGTAGCTTTTCTAACCTTGATATTTTTGAAGCTTTGATGTGATATGATATTGACTTCAGGGTATGTGTTGGAGCCTTCCTGGTTTTGATATTCCCCGACCTTCTCTGACATTCTTCTGACCCTCCCAGCAGTTTTTCTCCAGCTCTCTTCAACATTTCCTCAGCTTCCTGGCTGTGCTTCAATACTCTTGGAAATTTTCCCAGATGATTCACAAAAAATCATGTAGAGTAAGAACCTCAGGGTCACAGACTTAGAAGAGGTGATTCTGAAGGGCAAAATGAGACTATCCAGTACAAAAGTTATTCACGACTTAACAGAGAAGTTTTAACTAAAAGGAGATATTATTGTTTTGAATATAATAAACAGGTGAGGATTTTATTCAGTCAAATAAATCATCTAAGGATAAGGAAATTGAACTGAGTGAAAAGGATTTTTGGAGGTTTTATTTTAATAGTGATTATTTCAGGTTGCATAGTTTTATAAGGTCTCTCCTATAGGAATGCACAAAGAGAGATTGATATATCCAAAGCAAACAAAATATATTTGTCATTTCTATTAGCAGTTTAACAAAATAGCTAAAACATAAACCAAGGCCTCTCCAAAAAATCATAGTTCTAAATTTAAGCTTTCCTATAATATATACATCACAGTAAATGTTAATAGGAATTATTTTCAAAATAAATATTTTAAAACAAAACTCATGGGAAGTAATGTGGCTTGTAAGATAAAACAACTTTAAAATGATTGAAATGGTAATTCACTCGGATTAGGCAGTAGTTACTAGTATAAGTATATAACACGTTATATCATGTATATTGTCCTGTTCTTTTACCTCATAAATTATAATTGTATGCACTTATTTTTTTTAAATTTTCTTTATTGATTAAGCTATTACATATGTGTTCTTATTCTCCCATTGTGTCCCTCCCCACCTCCCTAGTCATGCCCTCACCCCCCTATTGTCTATGTTCATTGGTTAGGCTTATATGTATGCATACAAGTCCTTTGGTTGATCTCTCTCCCTTACCCCCACCTATCCTACTTTCCCTCTGAGGTTTGACAGTCTGATGGATGCTTTTCTGTCTCTGGATCTGATCCTGTTCATCAGTTTATGTTGTTCATTATATTCCATAAATGAGTGACATAATGTTATATTATATTATAACTTGGAAGCTAATGTTATATTTATCTTTATCTAACTGGCTTATTTCACTTAGCATCATGTTCTCCAGTTCCATCCATGCTATTGTAAATGGTAAGAATTCCTTCTTTTTTCCTGTAGCCGTAGTATTCCATTGTGTAGATGTACCACAGTTTTTTAATCCACTCATCTGCTGATGCTCACTTAGTCTGTTTCCAAATCTTAGTTATAGTGAATTGTGTATGCACTTAATTTATGTGTCTCAGCTACTAATAGTACTCTTTTTGTTGGTACTGTTTATGTTGGACAATACTACTTACCCTGCCTTACCTGGAAAGCCATCAGTGTTTTTATCACTATGTGCTGGATCTACTAAAAAAATCAGAAATGGAAAATCAGGGAAGGCTATTGATATCCTGTTGATTCACCTCATAAAAGCCCCTCAAATCTGAAGATTGCTAGTCTGTGTTTACCCAGAGTGATGAGCTGTTTCTCTGTGAAAACTGAAAAGGCCAGTTCCTAAGATTCTGTACCAGAAAGTTTGCCTCTTATTCCCAATTCCTATTTTTAATCAGGCAGAATGACACTCCCATATTTATTAGTCCAAAATGAATTCTCTCTCTCTCTCTCTCTCTTTCTATTACTTATTTCTGTATTTAGCTTTTACAAAAGTTTGGAAGAACCCCATGGGTCCTTGATTTCATGGTCTTGAAAAACTTCCTTAATAAATATTTGCAAAGGATTTAGCTATCCAATTCAAAAGCAGTTGGATATGACAAAAGTAGATACATACCCACAAATATCTCAGTGTTTTTAAAGTATTTTGCTCTATAAGGAAATACCTTTCTGAGTCCTCAAAAGATATTATTCTAAACCTAAGTTCCCCCATTTAATAAATGACTATATTTATTGAGCTCCCTTTATAAGCAAGATTCTATGTTAGGTGAAAAATACACCATAGCAATAAAAAATAAAAAAAATAAAAACCATGGCTGCTATTATCATGGTAATCACGGAGTAGTGGGGAAGATAGATAGCAAAGAAATATGCATGCAATGATCATTTATGAGGTAGAAGAACAGCAAGATAAATAAATGGATTACACAACAAAAGAAAGTACTAATACTCTATTGATACTCTGGAAGCTCAAAACCTAGGCTGAGTTAATGCAATCCATATAAATCCTGCAGCTGAACAAGTATCCTAAATAATAAGGCAGAAAGGAACACAGTGATGAATTAAACTTCATTCCTTATATCTAAGAACTAATGATTTCTGTGGAAGAGAACAAAAGCCAGCTTTATGGAGAAGATGGCATTTAGATGGAAACAGAGTAAGGATGATAAAGAAATGTGGCAAAGGACACTAGCTGCTAGGCAGAAAGTATAGCTTTCCGATATAACCCTTATTTTATGCCCTTGGATTCCAGAACTAATTTGCTTTGTTTACATGCTTCACTATCCTTGGTGCTTGCTGATGACTGCCCTTCACCTAAAAAATGTGCCTGGGGTGGGAGATTAAAAGAGCAAAAACTATCCTATCTATCAAGATTTTCTCTTATCAGTAAGATTTATGTAAACATTTAAGAAACTGTTACAAATAACCCCAAATTTGGAAGCTAATGAAACTTGAAAAAAAAATGATACCTATCAACATTTAATAATGTTTACTAGTAGTCTAACTGGTATTCAGGGAATCCTATTGATCCCCTTAACTTAAAACCTATGTGAGGCACTTCCATTTAGACCTCACCCATTTTTCTCTAACTTGTGCTGTATTGGTTCTATTTCTTCAGCTGATAGTAGACGCAAAAAAGTCAATTTTGTTATTTTTATTAAAAACATATATGTGAGCATTATATAAGTTTAGGATGTCTAATACATATATGCATGCATTCTATAAGATTTGCATGTAAAATGAAATTCACCAAGTAATTAAAGTAAAAAGTTTGGGGCTGGGGGAAGAGGTGGATAATTAAATGACTTAAGAAAACTTGAGTTTTATATACTTATAGTGTACTTATTAACAAGATTCTATTACATCTCAAGAATTGGCAACTTATCCATAAAACTTAATTGTTACTATCAAACTGGAAAGACAATACTCAAGCAAATTTTCAAACATTAAAATTTATGTTCTTTCATTATCAAAACATTTCTGCAGAAGACATTTTATTAATAAAAATAGAGCTTGCATGTGCAAATGTACACTGATGTGTGAGTACTTATCTTGTTCTTTGTATTAAACGATATCTTGTCTTAAAACAAAGAAGCACATGTAGTACTATTGTAACTAATAAATCATGTATGAAAAATGTGGATGATGGAATTATATATCAGTAGTGCATTCCTGTATAATTAGATATATTTTCTTCAGTTCTTGAAGACCATCTTATGACATTTTTGTTTTAAAAGTTCATTCATAATGTAAATGAGTAATGCATTTCTCACGATTGAGACTCTGAACTCTAATGTCATGTCATGATGATGGGGCTGTCATAAATGCAAGAAGGGAGATGAAAACTAGAGGAATTACTCCCCCTGCCAAATGTTATTTAAAAAATCACTGTAGATTATCATTGGACAAACACTGCTTATTTTTACAATTTATAGTGATTAAATTTCTAGAAGGTCAGAGGTACCTTCTATTTGTTGATTTACCCTAGGAAAGAATAAATTTCAATTTTACTCATTCTACATGAAAAGTAGAATAACAATTTATTTCTGAAAGGACATTTAGGAAAGTAAAGCTCTAAAACACATAAACTACTGGATAATTCTTAATAAAAGCACCTTTTCAGGATTAAATAGCTATTTTAAAAGAAAAGACATATTTTCAAGTTTGAGTTTATTCGACACAATTATGAGCAGCATCAACTATTTTACAAAGAATGCATTGCTATGAAATGGTTCCGCAGTATCTTAAAATATATAGTTGTTAATGTAATCTCCTTATTTTAAATTTCTTAACTGGTAGTCTTTTATAGAAAGCACCCTTTATGATACAAAATATATGTTCAGTAAATATCTGTTGATGTATTAATGGAATTTGTTTAGTTAAATTGTTTTACTACTATCTTCTCAGCTTGTTCTTTTTTCCTATCAGAAATATAAGGGTTCGTGTTTGCCTTTCAGGAATCAGAGAATAATAAAATGTATCTCTAATCCTTCTTATTAAACTCCTTTTTTATGTTGCTAAATTATACATAAGAATAGCCCTAATCCACCCCAAAGTAATCAAAGCAAACCCCCAGGGATAGTAGAATAAAATCTGGGATCCTATATTTACACATACAATAAATAGTACGGTATGTGAAATTTTAATAACTAAGTGTCCAGTTTGTGGGAGTGTCTAAAATGAAATAGAAGCCTTATATGTATACTTGGTGCTACATGAATATATAATACAGTCTACTTGAAGAACTCATTTATCAATGTATCTTTCTTCCTCAAGATTTTCAATATACTAAGTTTTAATATCAACACATATGTGCAGGTTGTCACACACATCCACACACATCCACACACACAGACACACACACACACACACACACACACACAAGCCAATTTATATGAGGAAAAATAAATATTACAAATATCATAAATTTTTTTCAGCTGAGAGACCAGAGAAAAATGGATTCCTACTCATTTCTACCCCAAGCATATGTTATAGATACTTATGTATTTCCCATTCCTAATATTAATGTCTTTCCTTAGGCCCATATGCAAATAGATATACACTTTTAGGAGAAAGAAACTAAAATAAATGTGTATACATTGTTTTGAGCAAAATCAAATACTGTAATGCTCCTCAATTTTTAAAAACTCTCTCTCTCTCTCTCTCTCTCTCTCTCTCTCTCTCTCTCTATATATATATATATATATATATATATATAATAGTATTGAATTAGATTATAAAAATAGTGGTCATTTATATTTATTCATAGTTACTGAAGAACATGTACCTTATAATAATTTGATTGGTGGGTGTGATGATGAGCTCATGAAAATGTATATACACTATTCTACAGTACAAAATATGTGGTTTGGTATAACAGCTTTTCCACTTATTAATCTTGAGCAAGTTAGTTGTCTGTTCTCAGTTCTAGGTTTTACAATTTTAGAAGTGAAAAAAAAGGATAATAGCATATTCTTTATAGATGTACTTTTATCTATTGATACAGTAATACTGGGTAACAAACTACCCCAAACTCAATGGCTTAGATACAGTGGTCGGAAAACTCATTAGTCAACAGAACCAAATATCAACTGTACAATAACTAAAATTTCTTTTGAGAACCAAATTTTTTATTTTTTATTTATTTTATTTATTTTATTTTTATTTTTTTAAATATATTTTATTGATTTTTTACAGAGCAGAAGGGAGAGGGATAGAAAGTCAGAAACATCGATGAGAGAGAAACATCGATCAGCCGCCTCTTGCACGCCCCCTATTGGGGATGTGCCCGCAGCCAAGGTACATGCCCTCGACCAGAATCGAACCCCGGAACCTTCAGTCTGCAGTCCGACGCTCTACCACTGAGCCAAACCGGTCTTGGCGAGAGCCACATTTTTTAAATTTAAACTTCTTCTAATGCCATTTCTTCAAAATAGACTCACCCAGGCCATGGTATTTTGTGGAAGAGCCACACTCAAGGGGCCAAAGAGCTGCATGTAGCTTGCGAGCTGCAGTTTGCTGACCACCTTAGAATAATCACCTTTTGTCATCCCTAAGGAGTGTATTTGGACATCTATGTGGGTGGTGCTGCTAATATGGACTGTGATTGGGCCATTATGTATGGTTCTTTTATGTATAATTGTAATCAGCTGGCAGGTCAACTGAGGGCTGGCTGGTTGAAGATACCCATAGCTGGGACTATTAATTTCTGCTTCCCATGATCACTTTTCCTGGAATAGACTTCCTTTCCTCTTTCATTTAGAATACTTCTTTTTTTAAAATTTCTTTATTGATTAAGGTATTACATATGTGTCCTCATCCCCCATTACCCCTTCCAACCCCCCCACTCATGCCCTCACCCCCCCACCCCCCGGTGTCTGTGTCCATTGGTTAGGCCTATATGCATGCATACAAGTCCTTTGGTTGTTCTCTTCCCCTTACTCCCATCTTCCCCAACCTTCCCTCTGAGGTTTGACAGTCAGTCCTTCTCTGTCTCTGGATCTGTTTTTGTTCATCAGTTTATGTTGTTCGTTATATTCCATATATGAGTGAGATCATGTGATACTTATCTTTCTTTGACTGGCTTATTTCACTTAGCATAATGCTCTCCAGTTCCATCCATGCTCTGGTTTAAAGCAGCCACGTTTTTCTCCTTTTGCTTCTTCTTCCTCTTCTTAAAGAATACCTTTTAGCATTTTATATAATATTGGTTTGGTATTGATGAACTCCTTTAGCTTCTTCTTTTTTGTGAAGCACTTTATCTCACCTTCAATTCTGAATGACAGCTTTGCTGGGTAGAGTAATCTCGGTTGTAGGTTCTTGCTATTCATTGCTTTGAAAACTTCTTGCCACTCCCGCCTGGCCTGGATAGTTTCTGTTGAGAAATCACTGACAGTCTTATGGGTGCTCCCTTGTAGGTAATTGTTTTTCTCTTGCTGCTTTTAATATTCTCACTTTGTTTTTTTCTCTTAGCATTTTAATTATGATGTGTCTTGGTGTGCTCCTCTTTGGATTTCTTTTGTTTGGGGTTCTGTGTGCTTCTTGGACTTGTAAGTCTATTTCTTTCACCAGGTAAGGAAAATTTTCAGTCATTATTTCCTCAAACAAGTTTTCTCTATCTTGCTCTCTCTCTTCTTCTGGCACCCCCATAATTCTGATGTTGGTACACTTGAAGTTGTTCCAGAGGATTCTTACACTATTCTCAAATTTTTGGATTCTTTTTGCTTTTTGCTTTTCCAGTTGAGTGTTTTTTGCCTCTTGGTGTTTCAAATCTTAGACTTGATTCTTGCATTCCTCTAGTCTGCTGTCGGGTCTCTGTATAATATTTTTTATTTCAGTCAGTGTATGTTTAATTTCTAGTTAGTCCTTTTTATATCCTCGAGGGTCTCACTGAATTTATTGGCCTTTTCTAAGAACCTCTTGAAAAACCTTATAACCATGGTTTTGAACTTTATATTCAGTCATTTGTTTTCCTCCATTTCTTTCACTTGTGATCTTTTTCTTTGTCTCTGTATTTTTGATGCTTTCCTGAGTTGGTACAGTAGCTTTATGTGGTAGATGTCTCGCTCTCCCCTGTTACCTAAGGTGAACACTCTTGGTGTACCCCTTTGTGGGCTGTGTGTACAGCCTTGTTGCAGTTAAGTCTTGATTGTTGTTATCACTGGGAGGAATTGACCTCCAGGCCAATTGGCTGTGAGGGTCAGCTGTGATAACTCTGGGAGACAGCCTTATGCGACAAGATTTGCAAAATTGCACAAGCCTCTGTGCTCAGCTTGGATGGGGCAGTTTCAGGGTGGAGCCAACAGCCTTGGCTTCCAGTCATCCCTGCCCCATGAGGTTACTGGGTCTCTGTGAGGCAATTGCTTCAAGCACTTCTGAGAGGAGGGTGCCTTCAAGCTTTGCTGGCTGCCAAACAGTCCAGTTTCTCCCCCAATGAATCCAGACTCCCACATTCTTGCCAGATACTGGGGTTCAGTGCAGTCAGAACTGGGGTTCAGAGCCACCCAGAGCCCTTGTCTCCTTACCACTAGATCAAGCCAGTGGCCCACATAACAGTCTGTCCTTTATGCACGCACTCAAGTGCGCACCTCCAGACCTCTGTCTTCGCTGTTCCCCTGAGATTCCACCTTACAGTTCAGATCCCCCCCCCCCGTATGGGACTGGGGTTTACTACAGTCAGAACTGGGGTTTAGTGCAGTCTGGAGCTTTTTTTTTTTCTCCTTCCCACTAGAGCATGCCAACCAGGCACTTAGCTGCCCTGTCCTCTCTGGCCGCGTCCTTTCCTCACGCATGCCCCTCTCCCTACCTAAGGCTTTGCAGCTCCTCTGATTCTCTGTATGCATTCTTCTTTCCTTCTAGTTGTAGAATCTCCAGTCAGCCAGCTTCCCTGTGGTTCTGGATGATGTCTGATTTGTCTTTTAGTTGTAGTTTTGAAATTGTTGTGAGAGGCAGCAGTCTAGGTGTTCACCTATGCTGCCATCTTGGTTTCTCCCCTAGAATACTTCTGTGTGAACAGAGGACACAAAAGCCTAGGTTGGATCTGGCACACTATTATATCTATGATTTTCTCTTGGCAAAAGCAAATCACCAGTTGGCTCTGGATTCTAGGAGTGGAGCATAGAATTTACCCTTTAAAGAAACAGTAGAAGATCCCCTGTCAAAAGAGAAGTGGATAATTTGGGTGTTATGTAAATAATCTATCATTATATGATTGTATAAGTTTTAAGAAAAAAAAATAATTATTTACAATACTGTGGCTTCCCAATACCCATCCTTTATTATCATAGTTTATGCTTTGACAATTTTAGTGCCCAACAAATGTTTTACCATCTTCACTTAATAAGACCACTTAGTTTAATATGAACATGAACAGAGGTATGCTAGAAGTTCTGAATAAAACTTTATAAGTACTGAAGGAAAACACCTTGATGTATTTTTCTCAGCCTTCTAAGTATCTCAGGGGAAGGGGCTTCAGAATCTGTATTTTTAAAAAGGTGTCCCAATAATTCTTAAGACCAGAAAAATATTTCCTTTGGGAAGCTGAAAATACAGTAAATATCAATGAACCTAAATTAAGATAAACTTAATTCATTTTAAATTGTGTGACCATTAGTAAATTGATTAATCACACAAGACTTCATATTTTTATGCTCTAACATAATAATAATAATAATAATAATAATAATAATAATATCTGGTTTCTTGCCTTTCATCTAATTTTCAAATGAAAAATATATTTGAAAACTTTTAAAAACATTTATACAAATAAAAATATCATTTTTCCCATGCTTATGATTGCTGCTAATACCCATCCATTTATTTTTCTCAACCTTTATAGAGTTGGTTGATAGCTGTGGCTTTCTATTGTTCTGTTTTGTTTAGAAATTCAAGTGTGTGATTTCATAATCCTAAGAATTAATTTTGAACAAGTAGGACATACAAAATGTAAAATGCTAATGAATATCAGAGATTGTGTGCTTTCTGAATAAATGTATTTGTGGCTTTTCCTAAAAAGTCATAAACTTTTGCCTAAGTGTAATAGCTATAAAGGTGATTTTTTAAAACATTTATATGCCATGCAGCACTGTCAAAATAAAACATTTATTTTTCATTGATAGAAGGTAAGTTATAGAACCATTTCTTTTCCTGCTGAAATATTACCAATTAAATAAAACATGAACTCTAGAAAGAGTTTTTACTTTCATTCCTCTGTTTGGATTTCAGAACTCTCTGTTCTCTCACCTAAACCATATTCCAAACTGATTCTTAGCTTGTGTACTTTCATGCATTCTTGCACTTTGAATTATAAGACAAACCAAATTTTTGAATAAGATAGAATGCCAGGAAGATCAGTACTTAAGGCTGGGTTCACTAGACAGATTTTGATCTTCATCAATGTGAGGAGAGTTATAAATAAAGTCTTTTGCTAATAAATAATAAGAAAATAAGATGGGAGGTCCATAATGGAACTCATTATGTTTAGCATGAATAAATGAAAATAACATTGAATATTATATTCCCAATTTAATCAAATTCAATATATCTGGATTATTAGTACTGAATAAATAATGAAATGTTTTATTTTCTACCTAACAGATATTTAATCCATTCTGGAATAGATGACTGATATTTCTATTTCTCTAAAACTTCATCTTTGTTGGTAATAGAAACCTATGTCAAAACTTTTCAATACTTCTTTGATTCCTCTCCATCTTTCCCTAATAATAGGAAAGGAGAAGAGCCCACGTTTCTGCACATGTGTGCTCTGGCCGGGGTAGGCAAAGGGAAGGCCTGTGAGGAGTGCCTCTGCACTTGCCTTGGATCCCTGGGGAGCAAGAGCATGCTGACAGAGGACAGTGTAATAACTGTCTTCTTCATCTGGAGCTCATCATGGTCGCAGGGGAAAAAAGAAAAGAAAAAATACCAATTTGCAAAAGATACATCATTTCTAAAGTAGAGTAAAAAGAAAACAACAACCGGGAAGTTTGATATATGTATATCTCTGAGGTGTAACTGTGTTGGAATCAGGGGTGAGCACTGGGCACTTGTACATCAAAAGAGGAATAATTAATGTATAAACTGTTCTAAATTCCTTATGATCTCTGAAATTATTGTCTTGGGGGAATTTACCTTTCCAGCTGAAAAAATAGATCTTGAATTATTATGAATATTTCTAAAATTCCAAGGTAAGAAATCAGTCCTTTAAACTGAAATGAAGCCCTCTGACAGCATCTGAGTTGAGGGTCTGATGTGAAGTGTGAAGGTGTACGCAGGGTTTTTCTGTTTTTCAGAAACATCGGTGAGCAGAATCTGTGCTAAACTATTCTGAATTGAGATCAGGATCCCAACTTTGTTGCAGGAGGCTTGGTAAAATTGGTGATCAGGAACAAATTTTACCATGTTAGGGACACACAGGTTTTATGTGTGGGGTATCTGACATTTCTATGAAAATGGAGTTTGAACAAGAGAAAATAATCTGCAGTATTTCATGTTGGAATTGCTATGAAAGTGAGCACACCCTAAACTACTTGCAGGCTTTTCATTTTTTAATCTAGAAAATAATGATATAAATTCCTTATATTGCAAAGGAATTTAATAAATCTGTTTTATTTATTTATTTATTTATTTATTTACTTATAAAATATATTTTATTGATTTTTTTGCAGAGCAAGAATGGAAGAGGGATAGAGAGTTAGAAACATCAATGAGAGAGAAACATCAATTAATTGCCTCCTGCACAACCCTTACTGGGGATGTGCTTGCAACCAAGGTACATGTCCTTGACCAAAATTTAACCTGGGACCTCTCAGTCCACAGGCAGACACTCTATCCACTGAGCCAAACCAGCCAGGGAAAATCTGTTTTGTTTTAGTGAACCCTCTATGTGTTGGTAAATAAGTATTATTTTTAGCTGCAAGACCATTCTTTCATGGCATCATGTTTTACGTAAGGAGATGTGTATGTTCACATGTGCATGCATGTGTGTGTGTGTGCATGTGCACTTAGAGAGTGGAAAGGTCAATAAGAAGAATTTTGCTATAGCTTCTAGTAGCCAATTGTGTTTTTGCAAGAGGAGAATAGAGATTTGTCCTTCATGTCCCTGCATATCCTATATAATAAAAGGCTAATATGCAAATAAACTGAATAGTGGAACAATCAGAGTAACCAAACAACTGAACAATCAGTTGCTAAGATGTGTGCTGACCTCCAGGGTATGTGCACAGAACATGGCGGGCATTGGCCACGGCAGTATGGTGGAGCAGGTGAGTGGGTGTGCCAGACCAAGGCAGGTGAGTGGGTGTGCCAGACCAAGGCAGGTGAGTCGGGGTGCCAGACCAGGTCAGGTGAGTGGGTGTGCCAGACCAAGGCAGGTGAGTGGGGGTGCCAGACCAAGGCAGGTGAGTGGGGGTGCCAGGTGAGTGGGGGTGCCAGACCAAGGCAGGTGAGTGGGTATGCCAGACCAAGGCAGGTGAGTGGGGGTGCCAGGTGAGTGGGTGTGCCAGACCAAGGCAGGTGAGTGGGGGTGCCAGACCAAGTTTTGTATCATTGGAGTGAGCCTCTGCTGATTATGGAAAATTCTTTGCTTTCACATGCTATGGTCCCACTCAGCACTTGCACCACTGCTGGTGCCAGAGCCTCCTCTCTCACCCACTGCCAGTGCCGGCCCTGCTTTCACCTGCACCAGGCACTGTAGCCACTGCTTGTACCCACTGTTGGTCCTTGGTGCTGGTCCCAATTGTTTGGCACTATCAGCGGGTGTAGTGGAGGATGCTGGCCCTGATTGCCCATCAGGGCTTCTCTACTTCCCCCTGCTCCTGAGGGGAGATTGGGGCAGCAACTGCTGCTCACACCCACTGATGGCACCAAACCAAATTGCTGCATGCCTTCAGTGGCTGCAAGTGGGGCCTTCACCATCAGGGCATGGGAGTGGTGGCAGTGGGAGTGGGGCCGCTGACATATAGGGGGCCAGGGGCTGTGGCAGGAGGGGCCAAGCAGGGGCACAGATGTTGGGCCAAGCCCTGCCCCTGTACCTACTGCAGTCTCAAGACCCACAGTTTCTTTCAAGGTGCATGGATTCACGCACTGGGCCCCTAGTATATTTATCTTTACCTGATTTGAGAAAAAAATTGTGATTCTAAAAATAGAGGAATCACATGAAAGAGCTCATTCATCAATAATTTTATAGCTTTATAGAGAGTCAAATCTTTCTGTGGTACCTTGCTGTTGTCTCTTTATTTCTCTACATCATTGGACAATTAGATTATTTGATGTTTTTAAAGTAGCTGTAAGCACAAAAGTATCTACTCTTTTTAAAATATATATGCATTTTTATTGATTTCAGAGAGGAAGGGAGAGGGAGAGAGAGAGTGACACTAAAGATGAGGGAGAATCATTGATTGGCTGTCTCCTATATGCCTCACAGTGAGGATCAAGCCAGCAACCCAGGCATGTGCACTGACCAGGAATCAAACTGTGACCTCCGGATTCATAGGTTGAGGCTAAACCACTGAGACAAGCCATTTTGGCATCTACTATTTATTATAATAAATTCTCATCAAGCTGTAAACTATCTAGAAAATTGTTCAAATCTATTAAGAACTCTGATGATCTTTTCTACAAATGGTTTTAATTTATGTAGAAGCTGATATAAAAGAATTAAATTGAATATAAAATCAGTGCTCCTAAGTTATACCAGGAGCTATCATTGTTGAACATCAAAGGGAAAAAAAAAGTTTTAAAAAGATACTGCACTTACATTTTTAAATAATTAAAAATAAAAAAGTAATTTTATTTAATCTTTATTTTTACAAAAGTATTAGATATGTCTCCTTTTCTCCCCATTGACCTCTCTTAGCCTTCCCCAGACCTTTACTATCCTACTGTCTGTGTCAATGTGTTATGCATAAAGGCATACAAGTTCTTTGGTTGATCTCTTCCCACCCACTCATCCACACCACATCATAGATCCAGAGACATAGATTGACAAGAAACTGACTATCCAATCTTTAAAAAAGTTTTTAAATGTCTATATTAATTCATTAAAAATAAATCAAATACTGAGTGGTTAAGCTGTGAAAGGCACTCCATTGGGCATAAAGACTCAGTGAAGAATCAGCCACTATCTCTTTCCTCATGGGTTTTTAAATTTAGTTGTGAATAATGAAATCTACAGAGTCAAATATAATATAAACTACACATGTCATTACTATAAGAGGGGCATCATTAGACTAAATAAACAAATATCGATTAATAGAGAGAAGTTCCCAGAGGAAGGGTAATTTAAATGTTTGGGTGCTCTATAAGAGTTCCTTTATAGGACAAGGAAGAAGGAAAGAAAAAAATGCATTTCCAGCTGAAGGTATAGCATTTACCAAGGATCAAAGGAATCAGAGTCTTAAGAAATAAAAACAAAACAACACTGAAAAGAATTCAGTAGGCTACAAGATAAAAGAGCAAGTTAAACATATCAAAAATTGAGATGTGGCTATTTAACAATATCTTAGGAGATGGAATAAGGTAGTGATGGGCAACCTTTTGGGCTTGGTGTGTCAAAATTCACCAAAACAAAAAAACAAAACAAAACAAAAACTGAGCATAACTTGGGTGGTGTGTCACTTTGAGGAAAAAGCCATAATTTTGGGATATTTATAGTTTAAATAACAAAAATGTATAATTGTAATATATAAGTGTATTTAATAAACCAAAAACTAATTATTTAACTTACCTGCTTAGTGACTTCTTTGTTCACCTGTCAGTCGTTTTCTTTTATTGGTCTTGATATTATTTAACTTGTGTAGGGTGACGTGAACTAAGATAAGGAGGGGGGTGTATTTTTTAACTAACCTGCCTATTAGTGACTTTTTTGTTGCTGAATTTGATTGGCTAAACCTTCAATTGAAGGTTGGTATTTTGTACACTACAAGCTCAACTTCATCTGTCAATCTGTTTCATTTGTTGGTTTTGATATTATTTAACACTCAGAATAAGGTAAAAGTATGTAGAGAGGAAAATTATGAGTAAAGCCATTGCTATATTTTTCAGTATGCTGAAAGTGTCTGGTAATCAGCTCCAGGCACTCCAAATTTCCTGTTAGTAGTGGCACTCCTCTTGATTCTCCAAGCGGCACCTTTCCAGATTCTCAAGCTTTGCCTCAAGTCGACAAACACCTAAGCCCAGATGCTGTCTTGAAATTCTGCAAGTTGCATCTCCAAATCATCAAGTTGCATCCATTGGAAACCATTTAAGTCCAAACTACTGTAGACTACTACATCAGGATACTTAATTATTTTTATGGTCTGTTCTAGGCTTCTAAATTGATTAAATATATCACTGAACTGGTCAAGTAATGAGTCTAAATCATGCTGGTATTTCATATGCAAGGGTTCCATTTCATTTTGTACAGCTGCACTGTCCTTCTCAAAATACTTTGCTACTCAAGGAAAATAGTTATAAGTTTTAGTTTCTACAATTCACTTGGAAATTTTAAATTTATTTTCAAAAGCTTTTATGTATCCAAACATAACATCAATACTTTTGCCAAAACCTTGTAACTTTAAGTTCAGTTCATTAATATGAACAGAGAGATCTGTAAAAAATACCAGGGTGTTGAGCCACTTATCATCATTGAGCTGAGAAAAGTTTCCCAGATCCTTATCCTCAAGAAATATCTTAATTTCTTCAAAGCACTCCACAAAGCGCTAAATAACTTTGCCTTGGCTCAGGCATCTTACATTATTGTACATTAGCAGTCCACTATAGGTGGAATCAACCTCCAGTAAAAGTGCAGAAAATTCTCGCTTGTGAAGGGGTCGAGCAGCTATTAAATTAACTATTTTTGTAACAACTGACATTAAGTCATTTAAGTCGGTGAATCCTGCCTTGGCACATAAAACCCCCCATTGGATAATACAATAAAAAGGCACAATCAGATGTCCAATAGCTTCCATAAACAATTTGACAAATCTGACTTTTTTCCCCACCATGTTTGGTGCCCCATCTGTCATCATTGACACAACTTTAGAGATATTAATGCTTAGGTTATGGAATGTTTGTATAACAACCTTACATATTTTGTTTCCTGATGTACTTTTGGCACTGATACTAACTTTATCAACTCTTCTCTCATTGTGAGACCATCAGAATATCGACCAATAATGGCCAACTTATCATGTGATGTGACATCAGTAGTTTCATCAAGAGAGATAGAAAATTTTTACAATTACTTATGTCTCTCTGTAATTAATGTTGTATGTTTGTATTCAGTCTCATTATTTGTTTTTTTATGATATTTCTACTGAGTGGTAACTCAGATATTCTCTTAATAATTGCATGAAATAAAACTGGTGCACATCTTAGGAGAGTTTCTTTAATAAATTCTCTTTCACTGAGTGCTTTCCCATGCTGAGCTATGGAGTGAGCAATGCTCAAATTTGCAGATGTTAAATTTGTAGAGCCTTTTATAAATTTAAGGATGGAATTAGATTGGCTCTTATAAAGGTATAGCTGCCTGAAAATATATTCTTTTCTTTCATCCTGACTTTTTTTCAAGAGCTGGGAATGATTAGTTTCAAAACGTCTACCTATATTCCATATTCTGTTTACTACCATTTCAGTACATAGATGCAAAATGATCTGCCATTTTTATCTATAATGCCATACATCTCAGTCCATGTCTCTTGAAAGGGTCGGCTACTGCTACTACCACTTCCTTTACTTAACCTATTTTTTTTTTTTGGCTTCTCTATCAGGAGGGCAATGACAGAAGATAGAAATAGAGATAGCCTGTTAGCCCTGTAGGCAATTGGGGGTTAACTAGCCTAACTGAGCATAAGATGGCCCATGTAACTGTCTTTTAGAAAAGGTCAGGGTTAATAAGCAGAAATAGGGGTTAAAAAGGATGCACAACAGTAATAGTGGTGAAATGGAGTCTGCACTATGCTGCAAAATGGCATTCCTTTTATAAATTAAGATGACTGCCAATATTTCTAATGGCGGGAAAAGGCACCCATAGCACAGGCCCTTGCCTCTCCCTGCCTCCCCCTCACTTATCTCAGTAATGATGGTCAATTAGAAATCCATGACACCCCTTAACAGTAGATCAGATGATGGTTGCTGTGGTTATGTGGCTACTGGTAATGGCAATCACAGGGCCCCCAGAGATGTGTCCCCCACGGCATTCCATTGCTCTCTGCTCTGCAGGCCGGAAGTGAGGTCAAAGATCCCCTAATGGCCTAACTGGAAATCCCAGAACTAGATGCGTTATGCTGGAGTTCTGTTGTTTTGGCCTAGAGTCCTCCCGCACAGAGTGTCTACACTACAGCAAATGTTTCATCCTAGGTTACTGCACCTGGCCATGCAGTAGCCGAGGATGAAGCATCCTTCTCGGCATGTGGCCCCATACTTCTCTGTATGTGACCGCATGCGGCCTCGTGTCATCGAAAATGGCTACACGTGTCAGTGCTGACAAGGTTCGCCATCACGGAAATCAGGTGTTTAGAATCAGTAGGGAGTGAGTGAACACTTCAAATTAGAGTAGTGATATCATTAGATGTGTACTTAAAGAAAAAGGAAAAGAAAAAGTCTCTTGCAGTCATGAGATGGGGAGAACTGAAATGAAACAAGACTGGATAAAAAGAGACTGAACTTAGTAGATAGATAGATTCAAGGATGGCATTTTCAGTTATCATTTAGTCAACCCAGTGTTTGATGGTTCAAATCATGGACTAGAAGCATAGAGAAAGCAGTTATGTTTGTATGAGGAGATGAAGTTCAGTTTTAAGCATTACGAATTTGAGAATACCTTTAGGATAGGTTCATGGGACAGAGTTGAAAGGCATCAGTGTGGAAAATAGTTACTGTCAACTCAGAGATTGAGGGGACCTGCCCTGACAGTATGGCTCCATTGGTTGTAGAATTGTCTTGTATACCAAAAAGTGGCTATTTCCATTACAGGTCAGGGTATATACCTAGGTTGTGGGTTCAATCCTGCTCAAAGTGCATGTGAGACTCACCTGGTTGATACTTCTTCTCTTTCTTCTTCTTTTTCTCTTCTTCTCTTTCTCCTCCTCCACTCTCCCCCCGCTCCTTTCTCTTTAATAAAAAATAAAACTGACTACTTGTTAGCCAGACCTTCCTATAGCTGAAGTAAGAGCAGGTAAAGCAAACCATCAACATTTAACTAGTTCTCCTCCAGGCTATGGATGGGCAGAAATGAACAGGAAACTGGTAGGGTTTCTCAAATTCTTTTTTCCTCTGTCTCTTAATCTTCTGATATAGATGACCTGGGTTGTCTGTTGCTTTCAGACTTAACAGTACTATATTGTGTTTTTGTCTGACCTAAAAGTCCTAGGTAGTCTATTGTTTTATATTTAACTTGTAGCAGCAAATGTAAGAGTCCCATGTACATGATCTGAAGTCCCCACCCTGCTTTTTATAAACATTTTTAAGTATCTTGTGGCTTCAATTCCAATTGGCAGAAATCTAACTAATATCAGCTTAAAACAATAAAGGTAATTATTTATTGAATGCAACTGATATGTGCAAAAAGTGGCCTTGAGAATATGGGATTCAGTGATGTCATCAAAGAGCAATTTTGTTTTGCCTGTTTTTCATACATTTATTTCAACTACCTTTATTCTCAGGCAGACTCAGTGAGGAGACAGAATAAATGACTGCTGGAAGCTTTAAGCTTAGCATGTTGTCATAAATCTGGTTACTATGGTTGCAATTAAAAAGCACAATTCCTTTTGTTTTCTTTGATGGTGACCTATTGTTGTTTATTTAACATTTGTCTTTAAAAACTCTTAGGACGTTCTCTGTAACTCTCTACAATTTCATGATGATTTTGAGTCAAGTGTTTTTGTCTTTATTTTTGTTTTTTGAGCAGGATGCAAGGATGATTTCTTTTCCAGGTTCTCCTCCATGTGGATTCAAAGAATGAAGCCAGGGACAAAAGGAGATGGGTGGAAAGGGTGGAAATTAATTGGAAACAAGTACAGACTCCCAAGTGGGGAGGGGGATACCAAGGGGTGAGCCACTACGCCCCTTTTTCTAAGGTTTATTTGCAGTTCTTTATTTCTTGATACTCCCTTCTGATTAGTCACTATAGCAGCTTCAAAGCTCAAACCCCACGTGGGGCTCCCCTTGTTTTCTCCACCTCAGTGGTAGAATTCTCTATCTCTTGTAAAAATCCGTTTTCTTCTTTATCCCATTTGTCAGCATTTCTCTATTGTCTGTGAAAGTTTGTTTACTCTTTCTCCCCAGACCCTGTGGTTTTCCCCCCATCTTCTGTGAATGGATGTCTTCCTCCTTTCTTACCCTGTGGCATCTTTTGTTCTCTGTGAAATAATGCCTTTTTGGCAGCTCCAAGCCCCCAACCAACCATGCCTTTCTCCCCATGGACCCCTAATTCCTAAAACTCCCTAAGCCTGCCTATTTCACCCCTAAAAATTCCTTTAAATCTTTCTTGTTATGAATATTTTCTTAAATTTTTGTGCCAGACACTTTGCAGGTTCTTTAAGTGTGAAGATGAATATTATTCAGGACTGGGGATCATTTTCATATTATTACATTAGTAATAACTTCACTTCTATTTTCCTCTATTCTTTTCTGGAAATCAAAATCAGGTGTAGTGGTAGAATTGTTTTATCATTTTCCATTTCATTTTTTTTTGGTTCTGTTTCCTAGCTAATAATTCCAAGTTTACATTTTATATTTACTATTTATTTATTTTTAAATTCTAATTAACTTTTTTTCCTTAATATCTAAAGTCTTCTAGAAAAGTGTTGTTGTTTTTCTGGGTGCATTATCTCTTTTTGAATGACTTCTGGGTTTTTCTCTCTTTCTCCACATTCTTTCCTTCCATTGTTCCTTTTTGTCTGGCTAAAAACTTAAACCTCTTACGATTCTTGGATGTCCTCTTACAGTTAAATGTCAGACCCTAAAAGTGAATGGAAAAATTCTGTATATGGACAGAAATGTTGTTGATGGATGGGTTTTACTTAGTGTTGATCAGATAGAGGCCCAGCTATTTCACTGGGAAATTGTGAAGAGCCATTATCTGTAGACCTTTGCTCTTCCATTTAGTCTGTATTCCTCTGTGGAATTCCTCAATCATTTGCTTAGATAGAAGAATCCTGTTTGCCTCTGCTCTGGAAGGCAGCATGACAAATAGAAAAAAGAGGCTTTCACACAAAGATACCTAAGATAGTTAGTATCATCCTAATATTTATAATCAGTATCCATGAAATCTGAAAAGGGAGCTAATCTTCAACTAATTATGCAGATTGTGAGTTACTTTTTGCATAACAAGTTAACCCCAACTTAGTGACTTAAAACAATAATCAACATTTATTATCTGTCACAGTTGGGGGGATTGAACATTTAGAAGCAGCTTTTCTGGGCAGTTCTGTCAGTGGTCTTTCAATGAGATTGTCATTAGATGTTTGCCAGGTTTCAATCATCTGAAGGCTTTACTGGAGCTGGAATATCTGCTTTCCAATGCTGTTTAGTGATGTAGCTGACAAGTTGGAACTGGCTGTTGGTAGAGGTCCTCCTTTCCTCTCCAAGAGGGGCTTTCGCCAGGGTTAGAGTGTCCTCAGAGGATGGTGGTTAGATTCTCACAAAACAAGTGATTTAGGGAACAATGTGAAAGTTGAAATTCCTTTAACAATCCAGCATCAGAATTATAACAGCCACTTCCACATTTTCCTATAAATCACATGTCAGTCCTGATTCAATGTGAGAAGGAACTCCTAATGGCGAGGTTCATTGGGGTACTCCTAAGAGAATGTCTACCACAAATCTGTCCAATATTCCCAACACATTTATTGAATAGACAGACTATCTTTACCCCACTGTATGTTTTTGCCTCCTTTGCCAAATATTAATTGACTATAAAGGACTGAATTTATTTCTGGGCTCTGTTCTGTTCCTTTGAACTATGCATCTGCTTTTATGTCAGTACAATGCTGTTTTGATTAATATGACTTCCACAAAGTTTGGTATCAGGTAACATGATTCCTCCATCTTTCTTCTTTCTCAAGATTCCTCTTGCTATATGGGATCTTCTGTGGTTCCATAATTTTTTTTTTTTGGAATATTTGTTCTATTTCTGTGAAATACTCCATTGGTATATTGATTGGACTTTCATTAACTCTATAGATTGCTTTGGAAAAATGTGGATATTATAATGTGTTAATTATTTTTTTTCCATGAACACATCATATGCTCTCACGTTTTTGTATCTTCTTCAATTTCTTTTCTTCAGCATCTTACGATTTTTTTTTTTTAGTATAGCTTTTTTACATCCTTGGTTAAACATATTCTTAGATATTTTATTCTTTTTGAAGCAATTGTGAATGAAATTGTCTTCTTACATACCCTTTCTGATAGTTCATTATTGGTGTATAAATATGATTTTTGGATATTTATTTTGGATTCTGCTGTTTTACTGAATTCATTTATCATTTTTAGAATGTTTTGGTGGAGTCTTTAGGGTTTTCCACATACACTATCATGTCATCTTCAAATAATGACAGTTTCACTTCTTCCTTGCCAATTTGGAGACCTTTTATTTTTTCTTATCTTATTTTTGTGCTTAGGAGTTCTAGTACTCTGCTGAATAAAAATGGTGAAAGTAGAAATACCTCTCTTATTCCCATTTTTAAAGGAAATACTTATAGTTTTGCCCATTTAGTATGATGTTAGCTGTGGCATGGAAATTAAATTAATACAAATGGTGGTGACACATCATTTTGAAAGTATGTGCCTTCAATATGTCATGAAGTGAATGGCATTTTACCTCCCTTATCTTGATCCTCAAAATTCATAACTCCAGAATAACTATGAAAAAAATTAGACACATTAAAATTGATGGACATTTATTCTACAAAATATGCTACCAGTGCTCAAATATTTTAAACTTTCAGGGTTATCAAAAACAAGGAAGTCTGAGAGTCACTCATGGAACAGAAGTGGCTAAGGGGATAAGGTGAGAGAATGACATGAGGTATCCTGAGGGTTTTTGGAATGAAAGAGAAAACCATTAAGTAGAAAAACTAATAAAATCTGAAAAGTATGCTATTTATTTAGTAACTAGAGATTCTGTGCATGGACTCTGACAGTAGGGTTGCTTGATTTGGCCAGCGATCAGGATTAATCAAGGGGGGTTGGTCAGCTGGGGGCGGGGGGGGGAGACTGCAGGACATTGGCAGGCTGGCCCCCTGATCGAGGCTGATTGGGGACTGGTAGTGGATTGCGGGAGTTTCACTGTCAGAGTGCACTGACCACCAGGGGACTGCTCCTGTGTTGAGTGTCTACCCCCTGGTGGTTGTGTGTATCATAGCAACTGGTCAACCAGTTGTTTGGTTGTTTGGTTGTTCAGTCATTTGGTGCATGTGTTTGAAAATAGAAACACATGCATGAAAATTCATTTGTTTCTTTATTTTGTTATCTACCTCATGATGTTATGATCCAAATGTATGCAAATGCATATATTTAAAAATAACAGTTAACAGATTCTAATAATAGTCATATCCTTTACTCATAGCCGGAAGTTATTACAAAGTTAGCCCCTAATCTATAGCAACTTTTAAAGAACTTTTTAAGAGCATAAGCAAAATAATCTTGTGATGATGATGTATCAATATAAAACATTTTACATAATTCTTAATTTAAATAAAATATTTATATGAGTAATATTATTGAATTATAAAATTATATATATATATATATATATATATATATATATATGCCTTTAGAAATACTGTATCATCTTTTTCTCTGATTGAATGTTTCTACCCCTTGGTTTTTTGTTAGTATTGTTAAAACTAACTTCTCCATTCTTAGTCACATTCTTGTCCAAGAGCTGCTAGTATTACATATTATTTCCTCTTAGGATTTTGATTGGTTCATTAGAGTTCTCCCTGATAACCAGAAGTAAGACTTTTAACTTTGTTTCAATAACTCTGAGTTTTTTAAACTGATTGGTAAGTTTTCCTTTACTGTCTAAAAGTCCTTCATTCATTTGTACCCAAATGTCAATTATGATACCATCTATTTTCTCCATTGTCATACCTCAGTAACAGTTATATAACATTTCATCCATATCATTTTAATTTTACACACATACACACCTCTTACGTTATTTTCCAGCTTGGGAGATATGTACTATTTTCTCTCAGATGCATGCTTCAACTCTACTTTGGATTTTGATATGGGAAATTAAAGTAGCATTGCTCTTTTTAGTAAACTTCTAGCATGTTTACCTCAGTTACATATAGACGAGGGGCCCAGTGTATGAAATTTGTGCACTGGGGGTGGATGATCCCTCAGCCCAACCTGCCCCCTCACACATACTGGAAGCTCTCTGGCCCAGGCTTTAGGCCTTGGACAACCAGCCATCACCCTGCAATGGGGCAAATGGCTGGCTCCATCCCAGCCCCTCCTTCCCACACCTCCAACCAGGGCCTTAGCCCCAGCTGGCTCACCCCCAGCTAGAACAGGCCTTGGCCCCATCCGCCCAGGCCCAGGCCACCTCAGACACATCCCGCCAGAATCCTCCAGGCCTGAGCCACCTCAGCCACGCTCCCCAAGATCCCCTGTGGCCCTGGTCACCTCAGACAAGTCCCTCTAGGCCCCGCCTTGGCCACGCTCCCCCAGTCCCTGGCAGCCTTGGCCATGTGCCTCCAGGCCCTCTCAGGCCTCCTCAGGCGCCCCCCCCCCAGGCCTGGGCTATCTCGGCCACGTCACCCCGTCACCCAGACAACCTCGGCCACACCCCCCATGGCCCGGGATGATTCTGCCATGCCTCTCCATCCTAGGCCTCCTCGGCCATGCCTCCTGTGGCCCAGGGTGCCTCGGCCACGCCCCCTGTGGCTCAATCCACCACAGCCATGCCCCCTCAGGCCCGAGCCACTGAGGCCATGTCCCCCCAGGCCCAGGCCACCACGTCCATGCACCCCATGGCCTGGGCTGCTGCAGCCATGCCTTCCCGTGGCCTGGGCCACCTTGGCCACGCCCCCAAGGTCTGGGCTGCTGAGGCCATGCCTTCCCGCAGCCCAGGCTGCCTCAGCCACATCTCCATGCTCCTGATTGGCTGGTGGGCTTGGCTGGTGGGCATGGCTTGTGGGCGTAGCGAAGGTACAGTTGAATTTGCATATTACTCTTTTATTAGATAGGATGTGTAACCAAGAATCCCAAGGCTTGAAAGCACAATTATTTTATTTGCTCATAATTTTGTTGGTCAGCATTTCAGCTGAATTTAATTAGTGGTTACTAGTCACTCTTAGGGTAACTTAGATGGCTTGGCTGTTATGGTTGCATGACTAAGTGTCAGTAATTTAATATGACCTTGTTCACATGTCTGAATTGGTTCTAGCTGTCATATAGATGTTGTGAAATTAATTAGGGTAGCAGAGGGTTTCTCACATGTTGATGGAAGAGTTTCAGCCAGAAATGTAAGAGGAACAGCCCCAATATGTAAGTATGTTTTAAACTTCAGTTTGTATTATATTTGCTAATCTTTCATTGGTCAAAGCAAATATCAAGGCTAAATGTCAATGTGGAAGGGGACTACAAAGGACAAGGATACATTTTCTATTAGATGAATGTCATATTAGTCTCCCATATCATTTCACATATTTATATAATGTTAAAACCTCTGGGAACAAGATCAGCAGGCTATTTTTTCTCAAATTGGCATCTGGCAGTCATTGGTTTAGAGAATGTAACATGATCTAAAGTGATCCCTTTGCTGTTTTTCTGACAAAAAAAAAAAGTATTGTGAAAACACTGAATCACCGTCTTAGGTTACATTTTTCCTCTGGATTGACACATATTGGCCCAAGTCACAGAATTGATTAGCAAAGCCAGAACATCTATTTGGAGATCTATAGAGGCAACCATAACTGTGGTTTGAACTACCATATCGGCAGTTAAGATCATCTGTTTTATAATAGGGATGGCATTCCTCAAAGGATCCAACCACTTGTATTTTAAACCTCTTTAAACCTCTAGACAGTGTTGGGCTGGGAATAGCTTTGTCTAGTGAGTGATAGCTAAACACTTTTATCTTATACTCTGCTACTAAGAATTATTTGTCTTTACCCCGCTGTTTGCACATTAATTTATACTAATCTGCAATACTATATTAATATATCTTAAATATTATAAAACGCACACATATTCTAACACATTGATTAAAATTATTTAATAATAAGTACATATTAGCAATGATTCTAATATTTTCTCCTGTACTGCACTGAATTGGCATACTCATTTGTCTGAATTTTTCCTCATTTCTAAGGCCAATCAATAACTGTCTCAGTCTATACAGTTTTAAAAATGTATATCAATATATACATGATTATTAATAAATATATACAAAATTCTTGTGCTGGGTTTAGCAGAAAAGGTTGGTGAAACCATTTTATTACTTTTAGGTGACTTGCATAGGTGTACTTAAGTCTTGGTATTCACTGTGTTTTGATCTCAAAAATTAATTCTAGTATTGTATTTTTCTCATTGCCAACTAAATATACCATATTCATTATAGTTTATGCGTTATAAGTACATTTATTGCTATTATAACATTCCCTTAAATATTTTCATAAGTCAAGTTAGCAGTTTTAAGCATGTGTTAAAATGCTCAATTAAAAAAAAATATGTGGAAACCTTGACACTTACTCCTTCATGACAAATGAAGATTTTTAGCAGTTATATGCAAACCTTTGCAATGTGGAATGCAGCTTTTTAACACTAACTAATCCATAGGATTCCAAGTATAAAAAGGAAGCACATTGTAGATTAAATTAGTTGTTTTTCACACATGTAACAAGGCGTTTTTGGCCAGTCTAATATTTAAATGTGGTATTTGCCAAAGTGAAAAGTTTTGCAACTCAGAACCCCGTGAAATACGTAAAACAATTGCAATCTTTTCCCTGATTTGCAAAAGGAAAAAAAAATGGGCTAGTCTACTCTTCAAAGTTGCAGTATTTTTTACATGATTAGTTGTTTCAATTTATTTCTTCACAGGAAATAGCATTGTAAGCAGCTGTTTTACTAGAACTACATGTTTGAAAACAATATATTCTATACCATATACAATATTCATTTTTATAACCTGATTTTATTTTAGATTAAAGGAAAACAACAATGCTGAACAATTTTATCATGTTTTGTAAATGTTCTTATTAGGAATTATTGCATAATAGATTATTTGACTTTATAATTATGAGTTTGGAGTATAACTTTAATAAGACCGAAAACAGATATTTGTCTGTAACTTTAATGGGAGGTTTTATATATACTATATAGATATATGTATATGTACATGTATATGTATATTATATAATCTAGGTATTATGTAGAATTTATATATTATAATAGTTGTCAAAAATTTTGACATGCATTTTTAGAATAGAAATGCCTTTCTTTTGAAATTAGATATATTTGCTAAAAAGCAACTGTAACTTATTTTTAAAAACCCCACTTTTTATAGGCACCTTCCTGACAATGCTTTCATATTGTTATGAAATTTTCAAAAGATATTTTGACTACTCTTTTGTAAAAAAATAATTAATTTATTTATTGTTTAAAGTATTACAAATAGTAGTACATGAGTCTCCTCTTTTTTCCCCATTAATCTCCCTCCCGGCTTCCCCTCCCCCCCAGTACATGCCCTCACCTGCCCCTTGCCCCCCAGTGTCTTGAATCCATTGATTATGCTTATATGCATGTGTACAAGTCCTTCGGTTGCCTACTCTATTTTAAAAAATATATTTTTATTGATTTCAGAGAGGAAGGGAGAGGGAGAGAAATATAGAAACATCAATGATGAGAGGGAACCATTGATTGGCTGTCTCCTGCATGACCCCTACTGGGGATCGTGCCCACAAGCTGTCATGTGCCCTTGACAGGAATCAAACCTGGGACCTTTCAGCCCACAGGCCAACACTCTAGCCATTGAGCCAAATCAGCTAGGGCTCATTAGTCTTTATTATAATCATTATCTCTTCCTATGGATTTCTTCTCCACAGAATTCCCTCTAATGGGTGGCACTGAAGAGACCTTAGGCATTTTGTGAAACTAAATAATAGGAAGATGAATGGAGAATACTTGATGACAAGGGGCAGTAGATTATACTTTTGTGTCTCACAGTTACTTCACCATATTGTTAAATTATTGTCACCCTTTGCACTGTAGGAATGCCTTTCATATATAATCCTAGTATTTACAAACTCACTCATCATAGTGAATGAATTTGCATCCTGAGACCCTATTATAAGAAAATTTCTTACGATATAAATAGCAAAACATAATTGAAAATATATAAAACAAGAAACTACTCTTTGGTAACATTATATATCTTATAGTAAGCATGAAACATATAATTACAAAAATATAATGTACTCATTTATTTTTATTTTGTCTTGTCAGTTTTGTAAAATTTATAATTTTTATGATCTTTTTTCCCCTTACAAATAAATATACACTTGTGCTCTGCCCAGTGTTGAACAGTGATTACTGCCTCAGCCCATGAACAAAAGAATTGCAGGTTTGGTCTTCTCTCTCTTTCCCTTCCTCTCTCCTACCCATCTCCTTCCACTCTCTAAAAAACAAAACAAAAGCACACACACACCAAAAATAACAACAAAAATTCAATGCAAATATAACCTCAGGTGGGGATTAAATCAAAATAAATGAATAAATAATATTTTTAAATTATTTTTTATTCTTTTACAATTACTTGAAAATAAGCCTTTGAATTTTTTTTCACCAAAGTGAGACTCCAAATTCTGTAACCCTTTAGTCCCATAAAACCTATTGCTCTTATTGATAAGTAGTATCATACACTTTTCTTAACTGAGGGGATCATCTTACCTCTAGGCATTTCAAAATGTCTGGGAGAAAAGATATTAATTCTCCTGTAGTTCAAACATAGTGCACCCAGTGAAAAGCTATCATGTCCTATTGATAAACAATATGTCATATACTCTATGCTCTTTTTAAAATATAAATTATAAAATTACCAGAGTATTACATTTGTGTGTGCTACCTCTCCAAGAGCTAAATCTTAACACCCTGTTATGAAAAATTTATATGAACTGTTTTATGTGTGTATTGCATCTTGTTGTTACATTTTTCTAAATATAGTATAATATTTTTGCATGCTTAAAATTATTTGCCATGATCCAGTATTATGATATAAATTTAATTTTAGTTGAATGCATATGTTCATATATATGAATAAACACACACTCATATAAATACACTAGGCCCGGTGCATGAAATTTGTGCATGGGGGGGTGTCCCTCAGCCCATCCTGCACCCTCTCCAATCTGGGACCCCTGGAGGGTTGTCTGACTGCCCGTTCAGGCCTGATTCTGGTGGGATTGGACCAAAATGGGCAGTAGGACATTCCTCTCACAATCCAGGACTGCTGGTTCCCAACTATTCATCTGCCTGCCTTCTTGATTGCCCCTAACTGCTTCTGCCTGCCAGCCTGATCACTCCCTAGACATTCTCTGCCAGCATGATTGATCTCTAACTGCCCCCCCTTCCTGGCCTGTTTACCACTAGCTGCCTTCCCCTGCTGGCCATCTTGTGGTGGCCATCTTGTGTCCACATGGAGGCAGAATCTTTGACCACATGGGGGCAGCTGTCTTGTGTGTTGAAGTGATGGTCAATCTGCATATTACTCTTCTATTAGATAGGATAGAGGGTGAGGGCCAGCTGGTTTGCCCTGAAGGGTGTCCCGGATCAGGATGGGAGTTCCCTCGAAGTATGGTGCAGCCTGGACAAGGGACCTGTGGTGGTTTGCAGGCTGGCCACACCCCCAAGTGACTCAAGTGAAGGCCCTGGTATTTGGGATTTATTTATCTTCTACAATTGAAACTTTGTAGCCTGGAGTGAAGCCTAGGCTCCTGCTCATCCCATGGCCATAGCTATTTCTATTGTAATTTATTTACCTTCTATAATTGAAGCTTTGTAGCATTGAGTGGAGGCCTAGGCTAGCTGAAAGCTTGGCTTCCTCCATTGCTGGTAAAACCCAAGTCTCCCTTCTGCTCTCAGTTGCCGCAGCCATTTTGGTTGGGGTTTATTTGCATATTTGTTCCTGATTGGCTATTGGGTCTGGCTTGTGGGCATGGCTTGTGGGTTTAGCAGAGGTGTGGTCAATTTGCATATTACTCTTTTATTAAATAGGATTGGGCATGAAACCTAAGAGATGATAACATTATGGGCAAGAATTTTGATAACTTTCTCTTTGACCCTTTGCCTTTCTCATGAAGGCAGAGCTGATTTCCTTATCCATTACCTATTTCACAACTCATATGAATTAAAACAATCTAGTTGGCATATTCATAGTAGAATAGGCTTAAGCAATCCAAATATATCTGCTTTAATAGCATGGTCTTTAAAGTGCCTTCCAGTGTCAACAATATAAGAGATTAATATACCTTCATAGAAAAAAAAAGCATAATAATTAATCTGATCTTACAGGTGAAGAAATCAAAAAGAAATAAGCTTGAATTTTGCCCACAGGTACATAACTAACAAGTTTAGAGTTTAGAATTGTAATCCAAGAGCTAGATTCCAGGATCTATACACTAACTACTAATGTAGGAATTCTTGCTTACACTCAGACCATGCCACTGTTCTAATAGCCATCTTTTTGTTAATCAGTCACTGTTGCTTATCTTCTTCATCATCACCCTGTCAATTATTCAGAGCCATTATCTCATTATCTTGTGTCAGCCAAGTAAATGTTGCTCTCAGATCTTCAACTGTGGTGGCCGTAATTGATTAAACATCCCTGTTACTGCTTTCCACAATCCACATGCTAGTGTGCTGTGCAACTATGCTTCTTACTGTGGTTTCCCATCAATGACTGAGCTTAGGAGGGACACCAAGACAGGCTTATTCTTGGTAAAGGGAGATTTCTCCAGCGGGTGACTTTGGCTCAAAGATTCCATTTGGCCTTTTCTGTGAAATGTGTTTCATCTTACATTTCATCTTTGCCAAGAATGAGAGCTGCATCATGGTCTGGCAGGCTCCTAAAGCTTCCTATCTATTTCCTCTGCAGGTGTTTTCCTTAATAAATTTCATGGTTATTTTATTCCAAATTAATAAAATTAATTTAACCTGCTCTTTAAAGGAACTTACTTGAGATCTGTTCTTTTTCAGTTAGCCAATAACACAAAGTGTTGTTTTTGGCTCTTTAATTTCCTAGGCAACATGTTGTTCCAGTTGAGGTTACATGTGTGTGTACTTATTATTAATTCCAGCAATAGAGTCATGTCAAAGACTTATGAAGACATCAAATCTTATTTTAGGGAGAAATAAGCTGCATTCTTAACATATTTTTTATATATATATATATATATATATATATATATATATATATATATATATTTCTTTAAAATATTACAAACAGTAGTATATATGTATCCTTTTCCCTCCCCATTAACCTTCCCCCAGCCTCCCCTCACCTTGTCCACCACTCCAGTGTCTTGTATCCATTGGTTATGCTTATATGCATGCATACAAGTCTTCAGTTGATCTCCCACAGCCCCGCCCCACACCCTCTCCTGCCTTTCCACTGTAGTTTGACAGTCTGTTCAATGTTTCTTTGTCTTCTATCTATCTTTTTTCCCTGTTTTGTTCTTTCTTTCTTTATTTATTAAATATAATTTATTGATTTTTTACAGAGCAGAAGGGAGAGGGATAGAAAATCAGAAACATCGATGGGAGAGAGATATAGATCAGCTGCCTTTTGCATGCCCCCTAATGGGGATGTGCCTGCAGCCAAGGTACATGCCCTTGACCGGAATCGAACCCGGGACCCTTCAGTCTGCAGTCCGACTCTCTATCCACTGAGCCAAACCTGTCTCGGCATGTTTCTTTTCTTTAAATAAATCTTGCTTCTGCATACTAGAAATAAAGATATAAGAACAAAAAATGTTTGAGCCTCAGTTTCAGTGTCCATCAGTTCTGAGTTCCAGTTTCAATGTCAAATAGTTCCTTATGTGTACATGTCAGCAATGGATAGTTGACAAATGGTGGCAATGCAGGTTCCACCCTCTCTGGTTTGGTCCTGGGCAACCTGCAGCGATGCACAGCTGCTGACTGCTAGCATGGCAAGGTGTTATCAGCGTCTTCCATCTCTGGACTGTCTTTGTGGTTGGAAAAACCTGTCAGCTCCTCTTTGTCGCAGGAATCCATGGTCTTGGAGATTTTTCTGAAAATATACAAACATATTCTCGACCAAAAGTTAATAAAGGAATCTTTTCTGTAAATTAGACTTGGGATTCTTTTTATTTTTGCCCAAATCATTTTCCTTTGGCTTATTTTGACACCTTGTGTGTTTTTCATGGGTATCCTGCTGTTAGCATTACAAATGGAAATTAATTTTCTGAAGTAAGAATTTTCTAAGTGTAATTTACTTACAGGATAGTTTTCCTTACATGATATTACCCTACTACCCCCCCTTTTTTGATTAATGGGGGCTTTTGGAAATTTTATATTGCAGTCTTGGTAACTTTAAATTTTAATTTTTGCACAAAAATATTACTGTTAGGCAATTTGCATGTTAGGCAATTTTACAAAGAAATGAACTACTAATAAAAGTTTTAGTTGATATTCTAGAAACAGCTTTTTGTCCAGTACACTTAAATTTTCTTGAGTATTCACTTATTTAAGTTAGCCAATTTAAATTAATGTGAAAACTTGATTACTATTTACTGTCAAATTTAATACTCAAACAATAATCTTAGTTTAACCTGTAATTTGTATTTTTAATTTTGTAAAAAAACTCATTATATTTTAAAATAATTTACCCAAATACATAATTAAAGTGAGTGGTTAAACATTTAAATGGGATTTTATTGGAAACGTTATCTTTAGTATATCATTTAATAATTTAATTTTTATTAAGTATTGACTAATATTAGTTGGTGATATCAACATATGATTCATTATATTTAAGCTCTTTAAATCAACAATTTTATATTATGCCTATCCTAATATATAAAAATCCAGGGGCTGTCATGACCTAATGACCAGATGGATGACTGAACAGTAGGCTGCATTGAGCAACCAGGCCAGCAAGAGAGCTAGTGAGGGATGACCAAATGACGGAACCAGCAGGCTGCGTGGGGTGACCAGGCCAGCAGGGGTGTTAGTGAGGGATGACCAAACAACTCAACTGCAGGCTGTGTGGGGTGACCAGGCAGGTAGGGGAGCAGTTGGGGTGACCAGGATGGTAAGGGTGGCATTTGGGGGCAACCAGGGTAGCAGGGGGTAGTTGGAGGCAACCAGGAAAGCAGAGTGGGGCAGTTGGGAGTGACAAGGCCAGAGGTGGGGGGCCAGTTGGTGGTGACCAGGCCAGTGGGGGGATAGTAAGGGGCAACCAGGCTGGCAGCAGTGCCAGTTAGGGACAATCAGGCAGCCAGGCAGGTGCGCCGTTAGGAGCCAGTATTCCCAGATTGTGAGAAGGATGTCCAACTGTCAGTTTCAGACATCCCCTGAGGGGTCCCAGTTCAGAGAGGGTGCAGGCTGGGCTGAAGGGATCTCCTGTACACAAATTTTGTGCACCAGTCCTCTAGTAATATAATAAAAAGATGAATAAATGAAAAATGAACAAGAAGTGTTTCCAATATTCACAGAACTCCCGATGTAGTGAATTATGCAAATGTGTAAGTAATAACAACATAAATTAGTATAGTAATGATGAATTAGAAGGAAGTGAGAAAGGTAAGACAAGTTTAACGTAACTATGATTATGAATTTAATGCTGTTCCCAGGAAGCTATAAGTATGCTGGAAGATTGCTTTTCTAATTTTCTGTGGAAAGCTTCTTTTAATGGAATGATATTTTATAAAAGTTAGTCAGTTAGATTGGAGTAAAAGCTTTAGAAAGCATACCTGTTCAATATCATGATATATTTATTTCCTCAATTAAGGACCTTAATTAAGTAAGCTATGACAAATAGGTGAATGGTCAGAGAATTAATCCTGAACTGAATATTTATGGCTACAAAAGTCTCTCCCTCCAATTGTCTGCTGATGTGCTAATGTTCATCTTTCCTTAAGAGGACAGGATAATTTAAAAAATCTTGTTCTCTTTTATCCTCCTTCTTTCCTTGGAATACAAAAAAGGCAACTATTTCTACAGAGTTTGCAGTACAGACACCATTGTGTTCAGTATTTATGCTTTTTGCCAGCAGTTTTTCTTTTCACAAATCTCTTTGTAAAAGAAAAGAGTGTGGGAGACAGATCAGCACTATACACTGACCTAATACCTGTATATAACCTCACATCTCTCTGTGCAGAAACCAATCTCACTTCACTCCCACCTCACCTGCAGAAAACACTTATCTCAACTGCATCTTTTCAGGGCAAAAAGATTTGGACCCAATGTATCTATTGGTATTAGTTTTCCTACATAAAAGTTTTATGATAGCAAGTGGATCTCTAAATAATGTTTAGACATGTTGATATTTATTCTTCATAAGAAGATAAGTATGATTTTCCAATTATTATTTTACTTATAAAACTCAAGTTTACCCCGTATGCTTTAGAATTTTTGAAAATTTGAAAATAGCCAAGAAAGAAATTTTAAAAAAATATAGACTCTTTTCATGTTTTATAAAATATATGCTCTTAAGGTCTGAAACCATGACTCATATTTATAGAAATACCAATGTCTCTGAATTTGTGATGTGTTGGGCCATTCAATCAGCCCCTGTCTAGTTTATACAGAGGCTTTCTTATCTCCGTGTAGGGGTTTATTCTGTGTACTCTAAGCTTGTATTTTGAATTTCCTATTTTTCTATACTCAACATTAAATTTAATTATATGAAAAAGTTAGGAAATGAGTCAAAAAGTCCCTGATTTTTTGTTCTTTTCAGCCTCCAATTCCTAAAATCTATTATAGAAGCTTTCCTTTATTCTCTAACAAGATATCAAATGCTAGTGAATTCCAAAAGTATTACAGCAGATACATAAAGTGGGTTTAGAGAAAATCTACTGGGGAAATAAAATGCTATGTTCTTACGGAGAAAAAATACTTCTATGGAAGGGACCACTGCACATGCTTCTCATTAATATCTGAACTAGTGAGAGTGCTGCACATCCCCCTTCCCCCGACCCTGGATACATATTGCTGCTGCAGCACCTCACATCACCTTACAAAGGTCTATGGAATTCACATTGGTAAACATAAATAAAAAACTGATAGTGTTTCCCGCTCCTGCCTTTGCACAGCCTCGAGAGAAGGAAAGGCATTCCCTCATTGCACAACCAGCATAAATATGATTTTCACAGTAATTTCAAGCTATCGAATAAGCTTCTGAGATAATTAGTATCAAATTATTCAAAATCTAATACATATTTCTATTTAGGTTTCTTTTTATTTAAATTTAAATAGAAATGTGAACACTTTCTATTTAAACTTAGACAGATACTGTTTGCATTTCTATATACTTTATTTTGTTTTCTCAATATAGCAGGGATCTAAATACATGTCATACTATTGAACTCTTTTTCTTTTTCTATTTATTTAATCTGTTCTTAATTTTCTTTCTTTTTCTATAGTTTCCACAGTTCATCCTGTTACTTTTTGTTTTACTTTTTTCCATTCATTTTTTCTTCATTACTATATTCTTAATTATTCTCATTTTTTCCTATAATTCTTCATTCTCCTCTGCATCTTTCATCCTTTTTACCCATGACTTTCCCATTTTTTCCTCTATAGACATTTTATATATTTCTAGTAGCAACACGATTTCTCTTTTATCAAAGTGTAAGTACCACATTAAAACTCTATTACTGGTAATAGAGTTAATGTGAAAATACAGATTACCTATAATTTATGACAAAGTATTTCTGTGTCTTAGTCACTATAATGAGTTGCCAACTTAATTTAAACATATTAGATATTCACCGAATGAGTACTGAACTCTTTTCATACATTTAATGAAGAGCTGATCAGTACTGAATATCTGAAACAATCATCTTGGAAGAATTTAATCATAATAAAGTTATTGTGGATCCTAAACCACAAGACGAAAATAAGATAAGTAATAACAAATACTTCATGCTAAATATTGTATCTCCTTTTTTAAAAAAAGTTGAAATGAATTTATTTATTTATCTATTTTTGATGAGAGTAGAATAATTTTAAGAATATTAAAAATTATATAAAGAAAGTTTAATAGGCAGTCTCTGAACTACCTGTATAGCACTCTCATATGCCCTTGAGATATTCAATCATTTGTTGAACACATAGCACTTGCTAAATGGCAAAATTCTGTAAGACAAGTCACCAGAGATGCAGTGATTAATAAGGTATCATTACTTTTCTGGAAAGGTTTATAATCTCACCAAGGAAGATGGACAAGTGAACAGATAATCATAACACATTACGATGCCATAATAAAATGCCATGGAGTTATCTCAGCACATAAGAAGTTCTTCTAACCAGAATATTAGGAGTTCAGGGAAAACTTCTGGAAGTGAAATTTTTAAATTGAGTTTTGAAAAATGATACGTTGTTAATAAAGTAAAGCAACAAAATGAATTGGAGGTATAAGTGGGGTTAGTGAGGAACACTCCAGGAAAAATTAAATGAGATAGTATTTTTAAAAGTTTAGAAGCAAGAAGTATTTCTGAAGATGTTAAAAATGAAAATAGGTCAGTAAATCTGAGACATGAGCTATGGAGTATGTAACTAGTATGATGAGAAAAACAGTGGTAAGACAGAAAGACACAGGTTAACCAGGAATTTGATAACAAAGGCCTTGTGTGTCCTTGTAAGTTTAGACTTTACCCTGAAAAATCATCAATGGCTTTGTTAACCTCTAAGCAAAATAATGTTATGATTTAAAACAATAAGATGTGAGTGGAGCAGAAAGGCAACATTTAAGGCATAGAGGCCATTTAGGAGTTTGTTTCAATCCGTTCATTGGTGATGTTGATGAGTTCACTGTTGAATGGCTCACATGGTCCAGGACACAATCAACAATGATGATTTTCTAAAGTAGGGGCAATAGATAGATTTAAGATAGATTTATCAAGAAGGTGAAAGAGAGCGGTTTGACTTGATTGGATGTGTGGATTAGATAAAGGAATAGATAAGAATAATAAAGGGGTCTCTGCTTTAGGCAACTGGGTGTATATCATTGTACCAGTCATGAGACAGGGACTGATTGGTATTACCTTGGTAGATAGAATTGATGTTTTGTGAGGAGTTGTTTTAGGCTGTTTGTTTTATGCAACTTTTGGCTTCTAGAAACAGAGACACATAGGAGACAATGAGATAAGTGTGGCAGGATGTGTTACTGAAGTGTTATTTCTTCTTAAGAACAAATTCCTGACCCAGACCAATTTTTTACTCTGCTTCAGGAGAGATTCCTGTCAGGGTCTAAAGCAGGACTAGGTATGTAAGGTGGTGATTGTTGAAGGAGAAGGACCTTCTAGTAGAAAAAGAGCCTGTAGGATACTGATCTCAGATCTTGGTGCAGGTCTGTCTTCTGGTGTTTCTCTGGGAATTGGCAGGACAATGGAGAGAAATGATATGTTCCTTAGAAGTTTAGAATTAGATATCAACTCTCTCAAACTCAGCAAACTTAGCTCAAGTGTCAGGTAATTCATTTCACCTTGATTCAAAGAACTATTTGGAGTTGGAAAATAAAGACATCCTTGACTAAAAGCTAGAAATCCTTTCTCTGTTTTTGAATAAAGATCCTATATTTTTATGAGTCCTCAGAAAGATGTTCCCTTTCCTCCAAACTTCACCCAATCATATAAATGATAACTACTACAATAAGAGTTTTGTTTGTTTTGTTTTATCTAATTTTTGCATAAATTCAGTGACCACATGAAAAGCTCATGTCCTCAACTGGAGGCATAACTGTAGCTCCTCTCATTCTATTTTCTAGTGTTTCCTCCATCTGTATAACTCAGAGGTAGTATTTCAAGATGTTTTAGTTTCTTAGAGCTGTCAGACCAAACTACCATAAATTGAATGACTTAAGCAAGAGAAATTATTGGCTCACAGTTCTGGAGGCAAGAATTCTGAAGTATTGGGTTAGTTTCTTCTGAGGGCTATGAGTTCCTTCTCTGTTCTATAACTCTTCCCTACTTCCTGGTGATTTCTTACAACCTTTGACATTTTCCAGCTATAAATTGCATAATCCTGATATCTGCTTTTATGTTCTTACTAGATGCTTGATGCATGAAATTCCTACAAGAGTAGGCTTTTGCAGCCCTGGCGGCTTGACCGTTATAGCTTTGGCTTCATCCAGAAGGTTATCAGATGGCAGTTCTTCTGTTGGGCCATTTGGTTGATATGCTTATATTATTATAGAGTAGTGGCACGATGCACAAAATTCGTGCATGGTGGGGGGTCCCTGAGCCCAGCCTGCACCCTCTTCAATTGGACATCCCTCTTGCAATCTGGAACCGCTGGCTCCTAACTGCTCACCTGCCTGTCTGCCTGATCATCCCTAACCTCTCTGCCCGCCTGCCTGCTCGATCACCCCCAACTGCCCTCCCCTACTGGCCCGATCTCTCCCCCAACTGTCTTTCCCTGCCAGCTTGGTTGCCCCCAACTCCACCCCCCCACTGGCCTGATCTCTCCCCCAATGGCCCTCCCCTGCCAGTCTAATCTTGCCCCCAACTGCCCTCCCTTGCCAAGCTGATTTCACCCCCAGTTGCTCTCCCCTGCTGGCCTGATTCCCCCTAACTGCCTCTGCCTGCCTGATCACCCTCAACTGCTCTCTCCTGCAAGTCTGATCTTCCTCCAACTGCTCTTTCTTTCCAGTCCATTTCGTTCTGATTGGTCAGTTTCTGTGCAAGTCAACATCAAAAGTTTCACCTCCTAGACAGTCATTGGCTCCTTACAGTTCACTCATATTTGGTTCTGATTGATCAGTTTCTATCCCAGTCATTGTCTCTGGCCCTGTCTCTGGGCCTAATCAAAAAGGTGGGGATGAGCAGCAGCATCCCCAACAGAGGCCCAGAGAGAAACAGAGGTGCAGCTGCTGCCATAGCCCGGAGAGAAAGAGAGAGTCAAGGTCTGATCAACAGCTTCCATGGAAGCTGCAGATCAGACCCTGCCTCTCTCTTTGGGCCTCTCTCTGAGTCTGATCCACAGCCCCCTTAGCTGTCAGTGCTGGGTCACTGCACCCACACCAGCAGAAGTCAGTGCTGGGTTGCCACAGCCACCCAGCAGTGACTGTAGGACTGACTTCCAGTGTTCAGTCAATCCTTCAGTTGGTCGTTACGGACCCTGGGTTTTTATATATTAAGATGGCATTCTCCCTATGACCATGTCTGTATCTGTATCCAATTTTCCTTCCTTTTAAGCACACTTACCATGTTGAATTAGTGTCCATCCCCAATGACTTTGTTTTAACTTATTCTCTCTATAAAGATGCTATTTGTAAGTAAGGTCACATTGTGAATTACTGAGGTTTAGGTCTTCAACACTTTTTTTTTTTAAGTAGATGGCGAATAATTCAACCAAGAATTACCAAGGTATCATCAGAACATGAGATGAACACTTCTGATGTTGAGTTCCTCTTTCCAATATGGTTCGTTTTGCTTGCTGTACACCCCCCCCCCCCAACATGATTCGCCAACAAAGGTAATGAAGAGACAGACCTGTGTCCGTTTCCATTGTTGTAAAGTAATGCTTCTACCCTGTTTCCCCGAAAATAAGACAGTGTCTTATATTAATTTTTGCTCCCAAAGATGCGCTAGATCTTATTTTCCGGGGGGATGCCTTTTATTACAGTGAGTAGGTCTTACTTTCGGAGGATGTCTTACTTTCGGAGAAACAGGGAACCATTCTAATGACTATCATTTTTATGTCATGGAAGTGTGAAGACAGAGGATGGAGAATAAAAATAAAAAAGGAAAAATCATCATCGCTACTCTAATTTAACTTCCATTTACAAATCCCCCCTTTCAACAGCCTACTAGCTGTAACTTTAACTTCCTTAACAGTTGTGCCTATGTTTCCTCATGTGTAAAATGAAAATAACAGCAACAGCCACCATTTGTCTATTTCTAAATTAACTCGTATAAGAGAAGTAAATGAATCCATATATAAAAAAGACTGTAAGTTCTTACCTAGAAGATAAGAGTGCCACCTGCATGTTAGTTGTTCTTATAAGGAATTCTAAAGCCGTTGCTGGACACCTGTCAGTGAAAATCCTATGTGACTGGAAGACATACTTTGCCACCTTTATCTACTGATGGAGAAGACCATCAAAGGAAGAAATGCCTATATAACAAAACTTATCCTAAACTACTTTCTAGAGAAGATGGATTGTATTAAAAGAAGGGTATATGCAAATTTTAAGAAAAAGCAAAATTATACTGACAAATATAGGTGAGGCCAAAACTGCCATCATAGTCCTTCTCTGTTTTTTTATATAAGTGCTTAGTATTTTCATAATTAAATTGGGGAAAATTGTTAAGTAATATTTAGTTGAAGAATTGCTAACCTATTGACTTGCCTAGAATCCATATTTCTCAGTCTACTAGAATGTTTTATTAACCATGCACTTAAAGTTGTCAGAGTGATTCTTGTCTCAGAAACTGCTGTTTCTTAATTCAGGTGTTTTGGATCCATGATGGGTTATTAAAACTATTGGGTATAAACCTGGTACAACCTTGTTCCTATGACTAAAGCATTTTTTGTGTGTATTTTTTAAATTACAAAATAAAATCCTGGAATATGCTTTATTTGTAAATTGAGGATTTACTATACAATATAATAACAACCCATGTCTCAAAAGATAATGCATTTTATTAAATTACTGAGGCATCTTAAAGGTTTGAAATAAGTTTCTCACTGTATCATACAATTTTTTTGGTCTCCTCCCTCTCTTCAAACCTTCTTTTATTGTCCTTCCTCTCTCTTTTGCTTTTCTCTTTCCTTTCTCTGCCACCTTGCTTATTTAATACTAGAGGCCCAGTGCAAAAAATTCATGCATGCAGGTGTGTGTCCTTCAGCCCAACCTGTACCCTCTCCAGTCTGGGACATCTCTCTCACAATCCAGGGCTTCTGGCTCCCAAATGCTTGCCTGCCAGCCTGATTGATGCCTAACTGCTCCCCTACCAGCTTGATTGCCCCTAACTGCCTTCCCCTGGCTGCCCTAGTACCTCTAACTGCCCTCCCTTGCAGACCTGATCCCCCCAACTGCTCTCCCCTATCAGCCATCTTGTTGCAGCCATCTTGTGTCCACATGGAGAGACTATCTTGTGTGTGGGAGTGATGGTCAATTTACATATTACTCTTTTATTATATAGGATTTCTATTTCCATTTAAATCTAAACTGATGTCTTTTAAAACATGGCTTTGAAACAGCCTCTGAGAAAAAGAAGTTGGGCTTGTCAGGTCCTAGTCCTCACTCTGCCATTTACTAGCTGCATAACCTTGGGCAGGTTCTATAATCTCTCAGGCTTCTGTTTCTTCATCTGTAAAATGAATTGGGTCAAACCAGGTGATCTTTAATGTCCTTCTTCTGTGTTAAAAAATCCAATCCAGTACTAGTTTCTGAACTAGTGGCAGTTAGCCATTCTAAAGTTCTCTTTAAACTTTGGAAGATATTTGGAAAACCATTTAAGGCTTAGATAATACTAATATAAATTAAAATATACTGCTGTATTTTTTATGAAAATAGGTTGTTTTTAATATAATTATTAAAAACCAGAACATATAAAATGTGTAAGAGGAAAGAAATGATAATTTCTGTAAAAAGACTTATTTTAAGCCTGTGAGCTTCACTTTAGTGAAATTTTTCTACCAAGAAAATTCCATCCTTGTATTTGATTTTTTTATTCAATGATAAGATAATTAGAGCCAGAATATAAATTACTAATGCTAGAATTAATAGAGATCTGTTGCAGAGAGAGGACCTGAATAAAATGATTTATATTTAATTGTGTTGATACAACTATACTTGGATCTACTTTGTATTTCAATTGTAGTTCTTTTATTTCTCTGTGCCCAAGTTTCAATTTTACTGTATGTGACACACTGATATTTTAGAAGCATTAAACAGTGGCATTTCTCTCACACATATAGATGGGTGATGGGAGGAACATTTAAATGTGTATAACAATTACCCCCAATAAGTGTGTATTATATCCTATTAGCCTTAGTGAGGTACTATAATATAACAGTTCTGTACCATGTTCTCATTAATATGCAAATGGAATTAGAATACAAAATTAAATGAAAATGAAATTTAGAAGCTAATTGACATTTTTGTCACAAAAGCTCAGGGAAACACTATTTATGGTTTAATGGTAAAAGGCTAATGTGTCATCCTAGGGAGGGTGCCACATCAATCTCAGCTACAGTCCTTTCCTAAAGTACAGTGCAAAGAAAGCACTGTTTGCCTATGCAAGTTGCCAGCCTCCCTCACGTAGGTGGTCCCATCACTGTAAACCTGCACTAAATTGCTACTATCCATTATACACAGTGGCTGCCTGGATGGCTGCCTGGCACCGACTTACACAGGCCATCTATTCCTGTCAGAAATATGATATGTCACTGACAAAGCCTTAATTACACCATTAATTAATAGGACAATTTTCAAAATGCCTTGAAATGCAGCTTGACACTCATTAGTGCCATTTAAGAATAATTTCTCCCAGGGAATAGGACTCTGAAGAACACTTTAAAATGTAATAGAATTTTAAAACAAAGGGATCTAGAAAACACAATAAATACATGGCTAGAAGCTGCTTTCCCCCATCTCGGCCTCTCTCAAATATGACCTACCTGTTCAACAATGACAAAGATAGGTATTTTTTTAAATATTGAAATTGTCATTACAGGTTTTCCACAAAATGCCCCATTTATTTATTTTGTGCTCATTTTTGAAATTTAGGCACTTGTTTTCACTCTTTTAGAATCTTAATTACTTTTTTAAACACACCAGGCTTTAAGCTTTAAATAGCAATGATAAGGCATTAACCTCAGAATAGGTTTCTAAATATTTATCAGCATGAAAAGTATCTTGTTTCCTTCCTTGTTTATCTGTATCTTAGCAATGTCATGTCTAGCAAAAAGGAAAATAAAAAGTGTGAATTCTCCAGAGGTCACAGTTTTACAGTTTATTTATCCATCCTGTTGATTGCTTGATTCTCTAAATTTTTCTCATATTTCTTTTAAGTTGGCAACTCATAAACACAGGGTACTTTGCAACCTATGATAAAAAGTAGAAGAAATTATTTGACATTACAACATCATAACCCCCCCTAAATTCCTTTTGACAGTAAAACCAGCATGACTAAACTGTTTAAAGGCACACTGTACATAATTATTATTCTCTTTGTTACTATGTATTCTTTGTCTATGATAGTTCTATGATTATTACACTATATTATGGCAGATGAAATGGGATTGCAAGGTTAAAGCCAAATCAGTTTTTCCCAAAGGATAAAGGGAAGAAATACACATATCAAATAAGAAACTGCAACTGGAAAACAGAGATGGGTGACAAAGTGAGAATACTTTCTTTATGTAGAAGATGTCAATGTGTCTAGATATGACTATGTTATTGCATGTTTCTTTTTTAAAAATTCTCACTCAAGGATGTATTTTTTATTTATTTGAGAAAGAGAAATATATATATCCTATATAATATATATAGAAATATATATCCTATATAATAAAAGGCTAATATGCAAACTGTCCCCTCAACCGGGAGTTGGACCAGGAGTTCAGCCAGGAGGCTGGGTTGCCTGGCCAGACCCACCCATGCATGAATTTGTGCACTGAGCCTCTAGTGTGTGTGTGTGTGTGTGTGTGTGTGTGTGTGTGTGTGTGTGTATGGAGAGAGAGAGAGACATAGTAGCCTCCTGTATGTACTCAGACTGAGGCTAGAACCAAATAAACCACAACAATGGCCAGAACTGAATGTTTCTTTTTAGCTTGAGGTGGACCAAGAAGTAAGTCAAGATCACAACCTGGTTCCTATAAAGTTGTATCAGGCTTTAAAGAGTGATTCATGGCAATGTTTGGAGTGCTTATCAAATTATTTGGAAAGATATTTCAAATAACTTATGCCAATTCCCTTTGGTGTCTACTCTGTTCCTCTAAATTTCACATCCACACTTTTTCAAATCTATTTACATTTTCTACCACTCCCCAATATCTTATTCAATTGTTTAAAATCTTTCCATTGGATTACTACAACAAACCCTTTCCTGAGTTTCTTGACTCTAATTATGCTTCTATTCAATATATTTCTTTATTACAGCAACAACTTGTTTTCTCAAATAAACTGGAAAACATGAATTTTTGATAAATAACAATCTTGGAAAAGAATGGAGAATTCTCAAATGAGTTTAGAAAATTTACATACTAAATCTCCCTTTGTGACATTGGTAATGTATGTGAACATATTAATGATACTATGAAGTTATGAATTAAAGAATTCCATTAAATTATATTTAACCCACTGGCTAATTTATACATTTGATGACAGAAAGTTTGCTTTATGCTCAAGGAAATACATTTGGCATGATAGTGTGTTGCTTAGCCTCAAAGGCTACCAGTTGATTACAAAAATAAATTCCCAAATTTTTGGCATTGAATTCAAGCCTTTTTAGTTTTTAACTATTTATCACTTATCATCTATATTGAACAAATACTAATATAATGATCTTTCCATCTGGCTAATAATTCTATATATTTATTGTTCCATTTTCATGTACTATTCTCCCCATTCTTTTTCTGACCATTTTCAGGTCTCAGGAAATCTACATTGACCGTTAAGATTAAGGTACAATTCCCTTGTAAAACTCCTCATACTATTTTTTTTGCTTACAGTTGTACTTTTTACTTAATAAGACCACTAGTAAAGTAGTCATTTGAGGGTAGGCAATATAGTTTGTCCAGCATTGTGTTCTTAGAATTCAACATGGGGGTGAGCATGTTATATCCTGGATAAATTTATTTGAATAAATCATGTAATAATATTTTGAAAGATTGCATTCAATAACAAACATGCAGAGGTAGTGCAATGAAAGGCAAATATTGAAAAAATAATAATTTTCTCTAATTTAAAATACATCACACATTGAGATTGAATTTTTATAAACATTGTTGAATTAACCTTTGAGGTGATTGTTTTTATCTTATTTTACAGATAAAGCAATTTAAGACCTAGAGAATTTATGATTCATAGCAAGTGATTGAGCTGGGGATTCATCATATTCAGATCTTTCTAAAGCTAAAACCCAGGCATAAATTCTTCAACTGTGTTAAATTGTGAATTAAGAATAACAACACTATCTCACCAATAACTTTATCTTTAAAAAAATATTATTGATTTATATATTTTATTGATTTTAGAGAGGAAGGGAGAGTGGGAGAATGATGGAAACATCAATGATGAGAGAGGATTATTGACTTGCTGCCTCCTTCACGTCCCTGAGGGAGTGAGCCCGCAACCAAGGCATATGCCCCTGGCTGGAATTGAACCTGGGACCCTTCAGTCTGCAGGCCGATCCTCTATCCATTGAGCAGCCAGCTAGGGCTAATTTAATCTTTAATGTGGTAGTGACTTGAGTACAGTGTAATGGAACACTCTTATAGTTAAAACTACTGTCCGAATCTTTTATACTAAAGCCCATGTCTTTCATTATTCTGTCTTCCTCTCAGCTCAGAATCAAGTTATCACAGATTTGGAAGGGGCTTAAAGAATCAGCTAACTAAAATAGACTCTTCACCAGGCATGATATCTGATATACCATATCCTCCAAGACTGCTGTCTGCTGACCCTTTTTCCTTCTAGATATTCTGCATCTCCAGTTTGCAAACAAATGATACATTTTTGATGTGTGCTCAATGCTGCAAAATGAGACCAACCTCCCACCCCCCTACATTTTACAAATGAACTACTGCAGTTTTAAATGAATGAGTAATTAATAACTTTAGTATGTTTACTGAAAACAGTATTATGATTTACTAGAATTCATTTTCTCAACCAGTCCTTTTTTTATTTTTATTTTTAGGTAATTTTACTCTTCTTTTGTTGCATTTCAGTTAGTTTTCTTAATCATATGTTATCTGTTAGCAAGTCATTCCTTTCAGTTTTAAGGGAGGATAATATATTTGAATTATTATGATAATTTGGGGTAATATAAGTTTGTCAAGTTGGTGTAAATTTTCAGAATAAGGAAGGGCAGTGTGACACCAGTCCCTAAGTTAGCTTCTTCTCTCTCTTTCTTTCCCTTGTTTTTATGTGTGTATGTATGTCTGTATGTCTGTATGTATGTAGAGAAAGGAATTTAGAAAAACAAGAAACTGTAATTGACATATTCTTTTTTTAAAATCTTTATTGTTCAGTTTATTAATTACATTGTTCCCCCCTTTTTCCCCCCAAATAGCTCCCCTCCACCCGGACCCATCCCACCCTACTCCCTCACCTACCCCCCCAATGTCCTCTCCCATAGTTGCATGATTTTTGTCCAGTCTCTTGCTGCACTTCCCAGTCTTTTATTCTATACTCTTTCAATGCTGGGAATATCTATGAGATGTTTTATAATGTTAATTTTTTTGCAAGCATCATTCCCTCAGGACATTTTTATTTATTTTTGTTTGTCACAACCACTTTATTTATTTATATTGATAAATTAATCTTAATGGAGATCCTCTGGCTGCATAATTTCTTTTTTATTTTTAAAAAATCTTTATTGTTCAGTTTATTAATTACATTGCTCCCCCCTTTTTTTCCACCTATAGCTCCCCTCCACCCAGTACCCATCCCACACTCTACCCTCACCTACTCCCCACTCTCCTCTCCCATAGTTGCATGATTTTTGTTCAGTCTCTTGCTGCACTTCCCATACCCCTTTTATCCCCAAGAATTGTCAGTCCATTCCCTCTCTATGTCCATGATTCCATTATATTCACCAGTTTATCCTATTCATCAGATTATTAATTCACTTGATTTTTAGATTCATTTTTTGATAGATGTGTATTTGTTGTTCATAATTTATATTTTTACCTTTTTCTTATTCCTCTTCTTATAGAATATCTTTCAGCAATTCATATAATATTGGTTTGGCGGTGATGAACTCCTTTAGCTTTTTCTTATCTGCGAAGCACTTTATCTGACCTTCAATTCTGCATGATAGCTTTGCTAGATAGAGTAATCTTGATTGTAGAGTCTTGCTACTCATCACTTTGAATATTTCTTACCACTCCCATCTGACCTGCATTGTTTCTGTTGAGAAATCCGCTGACAATCATATGGGTGGTCACTTACAGGTAACTAACTGTTTTTCTCTTGCTGCTTTTAATATTCTCTCTTTATCTTTTGCTCTTGGCATTTTGATTATGATGTGTCTTGGTGTGGTCCTCTTTAAATTCCTATATTTTGGGGTTCTATGCACTTCTTGGGCTTTTATGTCAATTTCTTTCACCAGGTGGGGGAAGTTTTTGGTCACTATTTCTTCAAATAGGTTTTCATTAACTTGCTCTCTCTCTTTTTCTGGCACCCCAATAATTCGGATGTTGGCATGCTTGAGGTTGTCCCAGAGGCCCCTTACACTGTCTTCAATTATTTGGATTCTTTTTGTGTTTTGCTTTTCTGTCTGAGTGGATTTTGCTTCTTTGTGTTTCAAATCTTTGACTTGGTTCTTGCAGTCCTCTAGAATGCTTTTAGGACTTTGTATAACATTTTTTATTTCAGTCATTATATGCTTAATTTCTAGTTGGTCCTTTTTCATATCCTCATGGGTCTCATTCATTTCCTCGTAGGTCTTGTTTATTTCCTTGTAGTTCTCATTAAGTTCATCAGCCTTTTCTAGGAGCCTCTTGAAAAACCTTATTACTGTGGTTTTTAACTCTATGTCTAGTTGTCTTTTTTCCTCCATTTCTTTCACACCTGGTTTCTTTCCATTTCTCTGCATTGTGGTTGCTTTCCTGAGTTGGTCCATTAGCTTTGTATGGTAGATGTCCTCTAAGGGACAGTGGCTCAGCCTCCCCAGTTACCTGAGGTGGATACTCTTACTGCAATCCTTTATGGGTTGTACAGTATTGCTGAAGTTAAGCCCAGCTTATTGTTGTTAGCACTAGGAGGGTTTGACCTCCAGGCCCATTGGCTGTGAAGGTAAGCTGTGTTCAGGTTGGATGGGTGGAGTCTCCGGCTGAGCAGGCAGCATCAGCTCCACCCTAAGCAGCACGTGGGTCTTTGTGAGGGATGGTAACGACTGCACGCAGCTCTGAGAGAAAGCTGCTGCCGGTCTCCACTCATTGCCAGATAACTTTGCCTCTTCCCAAATGAGTCTGCACACCCAAAGTCTCGCCCAGGGTTGTAAAATAAAGAAGCAGTCCAGGGGTCTCCTGAATGAGGGAGCAAGTCATGAGTCCTCTCTATGTGGTCACACACTTCTGTCCCTAAGTTAACGTGCAAACTGCTGTTCCAAGTTACACGCACTCTCCTGAAACTCGCAGACCTCTGCCACGCCCAGGTTTTAGTGTGCCTTCCTCGGACCTCGGACCTCGCCTGGAACTGGGGAATCAGTGCAGTGGGACGCCTTTGCTCTCCCCGTTGGAGAAAATCAGCCAGGTTTGCTGCCACCCGCCCTTTACTGCTTGCGCACGCACCCCTCCGAACCTCTCTCTGCGCTTATCTTCAAGGCTGAGCTCCCCGGTTCCTCTGAGTCACAGTGTCCTATCTTTACTTTTATTTGTGGAATTTTCACTCAGCTGGCTTTCTGGTGATTCTGGATGATGTTTGTTTTGTTATTAAGTTGTAGTTTTGGAATTGTTGTGTGGAACGGCAAAATAGGTGTTTACCTATCCTGCCATCTTGGTTCCTCCCACAACTGGCATATTCTTCAGACACTGACTTCTTGAAAAATATATACGCATTTATCTGTGGTTAAAGATGAAATTTACCACATAATGTCCATATTTCTCCTTTACATTGTGAAGTGTTGGAGTTTTGATCAATATTGCCCTGTTGCACTTTGATGTTCAGCAGCAATTTGTTCATAGTTAATTGCTCTAATTTCATTTCAATTAATTGTATATAACAGGGTCCAATGTATTTTGACCTTTGCCTTCATTGATAGATGCGTGAAGATTGATAATGTATATAATACTTTTACTAGACACTTGTACATGCTAGTCTTAATAGTAAGAAAGAAAGGAAGACAGAAAGAGAGAGAGAGAAAGAGAGAGAGAGAAGGAAAAAAAAGAAAATATAATACATATATATTTTATTCTTTGAAGCTCACTAGAATCTGGTAGTATATAATTAATGATGTGTCTAAAAACCATGTTACACTAGATTTTTCTTATCTATTTTAGTGGCATGTCCACATTATGTTATTATGCTACTGCTCATATAAAATTTTACTATATTAGAGATAAACCCACCAACTTGGGAGCTAAATGTTTAAAGTGTTTTTTTTTATTACTTTGCATGTTAATGATAATGCATTTAATTTAATGAATTGATTAATGGGTAACAATAATGGACTTGGGACAAGTTTTTAATATTAGCCCTTAACTAGTTTACCTTGACTTAAGATGCTGGAGATTTCTTTTTACTTTCTTGAGATCTATAATCATAGTAATAGGCCTACCCTGGTAGACACAATGGAATTTTATAGGGAAGATTATATTATAAAGAGCTAATATGCTAATTAGACTTGACAGGAGAACAACCTTCCAGAATGACCAGTGGGTCAGTGGGTGGGATAACAGGACTACAAGGCAGCCAGGGCTGCTCGAGTCTACTCTTACACCATTTTTGTGCATCAGGTTTCTAGTAGTTATATGCCATCTGTATCAGTTGTAAAATTACTAGAGCTATTCATAGAGGAGATTTGGAGCTTGAAAGATATAAATGAAATGAGTACTCAACAACATATAATTAAAATTGAATACAATGGATGTGTTTTAAGCTTTGTGGATAGAGATTTAGATTAAATTCAAAAATTGTTAGAATCTTAAAATCTCATAATGGTTGAATTGTAAACTAATATAGAGTGCTAAAAAATAGAAACAAATATACTAGTTACAGTATGCATGGCCTTTTATTTTACTTACCATGGAATTTATCATTTAGGATTTCCTTATGTATTTCAAGGGGGAAACTAGGATGACAGGGTGAAGAATATTCAGTAAAAGCACAAAGAGTCTATCCAATTATCAAGTTAATCCAGAATGAATTAAACGTGACAAATGGTGCTGTCAAGTCCTGTACAATGAGGGCAAGTTATTGTTTATCCTGAGAATATGTATGCAATGGGATCATCTGCTTGTATATACAATGGGATGAAGTTTTGTTTTGCTTTTGGAATCTTTTAGGGTATTGCCTGTGATGTACATTACATTGTGGTTTAGTGTTTATTTAATAATAAAACTGTTTTATTTCTCTATTACCTTTCTGGAGAGGTGCATTTGAATGCCAAAATAATTTTGGTTTTAGTTATATTTCTTCAGCAAAGAGCAAAGTGTGTGTGTGTGTGTGTGTGTGTGTGTGTGTGCGCGCGCGCGCACATGTACTCATTTTGTATAGGTGTTCTTTTTGAAAAATATCAAAGGCAAAAATTAGGATACTTCCATGTTCATGGAAGCATTATTCATGGTGGCCAAGAAATAAAAATAAAGTGTTTTTTTAACAGATGAGTAAATAAAAAAAGAGTGATATATATATGTATGTATATATATATATCCCCCAAAATATGTATACACTTTAACAAAGTGTATACACTTTAATAGCTGATAGCTCAATTTTGAAAACGAAATATATTTAATAAACATTCTCTTTACCCTTTATAATTATTCAAATTATGTGTATATATATATATACATATATATATATATATATGTATATATATATATATATATATAATGGAATACTACTTAGCCACAGAAAGGATGAAATAGTGCCATCCGAAACAACATGGATAACTTTTGAAGGTATCATGATAGGCAAAATAAGTCAGAGAGAAAAATTCAAGAACCATATGATTTTACTCATATGTGGGATATAAAACTGAAGACAAAAAGTGAACAAATAAGACAAACAAACAAAAACATATAGACAAACACAATAAATAGTTACCAGAAAGAAAGTGTGGAAGGGGATAATAGTAAATGGAATAGGAGTCAAATAAGTGTTGATGAAAGGAGATTTGACTTTGGGGGTAAATATGCAATGCAATATGCAGATGATGTATTATAAAATTCTATACTTGAAACCTATATGATTTTATTAACTGTGATTGCAGTCAATTATCAAATAAAATTTTAAAGTAGAACAAAGAGGAAACACTCATGAAAAAAAAAAAAAACTCAAGAAAAAAAAATCAGCCCCAATATACATTACAAATATATTATATTGCAAATAGATAATATATATTCTATTGACTATTACATGCATATTGAACCCATTGCCCATGGATAATTATTTAGCTGTTTGATATACTTCTATTTAAGTTGATGCATAAAATCTTAATTCTCATTTTTAAAAGAATAATGGAGGTGCCAAAGTTTGCAAATATCACCCCAATCTGTTATTTTAATCCACATTTTATATAGTACCATAATTTACAGCTATCTTTTATTGAAATAACTTTCTAAGTCCATACTGTGATTTTCCCTGCCCCAGAGTGCTACATAAAACAAACAAACAAGCCGAGACCGGTTTGGCTCAGTGGATAGAGCGTCGGACTGCGGACTGAAGGGTCCCGAGTTCGATTCCGGCAAGGGCATGTACCTTGGCTGCGGGCACATTCCTGGTGGGGGGCGTGCAAGAGGCAGCTGATCGATGTCTCTCTCTCATCGATGTTTCTGACTTTCTATCCCTCTCTGTTCCGCTCTGTAAAAAATCAATAAAATATTTAAAAAAAATGAAACTTAAATAACTTTCACGTTCTTCCCTGTAAATTTTTCACTTGACTAGAAACATGTAATCAGTCATACAATTCCCAAATGTCAAGCCAGCTCTGGGCCTTCTCACCCCAAATGAGATTTCCTATGTGGCCTTAGTGAATCACCTATTTTCTAGGTCTCTTCCTGTTCTTCATTCTTTATCTTGTAAAATCTTTTTGCCGTTTGTTTCATTTTGCAGGTCCCCTAAAGAAGACTGTTTGCTTCGTGAAGGGTTTGTTTGTATAATCTGAATTGTCTTTTTAAATTATTGTTAACACTAACTCTATTATCCAGACTTTTGAAAATAAATAGATGAAAACTATACTGGGACAGAGATTCTGGAAATTATGTAACAATTCTGGTAAACACACAATGCAATATACAGATGATGTATCATAGAATTGTACACTTGGAATTTATATAATTTTATTAACCAATGTCACTCCAATAAATTTAAGTTAAAATAAAAAATAGAATATGTAGGATGGCTGAAGGTGAAATATACACATCTAAAAAAAAGTTGCTTCAATTAATCACAAAAGATAAGATGGATATAAGTAAAAAGGCTGTTTCTTAGGTCACTTTATGCTATTATTCAGAATTACATCATTTTAGAATGCATCTCAAATTTTTGTAATAGTGTGATACTGTAGGTCAGGGTTTCTAACTAACAAAACAAATTCTGAGGGGAGAGCTCAAGAAACCTAGGACCATATTATTTGTGCTCTCCAACTCTTACTGTGATTTCCCTAACACCAAAAATCCAATATTGCTATAAAAGCAAAGACAGAGACAGCCTTGGGTAGACTATCTATCGTTAGAATGTATCTTGCTAATATTTTCCACCAGCAGTTGAGTTTCCAAAGGATGAATTTATTTGTTTTCCAGATCCAAGTATGAAAAGAACTATTATGTCTGTGTAAAATTGCACATATATAGCTTCAAACAATTTTTATAGGGTGCTCAGTTGGTTTAATGAACACAATTATACACTGAAGATTACTTACCTCTGTCATAATGTGCCATGTCATAAATTCCAATATAAATGTATCTGCTAAGCAACTGATAACATCAGGAGGCTGGTTGCTCCATTTTGAAATTATCATTGGGTTCCAAATAGCTTACACCATTGCAAACTAATTGTTCTTTAATCACTATCCTATATAATAAAAGCCTAATAGGCAAATTGTCCTCTCGACTGGAAGTTTGACCAGGGGTTGGGGTTGGCCCACCAACACACTCTCTGCCCATCCTCCTGGCTGGCCCCACCCCGATTAGGAGCAGGGCTGGCCAGCCAACTTCCCACATACCCTCTCTCTGGCTGGTTCAGCACAATCAGCCCAATCAGGGCATGCCAGTAATTCCTCACTGCTGCATGAATTTGTGCACTGGATCTCTAGTCTTTAATATATATATTTCATTTTTATGTGTTGCCCATCTAACATTTTTGTATTTAGTTTGTTCACTTTTTTTTTTGGTGAGTAAAATAGTGTAAAACTGAAAGATTTTTCTTTAAGTTTCCGTTAAATTCTTGGTAATTAAGGCACAATACAAGGGGATGTCCTTTGAAAATATATAGTTAGTATTAATTGAGTTTGCACATATAGGTCCTGAAATACAAGTGTAATGGTATTTCCTTAAGAGCCAATATCTATAGGGATATTTTTATTTGAACAAATATATGCATTTTTATGTATACTAGAGGCTCAGTGCACAAACTTGTCAACAGTTGGGATCCATCAGGCTGGCTGGCAATTGGGGCCAATGGGGGCCCCAGGATGTTGGCTGAAGGGAGGGGCCACTGGAGGTTGGCTGGGCAGGAAGAGGGCCAAAGGAGGTTGTGTGTGGGAACCAATATCTCAAATTACATTGGCAAATATCAGTCTGTATAAAAGCTTAAGTGACCGAAAGACCAAACAACCGTTCGGTCACTATGTCTCAATGTCTCTTGAGATCCTTCATTGAGACATAGTGACCGATCGATTGTTTGGTCTTTCGGTCGCTTAAGCTTTTATACAGAATGATTTTTGCCAATGTAATTTGAGATATTGAGGTAAATAAAGAAAGTTAAACTGTTGTCTTCAGAGAAATTTAGCAATTAAAAAAATCATGACCAATAGATACAAATATTGGGGTGGTGGGCTTGCCCGGGGTGGGAATGGCTATGGGCAGGTATCAATTGGGGAGAAAGGATATATATGTAAAACTTTAGACAATAAGTAAAATAAATAAAAGACAAAAAAGAAGTCTGAATCAGAAAACTAGAAAATTTAGAACTTATTGGGTAATGCCCAAATCAGAGTATTTGAGGGAGTCTGTCTTATGGTTTCTTTACTTGTTCTAATATTTAATTTGAAAAATTTAAAATTAACAATAAACTAGTGATTTGACAAACCACATATAAAGAATGTGAATGTATCCACAGATATGTCTATTTGGCTAGTTTTTCTGATATTTAAAAAAAATATTGCATGATATACTAAATTGTATACTCCTAGAGAGCCCGCAACCAACGTACATGCCCTTGACCGGAATCGAACCCGGGACCCTTCAGTCCGCAGTCCGACGCTCTATCCACTGAGCCAAACTGGTCTCGGCTGGAACAGTCATTTTTATTTTTATTGATATCTGATACATAATCAGCACCTGGTGAAATTATGGTATATCATGATGGTCATTATAAGTTTCTAATTTTAAAATAGATGAAGTAAAATGGAAATATTTTTTATAAAAAAAAGAATATGTTATGCATGATAAACTTTAATGTGTTTCTTATCAGGTGAATTAAAAATAAGAGATGAATAATTTTTAATGTATATATTTCTATGTATTTTAATTTAATGTAGTTAACATGTATATTATAATTTGAGAAAAATAAAAACTATGAGGAACTATGTGAATATTGTATTATTCTCTATTGTACTTTATATATTTAAAAGCATTAATATACAGTTTTGAAGAAACAAGTAAATGGGACTTTAAAGGCTTTTTGGTAGGATCTTGAATGCATGTCTCCTTTAGATTTAAACAATCTGGAAACTTTATCTTATAATCAGATAAGATGGGTGTTTATCCTGGAGCTTTTCTCAATTTGAAGGCCATTCCAAGGATTCAATGTTATTATGGGAATATCTTGGCTCAGCCAGGTTGTATCAATGAAAATGAGATTCATGCCCCAGAGGCAAACACTGAGAAAAAAAAAGAAACACGAAATTTTAACAAATTAATTTTTTTTTTTTAAAAAAAGGGCCATCTGTAGTAGAGGAAGATACATTAAGTTCTTGACCTAAGAAAGTTATAGTATAATGGCTGTTTGCTGAAGGACAAGTGTAGAAAGGACACATGGCAAAGATATTATTTTTCTATGGCAAAATAAACTATCCAGAGACATAACAAAACTCAACTGGCCACAGGGGGCCATTCAGTCTGAGACAGATTTCTACAGCTAGAGAAGCAGAACTAAAGTCAGTCAAAGGCCAGAGATCCAATCAGGAAAATGTCAGTTTGAAAAATAGTGAGAAAGAGTAGCATGTGAACTCAGAGTTTCAGAAACTCCTTGGCATTTGCCTGGATAGAAAACTTAATAGCTTTAACAGAGTTTCTATTTTATCTATAGATGGACAGATTCAGGGAAGAAATGGCAGGTAATAATGGAGCAGAATAAGTGAAGAGGGAGTCCTTGGTAATGAGAAGGTAAAGGATCTGGAACAGTTGTGGACATTCTCCTCATTTTATAAAAGCCGTCTGCACACACAGGAGGCTAAGGAAGTTTAGGCTGAGAAATTCTGTTATTTTTTTCCCTTTTTTATGTTGTTAAGGTATGTTTGACATTGAATATTATATTAGTTTCAGTTGTACAACATAGTAATTTAACATATATATAGTTTACGATATGATCACCATCCATCACCATACAAAGTCATTACAATATCATTGACTATATTCCCTGTGCAGTACAATATATTACTGTGGCTTATTTTATAAGTGGATGTTTGTACATATTATTTCCCTCCACCTGCTTCACCCATCTCTCCACCTGCCTGCCTGCTGGCAACCATTCGTTTGCTCTTTGTGTGAGTCTTTCTATTTTGTTTTGTTCATTTATTTGGTGTTTTTTTTTAAGACTTCACATATAAGTAAAATCATACTTTATTTATCTTTCTCTGACTTACTTCACTTACAAAATAACTTCTAGGTCAATTAATGTTGGTCTAGAAGTTAAATATTGCAAATGGTGTTGCAATGAACATAGGGGTGTACATATCTTTTTGAATTAGTGTTTTCATTTTTTTAGGGTAAATGGAAGTGGAAATGTTGGATGATAAGATAGTTCTATTTTTAATAATTTGAAGGACCTTCATACTTTCCCCTGGTGGCTGTTACCAATGTACAATCCCATCATCAATGCACTAGGATTCCCTTTTCTCCACATTCTCACCATTTGTTTATTGACTTTTCATAATAGCCACTCTGACAGGTGTAAGATATCTCATTGTGGTTTGTATTTCCTTTTCCCTGATGATAGTGATATTAAGCATCTCTTCGTATGTTTATTGGCCATCTGTGTGTCCTATTTGGAGAAGTATTTATTGAGATCCTCTGCCCATTTTTAAATCAAATTTCTATGTTGAGTTGTATGAGTTTTTGTAGTTTTGATACTAACTCCTTGTACTTTCTTTTATTATTGACACTATTACAGATATCCTATATTTTATCTCTATTTGCCCCCCTCCATTCAACCCCACCCAATCCCAGGCCTTTATCACACTATTGTTTGTGTCCATGGGCTATGCATGTATGTTTTTTGCTTAATCTCTTCCAGCCCCTTCTACTCCCTAACCCACTGAGATCTATCAGTCTATCTTGTATCCTTGCCTCTGGACCTATTTTGTTCATTAGATTTTATATATAAGTGAGATAATGTGATATTTGTCTTTACCTAACTGGCTTATTTTACTTATTATAACCTCCAGGTCCATCCATGCTGTCTCAAAAGGTTAGAGCAGTGGTCAGCAAACTGCGTCTCACGAAGCACATGCGGCTCTTTGGCCCCTTGAGTGTGGCTCTTCCACAAAATACCAAGACCTGGGTGAGTCTATTTTGAGGAAGTGGTGTTAGAAGAAGTTTAAGTTAAAAAAATTTGGCTCTCAAAAGAAATTTCAATGGTTGTACTGTTGATGTTTGACTCTGTTGACTAATGAGTTTGCCGACCACTGCCTTAGGTGTAAGGTAGTAGTAAGAAATTTGTTATTATAAAGAAGATTATGGAATTTGAAGTCATTGCACCAGTACAAAAGCCTTTATGTCACATTACACTAAGATGATACCTAATAGAAGGTTTCTCTTGATTACCCAATCTAGTTTGGATTACTAGACAATGAAAGTTCTCTTACATAATAGGTAAATTCAATCCCTGTCTCAGGGCAACGTACTGGGAGGCAACCAACTGATGTGTCTCTCTCACATCGATGTTTCTCTCTCTCTTTCCCCCCTCTTCTTCCTTTCCTTCTATTCTCCCTAAAAATTAATGGAAAAACATCCTAAGCTAATTAAAAAAATAAAAATAGTCTTTAATCCTGTTTCATTCTCTATAGAAAATAAATAACAAAGAATACTATGTTTTTAGGTATTCAACTCTATATAGCTAAAGAATATGTTCTTCCTCTCATCCTCCCTTTCTCCTTGTTGTTCCTTCTATCTTTTCATTTTTCAGCTTGAGACATTTTCTATTGTCTATTGCTTAAACCAAATGTAGACACTTCTGTATTAGAGAATTAACATTAAATAAATTTTCTCATTCTCAAATTAAATAAATTTTCCAGCCCTAACTGGTTTAGCTCAGTGGATAGAGGGTCAGCCTGAAGACTGAAAGCTCCTAGGTTTGATTCTGGTCAAGGGCATGTACCTTAGTTGTGGGAACATCTCCAGTATGAGGTGTGCAGGAAGCAGCTGATTGATATTTCTCTCTCATTGATGTTTCTAACTCTCTATCTGTATCCCTTCCTCACTGTAAATAAAATAAAATAAAATAAAATAAAAATATTTTTTAAAATAAATAAATAAATAAATAAATAAATTTTCCATTTCTAAATTATGTTTACACCTCTGCTATGATTCGATTAGAGTTTTTAGCTCAACCCATACTTAATTTTTATATTATTATGATTTGCAGTTTTAAATTATAGCTTACTTATATACAGGATCAGGATTTTATTTCCATTTTGGTACAATTTTAGGTTGTTTTCGTGTTTATATTTTTATTTTTGTTCATCTTACTATGATTCATTCAATCCTTTGCTTGTTATTTTCTTGCTTGGTAGTTTCCTTTCAAGGAAGGAAGAGAAATCATATTCCCCCTAAATTATTCAAGATGTTTCATTTTCTTTAATTTTCTATTTTTTTCTTTAGAAAATATGTTTGACCCCTAATGATTTTCTTCTTTTATCTTTCTCTATTGCAGCTTCTCTAAGATATTTTACTTGTCACTAATTTTTTACAAAATGTTACCTGATATGGCTTGCAATGGAGTATTTTAAAGAGGTGTATGCTTCAAAGTTACGATGGTGCTCCTTGGGGCTTACTAATTTGATCAATGTTCGTTATAACTGGGACATTTTTAGGTGAATTTTCTTCTCTTCCAATTCTGTTTTATGTTTTGTTTTTTTAACTTACTTGGATATTATGTTCCTTTGTTGATTATATTCCTTATCTAGTCTCTCTTGTTATCTCTTTTTTTTTAATTGGGAAGATAACAATTTTACATTCTAAAATCTATTGTGATTTTTAAGATTTCTGCTATTGTTTCCAAATCTTTTTTTTTACCTTGCAGAATTAATTATTAGTAAGTAGCAATATGTAATTTAAGTTCATGAATTAAATATTCACATAATTTGCCTGTATCTAAAAGTTCCTTCTTTTCTGTTTGTATATATTGGTAACTCTCTTCCAGTTTTGAGATTTTTTTTCTCTTCATATTGGGTGGTTGTTGGCTTCTTGTTCATATGAGAGTATGAGGCACTAACATCTTATTTGAAGCTGTGTATTTGTGTGCGTGTGGTTGTAAAGAGGACTTGTCAAATGTGCAGGCCTTTCTGTAGGGGGATTGGGAAGAGTCTTGGTCATTTCATCGGGGAGCCTTTAGTTTAGTGTCTTGAGTATTTCATTAAGTGCATGTGCACACATATACATGAGTGAGTGTGTGTGTGTGTGTGTGTGTGTGTGTGTGTGTGTATGTGTGTGTGTGTTTGTGTGTGTTTTTCTATAGCAAGATTCTGTAGTCTCCTGAAGAGATAATCAATCTGGCTATCAAGATTTGGAAGGCAAGCAGGGGAAGCAGGACCAGCTAAATAAATTAGAGAGCCATGTGCTCAAAAATTATTTAGAATTTGAAGAAAGGAAGAGCATAGCATTAAACCAAGTATAGAACCCTTCTTAGCGTGAGCCCTGGGTGACTACACAAGTGACTTGCCTACGAAGTCAGTAGTAAGGGGAACAAGCTATGGGGATAGCCTCCCACACTGAGTATGCAGACTTTCACATAATCCCTGCTGTGACTTGGTGTTCCAGATCACAGCTTCTCTGTTTCCATCTCTCCATGGATAAATCTCCTGTCCCCTCCTGGCAAGTGGTGAGGACAGTATTCCAGTTGTAAAGGTAAAGTGGTGATGGTGGGGGAAAATAGAGGTACTGAGGCCTAATTTTTCTTGTAAAGATTTTCAATAATTTGTCCTGCTTTCAGTCCCAGCTAGAATTTTTAATTTACTGTACATAATCAGAAATTGGCCTTAAAAAACCTCACGGGTTAAAAAAAATTTAGGGAATTCTTCTCTAAAAATATAATCCATATTACAAAAATATAAGACTTTCCCCCCTACAAAACAATCTTTCTCTCCTTCTGTTCTTTAAACTTTTTTTTTTTTTTTACCTGAAATAGACTTTAGAGGTAATCTAAATTATGTCCCTCTTTTACAAATGAAGTTATTAAAACTCAGGTAAGTGAGTGACATGAACATTGTCACACAACTAGTCAGAAGTAAAGATTGTCATAACTTTTAATGTTTTGTATAGAGTTCAGTATTTAATGCTTAATTATCTATCATTTAGACATGGGAAATATGCTTTTTTTGGAAAATTTTACATATTGAAGAATGTGTACTTAAAGAAAAGCAAGTGCTTTTCACACTGTAAGAAATAAAAATTATTTTAATGGATAATAGGATAAAGTGGGTATTCCAGAAATTGTTAAATGTTTTTCAATTTGCTCAATATTTATTTTATTGGAAAAATAAGGAAAAATAATTTTAAAAAGTTATACTTAAAATTATGTACTGTATTTGTATCTTTTTAAATTATTATTTTTGGATTATTTTCTCTAGATAACAATTACAGAAAACTTTCATAGTGGCATTTATATATATATATATATATATATATATATATATATATATATGTTTTTCTATATCTTTCTAAAAATTCCAAGTAGTGATAACTTATCTTTTTCCAGAAGAGAACTTCCCTAAAATAATAAGCCAATAATATTATCTGAATTAAATTTTTATTTAATTTTATGAATATTTCATATCCTTGTAAAGTATATATGGGCATAAACAGAAGAATATTATTCATTTGATCTGCAGAATGCAAATACTTCTTTTAGTGAGTCTTAGATACTGAAAGCTTTTCCTCTGAAACCATTGCTGAGAAAAAGCAATGTCTGCATCTTAAATCTTACCATTCCAGCATACAAACTCAACTTATACACATAATTCTGGTAAGTCAGTCTTATTCTTGAGCCCATCATATCCAGTTTCACTAATAAATGGAATTATTCATTTTGAAGGTTTTTTGAAGTATGAAGACCAAAGTAGAACTTCTTGGCATTTTCTTTCCACAACTTTAGGAAGTTTTTTTTTTCTTTTCTTATTTCTATGTATAGAATGAAATCTCATGCTTTTTGAAGTCAAGCCTTGCATGGCTATGTTATTTCAGAAAAATCTCAGCTGGTGTTTGTGCAGTGGGATGATCTGGCATAGCACAGTATTAAAAAGAAACTGTGACATGCTATCTTAAACACTAAGAGATAGAAAAGGCAACTTTTTATTGTTGGTTTATCTTTTATACATGTACAGCTCAAAACGAAGTTTTCTTTCCCAAATTAAAAATCATATTTTATTATGTATTTGACAATGCTTTCTTTTTCATATTATCAAAAAGAATTCTACTTAGTTTAATGTAACACTATATTTGGGTTTAAAATTAAAATTTCCACCATCCTCAGATGCTTGCTTAGTTGCAAGAATATCCTATATTCTTTTTTCACTAGCATATATAGATTGAGGTTGCATATATATATATATATATATATATATGCCATTTTAGTTATAAGCATGGGTTCTTTTATTTTTTCTCAATTATTAGTGATGCATTGATGTGACTTATAAAATATGATGAATGTTATAAATACTATTCTTATACTAACATTAGAAGTTCAGCTGCATAGATCAATAAAAAATGAGGGAAAGGTAGAAAAGACAAAGAGTAAAATATAAATTGAATTCTTGTTTATAATATGCCCTTTCAATTATAATATTTAATACTATAAGATCACTTTTATAAAGTATTATTATTATTATTATTATTATTATTATCAATGAGAAAAAGGAGGTCCATAATAGTTAGATAATATGCATTAATAAAAAGCAAATGTCAGGTCTAGAACAAAAATCCAAAATTTTCCAACTTTGAAGCTTAGCATGTCTTCCTATTAGAATTTTGAAGGACAGTTAGGAAAAGTAGAGAGGTTGAACTTGGATATTAAAATAATCAATTAGGAAAGATGCAAAAAGAGAACTTAAAAGATTAGATGGCCAAATTTATATGTGATATCATCTTGCTAAATGTTAAAAAAAGTTTTAAGACAACTTTTGGGGAAATGTGAGGTAAATAAACCTGTTTTAATTAAATTTAAGGAAAGGTTGTGATGTAGTTAGGGCAAGAAGTTAGTGGGTAAGACATTTTTTTTCAATGGAGGTCTGCCACCATGCTTCTCTGACACAAGTCTAGTAATGAGTTTAAAGAAACAGTTGTCTCTGGAAGACACTAAATGTTACAATATGCAGGAAAAAAATAACAGAGAATTCCTTGGCCTGTGTGGCTTAGTTGGTTGGAGCTTCATTCCCATGCATGAAGAGGTTGCTGGTTTGATTCCTGATCAGGGTGCATTGAACCTAGATTATGGATTCAATCCCCAGTGGATCAGGGCACATGGGAGAGGGAACTGATTCATGTTTCTTTTTTCACATGAATATTTCTCTCTCACATTGATGTCTCTCTCTTCTCCTCTCTCTAAAATCAATAAAAAGCATGTTCTCAGGTGAGGCTTAAAAAAGAAGAAAGAATAGATGAATTATCAGAGAACATGGAGTTTAACACAATTTAGGTAATGAGGGTCTACTAAGTCTATTATAATAGATTCAACCTAATTTTAAATAATCTCTATAAATTCATTGAGTAAAAAAATGTCAAGTGAATCATTAACTATAGTTATATTATTCAGGGTTCAACAGGAAAAATATCACATACTCATGATACTTTACACTGTGATTTTTTTCAAATAAACACACACACACACACAAAACCCCAAAAACAACCCTCCCCCCCAAAACAACAACAACAACAACAACAACAACAACAAACCCTGGTTTCAAAGGTATATACAAGATGGATGGTAACCATAAGGGTACCAAACATTTTACCAAACCTAAGCCTTAACGGCCAAGGATAGGAAAATATAATGGAAAATAAATGAAGAAAAGTCTGTATCTAAGAGGAACAGTGACTTTCATTTGAGATACAGCCAACTAGAAGGCTCTGTGATAGCATATTCTGAGAAATAAATATCAAACCATCGTGATCTAACTTTTCTTCTTTTTAGTCACCTTTAATGACTTCCTATTGGCTGAATTCAATTTGAAACATAAAAGAGATAAAATGATTAGAGAGCAAGTTAAAGGTACATACGATGTGCGTGTGTGTGTGTGTGTGTGTGTGTAGTGGGGTGTGTGTGTATAGAATTATCTAGAATTAGAGGCCTGATGAATGAAATTTGTGCACACAGGTAGTCCCTCAACCCAGCCTGCACCGTCTTGCAGTCAGGGAGCCCTCAAGGGATGTCTGACTGATGAGATTGGGCCTAACCTGTCAGTCAGACATTCTTAGCACTGCGGTGGAGGCAGGAGAGGCTCCCACCACAGCCACTCCTCTTGTCAGCTCTGAGCCAGGCTTCTGGCTGAGTGGTGCTCCCCGTGTAGGAGCTCACTGACCACCAAGGGGCAGCTCGTGCATTGAGCATCTGCCCCCTGGTAGTCAGTGAGCATCATAGCAACCTATCATTCTGCCATTCAGTCAATTGGCATATTAGCCTTTTGTTATATAAGATAGTAACTGTGTCAAACTTAATTATGTCTGCTCTAACTGTACCTAGGTTCTTTGTTTATATCTCTACATTTCCCGAATAACTTTCATATCTTTTTCTTTCTGCAAAAAGGATTGTGCCTTATGTGCAATCCTTATTCTCAGCTGCTTACCTTTAATTCTATTTCAATGAGAAAATAGAAGCTATCAGTAGAGTACTTCCACTGACCCTTATGGCACATATATCCAACTATTGGCATATATGAATATGTGCTCTACCTTTTTTGCAATCAATAGTATTATTATTAGATATTTTAGGTCAAAGCAGACTTTGTGTACTTGTTTCTACAAAAACATACCACTAACAATTTTACCCTTTCCTGTATCATAAATTTCTCCCTCTGTATTGAATCATTTCTGTCAACATACAAAAAGATACACTCAATTTTTTTGTTGTTAAGTAAAATTCTCTGTTAATTGTTAGAAGACAGTTCTCCATAGATCTATTACACATTTATACATTTCACAAAGTGAGGTAGATTATTTTTTTCAGGGATGTTTGTATAGGAATCAGCCTTGGACAATAGAGATAGTATCTCCTGCCAGAGCAAAGAAAAATTTTTCGGAGAGCCCTTTCTAAAAGACGCAGGTCCCTTAAACTCAGATTTCTTCTATAACTCAAGTCACTGCATGTGCGAGCTGGGGTTCAGAGGACAGAAATGAAAATACTGAAACTATAGACTCTGTTATTGCTGTGAGTAATGAACTATCTTTCATCTTTGATCCAATAGTGTTGAGTGTTCTACCATCATTCATAAAATGGCAGCAAGCAAATTTGTAAGATTGCAAGGAAGGTAAAATGTAGAGCCTTAACTTTTTAAAACTATATATTTTATTGATTTTTTACAGAGCAGAAGGGAGAGGGATAGAAAGTCAGAAACATCGATGAGAGAGAGACATCGATCAGCTGCCTCTTCCACGCCCCCTATTGGGCATGTGCCCACAGCCAAGGTACACATCCCAGGATCGAACCGGGGACCCTTCAGCCCATAGTCCGACGCTTTATCCACTGAGCCAAACTGGTCTCGGCTGTAGAGCCTTAACTTTTATTAACAGCAATCTCATTTCTCTGATATTCTGTCCTTTGCAGCAAAACTCCTTTAAAATATTGCCTATATTTATGACCTCAAATTTCATTCCTCCCCCTTGATTCCATGATGACACTGAAACTGCTTTTACCAAAATTTAACTTAAAAATTGCTTATCCAATAGTCAATTCTTAGATCCCATCTTTCATTATTTTAACCACTATTGGACACTTTTGACCACACTTTTCTTCCAGTTGCAAAGTTTTTCTTCACTTGACTTTCAGATCAATACATTATGTTTTTTATCCTTCCATACAGGATGCTCATTTTCAGTATCCTTTGTAGATTTCTCTTCATTTTTCTTATCTTTTAAGATTCCATGTTTTATAATTCAATGTCTTGGTCTTGAAACACTTCTCTTTGCTTTCTATATGCTATTCCTTGAATATATTTTAGCATCATGGCTTTAATTATCCGTAGGCACTGACAACTAGCATATTTATATCTACAGCCCAGACCTCTCTCTTGAGCTACACACTTACATCCAACTGCTTGACACATCCACTTGGAAGTAAAACTGATATATCAAACTTAGCATGTCTAAAATTGTACTGCTTGTCTCCCCCATAAGCCTATTCCTTTCACAACCTTTAGTTCTGTATAATGTCAAGCACATCCTGTAAGTTGCTTAAGCCAAGAATCTTAATTTTAAAAATTTATCTTATTCTCACGCCACAAATTCAGTCTTTGTCTTTTCCTTCAGTCAAATTTAGACTACACATATACTTGTCACTCCAAATAGCTACACCTGGTCTAAACTACTATCATCTCTTATTTATCTAGATCATTGCTTTGGCCTCCTAACAGATCTCAATATTTCTGCTCCTCTTCCTAAAGCTTATTCTCACCAAAGTATACATGATAACCCTGCTATCCTGTGTAATAAAAATCTCTACCTCTGTGCTCAAAATCCTCTGTTGGCTTCCTAGCTTACACAAAATATCAAGACCCAGAAGACTCTTTACCACATATTTTATCTCCTTAACTGTCTGACTCACTCTGTCTTATCTATGTTGGTTTCTTTAATGCTCCTTTTACATTGGAAACACATTCCATCTTCAAGATGTTTAAATTTCTTCCAGATATCGACAAAGCATACTCTTCCATATATTTTTAGATTTTAGTTCAACTGTCATCTTTTGTCTTAAATTTACAATTCCCTGACCCCTAGAACATTTGGTATACCTCCTTTTTATTTTCTTTCTTAGTTCTTACATCATTTTACATAATTTATATTTTACTTACATATTAAGAGTGCTAATGTAAGCTCCATGAAGAATATTTTTTTCTTTAAAAAGTATTGATTTTTACCTTCAGGATGTTTTATATTAGCAAAAACTTAAAAGTAACTGTGTCAATAAGAAATGGGCTACACGAAGGAGAACTAAGATGGCGGCAAAGGTAAAACACCTATCTTGCCGTCATAATCAGCAATTTTAATACTACAACTTAACGAAAGAACAAACACCTTCCAAAATCACCAGAAAGCCCGCCGAGTGAAAATTCCACAAATAAAAGTGAAAATAAGACACTGACTCGGAGGAGCGGCGGCGGACAGCGTTGAAAGATTCACACGGAGAGAGGTTTGGAGTGTGCATCCTGGAGAGGGCGGATGGCTGAAAACCGACCAGTTTTCTCGAACGGGGAGACAAAGACGTCCCACTGGACTGATTCTCCAGCTCTGGGCGAAGTCCAGAGAACCCACTATCACATAGGGTGAAAACTGGACAGTGGGAGGGCACGCCGAAGCTCGGGTGCTGCCGGGTCTGCTGGCTTATGGAGAAGGCAGCTTGCGTGCGAACAGCTCAGCTGCGTGACGGCGCAGAGAGCACTCTGCGATTTGTCTCTCATTTGAAAAACTGTCAGTCTGCTTTGTTTTACGACCCTGGGGGAGACATTGCACACACAGACTCATTTTGGGAAAGTCTGAATTCCCCAGCAGCCAGTGGAGCTCGGCAGCGGCTCTCTCTCAGAGGTGGCCATTGCCCCTGGCACAGAGTCCCTGGGGCTGCATAGGGCAGAGCTAATGCTGTCTGCTTGGCCCAGAGACTCCGCCCACCCAACCTGAGCACAGCTGAGCTTCACAGACAATTGGCCTGGAGGTCAACCCTCCAAGTGCTAACAATGATTAACTGAGCTTAACTTCAGCAAGACTGTGCAGCCCATATCCACCTCAGGTAACCGGGGAGGCTGAGCCACTATCCCTAGTAGGAAGTCTACCACACAAAGCTAATTGACCAACTCAGGGAAGCAGCCACCATGCAGCAACATGGAAAGAAATCAGATGAGAAAGAAATGGAGGAAAAAAAACTACTGGACATGAATTCAAAACCACGGTTATAGGGTTTTTCAAGAGGCTGCAACAAAAGATCGAGGCCTATAAGGAAATAAGCAAGACCACAAAGGAAATGAATTAGTCCTACAAGAAAATGAACAAGACCCTCAAGGATATAAATGAGACCTGCAAGGAAATGATCAAGACCAATGTGGAAATGAACGAGTCCTACAAGGAAATGAAAGAGACCCTCAAGGATATAAAGGAGACTCTCAAGGATATGAGAAAGGACCAACCAGAAATTAAGCATACACTGACTGAAACAAAAAATATTATACAAAGACCTAAAAGTGCTCTGGAGCACCCCAAGAACCAAGTTAAAGATTTGAAATACAAAGAGGTAAAATCCACTCAGCTGAAAAAGCAAGAAACCAAAAGAATCCAAAAAATTGAAGATAGTGTAAGGGACCTCTGGGACAACCTCAAGCATACCAACATCCGAATTATAGGGGTGCCAGAAAAAGCGAGAGGCCAAGACAATGAAAACCTATTTGAAGAAATAGTGACTGAAAACTTCCCACACCCGGTGAAAGAAATTGACTTAGGAGTCCAAGAAGTGCACAAAACCCCAATATATAGGAACCCTAAGAGGACCACACCAAGGCACATCATAATTAAAATGCCAAGAGCAAAAGACAAAGAGAGAATATTAAAAGCAGCAAGAGAAAAACAGTTGGTTACCTACAGGGGAGCACCCATACGATTGTCAGCGGATTTCTCAACAGAAACGATGCAGGCCAGATGGGAGTGGCAAGAAATATTCAACGTGATGAACAACAAGAATCTACAACCAAGATTACTCTATCCAGCAAAGCTATCATTCAAAATTGAAGGTCAGATGAAGTGCTTCGCAGATAAGAAAAAGCTAAAGGAGTTCATCACCACCAAACCAACATTATATGAAATGCTGAAAGATATTCTTTAAGAAGAGGAAGAAGAAAAAGGTAAAGATGAAAATTATGAACATCAAACACACATCTATCAACAAATGAACATAGAAATCAAGTGAATTGATAGGCTGTTGAACAGGATAGACTGGTGAATATAACAGAGACATGGACATAGAGAGGGAATGGACTGATAATTCTTGGGGAGAAAAGGATTGTGGGAAGTGCAGCAAGAGACTGGACAAAAATCTTGCAACAATGGGAGAGGACAGTGGGGAGGGGGAGGTAAGGGTGGAGGGTGGGATAGGTACAGGGTGGAGGGGAGCTATAGGGGGATAAAAAGGGGAAACAATGTAATTAATAAACTGAACAATAAAGATAAAAAAAAGGAATGGGCTACACAAATTATAGCTTATCCATTTCATAGAATATTATGAAAAAAGAAGTTAGATTTATATATACTAACATGAAAAGTTCTCAGAAATAATGTTGGGTGTCAGTATCAAGTATCAGAAAAACAAGAAAAATCTATTCTATATATTTGATATTTAGAATAGCCCCTTGGCTCATAATTGGTATTTAATAAGTATTTGTTAATAGAATGATTTATTTAATATATAAATATTTAAATATAATATCTCAGAAAGCCTCTCATATATATTATAAAAATTATGTCTTCTTAAATGAAAATCTTGGGTCAGTGCTATTTACCAAACACTGTCCAATAAAATATTTACTTTAATCTAATTAATATCCATAAGTAGATTATTATATTTCAACTTTCAATTATCCATCACTCTGTGTTTTAGTAGATGAATGAATAATAAGCTATTTCTATCAATACTGGGATTACTGCTAAAAAAAATGGCAAGTGCCGTTTTTATTTCATGCAAATGTGTTTTCATCTACATTAACAATCAGTTGCTCTCTTTTTGAGTGTTCAAAATTCCTTTCTTATGTTCATTACCCAAGTTTAAATTAGTTACTTCTCTTTCCATATACTATTTTTATAAATAAACTAGCGGCTCGGTGGACAAAATTCGTGCATGGGGGAGGAGGGTTGTCCCTCACACCAGCCTGCATCCTCTCCAATGTGGGACTACTCGAGGGATGTCCAACTACCTGTTTAGGCCTGATCCTTCTCACAATCCAGGTCTGCTGGCTCCCAGCTACTCATCTGCCTTCCTGATTGCCCTTAACCACTTCTGCCTAACAGCCTGATCACCCTCTAGCCACTTCCCTGTCAGACTGGTTGATGCCTGACTGCTCCCCTGCCAGTTTGATTGCCCATAACTACCCTCCCCTGCAGGCCTGGTCACCCCTAACTGCCCTCCTTTGAAGGCCTGGAACCCCAACTGCCCTCCCCTGAAGGCTTGATTATCCCCAACTGCCCTCCCCTTTAGGGCCTGGGTGCTACCAACTGATCTCCCCTGCAGGCCTAGTTCTCTTTCCTCCCAACTGCCCTTTCCTGCAGACTTGGGTGGCCTCAACTTCCCTCCTCTACCATCCTGGTCACCCCTAACTGCCTTCCCCTGCATGCTTGATTGCCCCCAACTGCTCTCCCCTGCTGGCCATCTTGTGGCAGTCCACATGGGGGCAGCCATCTTATGTGTTAGAGTGACAGCCAATTTGCATATTACTCTTCTATTAGATAGAATCTGAGCTTGTTAAAAGAATTATGCAAGTGTCTAGATGGGAAGGGGGGATATAGTAAGATTGCTTAGGAGCACAGGATGAGGGTTATTTTTCTACTTTGAATTGTTTCCCTCAGAAAGATGCATTGAAAATGACCTTATCTGAATACAGGGTATTTTGAAAATGTAATCAATTTAAAACAAGGTTATTAGAATGAGCTGTACTCTAATATCAATTCAGTGCAGCAGCCATGACTGGTCTCCCTTTATAAAACAAGAGAAGAGATATACAGGGAGAATACTAGGTGAAGATGGAGGCAGAGATGAGAATGATGTATCTAAGAACACCATGCTTTGCCCGCCATCACCAGAAGCTAAGGGAGGCATGAATCAGATTCTAAGCCTTCAGAATGGACAAACTCTACCAACACCTTGATTCAGAATTTTAGTCTTCAGAAATCTAAGACAATAAATTTATGTTGTTTTAAACCACCCAATTGGTGATATATTATAATGCCAGCCTAAAAATTGAATATGATTAACATGTCCAGAAAGCAGTGAAGAAGTTAACTCTATGCCATTATGTGGGTGAGATACTAAAACAAACAAACAAAAGAGTGGATGCCTGGTCACCTGTGCTATGTCCTGGGCACTAGTCTCCAAGCCTCACCAGCAACTCCCTGGCTATTTGGTGTGGCATGTGAACAGAAGGGATCCTTTACCTGTTCATATCCTGAAGCCTGAGACAATGACCTTCTCATGGCTAACACCATTGCACAAGTGAATCATGATGGGCCTCTTGAATTTTGTCTTTAAATATGACCCTGGTACTTTGAAAACCTTTGGGGAGAGACATTATGGGCTTCTATGCCTGACTAAATTCAAGTGACAGAAAAATATATATTAATAAGCTAGTAGAAGAGAATTTTAATTATATGCATGGATCAAATATCTGATTTCTTAATTTCTATATATCCCAAAGTGATTATGCAATTTCATAAAGTTAAGATTAAATAATTACCTTTGCATTATCAAGCTCTGGTGCTCCTCATGGAATAAACCTGAGACTCGGCATCTGTATTTATAATATATCTATATTTCAATAAGCCCACACTTGAACCTTTGCACAATGGTTAATATTCTGATATCTAGTCATATTTGTGAACACTAAATACACAGTAAGCAGTGACTTTCAAGATGCTTTTGAAGAATTGCAGTCATATCTTTGAAAGACTCATCACTTACTTTATCTTTTCAGTGAGCATTACAGGAGTAAGTCCACAGACAGCTACACCCATAATGGCAAGTTAAGCACTTCATCTTCTATAATATATTATTTGAAGCACTACATTTTTCAATTTCTTTCAGGATAAACTGATAAAATTTCTATATTGGCATTAAATTCAGCAATTCCACTAAGTTGAATAATTTTATCTTCACTTTGCAGTTGCTTTGATACCTCTGGGTATTTTCTGGTTTTATCTTTGTTGTCAGAAGTATTTCTGCATTAAACTAGGACCAGAGATACTTTAAACAACTTGATCTTTATTATACCAGTGCACAGGTTACTGCTTAGACAGAGATTAACAAGCCCGTGAAAGTGCTCTCTGGAGATAGTGAGTCTGCTGTGTGGAGAGGGTCAAATGCATTATCTATTTCAAATTCTAGAGTCTTGAAAACAACTTCCACATGTTCCACAGTCCTATGCAGCTACTGTTATAATGAACACCAAGGGGTTGCTGTGCGTCCTATCACTACTGAACTTGATGCAATAATAAAATTATAAAGTTTAGCCTTAAGCAGAATTAAATACTTTTTAATTGATTGTCTGGCTTTTAAAAAAGTAATATTATATAATATGTATATATATATATATTTTCTCCCTCCTTTTCTGGTCAAGAAAACAATTTATTTCAATGTTGAACAAAAAATCCTTTGCACAAAAAAATAATCAAGGTGCTTAAGTTATTAGAAGGGATAACTAAACAAAAACTGCTTTCTGAGATAAATTAGTAATAAAATTTTATTAGAAGTGCCATTTTATTTGTCGAAATGGCAATATGTGCAACTAAAAAATAAAGTAGTATGCTCAGCTGGTGTGGCTCAGTGGTTGAGCATTGACCTATGAACCAGGAGTTCACCTTCAATTCTCAGTCAAGGCACGTGCCTGGATTGCTGGCTCAGTCCCCAGTATAGAGTGGGCAGGTGGCAGCCAATGACTCTCTCTCTCCCTTCCTCTCTGATATCAATAAAATGTCTCAAAATAAATAAAGTAGATTTTCTATTAATAATAACAAAAAATAATGAAAAAATTATGATTAAGATTTGGCATAATATTGCTTACATAATAATAATAGGTACAATAATTTTCTATTGTGTATTCTAGAGGAATTGTAAGAATAATCTTAGTCCAGGTCTATATTATGATGACTATATTTAAAATTGGAAATATAGATTTAATAAATGATTTACATAATTTTAAAGTTGTGGTATTAAGCAATATTCAAATATCAAATTATTTTCTAATTAAACAACTTTCAAAGTAAAGTCCTTGGTTTTATTATAAAACTAATACAATTTATAAATGTTTTTGTTCTAAAATATGTTTTTACTATTCAAAAGAAACAAAAAATCACTAACAATGATTTTTTATCATATCTGATTTACCAAGTAAAAAACACAATAAAATTTAATTTTTTTCTGTCAAAACCATGAAATAATACAAAATTTCAGCACATATTGTGACTTTTAAAAATGTTTGACAGAACTACCCTTTCTGGGTATGTACCCACAAGATTTGAAAAAGGTATTCACAAAGTTATATGCACCCCTAGGTTCATTGCAACATTATGTTATGGAAACAACTGAAAGATGATTGAATAAAGATAATCTGGTACATAGATACAATGGACTACTATACAAAGAAAAGATAAAATGCTGCCATAGACAGTAAACATGGATAGATCTTGAGGATAGCATGATAAGCAAAATAAGTCAGATGGAAAAAGTCAAGAATCACATGATTTCCACAAATGTGATATATAAAATTAAAAGCAACAAATGAACAAAGAAGACAAAGAAACAAAAACGTATCTTCATAGATAACATTATGGTGATTACCAGAGGAAAATTGAGGTGTCATTTTTATATGTTTATGGTAAATATGTTTCAGATTTTAAATAATATCCTCAAATACTTTAAAACACCTCAGCTGTTTTTCCCCCTTGGAGACTACCTATAATTTATTCTTAAATAGGGTCTTCAAATAATTACTTGAAAAGATTATTACCTTTTTCATACCTCTGTTTTTTAATGCTCAAGTAATCCTATATAATAAAAGCCTAATATGCTAAGTGTCTGGTCGGCCATTCAACCAAAGCATACTATGCTGATGATATGCTAAGGTGCTCAACTGCTCGCTATGATGGGCACTGACCACCAAGGGGCATGCTCGCTATGATGGGCACTGACCACCAAGAGGCTCCAACCGCTAGGTTAGCTTGCTGCTGGGGTCCAGCTGATATGGACTGAGCAGAATGGGCCTCTAGTGTTGTAATTTGTTTCTCTGTTTTCACTTCATCATGGCTGGCAGCTGCCCAAAGCTTTCCAGTAAATTTGTTTTAGTGAATCACTTTTTCTTCTCTTGCACTTCTCTTTGCTCCCTCTCTGCTGCTGGATAGATGCCCACTATACCATGGTAGACTGTACTTTAAGAACAGGTGAAAAAAATCTGTTAATGGTGTTTTAGACAAGGTTTTTATTTGGTTTACACAGTTGACTGATTCTTGCAGCTCTTCTCCGAGCTAGATTGAATCCATCTTCTTTTTAAATGCTGAGTTTAGCAATTTTAGAAATTTACATTATTTTTATAGGACACTATGAAATAGAAAGCCTTTTGTTTTCTTTAGATAATCTCTATTGCCCTAACCATCTTTACTTAATCTTCTGAATACTGAAGACAAAATAGCTTTCCACTTTTAAGTATTTATCTGTGAATTATGCATAAATGGAGACACCTAACTTAATGAAATTACTGAAGCAAACAACTTAAGGCAGAAACTTATTCAAACACTGAAATGTTTAGGTCTTCAGAGACAGTTAAATAATATGAGTGAATAGGCAACCTTAAATTAAGAATAATGATAAGTGATTTGCTATTTATGTTGTATATATGAAGCATGCATGCATTAACATATTCTCATCCTTATAGTAAGTACAGTGAGAGATTACACTTTTGCTGTGTCTTCCGCAGTAGCTTTGCTTCTCAGTGACATAATAGTTCTACTCATTTGTTCCAAAAGCTTGATTTGAAGAGATACGAAAATAATACAACTCTATTGTGGTTCCTTTTATTAAATGAAGATGATATAATGAAAATATCTTCATCTAGGTTGATTATTAACTTAACAAGTTGTACTTTATGTAAATCCTATGAGAAATAGCGATAGCCAGGAAGGATTAAGCTAATTTATATAAAAGTATATATGGTCACATTTTTCGGGAGGCAAAGTATTGTCAAAAAAATTAGAAATATTTTTGGTATCCTCTGCAGATTAATGACTAATAAGTATTGAAATTAAAACATAAACTATGTGTACTACCTACATTTACAAAGTAGAACAAGGAGTTGATAACCTTGAAATAAGACTGAAAAAAAGTGCAATTTCTTCCAGATTTAGCCTATATATTAAAACTATATTTTATGTTTCAGAGTGGTTTCTATAATAAAGGTAAAGTTTAGGTCCTATTACAAAGTACCAGATATATTCAATATTAAACCTAAATCTTTCAATGGTTAATCCTGTGACCTTGAACAAGTCATTAAGTCTATACTCTAATATATACCCAAAATAGCTTTACTGGTATTTTGCAATCTTTGTTCAAATAGTCTTAAATATATGTAATATATATTTCATAATCTGTTTTCATACTACGTATTTTTTATAACTAACTGGTTATTTAAAATTTTTAACATGACACATTGCAGAAAAATGACTAGGTAGTTTGAGGAAGAAGAGGCATTAGACATTCTGCTATTTGAAACTTCAGTCATGTTTTATATATAGCAAATCTTTAACAAATGTCAGAAGCTATGAAGTGTTTAATGGTATACTGACTGAGTATGAGATTAGGAAAAGCAGTTTTATCCTAGAATAAGAATAACAGCTAATATATTTCACTCCCACACTAATAATTTCATTATTAGAATCTAGATAATTTTTCAATAAATAACAAAGATAATCAATATTGCTTATATAAAAATATTTAACATGATACATATGTATATAATTCTCATTTTAAAAAATTTTCATAATCTGGTAGAAAATGTAGAAGAACAGTGCTTTAAATTAGGGTCATGTCAATCTTAATCAGTTTGTTTTAAGTAATTTTACAAATAATTGGTACTCAAATACCGCCCAATGTTATTGATTACTCTTTTACAAATTTTATTAAATGGAATATATTACAGCTTTATCTTAAAGCTAATAAAGTTGATAGAAACTGTGGCAAACAATGTAGCATCTAACATATTTGAGAATAGTACAAAAGTAACAGGAATTTCTTCTTATTACTAGTAAAATCCAATGTAATTATTCCTTAGTTAAAAGTTTTATAACCCATTTTCTTTAGGATCAATTGATTTTTAAATTTCCAGCAGCAACATATTATTGAAAGTATGTCTTAAGAGGAAGTATAATATATGCATATAAAAATCCAGTGACATAATGGCCATAAAACCTAACAGCCAGTGGCTATGATGCCCACTGTGACCAGTGAACAGGCAGATCAGGGGGTGGGACCAGCAGCCAATCTCGTGGCCCCTCCCCACTGCTGGCCTGCCCTGATCTGATTCTCACATCCTGATCAAGAATGGGGCCGCACAGAGCCAGACCCTTCCTGTCAGCCCCGAGTCCCTGGGGTTGAGAATTCTAATGATCCTGCCCAAAGAGTAGAGGCACCTGATGGGCAAGGACAGGGACCACAGGCCTCCAGGGAGCACCACAGAGTCAGCAAGAAGAGGAGAGGGCCTACAGAGGGGTAGGAGGCAAAGCCATCAGACATCAGCCCAGAATCCAGGCCTTCTCCCCAGATGCAGTAGGCTCACAACACAGAACCCCAGCCAAAATTGGAAGAGCCCAAGGGAGGCTTGAAGAGCTGTGTGTTGGGAATGGGAGTCTTCATGAGGCCCTGACCCAGACCATACTATAGTTGGTGCAGCTCAAGGTGGAGCTGGAGAAGAACACACAGAGACAGAAGTGCTTTGCAGAGAGGCCAAACCTCCTGGAGCTAGAGAGATTTGAGTGCAGGGCCCTGGAGTTCAAGGCCACTGAGCTGGAAGAGGAGCTGAAGGGCCTGACCAAATTCCAGGCTGACAGCCAGTGCCTCAAGGACAAAAATGCAGTCGTGATTGGTGACACCAGCAAACTGTCCAAGTGACCCCTGAGGACTTGCCCCTGAAGCCATATTTATACAGCTGCTTCTCCCTCCCCTCCGCCCACTCTAGCCCTGCCTCTATCATCTGGCCCCACCATGATAGGCCTGTAGTCCCTTCCCCCTTGCTGACCCACTGTTGATCCCACTCCCCACCCCAATAAGGGGTGGGGCTGGGCAGTCAACCTCCTGCAGTCCCTCCCCCTGGCTGGCAATGCCCCCAATAGGGGCCCACAACCTTGATCAGGTAATAGCTCCCCCCCCCCCCCCGCTGGCCAGCCCTGCCCCTGGTTGCCCTCCCACCCCAATAGGGAGCAGGACCAGCCAACCAATCTCCTGTGGCTCCTTCCCCTCACCTGGCCCCACCCCAGATAGGCCAATCTCCCATGGCCTCTCCCCCATGCCACTGGTCCCGGATTGGCATTCCCTACCCCATTTGGGGGTGGGGTCAGCCATCCCACCACCCACAGTCCCTCCCAATGGCTGGCCCCAGCCCTAATTGGCCCCCCAAACCCAATTGGGGATGGGGCCCATGGGCCAATTGCTGTGGCTCCTTCCCCCAGCTGGACTGGCCTTGATTGGGCCCACCTCCCTCCATATCCTCTTCCCAGCAAGCCCATCCTCCATCAGCTCTGATTGGAGCCAGGCCATCTGGATCCCATCCCTGCACAAATTCAAGAACTGAGCCTCTAGTTGATTAATAATTTTGATAGTGCATTTTAAGAGAATATGTTTTGTTTACACAATTATGTGTGGGGGTACATTGTTGTGATTTATTGTAAAGTGAACTTATTTCTGAGAATCCTGGTTACAAACTTTGAAGACTACTATTTCTAGAAAAATTGCCTGTGAGAGGAGTGAGAGAGAGAAATGGTGAGTATTACCTCCAGAGAAACACAAAGGGTGCTATTTTAGTTTTTTACTGTGCATTGTAATGCCTTTCATCCCAGAGAAAAATTGGAATAGAAGCAACTGCTGATCTTAAATATTAATAACATTATGAGAGCTATCAAATCTAATACCGACCCAAATTTGGCATAGGATAATAATGGTTGTAATTACTAATTATGGATAAAATTAATACATAATAAATGGCATTCATGAACAGCTGGCAATGTTCTGAAACCTGTGAAAATTATTTACATTTATTTACCAAGAGCCTGTGCTAGAATTACAGGTTTACTCAATATACAGAAAGAAAACTGTGGGAATGACTGTTCTAGTTAGATTGGCTGAGGAAGCTGAGTTCAGACACATTACATAAATCAATCATATATCACACATGCAGAAAGTGGAGAAACACTGATTAAAACTTATAATTGTCTCACCATTTATATTTGTTTCAGAGAACCGCTCTGGTTTTCTTCTAGAAAATCTCAATTGGGAAAGACTTCATACTGATGTCATAGGCAATCAGACATCTTAACTTCCTTTGCTTAATGTTTTATGATTTGTCTCTGAAATCACTGCTAAGAGGATAAAACAGGGGATCTTTTTCACATGGACTGTTGATATTAATTTTATTTTTCTCTGACTCTGGTACAGATGGAATCACCCAAATCTGCAATGAAGAGGTGACAACTTTCATCTCTGTGTCAGGTGTTCACCATACTTACAAATAGGACTTGTAAAGGTGAGACATGGTTCAAATATAACCACTTCTTTTAAAAAATATAAATTGGGATTTCTACATACAAAACTTCTGACTACTGTAAAGAGTTGATACTTCTGAGCATTTTATAGATTGTTTTTGGTTTGAGAAGGGTTTAAGTTTTAGATAATAAAGTTAAAGAAGAGTTTCTTTACTTTATTAAAATCAGTCATATATTGATTCAAACTAATGACTATTTTCAACCTTACCCAGAAACTAAATTTAGATATCCTTTTCTTATACTGGTGAGTTCATTAATCAGGGAGTTACATTTTGATGTTTTTTCTTTAATGTTCAGTTTATTAATTATATTGTTTCCCCTTTTTTATCCCCCTATATCTCCCCTCCACCCTGTACCTATACCACCCTCCACCCTCACCTCCCCCTCCCCAATGTCCTCTCCCATTGTTGCAAGATTTTTGTCCAATCTCTTGCTGTACTTCCCACAACCCTTTTCTCCCCAGGAATTGTCAGTCCATTCCCTCTCTATGTCCATGTTTCTGTTATAGTCACCAGTTTATCTTGTTCATCAGCCTATCAATTCACTTGAGTTTTATGTTCATTTGTTGATAGATGTGTATTTGTTGTTCATAATTTATATTTTTACCTTTTTCTTCTTCCTCTTCTTAAAGAATATCTTTCAGCATTTCATATAATACTGGTTTGGTGGTGATGAACTCCTTTAGCCTTTTCTTATCTGTGAAGCACTTTATCTGATCCTCAATTCTGAATGATAACTTTGCTGGATAGAGTAATCTTGCTTGTAGATTCTTGCTCTTCATTATTTTGAATATTTCTTGCCGCTCGCGTCTGGCCTGCATCGTTTCTGTTGAGAAATCCGCTGACAGTCGTATGGGTGCTCCCCTGTAGGTAACCAACTGTTTTTCTCTTGCTGCTTTTAATATTCTCTCTTTATCTTTTGCTCTTGGCATTTTAATTATGATATGTCTTGGTGTGGTCCTCTTTAGATTCCTATATTTTGGGGTTCTGTGTACTTCTTGGGCTTTTAAGTCAGTTTCTTTCACCAGGTGGGGGAAGTTTTCAGTCACTATTTCTTCAAGTAGGTTTTCATTAACTTGCTCTCTCTCTTTTTCTGGCACCCCAATAATTCGGATGTTGGCATGCTTGAGGTTGTCCCAGAGGCCCCTTACGCTATCTTCAATTATCTGAATTCTTTTTGTTTCTTGCTTTTCCAGCTGAGTGGATTTTGCTTCTTTGTATTTCAAATTTTTGACTTGTTTCTTGTGGCCCTCTGGACTGCGTTTTGGACTTTGTGTAATATTTTTTATTTCAGTCTGTGTAAGCTTGATTTCTAGTTGGTCCTTTTTTTTTATCCTTGAGGGTCTGGTTCATATCCTCAGAGGCCTTGTTCATTTCCTTGAGGGTCTCATTCATTTGCTTGAGGTTCTCATTCATTTCCTTGTTAATTCTCATTCATTTCCTGGTTGGTCTTGTTTATTTCCTGGTAATTCTCATTAAGTTGATCAGCCTTTTGTAGGAGCCTCTTGAAAATCCTTTTAACCGTGGTTTTGAACTCTATGTCTTGTCGTCTTTTCTCCTCCATTTCTTTCACACCTGATTTCTTTCCATGTCTCTGCATGGTGGCTGCTTTATGTGGTGGATATCCTCAAAGGGACAGTGGCTCAGCCTCCCCAGTTACCTGAGGTGGGTGATCTTACTGCAATCCTTTATGGGTTGTATTCAGTATTTTTGAATTTAAACCCAGCTTGTTGTTGTTAGCCCTAGGAGGGTTTGACCTCCAGGCCAATTGGCTGTGAAGGGAGACTGTGTTCAGGTTGGATTGGCGGAGTCTCTGAGCTGCACAGGCAGCATCAGCATCAGCTGCGTCCTATGCATCGCTCGCGCGCGCGGGTCTCTGTTGGATGGGGATGGCTGCAGACACCTCCAAGAGAACGCCGCTAGTCTCTTCCCCTTGCCAGACCACTCCGCCTTTCCCCAAATGTGCCTGCACACCAAAAGTCTAGCCCAGGATTGTAAAATAAGTGGTTTCTGGAACCAGGAGACAAGTTTCCAGGGGGCAAGTCGCGGGTTTGCGCGACCCTTTCGCGGAAACTCGCAGTTCAGGAGCCTCTGCCGCGCCCTGCTTCCAGGGTGTGTCCCCCGGACCTCGGCCGGACCTCGCCTGGCGCTGGGGGATCCGGACAGTGGGACGGACCTCGCCTGGTGCTGGGGAATCCGGGCAGTGGGACAGACCTCGCCTGGCGCTGGAGGATCCGGGCAGTGGGACCGGGGGTGCTGCTCCAGCCCCAGCCTGCTCGCGCGCGTCCAGGACGGCTCCTAACCTGTATCCATCTGAAAGGCTGTGCTTCCGCTGCTCCTGAGTCTCAGTGTCCCACCTCCACTCCAGTTAGTGGAGTTTTCATTCAGCCAGCTTTCTGGTGATTCTGGGTGCTGTCTGTTCTGCTCTTATGTTGTAGTTCCTAAATCGTTGCTCGGGGCAGAACAATAGGTGTTCACCTATGCCGCCATCTTGGTGTCCAAGCTACATTTTGATGTTTTTAGACTGTAAGTTACGATTCATGACTCCTGTTTCTTCAGCTCCAGAGTGAGTACAGATTTCTAGAAGTTATAGCTAAAGGTGTTAACGTATACACACACACATACACACACACACACACACACACACACACACACACACACATACACACACATTGTTGATGTTTATATAAACTAAACATATGTTCAAGCAAATCTTGTTATAAAGTAGTTGAATTTTATGTCCTTTGCCATTTTTTGGCTCAAATACATATATTTCTTTACTACCAAGTCTAAGTATAAATGAAGCCTATCCACCAATAACAGTGGTGGCTTCCTACAAATGAAAACTCTGCCATATAAAATACCCAGAGCCTTTCTCACTGTGTTCATTGAAACAAGGGCTTTCAATTCCACTCACTTTAAAACTTCAAGCATTTACAGATTCTCAATACCTTATATTCAATTTCAAAGTCTCAAAAAAACTATGAAATCATTGTTTCCTTAAATGTATGGTATAGACATTGGTAGCAAAACATACAGTGAACTTTATCTTTATCTATCTTTGTCTTTGTATACCTATTCATTGTGAACGTCCATAGCACAGAAAAATCAGACAGGATTTAACGTATATATAGGGTGTAGTCCCAGATCTCATACACCAGGTAGTGCACTAATGGTGCATATGTGGTACATTACTCTATATTCCTATTTGCTTTCTAAGATATGAATACTTGAAGTTCCAAATGACATATGGGCCAGAGCATAGGAGAAATTGGAGGCCAGTACCCACCCTCCTATCAAATAAAAGAGTAATGTGCAAATTTGACCGTACCTTCACTATGCTACCAGCCAATCAGGAATGAGGGGTTGAGGGGCATGGCAGGGCCCCGGCCTAGGGAGTGGACACTGTGCTGGTGGTCCCAGCCAGCCCACAGCGCCCGTTCCATCCCTCCAGGGGCGATCCAGCCCCGCTGCGGCCCGTAGCGAAGGCTGGCCACATGGGCACTTCTCTGTGGGTGCCCTGGGTCTCAGATCACAGCCCAACCCCAGAAGACAAAGCCATGGTGGCGAGGTCAAGGCAGAGGCCATTAGGGGTGATCAGGCCAGGAGGGGAAGGCACTTGGCAGTGATCAGGCTGGTAGTGGGGGGCTATTGGGGGCAAGCAGGCAGACAGAGGGGACCAGTTGGAACAATCAGGCCAGCAAGCAGAGTGGTTAGGGGTGATCAAGCGGTCAGGTAGGTGAGTGGTTAGGAGCGGATTGCGAGGGGGTTGTCCAACTTCCAGTTTAGGCCCGATCCCACAGGGGTCTCAGATTAAAGAGAATGCAGGCCGGACTGAGAGACAGCCCTCCTCACCCCCTGCATGAACGAATTTTGTGCACTGGGCCACTAGTTCTAAATTTATTTAACATAAAATAAAAACGTTTTTGGTATTTCCATACTAAATAAAATAATTTTGAAAGAATTTCCTAGAGCAGCAAACAGGATTGTTTCTTTATGAAAGAATTCCCCTTGCTTTCTGAATATCTGTAGGACTATAAGATTAGTGACATCAGTCTGATAATTTCATTTTAATCATAGCCTAAATAATATCATGTATGGCATATTAGCTCAAATGTCACTTCTTTGGGGAGGACTTTTCTAGCTGCTTGCTCTGCTCAAAGCAGAATTCATGCGGTCTTATCTGGGCTCTTTTGCTGCATGCATCTCTCTTGAGGTATCCACCCGTTGCCTGAGAAATACGTGCTTTTGGAACTGTGTTCTTCCTCTTTAGTCAGTGAATATCTGGGTCCCAAATATAGCCTTTTCCACAATTGAATCCTGGGCACCAACAGACCTTGTAGCTCTTAATAAAGTCTCAATGATTTGCCCTAGCTGGTTTGGCTCAGTGGAGTGTCGGCTTGCTATTGAAGCATCCCAGGTTCGGATCTGATCAAGGGCACACACCTAGGTTATGGGCTCAATCCCCACAACTAGGGGGCCAGTGGGAGGCAGCCAATCAATTTTTCTCTCTCATCATTGATATTTCTATCTCTGCCTCTCCCTTCTCTTCTGAAATCAATAAAAATATATTTTTAAATGACTCAATGATTTAATTACAGAAATATTAAGCTTATTTTTTCAAAATAAGATATTTCAAAATGTAACTTAATATTTAATATCTTCAATGTAATTCTGAAATTTTTGCCCAGTTTTGTTGAGATATTATTGACATATCTCTGATATAAATTCGAAGTGTACAACATAATGGTTTGACTTACATATATTCTGAAATGATTACTATAATAAATTTAGTTAGTATCCATTATCTCATTTAGATACAATAAAAAGAGCAAGCAAAAATAGAAAAATAATTACTATAGTCATCATGTTGCACAGTATACCCCTAGGACTTACTTATCTTGTAACTGGAAGTTTGTGTGTTTTGACAAACTTTCTTGGAGATTCTTATACATATACTAGAGGTCTGCTGCATGAAATTCATGCACAGAGGGTTGGGGTGTCCTTCAGCCCAGCCTGCACCCACTTAATCTGGGACCCCTTGAGGAAGATCCCTCGCACAATTCAGGACTGCTGACTCTGAAATGCTCGCCTGCCTGCCTTCCTGATTGACCCTAACTGCTTATGCCTGCCAGCCTGATCACCTCCTAACTACTCCCCTGTCAGCCTGATTAGTGCCTAACTGGTCCCCTGCCAGCCTGTTTGCCCCCAACTTCTCTCCTCTGCCATCCTGGTTACCCCTAACTGCCCTCCCCTGCAGACCTGGTCCCTCCTAATTGCCCTCCCATGCTGGCCGTCTTGTGGTGGTCATCTTGTGTTCACATGGGGGCAGGATCTTTGATCACATGGGGGCAGCCATCTTATGTTTTGCAGTAATGCTCAATCTGCATATTACTCTTTTATTAGATAGGATGGGTGAGGACCAGCTAGTTTGCCCTGAAGGATGTCCTAGTTCAGGGTGGATGTTCCCTTGGTGCATGGGGTGGCATGGGTGAGGGGCCTGTGGTGGTTTGCAGGCTTGCCAGCCCCCCAGCGACCCAAGCGAAGGCCCTAGTATCTGGGATTTATTTATCTTCTACAATTGAAACTTAGTAGCCTGGAGTGGAGCCAAGCCTCCTGCTGGCTCTGTGGCTGCTGCCATTTTTCTGAGGATTTATTTAACTTCTATCATTAAAACTTTGTAGCATTGAGTGGAGGCCTAGGCTGGCAAGGGTAGGTGGAAAGCTTGGCTTCCTCCATTGTCAGGGAAACCCAAGCCTCCCTCCTGCTTTCCAGGGCCACAGCCATCTTGGTTGGGTTTATTTACATATTTGCTCCTGATTGACTAGTAGGTGTGGCTTGTGGTATAGCAGATGTATGATCAATTTGCATATTACTCTTTTATTAGATGGGATATGCTGAAGTTTCCTTGGTATATAATTTGGCAAATTCAATTTACTAATATTTCTACATATTTTCTATAAATTGTATATTATTTCTATAGAATGTCATCAATGTATAATATACTAGTTATATAAGTATAATGGTAATGGCCTTTGGCAATTTAAATATTAAGTTATCATAATGCTTAGTGTTCTGGTTCAAACTTTAATTTCTTCATGATATAAATTGTTTAATTTCTCCAAGTTGAATCAGGCGTTTTATCTTCAAGCCCTTGTAGAATATGTGAACTATCCTGGAAAATGTTCCTTTTACATTTGAAAAAATGTGTATGCTACTGAAGTTGGGTGGAATATATATATATTTTATTCTATTAGGTCTACTCAATTTATAGTGTTATTCAAGCCCTTTGTTTATATATTGACTATTGACATTCTGTCTGGGTGCTTTATCCATTATTGAAATTTGTATTGCTATTTTCCCCTTAAGTTCTGTCAATGTTGGCTTTATATATATTTAGGTGCTTTGATATTGAATGCATACATATTTGTAATTGTTATAGTTTCCTGAGAGATTGTCTTTTTTATAAGGTCATTCTTTGTCCCCTGTAACAGCATTTGGCTTATAAATATATTTTGTCTAATATCACAATAGAAACCCTTTCTCTTTTTTGGTTAACATGTTTTATGCCATATATTTTTTCCTTTTCCTCACTTTCAATCTATGTGAGTTTGTGAACAACATAACTGATTAACAAAAATAAATCCAGAGACATTGAACAGATGAGAAATGGAAGTGTGTGTGTGAGAAGGGGAGATGGGGGAGGGGAAAAGGGGGTAAGAGATCAACCAAAAGACTTGTATGCATGCATATAAACATAACCAATGAACACAGACAACAGGGGGGTGAGGGCCTATGCTGGGAGGTAGGAGCAAGCTGGGAGAGATCCACAGTAGCAAAAGGAGACCTATGTAATACTTTTGACAATAAAGAATTAAAAATCCTATCTAATAAAAGGGTAATATGCAAATTTGACTGTACCTTCGCTACACCTTCAAGCTATGCCCACCAGCCACACCCACCTGCCAATCAGGAACAGATTATGCAAATAAACCCCAACCAAGATGGCTGCCACCACTGAGAGCAGGAGGAAGGCTTGGGATTCCCCGCAGCAGAGGAAGCCAAGCTTTCCATCTGCCATTGCTGGCCTAGGCCTACACTCTAGGCTACAAAGTTTCAATTAGAAATGGCTGCTGCCATGGAGCGAGCAGAAGGCTTGGCTCTGCTCCAGGCTACAAAGTTTCAATTGTAGACATAAATTAATTCCAGATCCCAAGGTCTCCACTTGAGTCACTGGGGGGCATGGACAGCCTGCAAACTTCCACAGGCCCCTCGCCCAGGCTGCCCCTCACCCCAAGGGAACCCCCACCCTGATCCAGGACACCCTTCAGGGCAAACTAGCTGGCCCCCACCCATGCACCAGGCCTCTATCCTAATAAAAGAGTAGCATGCAAATGTGGCCATACCTTGGCTCCTGATTGGCTATGCTACCAGCCAATCAGGAGCCGGGGGTGGGGCTGCACAGTGCATGATCCTGCCTCTCCCACCACCTCCGCAGGGCCTGGGAACGAGCGCCATGGGCCTGTGGAGCGGACACTGCGCTGGTGGTCCCGGCAAGCCCGTGGTGCCAGTTCCCCAGGCTGTGCGCAGGCATGGCTGGAAGGCCAGCCACCGCCGTGCTTTGCCGTGGGCTCCTGAGGTCCAAGATAGCGAAGGGCATGAGGGCGGGGGTCCCAGATCAGTGGTGCACGTGCAAAGGGTGGGGCGATGGGTGCCAGGGGTCCCAGATCATGAAGGGCGTGTGCACTTGGGGGTCCCAAATCGCCATGGTGGAGGGCCAAGGCAGAGGCCATTAGGGGTGATCAGTCAGGGGGGGTGGGCAGTTGAGGGTGATCAGGCTGATAGTGGGGGACAGTTGGGGCCTAGCAGGCTGGCAGAGGGGACCAGTTACAGAGTGGTTAGCAAGCAGAGTAGTTAGGGATGATCAAGCAGTCAGGTAGGTGAGTAGTTAGGAGTGGATTGCGAGGGGGTTATCCAAGTGCCAGTTTAGGCCCGATCCCACAGGGATCTCAGATTGGAGAGGATGCAGGCCGGACTGAGAGACAACCCCCACCCCAACCCCCACGTGCACTGGGCCACTAGTCTAATAAAAGAGTAATTTGCAGATTGACCATCACGCCAACACAGAAGAGGGCTGCCCCCATGTGGTAAAAAATCCTGCACCATGTGGACACAAGATGGCCAGCAGGGGAAAGCCATTGGGAGGTTCCAGCCTCTGCAAGGGAGGGCAGTTGTGGGCGATCAGGCCAGTAGGGGAGTACAGTTGGGAGGGACCAGGCCTGCAAGGGAGGGCAGTTGGGGATGATCAAGCCTGCAGGGGAGGGCAGGTAGGGGTGACCAGGCTGGCAGAGGAGGGAAGTTGGGGGCAAACAGGCTGGCAGGGGAGCAGTTAGACATCAATTAAACTGCCAGGGTAGTGGTTAGGGGGTGATCAGGCTGGCAGGCAGAAGTGGTTAGGGGCAATCAGGGAGGCAGGCAGGTGAGCAGTTTGGAGCTAGCAGTCCTGGATTGTGAGAAGGATGTCCGACTACCCATTAGGCCTGATCCTACCGGGATTGGGATTAAATGGGCAGTTGGACATCCCTCGAGGGGTCCCAAATTTGAGAGGGTGCAGGCTGAGCTAAGGGACATCCCCAGCCCCCGTGCACGAATTTCATGCACCAGGCCCCTAGTAAATAAATAAAATGAGTTTGCTAAAAGGACCCTATAATTAGACATTTTCTTTTTTTTTTTTTAAATCCATTCTGTCAATATGTTTTTGTATTGGGGAATTTAATCCATTTACATTTAAAGCAATTATTGTTATGGAAAGATTTACTATTGTCATTTTAGTATTTGTTTTCTATTTATCTTGTAGTTTTGTTCTGGCTTTCTCTTGTTTAATTTTTTGTTGATTTTGTGTATTGGTATACTTCTATTTCTTTCTCTTTTCCTTGTGTGTAACTTCTACAGCTATTTTTTTGTATGCTTACACAAGGAGATTTTTATTAATTTTAAAAAGATAGGAAGGGAGAGAGATAGAGAGAAACATTGATTGGTTGCCTCCTATTCATGCCCCAACCAGGAACTGAAACTGCAACCCAAGTATGTGTCCTAACCTAAAACTGAACCCACACATTTTGGGGTATGAAATAATGTTCCCAAGCACTAAGCCACTTGCCCAGGGCATATAGATATTTTTGTTTTGTGGTCACCATGAGGTTTACATAAAATATATTAATTTATAATAGTCTTTTTAAAAGTTAATAACAATGTGAGTTTCATCATATAAAAAGCTCTAATTTCTCTCTCCCTATACACTTTAATGTGATTGTTGTTGTAATTATATTTAATTATATTGTGTATTTTAACATATTTAGTGGGTTATTTTAATATTTATGGTTTTTAAATTTAAAAAGTGATGTATCCATTACAAAATTCAGTATACTATGTTTATTTATTTAATTTTCCCAAACTTTAGGTAGGTCTCATGGTGACAGACTCCCTCTGTTTTTGTTTGCTAAAATATGTATCAACCTTCATTTTTGAAGAACAGGTTTTTTATTTCTTTGTTTATTTTGTGTGTATGTGTTTTAATATATTTTTATTAATTTCAGAGAGGAAGGGGGAGAGAGAGAGAGAGAGAGAAATATCAATGATGAGAAATAATCATTGATTAGCTGCCTCCTGTACGCCCCCTAGTGGGGATTGATTTCACAACGCAGGCATGTGCCCTGACATGGAATCAAACTGTGACCTTCTCCTGTTTCACAGGTTGAAGCTCAACCATTGCGTCACATTGGCCAGGTTGCGACATTTTCACTGATTCTTCATTTTTCTTGATTCTGTGTTTGGCTCTACGCATGTGGTACAGCAGCCCCTCTGTTCAGTCTTCATAGACAGGCCTCATGCAGAAGAGGATCCCACCGTAAGCTTGGTCTGAGATTCTTTTTCTCCCCAAGAAGAAGAAGGCTGCTTTGGTGTTTCTCTTGTTTGGTGCTACGCTGGGGTAGGGGAAGGGAATACTGTTTTGGCAATTACCAGCCTAAGCCACCACCTCCGTTCCTTCCTGGACAACTAGACCATGTTAACCCATCAGAACTTTAGGAATGGCAAAACAGACGCTGGTTTGGGGGGAAGCCCTAGGAAAGTTATAGCACTGGATCAACGCTTTTTCTACTCAGAGGGAAGCTGATAGCTGGCAGGTTTCATCTGCTTGCTCTATGTTGTGCAGAGAGTAGAATCAATTGTACTTATCGCTAAAAACACTACAGATAATCTTCACTTGGTAGATCGACTTTGCTGGACCCTTTAGATCTGAAAGTTTGTCAAGACAGAAGCTGGTCCTGTGTGGAACCCCATGAAAAAGCTGGGGATATAAACTAAACTCTTCCTTCCATGGATGAAACTGGGACCTATGGGTCTCTTCTTGACTAAACGGTTCTGCACTTGGGGCAGGATAACTTGTGAGTTGTTACTCATCTCCCTATGGGCTTTGGTGAGTATGGTTTTGCATTATCTCAGAGTGCAGAAGCGTTTCAATTAGTTTCTTATTTCTCACAAAGCAAATTTGTGAGTTATTGCTGTATTGGTATGTTGGTTGGGAGAAGGAGGGTCTGGGGTTTCTTACTTCATCTTCTTCGTGACATCACTTCACTTCTTTTTATATATTAGGAATGTGAGGGAAACAATGACTAGAGAACTTACCACCATATGGTTAGATATTGGTATGAATGGTGCTTAGATAATCATCTGTTGATGACCAACTCGGATTTCTCACAACAAAAATCACTAACCATGTTATCAAAGCACCATAAATGAGAGACAAAAGGAGAAAAAATGCAGTAAAAGAAGGTACATAAAATCTAGAAATATTTAAATTAACAAATAATAATAAATAATTTATGCTACTTCCCTTTTTTAAAATGAGCATTAATGAAATGGGTAAAGTTATTATATTTTATAAAGCAGTATGAATATAAACACATACACACAGAGACAAACACACATCCTGAAAAATAAAAGATTTAATTAGGATCTAAAGTATCCTAAATAATAAACTGTCCATGATTCAATAAAAAATCACCCATTATACCAAGAGTCAGGAAAATAGAAACTTGAATGAGAAAAGACAATGAACTGACATCTCTAACAAGATGTATAAAAAATGAAATTATCTGAGTGATTTTCAAGCAATCATAAAAATGCTTCAACAAAAAATTATAAATACACAATTTTTAATTTTAAAAAAATTGCAACTAGAAAGAGAGGAAGGGAGAAGGAGAGAGAGAGAGAGAGAGAGAGAGAGAGAGAGAGAGAGAGAGGTATAAACCCTTTGCTTTACTTTATCCATACATTCATTAGTTGACTTTTGCATATGCTCCAACTGGGGACTGAATACACACACCCAGCATACCATACTGGGTCAACACACTCTAACCCAGCCAGCTACCTGCCAATGTTACCAAGGTTATTCTTGAAACAAATAAAAAATAGATACTTTCATCAAAGAAAATAAAGGTATTAAGAAGACTCTAATGAGATTATATAACTGGAAAAATACAACTAAAAACCTAAAAAATATAATGCCATATAAGTCTACTAGTGGAATGAAGATGACAAACAACAGAAGTAGTAAGTTTAAGGAAAGATCAATAAAATCAATCCAATATGAAAAAAAATTGTAAAACTGAAAAGGGACTCTAAGATGTGTGTAATAATAATAAAAAACACTGATATTCATATAAAGAGTCTCAGAAAGAGAAGTGAAAGAAAGGGTACACAAAAGAGTATATGAAAAACAAATGGCCGAAAGCCTCCTAAATTCAGCAAAGTACATGAAACCTACAGGTTAGAAAAAGGGCAGAATGACTTGAACAGAAATTTGTTAAAGAGCTTATTCATATAGCAACAGAAAATGATGTACAACTTCAGTAGGCAATAGGGAAATATAAATTAAAACCACATTGAAACATCATTACAAAACTATCAAATGGGTAAAATAAAAAAAAAAGACAAAACTCAATCCTGCAGAGACTGTAGAGAAATCAAATCACTCATACATTGCTCATGGAAATGTAAAATAGCATAGTCACTCTGAAAAACACTAAAAGTTTTATATGAAACTTAACATGAAATTGACATAGCAATTTTACTCTGTGTCATTTATTCTAGGGAAATGAAAACTCATGTTCATACATAAACCTTATAGCAGCTTTGTTCATACTATCCTCAACAGAGAGCAGAGATTACTTCTAATAGGTGAATGGCTGAACAAATTCTGGAACAATCACAGCAATGAGATTGACAAATGAGCAGGGTAGATGAAATGCCAGAGAATTATCCTGTATGAAAAGAAGCCAATCCAAACATGTAACATGCTATTTATATAATACTAGAGGCCTGGTGCACAAAATTCTTGAATGGGGAGCGGGGGATGTCCCTCAGCCCAGCCTGGACCTTCTTCAATATGGGACCCCTAGAGGGATGTCCGACTGCCTGTTTAGGCCCAATCCCAATAGGAATCGTGAGGAAAACAATGACTAGAGAACTTACCACCATATGGTTAGATATTGGTATGAATGGTGCTAAGATAATCTACTGTTGATGACCATCTCAGATTTCTCACAACAAAAATAGTCCATTAGGATCGGGCCTAAACAGGCAGTTGGACATCTTTCTCACAATCCAGACTGCTGGCTCCAAACTGCTCACCTGCCTACCTTCCTGATTGCCCCTAACTGCTTCTGCCTGCAAGCCTGATCACCCCATAACCACTATTCTGCCAGCCTAATTGATGTCTAACTGCTCCCCTGCCAGCCTGTTTGCCCCCAAATTCCCTCCTCTGCCAGCCTGTTTGCCCCCAACTTCTCTCCTCTGCCAGCCTGGTCACCCCTACCTGCCCTCCCCTGCTGGCCTGATCGCCCACAACTGCCCTCCCTTGCAGGGCCTGGAACCTCCCAGTGGCCCTCCCCTGCTGGCCATCTTGTGGTGGCCATCTTGTGTTTACATGGGGGCAGGATCTTTGACCACAATGGGGAAAGCCCTTTTGTGTGTTGGAGTGATGGTCAGTCTGTGTATTACTCTTTTATTAGATAGGATAGTGGCCTGGTGCATGGGTGGGGGCCAGCTGGTTTGCCCTGAAGGGTGTCCTGGATCCGGGTCGGGGTTCCCTTGGGGCATCATGAGCCTGGGTGAGGGGCCTGTGGTAGTTTGCAGGTCAGCCATGCCCCCCAGTGACCTAAGTGAGGCCCTGGGATCTGGGATTAATTTATGTCTACAACTGAAACTTTGTAGCCTGGAGTTGAGCCAAGCCTTCTGCTCGCTCCGTGGTGACAACCATTTCTGTTTGAAACTTTGTAGCCTAGAGTGAAGCCTAGGCACTAGGGCTGCAGAAGCTCAGCTTCCTCCATCGTCTCGGCAACACTAGCCTCTGCTCTCTCCAGCTTCCTGGATGCCCATTTCTGTTTGGATTATGTATCTTTTATAATTGAAACTTTTATTATTGAGTGGAGGCCTAAGCCAATAATGGCAGTCGGAAAGCTTAGCTTCCTCTGTTGCTGGGGAAACACAAACCTCTCTCCTGCTCTCAGGGCTGACAGCCATCTTGGTTGGAGTTTATTTGCATAATTTGCTCCTGATTGGCTGTGGGCATGGCTTGATCGGAGGTACAGTCAATTTGCGTATTACTCTTTTATTAGATATGATATTCAAAATTATAGAAATAGCAAACAGATGAAGAGTATAATGTTTTTTAAGGGTAAGGTTAGAAGAGAAATGAGCTGGTTATAATAGAGGAAGAAGGGGCATTAGTTTGTATCATGATTGTTGGTAAATACATGAAGATCCAATTATACATGATCAAATTGCGTAGAATTAAATAGAAACACATGCATTCAAATGAGGACAAATAGAACTGGGAAAATTTGAAATAGGTCAGTGGATTTGAAAATGTCAACATCCTTTTATTTTGCACATTTTAGCATATTCAAAATGTTTTGCAAATCATCACCTCTCTAAAAATCTGTAATAATAAAAGTGTAATACGCTAATTAGACCGTACAGCTGGATGACCTTCCAGACATCCTTTGGATCTCCTTCTGGATAAAGCTGAGGCTGTAAGGGCCAAGGGCAGCCACTGCAGCTGAGAGGGCTAAAGGCAGCCATCATGCCTGTGAGGGCTTGCCATTTGCATGAATTCTGTGTACTGAGCCTCTCGTCCTATATAATAAAGAGGGAATATGCAAATTGTCACTCAAAGAGGTCAGTGCCCACAGAGGAGGAGGGGTTTCTGTAACACAAGATGGCTACACCCACAGCAGAGGCTGAGTTCCTATAATGAGCCTTAAGGAGCCATCAGCAGGAACCTGAAGGTGGGCCTCCTCCACCCACATGTGGCTTAATAGGGGATCTCAGGTCACACCTCCTGCTGTGGGGCCAGGCCAGGGGACCTCAGGTCATGCCCCTCACTCAGCAGGGCTTGAAGGGGGACCTCAGGTCATAACCCCCACTCCAGGCTGTGTCTCCCACCTGGCAGAGCTTGACAGGGGACCTCAGGCTGCACCCCCTACCCCAGCTCCAGGCTGGATGACCTCAAACCATGCCCCCACCAGTACTTAGCCAGGAGACCTGAGGCTGTGCCTCTCTTCCAGATACCAGGCTAGGGGACCTGAGGCTGTGCCCTCTGCCTGGTGGGGCTTGACGGGTAACATCAAAGTGTGCACCCCGCCCGGTGCTGGGCTGGGGTACCTCAGGCTGCTTCCCTGTCCTGGGCCATGGAACCTTAGGCCACATCCCCACCCATCTGGGCTTGATGGGGGACCTGTGGCTGCACCCCCCACCCAGGGACTGGCCAGTTCTGGATCTAGCTCAATGAGGGAGGGGGCGGCTGGGTCTCTGTCTTGTGCAATTTTGAGGCGCATATGGGTGGGTGGGAATTTGACTCTGGGACCTGTGGTGCACCCCAGACTCTGACAGGAGGAATATTTTCATATACATTTTACTAATTTCTTTCAATTCTGACACTTCTATTATAAAGAAAAGGCAAATAGGAATATTAAAATATTTTCTGTAATCAATCCTCTTTTAATGTGCACAAATTCGTTCACCAGGCCACTAGTATTTTCATAAAATCAAATGAAGACCCCATACTAATTACGCAGTCACTCCCTATTATTGGCTCTTTCCAGGCAATCATTAATCTGCATTTTGTCTGTCTCTTATCAATTTACATATTCTATATGTTTCATACGAGTGGCAACACACAACATTTGATCTTTTGTGTCCAGTTTCTTAGCATGTAGTTTTGAGATATAACTGTGTTGTAGTATGTAACAGTACTTCATTCTTTTTATGGGTAAGTAATATTCCACTGTACAGATATATCACATTCATTTATCCATTCATCAGTTGATGAATGTTAGGGTTATTTCTGTCTTTGGCTGTAGTAATGAGTACTGCTATAAACATTTATGTACAAGTTTTTGATTGAATTTGTGTTTTCATTTCGATAAGAGTCAGATTTCTGGGACATATGATAATTATAAGGTTAACATTTTTAGAGACTGTGAAACTCTTTCCAAAGCAGCTGTATCATTTTACATTCCCTTATCATCAATGTGCAGTGGTTTCATTTGTTTCTACATTTTCCCTAATTCTTATTTTCTTTTTTTGTTTGTTTTGTTGTATTATAATATCTATTTTACTTCTTAAACATTGTTATGTCATTATGACTTTGATTTATAAAACAAAGGTAGATAAATCCAAAAGTTTTTAATTGTTTTTTTTCCAATTGATCCATTTTCTATTTTTGCTTACACTTTCATATCTAACAAATCATTGCCAAATACAAGATCATAATTTATTATTCATCTGATTATTGATGTTTTATATAACTTATTTGAAGTCTATTGGTATCTTTTTGCCCATTTTTTAATCAATAGTTTTTGTTGTTCAATTGTAAAAGTTCTTTATAAATTCTTCGTACCAGACCTTGTGAAATGTATAATTTTTAAGTACTTTCTTCTAGACAATGGTTGTCTTTTCAATTTCTTGTCAGTATTCTTTGATGAACAAAAGTTTTTAATTGTTTTTTTTTCCAATTTATCCATTTTCTATTTTTGCTTACACTTTCATATCTAACAAATCATTGCCAAATACAAGATCATAAAAATTTATCTATTCACTTTCTTATAAGAGTTTATATCCTTTAAGTTTTAATTGTTTTTTCCTATCTGAATTTATTATTGTATTTAAAGCAAATATACTATAAATCCTTATGAAATTAATATTAGATTTGATATTTTACCATCTTTGCATTTTTCTTGATTTACCTAATATTTGCCATAATTTTTTTTTTTACTCTAGATTGTCCAAAGCTCCTCATTGAAAGATGAGAGCAAAGGGCAATAGTCATACTGGGGAAGCATTGAGCTATTTGTGACCCAAGTCTGGTTGTGATCCAAGGAAGGCTAGGCTGATGGTCTATTTCTCTGCTATTCTTACAGTTTTTTATCTTCTCAAAATATTGATTAGTGAATTCTACTTTGTGGTTGAGAATGTAACTCTGAAAGTTTCACTCTCCATAGTCACTTTTCATTCTTCTGGACCTAGATAGAAGGAAAACAGATGTGTTAATCCTGTGGCTTTGGATTGTGTTTTATCAATACAGAGTCAAGGGAGAAAACCAGAGAGTGGGCGAAATAGAGTCATTCTTACTGATTCCTTACTGCAGGTTATTGGGCAGACTGCATGTGTTCAAGTTTCTCCACACAAGTTTCATGCTCCATCACAATTATGCTCTCTCTCTCTCTCTCTCTCTCTGCTTGCACCTCCTTCTCCACTGTTTTTGATGATTACACTCTCCCTTTATCTGTCCAGGGCATACTGTCTCCTGGTTATCACATCTGTATGTAAATTGCCCATCTCTCTTACCAGTCTGACTTTCTTATATTAATACCATGTCTAGAAAACAGGCTGGCACAATGTCTATAATATATAGAGGCACTTTATAATGAAAACATAAAATCCTTTCCCAAATGACATCACTGTTAATATAGTTATTTTAAAACAACATAACAATAATTTGCCATATTATATGCTTTAAGAAATAAAGAAAAATAAAAAATAACATCCAGTATTTCTAGGCTATGGAAAATAAACTCCGATAGTAAAAATCTATATGTATAAAACCCTTAGTATGCAAAAAGACTGAATGTCAGAACAATTGAACAATCAATCAACTAACAACTGATCGCTATGACATGCGCTGATCATCAGGTGGTACGCATGGAACATGATGGGCATTGGCAGCAGGCAGCAGAACACAGAATATGGCAGGCATTGGCTGTGGCGGGATGGTGGAGCAGGTGAGCAGAGTGCCAGAACAAGGCGGGGCATTGGTCACTGTCATTGGGGCAAGCCTCTGGTGGTTACTGAAAATTATTTGCTCCCACGTGCTGTAGTCCTGCCAAGCACTGGAACCTGTTGCCAGTGCTGCCTACTTGCACTCATTGCTGGCCCTGGAGTCACCACTCGCTCAGTGCTGTAGCAGGTGCGAGCAGTGGCTGCTGGTCCTAATTGCCCCTGAGGGCTGCTCCACCTCTACCTGTTCCTTAGGGGTTATTGGGGCCACAGACACCTCTCGCACCCACTGCTGGTGCTGCTCCCAATCGTTCCATGCTGTCAGCAGGTATGAACAGGGCTGGCACTGTCCGCCTGTGTGAGCAGGATGTGGTGGGAGCAGGCCTGATGGCAGACAGGAGACCAGGTGCCATGGCGAGAGGGGCCAGGCAGGGGCACAGAGGATGGGACGAAACCTACCTCTTTGTACACTGTAGCCTTGCCACCCACAGTTCCTTTCCAGATGCATTAATTTGTGCACTGGGTGCCTAGTATAAATATAAAAGTTTAGAGAAATTCTAGCAAAGTGAATGCACTTTTAAATGAATCTGCTCTAGAAACTAATATTTAAAAGAATAAATATGATTCTGGGAAATATCCTATCTAATAAAAGAGTAATATGCAAATTGACTGTATTTCCACGACACCCCAAGCCACACCCACCAGCCAATCAAGGGCCAATATGCAAATAAACAAACCAAAATGGCTGCCGGCCACAGAGAGCAGGAGGGAGGCTTGGGTTTTCCTGGCGATAAAAAAAGCCAAGCTTTCTGCCAGCCCTTGCCAGCTCAAGCCTCCACTCAATGTTACAAAGTTTCAATTATAGAAGCTAATGATGGCAGCCATAGAGCTGGAAAGAGCACCCAGAGATGGAGGAAGGCAAGCTTTCCACCTGCCCTGGCCAACCTAGGCCTCTGCTTAAGGCTACAAAGTTTCAATTATAGAAGGTAAATAAATCCAACAGAAATGGCTGCCACAACAGATCAAGCAGAAAGCTTGGCTCCGCTCCAGGCTACAAAGTTTCAATTGTAGAAGATAAATAAATTCCAGATAGCAGGTCCTCCACTTGAGTTGCCAGGGGGTGTGGCCAGCCTGCAAACCACCACAAGCCCCTAGCCCAGGTCGCTCCATGCCTGAAGGGAACCATGACCCTGATCTGGGACACCTTTCAGGGCAAACCAGCCGGCCCACACCTATGCACCAGGCTTCTATCCTATCTAATAAAAGAGTAATATGCAGATTGATCATCACTCCAACAAACAAATGGCTGCCACCATATGATCAAAGATCTTGCCTCCATGTGGACACAAAATGGCCACCACAAGATGACCAGAAGGGGAGGGCTATTGGGAGGGACCAGGCCTGCAAGGGAGGGCATTTGTGGGTGATCAAGCCTGCAGGGGAGGACAGTTATAGGTGACCAGGCTGGCAGAGGAGCAATAGGCATCAATAAGCCTGGCAGGGGAGTGGTTAGGGGGTGATCAGGCTAGCAGGCATAAGTGGTTAGGGGGCAATAAGGAAAGCAGGCAGGCAAGCAGTTGGGAGCCAACAGTTCTGGATTGTGAAAGGGATGCCTGACTGCCCATTTAGGATAGGGCCTAAATGGGCAGTTGGACATCCCTCAAGGGGTCCCAGATTGTAGATAGTGTAAGCTGGGCTGAGGGACCACCCTCCCCACCCCATGCACAAATTTTGTGCACCAGGCCTCTAGTACTATCTAATAAAAGAATAATATGCTAGTTGACTGTAACTCTGCTATGCCCATAGCCCATCAGGAGTGATATGTAAATTAACCCAGCAAAGATGGCAAGTAAATTTGCATATGCAGGCAGCATGGGGTCAGTTGGAATCCAAAGGAATCCAAGGAGACCTGAGCTGGTGGCAGTTGGCAGCGCCCTAAGCCTCCAGTCAGGTCCAAGCTACCCATCACCCCGGGAAGAGCCAAGGCCGAGCAGAGACCTGCCATCACTGTCACGGGTGAACAGGACAGACAGAGCTGAAGACCAGTGATTGCAGTCACGGGGAAAACACGACCGGCAGATCTGAGACCAGCAATCTCGATCACAATCATGGGGCAAACTGGACAGGCAGAGCCCAGACCCGTGATCATGGGCAAACAGGAGAAGCAGCCCCGCAATTCCAAGAGAAGAAGCTGCTTTGCTGACCAACCTGCACGAGGGACCTATTTGAGTGCATGGTACAGAGTCCAGGGCCTCTATCCTGCAGTCATGGGAAGTCTCCCTCTCCCCAGCATTAGTAGCACCAGCCTAGGTCTACCAGCGGCCTGGTCCTGACTACTGGGGGTGAGTTCCTGCAGGTTGGAGTTTGATCTTCAGGCATTAGCAGTAGGAGAAGTGCCTTTGTTATTGCTGTGTGTCTGGATTTTAATTGGACAAATACCTTCTGGTCCCTGTGGCCACCTTAGCAAAATCTTTTAGGAGGAGAATTCTGTCTGGGTTTCCTCAAATTCTCTCAACCCCTACTCACCCCTCTGTAAAGGCACAGAACGAGTGAGGCCCTTAAATAAAAATCAGAGGTCTCCAGCAACGGTGGGCCTCTCTCATCACAAGTCATTGGACTGGATGGTCTTTGAGTATTTATCTAGGCACCATGACAGAGAAACACAAGCTCAAGTCATGATCTCTGCCCTTAAAATCTTATTAGAGCGAGTAGATGATAAAATCGCAGTAATAACATCAGAATGTAATGCAACAATACAGAGAGGAACAGAGGCAATCTCAGGGAAGATTTTCTAATAATTAGTACAAAGAGTATTTGCTATGAATCAAGTAAAAAATATGTGTGGAAGTAACTACTTCATGAGTATGTCATCCTTTCCCATTTTAAAGGAAGCTGAGTTCCACATGAATTGTGTACTATGCTATGATATCTGAGGCTCAGGACAAGGGAAGCCCTAAGTATACTATGCTTTGATATTTGAGGCATTCTTTATTGTCCAATGTAATTTATTTCTGTACACCTCTGTTTTGTAATAGTTCAATTACTAGAATAATACATCTTGCTATAAAATATTACTAAAAGATCAAATGATCAGGTTACATTTATTGTTATTTTCTATAAGTGAACACAATCTCTGATATGCTAAAGTGATAGGTATTATAGAAATATTCAGATAGGGAGACCTACAGGCTTGATGACAAGTGAGACTTACTATCACAACCCAAATTTATCGCCTTAAAAAAAAAGCAGGGAGCCAAATAGAAACTAAACCAATTGTAACAATTATAAGTCCTTGAAGGGCAAATGTAAATTGGATAAGCATTGCAATTACAAAAGCAAGAAGAAAAAAATTCAGATGCAAGAATGAAAATCACATTGCATCCACTCTAAGTAGTTGTTAAAGAAAAGGAATGGTATACTATGAAAATACTTAATACAGGTTGTAAAGACATATGTTCAAAGAGAATTTCCTAGAGTAGGTGATATTTCAGTTATTTTTTAAAATGTGAAGAGGTTAGCTAGATAATAAAAAGTTGTAGGGGTCCCGAATTGCAGAGGATGTAGGTAGGGCTGAGGAACATTATTTTTGTGTACTAGGCCTCTAGTATATATATAAAACCCTAATATGCAAATAGACTGAACAGTGGAACAACCAAACAACCAGTTGCTATGATGTGCACTGACCACCAGGGTGTGTGTGCAGAACATGGTGGGCATTAACAACAGGTGGCAGAGCAGGGAACACGGTGGACATCAGCTGCAGTGGGATGGTAGAGCAGGTGAGAGGGGGTGCCAGACCAAGTCGAGGTACCAGTTACTGTCATGGGGGTGAGCCTCTGGTGGTTACTGAAAATTCTTTGCTCCCACACACGGTCCCAGTAGGGGCTCGTACCCACTGCTGGCACCTGGAGCTGGTACCAGTTGCTTGGTGCTGTCAGCAAGTCTTTTCAACAGCTGCTGCCCCTGATCACCCCGAGGGCTTCTCCGTTTTCCCCTGCTCCTGAGGTGCTATCAGGACAGCAGCCACCACTTACACCTGCTCAGAGCACTGTCCCTGCTTTTACCTGCTACTGGTGCCAGCCCCAATTGCTCTGTGCTGTCAGTGTGTGTGAGTGGGGCTGGCACCATCAGTGGCAGGAGCAGCCTGCTGGCAGACAGGGACCAGGGACCATGGAGGGAGAAGCTGGGTAGGGGTGTAGAGTATGGGCCAAGACCCGCCCTTGTGCCCAACACAGCCTCACAGTCCACAGTTCCTTTCAAGGTGCACAAATTTGTGCACTGGGCTCCTAGTTTGTATATAATAGTACTTTCCACTGACATCCCTAATATCTTATCAACTTAAAACTACCTAAAAACCCAAAAGTCATGGATTATTTTTGTTAGTCCTATGGATCCATATGATAATATACCAGAGAAATATGTAGAAGAATCCCAGATTCAGCACATAATAGTTATATTTCTTTGGGGAAATTATTTCACATTCCTGAACTTTAAGGATAAAACATACTTACCTCACAAAGGAGTTATAAAGATTAAGTAAGATATTGCATACTAAGTATTTCACACAAAAGCTAGCATCTGAGAAACAAACAGTAAATATTAGATATCATCACTAACCCCAATCTCCATGAAAACCTGGCTTTAGAACACTGATTTATACTCAGGATATATATGAGAATCACCTGTTAAAATTTCTGTGGTTAAATATTCTCAGAAGTCAACCTGGGACCTCTGATTAGTAGTTGTTATGTGAAGATCAAGGCATAGTTGTGTTGTCCAATCTCCAGAGAAGGTACTAACAACTTCTCCTTTATAAAATTTATTTTCTTAAATGAGAAAATTGTTAGAATAGATTATAAAGTAAATATAAGCAAGTTATAACATTTATCATCTAATTGCATTTTAGCATAAGTAGATTTCTTGGTTAACGTTGAAGAATGAAAACTCAAGCCAATGTCTGAAAAGCAATTTATAAGATAAACCATCACAATCATAAAAAAATGATCACCTTGGGCTTTTGTAGATTTAGGCAATATTATAAGAGATGTCCCAAACAGATAGAAAAAGAATCTCTCAGTATTTTAAGCAAAACAAAAGAAAACTAGCAAATAGTTGGATCTTATTATGTAATAACTTGAATAGATGCAAATAATCTCTAATAGTGAATTACCAAAGGGAATTTGAAAGTTCATTATGACAAAAATTACTAGAGATTTAAAAAAGAACAGACAATTTCATTCTGCAATAATACCATGATAATATAATACTGGTTCTGAAGTCCCTGCTGTTACTGAATTTAAGTCTGGTTTGCTTTGAATATTTACTTCAATCTAGCAAGTTAGTAGCTATTTTCTAAAGAGGAAATAGACCCCTGTGAACACATTTGCCAATTAGAAAAACTGAAACTTTGAAGCTATTCAGTTTCATTCGTCTGAAATAAAAACTCTTTGCCAGCCTTTGTGAAATTAGCAAAGTAGCAGCAGTATCAGGACAAGGGCGGAAAAGTGAAACACTGCGGCAGCCAATATTGGCAGTCTCCCTTCTCTCAATTATTTTATGAACTAATTTTCCTCCTTAAGGTTTTAATTACTCCTTAGTTTTGCACTTGTTTATTAACTTATTTACATAAGTAGCTTTTTCCTGAAGTAATATGCACTTAGTGCCTAATATGGACAAAGAGTAAATAGGATAAAAAGAAAAGAAATAGACATGCTCCTTTCTTCAAGTCAGTAACATTCTTCCAGGAGAAAACAAAATATGTGGAAATATGTTTTTGGAAAAAAAATGTAACAAGAACATTTGTAGAATCTAGCCCTCATCCTGAAATATATCTTGTTATAATAGGTTATTTGTGTGCTGAGAGCCATGGTAGATACAGAGAAAGAACAAAAGATAGGGAGAGACACAAATGGGAGATCGCATACCTAAATACGGGGTCTGGGAAGATGTAGCTGACTCTGAAGGAAATATTCAATCCATAAAGATGAACCCAGTGGCTGGTGCCTAAGGAGGATTCTTGAAGAGGAAGTATCTATTGGGGATTTTTCTGTTTATTTTCATTGAGTTTAGTCTTGTTTCAACTTGTGATTTAAACTTTTTCAGTCATACTATAAAACTTTAGTAAAATTGATATTGTTCCTAACTTACTTGTGAAGAATAATTATTTTTGGGGGGTAGAACTTCCATTTATTACAAATTCAAGACCATTGAAAAGAAATACATAAGTCAAATCTAAAGTTACTGGCTAAAGCCCTGCTTTATCCCCACTTTAGCAGCCATAGCCAAAGGTGACTCTCCCTCTCAACCAGTATGTTGCTATGCTCCCTTACTGCTCAGAGACCAGGGCAATGATCTCTGCCCCAAAAAGAAAAGGTCTCTTTTTTTTCCTTCTCTCTACTCCTAGCTATGATAAACAGTCTTAATATTCAATTACACATTAAATTATTTTGAGGTTAATTTATAGAAATAAAAATCATTTAACTTTACAAAATATTTTCTTCACCCATAGGATTGGAATATGGGCATAAGAATATCACAAAGCAATTAGAAATAGTATATTAAACAATGTTCTGTTTTTTTTAAAAATCTGGTTTATTTAATATGATCTATGATCTCTTTGTTTTTATAAAATCCTGAAAATTTTAATTGAATAAAGTGGAATTTTTCTAAATATTGTATCTATAAAACAATAAAGAAAATAGACAAGCCCTCAAATCTATTGATACACTATTGGCTTATTTGTTTATATTATGTATTTTTGTTGGAGGAAAACTGATGTATTTTATTAAATCTGAAATTTTAGTTGGGAATGAAAACATGTATTTGGACAGGTATTTGTATTACTTCAAACTCATCTTCAGAATAAAATATATGACAGGGAAAATAGACAACTGCTTTTAAAAATAATTGTCATGAAGTTCTACTTGAACAATATTTGAGTGATCTCTCTCCATGCTACAGACAAGTCAAAGTTAAGAGCTCAGTGAGGTGCTGGTAATTAATTAAGGAGGGTTTTGAATCTATCATTTTTCATCCTTTTGGATTTGTGGATGAGTTTGAATTTTAATTTAGGACCTGGCCTTACACTCTTACCATAGAGTTTCCGATATTAAAGGGAAATATTATAAATAATCTAATTTGCTTAAGCTATATATATATATATATATATATATATATATATATATATATATATAACAGGACTGATTTGTTTGTTTTGGAATAGATTAGGATATAGAATGCATAAATATATGACCTAAACAACTAAGCCTTTTTCTTGCAGAACACAAGGCTCAGTTATGGATTAATTATGAGAAAATAATGAATTTAAAATAAATGAGGAGAACTAAGATGGCGGCAAAGGTAAAACACCTATCTTGCCGTCATAATCAACAATTTTAATACTACAAATTAACGAAAGAACAAACACCTTCCAGAATCAACAGAAAGCTTGCCGAGTGAAAATTCCACAAATAAAAGTGAAGATAAGACACTGTGACTCGGAGGAGCGGCGGTGGACAGCGTTGAAAGATTTGCGCGGAGAGAGGTTTGGAGTGTGCATCCTGGAGAGGGCGGATGGCTGAAAACCGACCAGTTTTCTCGAACAGGGAGACAAAGGCGTCCCACTGGACTGATTCTCCAGCTCTGGGCGAACTCCAGAGCACCCACTATCACACGGGGTGAAAACTGGACAGTGGAGGGCACGCCGAAGCTCGGGTGCTGCCGGGTCTCCCGGCTTGTGGAGAAAGCAGCTTGAGCACGAAAAGCTCGGCTGCGTGACAGCACAGAGAGCGCACCACGACTTGGCTCTCATTCGGAAAACCATCAGACTGCTTTGTTTTACAACCCTGGGTGAGACATTGCGCATGCAGACTCATTTTGGGAAAGTCTGAATTCCCTGGCAGCCGGTGGAGCTCCGCAGCGGCTCTCTCTCAGAGGTGCTGGCAGCCTTTGCCCCCTGCCCCCTGCACAGAGTCCCCGGGGCTGCATAGGGCAGAGCTAACACTGTCTGCTTGGCCCGGAGACTCCGCCCACCCAACCTGAGCACAGCTGAGCTTCACAGACAATTGGCCTGGAGGTCAACCCTCCAAGTGCTAACAACGATTAACTGAGCTTAACTTCAGCAAGACTGTGCTGCCCATATCCACCTCAGGTAACCGGGGAGGCTGAGCCACTGTCCCTAGTAGGAAGTCTACCACACAAAGCTAATTGAACAACTCAGGGAAGCAGCCACCATGCAGCAACATGGAAAGAAATCAGATGTGAAAGAAATGGAGGGAAAAAAACCGACTGGACATGGAATTCAAAACCACGGTTATTGGGTTTTTCAAGAGGCTCCAACAAAAGATCGAGGCCTATAAGGAAATAAGCAAGACCACAAAGGAAATGAATGAGTCCTACAAGGAAATGAACAAGACCCTCAAGGATATAAACGAGAGCTGCAAAGAAATGATCAAGACCAACGTGGAAATGAATGAGTCCTATAAGGAAATGAAAGAGACCCTCAAGGATATAAAGGAGACTCTCAAGGATATGAAAAAGGACCAACCAGAAATTAAGCATACACTGACTGAAACAAAAAATATTATACAAAGACCTAAAAGTGCTCTGGAGCACCCCAAGAACCAAGTTAAAGATTTGAAATACAAAGAGGTAAAATCCACTCAGCTGAAAAAGCAAGAAACCAAAAGAATCCAAAAAACTGAAGATAGAGTAAGGGGCCTCTGGAACAACCTCAAGCATACCAACATCCGAATTATAGGGGTGCCAGAAAAAGCGAGAGGCCAAGACAATGAAAACCTATTTGAAGAAATAGTGATTGAAAACTTCCCACACCTGGTGAAAGAAATTGACTTAGGAGTCCAAGAAGTGCACCGAACCCCAATATATAGGAACCCTAAGAGGACCACACCAAGGCACATCATAATTAAAATGCCAAGAGCAAAAGACAAAGAGAGAATATTAAAAGCAGCAAAAGAGAAACAGTTGGTTACCTATAAGGGAGCACCCATACGATTGTCAGCGGATTTCTCAACAGAAACGATGCAGGCCAGACGGGAGTGGCAAGAAATATTCAAAGTGATGAACAGCAAGAATCTACAACCAAGATTACTCTATCCAGCAAAGCTATCATTCAGAATTGAAGGTCAGATGAAGTGCTTCGCAGATAAGAAAAAGCTAAAGAGTTCATCACCACCAAACCAACATTATATGAAATGCTGAAAGATATTCTTTAAGAAGAGGAAGAAGAAAAAGGTAAAGATGAAAATTATGAACAACAAATACACATCTATCAACAAATGAACATAAAAATCAAGTGAATTGATAGGCTGTTTAACAGGATAGACTGGTGAATATAACAGAGACATGACATAGAGAGGGAATGGACTGACAATTCTTGGGGAGAAAAGGGTTGTGGGAAGTGCAGCAAGAGACTGGACAAAAATCTTGCAACAATGGGAGAGGACAGTGGGGAGGGGGAGGTGAGGGTGGAGGGTGGGATAGGTACAGGGTGGAGGGGAGCTATAGGGGCATAAAAAGGGGAAACAATGTAATTAATAAACTGAACAATAAAGATAAAAAAATTAAAAAATAAATAAAATAAAATAAATAAAATTATGCACTTTGTAGCTGGTACTAGAGGCCTGGTGCATGAAATTCATGCAATGGCGGGGGGGCTTGTCCATCAGCCCAGCCTGCACCCTCTCCAATTTGGCCCCTTGGAGGATGTCGTACTGCAGATTTAGGGCCAATTCCACAAGGATCGGGCCTAAACTGGCAGGAGGACATCTCTCTCATAATCCGGGACTGCTGGCTCCTAACAATTTTTCTATCTGCCTGCCTGAATGCCCCCAACTGCCCTCTCCTGCCTGCCATCTTGTGACAATCTAGGGGTGGCCATTTTGTGATGATGTGGGGGTGGACTTCTTGTGTCGCCATCTTTTTATAAATAGATGTGCCATCATTTTATAAATAGAAAAATGTTTTAAAATAAATGTAAACTTGTGAATGAAACTAAAAAATTGAGGAGGGGTGAGTAGTGTGTCATAAAAACCAAGGGAGGAGAATGTACAGAGTAAACAGCATACTTTGAAGTGAGCAAAAAGATTGAATACTGGCAAGAGGTAAGGTTAGGAGAAGCTTGCCAATTGTTTGAACTTAGAAATTTACTAGTATATATCATTCATTAACATGGTGGGAATGGAAGTTGCTAATGTCCTAGTAGTAAAAGCAGATTATCGTAGGTTAAAGAGGAGGTTGGATTTAAGAAAATGGGGTACATCATTAACCTATATACAGTGAGATATATAGGATCAAGATGATACCATCATAATAATCTGATTATAATTTAACAGAAAAGGAGTAAAGAGAAGACAAAAATAATATAGGCATGTTTTTTCTACAGCTTTGCCAGGAAGCTGCAGTTAACTTTCTCCAAGTCTAATCGCCGTAGGTCACTAATGGAAGGGACAGGACAGTGGTAGCATGCCCAGTAAGGTCTGGGCAATGTGGGAAGCTGCTTATCTGTCAGTCACGCCTGGGAACAAGTCAGTGTTCAGAATGGGCATGAACACTGCAAAGGGGTGAAATCTGAGATACTTAGTTTCTGAACAAAAGATTTTCCTCTCTCTTGCCTCCCTGCTTATCTGTTCTCCTGTGATTCCTGTTGCAGGGGCCACTTCCCTGCATTTGCCCATGTGGTGCATGGCATGTGTGACCACAGAATAGACTGATGGACTGAATCTAGCCTGGTGCTAGATGGGACCCCACTCCACCATGGAACAGAAACTTGATGCTGGCCCTACTTTTGGCTCTGCTGGAGCTGCAGCTGTATATTTTCCAGGACTGGTTTAAAGACAAGGGACTTTGCAACTTGAGGAATATAATTTCACACCAATAGAAATCATCCGTTCTCCTATGTGAGTCTTTGAAAATTCATTTGCTGAAGATATGGTTAGAACCCCACTCCCACTGGTGTCCAGGAAATTGTTATCACTGATTTTTCCAGCAACAAAAGGTAAGGTTTGGAATCTTGTTGTTTTTAACTGTATATTTTTCTTTGTATGGAAATACTTGAATAGCTTCACTAATCCAATAGGAAAAATCCAATTATTAGGGTTCATGAAAAAGAAAGAGAGCCCTAGCCAGTATAGCTTAGTTGACTGGAGTCATCCTGTACACCAAAAGCTGGTGGCTTCAATGCCTGGTCAGGGCACATACTCAGGTTGAGGGTTCATTCTACAGTCAGAGTACATGGGGGAGGCAGCCAATTGCTGCTTTTTCTCTCACATTGATATTTCTTCTCTCCCTATAATCAATAAAAAAATAAAGAGAGAGTAGGGAAAATTCTAGAGTTTGAGAATCTAAAGAAGATGGAGGTAATGAAATTCAAGTCATAGGCAGAGAGACTAGATTTAAATCGAAAGAGGAGCACATTTCCTATTCTGACAGAAAGGAAGGAATTTAGAACGGGTTTAATGGTACACTCCCCCACATCCGTTAGTCCTACCCTTCCTGATTCCTGAACCAATTATGAGTGGGGGAGGAAAGCTGAAAGGAAGAAAGAAAAAGAGAGAGAGAGAGAGAGAGAGAGAGAGAGAGAGAGAGAGAGAGAGAGAGAGGAAGGAAGAAGAGAGAGAGAAAGAGGAAGGGAGGGAGGGAGGGAGAGAGGGAGGGAAGGAGGAAGAAAGCTATAACATCATCACTGTCAATATAGGAGTCTTCAAGAATATTGTCTCTTTCTGCTCTTTTCCTTCCTGCCTGCCTATTATTGTTCTTTCTTCTCCTTCCATGTTAATTTCAAACACGATGTATTAAATAGGAATTACCTTTTAAAGATCTTCCTTATCTTGCTATCTGTACTTCCCATGCTAAACACTATATCATGGATCACTGTTTTTAGTATCTTAATCAGATTTTTATATCCCTTTCCCACAATACCTGACCTACATTGATTTATATCATCTATAATCCTTTATGCCAGTATAACACACTTCAGTATATTGCAATCTTTAAAACTCCAGAGATATTTTTCTAAAACACAAATCTCACTACATTTCTAATAGCTTCAAAATGATTAATTGAGTAAAGATTAAGAATGTGCTGAATAGTATAAAACACTGTGATATTTCAGAAGAAAAGAACTTATTTGAACACTAGAACCAGACTGTCAGGGTTTTAATTCCAAATCATTATGTAAAACTATTTTGAACAATCAGTTTAAGTTCTGTATGACTCAGTTTTGTCATCTATAAAGTGGGAAAATAATATGACTTAAGACAGCCTTAACATTTTCTTCAGCTTGACCAAACTTTAGACAGTTTCTTCCAGACAATACACTCCTGACATCCCCTTTATTTCTTCATTTACTTTAGAAAACTTGTGTTTGTAAATTATTTCTGCGTCCTTTTGAAATTTAGATCTTCTCCCATCCTCTTGCCAGTTTTACAACCCAAAAATGTTTGTGGTTTTTTCCCTCACAAGCTTAGGAGTCAATGCTTTAAAAAGTAAACACAGTCTTTTGGACCCAAATATCAATAAATGTCAATTAGCAAACCTATATTGTACTTATACTGACAGCTCCTCATTGATGTTTTCCAATACTTTTCTCACCCAGTGAGTAAAAACTCTCCTGTCTTTTGTTTTAGCAGAGTTGAGTTTAATCTCTCTCCCCTACTGTAAGCGTCTTGAAAAAAGTCTTCTTGTTAAAATGTCCTGTGAAATTTTATTTGATATAGTTTAGCAGATCATTATGAAAATTAGGTTTATTGACATATGGAAAATATTTAAAACAGTGCCTGACATGTGTTACTATGTAACATTTGTCTATTTTTGTGATCATTAAAAGTGAAATCCAAATCTTAATTATTAGCTAACATCCCCATCATTTTTTCTAAACATATATGACACTGTTAAATTAAATTTTTATTATTTCCTAAATATGACTAATTTTCACCTTTTTATTTTCACACATTTTTTTGTTGTTTAACAATTGCCCAGATTTTTTTTTTAATTCTTACTGTAAGACTCAAATCTGTCAGCACCAGTGATAGGAAGCCTTGTCTCTTAAAGGCAGAGTTAGTTATAGGCTACATTTTTGTTCAGCCAAGTTCCCCTCCCTCACTAGGCTATAATTCCATTGTAGGCAGGTAAAGTATTGTATTACCAGAGTGTTTGACATATTAAAAGATTTGTTGTATTAATGAGCACCAATAACTCTCAAATTGCTACGTTATTAAATATGAGTAATGATTTGTTTCAGTGAGCAATGATATGTGCAACCAGTGTGCAGTGTTTTCTTTGTTGCTTTCAATCACATAAACATCTGATTTATCTTTCTTTTTGGTTACTTCATTCTTTAATTGAACTGCTCTTTTCATTGCAGTTTTCAATTTAAAATTCTAGCAATAATAGCTGTAGCAATATTACTGCATTAGGCTGTAAGACTTCTAATGTGTGTAGCCTTATGAAGAATACCACTTTTCTCTAGTGGCTAACATTTTTAAAATATTTAGCAAAAGCAATTCAAAAAGTCCATTGCCGTGGGCAATTTCTTTCAGTATAAATTCCTGTGAACAGTGAATGGCATTGGGTCTGCTCCTATTAGTTTTACATTGAGATATTTGGTGGAAAGAAAGGGGTGTGGGTAAAGAGAAGAGTTCAGAAACCACTTTGTGAAGGCACCTGCTAATAAAGGTTTTCTCAAATCCTTTGACTACATTTACTTGTAAATTTGCTAGGATTTGTTGGTTTTAGGTGGAAAGAGAGCCCTTCAGTAACAGGAATAAAAGATCTGCATTATAGAAAGTTCCCAATGATCAGATTGTAGGGAGCAATTGCAGGAAAGAAATAATCAGTAATGCAGCAAATATCTCAATAGTAGAAAGAGATATAGAGGCAGATTCTAGTGCCAGCTGAAAGAACTAGCTTTGGAAATCAGGCAGATCATGTTTCAGAGTTTCAATTTCTAGTACCTATAAAATGAATTGTAAAGTAACACATTTGGGGTTATTCAAAGAAAAAACACAGCATCACATATTTAAAATAAGTGGCATTTAATTGACATATACTCTCCAAAATTTATGGGGGGAGTAAACTCTGTACTTGCCTCTGTCTAATTTCTCATTTCCAATTCTCCTCTCAACTATTGGGAATATGGTTCATACTTTGAAATTACTTTTTAAAGGACACTAATAACCATGTAATTAGAAGCACCAATGGCATTTTCTTGGTATTCGATCTTATATTACTTTTTATTAGTAATGTCACCTTTGTCATATATGAAGGTTTTATATAAAGTTGATGCTCTGTATTTTGCTTAATAATCTGGACTTGTGCAAATAACAATTTATTTTATTTATTTTTTAAAATAAAATTTGATCTATAATGTGTCAGATACTCTTAATTTGCCTTTATTCATCAAAAATTATTTTTGACCATCTATATTTTTTAATAAATTTTCATCTCAGGTTGCTAAATGTTCACTGAAATAAGAACACTGTTGATATTTTGTATAATTTTATATTAAATAAAAAATATATAATTCCTATATTATATAATTTGTGATGATTGGCATCTTTATACCATTAACTATTTTGGGTTAATTCTATTTTATATATCATTTTATTTCATCAGATTTTTAAATGCTTTGCAATATACCTTTACAGGTTAATTAACAAAGGCCTAAACAGATGCCTTCTAATTATTCTTTAATAGTTTATATTTTGTTGCTTCTGAAATAGTGTATTACTTAAAATCATATTTGATGTTTCTTATATAGAAATGAACATGATTGTCATTGATTTAATGATCCAGTAGCCCTCTTAAATTTTATTGTAAAAACTCATCATTGTTTTGTAAATTCTCTTGAAGTTACACAATATTATATAGGGATGAGTTATTTGAATGGAGCAATTTGTTTCTTTTTTGCAAACAGTATATTTTTATTCCTAATTTTAATGCAGAATATATATAATAGGCCTGGTGCATGAAATCCGTGCACTTGGGCGGGAGGGAAGGGGTCCCTCAGTTTGGCCTGTGCCTTTTCATAGTTCAGGAGCCCTCAGGAGACGTCAACGGACAACTTAGGGGAGCTTGCCTAATACAGCAGTTGGACATTCTTAGTGCTGCTGTGGAGGCGGAAGAGGCTTCTGCCACCATTGCTGCCCTCCCTAGCCTTGAGTCCAGCTTCTAGTTAAGTGGCACTCTCCCTGTGGGAGAGCAATGACCAGCAGAGGCAGCTTCTGAATTGAGCTTCTGCCTCTTGGTGGTCAGTGCACATCATAGCAACTGGTCATTTTGCTGTTCAGCCAATTTGCATATTAGCCTTTTTTATATATATACACTAATAAAAGAGTATTATGCAAATTGACTGTACCTCTCGTACACCCACAAACCATGTACTGTAGCCAATCATGAGTGACTATGCAAATTAACCCAACCAAGATGGCTGAGGCAACAGAGAGAGCAGGAGGCTTGGGTTTTTCTGGCTATGGAGGAAGCCAAGCTTTCCACCTGCTCTGGCAGGCCCAGGCTTCCACTCAATGTTACAAAGTTTCAATTATAGAAGATAAATAAATTCCAACAAAAATGGTGGCAGTAACAGAGCTGGAGAGAATAGGAGGCTTGAGTTTCCCCCAGCAATGGAGGAAGCCAAGTTTCCCAGCCCTGGGTTGCCTTGGCTTCTCTACTCAAGGCTACAATGTTTCAAGTATAGAAGATAAATAAATCCCAACAAAAATGGCTGCAACCACAGAGATAGCAGGAGGCTTAGCTCTGCTCAAGGCCTCAAAGTTTCAATTATAGAAGATAAATAAATCCCAGTTACCAGGACCTCTGCTTGGGTCACACAGGGGCATGGCCAGTCTGCAAATCACCACAGGCCCCTTGCCCAGGTCACCCCATGCCCCAAGGGAACCCCCACCCTGATCCAGGACACCCTTCAGGGCAAACCAGCTGACCCCCACCCATGCACCAAACCTTATCCTATTTAATAAAAGAGTAATATGCAAATTGACCATCCCTCCAACAAACAAGATGGCTGCCCCCATGTGGTCAAGATGCCCCAATGTGGATACAAGATGACTACCACAATATGACTAGCAGGGGAGGGCAGTTGGAAAGGACCAGGTCTGCAAGGGTGGGTAGTTCTGGGCAATCAGGCCCACAGTGGAGAGCAGTTGGGAGGGACCAGGCCTGCAAGCGAGGGCAGTTGGGGGCAATCAAGCCTGCAGGGTAGGGCAGTTAGGGGTGACCAAGCCAGCATATGGGAGAAGTTGGAGATGACCAGGCCTGCAAGGGAGGGCAGTTATGGGCAAACAAGCTGGCAGGGGAGCAGTTAGACATCATTCAGGCTGGCAAGAGTGGTTAGTGGGTGATTAGGCTGGCAGGCAGAAGTGGTTAGGGGCAATTAGAAAGACAGGCAGGTGGAAAGTTTGGAGCCAGCAGTCCTGGATTGTGAGAAGGATGTCCAACTGCCCGTTTAGGCCCTATTCTATGGGGATTGGGCCTAAACAGGCAGTCAGACATCCCTAAACAGGTCCCAGATTGGAGAGGGTGCAGGCTGGGCTGAGGAACACACACCCCTGTGCACAAATTTTGTGCACTGGGCCTCTATCTAATATCTATATATTTGAGACCCCTTGAGAAATGTCTGACTGCCAATAGATATTGGGCCTACACTGGCAGTTGGACATCCCTCTCACAATCCAGGACCATTAGCTTCTAACCACTTGCCTTCCTGCCTGATGCCCCTAACTGCTCTCCTGACTGCCTGACCAACCCTATCCACCCCTGCCTGCCTGCATGATCACCATTAACCACCTCTGCCTGCTGGCCTGATCCCCCTAACTACTCTCCCCTGCCAGCCTGATCCCACTAACTGCCTCTGCCTCAACCCCACCACCATGGCTTTGTCTAGAAGTTCGTACAGAAGACATCCAGTCTAATTAGAATATTACCCTTTTGTTAGTATAGATATACCTATAAATGTATAAAACACTATGTAACATTGATTTGTTTGAAATGATAGCACTCTCTAAAGCAAAAAACTATATATAGCCTTGTCTTGTGGGTTTTTTTAAAAATAGTTGACATACAAATAAAGCAAAATGAATAAGGGTCTAAGGGGCACACATGAACCTAAATGATTCCACAGTGTCTGAAGTTTGTGAGAAAATACATAAAATTACCAGTAAACCAGATTTATTGCAAAAATTTCATACCTTTTATATTGTAATTGCTTGAAAAACCATGAAAATAATGCAAAGAAGAATACCTAAAAAACAAATAGATAAAATAGAACTCTAAACAAAATAATCAAGACAAAAAAGGTATTAAAGGGGAAAAAAGGAACAAAATAAAATAAAGAGAGGAATAGAAAATAAGAAAATGGTAGACAAAGTTAAATCACTAAATTATTAAGTGAAAATTAATTTCCTTTCCTTAATAGGTGGAATTGTTATTAAATAAGACTTAACTATATGATATATACCAGACATAAATCTTTAAATCTGAACAGAGTGCTGTTAAGTAAATGACTAAAAAAAAATAATGTTTTGGAAATAATATTTCAGAAGACTGAATCCATCAAATGCAGGCTACATTTTTGTTCAATACATATAGTATGGTCAACAATATCGAACATATGCTGCATCAAAAAATTAAACTCAATAAATTTAAAAGCATGTAATTGATATACACACCTAAAGAATCCTTGAGTCAGAGAAGAAATCCAAATAAAAACCTATGATTGTTAACTTTATTTGGCAAATTGACTTGGTCAAGGAGTGTCCAGATTTTTGATCAAACGTTTTTTATAAGTATTTATGTGGGAGTGTTTTGTATGATCATGACATTTAATTTAGTGAACTGGTAAGGCAGATTATCTTCTCTGTGGTGAATAGGTCTCATTCAATTATTGAAAGGCCTGATTAAAACAAAAAGCTGACATTGTCCAAGTAAAAGATTCTTCCTGTCTGATAGCCATTGAACTGCGATATTGGCTTTTCAATGCTTTCAGACTCAAACTAAAACATTAGCTCTTCTTACGAGGGCAGCCTGTTGCCTTCAGACTGAAACTACAGTATTAGCTTTCCTGGTTCTCAAAACTTTGGAATTAAACTGGACCTATATTATCAGCTCTCCTGAAGCTTCAGGTTAAAAACTCATCTTGTAGATTTGGGAATTTTCAGGCTCCATAATCATATAAGCCAATTCCTTATAATAATTATATATTGCTATATATCATTATATATATTTAGTAAAGTTTAATTAAATATGTAAATAATTATATAGATATACACACATATCCCACACACATATCCACATAGACATTCTATTTGTTCTGTATCTCTGATGAATCCTATTATCCTATTACAAAACTAGAATACACTTCAAACTTATAAAAATTAAAACATAATGTATCTAAATTGTGAACATCAATTCAATTAGTTTACAGTTAATATTTATAGGACTAAATACATAGTAAAAGACAAGAAAGTCTATAAATCCATCATATAAATTTCTAATTTTGAAGCTAGCTCAAAAATCAAAAATAAAGGAGGTGATAAAGGACTAGAAAAGAAATTTTAAAAGTTGGCATTTTACACTAATAAAAGAGAAATATGCAAATTGGCTGTACCTCCCTGACTGCCCACCAGCCGATCAAGAGTGAGTATTCAAATGAATCCACCATTTGGTGGGTTAATTTGCATATGCAGGCACAGAGCAAAGACTGAAGGCTTTGGCCGGAGTGAAGACTGAAGACTGAAGAGGCTTGGCTTCTCCACTGCGGGCCGGAGCAGAGAAGCCCTGAGGCTTGGCTTTTCTGCTGCAGCTGGAGCGAAGGCTTGGGTCCCAGGTGCCAGAGGAAAACTGATGCCGGCAGCCAGGGGAAAAAAGGCCTATTGCATGAATGTCCATGCAATAGGCCTCTAATAAATAAATAAAATTAATAAATCTCAAAATTGGATCTCTGAAAAGATAATAAACAAACACAAAATCTAAAGGGGAAATTAAAGAAAAAATCCACACCAAAAAAAATCTCCAGCGACCTAATAAGCCCTAGGTATCTTGTTGAAAAGAGAGAATGTGAGTGGTAACTCCTACAGCAGGGATATTAGTGAAAACTGAACTTTGGGTGGTGATGTGTCAATGTAGTTTCATTAATTATAACAAATGAACCACTCTGCTTCAGGATATTAATAGTGAGATGTTATGTATTTCATTCTTTATAGACAATGAGAGATATTTCTACTAAATTGTTTAGGATTAAAATTATTGATGCTCAGTGCACAAAAATTGTGCACTATGGAGCCCAGCCTGTGCCCTCTTGCAGTCCAGGAGCCCTCAGGGGATGTCCGACTGCCACAAAGGTGGGAGGGGCTCCTGCCATCACAGCTGTGCTTTCGACCTATGAGCCCAGTTTCTGGCTGAGTAGCACTCCCCCTGTGAGTGCACACTGACCACCAGGGGGCAGCTCCTGCATTAAGCATCTGCTCCTTGGTGGTCAGTGCACTGTATGGTGACCAGTCGTTCGCCATTCGGTCAATTTGTCTTTTATTATGTAGGATATCAATCTTCTTGAGGAAAAAAGTCACTCAATAACAATAGCTTAAATAAGGTGAATGTTTAGATTTCACTCATGAAGCTTCCTGCAGGCATAATCATCTAGGGCTAATAAGACCACTCTACAGTGGAGGCAGGGACCCTGGCTTATACCCTCTCACTATTCTATGGAAGGATTGTGCCCTTGGGTATTACTTTCATTTTCATAGACTAAGGTGATAGAATCTATTTTTCAAGTGGGATAGAGGAGTGAAGGAGAATCAAATGGTCCTCAGAGATATTCCTTTCCAAAAATGTCTCTATATGCTACCTTATCACATTCACTTGAGTTGTATGGCTATATCTAACTGGCAGTGAGGCTAAGAACAAAAATGCAATATTCTCCTCACAAGTATTTAATATGAATTGTTCATGAAAGCGTACAAAAACAGATGTATTTTTGGCTACTCCACTTTAAAATAAAATTTAGAAAAATAGCTTATGTAAATTGAAAAAATAGATATGAAATAACAACAGTGACATTACAATAAAATGTAGAGAACTTAAAACAAAAAAATGAAACTGTACAAGTGGAAAAATTCCTCTCCAAACTAAACTTCAAATTAAATTCTTTGAAGATTATGTAGACCACTGGAATTTGTCACTTATTGTTAATTGAAGAGAGTATGAAATTCATTTTGCAATGTATTACTGTTCTCTTTTAAAAATAATATAGTAGTAGTAAACATTTTTGAAGAAAAAGCATATAAGGAATATTATTTGGTTCTGATTTTTTATTGAATAAAATATTTTTAAGATCAGTATACAGCATAGTAATTTATGTGATAGATTTAGAATATTTAAAAAATATATTTTTATTTCAGAAAGGAAAGGAGAGGGAAAGAGAGAAACATCAATGATGAGAAAGTCATCAATTGGCTGTCTTCTCCATGTCCCACACTAGGGATCTAGCCTACTATGTTTATATTTCCAGTTTTTGAATGAGAGCACTTGCTGTGGCCATCCTGTTTATACTCCTTTTTTAAAAAAATAAGTGGAATAGGAGTAAGATAATTTAATAGGTTATCATTTGCTGGATTGCAAAGGGTTTCCTCCATATGTAAGGGGGAAGACTAAGCTTTGTGCAGATACCCCAGACTTCTAATTGTATGCAGTAACTGAATGAGACTTTAGGTTGTCACCCTCGAGGAAGAAATGTGTGTGATCAAATGGAAACTAATGGCAGCTTTCCAGTATGCATGTTTCATTTCTTCCTTTTAGAATAGAATCCCTGCTCTTTATTCATGGCCAAGAGTGTCCAGCTAGAGTCTTATTCTTTTGTACCACTGGCTGAAAATAGCCACGGGTAAGTGAATGAACTCTGCAATCCTCTTACAACTATTGCCCTGGACCGCAACTTCCTCTCTTCCATGCTATAGATAAGTACTTGGGTGATCTGCTGAGACAAGGTGATGTCTGGAGAAACTGCAAAATCCTTCTAATGAGCACGACAAAGCTGCCTACCAGCCCTGGGTTGCTTTCTTCTAGATCAAGTGTACAGAAACCATAGCCTAGAGACTGTTTTTGTAAAGGAAGTGTTATTGGAACATAGCCATGCTCACTAATTTATTTATTGTTACTGCTACCTTTAAGCTACAACAGCAGAGTTGAGTAATAACAAAGACCACATGCTCTTTGCAGGAAAACTGCTGGACTCAGCAGTGGATTATTAATAGAAAGAAATGTATTTTGTGCAAACCATTATATCCTGGATATCTGTGACTAATAGTTTAACATTTATCCAAATTAATACCATCACTACAACGGAAAAAAAAATATTCCTTAACTGAAAGTTTCAGAGTTGAGTTTTCCCCGAAAAAGGACAGAAATGAAAGATAATGAAATTCAAGTTTTAAACTATTGTATGAAGGCCAGAAGTCTAGATGCATGTATGAGGTAGATGTCAATTGTTGTTAGCAAGGACATTATATAATAGCTGTTATAATGCTGGATATCAGCATTGTGAGAAAATGTTCTCGTGGCATTTAAGTTTACCCAATTAAAAGAAAATAAATGTCTATTGAATTCAAGCTTTGATATACTTCAGGAACAGAATATTGCCTAATGTGGAAGCTAAATCACAGGAGAAAAATTAAAAACAACAGCAGAAACGAATGTCTGATTAGTAACAGAGTATTAGGGACCCTAATATGCTAAATTTATTTATTTTAAACAGTGTAAGATAAACCATTTAAGAAAAAGGAATTCACTACAGAGTGAATTTCTGCTTAGTTGTTTATGTGAGTTGTATGACAGAGGGATATCCCTCATTAATAATATTTGTTACCAACAAGTTATAGTATCTGTATGTGACTTAGGTTATTTAAAAGCCTTACAGAGTGCTTAATTCTATTTGTTGTTGTTTCCAACCCAACTATATCTCTGTAATATAAATATATTCACCATAAATTGAGCCGTACATGTTAACATTCGCTGATTTAGGTAAGATTAAAATTCTTCCAAGAAATACTTGTAAAACAACTGTGATCTCTAAATGTTTATGCCTCTTTCAAAGTATGTAGTATTCAGAAGGAATTTATCTTGACGTTTTGAAGTTTTTTTAGGTTTGTTTTCTTTTTCAAATTTAAACAGATGAATAACATACTAGTTGTAACTGTGGCAGGGGCTGCAGAGTTGCATGCAGCTGTAGGGGTGGAATATTTGGATGATACAAGGGAGTAAGAGGGGGTCTATGGAAGGATTGTGCCCAGAGGCCTGACAGCATCTCTGTCCTTCTTGTGAAGTTCACTGAGATAAGCTTAGCACTACCAGTAAAGACTGGCCAGCTAGATCCACATCATTTAATGGCAAAGAGAAAGACCATAATTTGAAGACTGACCTTCCATTCATTTCTAGTGGGGAAATTGTGAGTCTCAGTTTGTTCAGACTGCTATAAAAAATGTCATAGACTGAGGCAGGGGACATATAAACAACAAAAATTTATTTCTCACAATTGTGGAAATTGGAAGTCTGAGATCAGAGAGCCAGTGCAGTCAGGTGCATGGCCCTCTCCCTATCACAGACTTCTCTCTGTGTCCTCACAAGGGGAACGGAAGCTCTGTGGCTTCTCATTTATTAGACCACCAATTGCATGCATGTGTTGTCCACCCCATGTCCTAATCACTTCCCAAAGCCATCACATAGAATATCAATATTTTAACTTAAGAATTTTTTGGGAACACAAACACTCAGATCATACTGGTGTGCAAATTTGAAGCACATTTTCCAAACACAGATACATGGACAGCAGAGTTTTTCAGCAGCCATAATAGCAACAGGGGAATGCACTTACTGACACTGAATGTCTATGACGAGCCTGAACTGCTTGCCCATTGCAAAGAGATGATATTTTCTGAAACATTAAGCCAACTGGAAACCTAACTGCACTCATTACTTAGGATTATATTTTTTAAGAGACTGGCCTATATGCATCAAATACACAGACAGTCATAGGAGCTCCTACTCTCCAGAAATCTAAGTCCATCTCAGAGTGATACAGGCAGCAGCCATCACGCTCTTGTAGTGATTGTATATATTCTCCTCCTTAGAAAAGGTTTTTGGATTTAGATTTAACTGGTATTTCAATAAATAAAATACTTTTAATATCTCACTTGATAAATATAGCACATTTCACATTAAATGGACACATTAAATGTCCCTCAGTTCCCTTCACAGTAGCTGGTTCTATTCCATTGAAACACTTAGAACCTTTAATCTAACTTTTGGATTCTCCATAGGACACTATTTCACTGATGGTCATATCTATTGCATGATCTGTTTTGTACCATAGCCTAGAAATATGTGATAAATCACTTCCCTCTACAGATGCTACCATTGCCACCCTCCACCTCTACCTTCAGCCAAACTCTCCAATGAAAATCCTCCTCCAATTGTAAATTGTCTCTTTAGTTCCTCTAGTTCTCCAAAAAGCTACCCCCAAACTTACCCGTTTTAATCAAAATAGTTTCATTTATGAGAACCATCAGGACATACCTCTAGGACTGCCCTGGAAATCTAATCCTCTGGTTAAGTTCTAGTGTCCAAAGGAAAATAATACTAATAAAATAATAATAATAATAATAAGTAATGATAATAATAATAATAAAGGGCAAATTAAAATAAAATGATTTTGATATTATTGATGAATAAAGGACTTTTTAAAAAAAGAAGAGGGGATTGCCAAACTGAATAACTGGTGTACATACCAATGGAAGAGTTAAAGAGAGTTGTGCAGCTCCCATGAAGTCTTCATCAAAAGATTGAACCTGCCAGGGAGTTGGTAGATTATCTTATTGTCTCCCATGAGCAACAGAATTACTACAGTGACTTTAATGCTGAAGTTGATGAGAATAGCATCTTGAATACCAGAATAGAGACCCTACCTAGAAGATTTATTAAACTGGTTGCACAAGGGGAGGAGTGCCTTTCTGTAGTCCAAAAAGCTATCAGATTATTTATGAAGTCATATAAGCACATCAAGGAACAAGCAATCTAGTCACAATTATAAAAAAGAAACTACAGGTACTTCCATAACAAGGTGGCTCACGTGAAGAGACAGATGTATTTTACCAACTGCTACACAATATCATCATAATTGAATTATTTATACCAGAAAATATAAATATTACTAAATTCATTCATTTAATATTTTTAAAAGCAACAAATAAAATTAAACACAAAATTCATGTGTTTAAGGTATCCTATATAATAAAAGAGAAACATACAAATTTGACCATACTTTAGCTCCTGATTGGCTATGCTCCCAGCCAATAAGGAGCGGGGGCAGGGCCAATTGGTGTGAGCGCTGGGCCTCCAGGGTGGAGATGCAAGAGTGGTTGCGGCGAGCGCCCAGCCCCTGGGTGCTGTGAGGGGAAGCAATAGCAGCAGCGGTGGTGGTGGTGGTGGCAGGGAGCCCCCGGCCCCCAGGCACTGTGTTCAGAAGTGGTGGCGAGTGCCCAGCCCCCGGGGCTGGGTGGTCGCAGGCAGCCTGGGCTGAGCTGAGCAGTGTGATGGCTGGCGAGGCTTTAGGCCTTGGGCAGGCTGGGGGTGAGCCATCAGTTGGACATCCCCTGAGGGCTCCCAGTATGTGAGAGGGGTCAGGTTGGGTTGAGGGACCATCCATCCCCAGTGCACAAATTTTGTGCACCAGGCCTCTAGTTATTTTATAAGCATGTTGGCTGAAACAGCTATGTTTTAATTAATTTTAAAAACAAAATGTCAACTGGTCTTACTGAATAATTGAGGCACAAAACATCACAGAAACCATCTATATAAAAATTTTAAATATATACTAGCCTGAGATAAACACTGCAGAGATTAGTCCAGATTTTTTTACTCAAAAAATTGTTCAATTGAGAATAGCATATGCCACAGTCATAAATTCTTCACTTGAAAAAATAGTATTTTAAGTTTATGTCAGGCATTAATGTATTCATAGAAAGATATAAACATGAACCTTTTTGAAGTCTCACTTTTAGACTGAATTATAAACAATATTGACAATATTCTGGCAGAAGTACAATAGTAACTGCTATTTGAATTAGATATTAATACCTACCATCCTATCTAATAAGAGTAATATGCAGAGGACCATTACTCCAACCCACAAGATGGTCAAAGATCTTTCCCCCATGTGGACACAAAATGGTCACCACAAGATGGCCAGCAGGGTAGAGTAGTTGGAAGGGACCAGGCCTACAAGGGAGGGCAGTTGAAGGCAATCAAGCCTGCACGGGAGGGCAGATAGGGGTGACCAGGCCAGCAAAGGAGGAATATTGGGGGTGACCAGGCTGCAGGTAAGGGCAGTTGGGGGTACCCAGGCCTGCAGGGGATAGCAGTTGGGGGGATCAGGCCTACAGGAGAGGACAGTGAGGGGTGACCAGGCTTGCAGGGGAGGGCAGTTGGGAGCCAGCAATCCTGGATTGTGACAGGGATGTCCAACTGCCCGTTTAGGCCTGATCCTGGTAGAATTGGTCCTAAACGGGCAGTCAGACATCCCTTGAGGGGTCCCAGATTCGAAAGGGTGCAGATTAGGCTGAGGGCCTCCCCCACTCCTTCTGCATGAATTTCATGCACCCGACTTCTAGTGCTATAATAATTTAAGAAACGCATTTCTGCTATCAGAATTTTTGCAAGTATGCATTTTTATTTCATCTTTCTGGAATTGTCTTTGCCCACCAAGTCTAAATTATTGTATTATTATTATATAATTATTATTAATATTTAGTGTGTCTGGGTTAAATGTCCCTCAATTCCCTAGACAGTAGTTGGTTCTATTCCATTGAAAAACCTAGAACTTTTAATTTAACTTTTGGATTCTCCATAAGACACTGTTTCACTGATGGTCATATCTATTGCATGACCTATTTTGTACTGTAGCCTAGAAATGTGTGATAAATCACAGAAATGTGTCTTTATGGAATGTATGAATGAAAGTCATCCTACTTTGCAGTATATACATGATTGAAAAATTCAATGGTATATAATTATAAATATATTAATATAGTCTGTAAGTAATGGATGTAATTTTACAGATATATTATAAACTATGTCTAACTAAATAATTTTAGGCTATTTAAAAAATATATATATATTATTCTGATGAGATTGATCCCCACTTCTCTTCTTTGGAATTTATGAGAACCATTGAACCATTCTATGAAGAAAGGGGGCTTTGGAAGATGGAGACATTTTCATAGGAAAATTATCACTTAAAACATAAAACCAATTTTTGAGAGCAGCATGGAAGTTTATTTAGCTAGAAAAAATATTAATGAAATAAGTACAGGCAAAAGGTTATTGCTGCACAGAGCTGCATATTAATGTAGGGCTGCTGGTATAACTAAAGAAACTCCTAAAGGATTATTGAATGACATACTCCTTCATGAAAGCAGCTCAAAACATAGATTTTTAATGAAAAATTAATATAAGTGGATTAGAACAAGATTTTTCTTATATGTGATATAGCTGCATTTTATGGATAGTAAATTAGCCTTGGGTGAGAATGAAACCTTGAATTTTTTTGTTTATAAGAGAAGAAATTTGAAAAAAAAAGTCATATATATTTTGTTGTTTTCAACTTCCTAAAAGTTGGAACAGAATTTACTTTTGATGCATGGTCTTTATCTTTGTTCTAGAGGGAAAAAATGATTGGATTTTATTAATAAAAAACGAAAACTAAATTATATTATTGTTATTAAAATGTTTGCCTGAAGGAGTTAATATTTTGCATAATATAATAATAATTATAGGCAGAGCCCATCTTATGAGTTATATTCCTAAATATTTATTTTGAAATATGAATTAAAACAATATTGTTTCTGTATATATTTTTTCATAATATAAACAGATTTTCACAAACCAAAGAACACAAATTCCTGATAATTGAGGTAAGATTTGAAAACTCTTCCCTTTGTTTAATTTCTTACTAAGAGACAAAAATTAAAGTATTTTACATGCATCTGAAAGGACATGATATTTACATGTCCCATAAGGATTGCTATTTCAAATAAAGTAATCCAAATCTGGGCATACACTGGAAGATTTTTTAAAATATATTTTTATTGATTTCAGAGAGAAAGGGAATAGGAAGAGAGAAACATCAATGATGATAAAGAATCATTGATTGGCTGCCACTTTGAGGAGTTCTTCAAAATTTCCTTTATAGCACTTCCACTGATATCTAATGACTTAAGACATAGGTGTATATGGTTACAGTGAATTGCTAAGAATGAAAAAAAAATATTGGATATTAAACTAGAAGAACTCTATACTAGATTTACATAAAAGCACAACAATAATTAGAGGTCATCATTTCAATGCCACACTTTGTTTAAAATGTCAAATATTTACTGCTACTTTTAACAAGAGATAACTTGGCTTTGTCTTTTTCTAAGTCTGGTTCTTCATGCTGTCTATCCTATTTAGTAAAGAGAGAATATGCAAATTGACCATCATGCCATCTCAAAGATGGCAGTGGCCATAGCCACAAGATGGCAGCACCCAGTCCTCTCAGCCCCGCCTGAGTCCCCAGTCCTTTCAGTCCCACGGGGGGAGGGGGGGAGCAGCTGGAACTGCCTTCAGATCCCCTAGGCATAGGCAGCCTCATATGGCAGCTGCCCAGCCACCCAGGGCTCCTGAGCTCAGATAACCAGGGCTGGCCGAGGATTGTGCTTCCAGCAGTGGCAGCATCAGAGATGTAATGGGGGAATCACCTTCCTCTGATTGCTGGGTCACCTCCTGCCCCTGAGTGCTCCCGGACTGTGAGAGGGAGCAGGCTGGGTTGAGGGACCCCCCCATCTAGTGCATGAATTTTCATGCACAGGGCCTCTAGTTGATTCTATAAGCTATTAAATACCTTGCCAATTTATTTACTCTTTAAAACAAGATTATAAACTACATCTATCTCAAGATAAACCAGGGTGCTTTCCTTAGTTAGAATAGAATAGAAATTATATTATGATCATGAATATATTTTGTGCATGGATGTGTATAGCTTTTCAATATTGCCAAATATTGTATGGTGATCAGATATCATATAAAAAATTAAAAATCTAAATGCATTTCAGTGGAACACATATCTCAATTTATGGGTATTGACATTTAACAACACTTACTAACTTTAGCATATTATTAATGAGCCTTCTAGAAAGTGTATTAGCAGCCAATTAAATGAATCTCCTTTTATAAGGAAAGCTAAATGATTAATTGTACTTTTCAGGTTACTTTTTAGGCTGTGAGTAAAATCTTTGTGGATCACTTAAGGATTGTTTAAAAAGCTTAGATATTATTGTTTAAAATATAACATAGGAGAATTAACGTTTGATGTATAGTAGAGAAATAATTTTGTTGGCATTGATTTAACAAAACAACAAAAAAAGGGGAAATGAGATGCTAGGAAGGAATATGATAAAAAGAAAAAAAAACCTTTATTGCTTCCTATTGACATTTTCAAGCTATCAAAAATATATAAAGATGAACATGCTTCAGGAACTGTACTTATCTTATTTTTCTAGAATATAATGGTATAATTGCATACTGAAGACCCAGGGTGACAGGTAATATTAGGAAAATACAAACACATTCCTTCAGAGAGAACTTCTCTGTAGCCATTCACAACTCAAAGTTATGTAGTATTTGGGAGATTATGTTTGTAATTTTTATTTGAAACTAGAGGCCTGATGCATGAAATGTGTGCAAGAGTAGGCCCTCGTAGCCCCTGATGCCTCACAGTCCCAACCCTACCTACTGGTCATTCCAGAAGGTTATTCTGCTCCCAGTCTACTTAGCATATTAATGCTTTATTATATAGGATTTATTAAGAATGGGTATGTTGAACTTTCAACTTTTTAAGAAATAAGAATACTCTAAGATTCTATGAAGTAAAAGTACATATCTTTTTCTAAACAGCCATAATAAAAGATTTTTAAAATTGTCACCATTATAATTTTTCCATATTCATAGATGTTTCATTGGCTTTTTCCATACTTACAAATGCCACATTTACATTTATATCTGTGGATACTGGGAACTGGTTATATCTGACTAATACTGTCTGGTTACTTTAATGAATAATATTATATTTTAAAATATTATGTATGCGGTGATGCTGGCCCAATTGCCCACATGCTGCTTATAAAATTAAATGTGATGACAGGTAGCAAAATATATGATGGTTTTAAAAATAAAAACAACCCATATGGATAGACCTGATTATTTTACTGCTTCCATGAGTTTGTATTTCTCATATGGTATACATTATTAATGCTTTAGCTTTTAGTAGCTCTCAGAAAAAAAATGGAGCATACATATCTATCATATATTTACAGTTATTTAGTCAATGCTAAAAGAACGGTTTGCTTATATAGATTTTTGTATCATGAAACTGATTCAGAGTGATTCCTTTAGTTTAAGTTTTCTCAGCAAAACCCTTGTGTTAGAAAGAAAATGCTAGTGGAATAATGACAACTACACACCATTGCTACTGCGAAACAGATCTGGATAGACAAACATTGTGCATGTCTGAAAAACTTTCCTGGAATATTATTAATTCTACTTTTTTTAAAAAAAACTAAGAATACAATTTGAGACTTCATAATATTACTTATTGATAAATTGGCATCAAAACAACAAAAAGCTATTTTTGAATAAGTGGAGGTTCATAAAAATATAGTATTCAGTTATGCACTATATAAAAAAGTTTCAGTCGCAGACACAACATATATATGACGGTGGTTCCATAAGATTAAAAGAGAACTGAAAAATTCCAGACACCTTGTAATGTCATAACTATTACAGTGTAGTAAGGCACTGTTTTACTCATGTGTTTTCAGTGATACCGGTGTTAACAAATCTACTTTGCTGCCAGAGGTATAAAATTCCTGTCTGGCATATTTTACTGTAACTTTTCTATGTTTAAATGTACACATATGTATAAGTGTGTTACAATTGCCTATAGTATTCAGCACAGTAACATACTGTACAGATTGGTGACTCACAAGCTATAGACTATACTCTATAGCTTAGGCATGTAATAGGCTCTTGCATCCTGGTTCTATATAGATGTGCAGAGAATGATCACCCTGTAACGTTGCATTTCTCAGAATGTTTACCTGTTGCTAAGTGACATGTAACTGTGATGTGTTGTAATCCTATTGTAGATGGCCATGCAGCATGCAGCTGTGAAGTACTAATTTTCACCAGCACTTTTATAGATCAGGTCCATCCTAAATCATATCTGTCAAAAAAAAGAGAGAGGTTTTTTTTGCAGAGGTCCTGAAATTACCATTTCATTCTGTTAGTCAATGAATAACTGGTAAGAGAAACAAAAGAGACTGTGATTTATAAGTCAGTCTTTGGTCTTTGGAGCTTCTTCTATATTTTTACTTTCTAGAGAGTAGAGAGTCTCAAATGAGTGCAATGTTGCCATAATAAGAGTTTTAATAATCAGTGGGTAATGTAAGTATATGCACTAGAAAACAGAGAAAAAGGTAAATAAGAGGTATCCTCTTAGTCAATATCCTATATAATAAAAGGCTAATATGCAAATTCTCTTCTCAACTGGGAGTTCGACCTGGAGTTTGACCAGGTGGCCAGCTGGCCAGCCAACCTCCCATGTCCCCTCCCCCCTGGCCAGCCTGGCTGGATCTGCCTCGATTGGGGCAGGATGGCCGGAACCCACACATGCATAAATTTGTGTACTGGGTCTCTACTATGAAATATATTTTATGACTCTTTCAGTAAAATATGAGATGAGGCTGAGCTAAATTTCGAGGGATTATAAATTGGGAAATGCTATACATTATTTTTCCTGAGATATGTAGTCTCGGGAAACATGTTTCAATGAGCAGTATATAGGGGAATATAATCCCAAATTAATAAGACAAATCTCTGGAGATACCCATGAAAAATGAGAGGAAAATCTGTTTATTAAGAAAAGGCAGAAAAAACAAAGGGCTTCATTATCTGTGTTCAGGATACTCATAATACTTTAGTTAAATGTATCCATTTCTCCATATTGAAATCTCTTATTTTCTTTGTGGCTTTTCCCCCCTATGGTATTTATCAACTTTCTATATAGGCTATGAATAAATTATTGTATTTCTCCATGTATTATCTATCTATTATGGCTAAAATACAAGCTCCGAGAATCAAGTGTTTTGTGTTTGTGGTCACTAATATTTCTGAAGTGCTGAGAAGGGTACCTAATGCATAAAGAGCATTCACATTGAATACATCCAGTGATGGTCTCCATTAAAAATTTAAGATGTATTAAATTGAAGAATGTGTTTATATATTTAAAAAATTAGATATTATGTGTGTTTTATCATAATAATTTTATTCAAAAACATTTTAATTATACTGCTAAGCAGTTTAGTTTTTAAACATGTAATTTTTCTCTTTATATTCTACTAGACTTTTTACAGTGTTAGTACATTCAGTTACTCAGCACAAATTGAAATCCTGGGCCTCAACTAAAAACAAAAATTAACCTATACTGGTTAGTCACTCAATCAACTAGAACCTGGACTACATACTCACATCCTTATTGAACAAATAACTTGCTAAGCAATATGGAAAGTGATGCATTAAATTAATGCACACAGCTTAAAGAACCTAGAAGGAAATATGGTGGGTAATGCAATTACTAAAATTCATCAATGGCTAGCAAATGTAAAATTTCATGCTGGTATTTGGTCATCACAACCTAAGTTATATTTTCAGAAAGGAATTTCATTAAGTATTTTTAATATACTTAAAAAGGGTCATTAGCCCTAAACACAAATACAGTTGGTAAAGTTGTTAAACAGAAAATAACTTTGAGAAGAATGAGGTTGAGAGCAGACAAATCAATTATTCAGTGAACTATAATCCATTTATTTTAATATATTTAAAAAGTGTCCAGGTACCCAATACTAAGAGAGGAAAGGCACAATATCATGTGGTGTGAGATTCTGCCTAGAAAAAAATAATATAGAATACATTTAAAAAAACACGCAGAAAATAATAATCCACTTAGAAATTTATTGATATCCTCCTTGATATATTAACAATTTGCAGTTGCTGGAACAAGGTAGCTGCCAATAGATGTTTCCTGAATGAATGGGTGCACTAAAATCAAGAACATACAAAAATATTTTCTTTCCTTTTTTTGATAAGTTAATCAGAATAAAAAATTTTCTACATGGTTTTTAACAACACTTTTAAATATATAATTCATACATGGTAACTATGTCTTTAAATGTATAACATTGTCGTGAGAAATTATTTTTATATTATTTTTTTGTAATTCACTATATTATGCTTTATAATACAAATTTAGATAGATGAAACATATGTAAATAGAATTAGTTTATGGCAACATTTCACTAATAATTGCTGTAAGATAAGTTGGTAGCAAGTAAAGAAAAAAATGAACTAAAAAATAATATTAGATGTCAAATTATCTGTGAATTGTAAGAAAACAAATCCCAAGTTGGCACACTTAAACATTCTAGAGAAAATGCATATCCATTTTTGATTACCCAATAAAATACAGTCACAAGATTTTTACTTTGTTTCTTAATATCTTCCAGATATCCCAAAATTACCGAATAGTTTTCTTAAATATGATGAAAAATAAGTGTTTTCTCTGTAAATATAAGAGAAACAGGTTGTTTAAAGTTAGATTTTTCCAGTAGAAATATTTTGTGTAAAAATATTTGATTCTCAATTAATACTTGCAAAGCAATTTAATTGAAAATTATTTCTAATCAGCTGTGGAGAAAAGTCAACATATTTTGAAAGCCAACACTAGAAATAAATGAAGGTCCCAGAATGTATTAGTTATTAATTATTTTACACGTTGGACTTTAGGCTCATATTAAAAATAAAGATTAATTATCCATGTAGTAAAAACCTTCATTATTAACAGCAGTTATCATTTTATGATTTTATACTCATGTTTAAATGACAATTTTCTAATTTTTAAAATAATGTATTTAAATTATTGCACAACATAATACAGCAAACTTAAGTCCTCTTTTTTTTTATCTAAGAAGTATGTTTTATTTAAAGAGGAAATAAATTTTATGTGATTATTCCTAGTGATATGAAAAGTTATTAATATTATAAAACTCTGATGAACTATATGAATTCTCAAATGACTATGACATTTGGTAATTCACATTCATATCATTTTGATGAAGATTTAACTATTCAGTGAATTATATTTAGTGGCCAGACAATATATGCATTATTTCAAATATAACTTTTTTCTTTTAGGTTCATTGAATTTCAGAGAACATGCAGCTTATATATTTTTCTATATTGCTAACTTAATTAAACAAGAAAGCCATTAGACGGAGGTGGTTCTAATACCCTGATGAGCTTTGTGAGCAAACCAAAATCTAAGCTTGGAACCAAGTCCCTCAAGGTTATTAAATCTAAATCTAAGGAAAACCAATCACCAACAGTCAAATATGATTTAATTAATAGGTAAGGAAAAGGGAGTATTGGCTTGTAGCCGCCCAACATGATCTGCAAGATGAGCAAAAGGTAGAGGGACAGAGAAAAGCCATACCTGACTCCAAAGTCCTGCTGAAGGGATTTTGTTTGTTTGTTTGTTTCTCCTCACTGGCCCTTCATCTCCTGGGTAAAAGTACTAGTATAGTTTGGTGGCGATAGCTAAGAACTAAGGAAGAGGGTGGATGGCTTACTGTTTGAGAGACTCGAAGAATCTGTAGCAAGAGTAATTTGTGGAAGTACTTACCCGTGGAAAGCAGTCCATAAAGACTAACGACAGTTGGCTATTTCTCCAAATGCAGATACCACCACAAAGCTGCACGAAATGGATGACCTAGAAGAAATTCCTGATCAACTCCTAGAAACACACAAATTATCAAAACTGAATAATGAAGAAACTGGAAATCTGCACAGGACTATAAAAAATGAGAAGATTGAATCAGTTATCAAAACACTTGATAACAGAGAAAAGCACAGTAGAGAAAATTACTCTACCGGTGATTTCCCCCATTTAGTGAAGAATTAACACCAGTCCCTCTCAAATTGTTACAAATAAAATTAAAGAGGAGGGATACTTCCAAGCTAATTTCATTTTATGAAACCAGCATAACTCTTTTTTTTAACATTTAAGAAACCAGCATAACTCTTAATACCAAAGCCAGACAAAGACATGACAAGAAATGAAAACTATACTCAAATATCCTTTGTGAAAATAGATGCAACAATCTTAAGCAAAATACTAGCAAACCAAATTCACCAGGATACTAAAAGAAATAATAAACTATGACAAAGGAAGATTCATCTCTGGCATGCAAATGAGATTCAACACATGCAAATTAGTTATGGTACTATACCTCATTAATAAATTGAAAGCTTAAAATTACATAATAATTATCTTAATTGATGCAGAGAAGGGAAAGTTCAACATTCCTTCATGATAAAAACTCTCAACAAACTATATATAGTGAAAATATAAATCAGCATAATAAAAGCCACATATGACAAACACACAGCTAACATCATACTCAATGGTAAAAAGCAAAAACTTGTCTTCCAAGATCAGGAACAATCAGGATGCCCACTCTAGCCATTCCTACTTAACAAGTTAGTGGAAACCATAGCCAGAACAGTTAAGCAAGAAAAAGTAATGAGAACAATCCAAATGGGAAATAAATAAGTAAAATTCTCTCTGTTTGTAGATGGCATAATTGTATGTGTAAAAATCCCTACAGCCTCCACACATATACACTCTCAAACAAGCAAGCAAACAAATAATTGCAACTAATAAACTAATTCAGTAAAGTTTCAGGATATACAATCAACTTAAAAAAAACCCAACTGCATTTCTATACAATAAGAATAAACTATCCAGGAATGAAATCAAGAAAACAATCCAATTTATAATAACATAAAAAAGAATAGAATCCCTAGAAGTAAACTTAACTAAGGAGGTGAAATATTTGTACTTTGAAAACTCTAAAATATTGAAGGCAGGGGTGTGTGGCTGGGAAGAGATCAACTAAAGAACTTGTATCATATATGCATGACCCATGGGCACAAACAATAAGGAGGTGAAAACCTGGGGCAAGGGCAGGTGGGCTAGAAGAGGTCAATGGGGGAACAAGGAAAATATATTTAATACTTTCAACAAGGAAGATTTAAAAAATTTATGAAAGAAGATAAAACTAAAATAAAGGAAATAACTCCTGTGTTCATGGATTGGTAGACTTAATATTGTTAATATGTCTATATTACCCAGAGAGAGCTACGGATTAATGCAATACCTATGGAAACCTAATATCATTTTTGCAAAAATAATCCTATAATTCATATGAAACCACAAAATACTCCAAATATACAAAGTGATCTTGAAAAAGAATAATAAAGCTGGTGGGATCACACATCTTAATTTCAAAATACATTATAAATCTGTTCTAATTAAAAGAGCATGATGCTGTCATATAGATCAATGGAAAAGAATAGGGAGTCCAGATAATTATATGCATAAGCAGTGAACTTATTTTTAATAATGTACCAAGAGTACACAATGAGGAAAGGATAGTCTTTTTAACAATTGGAACATTGGATGTCCACATGTAGAAGAAAGAAATTGGACTCTTTTCTTACTCCACCCTCAGAAATCAATTCAAAATGGATTAAAGATTTACTGATGATATTTAAGAGCATCCAAGTTAAAATGCATGTCATTTCTCAATGTCATTTTTTTATTTCTCCAGTGAAACACCAAATTTTTTTTATACAATTGATAATCAAAATATATTCAATAAATATGTTGAGAAAGAAGTAACAACATTAGTCTGGAAATTTTAATCAAATTAAAGATTATGCCAAGAAAGACCTCCACATTTTTGACATTTGACTTTCAAATTTGTGAAAATTTTTGAGAATATGTGATATCTCCTTCTCCTCCTCCTCCTCCTCCTCTTTCTCACCCTTCTTCTTCATTTTGTTAATCTTTACACAAGGATATTTTTTCATTGATTTTTTGAGAGAGTGGAAGAGAGAGGGAGAGACAGAGAGAAATATCAATGTGAGAGAGATACATTGATTGGTTGCTTCCTGCAAGCTCACCAGCTAGGGCTAGAGGAATATGCAACAAAAGTATATGCCATTGACTGGAATCAAACCTGGAACCCATCAGTCTACAGGCCAACATTCTATTCAATGAGCCAAATATTCTTTACACTGAATGGTCAGATTATTATGATCTCTGAATGCATAATAATCTGGCTACTCAGTGTATATCCTATATAATAAAAGGCTAATATGCAAATTGTTCCCATGACAAGGAGTTTGACCAGCAGGCAGGCCAGCCAACTGCCCATGTACCCTCCCCCTAGCCAGGCTGCACCCGGTATACACACACACACACACACACACACACACACACACACACACACACACACTGAGTAGCCAGATTATTATGTGTTCAGAGATCATAATAATCTGGCCACTTAGTGTATATGTCAGGAATAAATAAATGATACTTAATTGCCTCTCATAGTCATACCGCTTCATTAGAAATCTAGGAATTCAATAGTATTAAACATTTAAAATAATATGTGTTTGTGTAATGTCAAACTTCAGCAGGAAGGCAGGGGAGGTCCTGGGTGGGGAGGGGTAAGAGATCAAACAAAGGACTTTTATGCATGCATAAAAGCATAACTAATGAAACACAGACACTAGGGGAATGAGGGCATGTGAAGGGGGTGGGGGAGCTGAGGAGAGGTCCATGGGGGAAAAAAGGAGACATGTGTACTACTATTTGTAATACTTTAAACAATAAAATATAAAATCAATTTTTAAATTGTTTAGTTTTTTTAGAAAAAGAGGAAGGGAGAGGGAGTAAGAAAGAATAATCAATCTGACATTGATTAGCTGCCTCTTGCACACCCCCTACCTGGGATCAAGCCCATAACTTAGGCATGTGCAGAAATCAAATTTTTTCAAATGGAAATCATTTTGCTTTTACTAATCTTTGATGTCTGTTCTCTTTTTTAAAAGATTTTTAATGAATTTTTAGAGAGGAAGGGAGAGGGAGAGAGAGAAACATTGATGTGTGAGCAAAACATTTATCAACTGCTTCTTGCATGACCCTTACCAGGGATCAGACCAGAAGCCCAGGCATATGCCATGACAGGGAGTTGAATCAACAGCTTTTCTCTGGTGCATTGGACAATGCCTAACCAACTGATGTACACCAGCTAGGGCAATAAATCTTTTATTTTATATACATGGATTTACATGTACAATTATTATTACCAATTTTCCTTAATCAGAATCAAGGCCTAGTTATACTCATATTTATTTTAGAAAATAGGGATGATGAATAACAAATAAAAAAAGGTATATTATGACATGTCAAACTGTGCCTTTCAAAATAAAATATGTAAATTTTATTTCCAAATACCTTGAGGAGAAAATAGTGCATGCCACAAAGAATATGTAGATTGTCTAAAGAATCACTGTAAAATCATAAAAATATATATAATAAAAATAATTATTTATTGGTTATATGTGTTAAAACTTTCAGGAAAGTTAAGTGATTTTCCAAAGATCATGCATATAGTAAGAGAGAAAGCCAAAGACTGAACCAAACTTTTGGGTTATTTTTCCATGAAAGAAAGTGAAGGGATTAGCCAAAGAAGATATATGCATTACCCATCACCAGAGACAATAGTGTGGTGATGGTCAGACAGAAGGGGTGCAGGGGCTGAGTGGAGGTGGGCAAATGACAAGCAGGGGAGAATTGGGGACATCTGTAGTAGTATGAAAAGTAAAAATAAAGTTTAAAAAGAGGAACATTGTATGATCCTGCATCTGTTTATTTTCTTAGTACACATTTTAAAAAGCAAACAACATTTATCTAAACCTCACATTTCATGAAATGCAGAACAGAAGAAAAAAAACAACAAAATTTCATGGTACAATTTTCCATTCTAAGGATTTATTTTATGGGTGGAAATGGCAATTTCACTTTCACAGATGCTATGTAGGAGGTTTTAATGTAGTTTGTTATGACATGACATAATAAAAGGCAATTATGGTATAATATAAGTAAAACAGTGTAGCTATTAATGTTTATTGAATGAATGATAATAATCACAATGAGATATGAGGAATACAAGTTACTTATAATTTATAAAGACTGCATTTCCCTAGTGCAACTTTCATCAGTTAATAAGGTTGTAGCTTGCAAGTTTTCCTCTTTACTTTGGGCTATTTGTAGGCACTTCTTTTGCAGTGATTAAAGAGCTAGATTTTAGAGAATCCATTAAGGAGAAAGTGACTAATTATGAGCATTAACATTAAAGATTATAAGTAGGACAATGTGTTTCATTGTAAATGCAAAAAACTGCTGTATTAAAGCTGTAATCTGTAATAAATGAATGTAACATGTAATAGATAATCAAAAATATTCATATAAAGAAGAAATGCAAGCCATTATCTCTGAAAACAATAAAGAATTTAGACTGGAAATGGAGAAAGGAGACTTTTCATTGTGCTCTGCAGTCTTGGATGGCTGCTAGAGAACAGAGAGGAGCTAAAACAGCCAGCCTCTCAAGTCTCATCCCCAATACACTTGTTGCTGCACACCCATGATGTGATGCCCTTCATCCTCTCCTTCCAATATGTGCCCAAGTAAATCCTGTTAATTATTTGGTGTGGAATTCAAAAGGCATAATTTTTACAAACTTCCATGACACTCTACTACCCCCATAAAATACATGGATCACAATACTTTTATATACTCTATTGTAATCATTAAAATGTCTTTCTCATAAAATGATACTCAAGATTAGGAACACTGTTATTGTAAATCAGTGAATGCATTCTTAGAATCTAGCACAATCCTGAGGCATACTAGACATGCAGTAAAGATTTGAAAAGAATATTTGCCACATTTTATGACATTTGATATTAAAATAAGGTTCTTATTTGTACACTTACACTACCTGATTTTGGAGATAATTAAAAAGAAAACACTGCCACTATTAATAATTTTAGAAAATAGCTGAAATTTTTCAGTGTTGTGAATGTGGAATAAAGTAATTATTTCTAGAAATATGTGCAGTAGAATTAGAGCTAGAGAAAAATCACATGACCAAACAGTGAAAGAGAAAGTAAAAATAAATTTATTTTAAATTATCAAAAGAAAAAAAAAGAATACTATGAAGAATTTATTGAAAAGACATGGGTTATGCTTATGTGCATGCATACAAGTCCTTTGGTTGATGTCTTACCTCCCCACTTCAAACTCCCACAATGGATCCAAGACACTGTGGAGGGGGGGGTGAGGTAATGTTAGGGGGGTGAGGTGGGTAGGGAAAGCTGGGGTAAGGTCAATGGGGGAAAAAAGGAGACATATATACTACTATTTTTAATGCTTTAAACAATAAAATAAAATTAAAGAAAAGATATAAGTTAACTCATTGAAGGTAGTTTTATGTAAGAATACTCATAGCAACTCTGTCAAAAATACAATTCCTAGCACAAGGATACAAGCATGAAGATACACTAGAAATTAAGTAATACAGTCAGAAAATAACTTGCTAGACGTGCAGATAATAGTGGGTCAGACTCTGTATGTGTTTTGAAAGCAGAGGTAACAGGATATCCTGACAAATACAATATAAAATGTAAGAGAGAGAGAAAAAAAAAAGGCCTCTTGTGACTTTGGGGATTTTAGCCTGCTTAACTGTAAGCATAAATTTCCTATAAGGTTAGATGTGCAAGAATGTGAAATGAACAATTCTCAAAGGTGTGGAACATTGATGATATTATATGATGAGTGGATATGATAGTAGACATTTTTTAGAATCTTCTACTTAATTTCCATGGGGAATTAAGAAAGCAAGTTGTTGCCTGAGAATAGAATAGAGGGGGAAGTGATGAAAGTTTGGAGAACGAGTATGAACTAGCTTTCCAACAGAGTAGAGAAGCAAATGGAGAAACGCATTATGGTGATTCAGCTTCATTCAGTGTTGACTTAAGGCTCACAATAATGCAATTAAAGTGAACCCAGAGGGTGCTTGAGTGTTTTTTCTTTGTTTTCATATGGGCTGCATTGTGAGTAGCCTAAGATTGGATGTAACTAAAGTTATGATTTTTCCAAGCAGGTTTGATCAAGTGAGAAGAAATGTTATGGTGTTTAGAAGGGAACTATAAATAATGACCAGTTATATAGACAGGGTAGGAAGAAAAGTTATCAAGAAGGAGAGAGACAGTGAAAATGTAATGTTTAAGGCATCAAAGTCCTATGTGTCAAATATTTTATTGGCAATGAGAAAATTTAACAGTTTAATATCCAACAATTTTAAATCTATAGATCTATGCTAATTCTTAAAAATGACTACCCTTTATAAGAGCTTTTCATAAATACATTAATAGAGAAATTAATAGTAGAATTTTATTGGTCCCTTTTGAAACTGTATTTGTGACTATACCTATTTGCATACAAATTTGATGAAGGGGAGGTGTGAAGAAGAAGAGATTGGATATATTGGTCTCCACATTCCTGAGACTTCATATAGACACCTGCAACACTTAGGTGAAGAATCAGCTCTCTCTCTTGTTTTTGAAATATATTTTGATTGGTTTCAGAGAGGAAAAAAGAGGGGGAGAGAGAGAGAGAGAGAGAGAGAGAGAGAGAGAGAGAGAGAGAGAGAGAGAGAGAGAAATATTGATGATGAGAGAGAATCACTGACTGGACGCCCCCTACTAGGGATCAAGCCTGCAACCCACGTATGTGCCCTTGACTCGAATCTAACCTGGGACCTTTCAGCCCTCAGGCCTATGCTCTATCCACCGGGCCAAACCAGCTAGGGTCGGCTCTCTATTTTAAGAGAAATAATTTGTTAATTAAGTGAAATAAAATACACACAAAAGTATTAGGCTTGCATAGGCAGAAGAAAAGTATTTTTTTCTATTTTTATTCATTTGTAACAGAGAAGATAAAAAATATCATATGGAAGACAGAACTTTTAAGTTAAACATCCTCAGTTTTGTAGAATGACAGCTGCAGCAGTTTCCTGCACTGTATCCTGACAGGACAATCCTTAGAGGAGGAAGCGAAGCAGCCTTTCCCCATGTGCTCTCTCACAAGTTCTGTACCTTTTCCCCAGAATCTTTCCCGACACCTACTTTTATATAAATGCTCACTTCTGAGTCAATCAATCATCGGCAAAGATAATTAGAATGTCCTTAGACTAGTGATTCGATTTGAAGGGAAATATTGTCCTGGAGGGGACATTTGACAATATCTGAAGTCATTTTTCAGTTATCACAGTTAAGAAAGCCCCACTCATCTAGTGAGTAATGGCCAGGGATAGTGCCAAACAAGTGGCCATGCACAGGACAGGCCACCCCCCGCCCAACCACGGCAAAGAATTATATGGTCCACAATATCAATAGTGCCAGGGTTGAGAAACTCTCAGAATAATGGAGTAACCCTTAGAGACTTAGAGTAATCCGATCCATCGCTAGAAATTGGGGTGACATCAGCTTCTAGTGAGGCATGTAGGTGAGTGAGGGAAGAATCCATTCATAAAGAAAACAAAGTAAAGTAATTAAGTAACAATGCCACTACCCTACTAGGCACATTTTTAGTCTCATATTCACCTTCCTATATGCATAAGGTTTTCTACATTTAGGGATCTGATTAGACATATAATAATGGCAGAACTCATGACATTTTGGTTATGACCAGCTGATTCCTTGGTGGATATACCATAAAATGATATTCAAATACATTCAGAAAACAAGGAAAAAATAGTGTTTTCATCCAAATAATGTATTGGCATATATATATATATATATATATATATATATATATATATATACACACACACACACATATATAAAATTTTACACCACAATACTTTAAAGTAGAAAACTCTGTGTGGAGATGTGTGTGCATGTACCAGTATGAACTTGAAAGAAAATAAATATTCTATACAAAGAGCCTGGAGTGTGTACTTTTTGAGGAGAGGGACCACTTTTATTTTTAAACCACTTGCCACTCTTCACAGATTTCTCTATGCTTTGCATATAAGATATTACATAATTAATTTCAGATAAATATTTGATCTATCTCCCTTAAAAGGAGATATTCATTCTCTTTTAAATAATTTACAATAGTGATATTGTAATACATATAAATTAAGAACACATGTTCCACTAATATACTTAGGATGATAATGGTGTTTATCATGTGAAGTCAAAGTACTTTTTATAGAGTTGAGACAATTTTTTTGGTTTAATTCTAGCTTTCTTCTAGCTTTTATTAGAGATTACTAGTACATACAATTATGGTATTCCAAAGCCAGAACAGCTTAATTAACACTGAAGAGAAAACTGTAGCTCAAGGAGAGAAGGTGATTTTTTGTTCTAAACCCCACAGTTAGACTAATTGAGACAAAACTATAATTTCAGATCTGTTGTGTCATGGCCTGCTGCTCAAATTTGCTAGTTTTCTCTTTGGAATACTAGGTAGGCTGTAGGAAAATAAGAGCTGAAGAGAAAGAAATTTGTACAACATTTACAGTTGAGATTCCTTAAAGATGAATAGGCACAGAGGAATACTCTTTAGTCCTTAATGATGCCAGTGATAGTAGGTTTTGCAGAACTAACAAAATGATAATAAATTACATGTAATATTTCCTATAGAGTCAACTAGAAAATTTAGCAATCATACCTCCCCAGATTACTGTTAAGATATGAAATTATTATTTTTACATGACAGGTAAATAACCATTTTCTTTAATTAGACTAGATTAAGAGAAGTAAAATGCTTTTGAAAACAGCAGTGGAAGAGAATAGTATCTTTCATCAAGAGGAAAATGATGTTAATGTCTTCTGCTGTCTAGTTATCATGACTAATAGGTTGTGGTACATGCACACTTTAATTATTAACACTGAAATCTGCTGAAATTGAAGTATTGCTGTTAGTAAGAGCTATTACTGCTGAAATGGCCCATTTAATAGTGACCCATGGTATCAAAATATGGATTTAAATTGGTAATTAATAACAGCCCATTTCTGAAAATGTTAACACAGGAGTTCAATAAAAATGCTAACTAGGTCTGAACTACCACAGACAGTATATTGACACATTAATATGTATTACTTATCTTAAGTACTTTGTAGAATTAGATTTGAAACAAGATGATAACAGTAAAAATAACGAATATCCTATGCATCAGTCAGTAAACTCAGTAAATTAGTTTACTTTTTCTTTTTAGATTTTTAGATATGAAATTATTTACACATTCCTTCTATCACATTTTACAGATGTCCAATGAAGAGAAAATTAAATAAAATTTAAAATTTGACAGCATGAAGCAAGGATAAATTTAGAAGTAATGGGTGGTAATTATGCTCCAGATTTCATGAGTCATTTGTTCAAAAATCCATGTAACAACAGCTGTCCCACTCCCATCTTATTCTTCCTATACCTTTCTATAAGAAGAGTATAAAGTTCCATATTGTGCCGAGCCATGAATTATAATGTGAAATAACATATTAAATTATATTTTAGCAGAAATTATGATTTAGCAACACAATCAAGTCACCAATATGTAGTTGGAATGCATTAATTGATATTATTGAGTTTCTCTTACTTAATTGGTTTGTCTTAAACTATTTTTAGGTAGAATATGTTCCTAAATATGTTGCAACAAATTATCCTAAATTTGTTAGCAAAGGTTAAGAGAAATAAAGAATGATTTACAGCTTTTTAAAGATATTTTAAAAACTATAATTTCTACCTGAGAATAAATATATACTATGTTATTTTAATTGTGGTGAATATAAAAGATTTTTAACAATTACCATCATCAGTTAGGTCTTCAGATTTATATATTATTAGTACAGACATTTTAACAAAATTTGGAGTAAATTTTAATGTATTTTCTGTTCATTTGTTAGTGTTTAAATTAACATATACAGTAGATGGATATGGTAGAAAGCATTTCAAAGTAAGTATACACATGCACACTCAAACACACAAGCACATTCAAAATTTTTTTAAATATTTTTAAACTAGAACATTTAGTTAGTGACTAGTCACTCAATTCTTTAAGGTTAACTGGATGGTGCAATTGCTTCCCTTTCAGATTTAGGTATAGGTCTTTCAGGAAACGTTTGCTAAATCTGTAGTATATAATTTTTAGATGCTTCATTTGACCAGTATTGGTGGCATTTTGTTTTTCAGCCTTCGCACTTCAATTAGACTTTCTCTTTGCACTTAGCAGGTTATACATTTTTCCCACAGGCTAACTTCTTAAGGTAGTAGAATTACAGTGGCAGAACAATGTGCATGTCTTATCAAGGCACTTCCCAAACAGTGATGTACCCTTTGTCATTTCATTTATGTGGCCCAGATCAAATGCTTCATTTTTGGAGAAGTTAAATGAATGTGCAATAAGACAGCAGGGCAGCCAAGAGTATATTACATCTAAAAGCTAAATAAATAAGTTGTTTCAAGGAGGAGATTGAGATAATGTTTATCAATGAAATGAGATAAAGAGTGACTATTGATCTCTCAATATGGCATCAATATGGATGTCATTGTGATTTTAGTTAAATATGGTTTGATTTAAGGAATATGGTTTCAAGGTGTTTTTTTTATTATCTATTTTAAGATGGCACAAATAGCAGGATGCTTCAGGGAATCACTTTTAGAGAGAAGAGTTATCAACTATGAAGAGAGTAGAATAGTTATTAAAATTTTAAGAAGGTCCAGCTGAAGTGGCTTAGTGGTAGAGAATTGACCTATGAACCAGGAATTCATGATTCAATTTCAGATCAGGACACATAGCTAGGTTGAGGACTCAATCCCCAGTGTGGGACCTGCAGGATGCAGCTGATTAGTGATTCTCTCTCATCATTGAAGTCTCTCTATCTCTCTTTTTTTTCTCTCTCTCATCCTTTTCCTTCCTCTCTGAAACCAAATATATATATTAATTTGAAGAGGTAACAGAGTTATATAAAAAAAAACTATAAGAATGAAGGTAAGAGACTCCAGCAGAGGAAATGTGGAGTATTAAGGTCTCACTCAAAGATAGTGACCATGAAATTAAAAAAAGACAAGTAAAAATATGACTTTTAAAAAACATTTTGGATGTATACAGTGTATTCATATAGTACACTGAGAGTTGGCTTTAATTAGAACTGCAGCCCAGCTACCAATGTGAAAAGAGGACAGAGCAGTTGAAGGTGTATACATAGGAGTGCTATTAATGAAAGATCACAGCATTTAAGTTGGGTAAGAATAAATGTGAGAAAATATTATTGGTAAGGAGCACATTATAATGTATAGTATTATACATTAAAATATACTTGCATATGTACTTTTTTCCCCTTGAGGATTGTAATTTAATACCGAAATAACCAAAACCATTACCAAGGATTCACCTAGGGGTAAGGGAAACCAGGAATCTTAAATATTGATTGAGGGGTCCATCACTTGCTTGAAGGGAGGGGAAATGAATGGGGGACCCCCAGTGGTCCCTTTCCTTTCAAATGTAATGAGAAAGGAGTCTTCTTCTAACCAGTACCTCTCCCCATTTCCCAAGTCCAGTGTACCTTTGGGGAGGTGGGGCGAGGGGTTTGGGAGCAGGGTTCAGTGGGAGTGGACTTCAGGAACTGAAAGTGCACTGATGTAGGGTAGAGAGTCCCATTTCAAATGACCTCACACACTGAACTCCCAGGGAAAAGAAGTAAGAAATGCTGGATTGGAGCAAGGACTTCTTCTGCCCAGGATTATGGAAGAAAGGGATTAATGCTGGGATGGAGAGTAGGGCATCATGGGGGGCAGGCCAGGGCTCCCCATGAAGGGGAGAGGTGTATGCCAGTGGTGCTGCAGGGACAAAGACACCATGCTATTTCAAGGTGAGCATTCCAGGGCATTCGACTGCATAGTTAGCCTGCATTTGTTTATTTAAAACATTCTGTTTTAACTTTTAAAACAATGTAAGTAAATTATCATTTTGTCAATTTGAATTTTCTGTAACAGGTTAATAGGCAATTGGTTCCCCTGCCCCAAAGAAAAGTGAGAGGACAGGAGGGAGTAGAGGGAAGGGGAAGTTTTTTCATCCATATTTTACAACTGCAAGTATGAAGATTGATGATGTTTTAGAACATAAGATATTGTGGCTGTGTTTAATACAGTCAGTCCAGCTAGTTTTGGAAGAATAAAATAGGTTTACACTGAATTTGGTGAGTATGAGAGATCATAATAGACTGTAGTGAATGTTTTGATTTGGTATTTGCAAATCTCACCTAATTGTACTAAAGTTTGTTGGGGTAAGAAATCTGAATTTTTCCTTCTTAACTCTACAGGCTGTGGTTTTGTCAGTTTGTTTGGTGAACATTAATTATCTGACCAACAGTGGCAAGTCACTTTTTAGTTAGCTGTCTCTATAGTGTTAGTCAATAAAATCCCCTCTAAGTTTCCTATAAGACTTTAAACCTGGCAGAAAAAAGTCAATAATCCTATCTAATAAAAGAGTAATATGCAAATTGACCATACCTCCGATACACCCACAAGCCATGCCCATAAACCACACCCACCAACCAATCAGGAGAAAATAAACCCCAACCAAGATGGCTACAGCCACTGAGAGCAGGAAGGAAGATTGGGTTTCCCCAGCAATGGACGAAGCCAAGCTTTCCACCTGCCCTTGCCAGCCTAGGCCTCCACTCAATGCTACAAAGTTTCAATTATAGAAGATACATATATTCCAACAGAAATGGCAACAGCCAAGGAGCTGGAGAAAGCAGAGTCTAGGGTTGCCAGGAGATGGAGGAAGCCAAGCTTCTACAGCCCTAGTGCCTAGGCCTCCACTCTAGGCTACAAAGTTTCAATTATAGAATTTAAATAAACCCAAACAGGAATGACTATTGCCACAGAGCCAGCCACACCCCATGCCCCAAGCAGAGGCCCTGAGATCTAGGATTAATCTATGTTTTATAATTGAAACTTTGTAACCTAGAGTGGAGGTCTAGGCAAGCCTTCTGCTCGCTCTGTGGTGATAGCCATTTCTGTTTGGGTTTATTTAAATTCTATAATTGAAACTTTGTAGCCTAGAGTGGAGGCCTAGGTGCTAGGGCCGCAGAAGCTTGGCTTCCTCTATCACCCACACAACCCTAGCTTCTGCTCTCTCCAGCTCTGTGGCTGCCACCATATCTGTTGGGGTTATGTATCTTCTATAATTGAAAGTTTGTAGCATTGAGTGTAGGCCTAGGCTGGCAAGGGCAGGCAGAAAGCTTGGCTTCGTCCATTGCTGGGGAAACCCAAGCCTCTCTCCTGCTCTCAGTGGCTGCAGCTATCTTGGTTGGGTTTTGTTTGCTTGTGATTGGTTGGTAGGCATGGCTTTTGGGTGTATAGGAGGTATGGTTAATTTGCATATTACTCTTTTATTAGGTAGGATACAGCAATCCAGTGTTTTATGTAAAGTTTGCCATATATATTAATGCTTAAATTAATGCTTTTATAAAATATGTATAATTTTATACCATAGCAAATGTTACAATTTTCAGGTAATTCTTTGATTTTTTTTCATGTTAAGTTAAATTTACCTTTAACCACCACTGAAGACAGTAATCTAAACTAGTTGGGCCAATGAATAATTGCAATAAATTATCATTGATTCTTAGAAAGTGTTACTTATGTATACCAATATACTTTATTCAGTAGAGAAAGAAATGAAACAGAGTGCTTTGTATTAGGCACTTTATTTTGTGTTTCTCTCTCTCTCACACACCAGCAGGTTTTCTTATTTAATTATCACATTAATCAATAAAAAGGCAAAGAAGATAATATTATATTATACATGAGATAGCCGAAAGACTCCAAGAAAAATATTAGTTGTGCCAAAATTCATACACACACACACACACACACACACACACACACACACACACACAGAGAGAGAGAAAGAGAGAGAGAGAGAGAGAGAGAGTAAAATAAATCCATGCTTAACACTAATGCTTGAATACATCGCAATGAAAACACATTTAATTTACATTTCTTGAATATTTTCAAGAGAGTGCTGCTATTCAAACTCTGAGACATCAACATTATCTTCATTCACTATCTAATATTTATTCACTCTTATTTATGTTGGTCATCCAACCAAGTTTGCCCAGGATAGTCAAGTTTACATCTGTGGTCTAAGAATAACTACTAAGAGGACCCACATTCAATATAAAACTAGCCTACTTTGGTTGACAATTTAATTGACCACTCTACTGATTCTTAAGAATTTTATTATATTTTGAGTGAATTTAACAGTTGATTTCTAAAACAATAACTTTGTTTATGAACAAAGAACATTAATTTGTCAACTAATACAAATTCATCCAGTCAGTAAATGATAGAAACAGGGAATAAACTCAGATGCCTAAACCCTCCTACCAATGTACACAAGGTGATTTAGCTGTTCTCAATGGAGTGAATTTTAATAATTTAATTCAAGAGAAACAATTGCATGCAATTTGCCCTGGGTGATAGGTTCAGTTCTTAAGTGGAGAAATGATATATCTTTGATATACACTGAGGCAAAGCAAATGTTGAAATAATCCAGTTGTGTTTTAGCAAGGGAAGGTGTGTGAGATGCATTAAGGAGAGAAGAGCACTGCACTTGGAGGTAGAAAAGTGAGCATATTTGCAAAGGTTTGAGCTGTATTTAAAGAGCAGGCTAACAGCTGTGGTGTTGACGGCCTGGGTTGGAGGGTTGGAGGAATTGAGAAAAAAAGGAAAGAGAAAAAAAAAGTCATGGACTTGGACAGCAGTGTGGGATTGCCAGAGGGAGAGGTTGGAGAGAAGTGGGGTAGGCTATTGGGGAATACTAGTAAATGTTGATAGAAAGAGTTTTGACTTGGGGAGGTGAACACATAGTACAGTGTACAGATGGTCTGTTCAGAATTGTGCATCTGAAACCTGTATAATTTTTAACCAGTGTCACCCCAATACATTTAAAAATAAAATAGCAATAAAAATAGTAAAAAAAAACAAGAAGCTATCTTTTCAGTTAGATGAATTCAAATTAATTTTTTTCAATATATATATATGTGTATATGTATATATATATATATGTGTGTTTGTATATGTATATATGTGTGTATATATATATATATATATATGTATTTGCTATTCTTTAAAGTATTACAAATAATAGTACATATGATTTCCCCCCCCCCCCATTAACCTCCCCCCGGCCGCCCCTACCTGCTAGCACATGCCCTCAACTGCCTCCTCCCAGTGTCTTGAATCTATTGGTTATGCTTATATGCATGCATACAAGACCTTTGGTTGATCTCCCACAGTCCCCGCCCCCCACCCTCCCCTGCCTTCCCATTGTAGTTTGACAGTCTGTTCAATGCTTCTTTGCCTCTGTATCTATCACCCCCCCCCCCGGTTATTTTCTTTAAAAAAATCTTGCATGCATACTAGATATAAACATATAAGAACAAAAATGTTGGAGTCTAAGTTTCAGTGTCCAACAGTTCTGACTCCTAGTTTCAATGTCAAATAGTTCCTTATGTGTACATGTTAGCAATGGTATCTGGATGGTGGAAAAATGGTGGCAATGCAGGTTCCACCCTCTCTGGTTTGGTCCTGGGCCACCTGCAGCTATGCATATGCACAGCTGCTGACTGCTAGTGTGGCAAGGTGTCATCAGTGTCTTCCATCTCTGGACTGTCTTTGCGGCTGGAACAGACCTGTCAGTTCCTCTTTGTTGCAGGAATCCATATGGTCTTGGAGTTGGTTTCTGAAAATATACAAACATATTCTCGACCAAAAGTTAATAAAGGATTTTTTTCTGTAAAATAGACTTGGGATTCTTTTTATTTTTGCCCAAATGATTTTCCTTCGGCTTATTTTGACACCTTGTGTGTTTTTCATGGGTATCCTGCTGTTGGCATTACAAATGGAAGTTACTTTTCTGGAGTAAGAATTTTCTAAGTGTAATTTATTTACAGGATAGTTTTCCTTAATGATATTACCCCACTCTCCCCCCTTTTTTTGATTAATGGGGGCTTTTAGAAATTTTATATTGAAGTCTTGGTAACTTTAAATTTTAATTTTTGCACACAAATATGATTGCTTTAGGTTCTTTGGATGTTAATCCATTTTACAATGAGATGAACTACTAATAGAAATTTTAGTTAATATTTTATGAACAGCTTTTTGTCCAGTACACTTAATTTTTCTTGAGTATTCACTTATTTCAATTAGCCAATTTAAATTAATCTGAAAACTTGATTACTATTTTGCTGTCAAATTTAAAACTCAAACAATAATCTTAGTTTACCCTGTAAATATTACTGGAAAGGATTATTTGCATTCTTGAGTAGGCCCTGAGCATTCCAGGTGCTAGACTGCATTTAGATATAGGGCTGCAGTTGCTGGTCAATTCTCTGTCTGTGACCTGGGTCCCGATGTGAGCTGTGCATGGAAGGTGAAGCAGCGATGGGGACAGGAGACCCTCCTCAGATGGGGTGAAAGTTCAGGCTCTTGCAAAATTAGGGGAGTGAGAATCTGTGCCCAACCTCTGTTGACCTTTAAGTTCTCTCCTGATGGCCCCTCTGCAACTGTGCCTGTCTTAGGTTGTTCCTTCCCTGAGAAATCTTACCTGTCTCTGGCTCACCAGCTATCCTCCGGGGCCAAACAGGGTTATGTTCTATCTCCTTCGTAATGTATGGTCCCGTGTCCTCCATACCCAGCACCTGCCTTGGGAACCCCTCACTTGCTGGCGGGGTCCCATTACTGATCACATATCTAGGAGGACTCAGATGTTTTTTTTTTTTCCAGGCAGTGATAGGCTCACCCCATTGGGTGAGAAACAGATCCATGGTAACATCCACCCTGAGACTTCAACCTCAGCTTGAACTGAAAGCTCAGGCAACAGTTGTGTGTACTTGGATTGTGAGAAGAGGGTCCCTCTTGGCAAAAAGGGTGGGGGGGGGCAATATAGAATGCTCAAGTGCCTTCTCCATGTCTTAATTCCTTCTGATAGGGATTGATTCCTTTCCTGTCCTTTTTTTTTAATTGCTGCCAAACATTCAAATAATTAGTTTGTAAGTTTCTTTGGGATAATTGTACAATATCCTGTTGTAAAATATCAAAAATTATAATGACATTCTGGAACAATATCATGTAAGGATATTATGGTGTCACAGGGGGTTAAGGGGGGCCTAGCCCAAGGACTGGTATCCATAGGAGATGACATGCTCTAGGCCATGTCATTTCAATTTCAAACTAGCTGCCAATTTTTTTTTATAACTTTATAAACTTTGTCAGGGAGCTAAAAACACAAATTACTTACCTTAGTTCAAGAGGTCAAATATATTGACTTTCCCCTTTACTCCCACCACCCCCCACTTACCCTGAGGTTTGACATTCTGATGGACATTTCTCAGTCTCTGGATCCGTTCTTGTTCATCAGTCTATGGCGTTCATTATATTCCACAAATGAGTGAGATCATGTGATACTTATCTTTCTCTGTCTGACTAATTTCACTTAGCATAATGCTCTCCAGCTCCATCCATGTTGTTGCAAATGGTAGGAGCTCCTTCTTTTTTACTGCAGCATAGTATTCCATTGTGTAGATGTACAACAGTTTCAAATTAAATTTTAATGTTGCCCAGCCAGTATGGCTCCATGGTTGAGCATCGATCCATGGATCAAGAGGTCCCAGGATTCATTCCTAAGTTTGATACCAGGATTTGATTCCTGGTCAGGGCACATACCTGGGTTGTAGTCTTGATTCCCAGCAGGGTGTGTAAAAGAGGCAGCCAATGGAAGAAGAAGCTGATCAATAGTGATGCATTCATTTTTCTATTTCTCTCTCTCTCCCTCCCTCTGTCTCTCTCTAAAAATAAATAAATAAATTATATATAAAATTTAATGTAGACTTAGTGGTTCTTCAAAACATGCCTCCACTCTACCTTTATTATTTTTTTTTGTTGAACATGGAAAATCTTAACCCAACTTAATCATTCTACCATCTTCTAATCTTATATATTCAATATTTTAGGGATAGTGTTTATGTCATACTAGAGGCCCAGTGCACAAAATTCATGCATGGGGAAGTCGGTCCCCTCATTCCAGCTTGCACCCTCTCCAATCTGGGACCCTTGGTGGGATGTCCCAGGGATCGGGCCAAAACTGGCAACCGGAAATCCCTTTTACAATCTGGGACTGCTGGCTCCTAACTACTCACCTGCCTGCCTGTCTGATTGCCCATAACTTCCCCCCATGACAGCCTGATCACCCCTAACTGTCTCTGTCTTTCAGCCTGGTCACCCCTCACTGCCCCCACCCTGCTGGCTGGTCACTCCATGCAGCCTGATGTTCAGGTGTTTGGTTGTCCCTTGCTAAACCTCCTGCTGGTTTGGTGGCCCCATGCAGCCTGCTGTTTGGTTGTTAATGTGAGGGCATCCTGACCAATTTGTATATTATCTTTTTATTAGTATCAATTATAAATCTTAACACTTTATAATACACTTGATTCTTATTTATGAGTATGTTATCCTGTGATATTTTATAAGTTTTCAAATGGCATTTAAAATAGGTATATGCAAACTGATGAACAAAATAATTGTAGAGACATAGAAATATGGAAGAGACTGCTGAATCTAAGAGGGAAAGTGGGGGTTGATGGGTGGATGGGAAGAGATCAACCAAAGAACTTGTATAGACACACACACAATAGTGTGGTAAAGGCTTGAAGTGGGGCAGGCTAGATAGAATTGATAGGAAAAAAGAAGACAAATGTACTATTTTTAACAAGAAGGATTAAAAATAATAATAAAGTAGGTATATGCATTCTGAAAATGTCTATTATACAATTGCAGAAAGGAGAAAAAGTAAAGATACTGAAAAAGAGAAAAAATAAATATTATTTGCTGATATAATAACCTATTTGGCAAACTTAAGACAATCAACTAAATGCCATTAGAAATAAAAAGGCCTATTTAATTAACAACTATCTTATGAGCATCTACATGAGGATTAGGTATCATCCCTCCATTGAAAGATCTTATTTCTTATAAAATTTCATGTTTTATAATATCTCTCTTTATTTACCTTTAATTTTAATTCTGTATCTTTAGCAGTAAGGTCTTTTATATATGTAGTAAGCCCTCAGAAGATATAACAAGATATAACATTCTTCTGAGTTTTCCATATATATACACATACATATAAATAATCTTAGCTATTATCTATGTAATGTAATCTTTTCATAGTTTAAAAGGAAGTCACTATTCAATTATCTATGTTATGTGATTATTACTATTAATTTACTCTATCTTCTCCATTATAATTGTTATAGCCTTCATTGTTGCATCCTATTAGACTTTCTTGGATGTCAATATATTCAATATCATTGTGAACTTTTCAAGCCTGACCTTCTTGATTTACTTCTGGAGGCTAAGAAGAGATATTATCACCTGTATCTTTCCGAAATGTAAAATAATGGATTGAAAGTACATTGATAAAAAAAAAACAGTTAACCTTTTGGTTTGGAAAGAGCTGCTTCATTTATGTCAGAAGAGCTCATTAGTATGTTCCTGTAGATTTACTAAGGACAAAGCTAAAAACCTGCTTTTATAGATTATCTCAAAACTGAAATCAAAAATACTTAAAAAACTGGCCTAGCACTAGTTGTTTTTATTTACAAAACTTAAGGAACAATTTTACCTATTATAAAAAATCAACATCAGTATCTGTTCGTAGTTTGTAACATGCAGATTATTTTTCTGGATCAAGACAATCTAAGTAGGAACATAATATTTCTATAGTATCATAATGTATTGAAAATAAGTTCCGAACATATCTCTACTAATAAAAGAGTAATATGCTAACTAGACTGGGTCGACCAGATGTCTTCTGGACATCCCAATTCCTCCCTCACAAAGCCACGGTGGCAGGGGCTGAGGCAGAGGTGGTTAGGCATGGTGGCAGGGGCTGAGGCAGAGGCAGGGGCACGATCAGGCCAGCACATGGGAAGCAAGTAGTTATGGGGATACCAGATCAGCATAGGGAAGCAGGCTGTTAGGGGCACAATCAAGCCAGCACGATGGAGCAAGCAGTTAGGGGCGAGATCAAGCCAGCACAGGGGAACAAGTAGTTAGGGGGTGACAGGCCTGCAGGCAGTTAGAGGTACAATCATGCTGACACGAGGGAGCAAGCACTTAAGGTTGAGATCAGGTCAGCACAGGGAAGGAAGCAGTTAGGGGTGCTATCTGGCTGGCAGGGGAGCAAATAAGGGGCAATCAGGCAGGCAGGCAGAGGTGGTTAGGGGTGATCAGGGATGCAGGCAGGCAAGTGGTTAGGAGCCAGTGATCCTGAATTGTAAGAGGGATGTCCGATTGTTTTGGGCCTAAACTGGCAGTAGGACATCTGCCAGGTTGGAGAGAGTGCAGGCGAGGCTGAAGGACACCTCCTCCCATGCACGAATGTCGTGCACTGGGACTCTAGTTTTTAATAAATATGTATGTAAATAATAAGTGGAATATCAAATCTATAATTACATTTGATAAACATTTTCAGTTATTCCACATAATCTAAATACAATATAGTTATCTTAGCAAGTAATCAATTAATAACTTTATTAAATTTTATTTTTGGCATATTCTACATTGGCATTCTAAAAGTGGTTTAATTGAATATATCCTCCTCTTGTGGTATAACGTGTAGTAAAACTATTTCTTGTCTTCCCTCTTTATTCTCATTCCCACTTATCTCATTTCATCTTATGCCAATCCCTGGCTTCATCTTTACTTTTGATGCTCAGCCTTTTTTCAAAAAATCTAGCATCATTGGCTGTCAAAAATTTTTAAAAATAGAGATTATTAAAGATAAATCCTCATTCAAAGTATGAACGGGTTTCATTGGGTCTTCCTGACCAATGAAATATGGGCTGAAATAATATACAGCATTTCCACACTTGGACTATAAAAAGCCTCCTGCAGTGATTGTCATTCTTTCTTTCAGTGTGACTAGGTACACACATGTTGAAAATGATGGTGTTATACAACGGAAGAATCCAATTGACAGGAGGGATCAGAGCCATTTTTTAATAATATGAGACTGTAATAAGATTGACATTCAACCTTTGCTATGGAGAATTTAGCCTATCTAATAAAAAAGTAATATGCAAATTGACCTTATCTACACTATACCACCAGCCACACCCACCAGTCACACCCACCAGCCAATCAGGAGCAAATATGCAAATAAACCCAACCAAGATAGCTTTAGGCCACAGAGAGAAGGAGGGAGACTGGGTTTCCTCAGCAATGGAGAAAGCCAAGCTTTCTGCTGCCCTTGAAGGCTCAGACATCTACTCGAGGACAGAATCACCTCTTGAGAACACTACAAGAAATCATTCAGTAAAGTGGTTAAGGTTAACAAAGACAGTGGCTATTACTATAACGGACTAGAGGCCCGGTGCACAAAACTCATGCACGGGGTTAGTGTTACATAGTTCCAATTATAGAATATAATGACGGCAGCCATAGAGCTGGAGAGAGCAGGAGGCTTGAGTTGCACCCAGAGATGGAGGAAGCCAAGCTTTTCACCTGCCCTGGCCAGCCCAGGACTCTGCGTAAGGCTACAAAGTTTCAATTATAGAAGATACATTTATCCCAACAGAAATGGCTGCTGCCATGTAGGGAGCAGAAGGCTTGACTCCACTCCAGGCTACAAAGTTTCAATTGTAGAAGAAAAATAAATCCCAGATACCAGGGCCTCCATGTGGGAGTGGGCAGCCTGCAAACCCCACAGGCGCCTCACCCAGGCCGCCCCATGCCCCAAGGGAACCCCCATCCTGATCCGGGACACCCTTCAGGACAAACCACCTGGCCCCCACCCATGTACCAAGCCTCTATCCTATCTAATAAAAGAGTAATATGCACACTGACCATCAATCCAACACACAAGATGGCTGCCCCCATGTGGTCAGAGATCCTGCCCCCATGTGGACACAAGACGGTCATCACAAGATGGGCAACAGGGGAGGGCAGTTAGAAGGCTCCATGCCTACAAGGGAGGGCAGTTCTGGGTGCTCAGGCCAGCAGGGGAGAGAAGTTGGGAAGGACCAGGCCTGCAGGGAAGGGCAGTTGAGGGGGACCCAGGCCTGTAGGGAAAGGCAATTAAGAGGAGCCATTTCTACAGGGGAGGGCAGTTGGGAGGAGCCAGTCCTGCAATGGGAGAGCAGTCGGGGACAATCAAACCTGCAGGAGAGAGCATTTAGGACTGACCAGGCCTGCAGAGGAGGGAAGTTGGGGCCAAAAAGACTGGCAGGGGAGTGGTTAGGGGTGATCAGGTGGGCAGGTAGAAGCAGTTAGGGGCAATCAGGAAGGCAGGCAGGTGAGCAGTTGGGAGCCAGCTGTCCTGGATTGTGAGAGGGATCCCAGATTGGAGAGGGTGCAGGCTGGGCTGAGGGACAACCCCTAACCCTGTGCATGAAACTCATGCACCGGGCCTCTAGTCCGTCATAGTAATAGCACTGTCTTTGTTTACCTTAACCACTTTACTGAATGACTTCTTGTAGTGTTCTCAAGAGGTGATTCTGTCCTCGATTGCCTTCCTATAAGTGAGTGTGGAAATGGAGTCAGTTTGCTCCCTACTGTTAGGAGGACATCTCTACCTTTGCCCTTCATATCTGATATCATTCATTAAACAAAGATGCATATAAGTGTCAGACACTTTCATAAACAGTCTGTCTTTGAATACAGACATATTTCATCTCAAGGCCACTTCTATATATGCACTCCCAAGATTTTAAGACTGGCCTCATTCTAAAACTAAAGCACTTTTTTTTTTTAATTTCACTAATTCTGTACATAATAAATTTAAACCTGATTTTCTTTATCACTTTCTTCCAGTGATAAAACAGCTTTTTACACTTTATCTGAAAGACTGACTACCATATGATAGTTCCTTTTCTTTCTCATGATGGTTCCTCTTAAGTCTCAGAAGAGCCCGCATCTGTCAAGTGATCAGTGCACCACTCTACACAGTCTGCTTCACTTTACACATCCTACGCCACTTCTTCAATCCGCTGTCACCCAGTTGGCCTTCTTGTTCTTCCAGCAGGCCACAGGAGCCATGGTTACAGAGTTTTGAGAGATAAATGACTGAGTATTTCACTTTCTTCAAATCTCCGCTCAAATGCCACCCTCTCAATTAGTTCTACGTTGGCAACTCAGATTAAAATTGTACCATCAGCAATAAGAAATGCCCCTGATCTTCTTTACCCCTCTGTGTATTTTTAAAATCTTTTCTGCAGGTAGTATTGCCAGTTGTTGTACTATATAATTTACTTGTGCAGCAAATATTTTTGTGTATATATATATATATATATATATATATATATATATATATATATTCCATCCCAACCTGATGGTTTCTGAGCCACGTTCTCAGGATACAACATGCGACAAACAAGAAGGCAATAAATTATTCCTGGGAAAGAAAGGATCGACAATCAGTGAGTACCCAAAAGCAAATGTGTAAGCCACAAATGAAATAGTGTATTATTACTAATTGTTTTCCTGCCCATTTGAATTTGGAAAGGAAAGAACAACATTAAATTTTACTTTCCTCTCTTCACTGAACACTGCATACAGAGAGCTGGGAGAGCTGACTTTTGTAAAAATTCTTACCCTTTGCTGACTTTGGTCAGTTTTCCTAGGCTTCCAGTCTGCAGGTCCCAGAGCAAGTGATGTCCCAAAAGATGTCTCCAGAAACTGTATAGAAAGGAAAAAAAATTCCCCTACTTTAGGAGCTCCTGGCTGAGACTTTTTTTTGCTAAGACACCTCATAAATAAATAAGCTTATCTAGGTTAAAAGTTCTCTGCTGCGGCCACTGTAATTCAAAATTGTATTTGGCAAAGTTAACTTGCTTGTTCAGCCTTAAATTTTTTATTTTATTTTATTTTTTTATCTATCCAGGCCTCACGTTGGACCCAGTCCAGTTTAAGACAGACCTAGTATGACCCAGACCCATGCCAGTTTCTAAGTCAGACACAGTTTGACTGCAGAACTTGTCCTGTTTTTTAAGTTGTACTCAGCCAAGGAAAAGAAATGCTCAAAATAGGTCTGAAGCTCATTAACACAAAAGTTGAGGTGCTAAGAACCCAGAGGGACTTACCTACCACCTCCAGAGGCAGCAAGAAGGCAGAGCTCTAGGGTTAAACAGGAACCTACCTCTGGTTGCTCATTGTTTCTAGGGAGTCCGCAGGGTCTACTTCAGTTCTATCTTTGGGCACCAGAATTCTCAAAAGATAAACAGAGGCATATTGAAAATTTTAACAGTTTTTTAAGCAAAAATCGTTTGAATTAAGCAACATACTCTCTAGCAGAAAGAAAGGAACTCTGAGGAGCTGTACAAAATAAAAGATTTTTATAAGTAGATGGGAACAGGCGCAAAACAAAGAAGTGATATTAGGCAAAAAGAAAACATGGGTTGGTAATAACCTGAAATGTTACTTTCCTTTAGGGCAGTGTTTCTCAACCTTTCTAATGCTGTGACCCTTTAATAAAGTTTCTCACGGTGTGGTGACCCCAACCATAAAATTATTTTTGTTGCTACTTCATAACTGTAATTTTGCTACTGTTAATGAATTGTAACGTAAATATCTGTGTTTTCTTATGGTCTTAGGCAACCTTGTTAGCAGTTTTCAATCTGTGAGTAATACATTTGTTGTTTCAGGTTGTTTTCATGTGTTTTTTTTTTTAATTCTTGGTTCCTCAGAACCATACAATTATATTTTATACATAAAGTTTAATTAGCTAAACATTTAATACATTACCTGGCCTTCTGTATTTACACATAAAATCCAATAATAAAGGTGTAAGAAATATAAAAAAATCTCTATGTAAGTATACATGCACATCATTGTATGAACATATACTTATACATAAATATTTACATATCTATACTGGACTTTGGGTGTGATTTAAACTAATGGTCTTGATCTGGCATCTAGAAGGGTTGAGAAATTTGAAAAAGTGCTGTACATAGATTAAATAAGAGTCCAGAGATAAAACATAATTTTGAAAGGCATATTGGAAGAGCCAGAGGAGCCTGGCTAAAGAAACCAAGTTCTCCTTATATCAGGACCCCTTGCTATTTATGAATATAACTAGAGACCTGGTGCACAAAATTCATGCAAACAGGTTGGGGGGTGTCTCTCAGCCCAGCCTGCACGCTCTCCAATCTGGGATTCTCTGAGGGATGTCCGACTGCCCATTTAGGCCCATCACAATAGGATTGGGATTAAACGGGCAGTTGGACAACCTTTTCACAATACAGGACTGCTGGCTTCAAAATGATTGCCTAACTGCCTTCCTGATTGCCCCTAACCGCTTCTGCCTCCAGCCTGATCACCCACTAACCACTACCCTGCCAGCCTAATTGATGTCTAACTGCTCGCCTGCCAGCTTGTTTGCCACCAACTCCCCTCCTTTGCCAGCCTGGTCACCCCTAAATGCCCTCTCCTGCAGGATTGATCATCCCCAACTGCCCTTCCTTGCAGGCCTGCTCCCTCCCAACTGCCCTCCCCTACTGGCCTGATTTCCCAGAACTGACCTCCCTTGCAGGCCTGGAACCTCCCAACGGCCCTCCCTTGCTGGTCATCTTGTGGTGGCCATCTTGTGTCCACATTAGGGTAGGATCTTTGACCACATGGGGGCAGCCCTCTTGTATGTTGGAGTGATGGTCAATCTGCATATTACTCTTTTTATTAGATAAGATAGAGGCCGGGTGCATGGGTGGGGGCCAGCTAGTTTGCCCTGAAGGGTGTCCTGGATCAGGGTGGGTGTTCCCTTGGGTCATGGGGCAGCCTAGGCAAGGAGCCTAAGGTGGTTTGCAGGCCATCCACACCCCCCAGCAATCCAAGCTGAGGCCCTGGGATCTGGGATTAATTAATGTTCTACAATTGAAACCTTGTAGCCTGGAGCAGAAACAAGCACTCTGCTCCCTCCATGGCAACAGCCATTTCTTTTTGGATTTATTTAAATTCTATAATTGAAACTTTGTAGCCGAGAGTGGAGATCTAGGCATTAGGGCTACAGAAGCTTGGCTTCCTCCATCACTAAGGCAACCCTAGCCTCGGTTCTCTCCAGCTCCATGGCTGCTGCCATTTCTACAGGGATATATGTATCTTCTGTAATTGAAACCTAGTAGCATTGAGTGGAGGTCTAGACCTGAAAGGGCAGGTGGAAATCTTGGCTTCGTCCATTGCTGGGGAAACCCAAGCCTCCCTCTGGCTCTCAGTAGCCACAGCCATCTTGGTTGGGGTTTATTTGCTTCTGATCGGCTGGTGTGCATGGCTCGTAGGTGTGGCTTGGGAGTATATCAGAGGTATGGTAAATTTCCATATTGCACTTTTAATATAGGATTGTCCTAAGGCCATGATGGCGAACCTGTGACACGCATGACAGCACTGACATGTGTAGCCATTTTCGATGACACATAGCCCCATGTGGTTGCATACAGAGAAGTATGGGCCACATGCCAAGAAGGATGTTTCATCCTTGGCTACTGCACGGCCAGGTGCAATAGCCAAGGATGAAACATTTGCTGTAGTGTAGTGTAGACACTCTGGGCCAGAGATCTGAAGGCCAAAACAATAGAACTCTGCCACAGAGCATCTAGTTTTGGGACTTCTGGTTAGGGAACTAGGGGATCTTTGACCTCACTTCCAGCCTGCGGAGCAGGGAGCAGCAGAATGCCATGGGGGATGCATCTCTGGGGGCCCTGAGATTGCCATGACCAGCAACCACATAACCACAGCAACCATCATCCAATCTACTGTTCTGGGGTATCATGGATTTCTAATTGACCATCATTACTGAGATAAGTGAGGGGGAGGCTGGGAGAGGCTAGGGCCTGTGCTATGGGTGTCATTTCCCTCCATTAAAAAGAGTGGCAGCCATCTTAATTTATATAAGGAACATCATTTTGCAGCACAGTGCAAACTCCATTTCACCACTATTACTGTTATGCATCCTTAGTAACTCCTATTTCTGCTTATTAACCCTGCCCTTTCCTAAAAGAGTTACATGGGCCATCTTGTGGTCAGTTAGGCTAGTGAACCCCTAATTGGCTGCAGGTTTAACAGGCTATCTATAATTCTATCTTCTGTCACTGCCCCCCTGATGGAGAACACAAAAAAGTAAAAACAAAAAAAACAAAAAAAAAACAAAAAAAAAAAAACAAGGTTAAGTAAAGGAAGTGGTAGTAGCAGTAGCTGACCGTTTCAAGAGACATGGACTGAGGTGTATGGCATTATAGAAAAAAATGGCAGATCATTTTGTATTCTATGTACTGAAATGGTAGTAAGCAGAACATGGAATGTAAGTAGACATTTTGATACTAATCATTCCCAGCTCTTGAAAAAAAAGTGAGGATGAAAGCAAGGAATACATTTCCAGGCAGCTACACCTTTATAAGAGACAATCTAAGACCATCCTTAAATTTATAAAAGGCTCTACAAATTTAACATCTGCAAGTTTGAGCATTGTTCACTCCATAGCTCAGCATGGAAAGCACTCAATGAGGGAGAATTTATTAATGAAACTCTCCTAAGATGTGCACCAGATCTATTTCACAATATGTAGAAAAAAGATGCAATTATTAAGAGAATATCTGAGGTACCACTCAGTAGAAATATCATAAAAGACTGAATAATGAGACCGAACACAAACATACAATAATTACAGAGACCTAAGTAATTGTACATATTTTTTTTTTATCTCTCTTGATAAAACTACGGGTGTCATATCTCATGCTCATTTGGCCATTATTGGTCGATATTCTGATGGTCTCACAATGAGAGAAGAGTTGATAAAGTTAGTATCAGTGCCAACAAGTACGTTAGGAAGCAAAATTTATAAGGTTGTTATACAAACATTCCATTACCTAAGCATTGATATCTCTAAAGTTGTGTCAATGATGACAAATGGGGCACCAAACATGGTGGGTAAAATAGTCGGATTTGTTAGATTGTTTATGGAAGCTGTTGGACATCCCCCTGTGCCTTTTCATTGTATTATCCATCAGGATGCTTTATGTGCCAAGGCAGGATTGAACATCTTAATGTCAGTTGTTACAAAAATAGTTAATTTAATAGATGCTTGCCCCCTTCACAAGAGAGATTTTTCTGCACTTTTACTGGAGATTGATTCCTCCTACAGTGGACTGCTGATGTACAATAATGTAAGATGGCTGAGCCAAGGCAAAGTTCTTGAGCGCGTTGTGGAGTGCTTTGAAGAAATTAAGATATTTCTTCAGGATAAGGATCTGGGAAACTTTTCTCAGCTCAATGACGATAAGTGAGTCAACACCCTGATATTTTTTTTACAGATATCTCTGTTCATATTAAAGAACTGAACTTAAAATTACAAGGTTTTGGCAAAAGTATTGACATTATGTTTGGATACATAAAAGCTTTTGAAAGTAAACTTAAAATTTTCAAGCGAGATCTAGAAACTGAAACTTATAAGTATTTTCCTTGAGTAACAAAGTCTTTTGAAAAGGCCAGTGCAGCTATACAAAATGAAATGGAACCCTTGCATATAAAATACCAGCATGTTTTAGACTTGTTACTTGACCAGTTCAGTGATAGATTTAATCAATTTAGAAGCCTTGCACAGACCATAAAAATAATTAAGTATCCTGATGTAGTAGTTTGGAATTAAATGGTTTCCAATGGATGCAAATTGATGATTTAGAGATGCAACTTGCAGAATTTCAAGACAACATTTGCCTGAGGTGTTTGTCGACTTGAGGTCAAAGCTTGAGAATCTGGAAAGGTGCTGCTTGGAGAATCAAGAGGAGTGCCACTATGAACAGGAAATTTGGAGTGTCTAGAACTGATTACCAGTCACTTTTAGCACCCTGAAAAATATAGCAATGGCTTTATTCACAATTTTCCCCTCTATGTACTTTTGTGAGACTTATTCTCATTGTCAAATAATATCAAAACCAACAAAAGAAACAGATTTACAGATGAAGTTAGTAGCCCTTGCTCGGCCTTGAAGTGTAGAAAACACCAACCTTCAATAGAAGGATTAGCAAGGAAATTCAGCAACAAAAAAGTCACTAATAGCCAGGTTAGTTCAAGAATTCCCCCTCCCCCTCACTTATCCTGCATAAGTTAAATAATGTCAAGACCAACAAAATAAACTGACTGACATATGAACAAAAGTCACTAAGCAGGTAAATTAAATAATTAGTTTTCGGTTTATTAAATAGTTATATATTATAATTATACATTTTTGTTATTCAAACTATAAATATCACAAAATTATGTTTTTTTTTCTCAAACTGACACACCACCTTAGTTATCCTCGGTTTTGGGGGGAATTTTGACACACCAAGCTCTAAAGGTTGCCCATCACTGTCCTAAGGCAAGGTGGAGATATACACTTCAAAGGGTAGGGTTTTGTACAGATACATTGTCCGAATGGGAATTGCCTTAGGCTGTTCAGTGTTTGGCCAATAGGAGGCTATAACATGTAGATTAAGATGCCCTCAGCCATTCCCAACAAGCAAAAAATATGTGAGTCAGCCCTTGTTGAGACCTCAAGTTCCATCAACCTTTTGATAAAACTCTTGCAATATGACATACTGGAATTGGCTTCTGGCACATGTATTCATACATTATAATCATTTTGCTGAAAATTATTTATTTGAAAGTAAAATCTGAGTTATTTCTTGGAGTTATTGAGGTATGCACTGACATAGTCATTTGAAGATAGTTTTAAAATAGTAGCTACATTTCATGGTTTAACATCACTGGTACTTGATTTAGACAGTGCATTTTTGTGGTGTTTTTCATTATGTTTTAAAATTCATTTAAGAAAGAAGAAGGGCAGGGGAGAGAAAGAAACAGCAATTGGCTGCCTTCTTCACACCCCCTTACTGGAGATATAGTCCAAAACCCTGTCAAAGTATTGAATAGGTGACCTCTTGAAGCATTGCATGATGCTCAGCCAACTGAGCCACACAGCCAGGGCATGAATGCTTTTCTTAAGAATAGAAAAAATATTCCTAGGATAAAGTTCAAGAGAGGTCAATACCATTGACTGGGAAATAATATCAAAATCAGATGTCCATAAAAGAATTGATGTGTGGCTCCGAAACTGCTTTGGCTCAGTGGATAGAGCATTGGCCTGTGGACTGAAAGGTCCCAGGTTCGATTCCAGTCAAGGACATGTACTGTGGCTGCGGGCACATCCCCAGCAGGGGGTGTGCAAGAGGCAGCTGATCGATTTTCTTCTCACATTGATGTTTATGACTTTCTATCCTTCTCACTTCCTCTTTGTGAAAAATCAATTAAAAAAAAAAGAATTGATGTGTGGCACTTTACTCAGAAGGCTAAACATGATTTGAATATAAATTTCCAAAACATAGAAATGACTATTATAAATGTGGCCAGGCCAATAAGGCTCAGTGACTGATCATTGACTTGTGAACCAAGAGGTCATAGTTTGATTCTCCATCAAAGTACTTGCCCAGGTTTCAGGCTCAGTCCCCACTGGGCAATGTGCAAATAGCAGCCAATCAATGATTCTCTCTCATCATTGATGTTTCAATCTCTCCCTCTCTCTCTTACATTAATAAAAATATAAATTTAAAAATAATTAATATGAAGTCAGACAGCAAAATTACAATGAGAATGGGTCAACATTAGAGATATGTCACAGAATACTATAGAGGACATATTATTTAATCTTTTTATTCTTTCAAATATTACAAAGAGACAGGAACCAAGATGGCAGCATAGGTAAACACCTATCTTGCTGCCCCACACAGCAATTTCAAAACGACAACTTAACAACAGAACAAACATCATCCAGAATCACTGGAAAGCTGGCTGAGTGAAAATTCCACAAATAAATGTAAAGATAGGACACTGTCACTCAGAGGAGTGGCGAAGCGCAGCATTGAAGATACGCGCAGTGCCAGAGTTTGGAGCCCTGCGCGAGTGAGTGGAGAGGGCAGGTGGCTGCAAAGACAAAGGCATCCCTCTGCACTAATTTTCCAGTTCCGGGCAAGGTCTGGGGAACCCACACTCATACAGGGTGAAACTTGAAAGGAGGGAAGCACACTGAAACTCAGGCGCTTGGGGAGGGGGCAAGCTTGTGGAGAGTGTGCATAAACTTGGGAACAGCAGAGTTGCCTGAGCAGGCAGAGAGGACTTGCGACTTGCTCTCTCATTCAGGAAACCACCCAGTGCATTGTGTTACATCCCTGAGTGAGACTTTGGGTGTGTAAACTCATTTGGGGAGAGGCTGAATTGTCCGGCAACGGGTAGAGCTCAGCGGCAGCTTTCAATCAGAGATGCTTGCAGCCATTACCACCTGGCACAGAGACCCAGGTGCCGCATAAGGTGGAGCTGATGCTGCCTGCTCAGCCCGGAGACTACACCCATTCAACCTGAGCACAGCTGACCCTAACAGCCAATTGGCCTAGAGGTCAAACCCTCTTAGTGATAATAACAATAATCTAGGCTTAACTTCAATAATTCTGTGCAACCCATAAAGGGCTGTAGCAAGAGTATCCACCTCAAGTAACTGGGGAGGCTAAGCCACTGTTCCTTAGAGGACATCTACCACACAAAGCTAATCAACCAACTCAGGAAAGCAGCCACCATGCAGAGACATGGAAAGAAATCAGATGTGAAAGAAATGGAGGGGAAAAAACGACTGGACATAGAGTTCAAAACCACAGTTATAAGGTTTTACAAGAGGCTCCTAGAAAAGGCTGAGACCTACAAGGAAATGAACAAGACTTAAGAGGAAATGAACAAGACCTATGAGGAAATGAACAATACCTACGAGGATATGAAAAAGGACCAACTAGAAATTAACCATACACTGACTGAAATAAAAAATATATTATTCAAAGACCGAAAAGCAATCTAGAGGTTTTCAACAACCAAGTCAAAGATTTGAAATACAAAGAGGCAAAATACACTCAGCCGGGAAAGCAAGAAGCAAAAAGAATCCAAAAAACTGAAGATAGTGTAAGGGGCTGCTGAGACAACCTCAAGCATACCAACATCTGAATTATAGGGGTACCAGAAAAAGAGAGAGAGCAAGATAATGAAAAGCTATTTGAAGAAATAGTGACCGAAAACCTCCCCCACCTGGTGAAAGAAATTGACTTAAAAGTCCAAAAAGTGCACCAAACTCCAAACTATAGGAATCCAAAGAGGACCACACCAAGGCACATCATAATTAAAATTCCAAGAGCAAAAGACAAAGAGAGAATATTAAAAGCAACAAGAGGAAAAAAGTTAGTTATCTACAAGGAAGCACCCATACGATTGTCAGTGGATTTCGCAACAGAAACTATGAAGGCCAGACGGGAGTGGCAAGAAATATTCAAAGTAATGAATAGCAAGAATCTACAACCAAGATTACTCTACCCAGAAAAGCTATCATTCAGAATTGAAGGTCAGATAAAGTGCTTCACAGATAAGGAAAAGCTAAAGGAGTTTATCACCACCAAACCAATATTATATGAAATTCTGAAAGATATTCTTTAAGAAGAGGAAGAAGAAAAAATGTAAAAATAAAAATTATGAACAACAAATACACATCTCTTAACAAATGAATATAAAAATCAAGTGAATTAAAAATCTGATGAACAGTATAAACTGGTGAATATAACAGAATCATGGGAATAGAGAGGGAATGGACTGACAATTCCTGGGGAGAAAATGAGTGTGGTAGGTGCAGCAAGAGACTGGACAAAAATCATGCACCTATGGGAGAAGACAGTGGGGGAGGAGGTGAGGGTGGAGGGTGGAATGGGTACTTGGTGGAGGGGAGCTATAGGGGGAGAAAGGGGAACAATGTAGTTAATAAACTGAATAATAAAGATTAAATTAAAAAAATAAAGTATTACATATAGTAGTATATATGATTTACTTCCCCCCCATTGACCTTCCCCCAAGCTCCCCTACCCCCAGTACAATTACTCACCTGCCCCTCCTCCCCAGTGTCTTGTATCCATTGGTTATGCCTAAATGCATGCATACAAGTCCTTCGGTTGATCTCTTACAGTCCCCGCCCCCCACCCTCCCCAGCCTTCCCTCCATAGTTTGACAGTCTGTTCAATGCTTCTCTGCCTCTATATCAATTTTTCCCCTGTTTCTTTTCTTTAAAAAGATCTTGCATCTGCATACTGAAAATAAATGTATAAGAACAAGAAATGTTTGAGTCTCAGTTTCGATGTCAAATAGTTCCTTATGTGTACATGTCAGCAATGGTATCTGGATGGTGGACATATGGTGGCAATGCAGTTTCCACCCTCTCTGGTTTGGTCCTGGGCCACATGCAGCTGTGCACAGCTGCTGACTGCTAGAATGGCAAAGTGTCGTCTGTGCCTTCCGTCTCTGGACTGTCTTTGTGGTTGGAACAGACCTGTTGGTTCCTCATTGTTGTAGGAAGCCATATGATCTTGGAGAAGTTTTCTGAAAATAAACAAACATATTCTTGAACAAAAGTTAATAAAGGGATCTTTTCTGTAAATTAGACTTGGGATTCTTTTTATTTTTGCCCAAATGATTTTCCTTCGGCTTATTTTGACACCAGGTGTGTTTTTCATATGTGTCCTGCTGTTGGCATTACAAATGGAAGTTATGTTTTTAGAGTAAGAATTTTCTACATGTAATTTACTTACAGGATGTTTTTCCTTACATGATATTACCCCACTATCCCCGCCGCTTTTTTTAGTGGGGGCTTTTGGAAATTTTATATTGCAGTCTTGGTAACATTATTTTTTAATTTTTTTAATATATAAAATGCACTTTTATTCAGTATTGTTTTGTTCTGTTTTTCAGCTTTATTGAAGAATAATAACTATGGCAAAAACTATACATAACTAATGTATACAATTTAGTGACTTTGGACAGATGTGTTACCATCACTACAATCGAAATAATACAGACACTCACCACTTCCAAAGGTTTCTTTGGTTCCAGTGTGGTTTGTGTAGGTGCTGTGGTGAGAAACATAAAAACTAACCTCTTAATGAATTCAATAAAGTTTCAACATACACAATAAATATATGACAATAGGTTGCATGCCTATATACCAATAATACACTATCTGAAAAAGAAATTAAGAAAGCAATTTCACAACAGGATCAAAAAGAATAATATATTTAGAAATAAACTTAATCAAAGAGAAGAATGGCATCCTTTGAAAACTTTAAAACATTGATGAAATGATTTAGAGCAAACATAAGCAAATGTGAAAGTATTCTGTGTTCATAAATTAAAAGAATCAATATTGTTAAAATCCTAATATTACCCAAAGTGCACATAAACAGTGCAATTCCTATCAAAATTCCTAAGACATTTTTTGCAGAAATGTATTTTATTTTTACTTTTTGGATTTTTTAAAATTTATTTGTTTGTTTGTTTATTTATTTATTTATTTATTTTATCTTTATTGTTCAGTTTATTAATTACATTGTTCCCCTCTTTTTTCCCCCTATAGCTCCCCTCCACCCGGTACTCATCCCTCCCTCCACCCTCACCTCCCCACCATTGTCCTCTCCCATAGTTGCATGATTTTTGTTCAGTCTATTGCTGCATTTCCCACAACCTTTTTCTCTCCAAGAATTGTCACTCCATTCCCACTTTATGTCCATGATTCTGTTATATTCACCAGTTTATACTGTTCATCAGATTATTAATTCACTTGATTTTTAGATTCATTTGTTGATAGATGTGTATTTGTTGTTCATATTTATATTTTTACCTTTTTCTTCTTCCTCTTCTTATAGAATATCTTTTAGCATTTCATATAATATTGATTTGGTGGTGATGAACTCCTTTAGCTTTTTCTTAGCACTTTATCTGACCTTCAATTCTGAATGATAGCTTTGCTGGATAGAGTAATCTTATTTGTAGATTCTTACTATTCATCACTTTGAATATTTCTTGCCACTCCCGTCTGGCCTGCATAGTTTCTGTTGAGAAATCCACTGACAATCGTATGGGTGCTCCCTTATAAGTAACCAACTGTTTTTCTCTTGCTGCTTTTAATATTCTCTCTTTATCTTTTGCTCTTGGAATTTTAATTATGATGTGTCTTGGTGTGGTCTTCTTTAGATTCCTATATTTTGGGGTTCTGTGTACTTCTTGGGCTTTTAAGTCAGTATCTTTCACCAGGTGGGGGAAGTTTTTGGTCACTATTTCTTCAAGTAGGTTTTCATTACCTTGCTCTCTCTCTTTTTCTGGCACCCCCATAATTCCAATGTTTGCATGCTTGAGGTTGTCCCAGAGGCCCCTTACACTGTCTTCAATTATTTGGATTCTTTTTGCTTCTTGCTTTTCCGGCTGAGTGGATTTTGCCTCTTTGTTTTTCTAATATTTGACTTGGTTCTTGCCGTCATCTGGACTGCTTTTAGGTCTTTGTATAATATTTTTTATTTCAGTCAGTGTATGGTTAATTTCTAGTTGTTCCTTTTTCATATCCTCATAGGTATTGTCCATTTCCTTGTAGGTCTTGTTCATTTCCTTGTAGTTCTCTTAAGTTCATCGACCTTTTCTAGGAGCCTCTTGAAAAACCTTATTACTGTGGTTTTGAACTCTATGTCTAGTTGTCTTTTTTCCTCCATTTCTTTCACACCTGGTTTCTTTCCATGTCTCTGCATGGTGGCTGCTTTCCTGAGTTCTTCCATTAGTATGTTTCATAGATGTCCTCTAAGTGACAGTGGCTCAGCGTCCCCAGTTTCCTGATGTAGATACTCTTACTGCACTCCTTTATGGGTTGTACAGCATTGTTGAAGTCAAGCCCAGCTTATTGTTGTTAACACTAGGAGGGTTTGACCTCCAGGCCATGTGGCTGTGAAGGAAAGCTTTGTTCAGGTTGGATGGGCAGTGTCTTCTGGCTGAGCAGGCAGCATCAGCTCCGCCCTATGCGGCATGTGGGTCTCTGTGCTGGGTGGTAATTGCTGCACGCACCTCAGAGAGAAAGCCGCCGCAGGTCTCCACCCGTTGCCAGACAACTCTGCCTCTTCCCAAATCAGTCTGCACACCCAAAGTCTTGCCCAGTGTTGTAAAACAAAGCATTCTGGTGGTCTTCTGAACGAGGGAGCAAGTCACGAGTTCACTCTGAGCGGTCATGCAATTCTGACCCCAAGTTAATGTGGAAACTGCTGTTAGAAGTTTACACGTACTCTCCTCAAACTTGCCCACCTCTGCAGCGCCGGGTTTTAGCATGCCTTCCCAGACCTCAGGCCTCATCTGGAACTGGGGAATCAGTGCAGTGGGACACCTCTGCCCTCCTCGTTAGAGAAAACCAGCTGGGTTTGCAGCCACCCGCCCTTTACCACTCACGCGGGCGTTGCTCCGGACCTTTCTCCATGTGTATCTTCAAGGCTGTGCTCCGCCACTCCTCTGAGTCACAGTGTCCTATCTTTACTTTTATTTGTGGAATTTTCACTGAGCCAGCTTTCCGGTGATTCTGGGTGATGTTTGTTTTGTTGTTAAGTTGTAGTTTTGGGATTGTTGTGTGGTGCAGCAAGATAGGTGTTTACCTGTGCCATCATCTTGGTTCCTTCTCCTTGGTAACTTTAAATTTTAATTTTTGCACACAAATATGACTGCTTGAGGTTCTTTGGATGTTAAGCAATTTTACAATAAGATAAACTACTAATAGAAATTTTAGTTAATATTCAGGCACAGCTTTTTGCCCAGTACACTTAAATTTTCTTGTGTATTCACTTATTTCACTTTGCCAATTTGAATTAATCTTAAGACTTGATTACTATTTTACTGTCAAATTTAATACTGAAGCAAAAATCTTAGTTTACCCTGTAAATATTAGTGGAAAATATTATTTGCATTTTTGAGTAGGCCCTGAGCATTCCTGGTACTAGACTGCATTTAGATATAGGGCAGCTATTGCTGGCTGAGTCTCTGTCTGTAACCTGGGTCGCAGTCTGAGCTCTGTGTGGGAGGCGAAGCACCCATGGGGACAGGAAACCTCCCTCAGAAGGGGTGAGAGTTCAGCCCCCTGCATGGTTAGTGGGTGAGGGTATGTGCCCCACCTGTGTTGACCTTTTAGTTCTCTTCTGCTGGCCCCTCTGTGACTGTGCCTGTCTTAGGTTGTTCCTTCCCTGAGGAATCATACTCATCTGTGGCTAACCAGCCATCCTCCGGGGCCAAACAGGGTGATGTGAGGTTCATTTCTGTCTCCTTTGTAGTCTTTGCTCCCATGGCCTCCACGCCCAGCAACTCCCTTGGGATACTCTCGCCTGCTGGCAGGGTCCCGGTACTGATCACTTATCTCCAGGGACTCAGGTTTCTTCTCCAGGGAGGACCCAGCTTACACCATTGGGTGAGAGACAGAACCATTGTGCAGCCACCCAGAGGCTTCAACCTCAGCTTGAACTGAAAGCTCAGGCAATAGCTGTATGTACTTGGATTGTGAGAAGAGGGTCCCTCTTCACAAAAAGGGCAAGAGGGGCCAATATAGAATGCTCAAGTGCCTGTCCAGTGCCGTAATTTCTTCCAAAAAGGATTAATTCCTTTCCTGTCCTTTTTTTTTTTAATTGCTGCCAAACATTCAAAGAATTAGTTTGTAATTTTCTTTGGGATAATTGTATAATATTCTTTTGTAAAATATCAAAAAATATAATGGCATTGTAGAATAATATCATGTAAGAATATTCGTTGCTCTAATCCATGTCAATTCAATTTCAAACTAGCGGCCGCTTTTTTTTATAACTTTATATAAACTTTGCTAGGGAGGTAAAAGTACAAATCACTTACCTTAGTTCAAGAGGTCAAATATATTGACTTTCCCCTTTACTCCTGCCACCCCCCACTTACACTGAGGTTTGACATTCTAATGGACGTTTCTCAGTCTTTGGATACGTTCTTGTCCATCAGTCAATGCCGTTCATTATATTCCACAAATGAATGAGATAATGTGATATTTATATTTGTCTGCCTGGCTAATTTCACTTAGCATAATGCTCTCCAGCTCCATCCATGTTGTTGCAAATGGTAAGAGCTCCTTCTTTTTTACTGAAGTGTAGTATTCCATTGTGTAGATATAGCACAGTTTTTTAATCCACTCATCTGCTCATGGGCACTTAGGCTGTTTCCAAATCTTAGCTATGATAAATTGTGCTGCTATGAACATCGGTGCGCATATATCCTTTCTAATTTGTGTTTCTAGTTTCTTGGGATATATTCCTAGAAGTGGGATCTCTGGGTCAAATGGGAGTTCCATTTTTAGTTTTTTAAGAAAGCTCCGTACTGTTCTCCACAGTGGCTACACCAATCTACATTCCCACCAGCAGTGCAAAAGAGTTCCTTTTTCTCCACATCCTCACCAACACTTGTTGTTCATTGATTTGTTGATGTTAGCCAATCTGACAGGTATGAGATGGTACCGCATTGTTGTTTTGATATGCATCTCTCTGGTGATTAGTGACTAAGAGCAGGTTTTCATGTGTCTCTCGGCCTTCCTTCTGTCTTCTTTCAAAAAGTGTTTGTTTAGATCTGTTGCCCATTTTTTGACTGGGTTGTTTATATTCATTTTGATAAGTTGTATGAGTTCCCTGTAAATGTTGGAAATTAAACCCTTATCGTTAATGTCATAGACAAATATAATCTCCCATGCAGTGTTTTTTTTTTTTGTTATTTTATTAATGGTTTCCTTTGTTGTGCAAAAGCTTTTTATTTTGATGTGGTCCCATTTGTTTATTTTCTCTTTAGTTTCCATTGCCCTAGGAGCAGTATTAGTGAAGAAGTTTCTTCAACATATGTCCGAGATTTTGTGGCCTCTGGCTTCCTCTAGAATTTTTATGGTTTCCCGCCTTATGTTTAAGTCCTTTATCTGTTTTGAGTTTAGTTTTGTGAATGGTGTAAGTTGGTGATCTACATTCATTTTTTGGCATGTATCTGTCCAATTTTCCCAACACCATTTGTTGAAGAGACTGTCTTAACTCCAGTATATGTTCATGCCTCCTTTGTCAAATATTAACTGGGCATAGTGGTTTGGGTCAATTTCTTGGTTCTCTATTCTCTTCCATTGATCTATATGTCTGTTCTTGTGCCAGTACCAGGCTGTTTTAAGAACAGTGGCTTTGAAATATAGCTTGAAATCTGGTATTGAGATTCCACCTACTTTGTTCTTCTTTTTCAGGTTTGCTGAAGCTATTTGGGGTCTTTTTTTTTATCCCAGATGAGTTTTTGGAAAGTTCGTTCTAGGTCTGTGAAATATGCCATTGGCATTTTAGTGGGGGAGTGCATTGAATTTATAGATTGCTTTAGGTAGTATGGACATTTTAATGATGTTGATTCTCCCAATCCATGCACATGGTATGTCCTTCTACCTGTTTATGTCTTCCTCTATTTCTTTTTTCAGTGTTTTGTAGTTTTCCACATATAAATATTTTACCTCCTTAGTTAAGTTTATTCCTAGGTATCTTAAATTTTTTTGGTGCAATGGTAAATGAGATAGATTTTTTAGTCTCTCTTTTTGTAAGTTTATTATTGGTGTATAGAAATGCTATAGATTTCTTGGCATTAATTTTGTATCCTGCTACATTGCCAAATTCACTTATTAAGTCTAGTAATTTTTAGATGGAGTCTTTAGTGTTTTCTATGTACAGTAACATGTCATCTGCAAATAAGGGCAGTTTTACTTCTTCTTTTCCAATTTGGATGCCTTTTATTTCTTCTTGTTGTCTGATTGCAATGGCTAGCACTTCTAGCACTATATTGAATAGGAGTGGTAAAAGTGGGCATCCCTGTTTTGTTCCTGTTTTAGGGGGTTGGTTGTAGTTTTTGCCCATTGAGTATGATGTTGGCTGTGGGTTTGTCATTTATGGTTTTTATGATGTTGAGGTATGATCCTTCTATTCCCACCTTGCTGAGAGTTTTCATCAAGAAAAGGTGTTGCATTTTGTCAAATGCTTTTTCTGCATCAGTTGATATGACTATGTGATTATTATCTCTCAATTTGTTTATGTGATGTGTGGCATTTATTTATTTCCGAATATTGTACCATCCTTGCATCTCCGGGATAAATCCTACTTGGTCATGGTGTGTGATCTTTCTGATGTACAGCTGGATCCGATTTGCTAGAATTTTGTTGAGGATTTTGGCATCTATATTCATGAGGGTTATTGGTCTGTAATTCTCTTTCCTTGTGTTATCTTTATCTAGTTTTGGGATTAGGGTGATGCTGGCTTCATAGAAAGAGCTTGGAAGTGTTCCTTCTAGAGAACACTTTATTATTTTTATTCATAGTTTCAAATATATTCAACTGTCAATCTTGGAGCAGAGAAAAGATGGAACCAAATGTATTATTTGGTACAAAGAGAATAAAGCTGTAAATGTAAATAAACCCATTAAAGAATACATAAGATTCAAAGCTAAATATAATCAGAATAATATTTTGCTTAATGTATTTTAAAAATATGACAATTAATATGATCCATCCAACAACAGATCAAAAACAAAATTAAAATTCAAGATACTTTTTGCTTTAGTTCAATGTACTTTCCATTGCACTATACTACCATTATATATGAGATAATGTACTACATCCTCTTATGTTTTTAAAAATGAGTGAGGAATTCTAAATATCCCTCTACTCATCTGTGTTTTGCTAATTTTTGTTGGTCAAATCCAATAATGATAAAAGTGATGGTTAACATTCTTTTCATTTTATTCATTCACTCCATAATATTAAACAACTACCACGCTTAATAACCAATTGGTAAAATATGATGTATATTATTGTCCTATATAATAAAAAATCCCAATATGCAAATTGCCCCTCAACCGGGAGTTCTGCCTGGAGTTCAGCCGTTTACTTTGACATGCGCTGACCAAGAGGGGGTGGCACGAAACATGGCAGTGTTGGTGATGTGGCACTGGCAGTGGGCAGCAGTAGAGCAACTACAGGCCCCAATGTGCCCTGACAAGAGTGGGACTGAGGTGGGATGGTAGAGCAGGTGAGTGGGCGGCAGCAGGCAAAGGCAGGTATTAGCCACTAGTCACTGGGTGGAACCAATCATCTCGCCAATCCAATTGCCCTGCAACTTCCACCAGGCTCTCAGGCACTGAAAGAGCTGGGTAGGAGCGCAATATCCTTCAATCCGATTGCAGGACAACCAGCAGCAGTCGGGCGGGGAGCGGGGAGGGCACTGCCGGGCTCCCTCAGTGCATGGGAGCTAAGTAACAGTGGAGTGATTGGTGGGGCAATCAGGCCCCGCTGGCAGCAACCAGTGGCAGTGGCTGGAGGCAAGTGCCAGGGAGAGAAAGAAGTACCCGGCCAACAGATGGCAGCAGCTAAGGACCTTATCATTCCTTATTAGTGCATAGGTTTTGTGCACCAGGCATCTAGTATTTATATAATTTTTATTACTTAAGGAGCACATTATATTACTCCATACCACTTTTTAAGTTTTTTGTTGTTCATCATAGCCACTTAGCTAAATTCAGTGATAATGATGTTATTAGGTAACTTAAAATTTTCTGCTTTCTTGAAACTAGACAATAAGAACTTCATGCATTCTAAAGAGATTTATAATCTGACTCAGCAAGGTAATAATATGTAAAATATATATGTGACATATAATAGAGTCTTCTACTTAAAATCAAAATGAGGGATACAAACAATCTTATCTAATAAAGGAGAAACTTGCAAATTGACTGTACCTTTACTACTTTACCAGTCAATAGGAGTGAGTATGCAAATTAATCCAACCAAGATGGTAGGGTGGCCCCCCGCCGCCCAATGCCCAGCCATGGTGGTGCTGGGGCGGCGGGGGTCTGGATTGCAGCCACAAAGCCAGTAGGGAGGCCGGCCTGAGTGCCACTATGGCAAACCTGGGGCTTGAAGTGTGTGTGGGGCGGGTGGATTGGAGACACAAACCCGCAGGCCTGGAACCTAGCAGCCTGAGATTGAGGTGCTTGGGTTGCTGAGGGGCATGGGATGGGGCAGCAGAGACACAAACCCACAAGAAACCTGTGGAAAGGGAGATAGACTATCATAACTTTATCTCTCTTTCCACAAGAGGAGAAAACTGCTCCTGGATTATTTAGTGCTGTGGCCAACACCTTTCTACAAACACAGGTAATGTTATGACCACTCCCAGGGAGGTCTGGTCAGAATACCATCTCCAGGGAATAGCTACTGTGGCAAATCATCTAATAGACGAAACAAGCTTTTGTTGGGTTTATTCTGAAGGTCAGAGAACATGCCACCCCAAAGTATGCTGTGTTGTTATATTGATGATCTTGAGCTGCAGAAGCTTGAAAAACAGCAAATGCACACAGAAGATTTCACTGAAGTTTCCTGATCTCCCTAAAATCAGACCCGACCCCCCTACAGGAGTTTAAATGTCATCAGGCAGAGAAGACTGACTCCTGTCACAGGACAAGAGTAGAAGTTGACATCACACCCAAACTTTGTTACAAACTATGTCCCCCCACCCCATTCATCTTTCCTAAATATTTACTCTTCTCTAAGAGGCCTATATTACATGTCATGAAGTTAGCTCAAGTAACAAACAAGAAGTCCTGGCTGATGGGATGGAAGCTTCTAGGGAGAAATCAATGATATTGGCATCAAAATGGGACAGAGGACATATACATAGTTACTGGTGGGAGTTTAAAGTGGTTCACATTTTTGGAGGATGATTTGGCAAATTCAATAGAAATGTTCAAGGTACATCCAAGAGTCTTCTTCTAGGAATCATGTCTGCTGAAATAAAGCACAAGCGCATAAGCCCTGGTCAGAATCCAGGATGGTCCTGGGGGCTCCCTTTCCACAATAGGAAAACCTGAGAACAAGCTGCATTTTTAGGACAAGGTGGTACTTATATTAATAAAAGGGCAATATGCTAATTAGACTGAACATCTTATGGATGACCTTCTGGATGTCCATCCGTACGTCCTTCCTAACAAAGCCATGTTAGCGAGGCCAAGGCAGAGGAGGTTAGAGGCAATCAGGCAGGCAGGAGAGAGCAGTTAGGGGGACCAGGCCAGCAGGGGAGAGCAGTTACAGGGATCAGGCTGGCAGACAGATGAGTGGTTAGGAGCCAGAGGTCCCAGATTGGAGAGAGTGCAGGCCAAGGTGAGGCAACCCCCTTCACGTGAACAAATTTTGTGCACCAGGCCTCTAGCCCTATCTAATAAAAGAGAAACATGCAAATTGACTGTACTTCTACAACACCCACAATCCATGCCCACCAGCCAATCTGGAGCAAGTATGCAAATTAACACAACAAAGATGGTGGTTAATTTGCATACACATGTGCCTATCAGCCTGGATCCCAAGAACATACTTCAGACCCAGGGTGCTCTTAGACTGTAGGCCTGCACTTAGGCTCTGAGCAGCAGGGGTCCCAGAACACCCCTGGCCACTCTGGGACGTTGGCTGCAGTAGCCAAGTGGCTAGGAGTGGGGTGGGAACATCCCCGTGTAAATGACAATGCAGGGATGTTTCAGCCCAGACCCTAGCCACTTGCATGTGCTCTGGCGCTAAGTGGTGATTTGGGTCTATACCCTCAGTCCAGCACCTATGACAGGGAGCTGGCTGCTGGCCTCCGGAGCATGCAGAGACCCTGGTGGCTGCTGCCATGAATGGCCCAAGGGTTCCTGCATGCCCCCTAGCTCAGCGCCCATGACAGGGAGCTGGATGTCAGTCTCTGGAGTGTGTAGAGACCCTGGTGGCCACCACTAGGTGGCAGGGACACCGCCCTAGCCCTGTGAGTTGCAGAGGAAACACAATTTTTACAAATATATATATATATTTTATTGATTTTTTTTTACAGAGAGGTGGGAAGAAGGATAGACAGTTGGAAACCTCAATGAGAGAGAAACATTGATCAGCCGCCTCCAGCACACTTTCCAGTGGGGATGTGCCTCCAACCAAGGTACATGCCCTTAACAGGAATCAAACCTGGTAGCCTTCAGTCTGCAGGCCAGGCCAGTTGCAGCATAAACAACTTTTCTGATTGCTCATTGGCTAAGTTCCTGTATACCACCATTTGCAATGTTCTTGGTAAATTGGGTTATAAGAATCCAAGAAAGTGATCTAGGGTTTTTCCACCATACTCCTGAGAGGAAAAAAATGAAGGTCCACTGCTGGAGGGCTAAGAAATACCATATCCTGCCCTAGCTGGTTTGGCTCTGTGGATAGAGCCTCGGCCTGCTGACTGCAGGGTACCGGTTCAGTTCTGATCAAGGGCATTGCCTAGGTTACAGACTCCTCCCTGGCTGGGTTCCAGGTCAGGGCTCATGCAGGAGGCAACCAATCAAAGTGTTTTTCTTACACTGATGTTTCTTTCTATCTCTTCTCTCTTCCACACTCTCTAAAAATCAATGGAAACATATACTCAGATGAGGATAAAAAAAGAAAGAAATGTCATATCCTATGAAAGACACATCTTGAAAATGCCTAAAGAAAGTTGTCATTTTTTCATAGTGAAGGGACTAGAGTCAGTGTTGATGAAAACACCTTGGTGGCTGCAGTGGCTGCAGATGGGGCTGGTGCCTTCACCTGATCAACCTGATCACCTTCCACAGAGGGTTGAGGCCTGCTCCCTATAGGGATCGGGCCACAACCATCAGGAGGATGTCTCCTGAGGGCTCTCAGTCAGTGAGAGGCGGCAGGCTGGGCTGAGGGACCACCTACAATGCACAAATTTTATGCACCAGGTCACTAGTAGAGTTATAAGAAAGAATAAATGAGAGGGAGCAGTGATTAGGGAAGAGTTGGTGGGTGGAATAGTGGACGTCAGGTGCAGGATATTAAAAGACTGATTTGATTTCTTGAAGTGATGCCTTTATTGAAGCAAATGACACACTTATTAATGACATAGGCTTCCATTATCTGATTAAATGCTTGACTTTACTGACCTGTTACTTTACCTTTGAGACTTCATTTCCTACCTGGCTAGCACAATTTTCCATGTGAAAAGAAAGGTCAATGCAAATCAGAACACTTCGCAAGGTTATATCAAATACTAGCTAATTTTAAAAACTTTTTTTTATAGAAACATGTTTTTCTGTTGGTTTCACTTCTTTTTTTGAAAGAAATCGTGCTTTTTTAGACTAGATGCAGCAAGTAAAATGCATGAATGCTTATTTTATTTTAGGTTTGGATTAGATGAGAAAAATAGATAGGGCATTCAGAATGCCCTTCCTCACCTTGCAATGAATCTGACTCATAGGCAATTTATAGCAACACATACAGTTTTAAAAGTTGCTGCAGTAACAGTCAGCAGTCAAACTATTATAATTTAAACTAAGATGCCCCTAGAGAACACATTTTACAAGAAAGCTAAAATTTATTGAAAAACAATGTGAGTTAAGTTTTTCAATCATTGTATTTCTATTCCTGAGAAAATCAGTGGCAATAACACTTGTTAAATTGGCATCCTGCTTGATGCTTTTGCTGTGCAAGATAAATGTTCAGTTTTAACAACCCAAGGCAAGGTCAGAATGATACAGCTTTTTTTGTCCACCTTATCAAGATATAATACATTCTTAAGAACATTTCCAAGTATTTCAATATTTTGTACCTTTGATTAAATATAAAGGTGTCATTTTTGTTCTTAAAGAAATTATCAAAAATACCTAAGTCACAAAAAGGTGTATCATTGTGTATAAATAAATTCATGACTTAATGGTGCTTAAAGTCATGATCAAGTGTACCTGGTAAACAAAGCAAAATGACAAAGTAATATAATAAAAAAGAGCCACCAGGATTTTACATACACACACAAAAAGCCTTTGTTGTGAATTAAAAAAAATATTTTACTATATCCATTGGGAAAATACTTTTTATTATGGTATTGGTTTAATAATTAAATACACATGTTATGGTTGAAAATAAACAAAGCATAAATCAAATACAACTAACAGCATGTTTATTATTTCTGTTTTGATTTTTCTGTGATTATTTGGGTTCAAATATAAGGTGAACAATCATCTTGGATTGCCTCAGAGTCCCAGTCTAAACCTTTGTTCCAGAATCATTATTACTAGTATTAATTTCACTCTAAACAAATGAAATGTATGATAAATTACATAGTCATATTTTATGGGTTATGTTTTAAGAAACATTCAATCATTTTTTTGAATGTCAGCTTTATTCAGTAGTTCCTGTAATCATGTTATGTCCTCTTTGAGAAGTATCACTGACATTGCAAAAGTCTCAACAGAATTAGTAGTTATGGAGAATTAAGATCACTAAGGAGATGCATCTTCAGTTCATCATCATTTGTTTGAGATAATAATAAAATTACTTTTTAGTTTTCAGTATAAACACAAACATGAATATTTTACCAATCTTAACAAATCTAAAGTTAGAATGGATAATAACCAACTATTGGTGTTATTATTCAGGTACAACATTTCATAAAACAATTTTAAATCTATTTTTTATTTTCTCTAGCATAGTTTTTTATGCTTTTACATATTTGCTATCCAATTATACATGCAACAATCAATCTCTAGCTTTATCTCTAAAGATTACCACGTAAGCACTTCTTATTAAGATTACTGGTTAACAGCCATATCATAGTGCTCTGAATAAATATACCAATGTTTATTTGTTATTTTGTCATTGAACTTTAATTCCAAACTTTTAGATATTGTAAACAATAGTTTTACCAACATGTTTGGCTATAGGATTTATGGTTTTTTTTTCCTTTTTCATATCATGGTTTTAGGATTTTACCCTAAATTTTGTTATAGTTGTTAAATGAAAATACACATAATTTTATATAATTGCTTGTTTATTGAAAAGATATTTGTCCTAATTTATACAGTCACAATTCTTCTATGAGCTTGTACAAGCCCTGAATCTTTGAGGACATCAAATATTATTCCTTAAAAATACATTCTAATTTGCTTAAATTTGCCCATCTGTAATTATTGATTCCAATAAACAATCTTTTTATTTGTTACTTAAAATCTTTTATTAACTTACATATTGTATTTTATAAGAAGGTAAGCAAAATACATAAAATTAAACATAAGATATATTTTAAATCAAATACTTGGGTCTATTATTGTGGGGACCCTGTCCAGAGTATGCCAGATGGTCAAGGCCAATTAGAGTATAGAGGCCTTGTTCAGAGTACGCTACATGTTCAAGGCTACTCTGAGCATGGGAATCTTCATCAGGGTGTCCAAGGACAAGAGCAAGGCTAAAATAATCTTTATATACACTGCACAAGCATGGCCTTTTATAACCCAAAAGTCTGAAGTCACTCTTTTGGAAAGAGCCCTCTTTTGTCGAAGTAGTAAAAGTTGTTAGTGACCCTCTAGCAGCTTGCTGCTACATGTTGAGGCTTCCTATGTAAGGCTAGACTGCTTAGTAGAAGACTACTGACCAACCACTATGGGGGCCCTATTATGGAGAAGATGCATTACTGAGCAGCAGGCTGCAGCTGTGGGTACAGAGGCTACTATGTGGGAAAGATGTATTGTTACTTAGCCAGAATGTAGCTACTTACTGTATTCTTTGAAGAACTTTTTTGCCTAGTGGCTTCTTATTAGCAATGGCTATAGGGCCACTAGCTTCTGCAATAAAGATTGCCACAATTTCTCATATCTTCTTCATCGAATACCTGGTGTCCATGAAGGTCCACCCCTGCCAGAGAGGCTCAGACTCAACAGCTGTCATAATGGAGCACGATGATAAAATTGAATTATTGACAATAATATAAATTAGTTTTCTGTGAATGACAATTTTTTTTTCTGCCAGGATATCAAGTGGTTGATAGGTAGCTGGGTAGATATAGATGAAACCATGATGAAAAAAGGTCTCAGAAAATTTAAATAAGGAATAATTTTTGTATTCACAGTTTCCCCCTCATATTTTTAGTAATAATTTTGCACCTGGTTTGCACAAACATCACCTTAACAAATTAATTTAAACCACAGCTCAAAACTTATCTCTGGTATGATTGGGTCTTGGGTATTTTCCAAAACTCTCAGGGAATTCCAAAATTCAACTAAGATTGCAAATCTATTGTCTAAGCTAATGGATTTTCATTTAGTTAAAATTTCACTTTTGCAATGCAATAATTGTGTCATTGCCTAATTTTTTATATAATAAGATAAATAATAATGTAATTACTATAACGGACCAGTAATCGAAATATAAATACTGAACAGATTTTCACTTAGATTATAGATTTCAATGTACTGGCACAAATGAATTAAGGAAGTGATGATTTTACACAAATAGCTAAAATATAAAGTATGTAAGCGAGTAAGCTGGGTTCTCCCCCACATAAGAATACTTAGAAAGATCCTTGTCATCTTTGGTCAATAATACTCTGATGAGAATTTCATACACCTTGAAGAGCTTGACACTGCATCTTCTGTCTCCTGTGTGAGCATAGAAATCTTTTTAGAGGCTCAGAGCCCAGTACCTGTGGTCCAGACTTTGAGGTGTAATTCGTGAAACAGTTCATCTCCAAGGTTCTATAAGCAAACCTTGTCTAAGCATAATAAATAAAATTAATTTTAAAAAGTTAAATGCTATCAAGGGTTTTTGTCATCATAAAAACTTTTGTTCGCTGCAGCACAACCTTTTCAAAACAAGGAAACACAGCTGAAACCGGTTTGGCTCAGTGGTAGAGCGTCGGCCTTTGGACTGAAAGGTCCCGGGTTCGATTCCGGTCAAGGGCATGTACCTTGGCTGTGGGCACATCTCCAGTAGGGGGTGTGCAAGAGGCAGCTGATCGATGTTTCTCTCTCATCGATGTTTCTGACTTTCTATCCCTCTCTCTTCCTCTCTGTAAAAAATCAATAAAATATATTTAAAAAAAAAACAAAAAACAAGGAAACACAAATATCAGGAAATGGATTGGTTGACAGTTAAGGCAAGAAGCCAATGAGGGTGGATAAAGCAGGAACAAAGTACAAATAAATACCTTTGTTGATTGCTCTGCTATAATTTGAACATGCTACTAAATTGTATAGCAGCAACAATTTTTAAAAGACTGAGAACTGATGGAAGGTAGATAGAAATGTGAAGGATATGATAGGAACTATTCATTGAATCACAGCATCACAAATCCATATTTTAATGCTAGAACTATGACTGCCCTGGAAAACCACATTGCAAGTTGAATATTTGTTTCTGTTTAAATATCTGGGATATAAATTACTTACTTACAAAAGTAGAAGAAGCATTTGAATATCTATTCAGGCTAGAGAGATATTGTGAAAATCTATAAAATTTGTTGGGTTAAATTTTGCATAATTATACTATACTAGAGGCCTGGTGCACAAATTCTTGCACAGGTAGGGTCCTAAGCCTGGCCGGCAATCAGGCCTAATTGTGGCCTTCCAGCTGCCAGCTGGGGCCTTTCTTTTCTCTGCGCCACCCCCTGTGGTCAGTGCATATCATAGCGAGTTATAGAACTCCTTGTCGAACTCCCATGGGGACACTTTGCATATTAGCCTTTTAGCTAGCCTTTTTTATATATAAATACTATATAGCAAGTCACTATAAAAAATTCTCAAAAGCTTAGAGAGGAAAAAATATCTTAATATTTTCAGGAAGTAATAAGCCAACTGAATCCATGTTACTGGTTAAGCCAATTTTATGGAATGTGAAAAGTTACTTTTCAAAGCTGCTCTGTGGAAAAAAAGAAGAAAATAGAAAACACACAACAAACAATCAGATGATGATACTAGAAATTAGGATATTAGGGATATGCAAGGATTTCTTATACTGCACTCAGTTTGAACCCCCGTGGGCAGTTTTCCCTATGTAACATATAGAACTGCACTTTAAGTTCTCAATTGTATGTGTGAGTAAATTTGCAGCACTGCTTCATATCACAGCACTGCTTCATATACTGACTAGAAATTCAGACAAGGAGGGCTGAACAACTAGCAATTTTTTTTTTCCTAAGGCTTCTCCAAATTTCCTAACAACATAGTGTCTGTAGGAAAAACAAAACACACAGAGGACAATCAGAACAATCAGATCATGGTGTACAGAGACATGAAAAAAGTAGGCCCAGGCCAACTAGAGAAGGAAGAAATATTGTTAACTATAGTCACCATGCTGTACATTAGGTCTGTGGAACTTATTCATCTTATAACTGGAAATCTGTATCCTTTGACCAATATGTTTTAATGTTCTCGCCACAACAATAACAAAATGATAATTATGTAAGGTAAAGGATGTGTTAACTAACCCTCTTGTAACAACCATTGTGTAATATATACGTTTATCAAGTCATCACATTTTACTTTAAACTGAAATAACCTTATATATCAATTATATCTCAATAAAGCTAAACAAAACAAACAAAAAAACAATTGAAAATGTTACCATTTACTTTTATTTAAAACTTTAAATAAAAGTACTTTGTTTATACTAATAAACATTTTGTGAGTTTAAAAAAATAAAAGTATTGCATTGTGGATTGGAAGGGGCACTGGGCCCTAAGAGTAAACAGTGCAGCCCATTTCTGGAATGTCTGCCAGCGCTGTCATAGGGCAATGTTACAGGGAAACAAAGCATATAAATATTTGTGATCCATCCTTTCTTACATTATCTAAAGAGGAAGACCTGTTTTCTTTCCTGACAAAACAATTAGCATTGACTAAACCGGCTATTGATGGAACACACCACCTGTCAATTCTTGAGATGGGTAAGGAGATGAAAAGGAGTGGAAAAAGGAAAATTGTGAAAGTGGAATATATAAAGGAGAAGAAGAAAAAGAAAGCTGAGTGAGTAAACAACTGTTAGAAAAAGTACAACAAAGAAAAGAGATATGTGTACAGAAAAGGTTAAGAACTTTTTCCTTTTTTAAAAAATTCAACGCTGCCTTATTCATTTCCTGGAAGAAATCTACATCAAACTACTAAAATTACCTTTCAAAGGTTTAACACAGAATTTATGATTCTTTTAAATATCACACAGTGCTGGAACTGGCCTTGAGATGGCTCCCGTACATTTGTATTATAAGTGTGTAAAGTGAAATGTGTATGAACAAATGACAGGCAGAGGAGTGAATGAGGTGAGCATAGCTAAGAGGTGATGGCAGCTGGACATAGAGAGCCACTGAGTCATTTTATTAGATGGAAGCTAGCTATCCTGCCCGATAGGGTTTGCTCTACTCAGAGCAGCCACGGAGCTGGAGTTTACGAAGCCCTTCTCTCTCCTCCACGGCCAACCTCCCGAAGCTCTCCCTGGGCTTTTAAATCCATGATATATGACTGATTAATGTTTCCATGATTTTATATGTGTCCTAATAACATATCCCATTCTAAGTTTTTCTCTATCTTGAGACACCAAAAGAGAACCAAATGGGAAGAATGGTATTTTGTTAGAGGAGGTAGATGGAAAGATATGAGTTGGGAGAGGCGGCTGGGGCTTGGAGGAAAAAAGTATGAGATGTGACATACTAAAAATAGACAATGGATGGGGCAAGCCCCTATGAGAGTTGGAAAGGTTCAGGGCCCACCTGGATGTGGTCTAAATGATGACTTAGCACCTAGACCAGTCATGGGCACCTTTTAAGCTTTGTGTGTCAAAATTCCCCCAAAACTGAGCATAATTTGAGTGGTGTGTCACTTTGAGAAATTAACATATTTTCACAATATTTATAGTTTAAATAACAAAAATATATAATTGTAATATATAACTGTATTTAATAAACCAAAAACTAATTATTTAACTTACCTGCTTAGTGACTTCTTTGTTCATCTGTCAGTCGGTTTCTTTTGTTGGCCTTGATATTATTTAACTTGTGTGGGGTGCCGTGGACTAATATAAGTGAGGGAGAGGGGGAATTCTTTAACTAACCTGCCTATTCATGAATTTTTTGTTGCTGAATTTCACTGCTAATCCTTCTATTGAAGGTTGGTATTTTGTACACTTCAAGCCCAAGCAAGGGCTACTAACTTCATCTGTCAATCTGTTTCTTTTGTTGGTTTTGATATTATTTAACACTGAGAATAAGGTCTCACAAAAGTACATCGAGGGGAAAATTGTGAGTAAAGCCATTCCTATATTTTTCAGGGTGCTAAAAGTGTCTGGTAATCAGTTCCAGGCACTCCAAATTTCCTGTTCATAGTGGCACTCCTCTTGATTCTCCAAGCAGCATCTTTCCAGATTCTAAAGCTTTGACCTCAAATTGACAAACACCTGAGCCAAATGCTATCTTGAAATTCTGCAAGTTGCATCTCCAAATCATCAATTTGCATCCATTGGAAACCATTTAATTCCAAACTACTGTAGACTACTACATCAGGATACTTAATTATTTTTATGGTCTGTGCTAGACTTCTAAATTGATTAAATCTATCACTGAACTGGTCAAGTAACGAGTCTAAAACATGCTGGTACTTTATATGCAAGGGTTCCATTTCATTTTGTACAGCTGCACTGGCCTCAAAATACTTTGTTACTTGAGGAAAATACTTACAAGTCTTAGTTTCTACATCTCACTTGAAACTTTTAAGTTTACTTTCAAAAGCTTTTATGTATCCAAACATAACATCAATACTTTTGCTAAAACCTTGTAACTTTAAGTTCAGTTCATTAATATGAACAGACCTCCGGCACAGTGTCTGCACTACACTACAGCAAATGTTTCAACCTTGGCTACTGCACCTGGCTGAGGATGAAACGTCTTTCTCGGCATGTGGCCCCATACTTCTCTGTATGCGACCACATGCGGCCGCGTGTCACAGAAAATGGTTATGCATGTCAGTGCTGACACATGTGTCGTAGGTTCGCCATCACGGACCTAGACGAAGGTGCTTTGTAGCTTAAATATACATTTTTTTGAGACCTGAGGAAGGAGGTGACTAGCTCCCTGCCTGTGACATTCCAGCTTAAAGGTGTAAATCCTCTACACTCCCAAATATTGGGGCACTTGGTCTCAGCTGACCTGCCTGCTCAGTCCTCTCTGAGCATACTGCTTTTCTACAAATAAATCCTTGCCTGCTCTTGCTATTATTTGTAATCTCTTGTTTGAATCCATTCCTACCAGCAAGATAAGAACTGGGGGCACAGAGTACTGTCTCTAGCCAGAGTTCCTCTGCTCCGACCTCCATTGGCCACCACTGATAATTTCACTTCATACTGAAGTCGATTTTTGATATTTCAGTCATGCAAGTGTTACCAGGGAGATAATGAATGTTGGTTCTTAGCTTCTTGAAGGAAAGATTTCAATCAAGAGAAAATGTAGCCAAGTGCTGCAAAGTAAGCAGGAATGTACCAGCCACAGAAAAAATATAATTAGGACAGTGAAACAAAGAAGGGCACAGAAGCAGCAGGAAAGACTGGGCTGGGCTGCTATGGCTCACTGAGAAGTGAGAGAAAAGAGGGCCTTGGAGACACGTCCAGGGGATTAACCTGGATGAGCTGCCTCTGACCATTGCTCCCCTGTTTGAAAGTTTCTTGAAGTCCTTTAAAGAAAAGAGGGGAGAAGGGAATTGCATGGTGTGTTCCCTGGGGGAGAGTGGACACTGGTCCTTTATCCTGAGCATATTTGTCTCTCTCTTGCAGATGGAATTCTAAGAGGAGGCCTAAGGGGAGGGTTTTAATAAAATATTCATCAGCTTTCTCTGTGTGTTCTTTCAGGATGGTGGCCTCCACTGATTGATGGACGCCAGGGCAGAGGCCATTAGTCAATGTAGCTCTTCTTGAGGCAGCCACAGCATCCACTGTCTGGTTTTGGTGCTTTTCTGGGCCTGGAGCTGAAATACAACTGAGGCCTAAATGTTATCTTTAGGGAGGTAAAGGTCGAGGGAGAGGGTGAGGGGGTGAGGGGGAATAGATTCTAAACTTCTTGACTAGTAATATAAAAGATGAGGGGTCCAAACTGCATGACCAGTGTTACGCTAGGAGACAAATGGTCACCCTGAGTGTGAGGCTCTTGGTTTCCCAGTTTTTGCCCCTTACTAGGCATCTGAAGCTTTCTGCCCTTGTGAATTTCTGTACCTGATCTATGATCCTTGCTCTGCTCATGTCTAACTGCCCATAGCAAAAGGATATACTACTTTTGGAATACAGGATATGGCAAAAGTTGGTGTACAGTTGTGACTACAGGAAATAGTTTATACTTGTGTTATTTATTATTATATTGTTTTCAGTATAAAAAATTTTAAACTTACTTTTGTCACATCCTGTATAATGCTGGAATACACATTGCTTTTCAAATGTGTAGAATATTTCAAAGCAGGTTTAATCAAACTTAACTTTATTATTATGGGTGTTAGTTTTTCTCATAGACACTATTCATTTTTCTGAATATTAATGTTTTTATGAAAATATTATTTGTTGCCTAGGCTGGGTAGCTCAGTTGATTAGAATATTGTTCAGACACTCCAAGGTTGTGGGTTGGATACCAATCAGGGCTCATTCATGAATCAAGCAATAAATGCATAAATAAGTGGAATAACAAATTGATCTCTCTCTCTCAAATCATTAAATAAATGTTTTTAAAATAAAAAGTATTTATCAAGTTATTATAAGATATGATATTCTATTCCTCTTAAGGCTACTTCCACTACATAGGATTGTAGGATAACAGCATAATGTAGTCATCTATATTCAATTTCAAAGAAAAAAAATTCAGAATGATCAAATGAAATCCTTCACTTTTCGTTCTCTAGTAATGCAAGAGAAGATCCATAAAATATCTGCATAATCTGAACTTCAATTTCAGAACTCAATTAAAATAACAGTTTTACTTTGAAAGATGAGAAAACTATATTTAATTTTCAAATCAATTTTAGTATTAACCAAAGAGGTGCATGCTGCAATAAAAACAAATGGCATTTTATTAGAGTAAAAAGATTGCAGTAATAGAGATGCATTTTCAGGTAACTATCCAAACTGAGCTCTGGAAGGAACAAAGAGAGAAGAGAATTATAAAGGCAAAAAAATCCCAACAAAACAAAAGACCTACAAAATATGAATTTTTTCATGCAAATGAAGGCTTGCTAGCTAGGTTAACAAGGATTAGTTACTTCCAATATGTAAACAAGGGAGGTGAAAACTACAAGGAAAGAAGTCTATATGTGTCCATATACCAACTGTTGTTCCAAGATGTGTATGGCTCAGCCTCCAGCTGAGTTTAGCAACAGGTTGAGTAACTTAATAGCAGCTCTGATAACTGAGACACGACATGTATAGGCCTCATTACATTAATTCTATTTTAAGTAGCTCCCTTAGCAATGTATATTCTATGTCATTGTCTCCATTATTATGTTTTATTTCTAAACTAGAGGCCTGGTGCATGGATTCATGTGGTGTCCCTCAGTCTTGCCTGTGGGGATCGGGCCAAAACAGGCTCTCCAACATCCCCAGAATGGTCCCAAATTGTAAGAGGGCAGTTCTCAGATGACATACCCTGGAATCAGGCTCCCTCTTCTCTGGTTCCAGGTGTGTCACCTGAGAACCACAGCTGCCCAGTCACTGCACTTTGGTATTTCCTCCTTTGAGCATCTTTCCCTTCATCTTGGTCAGTGCACATTATAGCTACTGGTTGGACAGTCAGACAGTCACTTAGGTATACACACACACACACACACACACACACACACACATATATATATACACACACACACACACACATATATATACACACACATATATATATACACACACATATATACATATATACATATATATATCTCCTATCTAATAAACGAATAATATGCAAATTCGACTGTACCTTCACTACACTCACAAGCCACACCCAACAGACATGCCCACCAGCCAATCAGGAGCAGGGGGCGGGGCTGAGGGCAGGGCTGAGGTGGCACATTCGAAGCACAAGGGGCAGGGCAGCCACAGCGTGCCTGATGCAAGAGGTATGGGGCTGCCCCAGTGGGAGTGGCGATGATGGAGTAGGGTGCCCTGGGGGCTGGGTGGTTGCCCCTGGGGCTAAAGCCTGGGATGGGGGAGCAGGGCCAAGGTGTCTGGCAAGTGCAGGGCCCTTGAGGGTGGGTGGTTTCTGGGAAGGGGCTAAGGCTAGGGCTGGGGGGCAGAGACGAGGAGGCCAGGGCAGAGCCAGCCACTGGCCCCATTGAGGGGGCACCCACCCCCAGTGCATGAATTTTGTGCACTGGGTCCCTAGAGTGTGTGTGTGTGTGTGTGTATAAATATATGTGTGTGTGTGTGTCTGTGTGTGTGTAATTTAAATGTAATATATGCAATAAGCTGTAATATTTCAGATAAAAATATTTTGATACACAGTATTAAAAAAACCACTAATTATAAATGCAAGAAAATATTGAATGGCTTATATATTTCCATTCAGATACTAAGCAGTACCCTAATGATAGACTTCTCTGAACCAAGCTAAAATGAACTGATTACCAATTAAAATACATTCGAGCTAAAGATGATCCCAAGTCAAAGTTCAAAGAAATATTTTAGAAAAAGTCTGATATACATATTTTCCTCCATATGCTTATAAGTGGAATTCACTTATCTTTTCCTATACCTCCACCCAATTACTTCTGATATATTTTGCTCACTGTATTCATTCATAGCTCAGTTTTGATATTTTCCAACCCTGCAAGTGTACATCTATGGAATCTTTAAACTTTTAAGTCCCCAATTATCTTCCTAGTACCCATTGATTTGCCTCTAATGAAAATACGAGTATTCTTAAAAGGGATAGACTGCTCACATTGCAGCCCTCTAGAATTAAAGACACATATTCACTATGTTCCATATACCATCCAGCTGGCTAAGCTGGTTGTGTTCTACATAATCACTGGAATGAATATATTAACAAGAATGAGAAGAAACATGAGTATAAGAGGAAGATGAAGGGGCCCACTGGACAGTTGGACATAGTAGTTGAATTCATAAAACTGAGAGAAAGAGGGGGCAGTGCACACAATAAGTTTACTTAATCTATATATCTTATCTAATAAAAGAGTAATATGCAGATTGACCATCACTCCAACACACAAGAGGGCTGCCCCCATGTAGTCAACGATCCTTCTTCCATGTGGTTAAATATGGCCACCACAATATGGCCAGCCGAGGAGGGCAGTTGGGAGGGACCAGCCTTGCAAGGGAGGGCAGTTGGGGGCAATCAAGCCTGCAGGAGAGGGCGGTTAGGGGTGACCAGGCTGGCAGGAGAGCAGTTAAGCATTTATCAGGCTAGCAGGGGAATGGTTAAGGTGTGATAAGGCTGGCAGGCAGAAGCAATTAGGGGCAGTCAGAAAGGCAGGCAGGCAAACAGTTGGGAGCCAACAGTCCTGGATTGTGAGAGGGATGTCTGACTGCTCGCTTAGGCCTGATGGGGATCAGGTCTAAACAAGCAGTCAGACCTCCCCTAAGGGGTCCCAGATTGGAGAAGGTGCAGGCAGGGCAGAGGAACACCCCTTACCCCCTGTGAATGAATTTCGTACACTGGGTATCTAGTATATATGTAAAGAGGTAATATACAAATTAGCCCAGACACCATAACAGTCAAGACCACTCATGAGGTAGCTGCATGTGCAGGTGGGTGGGAGGGGACTGCTGCATGATGAGGCAAGCCATGGATGGCACAGGCCTGCATAGAGCGAAGCCTGCCAGTAACTGCGGTGGCAAGCAGGCAGGCCCACAGAGAGCAGGGAGCAGGGTCTGCCTGCAGAGAACAGGGCCTGCCAGCCACCATGGTAGTAAGGAAGCCTGCAAAGAACAGGGTTTGCCAGCTAAGGCATGCTGGCAGTACTGCCTCTGCGCATGAGCAGCGGAGGAAACACCTTTTCTTACTGCTCATTGGCTAAGCTCCTGATATGCCACTTGCAGTGTTCTTGATAATTTGCATAATAAGAATTCAACAAGATGATCTAGGGTTTTTTCACCTCTCTCCTGGAGGAAAAAACAAAGGTCCACTGCTGGAGGGACTAAGAATTGCAATAGCCAGTTTGACTCAGTGGATAGAGACTTGGCCTATGGACCACAGCATGCAGATTCAATTCTGATCAAGGGCATGTGCCTAGGTTGCAGGCTTCTCCTTGTCCAGGGCCCAGGTCAGGGCTTATGCAAGAGGCAACCAATTGAAGTGACTGCTCATATTGATGTCTCTCTGTCTTTCCCTCTCTCTTCCACACTCTCTAAAAATCAATAGAAAAATATCCTCAGGTGAGGATAAAAAGAAAAAAAAAGAAAGAGAAAAATGTTATATCTTTTGAAAGAGATTATCTTGAAAATGCCTAAAGAAAGTTGTCATTTTTTGTGGTGAATGGACTGGAGTCCATGTTAATGAAAACCTTGGTGGCTGCAGTGACTGGCAATAGCAGCAGCAGTGGGCTGATGAGGGTGGTCTCTTTCCTTGATTAGCCCAGTCACCCCCTACAGAGGGAAGCCAGACTGAGACTCAGGCTCACTTCCTCTAGGGAGTGGGCCTAAGCCATCAGTAGGACATCTCCCGAGGGCTCCTGGATTGGAGAGGGTGCAGGTCAGGCTGAGGGACCACCCTCCCCATGCACAAATTTCATGCACCAGGCCTCTAGTTTATAATAATAAAAGTGTAATATGCTAATTAGATTGGACAGCCAAACGACCTTCCAGATGTCCTTCTGGATGACCTGCCAGATGAAGCCAGAGCTAGTCTTATATGATAAAAGGTTATTATGCAAATAGATCGACCAGTGGAATGATGTGCACTGACTACCAAGGAACAGATGCTCAATTCAGGAGATGCCCCCTGGTGGTCAATGCACCAGAAGCTACACTCATGGCTGTTGAGCATAGCGATAGTGGTGGGAGCCTCTCCCACTTTCACAGCAGCACTAAGGATGTCCACCTGTTGGGGAGTGGGCCTACACCATCAGTCAGACATTCCCCGAGGGCTCCCAGGCTATGAGAGTGCACAGGGCAGACTGAGGGACCCCTGAGTGCACAAATTTCATGCACCAGGCCTCTAGTTTTGAAATAAGTACATTGAAAAAAAATACAACCCACAAATGATGAAAGAAAGGCTGGCAAATTTAAAATTCAGGAACAAGAGATACAAAGTATCTTTGCTGTTGATGTCAGTGAAACATTTCTGAGCTGGATAAATCAAATACCCTTTGGGCAGGGTGATATATCTAAAAAGTCATTAAGTGATGGTTCCTCTCATCAAGACTTCAATTTTGCTTAAATTATTTTATTTAATTCATTTTACTATGTTAAAATTCATATGTGTGTAAGATAAAAGGATCTTGTGGCATAGAGGCCAAACTGGAAAAGACAACAAGGAAAGGTATTTTGATTATGTATACATTCACAGATTTATTTATTATTAATTAAAGGAAATTTTCATAATTTGTCTTAGGAGTTCTAGTAAATGAATCCTATTATCCATGGGACATGAAGTCAACATTTTAACTGCTTTTGCTACAAGTTAATGAGATAAAATTAACACAAAGCCCAGACTTTTCCCCACTAAGTTCTTCTTCTGTGTGAGGTGATGCAGGTGTCAGTATTGGTCTGTGTACAACTTACTTAAATCCTTATTTTGATTCAACCTAAGCAACTGCGTACTTATGTAAAATTAATGATTTCTTCTCAATTCTAATAGCTGTCAATTAATGGATCATTATGCAAAAAAGATACTTACAAAATCACTTCCTTTATAGTTGCCAAGCTCATATTTACCCATTTACCATGAAAAAAAACAACAACAAACAAAAAAAATATTGGCACCTGACACAGAAACAAAAACAGTGCAATACAAAAGAAGAGAGAATATTATTTAAGAGGCATCAGTTGTGAGAAGCTCTGACAGATGCAAAGTGCATGAATGCACACTGCTCTGTGATATTTAACATATGTTGTCAATTAAAAGTTGCTTGAGTAATATTTAACAATACAGATCTTTCATGTTCAGAGTTTATGGAAATAGTTTTAAATAGATGTTTCTTGCTTTAATTCTGCATATTTAAGTTAAACAAAAACAGTTTACTTGCTCAAGTTGTGTTTTAAGCATATTCTTTGAAAGATGCATTTTTTGATATTTTTCATTGGTGGTAAATACTTTTTATGACTGACTAAACATGAAATATTTCACATAATAAATTGAGTGGGAAAGTATTCATTTCCATTTTTAAAAATTAATTTGTTAATAACACATACCTAAGTTAATTTAAGGGCCTGATTATTTCCTGAGAGTGGATGGATACTTTGTGCTGCTGTTTCAAAAGTGGTGTTGATAAAACCAGACACAATGGGTCTGCAGCTGCCTGTCACTACTTGAGCCAAATGAAGCAGAGACAGGATTGAATCATATATGAGCATTTATACAAAAAATGTGGTGGAATAGGGAGAGCATTGGTCACCCAGGAAATTCTGCTCTCCTCCTCCATCCTCCTGCCCTTAGCCAGTTGGCTGATTATATACATACTAGTGGCTCGGTGCACGAAATTCGTGCATGGGGGAGGGGGACGGGGGATTTCCTCAACCTAGCCTGCACCCTCTCCAATCTGGGACTCCTCAGGCCTTTGGCTCCTAACCATTCACCTGCCTGCCAGCCTGATCCCCCTGACTGCTCTCTCCTGACAGCCTATTTACCCTAACTGCTCTCCTCGGCTGGCCTGGTCCCCCTAACTGCTTTCTCCTGCTTGCCTGATTGCCTCTAACTTCCTCTGCCTTGGCCTTGCCAACATGGCTTTGTCGGGAAGGATGTCTAGAAGGACATCTGGAAGGTCGCCAAGAAGATGTTCAGTCTAATTAGCATATTTCCCTTTTATTAGCATAGATGCTACATTTGTCCTAAAAATGCAGGTTGTTCCCAGGTTTTCCTATTGTGGAAGGGGACCCCACAGTAGCATCCTGGGTTCTGACCAGGGCTTAAGTGCTTGTGCTTTATCTCAGCAGATGTGATTCCTAGAAGAAGACTCTTGGATATACCTTGAACATTTCTATCAAATTTGCCAAGTCATCCTCCAAAAATGTCAAACCACTTTAAACTCCCACCATCAACCATGCGTGTGCCCTCCGTCCCACTTTGATGCCAATATCATTGATTTCTCCCTGGAAGCTTCCCTTCCGTCAGCTGGGAACGTTTGATATTTGAGCCAACCTCATTGTTCAGCTGAGGACTTGATTTCTCGAGATAGAATTATGGAGGAAGAAAAATAGTTTTCTTCAACCTTTCTGAGTTCTTAGTGGAGGCCCTTGTAATAAAAGACAGATTGCCAAGAGGAAAACAAAAGTTTATTAACATTTGTACCTCACGTATATGTGGGAGATCTTAGGGAAAAAATGAATAACTCCCCAAGCTGGTTTAGAATGCAGATTTAAATACCTTCTTCCTAGGGAAAGGGAATGGGAGATGTAGGCCTCCTAGAGGAGAGTAAATGATTTTTAGGAAAGATGAATGGGGGTGGAGATAAATAGTTTGTAACAAAGTTTGGGTGTTTTGTCCTATGACAGGAGTCAGTCTTCTCTGCCTGATGACACTTCTCCCATCAAGGGGACCTATGACATTTAAGCTCCTTTAGGGGGTCCAATTTTAGACAGATCAGGAGACTTCAGTGAAATCCTCTGCATGCACTTGCAGTTTTTCAAGAATCTGCAGCTCAAGATCATCAATATAACAATAAAGCATATGTTGGGGGGGGTGGCATGTTCTCTGACCTTCAGAATAAACCCAACAAAAGCTTGTTTCCTCTCTCAGATGATTTGCCACAGTAGGTTATTCCCTGGAGACAGGATTCTGGGAGTGGTCATAATATACCCTGTGTATGTAGAAAAGTGTGGGCCACATCACTAAATAATCCAGGGACAGTTTTCTCATCTCGAGGAAAGGGAGATAAAGTTATAATAGTTTATCTCCCTTTCCACATGTTTCTTGTGGGTTTGTGTCTCAGCTGCCCCCGCCCCTCACGCCCCCCCCAGCAGGTTTGCACCCCACACTCGCCCCACCCTCGGAGCCCCCGACAACCCAAGGCCTAAAGCCCCCGCCCCGCCCCGGCCCACCCTACCCTGTAGCTTCCACATCCCTCCCCTCAGTACTTCAAACTCACTCCTACAGTGGGTCTATCAAGAGAACTACATTTCTCAGAATTCCTGGTGCCCATGATACCCTGCACAAACCAAGAGCACCGTGAATTTTCTCCACCTCGTGGTGGCCACTGGGGTCTCTGCATACCCCAGAGACTGGCAGCAGCCCCCCACTCCCATTGTGGGTGCTGGGCTGGGGGGCATGCAGGGATCCAAGGTGTTCATTTGCATGTGATTCAGGCACCATAAGCTTAAGGAGGGCCGGTCCTTAAGTACCTTGTGGGCCACCCTTATAGGGTGGTGGTTGCTCTGACCGCACTGCGGCCACACCCCTGCCAGCCTCACCCCCTGTGTGCTGGCCATGCCCCTGCCCTGCCCCACCCTCTTCTCTGCCCTGCTCTGCCCCTGCTCCACCCCCTGTTCCAATTGGCTGGTAGCATAGCCAATTAGGAGCCAAGGTACAGTCACATTTGCATTTTACTCTTTTATTAGATGGGATGAGAAGGAAGATAGCTACATGCAGCTGTGAGCTACAAGTGTAACAGAGAAAGGGGAGGGCAGGGACTACTGTTCTGCCTTCAGAAGCTAAAAGTATGATAACAAGGTGGCTAATCTTCTAAGGTGTTACAAAAAGCTCAGCCCATCCCTGGGACCAGAGAATGGTCAACACTCCTGAGGCAAACCCTGGAGAGGGTCAGGATGCTGGCACAGCAACCCCAGTGAAAACATGCTCTGTCCTCGGTCTGTTCTCAAAATGGATTTCTTTTCGGAGTAATGGACTTATCAAGGTATCTTATCTTTTTACAGCTTTGTTTCATCCTCCAGTTTCCTAGGGTCTGTAAGAAAACTTCTTATCTAAAGTTAGTACGGTGAATAATTATTAAAACAACTATGGCTCTACTCCCATTGCATGGCCTTCCCCACTGTCATTGAGATACACACGTACGTATGCATTTACCATTGTAAGAATAGATGTTGAGTAAACTTTTAAAAAGACTCGACACCAATTTTGATATAGAAACCTACAGAAATATTTCAACTGAAACCCACAAAGGCAACTTATCCCATGCATATTCATTATCAGATTTTGGCAAAACCAATTTCCAGGAGGTAATTTATTGGTAGGTACAGTACATCTACAACAGTCCCTATGAGTGTAAAATTAGGTGTTCTAGTATAATCCTAGATTGAAAGTGATCCTGATAATAATGGTAATTAATTAGGTCTCAGGTAATTTTTATTTAACGCAGTTTTTGTGTGGGATAAAACAGATTTAGCCAAAATCTAAAATACAGAGACAGACAAACAAATAAATTAATTTTGGGACAAAATAAAGCAGAGATGATCTCTAAATGTGCTCAGCATTTTTTAAAGAGCAAACTCATGGTACTGAATAACCAGATGGAATATCAAGTCAGTAAGTTATTTGGATTTATTTCCACATTCATCCATTTATTCATCCAGTGGATGTGCTGAGTGCCCAAGGCTGTGCAACTTTGTGTTGAGTACTGTGGATACAGTAGGAAGTGTATCTCTGCCCATATTCCTGTCAATCGGCTGGATTATACAAAATTAGTGTATGCATTGAACTACATGACATAATTAAGATTTCCTCAGAAAGAACTACATTCTTATAGAGCAACTCAGCTTTTCTATCTGCTCATAAACAGGACTAGTTTTGAAATTTTACCATAAGGAAATCACATGGGGTATTGATTAATGTCAATAAACAGACAATACACATATAGATTACCAATGCTCACTCTTGGAATCACCTAATATTTAGAACTGTACATGTTGCAGATGGAAAGAAGGAAGAAGGGAGGGAGGGAAAGACGGAGGAAGGAAGGGGGTAGGGAGGAAAGAAGGAAGGACAGAAGAAAATTAGGGATTGAGGAAAGAGAGGTTAGGCAGCAGTCATCTTGATAAGAACAATAAATCATTTTGACTGTTTTACTGACTGCTGTGTATTTTTTATTGCCATATTTTATTACATATTTAGAATACCACTTCTGAAAACCTTAGTAAGTAAGCTCTTTATATATTATAAATACTGTTGTTGTTTTTCAACAAGTTATCCTATATAAGAAAAGAGAAACATGCAAATTTGACTGTACCTTGGCTCCTGATTGGCTATGCTACCAGCCAGTCAGGAGTGGGGCTGGGGCCAAGTGGCATGAGCGCTGGCCCCAGGGGTGGAGATAAAACAGTAGTGGCGGCAAGCGCCCGGCCCCCAGGGCCAGGTGATCGCAGACAGGCCGGGGGTGAGCCATCAGTTGGACATCCCATGAGGGCTCCCAGTATGTGAGAGGGGGGAGGTTGCGTTGAGGGACTACCCACCCTCAGTGCACGAATTTCGTGCACCGGGCCTCTAGTAATTAATAATGTTGTTGAATATTTTCACTTAAAACTTTTCTTGGTTGGTTGCCTGCTAATATTTTAATTATTTTAACATGTTTGTTCTAATACACATGTGCTGAACTTCCTTTGAATCTCCTTTATTCCTTATTTAATTAGTGAATTGACAATTTTCAAGGGGACATTTTAACTCAAGTTATTTTTAAGAATATTTATATATTCACAAATTTATTTCTGCATAATTTGCTTATTTTTGCCACATAATTTAATTTTGAAAGATAAACATGTTGTATGAATTTCTTTCAGACTTTTATTGACATCGTTTATGTTTCTAATTAAATGTAATCTCAAGTGTAAAGTGTGAGTTTATTTATATTTTTGTTAGTGAAATTGTCAAGAAAAAATTTGTAAATATTTATTATTTGCTATTACCCATCCCACTCTTTTAGATTATGATTTAATATCTTTACATTAAAACTAAATTGAAATTGCCATAGGGTACAAGGATAGTCATCAAATACCAAAGACCAAGCATTAATATTTAATTTATCTAGATATGTAAAATGAATTTAATGACTGGTAACACAGATCATTTATAGTTTTTGTGCATGTACTGGATACCTTTAGAAATAATTTATCAAGATTTTATCCCACCAGTTTTATTATGAGCTCATTTTTGTACCCCAATCTAGCAGCAAAAATTTCTTCAAAAGCAAAGCTGCCAGTTCAATGCTTTGAACTTGCCTTATTTTATTAAAAAATCTAAATCACTTTTTTTTCTACACCTGCCACTCTAGATGTCTAACAAAAAGTGAAAGTTTACGGCAGCAGAGAAGTGGCTGGCAGGCAATGACAGCTGAGGTTGAAGAAATAGATTTCCCATACAAGATCTGGAGCTGTCAGTGCTGTCAGGATACACTCTCATAATAAGTACGCCGTTTTAAACCTTTGGCAAGACTTTTCTCACTCTTCTCTGACTTTGTTTAATGTCATGGTGCTTCATATATCTTTCTCTGGCTATAGAAATGTGCAATAAGTTGACTGCTTCTACACTGAGCACATTAGAGATATTCTTGTTCTACTTATCATAGAAATTCAAATAATCCTCCACCCCTCCATGCCCAAGGCCCTTTCGTGGAGACTCCCTCAGGATCCAATCCTAATCCTCTTTTGATGTTAACCATATGCTTAAAATGTAGAAAGAATTTCTACAATATATACCCTTCAGCTGCCAGGACATGAATAAATGTTTCTGTAACATTTTATTTGTTTTAATTCTGCTCATGGCAGTAAACTTTATTTTGAGGATACTTCTCTCTTTCCAGCTTACCTTCTCTAGTTTTTGAAACCTAAGGATATCATACATCTTTGTGGTTTTCCATATGCAGACCCCGAGACAAGGATTTTAGAACAAGAATTTATTTGTGATGTATATCAATCACTGGCAAAGTACAAGGAAGTAAGACAGTCTAAAGAAAGGCAGCAAATAAAACATGAGTTTGAAAGCCAGAATTCAGCAATTGGAACTATCTCTGCAGAGAAACCTTGTAAAATAGAATAGGAAATATGTTCTAGAGTTGTCACACTTATAAAGGAGGGGGTTGGGAGTGTTTGTAAAGGGTCTCCAGTAAGAACTGCACACTGTAGCTGCAGGCAAGTGCATGAGGCCGTGTCCACCCAGGACCTTGCAGATGTGGGCCCTCCATGGGGTGCCTCTGCACACCCAAGGTCAAAAGTGGCCACTTGACAGATCAAACATCTTCTAAAAAGGCGGCCCTAGGTACTTTGCATTTGATGACTACTCATGTCCTATTTGTGGAAAATGCACCAAACCCAAGAAAAGAAAGATGGTTGATTGGTTGATCTCTTCCTACTCTTCCTCCCCTGCCTTCCCTCTGAGGTTCAATAGTCTGTTCATGCTTCTATGACACAGACAATGAGGTCGTGAGGGCGGGGGACTGGGGGCAGGAAGGGAAAGGCTAAAAGAGGTTAAGAGGTTAATAAGGGAAAAAGGAGGACCTATCCACTACTTTCAATAATGAAGATTTAAAAACAAAAAAAGGAAGCATGGATTCTTCACAGCCAGATTTCTCCTATTAAAAACCGTACAACTGCTACTGGGTGACCTGTATTTTTTTTTATTGCCATAACTTTCACCTGTTACAACCCATCAAACAGTAGGAGGAAGATTGCCATGATGTGTGCATCCCTCTCATACACTTTGCAAGGTTAAACATAAGAAGTTATATTTCTTTTCATTCAACCCCATACTGGAGAAAGAAGAAGGAGAACAAGGCTGGATGCTTATCAATCTCAGTGAACAATATAAGCACATGGGCTTCCCTAATGATTATTGGCAACTCAATAATATGAATAAAGACTCCAGAGTTTGTGATTCTTTACCTACCAAACCGTAGGTTCCCAGGTTTGCCACAGTACCCTAGTGGGGAGTTACATATATTTTGGAGCAGACAGCAGTGATTCCCTGCCATTTTTGACTACTATAAAGATAACCATCCCTCCATCTTCAGGAGCAGCCAGCCCCTGTCCAGCTTCAGTGCTCTGAGCCTGAAAGACCAGCAGATACTCCAGGCTACCAAAAAAGGCAGTCTACGAAGTGTCATTTGCATCGTTCACCCTCAGCCTAAACATAACTCCATGGCAAACCATCCTGAAGGGAAGGGCTACCAGAATAAAGACAATTATTCTAACATCAAGTTCCAAATTATCAGGATATAGAACATCAATGTCACCAGGAACAGTGTGCAGAAAATGCTGGAACTGTGTGAACTTAAATCTCCCTCCATGAGCACATTAAGGCCATCATGGATGCAGAATGTTCATTGACATTCTGTGCAGAGGAAGAGATGAGTGTGCTTATTCACTGTTTGGATGGCAGGAACAGGTCTGTGCAGCTGGGCTTGGTGGCCAGCCTCCTGCTGGATCAGCATAGCCGGACTCTGAAGGGCTTCATGATACTAATTCAAAAGGACTGGATTTCCTTTGGTCATAAGTCTAAGCATAGATATGGCAATCCAGATGGTAATGCAAAAGAAAGCCCTCCAGTTATTGACTGTTCATTGAATGTGTCTGGAAGTTAATGGAACAATTTCCCTGTGTGTTTGAATTCAGTGAGCAGTTTCTGATTCACATTCAGCAACACATTTATTTCTGCCAATCTGGGAACTTCCCATGTAGCAGCCAAAAGGAGAGAGGAGAACCCAAAATTCAAAAAAAAAAAAGATATTCTTTATGGACTCACCTGTGGAAGAAATGGCTGACTACATGAACCTCTCCTTAGAGCACATCACAGTCAGACGCAGGGAACCCTTCTCCCCAATACCACGTGACTTCATGAACGAGTGGCATGTGTAAACCTCTTTGAGAAGGGACTGTAGCACTGACAGTCAGTCACAGACCCCTCGTGGTAGTAAAGGAGGAAACCCAGCAGCTGGAGGAAGAACTAGAGGCCCTAGAAGAAAGGCTGTTAAGATCCAAAAAATCCAGTTAAATCACACAAAAGTGAAGAGTAAGCCAAGTGAACCAGCAAACACTCAGGGTTTTCTACCCCAGACAATAGCACAGCCAACACTCCCAAGGACTACAGAGGGAACATGAGATAATTTCCATTCAAGAGCCTTTCACAAAGAGACAAAGAATCCACTCTGATTCTAACCCGGACAACTTGAAAAGCTCAGAGCCAGACCTGTCAGCCAACAGTGATCTGAAGTCTGTTGGGGAGGATTTGAGCTGCCCATCTCCGAGTGGTACAGAGTGTGCACGCAGCAAAGACAGTGGCAAGGACCAGGATTCTGACAAGCTGTGATTCTCATGGCCTAAAGTATCTCTTTGGAGTTCCAAAATAAAGGACATGTATGAAACACTTTCCAAAATAAGGGAACATTGCAATTTAACCCAAGAAATAATTTAAGAAATGGTACAATGGTACATGTTATTGAAAATTATAAATTATAACAATGAAAAAGGGAGAAAAGTGCACCTCTTCGTTTTTTTACATGTTGAAGAAGAGGAAATAGCCATTTCACTCATACACACACACACACACACAAATATTTCATATATATATATATATATATATATATATATATGACATTATCCCATTTTGAAAATCATTCTACATTCATGCTATGGAAGTTTTATTCCCACACAACTGTTTTCTTCTTCAATTTTTCTTTTTTTTCTTTTTTTTTCTTTATTGTTCAGTTTATTAATTACATTGTTTCCCCTTTTTATCCCCCTATATCTCCCCTCCACCCTGTACCTATCCCACCCTCCACCCTCACCTCCCCTCCCCAATGTCCTCTTCCATTGTTGCAAGATTTTTGTCCAATCTCTTGCTGTACCTCCCACAACCCTTTTCTCCCCAAGAATTGTCAGTCCATTCCCTCTCTATGTCCATGTTTCTGTTATAGTCACCAGTTTATCTTGTTCATCAGTCTATCAATTCGCTTGACTTTTATGTTCATTTGTTGATAGATGTGTATTTGTTGTTCATAATTTATATTTTTACCTTTTTCTTCTTCCTCTTCTTAAAGAATATCTTTCAGCATTTCATATAATACTGGTTTGGTGGTGATGAACTCCTTTAGCTTTTTCTTATCTGCGAAGCACTTTATCTGATCCTCAATTCTGAATGATAGCTTTGCTGGATAGAGTAATCTTGCTTGTAGATTCTTGCTCTTCATTATTTTGAATATTTCTTGCCACTCGCGTCTGGCCTGCATCCTTTCTGTTGAGAAATCCACTGACAATCGTATGGGTGCTCCCCTGTAGGTAACCAACTGTTTTTCTCTTGCTGCTTTTAATATTCTCTATCTTTTGCTCTTGGCATTTTAATTATGATATGTCTTGGTGTGGTCCTCTTTAAATTCCTATATTTTGGGGTTCTGTGTACTTCTTGGGCTTTTAATTCAGTTTCTTTCACCAGGTGGGGAAAGTTTTCAGTCACTATTTCTTCAAGTAGGTTTTCATTAACTTGCTCTCTCTCTTTTTCTGGCACCCCAATAATTCGGATGTTGGCATGCTTTAGGTTGTCCCAGAGGCCCCTTATGCTATCTTCAATTATCTGAATTCTTTTTGTTTCTTGCTTTTCCAGCTGAGTAGATTTTGCTTCTTTGTATTTCAAATCTTTGACTTGGTTCTTGTGGCCCTCTGGACTGCTTTTAGGACTTTGTGTAATATTTTTTATTTCAGTCTGTGTAAGCTTGATTTCTAGTTGGTCCTTTTTTTTTATCTGTGAGGGTCTGGTTAGTATCCTCAGAGGCCTTGTTCATTTCCTTGAGGGTCTCATTCATTTGCTTGTAATTCTCATTCATTTCCTTGTAATTCTCATTCATTTCCTGGTTGGTCTTGTTTATTTCCTGGTAATTCTCATTAAGTTGATCGGCCTTTTGTAGGAGCCTCTTGAAAAGCCTTATAACCGTGGTTTTGAACTCCATGTCTTGTTGTCTTTTCTCCTCCATTTCTTTCACACCTGCTTTCTTCCCATGTCTCTGCATGGTGGCTGCTTTATGTGGTGGATATCCTCAAAGGGACAGTGGCTCAGCCTCCCCAGTTACCTGAGGTGGGTACTCTTACTGCAATCCTTTATGGGTTGTATTCAGTATTTTTGAATTTAAACCCAGCTTGTTGTTGTTAGCCCTAGGAGGGTTTGACCTCCAGCCCAATTGGCTGTGAAGGGAGACTGTTCAGGTTGGATGGGCGGAGTCTCTGAGCTGAGCAGGCAGCATCAGCGTCAGCTGCGTCCTATGCGGTGCTTGCGCGCGGGTCTCTGTTGGATGGGGATGGCTGCAGACACCACCAAGAGAACGCCGCTAGTCTCTTCCCCTTGCCAGACCACTCCGCCTTTCCCCAAATGTGCCTGCACACCAAAAGTCTAGCCCAGGATTGTAAAATAAATGGTTTCGGGAACCAGGAGACAAGTTTCCAGGGGGCAAGTCGTGGGTTTGCACGATCCTTTCACGGAAACTCGCAGTTCAGGAGACTCTGCCACGCCCCGCTTCCAGGGTGCGTCCCCCGGACCTCGGCCAGACCTCGCCTGGCGCTGGGGGATCCGGGCAGTGGGATGGGCGTTGCTGCTCCAGCCCCAGCCCGCTCGCGTGCGACCAGGACGGCTCCTAACCTGTTTCTGTCTGAAAGGCTGCGCTTCCGCTGCTCCTGAGTCTCAGTGTCCCACCTCCACTCCAGTTAGTGGAGCTTTCATTCAGCCAGCTTTCTGGCGATTCTGGGTGCTGTCTGTTCTGCTGTTATGTTGTAGTTCCTAAATCGTTGCGCGGGGCAGAACAATAGGTGTTAAACTTTGCTGCCATCTTGGTGTTCTCCTCTTCTTCAATTTTTCAACCTATTTCACTTTCTGGTATTATGTTTCCCAAAACATTTGATGTTATCTTCTTTCCTGCCTGTGTTATAAATGTTCCTATTAACGGAAGACATTAAGATGTACCTTTTTCAGTTAATAGACATACAGGCAGACCTCGAGTTATGTCGGATTCAGTGTACATCATTTCATGATTACTTTGCCATCTCCCACTTATTTATAAAAGAAAAAGTTCCATCATTTCGACCTATCCTGTTTCCACAAAAGTAAGACACTGTCTTATTTTCGGGGAAATGGGTTATGTACATATGTACTTTATGGTTTTTTTTTATTATTATTATTTACTGTATTTACCACAAGAAAAGGTCAGGAATTGTCATCTTTCTTTTAAATTGTTTTATTGTTTCACTTCATTACTGATGTGTATGTGCTCCATGTGAGTGACGTAGGTGCTTATGTAGGTGGGTTCCGACTTAACGACAAAAATTGCATTACTTCCACCATAGGAATGAATCTCTGACATAACCCAAGGACCTACTGTATTTTTTAACTGAGGATCTTTGTAATTGCTGAAGTTTATCTTTCACATTTAATGATCACTTTTACTTTTCCTTAGGTGACGTATGTTGAATTGTTCAAAGAATTGGATGAGGACTGCTCTTAGAGTACTGTAACTATTCTTCAGAGAAAGGCTTCAGGGAAGAAATGTAGACTTCTTGACTCTCCACATTGTTAAAATCCCAATTTTATCATCTTCACCATTGAACTACATAAAGACTCTGACAATATTCATGACCTCCACTGCTGTACCAAGCCCCCATCATTTATTAGTGGGATGAATTCCCTTGTTTGGAATGGGTTCAAAGCTTAATTGGGGGAAAATAATTATAAGGTTGCCAGTGAAACTATTTCTTTTAGCTTTACAATGAAGAAAAGCAGAGATGTAGAGTGGTTACTTTAAAGAGAAGTGGAATCTAGACTGTTATACATTTTTTAAGGCTGAGGAAAATTTCCTCGTATTGCATGATGATGAGAATTTTCCAATGAAGAAAGAAAATACTGATGGCAAAGAAAGAAGGAAGAATTTAATGAAGCAAAATTTTTGAGTATACCAAAAGTGAGGGCATCATTAGAACACTGCTGGGAGGTCTGGCTTTTGTTAGTTTAGACACATGATACAGAATAACAGAAAAGTAGGATTTATGTTCACAGAGGCAAGTAAATGGGTGGGAGTACGAGTGTGCCCAAATTATCCTCAGAAGGTCCGAATGCTTAACTATGATAGTGAGTATAATTATTACTCTGAGTAATATGATGAAGAAGGTGCTGGAGGGTGAAGGAGAGAAGAAGGAGTATCAAAGAGTTTTCAAGGAGAATAAGATAATGAATAAAATACAGAAATGTTAATAAATTCTAGGCATATGAAGAACCTAGCTGAGGTTTAATAATTATACTTTATATAATGGAACTATTATTTTTTTTTAAATTTATCTTTATTATTGGAAGTATTACGAATGTCCCCTTTTCTTTCCACATATTTTTATTTTTAAAAATATATTTTATTGATTTCACAGAGGAAATGAGAGGGAGAGAGAGATGAAAACATCAATGATGAGAGAGAATCATTGATCAGCTGCCTCCTGTTGATATTCCACTGGGCATTGAACCCACAGCCTGGGCATGTGCCCTTAATCAGAATCCAATCCAGGACCCTTCAGTTCTCAAGCCAAAGCTCTATCCACTGAGCAAAACTGGCTAGGGCTCCCATATTTTCAAAAGTAAGATACAATGTACCACTCTGGACTCAAAAGCTATCACTATTGGGGTGAAAAATAAAGCAGTTACCTGTTATGTCCTACATCATGCAGCCTCTTGATAACCATGTAATCTCTCTAATGCCCACTGACTTTTTATTTTTTCTGCCATAGTTACATTGGCCTCTTTTTGATTCATCAGCCTTTTTATGGTGCCTTCCATCTCTGAGAGTTTGCCTTGTAACTTCTGCCTGAAAATATTTTACTCTGATAAGAGCCTCACATGCTCCTTCAATTTCTTCAAGTTTACATCACTGTCACCTTATAAAAGAGGCTTTTCTGACCTCATATATAACACACAGTGTCCCTGACCTTCTATATCTTTCTTATCCTACTTTTTTCCATAGCACTTATCAATAGCTCATTTATGTATTTTTCTCTTTTCTCTCTAGACCTTAGATTTTTATGAGAATCAGCTTTTTTTTAGTTCATTGCTTTGAGTATCAAGATTTATGCTTAATATTCAATGAACGTTTATTGAAATGAATTGAATCATTAAGGATATATGTAAGTATAAATACCAGAAATCATGTATTGTTACCTTCAAAATCATTTTATTTTGAGTATACAGTGTCTACCTTAAGAGTTATTAAAAGAGAATGATTAGAGATCAATAAGAGTAAAATAGAAAAGAAAACAAGGATGCATGAATTGAATGCTGATCATTTATGATAAAATTAACAACTACTGAAACTATGCTCATAAATATCCTCATCAAATTTGCTGAAGTATATTTGAATATGATGGCAAATTTTAGTGAATATTTCTCAGCCCAGAACTGAATCAGCTGAGATTATTACCTAGGCAGGTGATGTTTCTTGCCACAGTATTTCATCAATTTTTAATTTTTTTATTGTTTAAAGTATTTCATATAGTATTACATATGTCTCCTTTTTCCTCCCCCGGCCAGCCCCAACCCTAACACATGCCCTCATCCCCCTAGTATCTGTGTCCATTGGTTATGTTTATATGCATGTGTACAAGTCCTTTGGTTGATCCCTTACCCTCCTTCTCCAGTCCTCCCCTGCCTTCCCACTGAAGTTTGACAATCTGTTCAATGTTTCTCTGTCTCTGTATCTGTTTTTGTTCATCAGTTTATGCTGTTCATTATATTCCACAAATGACTGAGATCATGTGATATTTATCTTTCTCTGACTGGCTTATTTCACTTAGCATAATGCTCTCTAGCTCTATCCATGCTATTGGAAATAGTAAAGAGTCCTTTCTTTTTATAGCAGCATAGTATTCCATTGTGTAGATGTAGCACAGTGTTTTAATCCACTCATCTGCTGATAGGCACTTAGGTTGTTTCCAAATCTTAGCTATTATAAATTATGCTATTATGAACATAGGGGTACATATGTCCTTTCTGATTAGTGTTTCTGTTTTCTTGTGATAAATTCCTAGAAGTTGATTTACTTCTAGGAATCAAATGGGAGTTCCATTTTTAGTTTTTTGAAGAAACACCATACTGTTTCCCACAGTGGCTGCACCAGTCTGCATTCCCACCAGCATTACAGGAGAGCTCCTTTTTCTTCACATCCTCTTATATAAAGTGTTATCACAAAAAGAGAAAAAAAAAGATCAAATGAAGCAGGAGAAAACGTTTTGAGATGACAGGTATGTGTATTGATTGTGGTGATTATTTCATTTGAGTATGCATATATCTCCAAAGTCATCAAATTGTATAAATTAAATATGTGCAGTTTTTATACATTAATGACACATCAATAAAGCTGTTTTTAAAAATAAAAATTGGTTGAATGAATAAAAATAAGTAATTTATGGACATCTAATATTAAATTTGCTGTAAATTTTAGATACAGCCACCACCAAATATAAAAATACAGTGATTTTCCAAAGAAAATTTTTGAGAGCAAAACTAAGTATTTGAGATTTCAACTCACACCATTTATCAATCATCTGTCTATTTATCTAAATATCTATCTCCTTTTATCTATATATACCAAGAAAGGTATATTTAGCTTTTGACAAAATTTACCAGGTAAGAGGAACTGAGAGTAGTGCAGAAAAATAAAACCATATTGCAGTGTGCAGCTTTATCCCCTTTTAAACTTTGTAACTCTTACAAACCACATTCTGTTCATTTTCAAAATGTATTATTCAGTTGATGCTCAATGCCTGCTGACAGGTTTTTGCTTTCTCTTCTACCTGTTGTTTTCTGCCTGATATGTGCCATCATCTCACAAACTCCTGATCAATCATCAGAAATGAGTTCAAGTATAGCATTCCGTGTGAATTTCTGTCATGTTACACCTAAATATTGTCAACCTTTCTTTGTTGGTTTACTGTTTACATAAATATTAACTGTTTATCCTTCTACTCCTCCTATATGAGTGTGAGATCCTTGAGGAGGACTGAAATAACAATAAATATCATCTTTATTTTACTTGATTATGAATGAAAAAAGAACAAATATACATATATACACATACACAAATGAGCTAAATGATATTCAGAGTGAAAATAAGAGCTTACTTTAGGTTTTAGATATATATAAAATCTATGCATTCATTGATTTACTTATTTTATATATATATATATATATATATATATATATATATATATATATATAGTACTTCTATGCCCACTGCTATACTCTTTGCTCTGTAATTCTCCTAATTCTATAGTTTTCAAACATTTAAAAATATTGGAATTATCTGTGGACCTTTAAAACATGGATATTTCTGGCCTTTACAATAAAGGTTTAAATTTGCATTTTAAACAGGCACCCTGGATTACTGTGATGCAAACCATCCACAGATAACCCTTTGAGAAGAACTTGTGGCCTACATACACTAAATATTTTAATGTATGCAGGACTTCATTGAAGCAGAAAACGGAATAGGCCATGCATGTTAAACCAAGATAGGGTCAGATTAATTTACACTACATTTTTAACAAAGCCTTTGCGACAATGTTCTTCCACCACTACCTGTCATAACATTAATAATGACTCATTTTTTTGTGTGTGTGATAAGTGATATGCAAAGTTTTTCCTTCCCTTTGTTTTTAGACTTCAAATTCATGAAAATGGATAATTAATTCTAGAGTTCTGCCAACAGCAGACAGAAAACTTTTTACATATGTACGTAATTTTTGTAGTCTTTTATATTTTCAATAAGCCTCATATTTCTTTGTTTCTGTTTATATCAATATAAAGGCAATTTAGCTTTGATACCTTTGAACCAAACATACCAAGAGAGGAACTGGGGCTAGAGCTGATGCTCTCTGCCCCTGTGGTGTATCAGGCTGAAGCCTTCTGGCCTGTCTTTGGATCTTCACATTTAGATAGCTTTAACAAGAATG